>CAKXYN010000080.1:3750000-5000000 GCA_935064755.1 Tragelaphus eurycerus
GTGTTCCACAGGACACAGGCATTTGGCAACATCTAGAGATCTTTTTGATTGTTGTAACTAGGGCAGAGAAGGAAGGGGAAGATTATTTGCATGTAGTATTTGGAGGCCAGTAACACTACTAAACATCCTACAATGCACAAGACAGCTCCCCCACCCCCCCAACCACAGCCAAGAATTATTTGATCCAAAGTTTTAACAGTGCCTAAGTTAAAGACCTTCTGCCATAGACAAAAGAAAAAATCATCACATTACTAGAGAAGGACGGAAGAACATAGCAACATGATGACATAATCAAAAGCAGAATGATGTTTCAAGTCAGAACATGGGGTGCAATTCACATTAACGGAAGAAATGTGGAAGCAAACACACTAGGAATGCCTGGCAGAAAACAAAAGGATGACCTCACTGTGGCACAAATAGAGGTCAGAGATCTTAGGAGCATTCTGTATGTTATAAGAATTTTTTGAGCCCAACTGTTTACCATAGATTACCTCCAGGCTTCTTGACAAGGGCTCAAATGATTTAAAGGTAAAATCCCCATTATAAAACCAATAGCTCCGTCAGATCAGATCAGTCGCTCAGTCGTGTCCGAGTCTTTTCGACCCCATGAACGGCAGCACGCCAGGCCTCCCTGTCCATCAACAACTCCTGGAGGTCACTCAGACTCACATCCATCGAGTCAGTGATGCCATCCAAGCCATCTCATCCTCTGTCGTCCCCTTCTCCTCCTGCCCCCAATCCCTCCCAGCATAACTATAAAATGAATGGTGCTAAATATAACCAATCCTTAAACTTATCTGGAAAGAGCAGAAGAAAAAGAGGATATAGTGTTACTGTGTATATTCTACTCTCTATGCTCTTTAAAACTGGTTTTATTTTTTCCTAAAAAAGTAATAAATCTATACCATCTTTTTCTAACTTTACAATCTGTGAATCATGAATCATGTTAGCCAATGTATCTCATCAAAAAAAGACATAGCAATATATAGCTATGTACGTGTATACACACACACACGCACAGTGGAATTCTTTACCTTCTGAACCACCACTTCCATTTTAAAAGTACAATTAAACATTACAGTGGAGGACAAGATGGTGGAGGAGTAGGTAGACATGGAGTACCTCTCTCTCCATGGATACATCGGGGATACACCTTCAGACACAGAAATGCATGCAGAACACCAGCTGAGAGCAGACAGGAGTACCTGATCAGTGGAAAAGAATATATGCTATGCTATGCTATGCTAAGTCACTTCAGTCGTGTCCGACTCTGTGTAACCCCATAGACGGCAGCCCACCAGGCTTTCCCATCCCTGGGATTCTCCAGGCAAGAACACTGGAGTGAGTTGCCATTTCCTTCTCCAATACATGAAAGTGAAAAGAGAAAGTGAAGTCGCTCAGTCATGTCCGACTCTTAGCGACCCCATGGACTGCAGCCTACCAGGCTTCTCCGTCCATGGGATTTTCCAGGCAAGAGTACTGGGGTGGGGTGCCATTGCCTTCTCCAGGAAAAGAATATATAGACCCACACAAAACTTGGTAGGACTAAGGAGCTAGGGGGAAAAACAGAAGTGTTAGTAGGACTGGACCTGCCCTCGGTGGGTGGGCGAATTGAAGCAGGGGTCTTATTCCAACACCGGGGCATTTGCCTGAGTCAGAGGAGAAACATCTGTGGCTGAGAGTAAAACAGTTCATCTGTGGCAGCCTAAATGGAATAAGAATCAGACAGTCCTTGCCACTGCATACACACCCCAGATGGCACAGTGGCTGGGAGCTGGAGTTTAGGGACTGTGGAGCAATCCTCGGGCAAGGGCTGCTGTTGACTGCAGAGAGATGGATGGAGAGGATGTGAGGGAGGAGACTGTGGTGGGAAATGCCTGTGGAGGAAAGCCGGTAGCCATGGAAGCAAGGCGATACTGCTGAGTCACGTCTAGAGGGTGGAGCCATCACCATAGCCTATCTCTCCCCACAGGGTAGCATTGGCAGCTGAAAAATAGAGAGGCTGGCCCATCAAACAACTGACACACTGAACTACAGAGTAGGACCCCACCCAGGGTGCCTGTTTAAATGCCTGAAGTGCCCATCTACAGAGTAGGACCTCAGCCAAGAGAGTGGGCCGGGGTTGGGGGCGGGGGGCGGGGCAGGGGGGGTGCCCTCTATGTGCCTTATACACCTAACAACAGAGAAGGACCTCAGGCAAGGAAGCCATCTAAGTGCCTGAATGGGTGGAGCTATGGAGAAAGACTGGCCTAAGAGGCCTGATTGCCAGTTACAAAAGGCTTGCAAAAAGACTCTGATAGGGCCATAACGTCTGCAACAGAGGCAGTCCATGTCCCTTGCACACTTGACGCCACCAGGGTCCCTGCAGGCCAAGCAGCTGAGCCACTTTCATGCTCAACTCGCACTGGGGCAGATCTGCCATAGGCAAAAAAAGTCTTGCGCCTATGCGTGCAGGGTTGCTTCAGTAGTGTCCAACTCTTTGCAACCCTATAGACTGTGGCCTGCCAGGCTTCTCCGTCACGAAGTGGGGTTCTCCAGGCAAGAATACTGGAGCGTATTGGCCAATACTAGTTGCCATACCCTTCTAGAGCACTATATTTCTTGCTGCCCTAGCTACCAACTCCCCTGAGTAGCTGGTGCTGCCAGAACTCCTGCAACCCAAGCAGCTGCACCACTTCCACAGCTAGTCCTCACAGGGGCAAACCCAAGTCCTCCAAGGCAGCCTCAGGAGCAAACACCAGTGGATGACCCACATGCAGAGGTGAAAATAAAACCACCATTGAAACCCAGGGGTAGTGTGACTAAGGAAGAAGACCCAAAACCCTCCCACCAGTTGTACAAGCTTCATATTAAATCCACATAATCAACTAGGCAGACCCTGTGTCTATGGAATATATAAAAGGTCATTGAGAGCTCCCACAAAAGAAAACACACTAGTTCTGATAGCTGTGGATATGGAGGCAACAACACAGAGGAGTAGGACCAGATTAGAATATGAGCTGCCCCCACAGCAGGTCCAGTGGTTAAAGGGCATCCTAGGGCGGTGAGGTGGACTGTGACTCCCAGCGAGGGAAAGCACTCTGATACCAGTGACTCAAGAAAAACATTTATTATTCTTATATTTTGACTTGTTCTATAGATTTTTTTCTATTTTTTTTCCTTTTCTTGCTCCTCTGTTGTAGTTGTCAATTTTATTGGCACTATGAAATCCAGTTAATTTTTTGAACTTTTTTTTTGTCTTTTTATCCTCAACCATACTTTTATTGTTGCTAAAAACCTCTGCCTCTATGCTTTTTGCAGTTCTGAGAGGCGTTTTTTTGTTTTTCTCCTTTTTTAATTTTTAATTTTTTAAACCTATTATTTTTTTATACATTTATTCCTTTGTTTGCTTTTCCTACTGTTCTTTTCCCCTTGCACTTAATCTTTAATGTATATAAATCTTATTCATCTACCTCTATTTAACTTTGCATAGATATTCTTTCTTTCTTTTCTTTATTTCCCTTCCTCTCAACATATTTGTTAGTTTTATTTTCATTGCTTTACTCTTCATTTGGCACATTGCTTTAGTTTTGTTTTCCAGTTTGTGCTTTAGTTAGTTTTGTTCTGTTAGATATAAGTTTTAATTTCCTTTGTTCACTAGGTCAATCTACTCTATTTTACTTTTGTTGGGCTGTTTTGATTTTGCTTATGGGTGTGTATGTATATGTGTATATTCAGTCACACTTTTTATTGTTGTTATAAACCTTTGCATCTATGTTGGGCTTTTGCAGTTCTGTGGAATTTTCCTTTTTTTTTTTCTTTCTTTTTCCATTTTTTTTCTTTTCATTTTGGTAATTTTAACTTTTAATTTTTTTAAAACCTGTTATATTCTTCTAAATTTATTCCTTTGTTTGCCTTTCCTAGTGCTCTCTTCTCCGTGCAGTTAATCTTATATATATATATATATATATATATATATATATACACACACACACACATACATATATATATCTTCTTCATCTACCTCTAACTTTACATATCTAATTTTTCTTTCTTTTCTTTCCTCTCCTCTCAACCTATTTCTTAGTTTTGTTTTCATTACTTTATTCCTCATTTGGCACCTTGCTTTAGTTTTGTTTTCCAGTTTGTGCTTTAGTTAGTTTTGTTATTAACTGGTAAATAAAATTTTTGACTTCGTTTGCCAGGTCAATTTATTGTACTTTATTTTTGTTGGACTGTTTTGACTTTTATCATGGTTGTATATGTATATGTGTATATTCCATTATTTTAATTTTTATTTGCCTGATTTTGTAACTGCCATTTGTCTGTGGTTCATCTTTGGTTTCTTGTTTTGGGATATTTATTTTAATCTCACTTAATGCCATAACAAACCACTTTTGGAATCTTTTTTCCTGACCAGAGATCAAGTCCTGAGCCTTTGGGGTGGGAGCACTGACTCCAAGATCCTAGGCTACAAGAGAACTAACACTAGAGGGTATCAAATAGTGATAACTCACACAATGGAAACCACTGGAATACAAAACCTGGCATCATCCAACCACCAATAGCACCCTAGGCAGGATGCCTCACCTAAACAACAAAGGAAACAAAAATACAAACCCAATCATTAGCAGACAGGAGTACCACCTCACTCAGCCTTGCCCATCAGAGGAAAAACAAACAAACCAACAAAAACTCAGCATAAATATCACCCTATAAGAAGCTTACACAAACCACTGGACCAACTTTAGAGGGCAGAAACCAAAGGGTCTTGAAAGAATTCAACCATGAAGACTGGGAGGAGATCTCAAATACAATAAGTTAAAAGAAATAATAATGAAAAAGCAGAGAAATATTACACAAATGAAGGAAGAAACTAGAAGTCCAAATAAATGAAGAGGAAATAGGCAAACTACCTGTGAAAGAATTCAGAATGATGATAGTAAAAATGATGAAAAACCTTGAAATCAAAATGGAGAAAATGCAAGAACCAATTAACAAAGACATAGAAGAATTAAATAATAAACATGCAGAGACAACACAATTACTGAAATTAAAAACACCATAGATGGAATCAATAACAGAATAGCTGAAGCAGAAGAATGAATCAGTGAGCTAGAAGATAAAATGGTGGAAATAACTGCTGAAGAGAAGAATAAAGTAAAAAGAATGAAAAGAATGGAGGATAATCTCAGAGACCTCTGGGACAGTATCAAACACAACAACATTTGAATTATAGTGGTCCCAGAAGAAAGAAAGGGTATGAGAGAATTTTTGTAGAGATTATACTTGAAAATTCCCCTAACATAGAAAATGAAAGTCAATCAAGTCCAAGAGGCACAAAGAGTCCCATACAGGATAAACCCACGAAGAAACATGCCAAGACACATACGAATCAAACTAACAAAGACTAAACACAAATAAAGAATATTTAAAGCAGCAAGGGAGAAGCAACAAGTAACATACAAGGGAAACCCCATAACTTGACAGCTGATCTTTCAGCTGATACTCTACAGGCCATAAGGGAATGGCAGGATATATTTAAAGTACTGAAAGGGAAAAATCTACAACCAAGATTACTGTACCCAACAAGTATCTCATTCAAAATTGATGGAGAAATAAAAACCTTTTCAGAGAAGCAAAACTTAGAATTCAGTACGACCAAACCAGCTTTACAACAAATATTAAATGGATGTATATAGTCAAGAGGAGAAAAAAGATCTACAAAATCAACCCCAAAGAATTAAGAAAATGGCAATAGGAACATATATATCAGTAATTACTTTAAATGTAAATGGATTACATGCCGCAACCAAAAGACACAGACTGGTGTATGAATACAAAAACAAGATCCATATATATGCTGCCTACAAGAAATGCACTTCAGATCTAAAGACACATATAGACTGAAAGTCGAGAGGATGGAAAAATATATTCCATGCAAATGGGAAGCAAAAGAAAGCTGAAGTAGCAATCCTCATAACAGACAAAATAGACCTTAAAATAAAGAAGGTTACAAGAGATAAGGAAGGACACTACATAGTGAGCAAGGGATCAATCCAAGAGGAATACATAACAATTGTAAACATCTATGCACCCAACATAGGAGCATCTCAAAACCTAAGACAAACACTAACAGACATAAAAGGAGAAATTGGAAGTAACACAATAATAGTAGGAGACTTTAACACCCCATTCACACCAATGGACAGATTATCAAAACAAAAAATTAATAAGGAAACACAAGTCTTAAATGATACATTAGATGAGATGGATCTCTTTGATTTCTTCAGAACATTCCATCCAAATGCAGAAGAATACACCTTCTTCTCAAGTGCACATGGAACATTCTCTAGGATAGAGCACAAATTAGGTCACAAATGAAACCTCAGTAAATGTAAAAAAACTGAAATCATATCCAGCATCTTCTCTGACCACACTCTATGAAACTATATATAAATTACAAGGAAAAAAAAACTGCAAGAAACACAAACACATGGAGATTAAACAACACGTTTCTAAATAACCAACAGGTTACTGAATAAATCAAAAGGGAAATAAAAAAATTTCTAGAAACAAATGACAATGAAAACATGACAACTCAAAACTTATGGGATGCAGCAAAAGCAGTTCTAAGAGGAAAGTTTATAGCAATACAATCCTACCTAAAGAAACAAGAAAAGCATCAAACATACAACCTAACTTTATACCTAAAACAACTGGAAAAAGAACAACAACAAAAAAATCACAAGATTAGTAGAAGTAAAGAATTCACAAAGATATGAGCAGAAATAACCAAAAAGAGAAATGAAAGAAACAATAGTAAAGATTGATAAAATGAAAAGCGGGTTCCTTTAGAAAATAAACAAAATTGACAAAACTTTAGCCAGACTCATCAAGAAAAAAACAGAAGAATCAAATCAACATAATTAGAAATGAAAAAGGAGAGTTTACAACAGACAATACAAAAATAAAAAGGATTATAAGAGACTATTATGAACAACTATATGGCAATAAAATGGATAACCTGGAAGAAATAGATTCTTAGAAAAGCTAATTCTTCCAAGACTGAACCAGGAAGAAATAAGAAATTATGAACAACCCAATTACAAGTATTGAAATTAAAGCTGTGATAAAAAATCTCCCAAAACAACAAAAGCCCAGGACCAGAGGCCTTTACAGAAGAATTCTGTCAAGCATTTAGAGAATAGCTAATGCTTATCCTTAGACTGTGGAATATTCTGAAAGAGATGGGAATATCAGAACACCTGATCTGCCTCTTGAGAAACTTATATGCAGATAGGAAGCAACAGTTAGAACTGGACATGGAACAACAGACTGGTTCCAAATAGGAAAAGGAGTACATCAAGGCTGCATATTGTCACCCTGCTTATTTAACTTATATGCAGAGTACATCATGAGAAACGCTGGACTGGAAGAAACACAAGCTGGAATCAAGATTGCTGGGATAAATATCAATAACCTCAGATATGCAGATGACACCATCCTTATGGCAGAAAGTGAAGAGGAACTCAAAAGCCTCTTGATGAAAGTGAAGTAGAGAGTGAAAAAGTTGGCTTAAAGTTCAACATTCAGAAAACGAAGATCATGGCATCTGGTCCCATCACTTCATGGGAAATAGATGGGGAAGCAGTGGAAACAGTGTCAGACTTTATGTCTTTGGGCTCCAAAATCACTGCAGATGGTGACTGCAGCCATGAAATTAAAAGACGCTACTCCTTGGAAGGAAAGTTATGACCAACCTAGATAGCATATTCAAAAACAGAGATATTACTTTCCCAACAAAGTTCTGTCTAGTCAAGGCTATGGTTTTTCCAGTGGTCATATATGGATGTGAAAGTTGGGCTGTGAAGAAAGCTGGGTGCTGAAGAATTGATGCTTTTGAACTGTGGTGTTGGAGAAGACTCTTGAGAGCCCCTTGGACTGCAAGGAGATCTAGCCAGTCCATTCTGAAGGAGATCAGCCCTGGGATTTCTTTGGAAAGAATGATGCTAAAGCTGAAACTCTAATACTTTGGCCACCTCATGTGAAGAGTTGACTCATTGGAAAAGACTCTGATGCTTGGAGGGACTGGAAGCACGAGGAAAAGGGGATGACAGAGGATGAGATGGCTGGATGGCATCACTGACTCGATGGACATGAGTTTGAGTGAACTCCGGGAGTTGGTGATGGACATGGAGGCCTGGCGTGCTGCAGTTCATGGGGTTGCAAAGAGTCGGACACGACTGAGCAACTGAACTGAGTTGAACTGAACTGATCCTTCTAAAACTCTTTCAAAAAACTGCAGAGGAAGAAACACTTCAAAATTCATTCCATGAGGCCACCATCCCTGATACTAAAATCAGACAAAGACAACACAAAAAAAGAAAACTACACGCCAATATCACTGATGAACATAGATGCAAAAATCCTCAACAAAATTTTAGCAACCAGAATTCAGCAACACATCAAAAAGGCTCATACACCATGATCAAGTTGAGTTTATTCCAGGATGCAAGGATTTGTCAATACATGCAAAATCAAACAATGTGATACACCATATTAACAAATTGAAAGATAAAAATCATATGATAATCTAAATAGATGCAGAAAAAGCCTTGGACAAAATTCACCACCCATTTATGATTAGAATTCTTCAAAAAATGGACATAGAAGGAAGCTACCTCAACATTGTAAAGGCCATATATGATAAACCTATAGTTCAATTCAGTTCAGTTGCTCAGTCATATCCAACTCTTTGTGACCCCATGAACTGCAGCACACCAGGCCTCCCTGTCAATCACCAAATCCCGGAGTTTATCCAAACTAATGTCCATTGAATCAGTGATGCCTTCCAACCATCTCATCCTCTGTCATCCCTTTCTCCTCCTGCCCTCAATCTTTCCCAGCATCAGGGTCTATTCACATGAGTCAGCTCTTCATGTCAGGTGGCCAAAGTATTGGAGTTTCAGCTTCAACATCAGTCCTACCAATGAACACTCAGGATTGATCTCCTTTAGGATAGACTGGTTGGATCTTCTTGCAGTCCAAGGGAGTCTCAAGAGTCTTCTCCAATATCACAGTTCAAAAGCATCAACTCTTCAGCTCTCAGCTTTCTAAGCCTACAGCAGACATTATTCTCAATGGTGAAAAACTGAAAGCATTCCCCCAAAGATCAGGAACAAGACAAGGGTGTCCACTTTTGTGACTATTATTCAACATAGTTCTGGAAGTCCCAGCTACAGTATTCAGAGAAGAAAAAGAAATAAAAATAATCCAGATTGGAAGAGAAGAAGTAAAGCTCTCACTGTTTGCATATGACATGATACTATACCTAAAAAAACATAAAGATAGTATCAGAAAATTACTAGAGCAAATCAGTGAATTTAGCAAGGTTGCAGGATACAAAATCAATACACAGAAATCAGTTGCATTTCTATATACTAACAATGGAAAAATGGGAGAAGGCAATGGCACCCCACTCCAGTACTCTTGCCTGGAAAATCCCATGGATGCAGGAGCCTGGTAGGCTGCAGTCCATGAAGTCGCTAAGAGTCGGACACGACTGAGCGACTTCACTTTCACTCTTCACTTTCATGCATTGGAGAAGGAAATGGCAACCTACTCCAGTGTTCTTGCCTGGAGAATCCCAGGGACCAGGGAGCCTGATGGGCTGCCGTCTATGGGGTCACACAGAGTCGGACACGACTGAAGCGACTTAGCAGCAGCAGCAGCAACAATGAAATATCAGAAAGAGAGATCAAGGAATCAACCCTATTCACCATTGCAACAATTAAATTGCAAGAATTAAATATCTAGGAATAAACTTATCTAAGGAGACAAAGAACTGTACACAGAAAATTATAAGACACTGATGAAAGAAATCAAAGATGACATAAACAGACGGAGAGATAGTCCACGTTCCTGGGTAAGAAGAATCAATATTGTGAAAATGAAATACTACCAAATGCAATCTACAGATTCAACGTGATCCCTATCAAATTACCAATGACTTTTTTTTTCACAGAGCTAGAACAAAAAATATCACAATCCATATGGAAACACAAAGGCCTTCGAACAGCCAAAGCAGTCTTGAGAAAGAAGAATGGAGCTGGAGGAATCAAACTTCCTGACTTTGGATTATACTACAAAGCTACAGTCATCAAGACAGTATGGTATTTACACAAAAACAGAAATATAGACCAATGAAACAAGACAGAAAGCCCAGAAATAAACCCATGCATCTTTGGGTACCTTATTTTTGACAAAGGAGGCAAGAATATACAATGGGGCAAAGACAGCCTCTTCAATAAATGATGCTGGGAAAACTGGACAGCTACATGTAAAATAATGAAATTAGAACATTCCTAACACCATATACAAAGATAAACTCAAAATGGATTAAAGACCTAAATGTAAGACCAGAAACTATAAATCTCTTAGAGGAAAATATAGGCAGAACACTAGATGACATAAAGCAAGATCCTCTATGACCCACCTACTGCTGCTGCTGCTGCTAAGTCGCTTCAGTCATGTCCAACTCTGTGCGACCCCATAGACGGCAGCCCACCAGGCTCCGCTGTCCCTGGGATTCTTCAGGCAAGAACACTGGAGTGGGTTGCCATTTCCTTCTCCAATGCATGAAAGTGAAAAGTGACAGTGAAGTCACTCAGTTGCAACCCCATTGACTGCGGCCCACCAGGCTCCTCCGTCCAAGGGATTTTCCAGGCAAGAGGACTGGATTGGGGTGCCATTGCCTTCTGTGATGACCCACCTCCTAGAGTAATGGAAATAAAACCAAAGTAAACAAGTGGGACCTGATTAAACCTAGAAGATTTTGCACAGCAAAAGATACTATAAGCAAGGTGAAAAGACGACCCTCAGAATGGGAGAAAACAATAGCAAATGAAACAACTGACAAAGGATTAATTTCCAAAACATACAAACAGCTCATACAACTCAATACCAGAAAAACAAACAACCCAATCAAAAAGCGGGAAAAAGGCCTAAACAGACATTTCTCCAAAGAAGACATACAGATGGCTAGCAAACACATGAAAAGATGCTCAATATTGCTCATTATTAGAGAAATATAAATCAAAACTACAATGAGATATCACCTCACACCAGTCAGAATGGCCATCATCAAAATGTCTTCAAAGAGTAAAGGCTGCTTAGGGTGTGGAGAAAAGGGAATGCTCTTGCACTGTTAGTGGGACTGTAAATTGATACAGCCACTATGGAAGACGGTATGGGGATTTTTTTTTACAAAAACTAGGAATAAAACCACCATATGTCCCTGCAACCCCACTCCTAGGCATATACCCTGAGGAAAGCAGGGTTGAAAAAGACACATGTATCCCATTGCTTATTGCAACACTACATACAATAGCTAGGACATGGAAGCAACCTAGATGTCCATCCACAGATGAATAGATAAAGAAGTTGTGATACATATACACAATGGAATATTACTCATTCATAAAATGGAAAGCATTTGAGTCAGTTCTCATGAGGCAGATGAACCTCGAACCTATTATACAGAGTGAAGTGAGTCAGAAAGAGAAAGATAAATATCATATTCTAATGCACATATACAGAATCTAGAAAAATGGAACTGAAAAATTTATTTACTGGGAAGCAATGGAGAAACAGACATAGAGAATAGACTTTTGGACATGGGGAGAGGGGATGAAAGGGTGAGATGTACGAAAGAGTAACATGGAAACTTATATTACCATATATAAAATGGGACAGCCAACGAGAATTTCCTGTATGGCTCAGGAAAGTCAAACAGGGCCTCCGTATCAACCTAGAGGGGCAGGATGGGTAGGGAGATGGCAGGGAGTTTCAAAAGGGAGGGGATATGTGTATACCTATGGCTGATTTATGTTGAGGCTTGACAGTAAGTGACAAAATTCTGCAAAGCAATTATCCTTCAATTTAAAAAATTAAAGTGAAAATAATAAGAAATTAAAATTCAAAAATATAAAAGATTGAAAAATTAGCAGTTTCATGGAGTCAAATTCATGTGTAAATACCCAGAAAATGATGGAAACCTGGGGTAGAGTGACAAATCATAGTTAAATTTTTTATTGATTAGATAAAAATCTATACATGTGCAAATATAAGAAATTTAATATACTCCATTTATAAGAAAGAAAAAGGGAACTTCATGAAGACATACCATAAACAAATTGCTTAATGACAGTACTAAATAGAAAAATCATGACTAGTGAAAAAATGTGACATTAAGTACAGAGGAATAAGAATGGGAATAACAGCATTTTTCTTGTAGGCAACAATACAAAGTAGAAGAGGGAGGAACGGTTATCTCAAAAGTACTGAGACAGAAAACCTATCGATCCAGAAGTCTTTGTCAGGAAGAAAATGATGATATCTAGGATGAATGACTCAATGTAAATCACTTTTTATGAAGAGTAACTAGAAACACTTGAAACTGAATGATAGGCTTGTAAGTGGTCAAAAGGGCCAACCTCAGAAACCAGGATAAGCCAGAATTTTGCCCAAGAAGATTTTGAGATAGTCTACCTCAAATAATAGAATTAAGAACTAACATTTCCACTGGGAAGACTCAGTTGAGGGAAATCATTGAAATGGTCAAAAATGAAGTTTATACATGAGTTACTTTCACTTCAGGACATTAAACGTTTTCATAAAAAGTCGACAGGCAAACATTAAATTGTAAGAAAATCTTTCTTTTATATATACAGGCCCTTAAAAATTGAGACCAAAGCTGAGGGAAAAAAGTCAAAATATATGGACCATTCACCAAAAAAAAGGACGCAAAAAAAGCTTAAGTGGAAAAAATATATATCCATTCTCACTAAGACTAAGAAAAACTAAAACAACAGATGCATTATTTCTCACCTATATGATTGGCAAAAATACTAAACTCAATAATATATTCTATCAGTGAGACTGAAGAACGTAAATTATTTCAGATTGTGGCTGGTGGGAATACCTAACAGTTCAAACTCTAAACAGTATAATTTGGTATATCAAGTAAAATTAAAGACACACTTATGTGTTTGACCTTCTAGGATTATAATCCAAAAGTACACATTCACAAAGAACAGAGAATATAGGCACAATGCTTTTATAAAAGCATTATTTATAATACGAATAGATAACTGAATCACTATGGTAATTGGCCTAAATACTTCTCTCAACTAAAGTCATTCAAAATCACTCATAGGGCCTATTGAATGGGTCATAGAAGTAAAGGAGATCAAAAAAGGCCTGCAAATTTCTGCTTCTAAATCCCAACCCCCAGCTCTTTCTACTTCTATATGAAAGGACTCTTAGTCATACTAGTGGTATCTTGCCTACACTTTTGGATGATTCAGTTATACCTTTCTATTCTTAGAAATGTATGAGAGAAGCAAGCACTGATACCTGACCTTTCCTTTTCTTTCTGATATTCCTTTTCCAATATTTCACCAACTGGAAAGCCACATCTTCCTACCTCTTTTTTTTTTTTTTCTCCTACCTCTTCTAATGTGTAAAGAATATCACTTCCATTCTTTTTTTTTTCTTCCTAAGATGATATTCTCTCCTGTTATAGATGGAATGGCTGCAGATTCTGGGTGGGGATGAGGTACAGAAAGACACTGACATATATTGGTTCAATATTTTCAAAGTTCTACTTGCACTGAATTTAGTTTGTGAAACAGAGTACTGCCTATATCTTGTGTAAGATTGACAGTGCCAGAAGAACAGAGCAGACAGACAGGCTATGGCATACTGTTTGCTTTTCCTGTTTGGTTCCCACAATGTGTAATCAATTTTTGGTTATTAAGGTAATTTTCTATGACTTGTGACTATTATAAAAGTTACCATGGTGACTTTCAACTTATTGAGCTAGTCATCTAAAAATGTAATTTCCTATAAATGTGGAGAAGGTAAGGACTTCTGTTTTCTAAAATTCTTCTCTATTATTCGTGATTTTGAAATGAAAAGGATATTAGAAATGGTATTTCTGAATTGTTCATTCAATAATAAGCAGATGCACTTTAATGATCACAATCATTATTATATTAAAAACACATATAATAAAGTGATATTGGTACATTGTTCTGTTTAAATAAATTGACAGAAATCATATGCTCTTGTACTTGGGTCTGAGATACCTTTAAAAAATTTCAGCTAGAGTTTAATAATGACAGCCTGGTAAAGCTAAAAACTTCTTTTTAGAGTAAACTATGTGATCAATGATAAATGTTCAGGTGCTATTCTTGTGGCTGTGAATGAAATGCAGCATCTTCTCTGTGTCTTAGTAGCTCAGTTGTGTCTGAGTTTTTGCAACCCCATGGAATGTAGTCCACCAGACTCCTCTGCCCATGGGATTCTCCAGGAAAAAATACTGGAGTGGGTTGTCATGCCCTCCTCTAGGGGATCTTCCAAGTCCAGGGATCAAACCCAGGCCTTCTGCATTGCAGGCAGATTCTTTACCATTTGAGCCACCAGGGAAACCCAAGAATACTGGAGTGGGTAGCCATTCCCTTCTCCAGGGGATCTTCCTAACCCAGGAATTGAATTGGGGTCTCCTGCATTACAGGCAGATTGTTTACCAGCTGAGCTAACAGAAGTGTGTTATTGCAGTAAGGGTATGACCTGCATTTCTGAATGTATTTTATTATACTCATATCATCACCAAAACATATATATCTTTAAAACTCTACTAATGAGAGTAACTTAGTCACTAAAAGGAAATTAAACTACTCTCCATAGGCTTTTAATTCAATCAACTTGCCCTAAAAAGCAAAATTTAAATCTTATCAGGTGTTCACTTTTTAGTTGAATTGGTGATATTGCAAGATATTTTAACATAGGCTTGTTTTGTTTGGTCATGAAGGCCATTATTAATTTACCTGAGAGTGTGTATGCTTCATGCAAGTTCTTTAAGTGTAAAAGATAAACCTATTTTTAAAAGCACATATGTGACAATCTCAAATACTATCCACAATATAGTTTTCTTCAAATGCTAGACAAAAATTCCACTGAAGGATCCTTGCATGTGTGCGTGCTAACCTGCTTCAGTCATGTCTGACTCTTTGCAACCCCATGGATTGTAGCCCTCCAGCCTCCTCTGGAATTCTCCAGGGAAGAATACTGGAGTGGGCTGCCATTTCCTTCTCTAGGTAGTACCCTTAAATGAGTTCTAAATGTAACCTGAAGGACCTCCCTGTTGGCTCAGACGGTAAAGCGCCTGTCTACAATGCGGGAGACTTGGGTTCCATCCCTGGGTCTGGAAGATCCCCTGTGGAAGGAAATGGCACCCCACTCCAGTACTCTTGCCTGGAAAATCCCATGGACAGAGAACCCTGGTAGGCTACAGTCCATGGGGTCGCAAAGAGTCGGACACGACTGAGTGAATTCACTTTCCCTTTCACTATGTTTCTAGCCTTCAAAGGAAGCCAAAAAATAAATAAATAAGAGGAAAATGGGGCTTAAAAATAAGTTCATCCTATGGTTCTCAAATATGAGGACTATCAACACCTGCCTCTGAGATAACTGCAGGAATATCTTAAAGAATTTAGAGGTATTGGGATTACCTAGGTAGCTAACCACTTACCTATATTCAGAACAAACACATATCTGTCCATTTTTTCCAGTTGAAATCACACAAAAGAAACATAAATAGGCTGACCATGCCAGGATGGAACTATTTTACGTACTTTATATCCTCAAGTCTCCATAGTAGTATGACAGTAATGATATGCATATGCTTTCTTGCAAACTAGAGCATGCTAACACAGAACAATGCAGTAGTTACGGGCACTGACCCTCTACCAAGTCAAAAATCTAGGAATTATTTATAGTCCACATTCCAGTACACTTGGTTCCCTCATATCTGCAGTTCTGTATCCAGAGATTCAACCAACTACAGGTCCTGTAGTTGCGTAGTATTTTAGCAAATACTACAGAACTACATTCCCACATAAGTAGACTCATGCAGTTCAAGGGCATGATATTCAAGTGCAAATTGTTTCTAAATTTCTCCTTATTAATAATTATAAGATATGTCACAACTTCAAAATCTTTTTAATTATGCAAAGCATATTAAATTTGAGGATATAAAGTTTGATTTCATTTATTGGTACTAATGAAATGCTGATTAGTTTTTTTTTCTTTTTTAGATAGACAAAATTTTTTAGAGAAATTTTATGTTCACAATAAAACTCAGAGAAAGGCACAGAGACTTCACGTATATCCCATCCCCCACACATGTATACAGAGCCTCCCCCATTAGCAACATTCCCCAGCAGAGTGGTACATCCCTCACAATGGATGAACCTACACTGACACGTCATAATTACTCGAAGTTCACAGTGTACCTTACCTCTTGACGTTGTACATTTTATGGATTTTATACCCATCATTATAGTATCCTAAAATTATTTTCACTGCCTTGAAAATTCTCTGTGCTGAGTAGTCATTCCTCTCTCCTCTATCTCACTCTCGGCAATCACTAATATGTTTAATGTCTCCAAAGTTTTGTCATTTCCTGAATGTCATAGCGTTGGAATCACATAGTATGTAGCTTTTTTAGATGGCTTCCTTTCACTTAGCAACATGCATCTAAGGTTTCTCCATGTCTTTTCAAGGTTCATTAATTCATTTCTTTTTAACACTGATAAGTTATTTGGATTTTCAATTAAAATTTTTAAATGACAAACTATTTTAAGTCACTCTATCTATAATGGAGAACATTTTAAAAATTGCCATGAATGAGAAAGTTACACAATATAAAAATAGCATGAATTTAAAACAAAGGCACAACACTGTAATATTAAATTCAATTTTCAACATGTTTAAAACTAAAGAGCAGTCCTTATCACACTAAACAGATAATTTTCCATATTTAAGTTGGTATGTGTTAGTCTGTAAAAGGACTAGAATTTTATAGCAAAAGTATTAAACTATTATAGTTGTAAATGTAGATTTTTTAAAAATTTTATTTCATAGTGCACTTAGTTATACTGGGATTGAGAAAGAAAATGGGAAGCATACGATTTTGAATCTAAGCAGCATATAAACACATACTTCTATAGGCAAATAAAAAAATCAAGTCAACATATGCCACAGATATTCGAATTATTAGTCATCATATGGAAAATAAGAGTAAGAAACAAATGCCAAAAATGAAATTGGTAGCATGTTAGAGTTTTTACTCTCTTTAAACATTTAACAAAATCCACTGGGGTGCTCTTTAATATATATAACTTTGCAAAATACATGTTATACTCCATTCCCTGAAGGAACATACCTGTTATTGGAGAGATAAGGTATATTTTTTTTACCAATTAACAGACTGTCAAAGCTTATTATTTTTTTTTAACAATTAACAGACTTTCAAAGCTTATTATTTCCATGTGATTTAGCTTCAAACAAGCTGTACTAAAAACTGAAAATGAAAGAAAAAAATATTTTGAGTATCCATTGTGTGCCAAGTCCCTATTGGCAAGGTAAACCCAAAGAAGCCAAACAAAGGCACTGAAAACTGAACTGACATTGAGACAAACTGTCACTGCAGAAAATGATATAGAATTTGCATTCTGAAGTTCAGCTGATTGCATGTAAAAACATAAAATAAATATCTTCCATATGATGTTAACAGAGGCCACAGTCATTCTTTGGATTTAAAGTATGTCAAATACAATTTAAATCACCAAAAAAGAACTGCTTCTCAAGGAAGCAGATAACCCACAGATGCCAATCTTATGATGACAAAGATGTTCAAATTTTCAGAAAAATACCTTAATGCAGCTATTATAACTGATCTATGAGGTGGAGATAAACACTAAATGAGTGGGATGATGTGTGTGTTAGTCGCTCAGTCATGTCCGACTCTCTGCAACCCTATGAGGAGTACCCCACTAGGCTCCTCTGTCCAGGGGATTCTCCAGGCAAGAATAATGCAGTAGGTGGCCATTTATTCACTTCCTGCCATAAGAGTGGTGTCATCTGTGTATCTGAGGTTATTGATATTTCTCCCAGCCATCTTATTTCAGCTTGTGCTTCAGCCAACCTGGCATTTTGCATAATGTGCTCTGTATATAAGTTAAATAAACAGGGTGACAATATACAGCCTTGATGATTCCCTTCCCAATGTGGAAGCAGTCTTTTGTTCTATGTCCAGTTCTAAATGTTGCTTCCTGACTTTCATACAGATTTCACAGGAGGCAGGTCAAATGGTCTGTATTCCCATCTCTAAGAATTTTCCACAGTTATGATCCACATAGTCAAAGGCTTTTGGTGTAGTCAATAAAGCAAACATAGATGTATTTCATTTTTTTTTTTTAGTTCTCTTGTTTTTTTTTCTATGATTCAATGGTTGTTGGTAATTTGATTTCTGGTTCCGCTGCCTTTTATAAACCCAGCTTGAATATCTGGAAGTTCTGGGTTCACATATTATTGAAGCCTGGCTTGGAGAATTTTGAGCATTACTTTGCTAGCATGTGAGATGAGTGCAATTGTGCTTTAGTTTGAACATTCTTTGGCATTGCCTTTCTTTGGGATTGGAATGAAAACTGACCTTTTTCAGTTCTGTGGCCACTGCTGAGTTTTCCAAATTGGCTGGCATATTGAGTGCAGCACTTTCACAGCATCATCTTTCAGGATTGGAAATCGCTCAACTGGAATTCCATCACCTCCATTAGCTTTGTTCATAGTGATGCTTTCTAAGGCCAACTTGACTTCATATTCCAGGATGTCTGGCTCTAGGTGAGTGATCACAACATCATGATTATCTGGGTCATGAAGCTCTTTTTTGTACAGTTCTTCTGTGTATTCTTGCCACCTCGTCTTAATATCTTCTGCTTCTGTTAGGTCCATACCATTTCTGTCCTTTCTTGTGCCCAGCTTTGCATGAAATGTTTCCTTGGTATCTCCAATTTTCTTGAAGAGATCTCTAGTCTTCCCCATTCTATTGTTTTACTCTATTTCTTTGTATTGATCACTTAGGAAGGCTTTCTTATCTCTCTTGCTATTCTTTGGAATTTTGCATTCAGATGGGTATATCTTCCCATTTCTCCTTTGCCTTTAGCTTCTCTTCTCTTCTCAGCTATTTGTAAGGCCTCACCAGTCATTTTGCCTTTTTGTGTTCCTTTTTCTTGGGGATGGTCTTGATCACTGCCTCCTGTACAATGTCATGAATCTCCGTCCATCATTCCTCAGGCACTCTGTGTATCAAATCTCATCCCTCGAATCTATTTGTCACCTCCACTATATAATAATAAGGGACTTGATTTAGGTCATATCTGAATGGTCTAGTAGTTTTCCCTATTTGTGTCAATTTAAGTCTGAATTTGGCACTAAGAAGTTCATGATCTGAGCCACAGTCAACTCACAGTCTTGTTTTCACTGACTGTATAGTTTCTCCATCTGTGGCTATAAAGAATATAATCAATCTGATTTCAGTATTGATCATCTGATGATGTGCAATGTCATCTCTTGTGTTGTTTGGATGAGGGTGTTTGCTATGACCAGTGCGTTCTCTTGGCAAAACTCTGTTAGCCTTTGCCCTGTTTCATTCTGTACTCTACGGCCAAACTTGCTGTTACCCCAGGTATTTCTTAATTTACTAACTTTTGTATTCCAGGGCTTCCCTGGTGGCTCAGAGGTTAAAGCATCTGCCTCCAATGTAGGCGACCTGGGTTCCATCCCTGGGTTGGGAAGATCCGCTGGAGAAGGAAATGGTAACCCACTCCAGTGTTCTTGCCTGGAGAATCCCATGGACAGAGAAGCCTGGTAGGCTACAGCCCATGGGGTCACAAAGAGTCGGACACGACTGAGCGACTTCACTTTCCCCTATAATGAAAAGGACTTTTGGGGGTTAGTTCTAGAAGGTCTTGTAGGTCTTCATAGAACCGTTCAACTTCAGCTTCTTTGGCATTAGTGGTTGGGGCATAGAATTGGATTATACTGTGATACTGAATGGTTAGGCTTGGAAATGAACAGAGACCATTCTGATATTTTTGAGATTGCACCCAAGTACTACATTTCAGACTCTTTCATTGACTATGATGGTTACTCCATTTCATCTAAGGGAATTTAATCCACCCAACATGGTCCATTTTAATTCACTGATTCCTAAAATGTCGATGATCACTCTTACCATCTGTTTGACCACTTCCTATTTACCTTGATTCATGGGCTTAACATTCCAGGTTCCTATGCAATATTGTTCTTTATAGCATTGGACTTTACCCTCACCAGCAGTCACATATACAACTGGGCATTGTTTTCACTTTCGCTCCATCTTTTCATTCTTACTAGAGTTATTTCTCCACTTTTCTCCAGTACACATCATGCACCTACTGACCTGGGGCATTCATCTTTGAGTGTCATATCTTTTTGTCTTTTCATGCTGTTCATGGGGTTTTTAAGGCAAGAATACTGAAATGGTTTGCCATTCTCTTCTCTAGTGGACCATGTTTGGTGAGAACTCTCCACTATGACCCATCTGTCCTGGGTGGCCCTACACGGCATAGATCACAGTTTCACTGAGTTAGAAAGGCTGTGGTCCATGTGATAAGTTTGGTTAGTTTTCTGTGATTGTGGTTGTCACTCTGTCTGCCCTCTGATGGATAAAGAAAGTCACAGTAAAGCCAAAGAGCAGAATGGTGATGACAAAGGAAAGATTCAGTAAATTTAAAATTAGATAAATAGAAATTCAATCTAAAGAAGAGAGAAAAAAAAATTGTGAAAAATAATGAACAGAACCTCAAGGAACTATGAAACAATATGAACAGTTCTAATATATATCACATTGGTATCTCAGAAGGCAAGGAGAATAAATAAGTGCAGAAAATATCTGAAGAAATAACCACCAAAGATTTTCCAAATTTTGTGAATGACAAATTTACAGATTCAAGAAGACTGGTGAATGAATTTTATAAACATTTGAAAAATTTATAAAATGAAAAACACAAATACATTTTAAATAAAAAGTATACAAGTAAAATGTATTAATATAATGTTTAACGTTTGGAGGAGTTAGCACATGGAAGATGTTCAGTTCAGTTCAGTTGCTCAGTCATGTCCAACTCTGCAACACCATGGCCTGCAACACGCCAAGCCTCCCTGTCCATCACCAACTCTCAGAGTTTACACAAACTCATGTCCATTGAGTCGGTGATGCCATCCAACTATCTCATCCATTGTTGTCCCCTTCTCCTCCTGCCTTCAATCATTTCCAGAATAAGGGTCATTTCAAATGAGTCAGCTCTTTGCATCAGGTGGACAAAGTTTTGGAGTTTCAGCTTCAACATTAGTTCTTCCAATGAAATTCAGGATTAATTTCCTTTAGGATGGTCTGGATGGATCTCTTTGAAGTCCAAGGGACTCTCAAGAGTCTTCTCTAACATCACAGTTCAAAAGGATCAATTCTCAGGTGCTCAGCTTTATTTATATTCCAATTCTGACATCCATACATGACTACTGGAAAAACTATAGCTTTGACAGGATGGACCTTTGTTGGTACAGTAATGTCTCTGCTTTTAATATGAGTCTAGGTTGGTCATAACTTTCTATCTAAGGAGTAAGTGTCTTAATTTCATGGCTGCAGTCACCATCAGCAGTGATTTTGGAGCCCAAAAAACAAAGTCTGACACTGTTTCCATTGTTTGCCCATCTATTTGCCATGAAGTGATGGGACCAGATGCCATGATCTTAGTTCTCAGAACCTTGAGCTTTAAGCCAATCTTTTCACTTTCCTCTTTCATTTTCATCAAGAGGCTCTTTAGTTCTTCTTCATTTTCTCCCATATGAGTGGTGTCATCTGCATATCTGAGGTTACTGATATTTCTCCCAGCACTTTTGATTCCAGCTTGTGCTTCATCCAGCCCAGCGTTTCTCATGATGTACTCTGGATATAAGTTAAATAAGCAGGGTGACATTATACAGCATTGATGTACTCCATTTTTTATTTGGAATCAGTCTGTTATTCATGTCCAGTTCTAACTGTTGCTTCCTGACCTCCATGCAAATTTCTTAAGAGGTACGTCAGGTGGTCTGGTATTCCCAGTTCTTTCAGAATTTTCCACAGTTTGTTGTGATCCACACAGTCAAAACTTGGGCATAGCCAATAAAGCAGAAATAGATGTTTTTCTTGAACTCTCTTGCCTTTTTTGATGATGCACTGGATGTTGGCAATTTGATCTCTGGTTCCTCTGCCTTTTCTAAAACCAGCTTGAACACCTGGAAGTGTTCACATATTGCTGAAGCCTGGCTTGGAGAATTTTGAGCATTATTTTACTAGTGTGCAAGATGAGTGCAATTTGTGCAGTAGTTTGAGAATTCTTTGGCATTTGCCTTTCTTTGGGACTAGAATGAAAACTGATTCTTTCCAGTCCTGTGGTCACTGCTGAGTTGTCCAAATCTGTTGACATATTGAATGCAGCACTTTCACAACATCACCTTTCAGGATTTGAAATAGCTCAACTGGAATTCCATCACCTCCATTAGCTTTGTTCATAGTGATGCTTTCTAAGGCCCACTGTGTATTCTTGCCACCTCTTCTTAATATCTTCTGCTTCTGTTAGGTCCATACCATTTCTGTCCTTTATTGAGCCCATCTTTGCATGAAATGTTCCCTTGGTATCTCTAATTTTCTTGAAGAGATCTCTAGTCTTTCCCATTCTATTGTTTTCCTATATTACTTTGCACTGATCATTGAAGAAAGCTTTCTTATCTCTCCTAGCTATTCCTTGGAATTCTGCATTCAGATGGGTATATCTTTCCTTTTCTCCTTTGCTTTTTGCTTCTTTTCTCAGCCCTTTGTAAGGCCTCCTCAGACAGCCATTTTGCTTTTTTATATTTTCTTTTCTTGAGGATGGTCTCAATCCATGTCTCCTGTACAATGTCATGAACCTTCATCCATAGTTCATCAGGCAGTCTGTCTATCAGATCTAGTCTCTTAAATCTATTTCTCACTTCCACTGTATAATCATAAGGGATTTGATTTAGGTCATATCTGAATTGTCTAGTGGTTTTTCCTACTTTCTTCAACTTAAGTCTGAATTTGGAAATAATGCATTCATGTTCTGACCCACAATCAGCTCCCAGTCTTGTTTTTGTTGACTGTATAGAGCTTTCCACCTTTGGCTGCAAAGAATATAATCTGTCTGATTTTGGTGTTGGCCATCTCATGATGTCCACATGTAGAGTCTTCTCTTATGTTGTTGCAAGAGGGTGTTTCCATGACCAGTCTGTTCTCTTGACAAAACTCTATTAGCCTTTGTCCTGCTTCATTCTGTAGTCCAAGGTCAAATTTGCCTGTTACTCCAGGTGTTTCTTGACTTCCCACTTTTGCATTCCAGTCTCCTATAATGAAAAGGACAACTTTTGGGGGTCTAAAAGGTCTTCTAGGTCTTCATAGAACCATTCAATCAGCTTCTTCAGCATTACTGATTGGGGCATAGACTTGGATTACTGTGATATTGAATGGTTTGCCTTGGAAACGAAGAGAGATCATTCTGTCATTTTTGAGATTGCATCCAAGTTCTGCATTTTGGACTCTTGTTGACTATGATGGCTACTCCATTTCTTCTAAGGGATTCCTGCCCACAGTAGTAGATATAATGGTCATCTGAGTTAAATTCACCCATTCTAGTCCATTTTAGCTTGCTGAATTCCTAAAATGTCAACATTCACTCTTTCCGTCTTCTGTTTGACCACTTCCAGTTTACTTGATTCATGGACCTAACATTCCAGGTTCCTATCCAATATTGCTCTTTGCAATATCAGACCTTGTTTCTATCACCAGTCTCATCTACAACTGGGTGCTATTTTTGCTTTGGCTCCGTCTCTTCATTCTTTCTGGAGTTATTTCTCCAATTGAAGATGCTAGTTCTTAACAAAATGATGTGTAAATTCAGTGTAAATCCTGTTAAAATCCCAGCAAGATTTTTAAAATAAATATGGGCAAGCTTACTTTCAAATTTATGTGGAAACACAAATGGATTAGAATGGCTTAAACAATATTGAAAAAGAAGCATCAAGCCAGAGAAATCACACCACCTATTTTTAAGACATTGTCAATATCTACAACAATCAATACAGCATATGATATAGGAGGAATAAAGCGTAAATCAATGGAACAGAATAAGGAGACCACACATAGACCCAAGCAAGTAAGACAAGCTTCTTTTGAAATGATAATTCAAAAGCAACTCAGTAGAAGAAGAAGAACATTTTTATAAAATTGTGCTGGAACAACTGGACAACAGTGACCAAAAATCCATTTGAACCTTATACCTTGTACAAAAATTAAACAGAATCTCAGATAAATCTAAATGTAAAGCTATAAAACCTTTAGAAGAAAACATAGGAGAATATCTTTTAGGCCTAGAGTTAAGTGCCAAATTCCTAGACATGACACTAAAGGCACCATTCATAAAAGAAAATAGCTGATATATTTGGTTTCATTAATATTTAAAACCTTTTAATCTACCCAGACCCTGTTAAGAGAATGAAAAGACAAGCCACCAACTGAGAGAGAATATTTGCAAATTACATATCCAACAACTAACTCATATCTAAAACATACAAATAACATTCTGGATAAAAAGAAAATAATCTAATTTTTATATGGGCAAAAGACTTACATAGGTAATCCAAAAAAGACATGCAAATGACATCTACATAAAAAGATGTTCAGCATCACAAACTGCTAGGGTAATGAATATTTAAACAGCCACAGGAGTCTACCACATACCTACTAAAGGCTCTGAAAAATACTTATACTATCAAATACTGGTGAGGATGCAGGGAAACTACACTTTTCATACATTAGTGGGACTATAAAAATGGTTCAACAACTATGGAAATTAGCCTGCAGTTGTTTTAAGAAGATAACACATTTACCATCTAACCAAACAATAATACTCTCAGGTATTTATACTGCTGCTACTGCTGAGTCACTTCAGTCGTGTCTGACTCTGTGTGATCCCACAGAGGGCAGCCACCAGATTCCCCCGTCCCTGGGATTCTCCAGGCAAGAACACTGGAATGGGTTGCCATTTCCTTCTCCAATGCATGAAAGTGAAAAGTGTAAGGGAAGTCACTCAGTCGTGTCCGACTCTTAGTGACCCCATGGACTGCAGCCCACCAGGCTCCTCCATCCATGGGATTCTCCAGGCAAAGTACTGGAGTGGGGTGCCATTGACTTCTCTGGGTATTTACACTAGAAAGATGAAAACATGTTCATATAAAACCTGCACACTAATGTCATAGAAGCTTTATTTCCAATCCCAATAACTTGAAATAACCCAAATGCCTTTAAACGTGTAACACATTTAACTGTTCCACATCATACAATGGAATACTCCTCAGCAATAAAAGTAATAAACGATATATGCAATTTGGCTCATAAATTTGGCTCAATATTATAGGAATCAGGCTTAGCTGAAAATGCCAATCTCAAAAGTTTACATACTATATGATTCATTTTGTATAAAATTCTCGGAATAAAAAAAAAAAAAAAAAAAAGAGTGCACAGCTATTTCCAGAAGTTAGGGAAACAGGATGTATGTGTCTGTCAAGGGAAGAATGAAAGAACTGCTTTGTGGGACAGAACATGTATGTACCATGACTTCAGTTATGGACATACAAAAGCCAACATGTGTAAAATACAGCCTTATACACAAAAACATGCAAAATGTGAGGACTTAAAAAAAAAAACAGTGAAATCTGAGTAAGGTCTGTTCTGTAGTCTGATTTATCACATTGTTCTCATCAGTCCCCTTGTTTGATAATGTACTAGAATTATGTTGGGGAAGATGCGTGATGCGTACATGGGACCCCTCTGGACTGTGGACTGTTTTTGAAACTTCTTGTGAGTTTATAATTTTTACAAAATCCAAAAGATTTTTTTAAAAAGCTTAGCTCAGCTAATATCAAACAACATAAATTTAAAAGAAAAAAAAAAAGAATCCTACTATACACATCACAATCATAAAGCTTTATTTCTAATCCCAATAACTTGAAATAACCCAAATGCCTTTAAACGTGTAACACATTTAACTGTTCCACATCATACAATGGAATACTCCTCAGCAATAAAAGTAATAAATGATATATGCAATTTGGCTCATAAATTTACCTATGAGCATCAGTACATGCAGATGCTCATAGGTAAAGAAACCAAATTTCAAAAGTGAGTGATAAATTATTTTGCTATTTGTGTCAGAAGGTATGTTGGGTTCATTTACCCATGTCTCTCACAATCTCCATCATTTTAGGTATTATGATCTCTGTTTTCAAGATGAGAGAGCAGACTCAGAAAATACTCAAAGTTGCTAACCAGCAATAAGGGATTTACCAGGCCTAATGTACTGAGGTCCATTTTGTCCAAATAAGTAATTTTGTTTATATGCCCATACATTTTCAATGCACCTTCTTAATTAATCAAGGGCATCATATATATACTGAGTATAATTTTATCCCTTACTGTTTCCATATAAAATCAGAGGAATGTAATATGTTACTCCTTTCTGGACTGTATCATTTAGATTATTAAAATGGAAGAAATTATCATCTTGAAGATAATTTGTATCAATAAAGGTACATTAGGTTACAAATAGCAGTAAATGTCTCAGGCTACTTGAGGCAACACAAGAATTTATTGAATGGTTAGTGGGAATGCTTAATGAAAAAAAAAAGAAAAAACAAACAGGTAAAACAGCCAGGCCTTTCAAAAAAAGAGGAACTGAACCAAGTCCAGTAGCAGAGGCTCATGGGCCTTAATGTGAGTTGCAAAGGAAAACCCACCACTAACCACCACAAACTCTTCTATTTTGATTTTTCCAAGTTATTAGTGCAGATTGATCCAACATAGACGAATGTTTACCACTAGGTCAATCTGGGAAGCCAATCAGTGAAGTAATGATTTCATTTGGCTAGCCTGACTTGCCCTCATATTTGTTCTGAAGGCAGAGCCTCTTATCAAGGGAAGAAAGAAAATCGTTGGCAGATCAAAGCAAAAGCAACTTAACCCATCTCTTGTATTCTATGAACTTATACACACACAGGTATACATACAGTTGTTATACATATTATTTATTTATGCAATCTCAAGCTTTAATAATTTCAGTAGGGTAAAAGCTACAAATAATGAAGAACATCATTTGTAAGTCGAACTAATAACATTTTAATTTCCCTTTTCGTATATAGTTTTGTGAATTTTCCATAATACTTCTTAAATTTTTATTTTTTGTTTCTGCCCTTATGATTGAAGATGCTGGAGTAACAAAGAAAGATTAAAATTAATTTTTGAAAGTGCAAAAATTATCCATGTAAATCACATACAAATAATTAAACATGCAAATTACATTTTCCAAAAATTGGTAGCTTTTACAGCTCTAAAGTTATTAAGCTTAAAACTGAATTATGACCTGTATATACACATATTGATTGTCTCAGATGATTTTTACACATTTCATCATTTCTAATATAAGAAGTGTTTCTGCACCTACACCTACACAAGCCCAGAGAAGCCAAGGCGGGTGTTTTAATTGGCTAGGGCTTTATCCAGTATCTTTTCCCTTCTCAATAGTAAGAATGTCTGTCTTTCAGCCAAGTAACTGTGCAAGTGAGTATGTGAAAGGGAGATATGAGGAAAAGTTTATGTTCATTTGAAGAAAAAGATATGGAAAAATAACTTTGAGATAAACGCATGGACATGAGTACATGGGAGAAGGGGTATTACAGTCTGTACTAAATTCAGCAGTGTCCATACTTGTCTGCATCATGTATGTGTTCATGGATTTGTATGCGGGGGAAGGTAATAAAATTGGAGTTAAGGACAATTATCCAGGCTAGAGAACAAGGCTATCAGCCAGGTGTTCAAGCCCTGTTCTATGTGAACATTTTCTCCAGAGTTTAGCATCACATTTATCAGGACAACTGAAAGGAGCCACAGAGAATCAGGTACATATGCCTTCTGGCCATCCCTACCTTGATGCTGTGGTGTTCACAGGGACTGCTGGCCTCTCATGAGATCATAGGAATGTGCTAGACATCATTGTTTGAAATCTTCAGGCCACTGGATCTATATCACTGTATGAAAAATGAATCAGAGAAGGGAATCCACTCAGTGAAGAAAGCAGCTTTTCATACTTTAGTGACAAGTGTTTATTGTCACTATGGTGACAATACTGTTGTCACAATATTAAATTAAAATATTGTCTCAATATTTCCTGCATGATATAGAAAATTCAGGAAAATTGAGAGGTTTCATTCTAATTGTGACTTTTGGAGCATGGGAGAAGAGTTCTTCATTTATTCCATTAACTAAAAAGACACACTCTTATTTACTGTAGTATGAACCTGGCTTTGCAGCTTTGTATTCAATTCCTCTGCTGTTCAATTAGAATAACATGATTGATGCTGTAACAAAGAATAAGACGTAAGAATGGTGACCCTTCATAAAAAGATATGGAGGTCCTCCAGGAAGCAATGCATTAAATTAAAAGTTTTCAAAAAATGGTTCATGGGATAAGTGTTAGTGATATCTGACACTTTTGAAGAGACATCCAGAACTACTGGCTCATAGTATACAAGAAGGGAAACTCTTTCCAGAAAAAAAAAAAATTAAAAAAGGATTTAATTAGTTGTTTATTTCAAGTAGTTACACCTTCTCAGTAGTCCCCTCCCAGGTATGAAATCACTAGACAGATACTGAGATCTCACTCACACCCAGGGAAAGGGTAGAACCATGACGGGCCTGCACACCAATCCTTTCTCAAGATAGAAGGCCTGCCTCTGTTCTACCCTGTGCCTTCTGGGAGAGAGGCAGGCCAGGGAATAAATCTAGAGGGGATGGGACACTGGTGACCTCTGGTTTATCTAGGAATGGTTGGCCAGATCTTCATTGCCCTGATGAACTGCTTGCCATTCGGTCACTCAGTCATGTCTGACTCTTTGTGATTCCATGGACTGCAGCACGACAGGCTTCACTGTCCTTCACTGTCTCCTGGAGTTTGCTCTAATTTATGTATATTGAGTTATTGAGTTGGTGATGCCATCCAACCATCTCATCCTCTGTGGCCCCCTTCTCCTCTTGCCCGCAATCTTCCCCAGCATCAGTGTCTTTTCCAGTGAGTAGCAGAATTGCTAGTCAGGTATTTTTTTCTATCCCCTCCAAGAGAGTGGACAGGAGACATTCTCATTAATTTGTCATCAACCAAATATTCCACAATATTCCACAAGCAAAGACAGCAAGGAAATCAAACCAGTCAATCCTAAAGGAAATCAACCCAGAATAATCACTGGAAGGACTGATGCTGAAGCTGAAGCTCCCCAGTACTTGGCCACCTGATGTGAACAGCAAACCCACTGGAAAAGAAATTGATGCTGGGAAAGATTGAGGGCAGGAGGAGATAGGGGTGACAGAGTGTGAGATGGTTGGATGGCATCATTGACTCAAGGGACATGAGTTTAGTGTCCCAGACTATCCAGGAGATACTGAAAGACAGGGAAGCCTGGCATGCTGCAGTCCATGGGGTTGTAAAGAGTCATATATGACTGAGTAACTAAACAACAACAAAAAAATTCCACTTCCAAGAATATATTACTCTGAAGGAAATTATTCATTACAGTGATTATGGGACTTTGGGAGGCATCACTGGTGGATGCCACCTTTTCTCAGAATCCTCCCTCCTAAATATTCTTGACACAATCTCTTATCTCACCCCTTCTGTGATCTAGTCCATAGCAGTTTCAGTTTCGTCCTTTTCTCACCTGTAGTGGTGGAGATGATATACTGTTGTTCATTTTTCTTTAATTTGCTTAAGGACATCTTGCTCTTCTGTATGGTGAGATCTGCCTTCCTCTCCACTCTCCTCAGGAGAGCAGTGGATAATATTAGAATGGGTTCTCTGCTCTTTGGGTGGTGTGCTGACAAAGATGTATAAACAAAGGTACGTACGATGGCTGCTTAGAGATGAAGCCTCCTCAACAGAGGCTGGCCTCTTTCATTTCCTCTCTTTTTAGGGATGAGAATCAGTGTCTTTGCATGAGTATGTCTTCATGCCAAAATGTTTTTCTTTGTGGCAACCAGATGTGGCCGTCTTAATCTTCTTCCTCCTCCTCCTATTTTTCCCTTTTCTGTTCCGCTTTCTTTGTAGCCAAGCCAAGGCAAGATGGAAAGTATAGCAGCTAAAGCCCTCACTGATCCCATATTCCACGTGCTTCTGAAGGTTCTCTAAGCTGGGGAAGATCCGGTAGCAGCTCATGCACTGGAAGCCACTGTCCAGGGCTGTCAGCCATTCAGGTGTCTTGGCCCTGGAACATTCCTCCAAATCTTGAGGTTCTGGTGGATTTTCAGCCCTCTCCCTTTCATCTTTGGCTTGGGTATCCAAACTGGATTCACTGTCAGCCAGGAGCTCCACTGTAGTCACTTGAGAGGGGGTCAATGTTGTATGGATTTTTTCAGAAGAGGCCATTTCTTCCATCTGTATCTTCTTTGTGGGGGGACTCAGTCCTTCCTTTGTATTCTGTAAGGAAGCCACACCCTTTTTTGTTTCAACATGCATGTAGTAAATTTTCATGACTCTTTTCTTTTTCGTATGTAGTGATGACAATGACTTATTACTATTAACCAAATTAAATGGAGAAGAGACTTGTGGGCAAGGGGAAGAAGTCTCTCCTTGCTCCAAATCCAGGACTGGAGGCATCTCAGTGGATCCAAGACAAGAAACATCTTGACATGATTGTTGGACTCCTAGGAAAGAAAATTTCAAACATAAGAAAACTAGGATCAAGTATGTGACGTCTATAGAAGTTGGTGCACTGGGACGACCCAGAGGAATGGTACAGGGAGGAAGGAGGGAGGGGGTTCAGGATGGAGAACACGTGTATACCTGTGGTGGATTCATGTTGATGTATGGCAAAACCAATACAGTATTGTAAAGTAATTAACCTCCAATTAAAATAAATAAATTTATATTTAAAAAAATTTTTTTAAATAAAGCCAAAAAAAAGAAGTTGAGATGGCCGTGAAAATACTTCTATCTGGGCATATGGAGTGAAAGTGCATATATATGTGATATTTCAGAATGCTGTGTGTGGCATTTTATATTTGGACTTCATGTGTGATATAAATATCCGGGAATGAGGGTATGATGTATGTATGTTCTGGGGCATACCTGGCATGTCTAATGGTGAAAGAGGATGGTGAATGGGTGTCTATGTGTGGTATGTGGTGTTTGAGTATACATAAACAAGTTCAAGAATGGTATACCTTCTTATTGTGAGATAATAAGACTTTGAGGAAGTGTAACTTCTCAGAATGTGTCTTTCTAGGAAGGACTGAAGGTTTTGTGGGTGAAGTGGTGATTAGATTAGCAAGACTATGTATGAAATTGTATTCCCTTCAGGGCATATGAATTTTCTTGACCTAGCATATAGTGAGTTAAAAGAGGTCATATGTGTAAAGGGACGTGAATTAATTATGGGATCAGTGTGTAAAGATAAATCTTAAAATGACTGGGTGAAAGAATGAGGTATAAATGTATAGCTGTGTAATGCTACTAGAGAATGGGAAAGACAGACAGAGGAATGAAGTTGTGTGTATCTGAGAGCAAAAGAGAAAGGAGAAACAGGGCCATACTTGGTATGAAGGACTCTGTGCATGCTGTTTGAGTGGGTATGAGGACATGAGTTTGTGCTGATCTAAGGGGGAAGGTTCTGATTAAGTTTTCATGTGCATATCAGCACTGCCTCCTGCCTCACTCACAGCTATCCCAGGGTTCATATGATGAAAATCAGTGCTGAGAAACTGTGTCTTATTCTTGAAGGCACGCTCCCTATTTTTCCCTTGGCAGAGACTTCAGTTCTAGTCCCTCTGCCCTGACTTTTCTTGTTTTCAAAGGGGAGGTAAAGTAAATACGGATTAGGTTAAGCAATTCAACTGCACCCCCTTTCCAAGCTCAGAGTCCACCTTTGCATCTTCCTTACCATCCTCATCAGAAAAGACAAGCTCGCACTCAGAGGAGACACAAGAGAAATATCCTGTGGAGGCCGAGGAAGCTTCTCCTATTATCTGACTACAGGCTGGGACCATCACAAATGAATCCGGCTGAGGAGGATCCTCCTGAGTCTTCCAGGATTCTATGGGATTGAATTAAAAAAAAAAAAGAGAGAAGTGACATTTTCTGGGATCTGTGTCCTTTGAATGGATATTACATGTTAAACATTTCTACCACACATGAGTCTTGCTTTCATAGATATTGGGGTGACTATCCTGTGTGAAACTCCACTCACTCCAAAATGTAAATAAACAACTATCAAAATGGTGTGAGTGGTGAATGTCAGGGATGTTGTGTATCTTGTATATGATATTTCTAGAGATGTATACAGAACATCAAAAACTTAGGCCCATGCTTGAAATACAGTATATAGTCATGAAAATTTGGATATTATTAACTCAATTTTCCTCATCAGAAATTATTCCCTTAGGGAATACAGGATACATGTTTTTAATTATTCTGCATATATATCTATTTCTATATTTACATTGAAATCTATATTGATATACATATACAGAGATACACACACACACACACATATATATATGGAAAGAAAGACAGATACATATAGATATTGTAAATCCAAGAATGTCTCTCGCCATCTAACCCTACAAGGATTAGGCCATTAGCCACTGCAGTTGCTGACCTTTAACATATCCTAAAAGGAGCTTACAGTGGAGATCAGAAAAGAGACATTCTATGCTGCAGGTCCTCACACAGTTATTTTAATGACAAAATTTTACAAACCCAGTGTCTTGTATCTTCTCATACCTAGAAAAGCACTGAAATCATTCATAGAGATATGCACTCCTCATGACTATTAGCAACCTTCTTGTGACAGGAAGAAACTTTTTGCCAAGATGTGTGTTTGACATTTATGTATCCTCTTCACCAAAAGCACATATATAATGACCATCCTCCACCTCATGAGAGCAGTCCCTTGGAGTTATCTGTCTCCTGATCTATAGTGCTCAGGGAGGCCCCAGGAAAACAACTCATATGTTGCCAGTTGTTGTGCTTTTTTACTTTCTGTCAACGTCATTTTTTTTTTCAGAGTTCCCTAGGAATTGGCCATGGTGTTAGAGATGTTCAAATGAAGACTTCATAGACTTGCCCTAGACTCCTGAAAATGCAGTTCTACATTTCTCTTCAGTTTCTAACATTTCCATTCATATCCTTTAAGAGTCTCTTTCAAAGAAGACAAGTGACACCTATGTGGTACATTTCTTCCCAATGATCAGAAACAGAGACCTTAAGCACCCATTGAGAAAATGGGTTAGCAATGGCCATGATTAGCTTCCCTGCTGGCTCAGCTGGTAAAGAATCTGCCTGCAATGTGGGAGACCTGGATTGGATCCCTGGGTTGGGAAGATTCCCCTGGAGAAGGGAAAGGCTACCTACTCCAGTACAGTCCATGGGGTCACAAAGAGTCAGACATGACTGAGCAGCTTTCACTTTCACTTTTCATGGCCATGGTTGAGCAAAGGAGCTCAGTCCCAATTCTAGACCATCAATGCTGACCCACTGCCCTGATTCCTTCTCAGCACCTCCTCTTTCCCACACTCTACCACTATGAATAAGTCTGTCTACAGAAGAGGCACAGGAGATGTCGTCTCAGTCTGAATCCTCAGCTGTCTGGCTGTGGCCATGGGTCAAACTCCAGACAGCAGAATTTCTTCTTTTGAGCTCATGACATTATTTCCCTTCAACAAAAACTGAAGAAATACCATGTATAATAACACACATGGCACTTATCATCATAAAATTTATGGTCTAGTTTTGTCCAAAGTTCCAAAATCCAGGTATACAAATATATTTGCTAGAATCATGTGGCTGATTGCCTATGAGTGGCCTATACTATTTCCTTCACTTTATGAGAGGCTCCATATTTCTTGCGTGTTGTCAGGTACTTGTTGTTATTCCTACTCTATTTACCAAAAGAATAAATTCAGTGTATGTACATAAGTAAAGCACATCAGATTGTCAGCTATGGATTATCATATAAAAATCTTATTGCTTCCTGAAAGAGTGAGAATTCACAGAAAATAATCTACTGACATCTATTTCTACTCCCCAGCTCCACTTTTCAGTTATTTGTTCTTGCAGAAACTTACTCAGAGACCTGAGTTGCAAGAACTTCGGGGGAACTGCTGGGTCCTAAGGTTGAGTAGGAGACTGCAGCAGGATAGCCAGGGTTGACTCCAGACTTTTAACTCCCAACACTGGCTACAGCTCCCTTCTCAGGAACTAACTTGTTCATCAACTAACAGGTCATCACTTGGCCTAGTCAGTAATGTCACCTTTCTCAGTGATCTCTGCTGACAGGGCTCTGACTCAGCTTTTCATTTATACTCACCATAATCATAGCCTATCTTGAAACCTCATCAATTTACAGATGAATTCTAGGTTCTTGGAATTTCCCCAAATAAATTTTGTATTTCTTGAATCACCTCTATCAATGATCTAAACATATCAAAAATATACCTAGTCACTTTCTTACTTCCTCTTAATCTAAGTTTCTAATGGAAAGGACTATACCTTTAAATACACAAGCTTCAGCAAATAGGTAAATTCTTGTTCCAGATAAAATAAGAAACACATTAAATCACTCCCTCTGTTTAAAAGTTTTAATTAAGATTACAACAGAATTTTTATTTCTCAAATATATCTACTTTGTCTCTTAGGTCACTGAGGATGTCTGGTGGGTCATGTTAATGTGGGAATGGGAAAATGTGGTGTGTATGCTATAATTTTTAGAATTGCCTTGTATGTCATATTTATTGAGCACAGTTTATCTTTTTCAACAATTTTACATAGTGAATGTGGGGATGAGATGGTCATTGTATGTGAAAGTATCATGAGTATCATGCGTTGGGTCACACTGCAACAGCTAGTGACTGCAGCCATGAAATTAAGACACTTGACCCTTGAAAGAAAAGCTATGACAAACCTAGACACCATATTAAAAAGCAGAGACATTTCTCCAAAGAAGACATACAGATGGCTAACAAACACATGAAAAGATGCTCAACATCATTCATTATCAGAGAAATGCAAATCAAAACCACAATGAGGTGCCATTTCACACCCATCAGAATGGCTGCTATCCAAAAGTCTACAAGCAATAAATGCAGGAGAGGGTGTGGAGAAAAGGGAACCCTCTTACACTGTTGGTGGGAATGCAAACTAGTACAGCCACTATGGAGAACAATGTGGAGATTCCTTGAAAAATTGGAAATAGAACTGCCATACGACCCAGCAATCCACACACCGAGGAAACCAGAATTGAAAGAGACATGTGTACCCCAATGTTCATCGCAGCACTGTTTATAATAGCCAGGACATGGAAGCAACCTAGATGTCCATCAGCAGATGAATGGATAAGAAAGCTGTGGTACATATACACAATGGAGTATTACTCAACCATTAAAAAGAATACATTTGAATCAGTTCTAATGAGGTGGATGAAACTGGAGCCGATTATACAGAGTGAAGTAAGCCAGAAAGAAAAACACCACTACAGTATACTAACGTATATATATGGAATTTAGAAATATGGTAATGATAACCCTGTATGCGAGACAGCAAAAGAGACACAGATGTATAGAACAGTCTTTTGGACTCTGTGGGAGAGGGAGGGTGGGATGATATGCGAGAATGGCATTAAAACATGTATAATATCATATAAGAAATGAATTGCCAGTCCAGGTTCGATGCAGGATACAGAAAGCTTGGGGCTGGTGCACTGGGATGACCCAGAGGGATGGTATGGGGAGGGAGGTGGGAGGGGGGTTCAGGATGGGGAACACGTATACACCTGTGGCGGATGCATGTTGATGTATGGCAAAACCAATATAATATTGTAAAGTAAAAAAAAAAAAGAAAAATAATAAAAAAAGAAAATAAAGTATAGTACACAGAGTCTTCAGAGAAATTACTTTGCTGACAAACGTCCATCTAGTCAAAACTGTAGTTTTTCTAGTAGTCATGTATGGATGTGAAAGTTGAATCATAAAGAAAGCTGAGCACTGAAGAATTAGTGCTTTTGAATGGCAGTGATGGAGAGGACTCTTGAAAGTCCCCTGGACTGCAAGGAAATCAAACCAATCAATCCTAAAGGAAATCAACTCTGAATATTCATCAGAGGGACTGATGCTGAGGCTGAAACGCCAATACTTTGCCCACCTGACGTGAAGACCTGACTCATTGGACAAGACCCTGATTCTGGGAAAGACTGAAGGCAGGAGGAGAAGGGGACAACAGAGGATGAGACGGTTGGATGGCATTACTGACTTAATGGACAGGAGCTTGAGCAAACTCCTGGAGAGCTTAAAGGACAAGGAAGCCTGGCATGCTGCAGTCCATGGGGTCACAGAGAGTCAGACGCAACTGAGTGATTGAACAACAAAGGCAGTATGTCTCTCCTGTATCATGAATGATCCATGTGTCATGTAAGATCAAGTAGTTATCTGTTTGATTTATATGAGAGAGTGTGTAGGTATGAGTAATTTTGTGAATCCTGCCGAGACCATAAAAGTGTTACACACTGACCATATGAAGGATACATGTGAGGGAGATCATGTGAGCCCCTAGGTTGTGGAATTATGTGAAGGGACTAAGGAATTGGGAACAGACAGGAATTTTAAAAGGTATTATATAATGCTTTGAATATTTAATACTTTAGTTTTCATAGTTTTTGACTTTAAAAAGTCTTGATTTCACCCCTTTTTGGTTGAAGAGTGACTGTTTCTTAAACACACTATTTTACATTGTTGACATTAGGTTTTTATTTCTATCATCTGAATTACTATGAGAAGCTTAAAGTCTGACAATATCATCATTCTTGTGTAATTATTCTGTGTTCCTCTCTAGTTTTGTTAAGGTCTTTGCTATTGAGTTTCTGAATTTAAGGTATAGTGTACCAAGGTTTGGATTTTTCTTTTTCCTGTTCTGTAATGAGATTTCTAATATTGTTTGATTCCTAAGGATTTAGGTCTGTCATCAGATCTGAAAAGTGCTTAGCCATCATCCCTTTGATTATGTCTTATTTTCTTTGTTTTACTTATAAAATTTTATTCAGAAACCTCAATACATCATATTTTCACTTTTTATCCTCTTTTGTCTGATTCCTAAGGATTTAGGTCTGTCATCAGATCTGAAAAGTGCTTAGCCATCATCCCTTTGATTATGTCTTATTTTCTTTGTTTTACTTATAAAATTTTATTCAGAAACCTCAATACATCATATTTTCACTTTTTATCCTCTTTTGTCTGAATCCTTCCTTTATAAATCCATTTCTCTGACTTATATTATAGGTAATCCTTCAGCTCTATCATCCTGTTCATCAGTTTTCATCTGTGTCTAATTTGCTGTTTAACTCATATACATATAAGTTTTAGAACAACATTTTTTTAAATTTCTACAACTACTATTTGGCTATTTTGTAATTTTTTTTCTTGATTGGGTTTTATATTCTTACAGTTTTAATAATTTTGAACATTGTTAGTTACTATTCTTACAACATTGTTCAATTAAATTATCTTTATGGTTAAAGGCTTGCTGTTCATATTAGAATCTACCTTAGAGTTATATTTTATAGTTTTAGAGTGTGAGCTCATTTTCAGCAAGTCATTATCTATAGGACTCTTTAATGTGGTGGACTGACAATCCAGAACTCTTACATTTTGTACTACCAGATATTACTGGTGTATGATTAGCAACAATTTAATATTATATTAATTCTTCACTCTGAGGTTTAACTAATTAAATAACAATTGTGGACACTGTGCCTTGATAAATGACATTTTCCCCCTAAAGATATGCAGAGTTCCTCACCTACCTCCCAAAAAAGTGAAAAGTATTTTTGATGAGTTCCTATGATGGAACAGAGAGACCTGGACTCTCAAATGAGAGAGAAAGAAAGGACTATGATTGGATCTCAAGTACATCATTCCCCCAGGGGCTATGTAGAAATGGTGAGCTGCATTCCTATAGATATGCTCAAACACCCATTGCTCTGATCTGCCTGTACTCTGACATTCTTCCTTTATCCTTACCAGCAAAGAAGGGAGTATAAAAAGAGGAGGCAGAGGACACGTGTTCTGATTCAGAGGACATGTCTCTTCCTTCACGGTTCAGGGCACTGGACTCCAAAGAGTACACTGATGGTAGATCATGTTCATGTAATTTTGAGATTTCTAGAACACGGAATAAAAGTCATAAGAATATTAGTTCCATTCTGTTCTTACACATTCTTCTCCCTAATCTACTTTCCCCACCAACTCCATGGAGATACTTATTTGTACTAAATCTTTAACATGCGTGGAGAATTGCCATATTTCAGTAATCTGTGCTTCCATCTGGCTTCTGACAGCAAAGCACCACATATTCATTAACCTTGGTTAAGATTTTTGGTATCATTTATCTCCCTCTGTATTTATCTATGGATTCTATCTCATAGAGATGTATAACCTCAAACGAAACAGTGCAAGTTTTTTAAAATTAACTATCCTCAATTATTTTGTCACTGTTTCAACACTAGCCAACCTCAGTGCCATTGGTTAACGTGCCTGTGTGCTAAGTCACCTTAGGCGTGTCAGACTCTTGTGACCCTATGGAGTGTAGCCCCCAGGCTCCTATGTCCATGGGATTCTCCAGGCAAGAATACTGAAGTGGGTTGCCATGAGCACCTCTAGGGGATCTTCCTGATTCAGGGATGGAACTTGCATCTCTTAATCTCCTGCACTGGCAGGCAGATTCTTTACCACCAGTATGAACCGAGAAGCCAGGTGACTTATTTCAGTTCATAGCTCAGTTGTGTCTGACTCTTTGTGACCCCATGATCTGCCGCACACCAGGCCTCCCTATCCATCACCAACTCCCAGAGATTATTCAAATTCACATTCACTGAGTCAGTGATGCAATGCAACCATCTCATCCTTTGTCATCCCCTTCTCCTCCTGCCTTCAATCTTTCCAGCACCAGGGTCTTTTCAAATGAGTCAGCTCTTCGCATCAGGTGGCAAAAGTATTAAAGTTTCAGCTTCAATATCAGTCCTTCCAATGAATATTCAGGACTGATTTACTTTAGGATGGACTGGTTGGATCTCCTTGCAGTTCAAGAGACTCTCAAGAGCCTTCTCCAACGCCACAGTTCAAAAGCATCAATTCTGTGGCACTCACCTTTCTTCACAGTCCAACTCTCACATCCATACATGACCACTGGAAAAACCATAGCCTTGACTAGACAGACCTTTGTTGACAAAGTAATGCCTCTGCTTTTGAATATGCTATCTAGGTTGGTCATAACTTTCCTTCCAAGGAGCAAGCATCTTTTAATTTCATGGCTGCAGTCACCATCTGCAGTGATTTTGGAGCCCAAAAAAGAAAGTCTGTCACTGTTTCCATTGTTTCCCCATCTATTTCCCATGAAGTGATGGGACCAGATGCCAGGATCTTCGTTTTCTGAATGCTGGGTTTTAAGCCAACTTTTTCACTCTCCTCTTTCACTTTCATCAAGAGGCTATTTAGTTATTCTTCACTTTCTGCCATAAGGGTAGTGTCCTCTGTATATCTGAGGTTAATTACATCTCTCCTGGTAATCTTGATTTCAGCTTGTGCTTCATCTAGCTCAGCGTTTCTCATGATGTACTCTGCATGTAAGTTAAAAAGCAGGGTGACAGTATACAGCCCTGACATACTCCTTTTCCTATTTGGAAGCACTATGTTGTTCCATGTCCAGTTCTAACTGTTGCTTCCTGACCTGCATATAAGTTTCTCTAGAGGCAAGTCAGGTGGTCTGGTATTCTAACACTTTGAGAATTTTCCACAGTTTATTGTGATCTACAGAGTCAAGGCTTTGGCATAGTCAATAAACCAGAAGTAGATGTTTTTCTGGAACTCTTTTGCTTTCTCGATGATCCAGTGGATGTTGGCAATTTGATCTCTGGTACCTCTGCAGTTTCTAAAACCAGCTTGAACATCTGGAAGTTCACGGTTCACGTATTGCTGAAGCCTGGCTTGGGGAATTTTGAGCATTACTTTACTAGAGCACAAGATGAGTGCAATTGTGTGGTAGTTTGAGCATTCTTTGGAATTGCCTTTCTTTGAGATTGGAATGAAAACTGCACTTTTCTAGTCCTGTGGCCATGACTGAGTTCCCAAATTTGCTGGCATATTGAGTGCAGCATTTTCACAGCATCATCTTTTACGATTGGAAATAGCTCAACTGGAATTCTATCACCTTCACACACTTTGTTCATAGTGATGCTTCCTAAGGCCCATTTGACTTCACTTTCCAGGATGTCTGGCTCTAGGTGAGTGATCACACCATCGTGATTATCTGGGTCGTGAAGATCTTTTTTGTACAGCTCTGTGTATTCTTGCCACTTCTTAATATATTCTGCTTCTGTTAGGTCCATACCATTTCTGTCCTTTATTGTGCCCATCTTTGCATGACATGTTCCCTTGGTATCTCTAATTTTCTTGAAGAGATCTCTAGTCTTTCCCATTCTATTGTTTTCCTCTATTTCTTTGCACTGATCACTGAGGAAGACTTTTTTATCTCTTCTTGCTATTTTTTGGAACTGCATTCAAATGGGTATATATTTCCTTTTCTCCTTTGCTTTTCACAGCTATTTGTAAGGCCTCCTCAGACAGCCATTTTTCCTTTTTGCAGTTCTTTTTCTTGAGGATGGTTTTGATCCCTGTTTCCTGTACAATGTCACGAATGTCTGTCCATAGTTCATCAGGTACTCTATCAGATCTAGTCCTTTAAAATCTATTCCTCACTTCCACTGTATAATTGTAAGGGATTTAATTTAGGTCTACCTTAATGGTCTAGTGGTTTTCCCTACCTTCTTCAATTTAAGTCTGAGTTTGGCAATAAGGAGTTCATGATCTGAGCCACAATCAGCTCCTGGACTTGTTTTTGCTGTCTGTATAGAGCGTTTCCATCTGTGGCTGCAAAGAATATAATCAATCTGATTTCGGTGTTGGCCATCTGGTGATGCCCATGTGTAGAGTCTTCTCTTGTGTTGTTGGAAGAGGGTGTTTGCTATGACCAGTGCACTCTCTTGGCAAAACTCTGTTAGCCTTTGCCCTGCTTCATTCTCTACTCCAAGGCCAAATTGCCTGTTACTCCAGGTGTTTCTTGACTTCTTACTTTTGCATTCCAGTCCCTTGTAATGAAAAGCACATCTTTTTTGGGTGTTAGTTCTAGAAGGTCTTGTAGGTCTTCATAGAACCATTCAACTTTGCTTCTTCAGCATTACTGGTCAGGGCATAGACTTAAGATTATTGTGATATTGAATAGTTTGCCTTCAAAATGAACAGAGATCATTCTGTTATTTTTGAAATTGAATCCAAGTACTGCAATTCAGACTCTTGTTGACCATGATGGTTACTCCATTTCTTCTAAGGGATTCTTGCACACAGTAGTAGATATAATGGTCATCTGAGTTAAATTCACCCATTCCAGTCCATTTTAGCTCACTGATTCCTAAAATGTCAACATTCACTCTATCTCCTGTTTGACCACTTCCAGTTTACCTTGATTTGTGGACCTAACATTCCAAGTTCCTATGCAATATTGCTTAGCAGTTTAACTCTCAATATTTACCAACCAGAAATATGTCATAAGGGCAAAATATATATAATATAATATAATATTTCATATCACTGTTTATAGTATCCCCAGAACAAAAAGACCTGAAATGCTTCAATGGAAGGTATACCTCAAGAATAAAGAAACTAAAATCCCAGGCAACATGAAGTTCACAAATATAGAAATGAGTGAAACCAGTCACAAAGTATAAATTGTACACTTTTATTTACATGATTTAAAAAAAATAAAGATAATTAGTCTAGAATTTTAGAAGTCAGAAAAATTATCACTCTTTGTACCTACCAATAGAGCACAGAGACTTTGGCTGCATGTGGAATATTATAAGGAAATGAATGATGAGGATAGCTAGTGCAGATGGGTCTGTATATGGATGACTGTGCAAGCCCTGGATGTGATGGATGTGATGTGGTCCTGAACTAGATGACCTCACCTCAAAACTAGATCTTGAGGATACCACTACATTTTTCCTGTTTTACTCATTTTTATTTGGAGAATGATTGCTTTACAATGTTGTGTTGGGTTATGCTGTATGACAATGTAAATCAGCTATAAGTATACATATGTCCCCTCCCCCGAACCTCTTTCCCACTCTCCACCACATTCTAGCCCTCTATGTTGTCACAGAGCACAGGTTTGAGCTCCCCATGTTATACAGCATCTTCTCAATAGTATCTATTTTACATATGGTAATATATATGTTTCAGTGCTGCTCTCTCAATTCATCCCACCCTCTACCTTCCCCCTCTGTGCCCACAAGTATGTCTTCTGTTGACATCTCTACTGCTGCCCTGCAAACAGGTTCATCAGTACCATTTTCTAGATACCATATATATACATTAATATAGGATATTTGTTTTTCTCTTTGACTTACTTCGCTCTGTACAACAGGCTCTAGGTTCACATACCTCACTAGAACCAACTCACATTCATTCCTTTTTACGGCTAAGTAATGCTAAATGCACACATATAAATATACATATACCACAATTTCTTTATCCATTCATCTGTCAATGGACATCTAGGTTGCTTCCATGTCCTAGCTAATGTAAATAGTGATGGAATAAACACTGGAGGTACATGTGTCTTTTTGAATTGTGATTTTCTCAGGGTATACGCCTAGTAGTAAGATTGCTGGGTCATATGGTAGCTTTATTCTTAGTGTTTTAAGTTCTCCAGAGTGGCTGTATCAATTTACACTCCCACCAACTGTACAAGAGAGTTTCCTCTCCACACCCTCTCCAGCATTTATTGTTACTAGATTTTTTTGATGTTGGCCATTCTGACCTGTGTGAGGTGATATCTCATTGTAGATTTGACTTGGCATTTCTCTAATAATGAATAATGTTGAACATTTTTTCATGTGTTTATGAAAGTGAAAGTGGAGAGTGAAAAGGTTGGCTTAAAGCTCAACATTCAGAAAACGAAGATCATGGCATCTGGTCCCATCACTACATGGGAAATAGATGGAGAAACAGTGGAAACAGTGTCAGAATTTATTTTTCTGGGCTCCAAAATCACTGCAGATGGTGACTGCAGCCATGAAATTAAAAGACGCTTACTCCTTGGAAGGAAAGTTATGACCAACCTAGATAGCATATTCCAAAGCAGAGACATCACTTTGCCAACAAAGGTTCGCCTAGTCAAGGCTATGGTCTTTCCTGGGGTGATGTATGGATGTGAGAGCTGGACTGTGAAGAAGGCTGATCGCCAAAGAATTGATGCTTTTGAACTGTGGTGTTGGAGAAGACTCTTGAGAGTTCCTTGGACTGCAAGGAGATCCAACCAGTCTGTTCTGAAGGAGATCAACCCTGGGATTTCTTTGGAAGGAATGATGCTAAAGCTGAAACTTCAGTACTTGGGCCACCTCATGCAAAGAGTTGACTCATTGGAAAAGACTCTGATGCTGGGAGGGATTGGGGGCAGAAGGAGAAGGGGACGACAGAGGATGAGATGGCTGGATCGCATCACTGACTCGATGGATGTGAGTCTGAGTGACCTCTGGGAGTTGGTGATGGACAGGGAGGCCGGGTGTGCTGCAATTCATGGGGTCGCAAAGAGTCGGACACGACTGAGCGACTGATCTGATCTGATCTGATGTCTTCTTTGGAGAAATGTCCATTTATTTGTCTGTTTTAAACTGTTACTGCTTTCACACCTTCCTCATGATGTAACATGCCCTTGGAAATATTAAATTCCTTTCATGGGTATGAGCTATCTCTCAAAGCTTTAGGGTAGGCTCCAATTTGTCTTTCTCCTGTCACTGAGCAACGATTACTTCTCATACTAGTTACCCATCTATTGTGAATCTCCATAGTATCCAGAACTATTTAAATTTCTCTTCTGCTCCCTTTTTTTTTTTAAAGAAAGAGTCCAACTTGCTCTTCAAGTCAACCATTTGGTTTAATGGTGTTTTGCATGTGTTGTGTGGATTCTGTTTTCTTTCCTTACATTTCACAGAGGAATGCCCCCATATTAAATTCTCATAATCTGAGAAAACAATTCGTCTTTATTCCTGAGTAAATTCTATATGACTTTATTCTCGCATTCCTGCACAACCAGATTTAATGTTTAAATAGTTTTTCCCCAATTTTTCCCTCTACTTTACGAGTCACATTTTCCTCTTAAGAGAAAGTACTATTGGAAAATGTATAAGAACATCGCTTATTTAACCCTCAGTCTTAGGTAGAAGTCAAATAAAGGGAAAAACATTTTTGAAAAAAATTATACTAATCAACCACTACATATGTGACAGTAACTCAAGAGTGAGATGATGTAGGTAGCTCAAGTCCAAAGCAGCAGAGACAAAGACCTGATCATCTAACACTTCTCTTTAGTCTCAGACCACCTGGAGTCCCAGAAAGACCAGTTTACATTCATCTTCCTCTCCCTCTTTCCCTTCCTCCCTCACCACAAATAGGAAATGTTTCCCTTCTTTCTTCAGAACGCAGTTCCCTATGCTCAGTAAATAGGCTTAACACATACCTCTTGACATCTTTGCAAGCCTAGAGAAGTATATTCTTTTCACGTTTCTTTTGTTTCTGTTTCATGGTTCAACTCTTTGGAAAGTGATTCAAATCAGGTAACTTTCTTCCTGAAATTCTGTAGCCAGAGAGTCAGCTGATAATGACAAAGAATCAAATTAGTACATTCAAGAACAACTCATTTGAGAGTCTGTCTCCTCACCAAATCACTGTCCTGACCAGAACTTCAGAGGCATTATGATGTAAGTCATAAGTCACTAGGATCTCAGCAGGATTCTATGACCTATGAGTTACATCCTTACACTCCAGGGCTCAGCTAGTATTCACTAGATGACAAGATTATGGCAGCCCATTGACTAGGGTGATTCCTTTTATCCAACAAAAACTCTACCATTAACTTGAATTTTTATTTCTTGCACCTGATATCAAATCTAGAGGATAGATGACATGGATTAAATGAAGAAAATATCTTATGTTTCCACGGTGATAACCACATTACTGAATTTTCCCAGAGCTGAGGATAAGGCTGTATCTGAGAGCACTAGGCTTAGAACCATGCCTGTCTCACAGATATGTCTACTAATATATATTGTACTAGTGTACTACTGAACTTATGTCAAATATAAATTATATGTGAGGTATATGTTGCAATGTAGGTCTAGATGTGAGAATATCTCATAATTCCATACAATTCTAACATTAATAAATTTACTCCACTATTGAGAATACTCTCGTGAATTTTTAAAAGCTACTGTCTCATGCCACTCTTTTCTTTTCACTTTCCCAGAGGTATGGAGAAAGAGGAAGCCCCTGTCTTCACACCCCACTGGCCCTCCCCATGTCCTTGTGAAGCCTGACGGTCTCACGTTCTAGGCTTCTTGTTTCAGGCCTCAGTCTATGTCTTCTGAAAATAGCTGGGCTCTGTACAGAATTTGAACTCTATAGTGAGTTTCATTCTACCTCCTGCTCACCTCTGAACATGCCTCTTTTCCTAGAGACAATAAATGTTTACTTCCAAGTTCAGCAGTTACAACAGAATCAGCCCAGGATCAAGCCTCCCTTCTGTGCTCTTTGCCCCCAGTAAATCATACCCCTGAGAGTTCTCTCACTTACCATGGGCTCAGCCTTCTCATTACCACTGAATAGTAGTGGTACATTTACCAAGAAATTCCTAGTCTTGTTAAAAATCAGAAAAAGGAAAAACAAAGGTTAGATACTATTTTACATACACCAATTGATTAAAATACATAATACATCAGATCAGATCAGATCAGATCAGATCAGTCACTCAGTCGTGTCCGACTCTTTGTGACCCCATGAATTGCAGCACGCCAGGCCTCTCTGTCCATCACCAGCTCCCATAGGTCACTCAGACTCCCATTCATCGAGTCAGTGATGCCATCCAGCCATCTCATCCTCTGTCGTCCCCTTCTCCTCTTGCCCCCAATCCCTCCCAGCATCAGAGTCTTCTCCAATGAGTCAACTCTTTGCATGAGGTGGTCAAAATACTGGAGTTTCAGCTTTAGCATCATTCCTTACAAAGAAATCCCAAGGCTGATCTCCTTCACAATGGACTGGTTGGATCTCCTTGCAGTCCAAGGGACTCTCAAGAGTCTTCTCCAACACCATAGTTCAAAAGCATCAATTCTTTGGCACTCAGCCTTCTTCACAGTCCAACTCTTACATCCATACATGACCACAGGAAAGACCATAGCCTTGACTAGGCGAACCTTTGTTGGCAAAGTGATGTCTCTGCTTTTGAATATGCTATCTAGGTTGGTCATAACTTTCCTTCCAAGGAGTAAGCGTCTTTTAATTTCATGGCTGCAGTCACCATCTGCAGTGATTTTGGAGCCCAGAAAAATAAAGTTTGTCACTGTTTCCACTGTTTCTCCATCTATTTCCCATGTAGGGATGGGACCTGATGCCATGATCTTCGTTTTCTGAATGTTGAGCTTTAAGCCAACCTTTTCACTCTCCTCTTTCACTTTCATCAAGAGGCTTTTGAGTTCCTCTTCACTTTCTGCCATAAGGGTGGTGTCATCTGCATATCTGAGATTATTGATATTTCTCCTGGCAATCTGGATTCCAACTTGTGTTTCTTCCAGTCCAGCATTTCTCATGATATACTCTGCATATAAGTTAAATAAACATGGTGACAATATACAGCCTTGACGTACTCCTTTTCCTATTTGGAACCAGTCTGTTGTTCCATGATCAGTTCTAACTGTTGCTTCCTGACCTGCATACAGATTTCTCAAGAGGCAGATCAGGTGGTCTGGTATTCCATCTCTTTCAGAATTTTCCACAGAAATAGATGTTTTTCTGGAACTCTCTTGCTTTTTCCATGATCCAGCAGATGTTGGCAATTTGATCTCTGGTTCCTCATAAATTGATTTAAAAAATAAATCAAACTATACAAATGATTGTTAAGTACATGGTGAAAAACAAAACTTTATGACCTAAAATAAGGTATTGATCTGTGTACTTGCGTTGGAGAATAAATAGTCAACATCTTGTAAAATCAAATAAGCTATAACCCATGATACGGTAATCTCATTCCACATAGGAATCTTTACAAGGATAATAATCACAGGATTCAACTAGTAGGAAGTTGAAATTTTAATTTAGTCTCCAACTTAAGAATGGTTAAACAAAACATGGTAGGTAGATACTTTCTTACTTCTATCTTCAGAATTTCAAGAATAGAAATCAAACCCATTAAGATATATGCCTGTAGAGTGGGGCATCAAGAAGAAACTGTTGATCACAGATAAAAAGAAAGTATAATTCAGCAAAATAATTACAAGTAATCTTAAACAGGCTAGTGACTAAGGAGAATTATTAACTCAAGAATCAGTCATTTTTAAAAAAGGAAAAATAGAAAAAATAACCTGTCCCCCAAGTAAAACAGGTCAGATTAGGTCTAGATTTAAGAGAAAGACTTGTTCTAAAGATTCCGTACTTTATTAGTTTCTTATTGCTGTTGTAGCAAACTATCACAACTCAGTGGCTTAAAATACAAATTATCTTAAAGTTTTGAAGGTCAGTAGTCCAAAATGCGGAGAAGGCAATGGCACCCCACTCCAGTCACTTTTGCCTGGAAAATCCCATGGACAGAGGAGCCTGGTAGGCTGCAGTCCATGGGGCCGCTGAGGGTCGGACACGACTGAGAGACTTCACTTTCACTTTTCACTTTCATGCATTGGGGAAGGAAATGGCAACCCACTCCAATGTTCTTGCCTGGAGAATCCTAGGGACGGGAAGCCTGGTGGGCTGCCATCTATGGGGTCGCACAGAGTTGGACACGACTCAAGCGACATAGCAGCAGCAGTCCAAAATGAGTTTTATAGCTAAAAATCAGGATATTAGCAGGATTCATTTTATCTGGAGGCTTTAGGGAAGAATCTGTTCCCTTGCCACTTTCCAGGCTTTAGTGGCGGCCTGCATTCCTTAGCTGTCTTCTTCCTTCAACTTCAAAACATATAACTCTACATTCTGCATCCACTGTTAACATCTCACTCTATTACTCTCCCACTCCCCTCTCATAAGGAAGGACCCTTGTTATTATATCAACTCCAAAAAATCATTCATGATAATCTTCTCATTTTAAAATCCTTAACTTAATCCCATCTGCAAAAGCTCTTTCCACATTTTGATACTTAAGATAACATATTCAGAGGTTCTAGAGATTAGGAGGTTGACTTTTCTTTCCAAAGTAGATGAGGAAGAGGGAGTTCTTTAGCTACCTAGAAACCAAGAGAGAAACAGACTGCTAGAGTAAATTCACCTATAGCAAAATATACTAAGGTACAAATATAAATCTCAAATTAAACAAGAACAATAGGGAAAAATATAGATATATTGAGTAAAACAAAGTAGAATGAATACAGAAACTTTGTTTGAAATTTAATATAGTCCAAGGAACAGAAGAACAACTACATGAGAATCTTTCATACTATAGAATTTAAGCAACTACATTCAGTAAAATGAGAACTCTTAAGACAAGTTGATGAGTCAATAAAAAGGAATAAAAATGAAGAATTAAGAGCAGAAGAAAATAAAATGTCTCTAAAAGGTCAAAACAGGATAAATAAATAAATTATAACCAGAAAAGCCAGAATAAAGTTTCAAATGGAAAAACTGGCATAATGATTTAAGTGTAAAGCAAGAGATAAGTATATAATTAGAAGACAATAGATTAAAAAAAAAAAAAAGACCAACTGATATAAAGCAATAATGAGATGAACAAATGAACTAGAATTACTCAAGACAGGATACAGTAAAATATCCCCAGGATAAAGGAAAAACTGAAATTACAAATGAACAGGGTATTTATATATTTTCAGGAAAAAACAATATAGGACAACTTCCAGAAACATATAACCTCACTACATTTTTTTTTTTTATTGTAAAGAATAAAACAAAATTCTTCAAGTATTTTAATAGAAGAAACAAGTCATTTTCAAGTGGTAAATATTTTACCCCTGGCTTTGTTGTTGTTCAGTCACTAAGTCATAACTGACTCTTTGCAACCCCATGAACAGTAGCACTCCAGGTTCCTCTGTCCACCATTGTCTCCCAGAGTTTGCTCAAATTCATGTCCACTGAGTTGGTGATGCTGTCTCTCTCTAACCATCTCATCTTCTGCCATCCCCTTCTCCTTTTGCCTTTACTATTTCCCAGCATCAGAATCTTTTCCAACGACTTGGCTTTTTGCATCAGGTGGCCAAAGAGTACTGGAGCTTCAGTTTTAGCATCAGTCCTTCCAATGAAAATTCAGGGTTGATTTCTTTAGGATTGACTGGTTTGATCTCTTTGCAGTTCAAGGGACTCTCAAGTCTTCTCTAGCAGCACCAGAACCAGGGCAAAACTGGCTTTACCCTTCCACAAAGCAACATCTATTCTTGACGACAGTGGAGAAGTATCCACAGATATTGAAACAAAGAAGGTGTCACATTGCTTTATTATTTGCAGTCAAGTTGTATAGACAGACACTGTCAAATGTGTCAAAATTTTTTTCTGAGAATATGTGTTATGTGAGATATTATTGAAAAAAAGTCTTAACTCTGTAACACAATTAAAAAATGAATGAAAATACTATGAAAACATTAAAAAAAGTGCAATACTTCATGCCAAAGAACCGTAGAATATTGACAACAAACATCTAGTGGTGGAGGTGAGAGTGGAATGGGGACTGACTCAATTATATTCCCAATTATGTTATACTATGCTCTATGGATCAGTTTGGATTTGAGAGCTTTCAAGCACTGGTCAAGTTCAACTGCTTTAGACTTTGTCACCTGTTCTGTCTTACCACCTGCCCCAGCATTATCTACATTTTGATACTACATCTGTATGATGACTCTTATCTCTCTGCTTTGGTCAATTTGTTCTTCCTGTTTTGAAAATACAACATCTGGGCTTGACTGTTACTGCATTTAGTCATTTAGTACAGTGAATGGTTGATGGTTCAACTTGGAAGTTTTCTAGGTCAGGAAATTCAATGTATATATCACTGTACAGCCAGTTTAGCATGGTAATGAGTGCTCAGAATCCTCTTTCAAGTAAATATGTGTGTGTGTGTATATAATTTCAGTTTGATTTTTTATTACTTATATAAAAACACTAAAGTCATGTTAAATGTTAAAGAGGGCTTCCCTGGTGGCTCAGACAGTAAAGAATTTGCCTGCAATGCAGGAGACCTGGGTTTGATCCCTGGGTTCGGAAGATCCCCCAGAGAAGGGAATGGCAATCTAATCAAATATTCTTGCCTGGAAAATTCCATGGACAGAGGAGCCTGGCAAGCTACAGTCCATGGGGTCACAAAGAGCTGGACACAACTGAGTAACTAAGACTTTCTTTAAATAATGTAAATCTAGAGAAAATATCTTGAAAACTTTGGGTAAGTAGTTTGGCATTTCTTTCTCTGAGTATCTTTTCTTTTTAAAATATTTATGTTTAATAATAAATTGTCACATCTTTGAAAGTTTCTGGTTTTTAAAGAAATGTAATAGTCTTGATAAACATCTTCATGTGATTGTCCTGTTGTAAAATACCAGGTGGAATTTATGTGATAACTAATTAGATTATAATTATGTATAAAACTAATAGGCCAAAAAACAACCAGAATGTCTTTCTGTACTTTCCTGTTCTGAAAGTACTGAAATATATTCAACAACATTACTGATCTATTTAATTTGGTACACTATCCAATTACAGTGAAATGCATATGAATATAATTATATAACATGACTGCCTAATGAGGTACTCTGTCCTGAAGACATTCTCACAGGTAGGTCAAGGTATTTATTTATTTTTCACATATGCCCTGTAACATTTAAAGGTAACTCAGGTCATGGCATAAATTCTTCTATATGGACAGCTACAATTACATATTGAATTGATCTAAGTCAATGATGAATTGCTTTCTATTAAATTTTAAATAGGAAAAGAAGTCCTCCTTAATATGTAAACCAAAATGTAACCCCTGTAAAGGCTATATTTATGATCTACCTTGTTAATTGCTATATTTCTAGTATTAGCAGCAATAGACATTTTATTGTAACAATAGGAATATATTACACAAAGATATGTATTAACCCATAAATGAGTAAAGATGAATAAATTCATGGTCAAAAATGTGGTTAGCTTTTCTCTGGCTTTAATTTGTTAATGTACATTAAGTGAAGAAACAACGTATCTCATAATACCCTTCTAACAACAGCTTTGAAATTCATTTAGACACATAATTTCTTCTCATAAATGAGTGCTACTGGTTATGATTTATAAAGAGGAAACATTAAGAAAGCCTCATACAGTTAAGCAATCTTCTTGGCCATATGACTAGTAACTACGGAATTTCTATACTTAGTTAACATAAACTGAAATGAAATTTGTTTTTCCTTGACCTAGGAGAAACTGTATTCTGTTTTGGATGCTGTCCTTAAAAACACAGTGTTACTTAGAGCCATTCCTTATTAGGTTAATATAGCAGTGGAAATTTTGACTCAATAAATCAGATCTGAGATTTTTAATAATCCTTAACTTTTTATCACTCCCAAAAGCAGATTTTGTAGAGGTCAACAACATTGACTAGAATAGCACCTGCTTGATGCCAGCTCTCAAGAGGAAGCTTAAATAACAAACTTCACACTCTACTGTAACATCCAATCTCTATCAAGTCTCTCTACTGAAGCAAAGCTGTCTGCAGAGGTGTGAGGCTGAGTACAAGGAAAACAGAAAGTGCCAAGAAGGCTATGAGTCTTTTCACTGAAGACTCAATTGTTCCAAATGATTTTTTCCTAGGACAACTGGTAGAAGGTAGAACAGAGACAGAGGACTGGGTCAGCAAGGAACATATTAGATAGGGCTAATATCCACAACCCTTCTTTCAATCTTCTGTTTATAATTCGGCCACATTTCTATACTGAATGGGTGGCTTGAAAGGAAACAGACAACTGAGGTTAGTTCCTACAATGACATGACCTGAGTCAGTTTTATGACTATAAAACAGAGTAAAGAGCATGGGCTTTGGAGAAAGCTCTTAGTTGAAACTCCAAATCGGTCAGTTAGTACCTATTGGAGACTGGGTAAGAACACTGAATTTCCTATGCTCCAACTTTTCCATCATAGAATGATGGCAATCTATAGAGTTGAAGATTATGTGATAAAAAATCTTAATATAAACTCTGTATTATTGTTAGCACTTGATAATCATGTTGAAAAAGGTGACTGTGTGTTGAGCATTTTCACATAAGATGGTATAAGAAATGATAAATCTAAATTAAATCAAAATGTCTGGTTTAACACCAAAAATCTGGGAAATCCAAACAGAGGACACTTGCTACTTGGAATAAAAGCTATGATAAACCTAGAGAGCATATTAAAAAACAGAGACATTACTTTGCCGACAAAGGTTCATCTAGTCAAAGCTATGGTTCTTCCAGTAGTCATGTACAGAAATGAGAGCTGGACTGTCAAGAAGGCTGAGCCTCAAAGAATTGATGTTTTTGACCTGTGGTGTTGGAGAAGACTCTCCAGGGTCCCCTGGACAGCAAGGAGATCCAACCAGTCCCTCCTAAAGGGAATCAGTCCTGAATTGGAAGGACTGATGCTGAAGCTCCAATACTTTGGTCACCTGATGTGAAGAGCCGATTCATTGGAAAAGGCCCTGAGGGAAAGATTGAAGGCAGGAGGAGAAGGGGAAGACAGAGGATGAGATGATTGGATGGCATCACCAACTAATGGACATGAATTTCAGCAAGCTCTGGGAGATGGTGAAGGACAGAGAAGCTTGGCATGCTGCAGTCCATGGGGTCACAAAGAATTGGACATGACTGACTGACTGAACAACAGAGGACATTAAAAAAAAATAGCTGATTTACTTTCAGCACTTACTCTGTTTAAATATTTTCACATCCTGCTTAATTTTAAAGATGGAAGTCATTTTAATCAATTTCCTTTCTTTGTTCTCCTATATTAATCCAAAATGACAATTCTCATTTGCCTTTTACAATCTTATGAAAGAATTGCATTTCTAAAATTCTCTTGAAAATTGGCATTGTGCTACTTTGATGAGTATGTTTCTGTTTTCATTTAAATGCACTTTAAAATAGGTGCTCTGAGAAATCAGATGCAAAATGTTTTATCTGTTATCTGGCAATGGCTGTGTTTTACTATCTTTAGTGCTAAAAACATCTCTTTCTATGGAGATAAAAAGATATTTAGCACTTAATTGTCTCAAATCACCTGCAGTTAAGTCTCTTTATGAGAGTTTGCAAAACAGGAAAAAGTAATGTTGAACAAGTTTTTAATAATGTAAATCACCACAGGAGTACTTACTAACAGATGATTTCCAAACATACATCTTTTAAAAGAGAAATCATTACTAAAGGCCTGGTGTTAAAACTAAAGATTTCTTAGGAATCTATTTTATTTTTATTTTACTTTATTTTTAAACTGTAATAAAAACAATTTTATTTTATAATTTTTATCTTTAATGAGCTACTACCTTAGTTTTTCTAAGAATAACTTCTAACAAAGGTGATACTATTTTATTCTTCCAATTCTATCAAGATGTAATTGACAAAGAGAAGTGGATAAATTTAATGTAAACAGCATAATGATTTGACTTACATACATCATGAAATGATTAGCACAATAAGTTTGGTGAATACCCATTATCACATATAGACACAAAATTGTAAAAAAAAAAAAAAATAGAAAAAAGTGTTTTTTTCTTATGATGAGAACTCTTAGGATTTACTCTTTTAACGATTTTCATAAATAACTTAAAGCAGTGTTATTATATTTATCATGTTGTACATTATAATCCTCTTATTACCTTATAAATGGAAGTTTGTATATATTTTCATTATCTTCACCTAATTCCCCCTTTCCTTAACCCTCATTTCTGGTAACCTCAAAGCTAATCTCTTTTTCCATGAGTTCTTTCTTTTTTTTTTAATTTAATAGGATTTTCTATTAACATATATTTAATAAAAAAATAATATCTACTCTGGCTCTCTTCTCCATTGTAAGTGGAAGAGTGGTGAGGAGGGGCTGGCACTCTGCCCACCCCCAGGCATCCAGACAAGCCCTACCTCCAAGGCTCCCCTCTACCCCTTACTTTCCAACAGGCTGTGACCTCCAGAGAGATGGTTCAAAGTTACAAGTGCTTTAGGCCCTCCCTTGAGCTCCCCCAGCCCCCCACCTTGGGAGAACAGAGGAAAGGGACAGTGATGATGGACGGGGCCGCCGAGGAGAGGGATGGCAATGAGGCGGCCTCACTGCAGCTGGTCACTGTGGAACAAGTCCTCCACAGCCGGGTCAGGCAGCAAGGTGCAGGGGTTGCTCAGCATGCTGAGCTCCTCCAGGCCCAGTAGCTCCATGTGCAGCTCGTCGCCCCAGCCCCAGCCCCAGCCCCAGCCCCAGCCCCAGCCCCAGCCCAGCTGCTGACACCTTGAAGCCCAGCACTCAGGCCAGGGCTACTGCAATCTCCTTGAAGAAGCCTAGGGAGGCATCTCCTGTGAGAATGATGTTAGGCCCTGAGCCACAGTGGGAACACTGGGTTACATTCTGGTGGTTGAAGGCATGAGGGTCCTGGGGGTCACTCACTGTCTTCTCACCCCCTAAGAATTCAGGCCCTTTGGAAAAGCTAGGGGGATCCAGCACCAGCTGGTTGATGGGTTCCCCATGCTGAACTGCTCCAGGTTCCCCAGGCTGAAGTCACTCATCAAGACAGTTGCCCGTGCTCACTGGGGCTGGCTGGGTACAGTGTCCCATACTGTAGCTGCCTGCCCAGGGGCTGACACTCTGAGGGCTGCACTGAGCAGGCCTGGGAGGGCAGCCCTGGCTGATGCAGAGGCTTTGGGGTGGGTGGCTGGGTGGGCAGAATGAAACCTGGGGGGCTGTAATGGATATGGAGGCAGCTGCTGGTTGGTGGGCAGCTTACTGGTATCCAGGGGGACACCTTGAGTGATGGAAGACGAGATAGGTGACATTGTTGGCAAAAACTGTTTGGGCAGTTGCTGTTGGGACCTTCTGGCATTGGCTGGGCCCGCAAACTATGGGGACTGAGGGGCACATGGTGGTGGCAAGGGAAGGCCCTGGGGGCAGAAGCTGAGTAAGGCAGGGGTGGGGGTGGGGGTGGGGGTTGGTGGGGAGGGCAGAACCAGAGATGAAGCAGAAGAGGAGGAAGAGGAGGAGGAGAGGGCCAGGGCACCGAGCGAGGAGTGACCCAGGGAGGTGGTGAGCAGTGCATGGTGGGCCAAGGAGGAGGCAAGCAGTCATGAGGGGTGACTGTGGGAGCCCTGGAGCTGGGGCTGAGGACTACTCAGAGAAGTCTGGAGTTTGGGATTGCTTAGGGAGGACTACAAGGATGGGTGGCTGAGAAGTGAATGAAGTCCTGGCACATCATAGCCCAGGCCCAGGCCCCCACTGATGCCTAGATAGGTCATGGTGTGGGTCAAACTAGAGGGACTGTTGCCCCCACTCAGGCTGAGACACTCTGTCTCCTCTGGATCTACCACTGATGCCCAAATGGGTCATGGTATGGGTCAAACTGGAGGGACTGTTGCCCCAACTCAGGCTGAGACAGGCTGTCTCCTCTGGGTCTATGGGGTGGGCAGTTGTGGGGGAAAGTGCAGGGTGGTGAAGTCAGGTAGGGAGCCTCCCGTGTTCACGGCAGGTAGGAGGACAGGGACAGTAGCAGGCTGGTCAGGAGACAGGAAGATGTTAATTCCAGGGACTTCACAGGACTGAGGTTGGGAGGAGGACAGCTTCTTAGCATCCCAGCAAGTGCTTACCATCTAGCAAGTTCTCCTCAATAGAAGGGACTTTGGAGTCCATCTTGACATCCAGAAAACCTCCAGGGCTGATCAGCAGGACTCTAATGGGTGCAAGGCCTGGATAAGTGTCCGGAGGGCTGGGGTTCATCATGCCTGTGTGAAGGACAGAGTCAGAGCTTGTTCTCTCAAGTGCAGATGGTACTCGAAACAACTGCCCCTTCTCTACAGGGAAATTGCCCCAGGGCATTGTTCTCCACTAACTGGACTCCAGGGAAGGAGATAAATAGTCAGGACAATAGGGAGAGCTGTCAATGTGGCGGGGGTAGCAGTGAAGTGGGGACACCATTCTTCGGGGATCTCGCTGCACCTGTTCCACCAGCCTGTGGTGCCGAGTGCTCCCAGATGAATCCAGAGGGGAGTGGAAGGGACCCTGGAACTCAGCCAGGCCGCACCAATCTGGTTCACGTTGGGCAGAGAGCCACTATAATGGGAGCTCCTTGTGTATACCAGCCACAGTTTTTGGGCCTGTAACTGGATGGAGCCGAAGTCCATCATCACCTCCTCGAAGACTACCGTCTCCTCGGCCTGGCACTGCTTCTGCAGCGCGATCTTCTCACTAAGCTTAAGGGGATTGGCAGCTGAAGCCATGGCTGAACCGGCCCATTCGCTCCAGACGTCACCGTCTTTCTCTGCCTTCCCTCCCTGCCACCCTCACAATACAAGCCTCCACCTCCTCCATGGGCCCCAGCCCAGCTCTTCCAGGCATAGCAGCTGCCATCTCTGAATTTTTTCTTTCTTTCTTTCTTTTTTTTTTTTATTTTTACTTTACAATGTTGTATTGGTTTTGCCATACATCAGCATGCATCTGCCACGGGTGTACATGTGTTCCCCATCCTGAACCCGCCTCCCACCTCCCTCCCCATACCATCCCTCTTGCACCAGCCCCAAGCTTCCTGTATCCTGCGTCGAACCTGGACTGGCGATTTGTTTCTTATATGATATTATACATGTTTTAATGCCATTCTCCCAAATTACCACCACCCCCCTACAGAGTCCAAAAGACTGTTCTATACATCTGGGTCTCTTTTGCTGTCTTGCATACAGGGTTGTCGTTACCATCTTTCTAAATTCCATATATATGCGTTAGTATACTGTATTGGTGTTTTTCTTTCTGGCTTACTTCACTCTGTATAATCGGCTCCAGTTTCATCCACCTCATTAGAACTGATTCAAATGTATTATTTTTAATGGCTGAGTAATACCCACAACACTAAGTTATCTCCTGGTTACCACATATTAATCTGATATTTCTAACTATACAAAATGATCACCATGATAAGTTTATTATAATTTCTCAACATACAAAGAAATTATATTTATCATATTCCCCATATTGTACATTTCATACCTATGACTGTTAACTGAAATTTCATGCTTCTTAATTTGCCTATTTCTCTCCCCACCACTCCTCCTCTCTAGCAACCACATATTCGTTCTCTGTGTCTATGACTCTGTTTCTGTTATGTTTGTTCATTTATTTTGTGTTTTAGATGCCACATACAAGTAAAATCGTGCACTATTTGGCTTTGTCTGACATTTCACTCAGCATAATACTGTCAGTCCATCCATATTGTTGCAAATGGCAAGATTGCATTCTTTTGTATGGCTGAGTACTATGTTACTGTATATGTGTGTGTGTGTGTGTGTATCTTCTTTATAGATTCGTCTGCACTTGGGGTGCTTCCGTATTTTGACTATTATAAATAATGGTGCTATGAACATTGGGGTATGCATGTTTTGAATTAGTTTTTTTTTTTTTTAATTCAGATACATACACAGAAGTGGAATTGGTGAATCACATGGTAGTTTATCTTATTGGTTCTTTTGAGGAAACTATATGGTTTGCGATAGTGGTTGTACCAATTTACATTACCATCAATAACATACAAGTGTTCCTTTTTTGTCATATCCTCCCCAACATTTGTTATTTTTGGTTTTTGATGATAGTCATTCTGAGAAGGGGGAGAAGATAATTCATTTTGGTTTTGATTTGCATTTCTCTGATGATTACTGGTATCACACATCTTTCCATGTGCCTGTTGGTTATCTGTATGTCTTCTTTGGGAAAATTTCTATTCATATATTCTGTCATTTTTTATTGGGTCATGTGTTTGCATGTTTGACTTGTATGAGCTGCTTAAATATGATAGGTTAACTCCTTATTTGTCATGTCATTTACAATTAATTTTCATTCAGTAGATTGCCTTTTCATTTTGTTGATGGTTTATTTTGCTATGCAAAAGCTTTAAGTTAAATTAGGTCACATTTGTTTATTTTTGCTTTTGTTTCTTATGCCATAGGAGATAGATCCAAACAAAGAAGGCTATGATTTATGTCTAAGAGTTTTCTGCCTATGTTCTCTGCTGGGAGTTTTATGGTGTCTGGTCTTATATTTAGAACTTTAACTCATTGTCATTTTATTTTTGTATATAGTATGAAAAAATGTTCTAATGTCATTCTTTTACATGTTGCTTTCCAGTTTTCTGAGCACAGCTTTTGAAAAAACTGTCTTTTCTTCATTGTGGATTCTTGCCTTTTTAATTGTAGATTAAGTGACCATAAGTACATAGGTTTATTTTTGGACTCTCCATTCTGTTCCGCTGATTAAATGTTTGATTTTGTACCAATACCACATTGTTTTTATTACTATAGCTTTGTAGTACAGTCTGAAGTCAGGGAGCCTGATTCTTCCAGTGATGTTCTTTCTCAAGAATATTTTGGGCTGTGGGATATTTTTTGTTTCCAATTAAGTTTTAAAATTATTTGTTTTAGTTCTCTGAGAAATATCATTGCTATTTTGACTAGGGCTGCCTTGAATCTCTAGATTGCCTTGGATAGCATTCTCATTTTAATAATATTATTTATTCTAATCCATGAGCACAGTATATTGTTTCATATGTATGTGTTATCTTCAAGTACTTTCATCAGTGTCTTTTAATTTTCCAAGTACAGATTTATCACTTTAATTAAACTTATTCCAAGGTACTTTAATTCTTTTGATGCAATCATATATGATATTTTTAAAATTTCTTGTTCTGCTATTTTGCTTTAATATCTATTCAGTAAATACATGACAGATTTCTATATATTAATTTTGCATCCTGTAATTTTACTGAAGTCATTGATGAGTTCTTATACATTTGTAGTGTTTAAGAGGATTTTTTTTATAGTACCATATCACCTGCAAACAGTGACACTTATATTTCTCCTTTCCAATTTGGGTTATTTCTTTTTCTTGTCTGACCACTGTGACTCAATTCAGTGCAGTTCAGCCACTCAGTAATGTCTGACTTTTTGCAACCCCATGGACTGTAGCATGCCAGGCTTACCTGTCCATCACCAACTCTCGGAGCTTGCTCATACTCATGTCCATCGAGTCAGAGATGGCATCCAACCATCTCATCCTCTGTCGTCCCCTTCTCCTTCTGCCTTCAGTCTTTCCCAGCATCAGAGTCTTTTCCAATGAGTCAGTTCTTCGCATCAGGTGGCTGAAGTATTGGAGTTCCAGCTTCAGCATCAGTCCTTCCAATGAATATTCAGGACTGATTTCCCCTAGGATGGACTGGTTGTATCTCCTTGCAGTGCAAGGGACTCTCAAGAGTCTTCTCCAACACCACTGTTCAAAGTATAAATTCTTCAGCACTCAGCTTTCTTTATAGTCCAACTCTCACATCCATACATGACCACTGAAAAAACCATAGCTTTGATTAGAGGGACCTTTATTGGCAAAGTAATGTCTCTGTTGTTTGTTTTTTTAATTTTATTTTGCTTAACTTTACAATATTGTATTGCTTTTGCCATTCATCAAAATGAATCCGCCACCAGTATACATGTATTCCCCATCCTGAACCCTCCTCCCTCCTCCCTCCCCATAGCTTTTCCTCCAGGGAGCAAGTGTCTTTTAATTTCATGGCTGCAGTAACCATCCAAAGTGATTTTAGAGCCCAAGAAAATAAAGTCTCTCACTGTTTCCATGTTTCCCAATCTATTTGCTATGAAGTGATGGGACTAGATGCCATGATCTTCATTTTCTAAATGTTGAGTTTTAAGCCAACTTTTTAATCAAAAAACCAAGACAGTTCCAGAAAAATATCTACTTCTGCTGTGGCTAGGACTTCCAATACTCTGTTGAAGAAAACTGGCAAGATAGGCATCGGTGTCTAGATCCTGGTTTTATAGGAAATGCTTTCAGCTTTTCACTTTTGAGTATGGTGATAGCTCTGGGCTTATTGCAATGTTCTCTATAATCTTGAGGCATATTCTCTTTGTACTGACTTTATTTTTTTAATCACAAATGGATGTCAAATTTTGTCAAAAACATTTTATATTTATTGAGATGATTGTATTTGTTTTATTCTTCAACTTGTTAATGTCTTGAATTACATTGATTGATTTTTGCTTATGAACTATCTTTGTATTTCTGGTATGAATCCATTTGATCAAGGTGTATGATCCTTTTAAAGTATATTTGAATTTGGCTTGCTAATATTTTCTTGAAGATTTTTACATCTATGTTTCTCAGTGATACTGGCCCGCATCTTCCTTTATTTTTTATATCTTTGGTTTAGTATCAGATAAATGCTGACTCTGTAGAATGAGTTATGAAGCATCTGTTGCTCTAGAGTTTTTGGAATAGTTAGAGAAGTTTTGGTATTAACTCTTTGATAAATGTTTGGTAGAATTCATTTGTGAAGTTACCTGGTCTTGGAGTTTTTGATAGTTGGAATTTTTTAAAATCATTAATTCAGTGTGATTGCCGGTAACTGTTCTGTTCATATTCCTGATTCAGTCTTGTGATATTGTGCAGTTCTCAGAATGTGTCCATTTCTTCTCTGTTGATCATTTCATTGGCATATAATTGTTCTTAGCAATTCCCTATTATCCTTTGTACTTCTGTAGTGTTAGTTGTAACCTCTCTTTTTTCAATTCTTATTTTATTGATTTGTACATCTCACTTATTTTCCTTGATCAGTCTGTCTAAAAGTTTAACAATATTGTTTATTTTTTCAAAAAATACAGCTTTTAGATTCATTGATCTTTTCTATTGTATTTTTAGTCTTCATTTATTTTTGCTCTCAATTATATGATTCATTTCCTCCTACTAACTTGTGTTGGGTTTTTTTGTTGTTGTTTTGCTTTCTTTTTCTAGTTCCATTAGATGTAAGTTTAGAGTTGGTTTTTTTTTTTTTTTTTTTAAGATTTTTCTTGTTTTCTGATGTAGGCTTGTGTCTATAAATTCTCATTTTAGAACTTTTGCTGCTTCCCAAAGATTTTGAGCCACTATGTTTTCATTTTCATTTATCTTCAAGTATTTTTATCTCCTTTTTGATTTTTTTATGGACCCATTCATTGTTTAGTAGAATACTGTTTAGCCTCCACATATACTTGTGTCTTTTGAAGTTTTATTTCTTCTTTTTGGTTTCTAGTGTCATAGCATTGTAGTTTGAAAAGACGCTTGTTATTATTTCAATCTTCTCAAACTGACCAAGAATTATTTTGTAGTGTCTCATGTAATCTTGCCTGGTGAATGTTTCAAGTGCAAGTCAATATGAATTCTGTTGCTTTTGGATGGAATGTTCTTTTCAAATCTACTTGACCTAATATATCACTTACACCAGTGTTGCTGTGTTGGCTTTCTGTCTGGATAATCTGTCCATAATATATGCAGTGTTAAATCCATTACTATTACGGAATACTGCCCGTTTTTGCTTTATGTTTGCTGTAGTGCTCAGTTGCTCAGTCATGGCCAACTCTCTGTAGCCCCATGGACTGTAGTCCACCAGGCTCCTCTGTTCTTGGAAGAATTTTGTTCCAGGAAAGAATTGCGGAATAGGGTGTCATTTCAAACTTGAGAAGATGTTCCCAATTTCAGCAGTGAACTTGCATCTCTTGTATCGGAAGGCAGATTTTTTACTATTAGGCACCACAACATTTGTTTTATTTATTTAGATGCTCATATGTTGGTGAGCATACACACATATACACACACATATACATACATACATACACACACATATACACACACAGTTATTATATCTTCTTGGAATTATCCCTTGATAATTATGTTACATTCTTCATTGGTTTTTACAGTCTTTGTTTTAAAGTCTATTTTGGCTCATATAAGTATTGCTACTTTGATTTTTTGTTTTCATTTCCATTTGCATAGAATAACTTTTTTCATTCCCTCACTTTCACTGTGGGTTTTAAGAGCTGAAATTAGTCTCTTGTAACTAGCATATATATATTTTTTGCTTTTGTGTCCATTGAGTCCTTATGTCTTTTTATTGGAGCATTTAGTCCATTTATATTTAAAGTAATAATTTATAGATATGTACTCACTGCCATTTTTTATTTTTATTTTTTTTTTTTGGGGGGGGGAAATGGGAAGAAAGAAGGGGAGTGATGGTGGGGAGGAGTATATGTAATTTCTTTTTATTTTTTATTTTTTTTTTTTGGAGGGGAAAATGGTCAAAGGAAAGGATCAATGAGGGTGGGAGGGAAATGGGAAGAAAGAAGGGGAGTGATGGTGGGGAGGAGTATATGTAATCTCTTAACCAATGGCTTTCTGTTTTTAATCACAAAGAACACTTAAAAAAAATCATGTTGAATTCATCCTATATTAGGAGGTTTGTTCTCGAAATGAAAAGTTCAGGAAACAAAAAGTCCAGTTTGGGTGTCCTCATCTTTAGGCACATTTTGGTATTTTGTATTGGTAGGTCTATCTTTACCACAATATATTATTTAGGACAGGATCACATTTGTCACCTCTTCCTCCCTACTACCCAAAGTGGTACTAAACCCATAAAATAGTCAATAAACCTTTACAGAGTGAACAAATAAGTCTTTTTTTTTTTTAAACTCTCCTGAGTGAACTGAATTTTTTGAGGCTCATAAGTAAATAAGTTTTGCTCTTTACTTTGTCTATTACAGCCAGATTATATGAGTGGGGTATTAAAGTCTCCCACTAATATTGTATTGCTGCATATTTCTTCTATCATGTTAATTAATGTTTGTCTTAGATATATCAATGCTCCAATGTTGGGTGCATATATATTTATAATTGTTATAACTTCTTTTTGGATTGTTCCTTTAAGTCGTTATGTGTAGCCTTCATTGTCTCCTTTTCAAGATCTTTAAAGTCAATTTTATCTGATATAAGTATTGCTACTCCTGTTTTCTTATGGTCCATATTTGCATAGAAAATCTTTTTCCAGGCCTTCATTTTCAGTCAGTATATATCCCGTATTTTAAGGTGGTTCTCTTGTAGACAACATATATAGGGGTCTAGTTTTTGTATCCATTTGACCCATTTTAGTCTTTTGGTTGTCTCTTGTAGACAAGGTATGTAGGGGTCTTGTTTTTGTATCGATTCGGCCAGTCTTTGTCTGTTGATTAGGGCATTCAGCCCATAAACGTTTAAAGCAATTATTGATAAATAAGATTTACTTTATTGTTTTGGGTTCGAATTTATACACCCTTTTAGTGATTCCTGTCTAGAGAATGTCCTTTAGTTTTTGTTGGAGAAATGGTTTAGTGGTGCAAAATTCTCTCAACTTTTGCTTATCTGTGAAGCTTTTGATTTCTCCTTCATATTTGAATGAGATCCTTGCTGGATACACTAATCTAGGCTGTAAGTTATTTTCTTTCATCACTTTAATTGCGTCTTGCCATTCCCTCCTGGCTTGGAGAGTTTCTCTTGAAAGATCAGCTGTTATCCTTATGGGAATTCCCTTGTGAGTTATTTGATGTTTTTCCCTTGCTGCTTTTAATATTTGTTCTTTATATTTAATCTTTGTTAATTTGATTAATATGTGTCTTGGGGTGTTTCGCCTTGGGTTTATCCTGTTAGGGACTCTCTGGATTTCTTGAACTTGAGTGGTAATTTCCTTCTCCATTTTAGGGAAGTTTTCAACTATTATCTCCTCAAGTATTTCCTCATGATCTTTCTTTTTATCTTCTTCTTCTGGAACTCCTATGATTCGAATGTTGTAGCGTTTGATGTTATCCTGGAGGTTTCTGAAATTGTCCTCATTTCTTTTGATACGTTTTTCTTTTTTCTCGTCTGATTCATTTATTTCTAGGATTCTATCTTCTAATTCACTAATCCTATCTTCTGCCTCTGTTATTCTACTATTTGTTGCCTCCAGGGTGTTTTGGATCTCATTTATTGCATTATTCATTATGTGTTGACTCTTTTTTATTTCTTCTAGGTCCTTGTTAAACCTTTCTTGCATCTTCTCAATCCTTGTCTCCAGACTCTTTAACTGTGATTCTATTTTGATTTCGAGATTTTGAATTAATTTTGCTATCATTATTCGGAATTCTTTATCAGGTAGATTCCCTATCTCTTCCTCTTTGGTTTCGTTTGGTGGGCATCTATCCTGTTCCTTTAGCTGCTGGGTATTCTTTTGTCTCTTCATTTTGTTAAAATTGCCAAGTTTAGCGTGTCCTTACTATATTCTGGTAGTTTGTTGAATTCTCTTTATTGAGGCGGTTTACAGGTCTTTTCAATATCTGATCTCTGCCTTGTTACAGAGGGGGCGGAGATGAACACCCAAATCTAAACTGGCCAGGTTCAGGCACTCGGATAATCCTCAGAAGCACAGACTTGGTTGAGTCTGCGTTTTATGCCCTTCCCAGATCCGAGTAGCGCAGGTGATGAAATGTTCAGCAAGCGCAGCTGCTGGAACTTATCGCCTCTCCGCTGCTCAGTTTTCTGGGTATACAAACAGCGCACTTTCTCAGGCAGATGTTGACCATCCAGAGCCCCAAGAAGCGTGAGTCAGCACAGAAACCTACTCACAGTTCCGTTAGACAGTGTCTCTCTAGGGCTGTAATTGCCCGCCTCCGGCCCTGGCTGTCTGTCACCGGAGTGGGACGGCTTGCAGCCGGCCAACTCTGTGCAGCCCTCTGTTCAGTAGGTAGTCCTGGTGGTGTCTTAAGTTAGGGCTGGCTTTTGATGTAGTAGATAACTGACAGTCTGGTTATTTCGCTCAGATAGCGCCCGAGATAGCCAGGCCAAATCCTTTTTCAAAGCAATGCAGGCCTCGCCGCTCCTCCTAGCCCAGCCCCCGCTTGCCAATAGCAAATGCTGGTGTCCGCGCCACTTCTCCACAAAAGGAGTTACCACAGGGCTCGTTTTCTCGTTTTGAAGACAATGAGTTGTCTTTCTAAGTGCCTGATGTCCTCTGCCGGCATTCAGAAGTTGTTTTATCGAATTTATTCAGCATTCAAATGTTCTTTTAGTGGATTTGTGGAGGAGAAAGTATTCTCCCCGTCTTACTCGTCCGCCATCTTAGCTCTTCCCCCCTCACTGCCATTTTTTAAAATTGTTTCAGGGTTTTTTTCATGACTTTCTCTTGTTACATTCTTCTCTTTCCTTTTTCTTTGCTTGTGATTTGATGATTATCTTAATGGTATATTTAGATTCCTTCCTACTCTTACTGTATGTACTCTTACTGTATGTATCTTTTACAGAATTTTAGTTTGTCATTACCACGAATGGCAATATAATTAAATAGCTACATTTTCCTGAGAATTTTATTATTATTTTAAATATATATTGACAGTTATTTTTCAAACAAAAAGCGTGGAGCTTCACCGATGAAATATACTTCATGATAAGTACAAATGAGAACCATGAAATAGTTATAATGCAAAACTTGGTTCATAGACGAAACATTCTGGAACATATTATTAAAAACCTTAAGTATATACACCGTGGAGTATTACTCAGCCATTAAAAAGAATACATTTGAATCAGTTCTAATGAGGTGGATGAAACTGGAGCCTATTATACAGAGTGAAATAATACAGAAAGAAAAACACTAATACAGTATGCTGCTGCTGCTGCTGCTGCTAAGTCGCTTCAGTCGTGTCCAACTCTGTGCGACCCCATAGATGGCAGCCCACCAGGCTCCCCGTCCCTGGGATTCTCCAGGCAAGAACACTGGAGTGGGTGCCATTTCCTTCTCCAATGTGAAAATGAAAAGTGAAAGTGAAGTCGCTCAGTCGTATCCGACTCTTAGCGACCCCATGGACTGCAGCCCACCAGGCTCCTCCATCCATGGGATTTTCCAGGCAAAAGTACTGAAGTGGGGTGCCATTGCCTTCTCCGAATACAGTATACTAATGCATATATATGGAATTTAGAAAGATGGTAACAATAACCCTGTATATGAGACAGTAAAAGAGAAACTGATCTTTAGAACAGTCTTTTGGACTCTGGGAGAGGGAGAGGGTGGGATGACTTGGGAGAATGGCATTGAAATAAGTATAGTATCATATATGAAATGAGTCGCCAGTCCAGGTTCGATGCCCGATACTGGATGACTGGGGCTGGTGCACTGGGACGACCCAGAAGGATGGTATGGGGAGGGAGGAGGGAGGAGGGTTCAGGATGGGGAACACATGTATACCTGTGGCAGATTCATTTTGATACATGGCAAAACCAATACAATATTGTAAAGTTAAATTAAATAAAAATAACATTAAAAAATAATAATAATTTTAGCACACATTTCAGAACAACAAATGGCTATATAAATTAAAAAAAAAATAGTAAATACAAAAAAGAAGCATCTTTACCTGAATGTTTTCTAATTTAAAAAAATCAAATGTCAGAGTTAAACGTTTGTGTATTCCTCATTTGCCACACTATTATTAAATTTTATTTAGATGTAATCCTGTGTAGATCACAATAAACTGTGGAAAATTCTGAAAGAGATGGGAATACCAGACCACCTGATCTGCCTCTTGAGAAATCTGTATGCAGGTCAGGAAGCAACAGTAAGAACTGGTCATGGAACAACAGACTGGTTCCAAATAGGAAAAGGAGTACGTCAAGGCTGTATATTGTCACCATGTTTATTTAACTTATATGCAGAGTACATCATGAGAAATGCTGGACTGGAGGAAACACAAGCTGGAATCAAGATTGCCGGGAGAAATATCAATAACCTCAGATATGCAGATGACACCACTCTTATGGCAGAAAGTGAAGAGGAACTCAAAAGCCTCTTGATGAAAGTGAAAGTGGAGAGTGGAAAGGTTGGCTTAAAGCTCAACATTCAGAAAACGAAGATCATGGCATCTGGTCCCATCACTACATGGGAAATAGATGGAGAAACAGTGGAAACAGTGTCAGACTTTCTTTTTCTGGGCTCCAAAATCAGTGCAGATGGTGACTGAAGCCATGGAATTAAAAGACGCTTACTCCTTAGAAGGAAAGTTATGACCAACCTAGATAGCATATTCCAAAGCAGAGACATCACTTTGCCAACAAAGGTTCGCCTAGTCAAGGCTATGGTCTTTCCTGTGGTCATGTATGGATGTGAGAGCTGGACTGTGAAGAAGGCTGAGCACCGAAGAATTGATGCTTTTGAACTGTGGTGTTGGAGAAGACTCTTGAGAGTCCCTTGGACAGCAAGGAGATCCAACCAGTCCATTCTGAAGGAGATCAGCCCTGGGATTTCTTTGGAAGGAATGATGCTAAAGCTGAAACTCCAGTATTTTTGCCACCTCATGCGAAGAGTTGACTCATTGGAGAAGACTCTGATGCTGGGAGGGATTGGGGGCAGGAGGAGAAGGGGACGACAGAGGATGAGATGGCTGGATGCCATCACTGACTTGATGGATGTGGGTCTGGATGACCTCCGGGAGTTGGTGATGGACAGGGAGGCCTGGCGTGCTGCGGTTCATGGGGTCGCAAAGAGTTGGACACAGCTGAGCGACTGATCTGATCTGAATAAAAGTTTAACTTCTGATTACAAAAATAAATAAATAAATAAATAAACGCTTATGTACACATAAATTGAAGACACTAAAAAAAAAGAAAAGACAAGAACCAAACATCTCTATAACCTTTCCAAAGAGATTTAGTCAATATATATGATTAAATAATAGGTTATGAGGAAATATATAAAATACTCTTTAGATGAAAATGTTCAGAAAAAGAGTATACTAATAAATCATGAGATATAATTCCCCCAAAACAAAAAATTTAAATTGCTAGTCTATTTACCACTTGTTTGCTTCTCATGAAGTTTGAAGAAGTAGCTATAATTGGTATTTCTCAGTGATCAAGCAAGAAATATAGAAATACAATAGAGTGGGAAAGACTAGGCATCTCCTCAAGAAAATTAAAAATACTAAGGGAACATTTCATGCAAAGATGAGCACAATAGAGGAAAGAAATGATATGGACCTGACAGAGGCAGAAGATACTAAGAAAAGGTGACAAGAATACACAGAACTATACAAAACATATCTTAATGACCCAGATAACGATGATGATGTGATCCCTCACCTAGAGCCAGACATCCTGGAGTGCAAAGTCGAGTGGGCCTTAGGAAACATCACTATGAACAAAGGTAGTGGAGGTGGTGGAATTCAAGTTGAGCTATTTCAAATCCTAAAAGAAGATGCTGTGAAAGTGCTGTACTCAATATGCCAGCAAATTTGGAAAACTCAGCAGTGGCCACAGGACTGGAAAAGGTTAGTTTTCATTCTAATCCCAAAGAAAGGAAATGCCAAAAAATATTCAAACTACCACACAATTGCACTCATCTCACATGCTAGGAAAGTAATGCTCAAAATTCTCCAAGCAAGGCTTCAACAGTACGTGAACCATGAAATTGCAGATGTTCAAGCTGGATTTAGAGAAGGCAGAAGAACCAGAGATCAAACTGCCAACATTCATTGGATCGTAGAAAAAGCAAGAGAGTTCCAGAAAAAACATATACTTCTACTTTATTGACTATGCCAAAGTCTTTGACTGTGTGGATCACAGCAAACTGTGGAACATTCTTAAAGAGATGGGAATACCAGACCACTTGACCTGCCTCCTGAGAAATCTGTATGCAGGTCAAGAAGCAACGGTTAGAATCAGATATGGAACAACAGAGTGGTTCCAAATTGGGAAAGGAGTATGTCAAGACTGTATATTGTCACCTTGCTTATTTAACTTATATGCAGAGTACATCATGAGAAAAGCTGGGCTGGATGAAGCACAAGCTGCAATCAAGATTGCCAGGAGAAATATCAATAACCTCAGATATGCCAATGGCACCACCCTTATGGCAGAAAGCAGAAAGGAACTGAAGAGCCTCTTGATGAAAGTGAAAGAGGAGAGTGAAAAAGTTGGCTTCAAGCTCAACATTCAGAAAACAAAGATCATGGCATCTGGTCCCATCACTTCATGTCACATAGATGGAGAAACAATGGAAACAGTGACAGACTTTATTTTCTTGGGCTCCAAAATCACTGAAGATGGTGACTGCAGCCATGAAATTAAAAGATACTTCCTTCTTGGAAGAAAAGCTACGACCAACCTAGATAGCATATTCAAAAGCAGAGACATTACTTTCCCACAAATGTCCATTTAGCCAAAGCTATCATTTTCCAGTGGTCATGTATGGATGTGAGAGTTGGACTATAAAGAAAGCTGAGGAATCTCCATACTGTTCTCCATAGTGGCTGTACTAGTTTGCATTCCCACCAACAGTGTAAGAGGGTTCCCTTTTCTCCACACCTTCTCCAGCATTTATTGCTTGTAAACTTTTGGATCATAGCCATTCTGACTGGTGTGAAATGGTACCTCATAGTGGTTTTGATTTGCATTTCTCTGATAATGAGTGATGTTGAGCATCTTTTCATGTGTTTGTTAGCCATCTATATATCTTCTTTGGAGAAATGTCTATTTGAAACGAGTCTCCAGTCCAGGTTCAATGCCTGATACTGGATGCCTGGGGCTGGTGCACTGGGATGACTCAAAGGGATGGTATGGGGAGGGAGGAGGGTTCAGGATGGGGAACACATGTATACCTGTGGTGGATTCATTTTGATGTATGGCAAAATCAATACAATATTATAAAGTTAAGTAAAAAAAAAAAAAATTAAATTAAATTAAAAACAAAAGAAAGCTGAGTGCCAAAGAATTGATGCTTTTGAACTGTGGTGTTGGAGAAGACTCTTGAGAGTCACTTGGACTGCAAGGAGATCCAACCAGTCCATCCTAAAGGAGATCAGTCTTGGGTGTTCATTGGAAGGACTGATGCTGAAGCTGAAACTCCAAAACTTTGGCCACCTCATGCGAAGAACTGATTCATTGGAAAAGACCCTGATGCTGGGAAAGCTTGAAGGCTTGAGGAGAAGGGAATGACAGAGGAGCAGATGATTGGATGGTATCACCGACTCGGTGGACATGAGTATGAGCAAGCTCCGAGAGTTGGTGATGGACAGGGAAGCCTGGTTTGCTGCAGTCCATGGGGTCACAAAGAGTCAGACAGGACTTAGCAATTGAACTGAACTTGGGACCATGCTCCATCTTGAAGCTTTATTTCAGATTATTCACTGGTTTCTTTGTCAGTATTTTGGCTTCTTTCTCTTTTTGCTCATTCATGCTCTTTATCTTACTGACATTATCATTTAAAAATAAACTGTCTTTGGAATGATTTCCTTATAAAATATTCTCTGATGACTTCAATAACATTTTGTCTTGTAACTTTTGGACCTTTGACCATAGCTTTTATCTTTTTTTTTTTTTTTTTGGACAAAATCCATCAAATCTTGTTGAAAAGAAGACAAAATTTTTATTTTTTTATTCATAGATTTTTAGTCTGATAATAACTTGAAGATAACATTTTTAAACTTTTGTATATAATACGAATACAAAGTAAATCACTTTTAGAATTGAAGAGATGATTGTTGACAGACTTGGAGGAAATTCCAAACCCTTTAATTTCTCTGAAAAAGAGGCAAAGTTTTCTTGCTTTTTGCTTTTCCTGTACAACAGTTTCTTCATTTTTAAAATTTTTACATACGCCTAAAATTTCTAGGGGCTTCCCTGTTGGCTCAGATGGTAAAGTATCCACCTGCAATGCAGGAGACATTGGTTCAATCCCTGGGTTAGGAAGATCCCCTGGTGAAGGGAATGGCTACACACTCCAGGACTCTTGCCTGGAGAATCTGATCGACAAAAGAGCCTGGAGAGCTATAGCGCATGAGCTCACAAGGAGCTGTACATGACTAAGTGATTAACACTTTCTAGCCATAACTCTCTCTCTCTCTCTCTCTCTATATATATATATATATATATATATATACACATATGTACATATATGCATATATATATATATATATATATATATATATATATATGCAAGCTCTTCTGAAAATTTTCATTTACTTCTTTACTTCAGCTTTCTCCTGTCACCTCCCACATTCATGCAAAGGAGTCACAAGTTTATATCTCCAGCACTCATAGCTCTAGTCTCTCTTTGAAATTCTAATTTAAGTGAGCAAGCACCACAAGAGATGTTAATGGGCAAAACAAAGCAAAATATATACACTGTCAGATAAAACATGCAAGTATGAGCACAAATAATAAAAGACTTCATTAAGGGGAAGTATTACAACAGAGAAAATACTCTTACCATCAAATTTATAAGTATCTTAAAAGTCAGATAGAAAGGGAGTTTTTTTTTTTTAGTAAGAATAAACAAAACTAGCAGGAGCTAGGTGTGAAGCAGTGAGATGAGGCAGTGGCAAAATCAGAGAATTGAGCAGCAAATGTTTTTCTTTGTAATTCCTACTATTGGGAGAGAGAATAAAGGAAGAGATGTTACTTGTTACAGTGCTTGCATAAGCTCAAGAGCAAGTCAAAGTTCAAAGGAAAGAAGAAAAGCCTAAATAAATGTTGGATAAGTCATATTAGTAGGCATTTTGCTTAGACTGTTTGGTGAGAATGAACAGTGATATTAATTTCTTATTAAGCAAATAATATTCAGATTCTTTAGAGGAAAATTTTGGTGCATCAGTCCCCAAACATTTTGGCATCAGTGACTGATCTCACTGAAGACAATTTTGCTGCAGGAGGGGATGGTTTTGGTGTGATTCAAGTGCATTACGTTTATTGTGCACTTTATTTCTATTATTATTACCTTATGATATATAATTAAATAATTATACAACTCATCATAATGCAGAATCAGGGGAGAGGCTATAAATACAGATAAAACTTTGCTCACTTGCCCGCCGCTCATCTCCTGCTGTGCGGCCTGGTTCCTAATAGGCTATGGATGAGTAGTATCCACGCATGGTCGGGGGTTGTGGATCCCTGATTTAGAGCATCAGTCTTTGGCACTGTCATGGTAATCAAAGGGATCATCGCAAGGGGTGTAGCTAAGTCATATGAAGTACGGTGTTTTCCTGGAACAAAAAGAGGTAGGGAATTCTTAATCATCACTGCTTTCCAGGGATCGGGTAAAGTTCAACACTGCCAAAACAAATACCAATTTCTGTTTTACCTCATGGACTACTATTTTACTTCATTAAAAAATTTCATCTTCATTGTTGAGGCTTCTCCATTCTCAACAGTAATATTACTAAATGATCAGTAATTCTGACCAGCAGCCACTCAGAGGATCTTTGAAGTGATTGCCCTTGAACAAAAAGGGGTCCAAATGGAAGCATGCAACGTATGCTTGAGAAAAATTATTGGCACTTTCTCACTCTCTACCCTCTTTCTGTCAATCACTGTCACTTGTACAATAACTTTTGGTTTTGGAAGACTGCTAAAACATCTCCAGGGGAAGATTAAGTCCAAAATACTTTTGTACAGTCAGATATTCACTCTACAATGTACTAGTCAACATCCATATCCTGCTTTGTAATTGCTTTCTTTTCTGTCCCAACTGCTTTACATTCCTAAAACCCCTTTCATTGTGCCTTCTATTTTTTTTTATAGGTATCAAGAATCTCTTTTATTGATTATCAGAAACATTACAAACATCTAATATGAACAAATTGTAACATGACAGTGATTAGTTTGAACAATTAATACATTTCAGATATATTATTATACATATTTCAATGCTATTCTCCCCAATCATCCCACCCTCTCCCAGTCCCAGAGTCCAAAAGTCTGTTCTATACATCGGTGTCTCTTTTGCTGTCTCGTAAATAGGGTTATTTTTACCATCTTTCTAAATTCCATATATATGCGTTCAGATCAGATCAGATCAGATCAGTCGCTCAGTCGTGTCCGACTCTTCGCGACCCCATGAACCGCAGGATGCCAGGCCTCCCTGTCCATCACCAGCTCCCGGAGGTCACCCAGACTCACACCCATCAAGTCAGTGATGCCATCCAGCCATCTCATCCTCTGCCGTTCCCTTCTCCTCCTGCCAGACATCTTGGAATGTGAAGTCAAATGGGCCTTAGAAAGCATCACTATGAACAAAGCTAGTGGAGTTGATGGAATTCCAGTGGAGCTATTCCAAGTCCTGAAAGATGATGCTGTGAAAGTGCTGCACTCAATATGCCAGCAAATTTGGAAAACTCAGCAGTGGCCACAAGATTGGAAAAGGTCAGTTTTCATCCCAATCCCAAAGAAAGGCAATGCCAAGGAATGCTCAAACTACCGCACAATTGCACTCATCTCACACGCTAGTAAAGTAATGCTCAAAATTCTCCAAGCCAGGCTTCAGCAATATGTGAACCGTGAACTTCCTGATGTTCAAGCTGGTTTTAGAAAAGGCAGAGGAACCAGAGATCAAATTGCCAACATCCGCTGGATCATGGATATATGCGTTAGTATACTGTATTTGTGTTTTTGTTTCTGACTTACTTCACTAGAAGGCTCTGTTACCTGCAACTCCCCATGCAACCTCAGATTCTTTTTAATCTGTCCTGTGCTCATCACCCTGATGACACTGCTTCCCCTGTGTCCTCTCAAGTAGCTGCTTTTTCTTTCATAACTGAAGTTCCTATAGCTTGAATAGTTCCAGGGGAAAAATAAAAGCTCTCTGTCAGCATATTTATCTGATTAAGATTACATTTATAAATTAACCTATGGAAAATTAATACCTTTTTATATTAAATCTACATAACCAAAAATACCAAAAGAATTCTCATTTTTTTTTAAGTCTCCTTTGGTTCTGTCAGAGCATTTTCATTTTTTCATATAGATTTTACATCTTTATTAAGTTGATTCAAAGGTATTTTCTTTTCCATCACTCTCTTAAACAGGGTATACTTTTCAATATATTGACTGTGCCTGTGTGCTCAGTCTCTCAGTCATGTCCAACTTTTTGCACCTTTTAATTTTATGTAATCATGGTGATCATATGGGGCTTATCCTTGGGTACAATATGGTGAATTTTACAGCCACAATTTTAAGACTGCATAACACTTGTTTTCTTGGAATAATCCCACCTGGTCATAATGTACTGATCTTTGAAATGATAGAGTGCCTTGACCTAGCCTATTAGTGCATGCATTTTTGTTCACCTGTATCCATTATATAATTTAGCTCATTGGTTATTATCCTTCCATCATTTATTTTTTTTTACTTGACATTTTCAGTCAATACTATTATTGTCTTATTTTTCCTAATTGATGCTTTTTATATTATTCCCTATATTTCTTCTGGTCCTATAAATTTATTTTAAGATTGTTCATTTTATTACCTTTTGGTTATAGTGGTTGCTATGCTACAAAACTTTTTTAATTTATTTTTTCTTAATGTATGTTTTCCTGGGGACACTGACTGGTTGGCCTAGTAATTTGAAGATGAGGTTGTTTCCAAAGGAAGAGAGCCCTCCTGAAAAAGAGAGTTTTCCATGAGGTGGTCACTATCCCTCGTTCTGCTGTGCACAATATAGTTGGGGATCCCAAAATAATCCTGATGTTGCCCCACTATTCCTAGTCAGCACGAGCCTGGATGATGTTATTTTCTGCATTAAAAAGAAAACACTGTGGCACCAATCCACAAAACTTAATGATAAGAAGACAGTTCAGTTCAGTTCAGTCACTCAGTCGTGTCCGACTCTTTGTGATCCCATGGACTGCCACAGCCCAAGCCTCCATGTCCATCACCAACTCCCGGAGTCTACTCAAACACATGTCCACTGAGTTGGTGATGCAATCCAACCATCTTATCCTCTGTTGTTCCCTTCTCCTCCCACCTTCAATCTTTCCCAGAATCAGGGTCTTTTCCAATGAGTCAGTTTTCAAATCAGGTGGCCAAAGTATTGGAGTTTCAGCTTCAGCATCAGTCCTTCCAGTGAATATTCAGGACTGATTTCCTTTAGGATGGATCTCCTTGCAGTCCAAGGGACTCTCAAGAGTCTTCTCCAACACCAAAGTTCAAAAGCATCAGTTCTTTGGCACTCAGATTTCTTTATAGTCCAACTCTCACATCCATACATGACTACTGGAAAAACTATAACCTTGACTAGACGGACCTTCGTTGGCAAAGTAATGACTCTGCTTTTTAATATGCTGTCTAGGCTGGTCATAGCTTTTCTTCCAAGGAGCAAGCGTCTTTTAATTTCATGGCTGCAGTCACCATGTGCAGTGATTTTGGAGCCCTCAAAAATAAAGTCTGACAGTTTCCACTGTTTCCCCATCTATTTGCCAGAAGTGATGGGACCAGATGCCATGATCTTCGTTGTCTGAATGTTGAGCTTTAAGCCAACTTTTTCAGTCTCTTCTTTCACTTTCATCAAGAGGCTCTATAGTTTTTCTTCACTTTCTGCCATAAGGGTGGTGTCATCGGCATATCTGAGGTTATTGATATTTCTCCTAACAATCTTGATTCCAGCTTGTGCTTCATCCAGCCCAGCTTTTCTCATGATGTACTCTGCATAGAAGTTAAATAAGCAGGGTGACAATATACAGCCTTGATGTATTCCTTTTCCAGTCTGGAACCAGTCTTTTGTTCCATGTCAAGTTCTAACTGTTGCTTCCTGACCTACATACAGATTTCTCAGGAGGCACGTCAGGTGGTCTGGTATTCCCATCTCTTTCAGAATTTTCCACAGTTTGTTGTGATCCACACAGTCAAAAGGTTTGGTGTAGTCAATAAAGCAGTAGATATTTTTCTGGAACTCTCTTGCTTTTCCAATGATCCCACTGATGTTGGCAATTTGATCTCTGAATACGAAGACAAGGACATACTTAGAAACCTTTTTCCAACCACACATACACATATCCTTTGCCCTGTTCCACTCCTGGATGCTGTTTTAGCAAACACACTGTTACCCAACTACCTTGTATTTGTCACCCTTGGTGTTTCTCATTTTTATGAGTTTAACAAACTATCAGCCTCCTTAGGCCTTCTGCATCACGTCAATAATGGAGACAGTGTGAGAAAAAATATTAGATTCATGCTAGCTTACCATATTTTGAGGAATCAGAAATCTCGATGCACTTTTTCTACTAGTAATTTTTTAATCATTATACTGATCCAAAGCAATTAAAATATGAAAACTGATTTAGGCAACGTAATGGAACTCCTAGCACTTGAATTTAAGCACTAGTGCTATGTTTAAAGTAAAGGAGTTGACTTAGTTTAGAATTTTACGAGGTGTAAAAAGATAACAAGATCAGAACTACACAATTTCAGAGTATCTAGCCACACTCCGTAAGAGACATAAATAAGCTCATTTGGTCTCCAGATAGCCTTCAGATAGCCCCTAATGGCTATCTTTCCTAAAAATCTAAGGAAAAAGTACTAAGTTAGTTCATATTGCTAGTATCACATCTACTAACATTCTCTGATGGAAGTATTTTTGTCCCCAAATACAAGTATCCAGTTTGCAGGACTTCCCTGCCAGACCAGTGGTTAAGACTCTGAGCTTCTACTGTAGGAAATATAGGTCCGATCCCTGATCAGGAACCAAGATCCTACATGTCATGTGGTAAGGAAAAAAAAAAAAAAATGTATCCAGTTTTCTTGGTGACTCAGAGCTGTTAGAATATTACTCCTGACACACATTATCTGTTTTCATAGTTGTTCTGCCCACCCTAGAATGTTGCACATCTGTTGCTTTCTAGACCCTATTTGACTAGGGAGTGTCTGCTTCCTTCCCCATACTATTAGTGAGGGAGCATTAAAACTTAGTTAATCTGTAGTTTAAAAATCAGTTATAAATCATTTATAATTTATAAATAGATATAAATTACATATATATAATTTATAAATATCAGTCTATATGTCCCCTCATTTAATTTCTATTTCTATAACTACAGTTTATTTATAATTAGTCTAATACATGGCTTACTGGAATCTGTGTTTTCTTACAAGGTAAAATTGATAGTGGGGTGTTTACTAACAAATACCAGCTGGGCCACATTCTGGATGACTTGAGTTCTATTCTCTCACCTAAAATTGAAATATCCTGTCCTGGGGTTCTCCCCACATACTGGGGATAAGGTGTGGGATGGTGTCCCCTTCAATTCAGAGCAGATCTCTTTAGATAATGCTCTGCCCAAGAAAAGCAACCCTGTCATTCAAGTTGGCCTCTTCCCCTCTTCCACCAGCAACAATTTCCAGGTCAAAAAGAAACATAAAAACAACAGCACGTTAATATGAATTCACAGGTGAGTTTGGGGACTTCACTTGGAAGTCATGATGTGCCTGCCTTTGCTAGTTCCAGGTTTGTGTCCCCATTCTTCTCCCCTTCAGTGGTCACCATTCTTGTTTGCTGTAATATCTGGGGATATTTAGATGATACTGGTGGTCTTCTCCCACCTTCCCCCACTATTCCTGCCTTCACCCCACCAAGACTCTTATTTAATTAGTCTGCAACATGACCTGAGCATTGCAATTTTAAAAAACCCACCAACCAGATGATTCTAATATGTGTTCAGGGTATCTAGTGCTTCACCAAGTTTTTCTTCCAATCTGCATCTAAACCCAGCTGTGAGACCAGATATAGGTTCTTTCTCAGAGATCAGACCAACTACATAAATAGTGGCATACTGTGCAAAATTAAAATGCAGAACTCCTTTTTAAAAGCTGTTAAGAATTTCAAGACTGTGGAAACAGAGTATGGAATCAAGCATGGTTTCCTTCTAGGCATGTGGCCCTGGTCACAGGTATGACATTGAGCTAGTCCTGCCTGAAATCTATTGGTAATACTTAAGAGGTTTCCCTTCTGTGGGTTGTGTTTTTTCTTCCATACTTCTCTGCTTCCCTACTCAGGCTCTTTTGTCTACTCATCTATTACTATGACTGCATTATTCTGCCCCCACACCGTACCTGATTTGGTTGGTAAAGGTGGTATTAAGAGCAATTTAATTGTTGTAGTATCTTCTATCTCTTTCCTTGGATACCCACTTTCTTAAGTGTTATTGTCCTCTTTTTCTTATTTGGTTATTACGAGGAAATTTTAGGGATATTTTTAATGTATAGCTTTTCCACATTTTTACCCAGAAGATATTTTTGCAAGTTTGATTTTATTTTAATGTAACCTGTTACATTTAAGCAATGAAAGCATACTTTTTCATATGAAAATCAACCAGGACAAAGAGAATGAGAAAATGATCCTAAAGCTGTTCTTGTATAAGCCATGGTTATTCTTAAAACAAGTCTCCCATCGTGTGCTAAAGAAATATTAAGTATAAGGTAACTACTAGATACTTAACATGTATACAAAATTCTGTATGACTTTTAGGACTAATTTTCCTCTTGCCACACTTGCCCATTTCAATTATACCTCCCTCCCCTTCCCTGTACCTTCCAATAACTTAAGTAAAGGACAACATAGGATTCATGTCTGGAAAGAGATACAAGAATCATAGAAACATAGTCCATAATAATCATGACATCCTTCAAGATGAAAGTAGTTTTGACTTGGCGATCAGGCTTGGAACTTTATTTTAGGACCTAGCATTTCCTTTCCCTCAGAAAGATGGAGCTGTCAGCACCTCTGACAGGTCCCTGCATCTTAATACTCAGCTGACCTTGCAGCACGCGGTGGATTTACAATACTCAGTGAGTGGGGAAGGAGCCAACACCACTGTGATATAGTGCTATGTCAATTAAAGTGGGAGAAGCCTGCTCATTCTGGATCTCAGGAAGACTTATCTTCTAGATTGGAGCTGAAGTTTATATGACATGCAGATGTAAAATCTCTGGGAATTCAGCTGCCAGAGGCTCAGCAAGAACACACTGAAAAGGAAAACAAAGGCCTGCTAATGTATAATAGTGAGCCTAACAGGTTAATGTGATTCTGGTAGATATAGGGCAATCCCCTTGCTGATATGATTGCTGAAACAGTTCTTTTCTCTCTTTTTAAGCATGTTCTTTCAATTCTTCAAAGTCAAGCTCAAGTGCAATGCTTAAGTAAAGTTTTTCCTAATGGAATGTAACACTATTTTTTCTTCTGAACTCTTCTCCCTATTGTTGATTCTGCTGGCGTGTGTGTGTATATATATATATACACACACACACACATATATATATATAATATATATACATACATACACATATGTGTATTCTATCATGTTAAATCACTCATTTTTGTATGTTAAAAAATATATATAAAAGGTATATGAATGGTTTAATACATGCAAAGTTTATATGATGCGAAGAGCTGACTCATTGGAAAAGACCATGATGCTGGGAAAGACTGAAGGCAGGAGGAAAAGAGGATGACAGAGGATTAGATGGCTGGATGGCATCACGAACCCAACATGAGTTTGAGCAGGCTCCAGGAAATGGTAAAGAGACTGAACAACAACAAATATATGCACTCTTTGTCACACCGACTAGAATGCTTAATCCAATGGGCAAAATCATTGTACAAGCCCTATACAGTCATTTTGTTCCTAATTATGCTGAATGGAATGCTGTGACCCTATCATTCAACACTCAGTAAAAGTGGCTGTTGTTGGATATATGAAAAGTAGAACAGATTGTCAATTCTGAATAAGGAATTATTTTAAGTAAATATACTCCTTGTGAATTTGGAATAAACTTAGGGAAGCTAACTTTTCTTAACCAAATATAATCTTTACTTTATACCTGTTTATACAAAAAGGTAAAAAGTAGGGCTTCCCTAGTGGCTCAGTTGGTAAAGAATCTGCCTGCAATGCAGAAGACTTGGGTTCGATCCCTGGGCTGGGAAAATCCCCTGGAGAAGGAAATGGAAACCCATTCCAGTACTCCTGCCTGGAGAATTCCATAGACAGAGGAGCCTGGCTGGCTACAGTCCACAGGATTGGAAAGAGTCAAACACGACTGTGCAAATAACTTTTACTTTCTCTTTCACAAAATGTAGAAGGAAAGGAGTAAAGAAAAATTAGAAACACAGTAAAGCATGACATTGTGAGAGATAAATGGAAACATCTCCTTCATTTCCCATACCAATAATTTGAACCAAATCTCAGAGGTTAATTTTTTTTTCTACTTATATGGTAGACATAGGTTTTAAATGTCCATCCAAACACAGATCCATAGGAAAAATTTTTCTTACAAGAAACAAGGCAGATCTTCAGGTAGAAATTTAATATGAAGTAACAAACCAGACAATAAGAAATACCTTTACCAAATACCATAGATCCACCTTGTGGTAAAAGTGTATTTCCCAGGATAAATGTAAAGAGATAATGAATTCTTTTCCCTAACTTTAGCACAATGGCAAATTTAGTCACTTGAATTCTAGTTTTTATAACAGAAAATACACTAAATATTTTCTATATTTGAATTCTTTAAAAATATCATGTTTAATAAAGAAGAAATAGCACATTCTGTTACCAGGAACTTATTAGGAAATGGGATGATTGGATAGTTTTAACAAATACAAGAAAGGTATCTTTAAAAATACGTCTTCTAAGAGATTTCTGTATACTAATTTTGAGTACTGCAACTTCATTGAAATCACTGATGCACTCTAGTAGTTTTCTGACAGTATCTTTAAGGTTTTCTATATATCAGATCAGATCAGTCGCTCAGTCCTGTCCGACTCTTTGCGACCCCATGAACTGCAGCACGCCAGGCCTCCCTGTCCATCACCAGCTCCCGGAGGTCACCCAGACTCACATCCATCGAGTCAGTGATGCCATCCAGCCATCTCATCCTCTGTCGTCCCCTTCTCCTCCTGCCCCCAATCCCTCCCAGCATCAGAGTCTTCTCCAATGAGTCAACTCTTCGCATGAGGTGGCAAAAATACTGGAGTTTCAGGTTTAGCATCATTCCTTCCAAAGAAATCCCAGGGCTGATCTCCTTCAGAATGGACTGGTTGGATCTCCTTGCTGTCCAAGGGACTCTCAAGAGTCTTCTCCAACACCACAGTTCAAAAGCATCAATTCTTCAGTGCTCAGCCTTCTTCACAGTCCAGCTCTCACATCCATACATGACCACAGGAAAGACCATAGCCTTGATTAGGCGAACCTTTGTTGGCAAAGTGATGTCTCTGCTTTTGAATGTGCTATCTAGGTTGGTCATAACTTTCCTTCCAAAGAGTAAGCATCTTTTAATTTCATGGCTGCAGTCACCATGTGCAGTGATTTTGGAGCCCAGAAAAATAAAGTCTGACACTGTTTCCACTGTTTCTCCATCTATTTCCCATGTAGTGATGGGACCAGATGCCATGATCTTCGTTTTCTGAATGTTGAGCTTTAAGCCAACCTTTTCACTCTCCACTTTCACTTTCATCAAGAGGCTTTTGAGTTCCTCTTCACTTTCTGCCATAAGGGTGGTATCATCTGCATATCTGAGGATACTGATATTTCTCCCGGCAATCTTGATTCCAGCTTGTGTTTCTTCCAGTCCAGCATTTCTCATGATGTACTCTGCATATAAATTATATATAAATTAAATAAACATGGTGACAATATACAGCCTTGATGTACTCCTTTTCCTATTTGGAACCAGTCTGTTGTTCCATGTCGAGTTCAAACTCTTGCTTCCTGACCTGCATACAGATTTATCAAGAGGCAGATCAGGTGGTCTGGTATTCCCATCACTTTCAGAATTTTCCATAGTTTATTGTGATCTACACAGTCAAAGGCTTTGGCATAGTCAATAAAGCAGAAATAGATGTTTTTCTGGAACTCTCTTGCTTTTTCGATGATCCAGCGGATGTTGGCAATTTGATCTCTGGTCCCTCTGCCTTTTCTAAAACCAGCTTGAACATCAGGAAGTTCACGGTTCACATATTACTGAAGCCTGGCTTGGAGAATTTTGAGCATTACTTTACTAGCGTGTGAGATGAGTGCAACTGTGCGGTAGTTTGAGCACTCTTTGGCATTGCCTTTCTTTAGGACTGGGATGAAAACTGACCTTTTCCAATCTTGTGGCCACTGCTGAGTTTTCCAAATTTGCTGGCATATTGAGTGCAGCACTTTCACAGCATCATCTTTCAGGATTTGGAATAGCTCCACTGGAATTCCATCACCTCCACTAGCTTTGTTTGTAGTGATGCTTTCTAAGGCCCACTTGACTTCACATTCCAGGATGTCTGGCTCTAGGTCAGTGATCACACCATCATGATTATCTGGGTTGTGAAGGTCTTTTTTATACAGTTCTTCTGTGTATTCTTGCCACCTCTTCTTAATATCATCTGCTTCCGTTAGCTCCATACCATTTCTGTCCTTTATCCAGCCCATCTTTGCATGAAATGTTCCTTTGGTATCTCTGATTTTCTTGAAGAGATCCTTAGTCTTTCCCATTCTGTTGTTTTCCTCTATTTCTTTGCATTGATCGCTGAAGAAGGCTTTCTTATCTCTTCTTGCTATTCTTTGGAACTCTGCATTCAGATGTTTATATCTTTCCTTTTCTCCTTTGCTTTTCGCTTCTCTTCTTTTCACAGCTATTTGCAAGGCCTCCCCAGACAGCCATTTTGCTTTTTTGCATTTCTTTTCCATGGGGATGGTCTTGATCCCTGTCTCCTGGATGATGTCATGAACCTCATTCCATAGTTCATCAGGCACTCTATGTATCAGATCTAGGCCCTTGAATCTATTTCTCACTTTCACTTATAATCATAAGGGATTTGATCTAGGTCATACCTGAATGGTCTAGTGGTTTTCCCTACTTTCTTCAATTTAAGTCTGAATTTGGCAATAAGGAGTTCATGGTCCGAGCCACAGTCAGCTCCTGGTCTTGTTTTTGCTGACTGTATAAAGCTTCTCCATCTTTGGCTGCAAAGAATATAATCGATCTGATTTTGGTGTTGACCATCTGGTGATGTCCATGTATAGAGTCTTCTCTTGTGTTGTTGGAAGAGGGTATTTCCTATGACCAGTGCATTTTCTTGGCAAAACTCTGTTAGTCTTTGCCCTGCTTCATTCCGTATTCCAAGGCCAAATTTGCCTGTTACTCCAGGTGTTTCTTGACTTCCTACTTTTGCATTCCAGCACCCTATAATGAAAAGGACATTTTTTTGGGGTGTTAGTTCTAAAAGTTCTTGTAGGTCTTCAAAGAACCGTTCAACTTCAGCTTCTTCAGCGTTACTGGTTGGGGCATAGACTTGGATTACTGTGACATTGAATGGTTTGCCTTGGAAACGAACAGAGATCATTCTGTCGTTTTTGAGATTGCATCCAAGTACTGCACTTTGGACTCTTTTGTTGACCATGATGGCCACTCCATTTCTTCTGAGGGATTCCTGCCTGCAGTAGTAGATATAATGGTCATCTGAGTTAAATTCACCCATTCCAGTCCATTTTAGTTCACTGATTCCTAGAATGTCAACATTCACTCTTGCCAGCTCTTGTTTGACCACTTCCAATTTGCCTTGATTCATGGACTTGACATTCCAGGTTCCTATGCAGTATTGCTCTTTACAGCATCGGACTTTGCTTCTATCACCAGACACATCTACAGCTGGGTATTCTTTTTGCTTTGGTTCCATCCCTTCATTCTTTCTGGAGTTATTTCTCCACTGATCTCCAGTAGCATATTGGGCCCCTACTGACCTGGGGAGTTTCTCTTTCAGTGTCCTATCATTTTGCCTTTTCATACTGTTCATGGGGTTCTCAAGGCAAGAATACTGAAGTGGTTTGCCATTCCCTTCTCCAGCGGACCACACCCTGTCAGATCTCTCCACCATGACCCGCCCATCCTGGGTTGCCCCACGGGCATGGCTTAATTTCATTGAGTTAGACAAGGCTGTGGTCCTGGTGTGATTAGATGGACTAGTTTTCTGTCAGTATGGTTTCAGTGTATTTGCCTTCTGATGCCCTCTTGCAAGACCTACCATCTTACTTGGGTTTCTCTTACCTTGGGCGTGGGGTATCTCTTCCCGGCTGTTCCAGCAAAGCACAGCCATCGCACCTTACCTTGGACGAGGGGTCTCTCCTCACCGCTGCCCTTCCTGACCTTGGAGGAGGGGTATCTCCTCACCACCACCCTTCCTGACCTCGGTTGTGAGATAGCTCCTCTCGGCTGTGCTTAGTGCACCGGTCCTCACCGCCGTCCTTCCTCGGTCATTGGGTAGCTCCTCTCAGTGCGCCGGGCAGCCGGCGAGGTGCTCTCAGTGCGCCACTCGTGGGTAGGCCTGGTGCTCTCAGTGCGCCGCTCGCGGGTAGGCCGGGCGCTCTATATATAATATCATGTTATTTGCAAACAGTAACTGTTTCACTTCTTCCTTTACAATTTGTACATCTTTTATTCTTTTTTTCTTCTCTGATGATTATGACTAGGGCTTCTAAAATTATGTTGAATAAAACTCTTGTCTTACTCCTGAACTTAGAAGATATGTTTTCAGCTTTTCACCATTGAGTATGATATCAGCTGTGAATTTGTCACATTTGAGCTTTATTATGTTGAGGTTTAGTCCCACCATGCCGACTTTCTGGAAAATTTTTATTAGAAATAAATGTTGAATTTTATCAAAAACTTTTGCTGTATCTATGGAGATGATCATACAGTTTTATATTTAAATTAGTTAGCATGATATATCATATTGATTGATTTGAGAATATTGAAGAATCCTTATACTGTTGGAATAAATTACACTTGATCATATTTAAGATCCTTTTAATGTATTGCTGGATTTAGTTTGCTAGTATTGCTAGTATTTGGTGGAAAAAAAATACATTGTTGGTGGGGATGTAAATTATTGCAGCCACTGTAGAAAACAGTATGAAGTTTTCTCTAAAAAATGACAAATAGAACTACCATATGAGCCAACAATTCCCCTTTTGGATATATATCCAAAAGAACAAAAGCACTAACTGGTAAAGATACATACATCCCAATGTTCATGCAGCATTATATACAATTGCTAGGACATGGAAACAACCTAAGCATCCATCAACAAATGAATGGGTAAGGAAGATGTGATATATATAATGGAATACTGCTCAGCCATAAAGAGGAGGAACTCCTGCCATCTGCAGGAACATGAATGGACTAGGAGAACATTCTCCTAAGTGAAATAGGTCAAACGGAAAAAGACAAATACTGTATGTTATCACTCATATGTGGAAGCTAAAAAATACAACAAACTAATGAATGGAGATCTAACGAGTCCATTCTGAAGGAGATGAGCCCTGGGATTTTTTGGGAAGGAATGATGCTAAAGCTGAAACTCCAGTACTTTGGCCACCTCATGCAAAGAGTTGACTCATTGGAGAAGACTCTGATGCTGGGAGGGATTAGGGGCAGGAGGAGAAGGGGACGACAGAGGATGAGATGGCTGGATGGCATCACTGACTCGATGGATGTGAGTCTCAGTGAACTCCGGGAGTTAGTGATGGACAGGGAGGCCTGGCGTGCTGCAATTCATGGGGTCGCAAAGAGTCGGACACGACTGAGCAAATGATCTGATCTGATCTGATCTGAGTGGTTACCAGTAGGAAGGGGAGGGGCACTATAGGGGTGGGGAAGTGGGGGATTCAAACTCCTGGGTATAAGTAGGCTCAAGTATCTACTTTACAACATGGGGAATACAGCTAATCATGTGTAATAACTATTAATTGAAAATAACCATTAAAATTGTATAAAACAAAACAATAAAATTAAATTTCTTCAGGAAAACAGTCTTTTCATAAGAAAATTAACAAAGTATTTGAAAAGGAAAAGAGCAAAGAAAGGAAGAAAAATATACTTTGAAATAATTCGTGTTCATATAATTCACAAATGCAAGTTGTGGATATCAAAGTATTTTACATACACTAAAACCAGGAGAAGGAAGTAAGAAATTCACATTGAGTATAAGCAGAAGATATTAAGAAGAGGTGGCAGGAATACATAGAAGAACTATACATAAAGATCTTCATGACCAAGATAATCATGATGGTATGATCACTCACCTAGAGCCAGACACCCTGGAATGTGAAGTCAAGTGGGCCTTAGAAAGCATCACTATGAACAAAGCTAGTGGAGGTGATGGTATTCCAGTTGAGCTATTTCAAATCCTCAAAGATGATGCTGTGAAAGTGCTGCACTCAATATGCCAGCAAATTTAGAAAACTCAGCAGTGGCCACAGGACTGGAAAAAGTCAGTTTTCATTCCAATCCCAAAGAAAGGCAATGCCAAAGAATGCTCAAACAACTGCACAGTTGCACTCATCTCACACGCTAGTAAAGTAATGGTCAAAATTCTCCAAGCCAGGCTTCAGCAATATGTGAACCATGAACTTCCACATGTTCAAGCTGGTTTTAGAAAAGGCAGAGGAACCAGAGACCAAATTGCCAACATCCATTGGATCATGGAAAAAGCAAGAGAGTTCCAGAAAAACATCTATTATTTCTACTTTACTGACTATGCCAAAGCCTTTGACTGTGTGGATCACAATACACTGTGGAAAATTCTGAAAGAGATGGGAATACCACACCACCTGACCTGCTTCTCAAGAAATTTGTATGCAGGTCAGGAAGCAACAGTTAAAACTGGATATGGAACAACAGACTGGTTCCAAATAGGAAAAGGAGTATGTCAAGGCTGTATATTGTCACCTTGTTTATTTAACTTCTATGCAGAGTACATCATGAGAAACCCTGGGCTGGAGGAAGCACAAGCTGGAATCAAGATTGCTGGGAGAAATATCAATAACCTCAGATATGCAGATGACACCATCCTATGGCAGAAAGTGAAGATGAACTAAAAAGCCTCTTGATGAAGGTGAAAGTGGAGAGTGAAAAAGTTGGCTTGAAGCTCAACATTCAGAAAATGAAGATCATGGCATCTGGCCCCATCACTTCATGGGAAATAGATGGGGAAACAGTGTCAGACTTTATGTTTTTCGGCTCCAACATCACTGCAGATGGTGATTGCAGCAATGAAATTAAAAGACACTTACTCAGCTATTAAAAAGAATACATTTGAATCAGTTCTAATGAGGTGGATGAAACTGGAGCCCATTATACAGAGTGAAGTAAGCCAGAAAGAAAAACACCAATACACTATACTAACGCATATATATGGAATTTAGAAAGATGGTAACGATAACCCTGTATATGAGACAGCAAAAGAGACACTGATGTATAGAACAGTCTTTTGGACTCGGTGGGAGTGGGAAAGGGTGGGATGATTTGGGAGAATGGCATTGAAACATGTATAATATCATATATGAAACAAGTCGCCAGTTCAGGTTCATCCAGTTCATGCATGAAACTGGATGCTTGGGGCTGGTGCTCTGGGACGACCCAGAGGGATGGTACAGGGAGGGAGGTGGGAGGAGGGTTCAGGATGAGGAACACATGTATACCTGTGGCGGATTCATTTTGACATATGGCAAAACCAATAAAATATTGTAAAGTTAAAAAATAAAATAAAATTTAAAAAAATAAATTTCATTATTAACATCAAAAAAAAAAAAAAAAAAAAAAAAAAGACGCTTATTCCTTGGAAGGAAAGTTATGACCAACCTAGATAGCATATTCAAAAGCAGAGACATTACTTTGCCAACAAAGGTCCATCTAGTCAAGGCTATGGTTTTTCCAGTGGTCATGTATGGATGTGAGAGTTGGACTGTGAAGAAGGCTGAGCGCCGAAGAATTGATGGTTTTGAACTGTGGTGTTGGAGAAGACTCTTGAGAGTCCCATGGACTGCAAGGAGATCCAACCAGTCCATTCTGAGGTAGATCAGCCCTGGGATTTCTTTGGAAGGAATGATGCTGAAGCTGAAACTCCAGTACTTTGAGTACCTGATGCGAAGAGTTGACTCATTGGAAAAGACTCTGATGCTGGGAGGCATTAGGGGCAGGAGGAGAAGGGGATGCCAGAGGATGAGATGGCTGGATGGCATCACTGACTCGGTGAGTCTGAGTGAACTCTGGGAATTGGTGATGGACAGGGAGGTCTGGTGTGCTGTGACTCATGGGGTCGCAAAGAGTCGGACATGACTGAGCGACTGAACTGAACTGATATCCAATGAAAAAGGATAGTTATAACAATTTAGGTTGAATTTTCATAATCATTTCCTTACACCAAAATATGAAATGCCTATAAGTGAAACAACTTCTTAATAGTGATTGACTCTGGACATTAGAAAAACTCATGAAAACAATATTAAATCTATTTTAAATATTTTCTAGGATATTATAAATTAATACAGCAGGACATGCAAAAATTAAACATTTACAGTCTAGAATTATTTTCTTAAATATACAACTCATTTAAAAATGTCAACTAAAATATTATTATGCAGATTTAATGTCATTTACCAAAAATTACTTTTTCATTATCATTTTATGCGCTTTGGGTACTAAACTGTTATGGTGTATTTTTGACATTTTATGTTGAATTCATAGTATAAATCCTAAGCTAAAAAGTCTTTACAGACACTCAAAATGCATATTATACACACCATTTTGGGAATCAACAGTAATTTTACTTTTAAAAAAATGACTTCAATAACTCATTCCAAAGAGATTGTTTCATTCTAATAACAGTGAATTTTAGAAAATATGTGCTACATTTGTTCTGAATTAAAATGTTCTTCTGGTGTTTACTTATTATTTCTTACTGTTTTCCCTAAGGATACTTATACAGTAATGTGTTCACTTATACTGGTTTACCAGAAGGAGGAAAAAAAAAAATGGGTAAAAATATACAGTATATTTTACTACCAAAACCTCCAAGATTCTTTCAAATACTACTGCAGGGAGGCATAACCATTTTTCTTTTTGTGGTAAAATGGAAGCATGTGCTCTTTTCCTTCACACAGAGCAAAATATCCATGGTCCTTTTTTCTTTCTTTAATATATTTCTACTGATTTCCAAAAATTTTCCACCACTTATCATGAACACATGAAGTGGTTCTAGGGTTGTGCTAAGGTTAACCGATTATTTCACTCTCTGTTTGCTGAGATTAGTCTTGATTATTTAATTTAGAATGTTACTTTAAAAAATATGTACAGCAAAGTTGCTTTCACTACCATGGTGGGCATATAAATAAACATGGTAAAAACTGGAAGCAACCTATGTGTCCACTGATGGATGAATAAACAAGCAGATGTGGTGCATGTGTGTGTGTGTCTGTGTATGTAGTGTGTGTGTGTGTGTGTGTGTGTGTGTGTATAATGGAATATTGAGTCATAAAGAAGAAGGCAATCAAGACACATGCTATACCACAGATGAACCTTGCAGATACTTATTTATATAAAATAAATCAATTACAATAAAAATTTCTATGAAGGACACAAAGTAGTCAAATTCTGAAACAAAAAATAGAATGGTAGTTGCCAGCGGCTAGAGGGAGGGAGATAAGGAGTTACTGTTTAGTGTGTAGTTTCACTTTTAAAAGATGAAAGATTCTGTGGATGGAAGGTGGAGACAGCAGCATAACAGTGTTAATATAGCAATGCCACTGGAATGCACACTCACCAACGGCTAAGGTGAAAAGTTTTATGTGATGTGTATTTTACAACAATTTAAAAAAAAAAATGTTAAGTGCTCTGAAAATAAATGAGTATGCTGACCTCATGAGTTGTATAGTTGGATTTAAGATCTTTGGATTTAAGATCCATCTTTGGAGTCAGAGTTGTGTTTGAACTTTTTACCACAGAATGACTGTATGTTCCTGGCCTTGATGGTCTTCAATAGCAAAGGAATGTGTATATATTTATTATTGTGCTGCCCTGATACATAAATGAGAAAACATCCAGCCATTTCTCTCAGAGGGTAATCTTCTACAAGGCAAATTGTAATATGAACTATTAGGTGATGAAGAGACTATATTTGCTTTATGCAAACTACTCTTTGATCGATTCAAACTGGATCATATTTCCAGCCAAAATGAACAACTGGAGCTGGAGCACAGATGCTGTATTTAAGAAGTGTGTACTTTGTATTCCTAATAATAGACAATAAATGTAGGAATTAAGTAAGAAATCTGTGCTAAAGAATTGATGGCAAAAAAAGGAAGCCACAAAATTCTTGAACTAAAACTAAACAAAATCAATGCCAGATTTGCTCAAGGAAACTTGGATTTTATGCCCACACACACACACACTCACACTTTGTTACTAAAAAGTTATTTGCAAATAATATATCAAATAAGGGGTTTATACACAAACTGCACAAAGGACACATATAACTCAACATTCCAAAAAAAAAAAAACAGATAAAAATGGGAAGAGGATCTGAATAGAAATTCTTTCAAAGAAGACATAGAGACGGCTAACTAAAACATGAAAAGATGTTCAGCATCATTGCAGGCAGATTCTTTACCATCTGTGCCACCAGGGAAGCCCAATAATACAGGTGTGGTAGCCTATCCCTTCTCTAGGGGATCTTCCTGACCCAGGAATCAAACTGGGGTCTCCTTCATTGCAGGCAGATTTTTACAGGCTTACCAGGGAAGCCTGATTAAAGTCACTCAGCCATGTCCAACTCTTTGCAACCCCATGGACTGTAGCCTGCCAGGCTCCTCTGTCCATGGGATTCTCCAGGGAAGAATACTGGAGTGAGTAGCCTTTCCCTTCTCCAGCGGATCTTCCCAAAACAGTGATTGAACCCAGGTCTCTTGCACTGCAGGTGGATTCTTTACCACCTGAGCCACCAGGAAAGCCCAAGAATACTGAAGTGGGTGGCCTGTTCCTTTCTTCAGAGGATCTTCCTGACTTAGGAATTGAATTGGGGTCTCCTGCATTGCAGACGGACTCTTTACTAGCTGAGCTATCAGGGAAGTCCAAGTCAAAATTACAATGAGGTATCATCTCACATGGAGAAGGCAATGGCACCCCACTCCAGTACTCTTGCCTGGAAAATCCCATGGATGGAGGAGCCTGGTAGGCTGCAGTCCATGGGGTCGCTAAGAGTCAGACACGACTGAGCGACTTCACTTTCACTTCTCACTTTGATGCATTGGAGAAGGAAATGGCAACCCACTCCAATGTTCTTGCCTGGAGAATCCCAGGGATGGCGGAGCCTGGTGGGCTGCCGTCTATGGGGTCACACAGAGTTGGACACGACTGAAGTGACTTAGCAGATCATCTCACACCAGTGAGAATGGTTATTACAAAAAGTCTACAAACAACAAGTGTTGGAGGATGCGGAGAAAGGGGAACTTTCATACACTATTGGTAGTAATGTAAATAGATGCAGCCTCTGTGGAAAATAGTATGGAGACACTTCAAAAATTTATAAATATTTGAAATATTCAAAAATATAAATAACTATTATTTTATCCAGCACTTCCACTCCTTAGCAGTTATCCAAATAAAACAAAGTACTCATTAGAAAAGATACACACATCTCCATGTTCACTGCGACATTATCTACAATAGCCAAGACATGGAAACAACTTATGTGCTCATCAAGAGATAAATAGATAAAGAATATGTGACACACATATTCAATGGAATATTACTCAGCCATAAGAAGGAATCAGTCTTGCCATTTGTGACATGAATGAACTATAGGGTATTATACTAAATGAAATAAGTCTGACAGAAAAGGACAAATACTGTATGATTTCACTTATACACAAAATATAAAAAATAAATGAACAGAAACAGAGTTAAAGACACAGAAAACTGTTGGCTGGCAGAGAGGGAAGGAAAGAAATAGGTGAGACAGATGAAGAGGTACAAATTTCCAGTTTCAAAATTAATGAGTCACAGGTATGAAATATACAGGGGAAAATATAGTCAATAATTGTAACATCTTTGTATGCTGACAGAGGGTAACTAGACTTATCTTGGTGATCATTTTGAAATAGTTGGAAATATTGTATCACTATGATGTGTAACAAGAACTAATGTGCTATATGGGTCAATTTTATTTCAAAAAGAAAGAAATGCAAAGAAAAATAGATGATATTTGTGGTCACCAGAGGGAAGGAAAATTGGATGAAAGCAATGGAAAGGTACAAACTTCCAGTTATAAGAAAAATAAGTACTAGGGATGTATACAATAATATGATAAATACAATCAATACTGCATCATATTATATATGAAAATTATTGAGTGAATCCTAAAATTTTTCATTACAAAATAAATAACTTTGTATTTCTTCAGTTTTGTATCTATGTGAGTTGTTGGTTATAAATAACCAACAGATTTCTTGTGGTAAAAATTTCATGGTGTATAAGAATCAAAAAATTATGCTGTACAGCTGAAGTTTATACAGTACCATATATCAATTGTAGCTTGATAAAACTGGAAAAAAATACAATAAAAATTTTAAAAATTAAAACTTTTTTTAAAATTTTATTTTATTTAACTTTACAATATTGTATTGGTTTTGCCATATATCAAATTGAATCTGCCACAGGTATACATGTGTTCCCCATCCTGAACCCTCCCCCCTTCTCCCTCCCCATATCATTCCTCTGGGTAATCCCAGTGCACCAGCCCCAGGCATCCAGTATCGTGCATCGAACCTGGACTGGCAAATCATTTCATATATGATATTATACATATTTCAATGCCATTCTCCCAAATCATTCCATGCTCTCCCTCTCCCAGAGTCCAAAGGTCTGTTCTATACATCAGTATCTCTTTTGCTGTTTCGTATACAGGGTTATTGTTATCATCTTTCTAAATTCCATATATATGCGTTAGTATACTGTATTTGTGTTTTTCTTTCTGGCTTACTTCACTCTGTATAACAGGCTCCAGTTTCATCCACCTCATTAGAACTGATTCATGGCTGAGTAATACTCCATTGTGTATATGTACCACTGCTTTCTTATCCATTCATCTGATGATGGGCATCTAGGTTGCTTCCATGTCCTGGCTATTATAAACAGTGCTGTGATGAACATTGGGGTACACGTGTCTCTTTCAATTCGGGTTTCCTTAGTGTGTATGCCCAGCAGTGGGATTGCTGGGTCATAAGGCAGTTCTATTTCCAGTTTTTTAAGGAATCTCCCCACTGTTCTCCATAGTGGCTGTACTAGTTTGCATTCCCACCAACAGTGTAAGAGGGTTCCCTTTTCTCTGCACCCTCTCCAGCATTTATTGCTTGTAGACTTTTGGATCGCAGCCATTCTGACTGGCGTGAAGTGGTACCTCATAGTGGTTTTGATTTGCATTTCTGTGATAATGAGTGATGTTGAGCATCTTTTCATGTGTTTGTTAGCCATCTGTATGTCTTCTTTGGAGAAATGTCTATTTAGAGAAAAATAAAGCCATTATTATCATATGTCATGAATGCTTTACATTGGAAAAAATATAGATCATGGCATCTTAGAAATATGATCAGGCATATTAGATTATCGGATGAACAACATGAAGCAAAGCTGAAAATCTGCACAACTGGCCCTTTACAAAAATTTGCCAGTTCTGACAGGGCATATTAATTTATGCAAATTTAATTGTGATCCATGCAAAACACAGAAGAGTTAGGTGAACCACCATATTTTGTTTTGTTTTGTTGGTAAAAGAGCTCTCCAAAGTCAACAGAAACACTATATTTCTTCTCTTCTCTAGCTGATAGACTATTTTGTTTTTAAAATCAAGATTCTATATATTTTAATTACACATAGAATAATTATGATTTAACAAAAAGAAAAAAAGATCATTTAAATAAGTAGCAAATAATATTAACTGCTGTCAGGTACCCAGTTATATGATGCTGAAGCTTGAATATTTTGGCCACCTGATGCTAAGAGCTGACTCATTAGAAAAGATCCTAATGCTGGGAAAGATTGAAGGCAGGAGGAGAAGGGGAAAACAGAAGACAAGATGGTTGGATGGCATCACCGACTCAATGGAAATGATTTTGAGCAAGCTCTGGAAGACGGTGAAGGATAGGAAAGCCTGGATTGCTGCAGTCCAGTTCAGTTCATTCACTCAGTCGTGTCCAACTCTGCAACCCCCATGGACTTCAGCCACACTGCAGTCTGTCCATCACCAACTCCCAAAGCTTGCTCAAACTCCTGTCCATCGAGTTGGTGATGCCATCCAAACATCTCATCTTCTGTCATCCCCTTCTCCTCCTGCCTTCAATCTTTCCCAGCATTAGGGTCTTTTCAAATGAGTAGGTTTTTCGCATCAGGTGGCCAAAGTATTAGAGTTTCAGCTTCAGCATCAGTCCTTCCAGTGAATATTCAGGACTAATTTCCTTTAGGATTGGCTGCTTTGATCTCCATGCAGTCCAGGGGACTTTCAAGAATCTTCTCCAACACCACAGTTCAAAAGCATCAATTCTTCAGTGCTCAGCTTTCTTTATGGTCCAACTCTCACATCCATACATGACTACTGGAAAAACCATAGCTTTGACTAGACAGACCTTTGTTGGCAAAGTAATGTCTCTGCTTTCTAATATTCTGTTTAGGTTGGTCATAGCTTTTCTTCCAAGAAGCAAGCATCTTTCAATTTCATGGCTGTGGTCACCATCTGCAGTGATTTTGGAGCCTAAAAATTCAGTCTCACTGTTTCCATTGTTTCCCCATCTATTTGCCATGAAGTGATAGGACCAGATGCCATGATCTTCATTTTCTGAACAGTCCATTGGGTTGCAAAGAGTTGGACATGATTGAGTGACTGAACAACAACAATTACTCAGCTAATCAAACAATGAAAAGTATATTCAGCTAAACCTACAGGAAATTACAAATGTAAGTTTTTACAGACTGTTAATGTACATTCATTTTTCTCCTTATGAGGCTAAGAGACAAAGATTAAATCCTCTCTTTAGAAGACTAAAGACACTTAGATTTCAGAGATTCATACATATGATATAATGAAATTGTTACATTTATTGTTATGTTCCTTTTAATCAATAGTTTATCTATTAATATGTTCTATTAATGACATTAAATTGTGTGCTTTGAACTATCTGCACACTCTCACTGGTGTTTCTTTTTATCAAATTACCTCTTAGCCAAACTCGCATCTTTCTGAGTGTCTTTGAGTGACATATACAAGGACAGAACAATACTGTTCTTAACTAGATCAGTAGGAATGCAATGCTTCTATAATGCTTTCTAGACAGACTTGACCCATCTAGAAAGAATGGAAACAAATTCAGAAATCTAGAGCATAATAGTGTTTTGTTTGCTTTTTATTTTTTTCTCTAGCAGACTAGGGACTGGGATGATATAGTGAGGCATCTGCCTTGGCTGTAAAATTTAAGGCTATGCCAAAAAGCTTGGCAATCAAGATAAACAATGCTTAAAGTGATAGTTTGAAAAACTAAAACTGATGCAAAAATCCATGGGAAACAAAATATCAAAATTTCCAATAAAGATCAGTAACAGTGCCTCAAAGAGCCATATTAGACCCTGAACCAAAGGAAAAATTAATAACATTAATCTTCTTTTTTGAATTAATTTTTATTTTTTTGCCCATTTAAATTTTGCTTCCAGAGGCAGGTGTGTCCCTTACCTCATTCTCATCATACCACTGTTTTTGCTAGTTAGCTCAAAATTCATCAGATGGTAAATAAGTTGAAAAGCCCCTTTGTGAGCAGTTGACTTTCAACAGAGTAAGAGAACCTTGAGCAGTTTGCCAACAATAGCAAAAGTAGTTGATATTGATACTATCGGTCTAAGAGAGGGCATTCCTTCTTTCTATTTTTCCTCCATTTCCCACCTCCCTTCCTTCTCTTTATATTCCCTTGACATTTTCTCCCTCAAGACACAAATAAACAAATCTGATCTTGCTCTTTATATTCAGAGATAAATCAAGGCATGACCTCTGTTCTTAGACCTAGGCTCTTAGTCTTTTGTTACTGGGTTATTTTTTAATTGATAATTGATCCAAGGACAGTGAAATCCCAAGTAACATAAAAAGTTTATTATTTATCATGGACCTCACTTTTTTCCCCTTTAGCTAACAAGTAGCAAAGGAATCTATGTATATTAGTTGAAATGTTACCATTTACTGAGCTATGCAGCATTTCAAATGGCTTAGCTAATGTATAGGATATTACATGGCCAGCTTTGCCATGAATGAATGAAAAGACAAGGACTTATGGCAATTTCTGTTTTAGAGAGTACTATGAAATAATGGGAGAAGGCAATGGCAAGCCACTCCAGTACTCTTGCCTGGAAAATCCCATGGATGGAGGAGCCTGGTAGGCTGCAGTCCATGGGGTCGCTAGGAGTCGGACACGACTGAGTGACTTCACTTTCACTTTTCACTTTCACACAATGGAGAAGGCCATGGCAACCCACTCCAGTGTTCTTGCCTGGAGAATCCCAGGGACGGAGGAGCCTGGTGGGCTGCCGTCTATGGGGTCGCACAGAGTCGGACATGACTGAAGCGACTTAGCAGCAGCATGAAATAATGACCCATAAGTTGGCCCTAACAACCTTAACATACCTCTTAATTTGCTCAGCTTTAGACAGTCTTTTTTCCTAACTAGAGTTCCTAACATCTCTTTTCTCAGAACATTTACTTTAGAAAACTTGTAATTATAATTTTTTTCCTAACCCTCTGAGATATAAATCTTTTCTCGGCCTCTTGTCATATTACAACTCAGAAGTATTTTTCTCAAAGACTTGGAAGCTCTCTTTGAAATGTAATCATGAAATAAGAAAGTACCTGCTATGGAATGATTGTGTCCTCCAAAAATTTGTATGTTGAAACACTAACATTCCCTGCATGGGCCTGTATTAAAGATAAGCCCTTTAAGGAGGTTATTAGGGTTAAACAGAATCATAATCATGAAACTTTGGTACAATATAACTGGTGTCCTTATGAAAAAAAAAAATACATCAGAGATCTCAAATCTCTCTCTCCCCCACTTTATGAGGATACAGCATTCATGGTCATCATCTGCAAGCAAAAATGAGAGCCCTCTCTAGAATCCACCTCTGCTGACACCTTGATCTTGGATTTCCTAGCATCCAGAACTGTGAGAAAATAAATTTTTTTAAGCAGCCCAGCTTCTGGTAATTTTTTTTATGGCAGTCTTAGCAGACTGAGACAGCGCCCTCCCTATGGGAGGGTTGGAGCTTATCATAGAAGGTTCAAACACAGATGTCCAAATTCTATTGGCCAGCATCCTTCTTAACTTCTTCCACTCTTTTTCCACTAACTCATGCTAGTGCTTAAAAATTCTTCTGCTTTTTGTCTGAGGCAATTTGAAATCACCCTCTCTCCCTTACTGCAATAGCACTGGATAAAGTTTTCTTCACTTGTTTAACTCAGTACAGTGCATTTTTTTCTTTACCAAAGTTAACGGTAATCTTTACACTGGTAATAAATTATACTGGTATAATGGTAATAAATTATACTGGTTTAATAGTAATAAATTATACTGGTAATCTGTGAGGTGAAGAACTGACTCATTGGAAAAGACCCTGATTCTGGGAAAGATTGAAGGCAGGAGGGAGAAGGGGATGACAGAGGATGAGATGATTGGATGTCATCACTGACTCAATGGACATGAGTTTGAGTAAGCTCTGAGAGTTAGTGATGGACAGGGAGGCCTGGCATGCTGAAGTCCATGGGGTCACAAAGAGTCGGACAAGACTGAGTGACTGAACTGAACTGAATCTGTTTATTCTCTGGAATCTTTTTGCCATTTTTTTTTTTTTTTAACCAAAAGTATGTTTATTCTAAATATATATGAAATTTTGTTACTAAATTTGTCTATAATTTTTGTGGTATTTCCATGAAGAGAATTCTCTTCCTAAAAACATTGATTTCTGATGAGCTTGTTCAATTAATCTCATGTACAAAAATCTCTCTTTTTTAAATATGCTGGTGGTTTTGTGCTGTACAATGATTGAAGGGATACAATCACTTAAGTTTTCATAAAACAAAGTTTTCTATTTTCTAGAAAAATATGCTTTTTAAATAAAATAACTGTTTTTTGTTTTTTTTTTTTCCATAAAAACTTGCAGTATGTTGCCAGAAAGACTGTTTTCCCCGGACAATCTCTGTTTTAGAATTCAAAGTCTAGTTTCCCAGGAAGCTTCAGTCTTAGATAAGCTGGTTTAATATATTTGTCATCCTCTTTCAGTTTTCTTTAAGATTAGCTACTAGGTCATAAGAAACATAGACACTGCAAATGATCAATATGTTTTCTATTGCCTGATAAGCTGCAATAACAATAGTAATAGAGAGATAGAGGGGAAAAAATGAAGGAGAAAGAGGAAGAAAGAAGAAGAAGAATGGGAAAACACTTTTCTATGTTTACTACCACATGAGGGAAACTGTAATTCTTAACACACACACACACACATATACACACACATACACATATATTTATAATTACAAAATAAACACACAGCTATTGCATAAAAATTGCTAAATTTAAATACAAGTTCAAATTTACTTATATCCCAGTAAATGTAAAGATATATACCAGCATTATATGAGGGATATCAATGTATCTTCAAACAAAGATAAATGTTTCAGAGTAAAAGTGACTCAGAAAATGCACTTTGCTCAAAAGAAAAATGAAAGACAAGTTTAACAGTGGAACCAATCAATGAACAATCCTGCAACAGTGAAAAGTGAGTTTTGGCTTCTGTGAGTACCCCTAACATTTTTACTAACTTCCAAATGTATAATAATGACATTTCAGGAAAATTATGATACTTAGAGACAGATTTTTAAAAGAGAAGTTATTCCCTGAGCCCATCTCTCTCTCCAGCTATCATGATAATAAAAATCCCCTGCACATGGCACCATTAACTAGCTCAACCTTTCTACACACTTAAGTAGACAGAACCAAGTATACATATATGCACACAGTAAATTTGTAATATCTTGCTTGGTTTTATAGTAAAGCATGTTTTCAATTTCTATAAGCTATTTTCTTCTATATAGAAAAAGGAAAGAAATATAAAAGCAATGAAAGAAATATCACATAGTTCTCACCTTTATAATTCTATTAAATTCATTTTATTCACTGAGGTAAATCTTTTCAGATGTATGAGTTTAAAAGTACTTAATATATTTTGGTGTGTATTACTGTTTGAGAAAAAGATCATATGTCTTATTCATATATGTATTATTTGATATAGTACTTAACTTTAGAATATACATAATTTTCTAATCTTTCATTTTGTAAAAATCAGCAATAAGCACCACAGTCTCACTTTTCATATGTTCCTCTTAATTTGAGAGATTTATAAAAGCAATGGACAATATTGTAAAGAATCAAATATACAGAAATGTTTTCTCTTTTTCACATCTCATCATGCTCCAACATCCAGGTCCCTATTTAGCTTGTTTTTTTAATCTGGATCATAGTCCTCCTACTCCACGTATATCCGAAATACTGAGAAGGACTGCCAAGCATGTAGATGTATTTGCCCAATCCCTGAAGAGTTTATTTGATAACAGCCCAGCAATTCTTGCTGACTTTCAGCAGAGTTATCTTAATTAAACAGTCTTTGACAAGTCTGAGTAAATTTCCAAATAATATAACACTTTTCCTCTAAAAAATAAAAACAAAAATAAGTAAAACAAATGAGCATAATGTTGCTGGCATGTGGAATGAGTGCAATTGTATGGTAATTGAACATTCTTTGGCATTGCCCTTCTTTGGGACTGGAATGAAAACCGACTTTTTCCAGTCCTGTGGCCACTGTTGAGTTTTCCAAATTCACTGGCATACTGAACATGACACTTTCACAACATCATCTTTCAGGATTTGGAATAGCTCAGCTGAAATTCCATCACCTCCACTAGCTTTGTTTATAGAGATGCTTCTGAAGGCCCACTTGACTTCACAATCCAGGATGTCTGGCTCTAGGTGAGTGATCACACCAATCATGGTTATCTGAGTTATAAGATCTTCTCTGTATAGTTCTTCTGTGTATTCTTGCCATATCTTCTTCACATCTTCTACTTCTGTTAGGTCCATACCATTTCTGTCCTTTATTCTGCCCATCTTTGCCTGAAATGTTCCCTTGGTATCTCTAATTTTCTTGAAGAGATTTCTAATCTTTCCCATTCTGTTGTTTTCCTCTATTTCTTTGCATTGATCACTGAGGAAGGCTTTCTTATCTCTCCTTGCTATTCTTTGGAACTCTGCATTCGGATGGATGTACTTTTCCTTTTCCTCTTTGCCTTTTGCCTCTCTTTACTCGGCTATTTGTAAGGCCTCCTCAGGCAACCATTTTGCTTTTTTGCTTTTCTTTTTCTTGGGGATGGTCTTGATCCCTGCCTCCTATACAATGTCATGAATCTCCATCCATAGTTCTTCGGGCACTCTGTCTATCAGATCTAATCCCTTGAATCTATTTGTCACTTCCACTGTATAATCATAAGGAATTTGATTTAGGTCATACGTAAATGGTCTAGTGGTTTTCCCTACTTTCTTCAATTTAAGTATGAATTTGGTAATAAGGAATTCATGATCTGAGCCACAGTCAGCTCCCAGGCCTTGTTTTTGCTGACTGTATATAGCTTCTCCATCTGTGGCTGCAAAGAATATAATCAATCTGATTTCAGTATTGACCATCTGTTGATGCCCATGTGTAGAGTTGTTTCTTGTGTTGTTGGAGTGGGTGTTTGCTATGACCAGTGCATTCTCTTGGTGAAACTCTGTTAGCCTCTGACCTGCTTCATTTTGTACTCCAAAGATAAACTTGCCTGTTACTCCAAGTATCTCTTGACTTCCTACTTTTGCATTCAATTCTTTATGATGAAAAGGACATCTTTTTGGTATTAATTCTAGAAGATCTTGTAGATCTCATAAAACCAGTAAATTTCACTGCTGCTGCTGCTAAGTCACTTCAGTTGTCTCCGACTCTATGCGACCCCATAGACAGAAGCCCACCAGGCTCCCCCATCCCTGGGATTCTCCAGGCAAGAACACTGGAGTGGGTTGCCATTTCCTTCTCCAATGCATGAAAGTGAAAAGTGAAAGTGAAGTCGCTCAGTTGTGTCCGACTCTTCATGACCCCATGGACTGCAGCCTACCAGGCTCCTGCATCCATGGGATTTTCCAGGCAAGAGTACTGGAGTGGGGTGCCATTGCCTTCTCTGATGGTACTAAATAATATATGGAAATTATACCAAAGAAACAACATTAGCTCCTGGGGATCAAATAGGTGTTGGACTCTGTTGGCATGAAAGGGTAAAAAAAAAAAAATGTGGATGGAATCTAAATGGAACACGATATCCTCCCCCCCAAAAAATCCAGTATTAAGAAATCTGCATTTTAACATACCACTCAGATCATTTGCTGCATATAAACACTTCCTTTGAAGGCTTTCTTTGATTCTTTTTGCATGGACATTTTCTTTTTAAAATCAATTTTTTTTTTTTTTTTTTTGAGGAAGAAATGAGAAGCTGGTACACAGGAGTGAAGAATTTTCTATAATCTGGCCTCCTTCATCAGCATAGTCACACAACTGCATTAACCTTGTGAAGATGCTACCTTCACTGGCAAAGACTGCTTATACACATAAAAGTCTACTGTGACCTCAGAAAAATCAATCTGGATTTCTCCCTATTCCCTCCCTATTCCCCACTCTGAAAGTATCTTTATTTTAGTATTTGGACCATATTTGTATCTGAACAAAGAAATTTAACAAATCCTAAAAGATGTCCTGCACAGATGTGAGAGTTGGACAATCAAGGTTGAGCATCAAAAAACTAATGCTTTCAAATCTCTTGAGAGTCCCTTGGACTATAAGAAGATCAAACCAGTCAATTCTAAAGGAAATCAACCCTGAATATTCATTGGAAGGACTGATGCTGAAGCACCAATACTTTGGTCACCCAATGTGAAGAGCCATCTCATTGGAAAAGACCCTGATGTTGGCAAAGACTGGGGGAAGGAGGAGAAGGGGATAGCAGCAGATGAGATGGTCTGAGAGCTTCAACTCAATGGACGTGAATCTAAGCAAACTCCAGGAGACAATGAAGGACAGGGAGCCTGGTGTGATGCAGTTCATGGGGTTGCAAAGAGTTGTACATGACTTAGTGACTGAACAACAACAACAAAATGTTAGAAAAAGAAAAGCCATTGAATAACATCCACGAAATACACTGAGCAAGGATAAGCTGTAGTAGCTATCATGTCTTTCATCTGCTTCCCTATGACCCTTTTAACTTCGAAGTTCTGTTAGACTCTTTGTTTAGATTTGTAATGTTAGTGAGAAATCACTTATTTTTAAGAAGAAAGAGAGAAAGGCTTGCTGTTTCACAATAGTGAAGGCTAAGAGAAAAATGTACTGTTAAAAAGCTTAAGGTAGCAAAACTATAGAAATAAAAGTAAATAAAAATGAAATAGAGAAAACTTACTCAAATCATATCTTTAGAGCCACATCACAGAATGAAACACTCCAGAACATTCTACAACTTTTGTGTCAATATTAAGCTGTGAGTCCTATGATCCAGTGGGATTGATTTAAAATGTCAAAGTGTAAAATAACTTTATAATTATTAAGCTTTACTTTTGTATTTTACTGAAAAGTTTTATTTATGGTTTAGATGAACACCTATCTTTAAAATTTTTAAAGAAAAAACAGGGTTGATAGGATCACATTTTCATCTCTGTTATAGAAGTACTTTTCTCCTAACTTCGAGGAGTAGAATCTATCATCAGGAGAAATATTGTCAAGACCAAATGAAAATTTATAATTTAGGCATTTAAGAAATTTGTTGCAAAAACTTCATAAATGGGAAAGCTCTTTTTATTGAAACTGCAAAATCTAACTAGGTACCTAATAGACATTTACATTTTTTTATTAAAAGATAATTGCTTTACCATATTGTGCTGGTTTCCGCCATACATCAACATAAATCAGCCACAGGTATACATATGTCCCCTCTCTCTTGAACCTTCCTCCCATCTCCCACCCCATCCCAATCCTCTGGGTTGTCATAGGGCACTGGGTTGAGCTCCCTGTGTCACAGAGCCTAACAGACATTTAATGAAAATGAGTAGGTTTATTGATGTGTCTTAGTTCCTAATCTACCATTTTTATTGCCATTATTGATGTTACACAGGGAATTTATTATTTACTTAAAAAGATGCATGAAATACACTTCCCAAATGAGTATCACTGCCTACAGAGAAGAGCTATACTCTTATAAATTATATCATAAAGCACATTCTCCTTAAGAAACTAAATTCCTCCCTCCTTACCCTGGGCTAGTAGCTTTTATCATACCATTGAAAATATCTACTCGGGAAGATTTGTTTTTTGTGAAATCATTTTATATTATATTCAATTGGAAACTGATAAAATTCTGAGGGTAAAAATGCTATCAGATCAGATCAGTTGCTCAGTCGTGTCCAACTCTTTGCGACCCCATGAATCGCAGCACGCCAGGCCTCCCTGTCCATCACCAACTTCCGGAGTTCACTCAGAGTCATGTCCATTGAGACAGTGATGCCATCCAGCCATCTCATCCTCTGTCGTCCCCTTCTGCTCCTGCCCCCAATCCCTCCCAGCATCAGAGTCTTCTCCAATGAGTCAACTCTTCGCATGAGGTGGCCAAAATACTGGAGTTTCAGCTTTAGCATCATTCCTTCCAAAGAAATCCCAGGGCTGATCTCCTTCAGAATGGACTGGCTGGATCTCCTTGCAGTCCAAGGGACTCTCAAGAGTCTTCTCCAACACCACAGTTCAAAAGCATCAATTCTTCAGTGCTCAGCCTTCTTCACAGTCCAACTCTCACATCCATACATGACCATAGGAAAAACCATAGCCTTGACTAGACAAACCTTTGTTGGCAAAGTAATGCCTCTGCTTTTGAATATGCTATCTAGGTTGGTCATAACTTTCCTTCCAAGGAGTAAGCGTCTTTTAATTTCATGGCTGCAGTCACCATCTGCAGTGATTTTGGAGCCCAGAAAAAGAAAGTCTGACACTGTTTCCACTGTTTCCCCATCTATTTCCCATGAAGTGATGGGACCAGATGCCATGCTCTTTGTTTTCTGAACGTTGAGCTTTAAGCCAGCTTTTTCACTCTCCACTTTCACCTTCATCAAGGGGCTTTTGAGTTCCTCTTAACTTCCTGCCATAAGGGTGGTGTCATCTGCATATCTATGCTATTATTTCTTTACTATAATTCTAATAATTGAACAAATTTATACAGTCTTTGCTATACAGAAGTAAGCATTTTCTTCTGATGATAACATTTTGTTGTTTTTCTAAGAAATGAGACCTCTGCCAGGTGCTGAAGATGTGATAGTAAAGAGACAAAAATCTTGTAAGGAGTTTTCTATTTATTTATTTTCTTACTCTATTAGGAAAGTCATAATCAAGGTAAAGAAATAAAACAGTGCACCAGCTGTGATAGCAGTTAAAGGGAAAAAAGCAGAACAACAATATGAAATTTTTGGAATAGGATTGAAGTTATAGGTGGATTAGCCAGGGAAAGCTTCTTGTGAGTAAAAGATCTGAACAAAGAGAGGCAGCTAGTGATGTTGACAAACAGGGGAAATAATACTACAGCAAGAGAGAACAGCCAAGCCACTCAAGTGTAGTGGAGCTGAGAAAATGAAAGAAGAGGAATAGGAAATTAAGTCAAGGAGGTAAAGGACAGCATGGCTATATAAGATCTAAGAAGTCAAGATGAGTGAATTTTGAACAGACAGATGATCTGAGACAGCCAGAAGTTAGAAATGGAAAGCAAATCTCTCACAAAATTGAAAACAATAAGGGCCAGCACATAAAGGAAACAGACATTGTGCAAATATGATCTAAAAAGTAATGAGGCTTCCCGAGGTGGCTCAGACAGTAAAGAATCCACCTGTAATACGAGAACATTCGATCCTTGCGTTGGGATATCTCCTGAAGGAGAGTATGGCAATCCATTCCAGTATTATCACCTAGAGAATCCTCACGGATAGAGGAGCCTGGTGGGCTGCAAGCCACGGGGTCATATAGAGTCGGACATGACTCAGTGACTGAGCACAGTAAAAAGTAATAGATCTAAATAGTATAAGGGTGCTTCCCTGGTGGCTCAGTGCTAAAGAAACTTCCTGCCAATGCAGAAGACACAGGTTCAATCCTTGGTCTGGCACAGGCAAAAATAAATAACTAAATAATTTAAAAAATATTGGAAGGATTAGAGAAAAAAATTAGATATGGAAAAGCAGCAAAGGAAATTAAACAAGTACAAATTCAGAGCTCTTCCCCACCTCACCTGTAAAAAAAAAAAAAAAAAAAAAAACAGAATATGGGATATCTATCTTTTAGAAGAAAATAACTTTCTAGAAATAAAAAAGGAAGAAAAGAAGATTAAAATATACATATTAAAAGGTATGCTATGTTCTAAAGAAAATGGATTCAGAATGGTTAATGCTGAAACATCTTCTTTAAAAAAAAAGTCAGTGGAATCTATAAAAAAAGGATTTGGGGAATAACTTGGCAAAACCTGTTTGACTTAGAAAAGTGCAAATGGTAAGATAGCCTCAGATTTCCACTCAGTAATATACAAACAAGTAATAATCCAACAAGATACTCAGGGAAATAAAATGTAAGTCAAGTAGCTTATTTTCACATGTCTGCCCTTCAAATTTAGGAGCTTCAGAGGGCTTTGAGTATGCAAGAATTCATTTTCATAAGTCTTTCTCAAAAAGAATACTAGAGAATAAATTTCAGACAATCAAAAATTGATTTGAAAACCACTGCAAAAGACGGACAAGAATCAGTGCATTTAAGTATATGACTATGTATAAAACAAATGTAAGTATTAGAATTAAAACAAAGAATACAAATATGGTACAACAATGGAAAGAAAAGAATGAAAAGTTATTTTTAGGTAACATAAGTATTGATTAACTGTTGCTAATTTCTAATTTTCTCCATCCAACAGTGATCAGTCTTTTCTGTTTATCCTGCTGCTGCTGCTAAGTTGCTTCAGTCTTGTCTGATGTTGTGTGACCCCATAGACTGCAGCCCACCAGGCTCCCCTGTCCCTGGAATTCCAGGCAAGAACACTGGAGTGGGTTGCCATTTCCTTCTCCAATTCTCTTTATCCTAGTAGGTTGTAGAACATAACCATTTTCGATATGCTTTAATGAAAGCGGGAAAGAAAAACACTTTGCAACAGGCCATTGCACGACACATACAAGAATTCTTAAAATGGTCTTTGGTTACTCAGTTCAGCTCAGTTGCTCAGTCATGTCCAACTCTTTGTGACCCCATGAACTGCAGCATGCCAGGCCTCCCTGTCCATCACCAACTCCCAGAGTTCACTCAAATTCACATCCATGACATTGGTGATGCCATCTATCCATCTCATCCTCTGTCATCCCCTTCTCCTCCTGCCCCCAATCCCACCTACCATCAGAATCTTTTCCAATGAGTCAGCTCTTCTCATGAGGTGGCCAAAGTATTGGAGTTTCAGTTTCAACATCAGTTCTTCCAAAGAACACCCAGGACTGATCTCCTTTAGAATACACTGGTTGGATCTCATTGCAGTCCAGGGGACTTTCAAGAGTCTTCTCCAACACCACAGTTCAAAAGCATCAATTCTTTGGCACTCAGATTTCTTCACAGTCCAACACTCACATCCATACATGACCATAGGAAAAACCGTAGCCTTGACTAGACAGACCTTGGTTGGCAAAGTAATGCCTCTGCTTTTCAATATGCTATCAAGGTTGGTCATAACTTTCCTTTCAAGGAGTAAGTGTCTTTTAATTTCATGGCTGCAATCACCATCTGTGGTGATTTTGGAGCCCCCAAAAATAAAGTCTGACACTGTTTCCACTATTTTCCCCATGTATTTGCCATGAAGTGATGGGACTAGATGCCATGATCTTTGTTTTTTGAATGTTGAATTTTAAGCCAACTTTTTCACTCTCCACTTTCACTTTCATCAAGAGGCTTTTTAGTTCCTCTTCATTTTCTGCCGTAAGGGTGGTGTCATCTGCATATCTGAAGTTACTGATATTTCTCCCAGCAATCTTGATTCCAGCTTGTGCTTCCTCCAGCCCAGCATTTCTCATGATGTACTCTGCATAGAAGTTAAATAAGCAGGGTGACAATATACAGCCTTAATGTACTCCTTTTCCTATTTGGAGCCAGTCTATTGTTCCATGTCCAGTTTTAACCATTGCTTCTTAACCTGCATATAGGTTTCTCAAGAGGCAGGTCAGGTGGTCTGTTATTTCCATCTCTTTCAGAATTTTCCACAGTGTATTGTGATCCACACAGTCAAAGGGTTTGGCACAGTCAATAAAGCAGAAACAGATCTTTTTCTGGAATTTCTCCTTTTCCCATGACCCAGCAGATGTTGCAATTTGATCTCTGGTTCCTCTGCCTTTTCCAAAACCAGCTTGAACATGTGGAAGTTCACAGTTCACGTATTGCTGAATCCTGACTTGGAGAATTTTGAACATTACTTTACTAGCATGTGCTAATGCTATGCTAAGTCACTTTAGTCATGTCCGACTCTGTGCGACCCCATAGATGGCAGCCACCCAGGCTTCCCCGTCCCTGGGATTCTCCAGTCAAGAACAATGGAGTGGGTTGCCATTCCTTCTCCAATACATGAAAGTGAAAAGAGAAAGTGAATTTGCTCAGTCATGTCCGACTCTTGGCAACCCCATGGACTGCAGCCTACCAGGCTCCTGCATCCATGGGATTTTCCAGGCAAGAGTACTGGAGTGGCGGTAGTTTGAACATTCTTTGGCATTGCCGGTCTTTGGGATTGGGATGAAAACTGACCTTTTCCAGTCCTGTGGCCACTACTGAGTTTTCCAAATTTGCCAGCATATTGAGTGTAGCACTTTCACTGCATCATCTTTCAGGATTTCAAATAGCTCAACGGGAATTCCATCACCTCCACTAGCGTTGTTTGTAGTGATGCTTTCTAAGGCCCACTTGACTTCACATTCCAGGATGTCTGGTTCTAGGTGAGTGATCACACCATTGTGATTTTCTGGGACGTGAAGACCTTTTTTGTACAGTTATTCTGTGTATTCTTGCCACCTCTTCTTAATATCTCTTGCCACCCCTTCTTCATATCTTCTGCTTCTGTTAGGTCCATATCATTTCTGTCCTTTATCGAGCCCATCTTTGCATGAAATGTTCCCTTGGTATCTCTAATTTTCTTGAAGAGATCTCTAGTCTTCCCCTTTCTGTTGTTTTCCTCTATTTCTTTGCATTGATCGCTGAGGAAGGCTGTCTTATGTCTCCTTGCTATTCTTTGGAACTCTGCATTCAGATACTTATATCTTTCCTTTTCTCCTTTGCTTTTCACTTCTCTTCTTTTCACAGCTATTTGTAAGGCTTCCTCAGACAGTCATTTTGCTTTTTTGCATTTCTTTTCCATGGGGATGGTCTTGATCCCTGTCTCCTGTACAATGTCAGGAATCTCCAACCATAGTTCATCAGGCACTCTATCTATCAGATCTAGGCCCTTAAATCTATTTCTCACTTTCACTGTATAATCATAAGGGATTTGATTGAGGTCATATCTGAATGGTCTAGTGGTTTTCCCTACTTTCTTCACTTTAAGTCTGAATTTGGCAATATGGAGTCCATGATCTGAGCCACAGTCAGCTCCCGGTCTTGTTTTTGCTGACTGTATAGAGCTTCTCCATCTTTGGCTGCAAAGAATATAATCAATCTGATTTCGGTGTTGACCAGCTGGTGATGTCCATGTATAGAGCTATTCCATGTTCAAGGTTAGGAGGGGCAGCCCTGAGGATATACCCCTTGTCCAAGGTAAGAAGAAGTGGCTGTGCTTTGCTGGAGCAGCCAGGAAGAGATACCCCAATCCAAAGTAAGAGAAACCCAAGTAAGATGGTAGGTGTTGCAAGAGGGCATTAGAGGGCAGACACACTGAAATCATACCCACAGAAGACTAATCAATCTGATCACATGGGCCACAGCCTTGTCTAACTCAATGAAACTAATGCCGTATGGGACCACCCAAGATGGATGGGTCATGGTGGAGAGGTCTGACAGAATGTGGTCCATTGGAGAAAGGAATGGCAAACCACTTCAGCATTCTTGTCTTGAGAACCCCATGAACAGTATGAAAAGGCAAGATGACAGGATACTCAAAGAGGAACTCCCCAGGTCAGTAGGGGCCCAATATGCTACTGGAGATCAGTGGAGAAGTAACTCCAGAAAGAATGAAGGGATGGAGCCAAAGCAAAAAGAATACCCAGCTGTGGATGTGACTGGTGATAGAAGCAAGGTCTGATGCTGTAAAGAGCAATATTGCATAGAAACCTGGAATGTCAGGTCCATGAATCAAGGCAAATCGGAAGTGGTCAAACAGGAGATGGCAAGAGTGAATGTTGACATTCTAGGCATCAACAAACTAAAATGGACTGGAATGGGTGAATTTAACTCAGATGACCATTATATCTACTACTGTGGGCAGGAATCCCTTAGAAGAAATGGAGTAGCTGTCATGTTCAACAAAAGAATCCGAAATGCAGTATTTGAATGCAATCTCAAAAATGACAGAATGATCTCTGTTCGTTTCCAAGGCAAACCATTCAATATCACAGTAATCCAAGTCTAGGTCCCAACCAGTAATGCTGAAGAAGCTGAAGTTGAACATTCTATGAAGATCTACAAGACCTTTTAGAACTAACACCCAAAAAAGATGTCTTTTTCATTACAGGGGACTGGAATGCAAAAGTACGAATTCAAGAAACACCTGGGGTAACAGGCAAATTTGGCCTTGGAATACGGAATGAAGCAGGGCAAAGGCTAATAGAGTTTGGTTACTCACCCACATGTAATGGTTATCTGGCAATTCAATTTAAGAAAACTCTGGAAAAGTATTAAAGAGTATTAAAATGAAAATCATCAGGTAAATTGAAACTTTGAAAGGAAGAAAAAATTGGTAATTGTGGTAGAACTGGTTTTTATTAGACATAAAGGAAATTTTTCTGACTTACTAGGTGACACGTAAGTAAGACCCAACCAGTCCATCCTAAAGGAGATCAGTCCTGGGTTTTCATTAGAAGGACTGATGCTGAAGCTGAAATTCCAATACTTTGGCCACCTGATGTGAAGAGCTGACTCATTGGAAAAGACCCAGATGCTCAGAGGGATTGGGGGCAGGAGGAGAAGGGGATGACAGAGGATGAGATGGCTGGATGGCATCACGGACTCGATGGACATGAGTTTGAGTGAACTCCAGGAGTTGGTGATGGACAGGGAGGGCTGGCATGCTGTGATTCATGGGGTCGCAAAGAGTCGTATGACTGAGCAACTGAACTGAACTGAAGGTTGCAATAAATTACTACAGTATTTTATGGAGTGATGGAGAGAAATAGTGTTTGTGAAAGTAAAATTCAAAACACAGGGTAGGCAAATAATCTCTCTGCTTCTGAGATTCATTCATTTGGGTAAAAACTTATACTTAAAATGTTACTTTTACATTTTCCCTTGTGAAAGCCATTATATAATTTGATTGTTGAGAGGGAAAAAAAAAGGAGTGATGATAAATACTCATGAATAAAATTCAGGATATTTCTTTTTTAAGAGTAGTGATTTAACATTCCACAGAAAATATTTTACTTTCAGGATGCTTCAACTTTATAGACCTTATTGTCCCAAATGGCCCCAAGGATATCATTACCACAACCATCTGTGCTCAGAGTCATCCTTTAAAACCAACAGGCACAAGCTTAATAGCCTCAGACTGTGGCAGAGAAGAACATACTCCAAAGTCAAAGGCAATATTTTGTCAAAGTCTAAGAGCTACAAATGAGAGGACTAGATATTATAGACTATATTTATGGGAATCTCTAAAATCATATTTGACATTTCTTAATATGTTTTGAAGAAAAGAGTTAAATTTCCAAAACATTTATATCAGATTTTTATGAATATTTAGTTAATAAAGTCCTTCCCAAGTGGATCAAGTGATAAAGAATTTGCCTGCCAATGCAGGAGCTGAAGGCGCCAATCCCTGAGTTGGGAAATCCCCTAGAGAAGGAAATGGCTACCCACTCCAGTATTCTGTTCTGGAAGATTCCATGGACAGAGGAGCCTGGTGGGCTACAGTCCACAGGGTCGCAAAGAGTGGAACACAACTGAGCACACAGCACATACCCCAAAAGAGCCAGGAGGCAGCCACAGGTGAGAGTTCAATGGAACTTTTGAAGAGTTCCCTGGGAAATGATTGGTTTGGGGCAAAGACCTCTAATCATGCAAAGTACAGAGTTTCAGAGACAAGAAATAAAACATCCTGTGGTAAGTCAAGAGGAATGATGCTAAGTGGGACAGCTTCTGCTCTGCACCTTGTATTCTTCCTATTAGAGACAAAGTGTAGTATTAAAGTACTTGCTACAATTTATATACTGCATAACTGAGAAGGACCTCCTAAACTTGCAGAGTACTGCCTGTAAATTGATGTTTTAACTTTGTTTTCTCTTGTTAATTCCAATATATTAGGAACTTGTGAGTAGTGGAGTATGTGCCAGAAAAGTAGATTCCATGATCCTAGGTACACTTCCTTTGAGGGAAATCAGGTTCCTGATCAGGTCTGATATGATATCTTATGCTGACGGACTAAACATCCTGTTTGGATAATGATGCTAATTGAAGCCCTGTAAAGATGGAAAGCAAACTCATAGTCAGAATGTGTCTTTCCTATTAGAATAAATATATGACCTATCCAGAATGAAAGGATTCAAATAATAAACTTGCCACTAAGTGGGCAATAGGAATTCAGAGGAATATAGTGGCTATCCACTTCAGTATTCTTGCCTGAAGAACTCTGTGGATTTAGGAGCCTAGTAGGCTGCAAAAGGGGTGTCACAAAGAGTCAAACACAACTGAGCAATTAACATAGTATCAGCAGCAACTAAATGAACCTTTCTGAAAGGGAACCCATGCTTTGGGGCCTACACATAGCCTCCTTTCTGCCACCATGGCCACTTTAGTTTTGGGTTGAAACACTTGCTCTGTTCTAAAGTTGGACGAGGAAAAAAGTAACTTTTCATTGGAAAGCCAGCATTCGACTTTTAAGACATCTATCCTTACCTCCTTCTGCTGGTACAAACTGAATGGCACCCTTGTTGGCTGCTCATTTCTTTTTTCCTTAGTGATGGCTTATTCTGTTAACCATCTCCACAGCACTCTAGTCAAATTCCTCTAGTTCCAATCCTACCCTACCACTCTATGATAACTGTATCCACCCAGCTCTTGGAGGTTAAGTGCTCCTACGTGGCCTCTGTGTCTTTCATGATTCCATCACCCCCAACGTTATTTATGAGCCTGTGACCCTTGACCTTCCCATGAACATCATAATCTGACAGGTTTTCCAAATTTAGTATCTACTCCAGCTTGCCCACGTCTCTGAAACTTTTGATACTTTCTTCCACCAAGTGTCACTGCAATTCTGCCATTTCTATTTCACTTATCATGAACCATCAGTTTTTCCATAGGTTCTTACCGGGGCCCTAAAAGATGATGCTGTGAATGTGCTGAACTCAATATGCCAGCAAATTTGGAAAACTCAGCAGTGGCCACAGGACTAGAAAACGTCAATTTTAATTCAAATCCCAAAGAAAGGCAATGCCAAAGAATGCTCAGACTACTGCACAATTCCACTCATCTCACATGCTGGTAATGCTCAAAATTCTCCAAACCAGGCTTCAACAATATGTGAACCGTGAACTTCCAGATACTCAAAACATCTGGCTTTAGAAAAGGCAGAGAAACCAGAGATCAATTGCCAACATCTGCTGGATCATTGAAAAGGCAAGAGAGTTCCAGAAAAACATCTATTTCTGCTTTATCGACTATGCCAAAGCCTTTGACTGTGTGGATCACAAAAAACTGTGGAAATTTCTGAAAGAGATGGAAATACCAGACCACCTGACCTGCCTCTTGAGAAATCTGTATGCAGGTCATAAAGCAACAGTAGGACCTGGACATGGAACAACAGGCTGGTTCCAAATAGGAAAAGGAGTACGTCAAGGCTGTATATTGTCACCCTGCATATTTAACTTATATGCAGAGTACATCATGAGAAACACTGGGCTGGAGGAAGCACATGCTGGAATCAAGATTGCTGGAAGAAATATAAAAAATCTCAGATATGCAGATGACACCACCCTTGTGGCAGAAAGTGAAGAGGAACTTAAAAGCCTCTTGATGAAAGTGAAAGAGGAGAGTTAAAAAGTTGGCTTAAAGTTCAACATTCAGAAAACTAAGACCATGGCATCCAGTCCCATCACTTCAGGGCAAATAGATGGGGAAACAGTAGCTGACTTTATTTATTTATTTTTGGCTCCAAAATCACTATAGATGGTGACTGCAACCATGAAATTAAAATTGCCTGCTCCTTGGAAGGAAAGTAATGAACAACCTAGACAGCATATTAAAAAGCAGAGACATTATTTTGCCAACAAAGATCCATCTAGTCAAAGCCATGTTTTTTCCAGTAGTCATGTATGGATGTGAGAATTGGACTATAAGGAAGGCTGAGCATCGAAGAATTGATGCTTTTGAACTGTGGTGATGGAGAAGACTCTTGAGGGTCCCTTGGACTGCAAGGAGATCCAACCAGTCCATCCTAAAGGAGATCAGCCCTGAGTGTTCATTGGAAGAATTGATGTTGAAGCTGAAACTCCAATACTTTAGCAATATGATGCGTAGAACTAACTCATTGGAAAAGAACCTGATACTGGGAAAGATTGAAGGTGGGAGGGGAAGGGGACGACAGAGGATGTGATGGTTGAATGGCATCACTGACTCAATAGACATGAGTTTGAGTAAACTCTGGGAGTTAGTGATGGACAGGGAGGCCTGGCGTGCTGCAGTCCACGGGGTCGCAAGGAGTCGGACACAACTGAGTGACTGAACTGTACTGAACTTACCAGGGTATTTAGACTTACATCTTTGGAGATTGTTCCCAAATAAATAAACTCAGAATACAATCCCACTTATACTCTATCGGCTCTTGCTGGTTGGTTTACAATTCTTATATTGTATAACATATCTTAGGTTATAACTTAATCCAAGTTTAAGGCCTAGAGGCCAGAAAGAAAGGTGGGATTTAATCTTAAGTGCCATACACGACTTGTAGAGAAGTATTTACACCATGTTAAGGCAATTTGAGAATTCTACCTCTTAATAGGGAAGTGTATACCACTTCTGCAGGCTCAGAGAATTCAGAGGAATCTGATAACTTGTTATTTTGGTGGACATCAATCCATTCCCCTTCTTTATATCTGGGTCCCATTTTTTCCCCAACCAGGTTTATGATCTTAGAAAGCAAATCCTGAGACTTGTTTTGTTGAAAATTTAATCTCTTTTGGAAACTGGCTTTTCTGATAATTAGGACCTGGGACCTATTCTCAGCTTGCTCTTCTCTCCTACTATAGGAGACATTAGCCTCTGCATGTGCTACCAAGGAAGACTTCCAGCTTTTACATTCAGCTTGTAACTGTCAATCAATCTCAGGAAAAAAAAAAAAAAATCTTCCAAAGCAATGATGAAAGTGGATGTATGTTTTTACTACAGTCTCCTCGTGCCACCTCAGAATATTCATTTATACTAAGTATCTTCTCTTTGGGCCAATGTTATAGGGTTTTATTTATTTCCCTATCAGGGCATCTGCTTTAATATAGGAAGCATTCAAGGTTATGACATTCCATCTACTTTATAGTTGCACCATTCTTACATCAAATTGTGGACTTAATTTTTTAGCATAATCTTCTCTCTTGCTTTAGGAGATGAGACTATCTTTAAATGTTGCCACAGATACTTTCTGGCTTTTAGAGCTTGCTGTGAGTAAAGGCTTGACTGCATCGATCTTGTATTATTTGTTTTCAAAACTGTAATGGCAGTTAACAAAACCAGCCAAGGCTTTAAAATCACCATTGCCCTTGCATCTTTCAATTACCAGAGCTATTGCTGTTGCTGCTGCTAAGTCACTTCATTTGTGTGTGACTCTTTGCGACCCCATAGACAGCCTCCTACCAGGCTCCTCTGTCCCTGGGATTCTCCAGGCAAGAACCCTGGAGTGGGTTGCCATTTCCTTCTCCAATGCATGAAAGTGAAAAGTGAAAGTGAAGTTGCTCAGTCTTGTCTGACTCTTAGCAACCTCATGGACTGCAACCTTCCAGGCTCCTCCATCCATGGGGTTTTCCAGGCAAGAGAACTGGAGTAGGGTGCCATTGCCTTCTCCGAGAGCTACTGCATAAACTGCTAATTACTCTTCTGTTTAAACATCATCCCAATTTACCTCTCATGGAGTTCATGGCAAGAAAGATGGTAAAGATGGTCCACAAACAGTCTCTTTCCCCATACTACTGAAAAAGGTTCCTTGTTACCATCCGACTAATCAACAAGTCAACTCCAGAATAACATTTCACAATTCTGTTTTGTTTTGGCCACTTCCTTTACAACCACCTTGATGTGGTGTAAAAAGCCCTCAGGAAAAAGAACAGAAAGATTTAGAGGGTTGATGTAGAAATGTATTGTCCCATATGTTTACTGTTGACAGTAGCTACTGAGAGTTAGCTGAAGTTAAGTGTGGGGGTGGGGGGTGGACATCAATAATCAAAAGTGAAAAGTGAATGTCACTCAGTCCTGTCCAACTCTTTGGGACCTCATGGACTACAGAAAGAAAGAAAGAAAGTGAAGTTGCTCAGTCCTGTCCGACTCTTTGTGACCCCATGGACGAGTAGCCTGCACTAGGTTCTTCCATCCATAGGATTTTCTAGGCGAGAGTACTGGAGTAGGTTGCCATTTCCTTCTCCAGGGAATCTTCACAACTCGGATCAAACCCAGGTCTCCTGCATTGCAGACAGATGCTTTACCATCTGAGCCACCAGGGAAGTCATCATGGACTATACAGTTCATGGAATTTTCCAGCCCAGATTACTGGAGTGTGTAGCCTTTCCTTCTCCAGGGGATCTTCCCAACCCAGTCAGGGATCAAACCCAGGTCTCCTGCCCCAGGCAGATGCTTTACCAGCTGAGCCACAAGGGAAGCCCAAGAATACCGGAGTGGCTGGCCTATCCCTTGTCCAGTGGATCTTAACCCAGGAATTGAATGGGGTTCTCCTGCACTACAGGCAGATTCCTTACCAACTGAGCAATCAAAGAAGCCCCCAAATCAAAAGTGCATCCTAAAATCATTTAATCATTCTTCTTTAAAAGGTAATTCTAATGAACTGCTTGAACATGTTTACCCTCTGCCTACTCCATAATTTCCCAAAGAATACATGTTGTTTTTCAGTCACTCAGTTGTGTCCAACTGTTTGCAACCCCAAAGACTGCAGCCTGTGAGATTCCCTGTCTGTCACTATCTCCTGGAGTTTCCTCAGACTCATGTCCGTTGAGTTGATGATGCCACTTCATCCTCTGTAGTCTCTTTCTGGGAAAGATTGCTGTCCTCAATCTTTCCCAGCATCAGGGACTTTTCCAGTGAGTCAGCTCTTCGCATCAAGTGGGCCAAAGTGTTAGAACTTCAGCTTCAGCATCATTCCTTCCAATGAATACAGGGTTGATTTCTTTTAGGATTAACTAGTTTGATCTTTTTGCTGTCCAAGAGACTCTCAAGAGTCTTCTCCTGCACCAACATTTGAAAGAATCATTTCTTTCATACTCAGCCTTATTTATGATCCAACTCTCACACCTGTACATGATTACTGGAAAAACCATAGCTTTGACTATATGGACCTTTGTTGGCAAAATGATGTCTCTTCTTTTTAATATGCTGTCTAAGTTTGTCAAAGAATTTCTTCCAAGGAGTAGGAATCATTGAATTTCATGACTGCAGTCACCATCCACTGTGATTTTGGAGCCCAAGAAAATAGTCTCTCACAGTTTCCATTTTTTCCCCATTTGTTTACCACAAAGTGATGGGACCAGATGCCATGATCTTAGTTTTCTGAATGTTGAGTTTTAAGCTAGCTTTATCATTCTTCTCTTTCACCCTCATCAAGAGGCTCTAAATTTTCTCTTCATTTTCTGCCATTAGCTTGGTGTCATCTACATATTGAGGTTATTGATATTTCTCTGGGTGATCTTGATTCCAACTTGAGCTTCATCCAGCCCAGCATATCACATGATGTACTCTGCATAGTTAAATAAGCAGGGTGACAGTATCAGCCTTGATGTACTCCTTTCCCAGTTTTAAACCAGTTCATTGTTCCATGTCCGGTTCTAACTGTTGCTTCTTGACCTGCATACAGGTTTCGCAGGAGGCAGGTAAGGTGGTCTGCTATTCCCATCTCCTTAAGAATTTTCCAGTTTCTTATGATCCATACAGTCAAAAGCTCTACTGTAGCCTATGAAGCAAAAGTAGATGTTTTCCGAGAATTCCCTTGCTTTTTCTATGATCCACTGGATGTTGGCAATTTGATTTCTGGTTCCTCTGCCTTTTCTAAATCCAGCTTGTACATCTGGAATTTCTTGGTTCACTTACTGCTAAAGCCTAGCTTGAAGATTTTGAACATTACATCTAAAGATAAAATATCAATTAGAATATTTATTTAATCCATTGTTTATACTCATTTTCATGATCAGTTCAATCACAGAGATAAATCTATGACATTTGAGCCAGTCTAAACCAAGAAACAAATGTCCTATAAAACAATATTTGCTCCAGCAGCTTAAATGATTTAACCTAGGGTAGATTTCAGTTATACTTTAACCTAAAATGAGTTTTGAAAGAAGTCTTTTTTAATATTAAAAGTCAATCCAATCAACTTGCTTCAAAGAGTAGTGGTAATGATATTACACAATGATGAGTAATACCCTAAATTTTGAAAGTTCTAATGGAATAATAGTAAAACTGAATAAAGAGGTAAAATCTAAATGACTATATCTGGAATGAGAGATAGTGAAACATCAGTGGAGAGTTGAGGAAGAGGAAAATTGAGTTTGCTTCATCATTCTCAGCTATGGTTTGAGCCATTTTTTCCAAAAAAATTCAGCTCCTTTTTCAAAATGCATTTGAGTCAGTTCTAATGAGGTGAATGAACCTAGAGCCTATTATACAGAGTGAAGTAAGTCAGACAAAGAAAAACAAATATTGTATATTAATGCATATTTATGGAATTTAGAAAGATGGTACTGATGAACTTATCTTCAGGGCATCAGTGGAGACACAGAAATAGAGAACAGACTGTGGACAGGGGTGAGATTAGGGGAAGGATAGAGTGAGATGAATGGAGAGAGTAGCACAGAAGCATACGTACTACCATGTGTAAAATAGACAGCCAATAGCAATTTGCTGTATGACTTGGGGAAATCCAACTGGGGTTCTGTAACAATCTAAAGGGGCAGGAAAGGGTGGGAGGTGGGAAGGCGGTACTAATTCATGTTGATGTATGGCAGAAATGAAATCAATATTGTAAAGAAATTCTCCTTCAATAAAAAAAATCAAAATTCAGTTCCATTTTCAAGATTAATAGAAAAAGTAATTGAAACTATTCTAAGATTAGTAAGTAAATTTTAGAGGGAGAATAATCCTGTAATTATAGTATAAATATCTTCTTGCTACTGCTAAGTTGCATCAGTTGTGTCCGACTCTGTGCAACCCCATAGACAGCAGCCACCAGGCTCCCCTGTCCCTGGGATTCTCCAGGCAAGAACACTGGAGTGGGTTGCCATTTCCTTCTCCAATGCATGAAGGTGAAAAGTGAAAGTGAAGTCGATCAGTCCTGTCCGACTCTGAGCGACCCCACGGACTGCAGCCTACCGGGCTCCTCCATCCATGGGATTTTCCAGGCAAGAGTACTGGAGTGGGGTGCCATCGCCTTCTCCAAAATATCTTTTTACTGGTAGACAAAGATATATGCAACTTATAATAATAACATATAACATCATTTTCATAATGATTGGATCAGAGAGCAGAGTTTAAAAGTGTACATCAATACTACGGAGTCAGATAATCTTTTTTGCAATAATTATGAAAATAAGTTATCAATATTCTCTACCACTGCCTTCCACTGCCTTCTTAGCCATGTACTATATCCTTCTGTGATGACAAATGGTAAATATCTACTTTCTCAATTGATATTTAATTTAAAAGGAAAGTATTTTATTATCAGTAAAGAAAATATTAGTACACTTACATAATCTGGGTTTCATAAATTAATAACATTGAAAAATTAGAATTTATAACTTTTGTACTATTTTCTTTAACACATAGCTTAAGAATATAAGTGAAAAAGACTATATGTTAAATGGAACAACATATAGTTAAAATTTAAACCAAAAAGGAAATTCACAACACCTTAATAAAAATCTTGCTTCCTAAAAATATGATTTTCATTAACATAATCTACACAAATGTATTCCTTCACTTTCTACTATTTTTTTGCATATTATTTTCTTATTTCCCTAGAAACAGTACAAATTATCTCAGATCAAGAAAACTGTTGTCCACATTTGCTTCACTCACTTGTTGACTTTCTCATTGATTTTCCATCTGTCCCAAAACGGTGTTTTCATAAAAGTTTAGAGAAAAGATAAAAGGAAGCATTTTATGACATTCTCTTAATACCCTCACCTGCTTATGATGTAGTGAGCCTTCAATCAAAGGAAAAGAGGAAAGGATAATTGGATTCAAAGCAAGAAAAAACAATGAATTAGGGATGACTCATGCTATATTATTGGAGAAGGAAATGGCAACCCACTCCAGTGTTCTTGCCTGGAGAATCCTAGGGACGGGGGAGCCTGGTGGGCTGTCGTCTATGGGGTTGCACAGAGTCAGACACGACTGAAACAACAGCAGCAGCAGCAGCATGCTATCTTTGGAAAACACACATAAATTTAATGACAGTTGATGAAGAACTGTGAAGTATCTAAAAATGAGAAATATAAATATTTACAACACAGAGAGCTGCTCCAAAACTTCAACCCCCTCTACTGTGCCCAAAATGATTTTGGGCCACTCTTCTCAATTGTACTTTTGATAAACCCACAAAGAAGATGATACAAAATCCTTAATTTTATAAATCATCACAGAAAACCTATTACATATATATTTACAGATTAAAAAATATATATATACTCAGAAACATGTGTTAAATAACTTTTCCTAAAACTGGGGTTTCTAACACTGTCTTTATATATTAAAACCTTCAATCTCATAATATTTGCTACTGCTTCTAAAAAATATATCAATCTCAACTCTTTATCTCATGTGCTCATACACTATTTGTCTTTTTCTTTCTTCCTTTGAATTCACTCCACACACTCAATTACCTTCACAGGTGATGTCTCCACTATAAGGATTTTATAGTACAGATTTCCCTTTGCCCTAAGGGAGAGAGTACATGGAACTCAGCTCTATATATACTAGCATCAATCATTTCCCTTATGCCATTTTAAAGATAAAATCAATTCACCTTTTGAAGTAACCCTAATACTTTGATAAACTGTTAAATTTACAGCAAAGAGAGGATTATATCTTTTTTTCCGAAGTGTTTGTTATATTATTGAACTCTATCCAGAGCATCTTTCCTACTGAAGACAATATCTGTGCCATAATCTGTGAATTCAAAATTACAAGCATAGTGCCTGGCTCCAGAGCTTGTTAAATAGCTTCCCCACCACACACATACACACACACACATACACACATATACACCATACACACAAAGCCTTCTATGCTTGCCACTAACCAAAAGCCTATCAAAATTCAGCTAGAAAAAAAATGGAATCCTTTTTAAAAATTGGCCCAATATTTGACTTGAAAGATTAAAAGCTAAAGAAAATTTATGAAAGATAATACTGCAAGGAGATCCAACCAGTCCATTCTGAAGGAGATCAGCCCTGGGATTTCTTTGGAAGGAATGATGCTAATGCTGAAACTCCAGTACTTTGGCCACCTCATGCGAAGAGTTGACTCATTGGAAAAGACTCTGATGCTGGGAAGGATTGGGGGCAAGAGGGGAAGGCGATGACAGAGGATGAGATGGCTGGATGGCATCACTGACTCAATGGATGTGAGTCTCAGTGAACTCCGGGAGTTGGTGATGGACAGGGAGGCCTGGCATGCTGCAATTCATGGGGTTGCAAAGAGTTGGACATGACTGAGCGACTGATCTGATCTGAATGATATAATTAGTGTCCTTGGATAATTAGTTTTCCAAATTTAAGTTTATACCTACAAGCAACATAGAAATTGTTTTCAAATATTTATTTGAAGGCTCTATAATAAAAAAGAATTGCCATTTTCTTTTCTTTGCCTGTATCATTATGAAATCTAAAAATATGAATGGACCAAACACAGCAAAACTCAAAGCAGATATCCCAAATAAGTAAATTGAAAGCAGGGTTGTCAAATGAAAAACAGCTCTGAGGAAGGTCCCTGCATCAGATCTATATATTTCCATATTGCATAGGAATTAGTGGATATAAAAGGACAAATATATTAAGGTTAATTGACAGAGTCATATTCAGAAACAGATATATCTTTTTCTCAATCTAAATCCTTTCTTCTGATACAGTTTGTAAAGGAAAGATTTAGGTGGCATTTGTCCTTATGGTACAGCAGATAACAACTCAGTGGAGCTTGTAAAGCTGAAATATTTTGTTCCTTCAAATTTTATATCTACATGCTTTTATCAAAAAAAAAATGAAGCCAGATAACTTTGATTAATGAAAACATTACCCAAATCTACAAAATATATTCATATATAGATATATAAGATTTTAGGTCATAAGGTTAATTAGTGACACACAAAATATATATCTAGCCATATCATACAAACATCAACCTAACGAAATATTTTCTTCTCTGGTTCTGGTCTTTCTATCACTTACACCTGTGATTAAAGTTTTAGGATAGCAAAGTTCTGAGAATCACTATATCATAGAAGGAAGAATTAATGAAGAGATAAGACAAAGTGATTGAACAGATTTTCTTAAAGTGCATAATAGCAGGCAAGCAAGAGCATAGTTTGAAGAATTAGCCAAGGAAATAGTAGGATAATAATCTTAGGTGGAGAGCATCAATTTAGAGAAAATTAGACAACTGAATGGTCTTCCTTGTGGTTCAGTGTTAAAGAACCCATCTGTCAATGCAGGAGATACAGGTTCAATCCCTGAGTTGGGTGAGAAGATTCCCTGGAGAAGGAAATGGAAAACCATTCCAGTATTCATGCTAAGGATCCTGGGTGGACTACAGTTCATGGTGTAGTAGAAATGAAAATATTAGACAAATACAGAAACCCTTGGAAAAAGATCTAAAAAGAGTGTGATGACATGTTTCAAGAGGAAATTTGATTCTGTGAAAATGTTAATGATGTAATATCTAAAAATTAATAGTAAAGACTAGATAAGCCTCCTTGCTTCTCACTTAAGGTGGTATTAGAAGACTCCTTATTTAGGCTTATACTATATGGGAAATGGAATTAACAGGATTAAGAGTAATTGTAGTTCTGTCCACTAGACCTAGACTTCCCTGGTGGCTCAGATGGTAAAGCGTCTACCTACAAAGCAGGATACCTGGGTTCGAAACCTGGGTCAGGAAGAGCCTCTAGAGAAGGAAATGGCAACCCACTCCAGTACTCTTGCCTGGAAAATCCCATGGATGGAAGAGCTTGATAGGCTACAGTCCGTGGGGCTGCAAAGAGTCGGACATGACTGAGCAACTTCACCTCACCTACCAGATCTAATCCTTTACTTTCTTGCTTATCTTTGTAGATTGTACCTCTCCCAGGCTGTTTGGATGACCCTTAGAAAATTTACACTAGAATAAAAAAGCTGTAGTTTTTTTTCAAACCAACTTTCACTTCACTTCACTCACGGCATAAAGCGAAGAAGAATTAAAGAGACTCTTGAAAGTGAAAGAGAATGAAAAAGCTGGCTTAAAACTCAACATTCAAAAAACTAAGATCATGGCATCCGGGCCCATCACTTCAGGGCAAATAGATGGGGAAACAGTGACAGATTTTATTTTGGGGGCTCAAAAATCACTGCAGATGGTGACTGCAGCCATGAAATTAAAAGACACTGCTCCTTGGAAGTAAAGCTATGATCAACCTCAACAATACTAAAAAGCAGAGACTACTTTGCTGACAAAGGTCCATCTAGTCAAAGCTAGGTTTTTTTCCAGTAGTCATGTATGGATGTGAGGGTTGGACTATAAAGAAAGCTGAGTGCCAAAGAATTGATGCTTTTGAACTGTGGTGTTGGAGAAGACTCCTGAGAGTCCCCTGGACCACAAGGAGATAAAACAAGTCAATCCTAAAGGAAATCAGTTCTGAATATTCATTGGAAGGACTGATGTTGAAGCTTCAATACTTTTACCATCTAATGCGAAGAACTGGCTCCTTAGAAAAGACCCTGATGCTGGGAAAGATTGAAGGCAGGAGGAGAAGGGGATGACAGAGGATGAAATGGTTGGATGACATCACTGACTTGATGGACATGAATTTGAGCAAGCTCTAGGATGGACTTGGAAGCCTGGCATGCTGCAGTCCATAGGGTCGCAAAGAGTCAGATAAGACTGGGGGACTGATCTGAACTAAACTGAACTGGAGTGCAGCACTCCAGGTTTTCCTGTCCTTCACCATCTCCTGAAGTTTGTTCAAAATCATGTCCACTGAGTCAGTGATGCCATCCAACAATCTCATCCTCTGATTAGTCTGATGCTTTATGAAAACACCAACATGTCATTTCCCTTAAAGAAAGCAGTCAGTATGGAACAGACTGGGTTAGATCACCAGGGATATATCAGGTTACACCTAAAGGAACTCAACGGCTTTGTTGCCCTGGCTTCCATCACTGTGGATAGGAAGATACACCTTAGGATTCCCTTGAGTTTGAAACAACAAGTGTGCCACTTCAGATATGACTCCAACAAATTTACCTTTAGTATAAGCCTGATGGATCAAGAATTCTGTATTTCATTTGTATGACCATTTAGCAGCTAGCTATTTTTTAATTTTTCCTTCTGTAGAATTGGAAGATGTAATTGCCCACATCAAAGTCTTAATAAAATTCATCCGACAGGCCTTAAATGATAATAATCAGGCTATTCACTTACTGAATTCTGATGTCTTTATGATAAGGAAAGCAGTATTACAAAATCCCATGGCCCTTAATATCCTTAACAGCATCTTAAGGAGACATCAGCACCACAATTCAAACTAATTGCTGTGCTCTACACCAGATGAATATTCTGATATGACCCATTTAATGACCCACATGGAAACATTTCTGCCTGCAGTGATTCACTTCCTAGTCTTGGTGATTTTTTGATCTTTTAAGGAGCTGGTTTGGTTCTCCAATCTCATGGCTTAAATCTTTAGTTATGATCTCATTAACGCTACTAGCTATGTTCCTTATATTCTGTCAATTTTGTAGAACAGAACTGTTGTTTCTTATATTATCTATTGGGTAACTAGATCTTGGACAAAGTCAATGATGGCTAAACATCTTGAAGTCATTGATCACACATATAGCTCTATATGGATTGGATAGTCGTATATAGACTATATATATACTATAGACATTGTATTATATAGTCCAACACTTTGAGAGCTTCTGGACTGTAGCCCACCAGGCTCCTCTGTCCATGGGATTTTTCAGGCAATACTGGAGAGGACTGTCATTTCCTCCCTCTGCATCTCCTGCATTGCTATCAGATTCTTTATCTGCTGATGTGGATAGCTGACTCATTGGAAAAGACCCCAACGCTGGGAAAGAATGAAGGTAAAAAGAGAAAGGAGTGGTAGAGGATGAGATGGTTAGATAGCATCACCAACTCAAAGGACATGAGTTTGAGCAAACTTCAGAAGATACTCAAGCATAGTGAAGCCTGGCAAGATGCAGGCTACGGGGTCGCAAAGAGTCAGACACAACTTAGTGACTGAACAACAACAAATACCTCTATATAAAATTGCAATAGGACAACTCTATACATGGGAAGAAACATAAAGAGTCAACATTTTCTGGATCATAAAAGACTAGTAAGATAGGATTTAGAGAATTTTTAGGTTATTGCTGTTGCTGCTGCTAAGTCACTTCAGTCGTGTTCGACTCTGTGCAACCCCATAGACGGCAGCCCACCAGGCTCCCCCGTCCCTGGTTATTAACAGGGCTCAATCCAAATACAGCAGATGGATGGCCTATCAACTAAATTCTCCCCTGATTTAGGAATAAACCTTCCTAATGCCATAGGAAAATTGGTGATGAAATGCCTCCTAAACCTTAGTCAAATTTAAGACCCAAAGAGGGGCAACTCTAAAGAAAATAACAAACAGTCCACTCATCATTCCATTATACAGTCAGGTCACAACCCACTGTCGTCTCCCATCTCTACCACCAGGCCAATCCAAGGCAAATTCAAGATAAACAACGGGATTAAACTTTCTGTGCTTTGTATATACAGACCCCCGAGGTAGCTGAAATGCATATCTAAGGAAGAATTTGACTCCAAATTCTTGTATCTTCCAATACATAGAAAAGCATTATAATCATTAACTTGAGATATCTATTCTTTGTGCTTAGTAGTAATCTTTTAATAAAATGTATGTTTGATAACATGCATTTTCAAAAAAAAAAAAAAAAATACACACACACACACACACATCACTCCCCTAGTTCTTTGAAGCAGTTTTCTCAAATTTACTGAGAAGCTGTTTCCTGGGCCTCATAAAATTACTGAGTAAAACTTAATTCACAACTTTTATGTTGTATATTTTTCTTTCCGTTGATGAAAGTTTTTCTTATGACAAAGCTGAAGGAGTCTCAAATGAGTAGAAGCAGGGGAGTGTAAGAATGGACAAAAATGGGGAAGGCCTAGATAGAGTTGAATCTAGAGCTGAAAGAGTCACAGTGAAGAAGAGGTTACATAAGAAGTTTGAAGCTAAGGAACATTAATCATTTCTTCCTTGAGGTATACTAATTTTATAATATATTAATAAAATTTGACAGCATTTGCTTTGAATTTTGTTTAAATTTTGGAAATAAAGCATTATTTAAATTTTGCAATATATTTAACTAATTAGAAAAAACAGTAATATACCTTCCAAAAGAGAATTTTATTGTAAAAACTTAGTCTTAATTCTCTTATTGAAAATATTATATGAAAAGACAATCATTAAGATTGTTTATAGATAATACAAATACTATTTCCCCTTTTTCTCTCCCACATAAACACAAATACATAATTAAATAAAAAATTAAATATTTCATTTATGTGTTCCTCAGAGGAATCTTGTAAGTATAGAAATATATGCATTTTTAAAATTTGATTGCAGATATTTCTCTGCTTATCAATTGCTAAGAAACATTACATTACTTTTATAAACATCACATTAAATTTAGACAGATTTCACTGTGTTCTGGCTTTGGCAAGGCTCCGGGCAAAACATTTTAGAATCAGAAAGTGTGAATTTTCTTTAAGTGGATTAGGGTAGCTTCAAAGGTGCTGTGATTTTCTTTTGTGACATTTCTTGCAAATTATCAGCTTTTTCTGAGTTTCCAGTGGTAGTTGGATGGTGATGATGGTAAACAGAAAAAAAGGGTCTTGGAAATATCAACTAATTTTAGGGAAAATAACAGCAAATGCTACAAATAAAAAATCTTCACAAATCATTTTAGTAGTTCTCAGTGTTACAGTTTCAAAGGGGAAAAAATAACAAAAAACTTGGTTTTCTATAAAGTATACTAAAATCTCTCAGTCATGGCCCACTCTTTGTGATCCCATAGACTGTGGCCTACCAGGCTCCTATCTCCATAGGATTCTCCAGGCAAGAGTACTGAAGTGGGTTGCCATTTTCCTTTTCCAGGGGATCTTCCTGACCTAGGGATTGAACCAGGGTCTCCTGCATTCCAGGCAGACGCTCTAACCTCTGAGCCACAGAAATAAAGTATAACAAGTGTGTAAATACGTAACTCTAAAACTACTCTAAAAAGTAAAGTCTATTAATTTTAAAAATAAATAAAAGTAAGTGGCTTCTCCAGATTCTATATATCTCTTTTGGTGATTCTACAAATAGTTCTGGAAATAAAGATTCATTTATAATTTACAGAAGTCATTATATAAATATCCTGCCTCAAGTTTTCTTTAGCAATGGGTGCTGGTGGTTGTTTAGTTACTACGTCGTGTCTGACTTTCTGATCCCACGGACTGTAGCCTGCCAGGCTCTTCTGTCCTTGGGATTCTCCAGGCAAGAATACTGGAGTGGGTTGTCATTTCCTTCTCGAGGAGTTCTTCCTGATCCAGTGATCAAACTTGGGTCTACTGCACTGCAGATGGATTCTTCACTGACTGAGCCACCAAGGAAGCCCTAGGATTGGGTATTTAGAAAGAAATGGAGAGGACTATTGTTTTGCAATATTTTTCAAAAGAGCTTTCAACTTACATTTGACTTTCATAACCAACTTGTTTCTACTTGAAAATTTATGTCATTTGTTGAAATTGCTCTAAACAGATTATTGGTTCACAGTGTTTTCTGTATTTTCTGGGTAATTTATTTGAGAGTGGATGGTATTTCTCACTCATCCTATAGGGCAAACGATTCCAGGCAACTTTCAGTCAAAAAAATGTCAGGTGAATTATGAAAAGAGCTTTTCTGGTGGCTCAGAGGTTAAAGAATCTGCCTGCAATGAGGGAGATCTGGGTTTGATCCCTGGGTTGGGAAGATCCCCTGGAGGAGGGCATGGCAATCTACTCCAGTATTCTTTCCTAGAGAATCCCCATGGACAGAGGAGCCTGGCAGCCACAGTCCATGAGGTCACAAAGAGTCGGACATGACTGAGCAACTAACACTTTAAAACATGCTTATCCAGTTTTAATGAAATTTACAAGTCATACATATAGACTCATCAGTGAGCTCAGGACAGTTTTATGTCTTTGAGCTTCAGTAGGTCCTGTGATTCTGAGACATTATTAATTCTTGTGCCTTAAAAACACACAAAAAAATTAACAGTCCTCTAAAACATATTTAAAGGGGAATCCTTCTGGATAGCATGGAGATGCCCTAAATGATATATAGTTGCCTACAACCTAACACAAGCAAGCTAAAGGAGAAAAAGAAAATTTCTGCCAAGAAATAATATAGGCCACTTGTGTTTGTGATGATATCTATTCTTCTTGGCACAACTTCAATCCAAAAATCATTTAGAAAATCACGATTATTAAATTGACAAGAGCCTAAGAGTATTACAGCCATATTGCTTAATTTCATCATCAAAAATGTCAGTAACTGGCTCTGGAATATATTTCCACAGCAATTTTATATCATACTCTTTCTTTAGTTGTTTAAATTTTTAAGCAATTGAGTAAATAATAAAATAATATAAAGCATTTAAGGAATGTAAAATGTTATGTTAATAGATAACTAATTGACCCCCTCAGTATATTATAATTAATTTCTTTGAATAAATTAAAACATAATATAATTCACAGTTAGGTCCTTAAATACCCTAAGATATAGACATTTCATTAAAATATTTTGTGTTTTTATTAATGTTTTGATCTTTAATAGTAATAGAAGAAGGAATATCTATTGGCTTATGTTTTTAACTAAAATGTAAGACTTTCAGAATAATATTCTATTATTTGCATAAATTATTCAGAGAGGATTTTAATATTAGTTGTGTAAAGCTTCTCAAATTGAGTTACATTAAACTTTGGAGTATGTGTCAAGTATATGTGCATAAGTTCTTATAGGACAAGCAAAGCATATTTAATCAGAACATGAGTCTTATTCAAAAATTTACAGAGAAAAACTCAATGTACTTTATAAAAACCTCTTGATGGATATATTAGGGTAATAACATGTGTTGCTCTCTGGAGGAAAATGCAAAGATTTTAAGGGTAAATACAAAAGTGCAAAGAAATGTTATTCTCAAAGCACGACACTTCCAATCCCAGACCAAGCTCCTGGCTCTGACCTTACAGGTAGGAAGGGAGCCTAGCTTTAATTTGAGAGGGAAATAATAATGGTAATATTATTGATACCCCTGTCCTCTTAAATAAGTCTTAGGAAATGAGACATCATTGGCTGTAGCATTAAGAAGGGATAATGAAATTGAATTTACACATTCAATTATGTATTCCTGCACCCAATGCATAGATGCTGAGAATCTATGTATCTTGTGAATTTTGCAAGGAAAAAAATAATCTTGATCTTTCTTTTCATATAACTTACATTTTAAGTGGCCTATACAGTGGCATAAATGGATATAATCACAGAAGACTTTCAGTCAGTTAAGTACCACTTCAGAATATAATTATGTATCTGGGGAGAAAGAGGAACATGAGTAACACAAAGAATGCTGTCTCTTATGTTATTTACCATTAGGACTTTCTCTGCAAGACCCTTTCTTCTCAGATACGTGTATTGCCAGACGGAGCTACACACATTTTGAATAAAGCAGATAGTAAAAACTCACCAGCTATTAGAGTCTGGGTTTTTCTTGCTGCTACTATACATTTCTGAATTTATGAGCAGTAGTATACTAGTCAACAGTTAACAACTAGCTCTCTGGGGGAAAAGGTACATAGCTATAGACCTACAGATATCGATTTATAGAGATATATTACAAAAGTGTACTAATGTAAAGGATATGAGGCACACAATCTACAATAATACAATATATTCATTATTGTAATGTCCATATAGACAATTAACTCTCAGAATGTTTTAGTTGATTTTTCCCAACCTCTTATAATTGTTGCCAATCTATAGCTTCAATTGATGAACCCATGTAGTTGCAACATGAATGTTGCTTGATATTTTTCTTTAATGAGTAAAATGAAAGTGAAATAATATACATGTTGGAACTTCACTCATTTGTCAATGATGTAAGCTACTGTTTGCTGAAGAGTTCTCAAATACTGAATAACATTTCCTCTTTTTGTGTGTGCTATAAGAGAAACTATGACAAATATAGACAGTATATTAAAAAGAAGAGACATCACTTTGCTGACAAAGGTCCATACCGTCAAGCTATGGTTTTTCCTAGAGTCATGTACAGATGTGAGAGCTGCACCATTAAGAAGGTTGAGTGCTGAAGAATTGACACTTTCAAATTGTGGGGCTGGAAAAGACTCTTGAGAGTCCTTTGGACTGCAAGGAAGTCAAACCAGCCAATCCTAAAAGATATCAACCCTAAATAATCATTGGAAGGGGACTGATGCTGAAGCTGAAGTTTCAATACTTTAGCCACCTGATGTAAATAGCTGTCTCATTGAAAAAAGACCTTGATGCTGGGAAAGACTGAAGGCAAAAGAAGGCAGTGGCAGAGAATGAGATAGTTAGATAACATCATCGACTCAATGGACATGAATTTAAGCAAAATCTGGGAGATAGTGAAGGACAGCAGAGACTGGTGTGCTGCAGTCCCTGGGGTCTCAAAGAGTTGGATATGACCTAGAGACTGAACAGCAACAATATATAATGTAATACTTATAGACACCATGCACTAGGAAGTTTAATCTGCATTATTAACATTGTCCCTGTCATTTTCTAGAGAAAAAACAAAGCACATTTCTTCCTATTTCAAGCATATAGCATGATATCACTGAATCACAGTTGGTTGGGAAAAGATACAGTTACCCACAATTTTGCCATATTTCTTCCTAAGTGAAAATGCAAAGGAATAGAAGAAAATAATAAAATAGGGAAGATTAGAGATCTCTTCAAGAGAATTAGAGATATCAAAGGAACATTTCATACAAAGATGGGCACAATAAAGGACAGAAATGGTATGGGCTTAACAGAGGCAGAAGATATTAAGAAGAAGTGACAAGCATACACAGAAGAACTATACAAAAAAGACCTTCATGACCCAGAGAACCATGATGGTGTAATCACTCACTACAGCCAGAAATCCTGAAGTGCAAAGTCAAGAGGGCCTTAGGAAGCATCACCAAGAACAAAGCTAGTGCAGGTGATGGAATTCCAGCTGAGCTATTTCAAATCCTAAAAGATGATGCTGTGAAAGTGCTTCACTCAATATGCCAGCAAATTTGGAAAACTCAGCAGTGGCCACAGGACTGCTGCACAATAGAACTCATTTCACATGCCAGTAAAGTGTGTACTGTTTAGCTAGGCCTAAATAATACATGAACTGAGAACATCCAAATGTACAAGCTGAATTTAGAAAAAGCAGAGATCAAATTGCCAACATCTGTTGGATCACTGAAAAAGCAAGAGAATTCCAGAAAAATATCTACTTCTGCTTCATTGCCTACACTAAACCCTTTGACTGTGTGGATCACAACAAACCGTGGAAAATTCTGAAAGAGATGGGAATACCAGACCACCTTACCTGCCTCCTACAAAACCTATATACAGGTCAGGAAGCAACAGTTAGAATCGGACATGTAACAAGACATTGGTTCCAAATTGGGAAAGGATTATGTCAAGGCTGTATATTCTTACCCTGCTTATGTAATATATATTTAACCTATATATTTAATCTATATGCAGAGTACATCATGCCAAATGCCCAGCTGGATGAAGCACAAGCTGGAATCAAGATTGCTGGGAGAAATATCAATAACCTCAGATGTGCAGATGATACCACTCTAGTGGCAGAAAGCAAAGAGGAACCAAAGAGTCACTTGGTGAAGGTGAAAGAGGAGAGTGAAAAAGCTGGCCTCAAACTCAATATTCAAAACACTAAGATCATGGCATCTGGTCCCATCACTTCATGGCAAATAGATGGGGAAACTGGAAACAGTGACAGACTTTATTTTCTTGGACTCCAAAATCATATAGATGGTGACTGCAGCCATGAAATTAAAAGACACTTGCTTCTTAGAAGAACAACTATGATAAACCTAGACAGCATATTAAAAAGCAGAGATAGTACTTTGCCAATAAATGTCCATCGAGTCAAGGCCATGGTTTTTCCAGTTGCCATGTACAAATGTATGTGACAGTTGGAATATAAAGAAAGCTGAGCATCAAAAAATTGATGTTTTTGAACTGTGATGTTGGAGAAGACTCTTGAGAGTCCCTTGGACTGCAAAGAGATCAAAACAGTCAATCCTGAAGGGAATCAACCCTGAATATTAATTGGAAGGACTGATGCTGAAGCTGAAGCTCCAATACTTTGGCCATCTGATGTAAAGATGATTCACTGGAGAAGACTGGGAAAGATTGAAGGCAGGAGGAGAAGAGGTAGAGGACAAGATGGTTGTATGGTATCATCAACTCAATGTACATTAGTTTGAGCAGGTTGAACGGTATCACTGACTCAATGGACATGAGTTTGAGCAAGCTCCAGGAGATGGTGAAGGATAGGGAAGCCTGGCATACTGCAGTCCATAGGGTCACAAAGAGTTGGACACGACTTAGTGACTGAACAACAAGAACTACCAAATGGATTGATGCAATAAATATAAATAACTTCACAATCATAGATGAGAGAAAACCACCATAAAATCAGAAAGCAGTAGCTTTTGAGTTAATTATAACTTCTATAATTTAATTTTTAATGATAGTTGTTTTAAAAATGGCTTGCAAAGTTCCTGAAAATTTAACAATCTGCTCTCAAGAGTGCTTGTGAATCAGCTTTAGCACAGCACTGCTCATGAGCTTCTAGTAAGTCCCAAACACCTGTACACCCATAACACCCTTCCCGGTTTGCTGGGAATTTCCCAGATTTTACCACTGAAAGTCCCAGATTCCAAGAAACTCTTTAGTCACAGGCAAACTGGGACACTTGGTTATCATAACCCATGGACTATCCAAAATTGTTACATAACTGTCTTGTCATTAATAAGCTGGATTCTTCCTCTGAATTTAGAGTGCTTACAAATTCCTTTCCCTTCAGTACTCCTGTCCCTAGCCCCAGCTGTTTGCTAGGATGATAGACTCTGTAAGATAAATTATTGTCATGGTCCCAGACATTGTCAAATTTTGAATAGCACAGTTTTCTACTCTTCACTTTATATTTGTTGTAATTCAGGGACACACAGCCTAAGTTCATCATCTCCCTCTGGTTTATTAAATTCAAGTCTTCGGTATCATTAAGTCCTCTTTTCTTCATATAAAGAGGAGGTCTCCAAATAGTCACCTGAAAGAGCAATTCTGAAATTAAATAAGGTTATGTGACACGACTGAAGTGATTTAGCATAGCATAGCATAGCATGTTCATACAATGCCTAATAGAGTTGTTCATTAAGTAGTGACTATCAAAATAGTTATTCTCAGGATTATTCCCAGTTCCTTCTTGTACCAAACATTTACTTTCCCTGGCAGTCCCTGCTGAGAGCTAGTTTTATCTCACTGTTATTTTTCAAATTTAACTCATATTCACATCTAGAAAGAACATGGGACTACTGCTTGCCAGAGTGAGCAATACTTCCCACCTTGATGTTATCATGTTAGCTGGAAATCTAATCTAGGAAAAAGAGTGTAAAATGTGGGTACTAAAGAATTCTTCATTTTTCTCTCTCTCTTGTTTTTAAGGAAATCATTTACAGAGCTAACTTGAGAGAGGACCTAAAAGACAAGCCATTTGTCTCGAGTAGAGGTCAGTAAACCTTGGCCAGCCAACATTCTGCTGTTGTAAATAGTTTTACTGGAACATAGGCCTGCCAATTCATTTACATATTGTCAAAAGCTGCTTTTGCACTACAACAGCACACATCTTTGTGTAGTTGTGACCCAGACAAAATGGCCTATAAAGGCTATATATTCACTGTCAGGCCCTTTATAAAGAGAAAATATTTATCAATTCTCAATGAAGGAATACTTTAATAGTTTTGCCTGGTTAGGAGTAGATGATCTGGGAAAGGGAAATGTTGGTCTCTAGCTCCTTGCTTTTCAAATCAGAAAGAGGACGTGCTCTTGCTCCTTCCTCAGATAAAGGCACATAGGCTATAGCTGTGAATGCATTTACCTAGAATGCTCGTGAGACCAGGACTAAGGCTATTGCTCACTTTAACAGAATTTTCTAAAACCAAAGCCAGGGAGAGTCTTAAGAGTCTGCATTGTCAGATATTGATATGTTTATTCTGAAAATGCTGGGATGGTTTCTGTTTGCCAGGCAGCTTTCGGAACACCATCATCATTTTCCAAAAATTGTGTCTGAATTTGCTGACAGTGAATGATTAACAAGTCCTATAGCCCTGAGCCAAAATTAAATTTGCTCTTTCATGAAAAAAAAATTCATCTTGTGTAGAGGAGTAATCATGAGTATATGCTAAGAAATTTTTATCATAGGCTGAGATTTCTACAACAAAATGAAGTATAATCATTTGTCAGTGAAAAAAATGTGTTAATTATACTATCATTCTTCAATTGTGGTTCATTGGAAAGTTGTTTGAATTAGAACCGTTTCCTTCTTAGTTTTTACATTTTTTTTCCCTTACGTTTTCATAAAATAAAACCAAATCATCATGATTATTAATTTGGGGAAGTATGCTTTAATTGATAGGGTATAAATTAACTTAGACTATCTGGATTATTATTCTTCAATAGTTTTAAGTATATTTAAATAAGAAACCACATTCTTGTCTGCTGCACTGGTAATATTAGGTATATGAATGGGGAAGCTCTCCCAAGATTGCATATCACGAGTAATTTTTTTAAAAGAAAGTCAAAAGTCTCTCTTTTGAGTAGCTGTCCTTTAAGGGTTTTCCAGTAGAAATGACAGAATTATTGAGCCAGGCCCTGGAAAGTGATATGATTCTACCCTTCACAAAGATATGACATGAAAAAAGCCTTGGATAGAATGACAATCTACCTAACAGGCAGATCTCTTTCTCTGCCTCAGTGCACAAGTGTGGGGATAAGGGTGGGGGAAGCAAATTGGTTGGGGTGTAGGGCCAGGCCTGAAGAAGTCTGCATAAGCTGTCATCACCATTCAGGGCTCTACCACTCACAGCCATCTGTAATCACCACAAACACACACATACGGACACATACTGAGTCATTCATGGCTTCAAGAAAATTAAAAGTTAGCTAAAAGTAGTCACTCACAAGTCAATCTGAACTCAACACAGTTAAATACTGACTAATTTTCCATCTGACTTGCACAGCCCACAGCATGATCCCAGTGGAGCAGACATCCATCTTTACAGTGTTACTCTTGACTGGGCTTTAAGTGAAGTCAGTTTTAACTTATAGCAGGATCTTGGGGGTGCAGGGTGGGAAGAAACGATAGGGCCTGATGAAAACCATAAAGGAAATGGGTCATCTGTTCTCTGCTTTAGTGTTCGTGTCGTCATCGATGACAACAGAGGAAAAATAAAAGCTTTTATCTTTCCTGTTAAAACCATCCCCGATTTTGAGGGCCAATAATGTCCTATTTGAAAAGTATTCCTTCACCTACAGAAGAAAAATTAAATTCTTTTTACTGAAGTACTCAGGAATTCTGATTACAGCTTCATTTTAGCAATTATTACCCTGTGTGACTCATATGTAATGAGACATACATATGATTTGATTACAGATGAGAAGGAGGCAGGGTTTGGGAACAGCAGCAGACACTTGATAATTTATTTCTGAGAACCAACTCCCTCTCTTTTGTTTTGATCTCTGTAAATAAACTTTCTCATTCCCCTAAAAAAAAAAAAAAAACTCTATGCAAACTGTCTAACAGCTGTAGATTTTTAAGCAAAGCACTAATGATGTAAGATCTTTAAAACTGAGCAGAAAAATTAACACAAAATGAGATTCACTGAAGTTATTTTTCAAGGCAAAATGTTATTAAATTAGTGAATGCTTGTTTAGACAAATAAGTACAACTATGCTGATCATGCACTATCAATGTGGCATCTTTATACCAACAATTTGATGAATGTTTGTTGAATGAGTAAAGAAAGAAACTATAACATGCATGATACCTACTTAGTGATATGAAGAAGGCCAATCATACAGACAGACCTTGCTCAAGAGACTACATTTTAGTTCCCAAGTCAAATACCTATCCCGTGTACAGGGGTAATATTCTGAACATTAAATTGAGGTTAATTTTTCCTTTAAAAAATATTGTGAAAGATTTCAAACATTGAGAACACTGACAATAATATATAAAAAAGAAAAATGTCCATAAATTCATCATGCAGCTAAAACTGTATTTGTCTCCTCAAAAGTATAATTTCACTAAACATTAGACATTTACATATCTATGTTGAGATAAAGATAGATTTCACTCATTTTAACTGCTGAATACGTATCATAATTTATTTTTCATTCCTCTATTAGATGTCTAGATGATTTCCACTGAATAAGGTTTGTAATTCTAAAAGAATTTTCCACTGCAATGTGATCTCTGAACACATAGAGCCAGTAGTATCTATTGATCAGGAAGAGAGAATGTAATGCTTAGAAGAAAAAAATAATAATTGCTTGGACTTAATATATAAGACATATTTTAAAAGCTCTTGTCAGAAATAATAGTCTGAAGAGAAATTCATGTATTTGCAAGATTCAGAGCTATGGGACTGCAAACAGGGCCTTGGAGAGATTAAGAAGCCATAGTCTGAGAAGTATAAAACACTGATGAAAGAAACTGAAGAAGATGAAAAGAAATGGGAAGATACCCCATTTTACTAAACTGGAAGAATAATGTCAAAATGTCCATACCACACAAAGCAAGCTTAAGATTTAATGTAATCCCTATTAAAATATCCATAACATTTTTCACAGCATTAGAATGAATAATTCTAATATTTATATGGGACCACAAAAGACCCCAAACTGACAAAGCAACCATGAGAAAAACAACAAAGCTAAAAGTGTCAAACTCCCTATCTTCAGACTATACTGCAAAGTTACGGTAATCCAAAGAGTATAATATTGGAAGAAAAACAGACACACAGATCAGTGCAACAGAATAGAGAGGCTAGAAAAACTCACACACATATGGTCAATTAATTTACGACAAAGGGTGCAAACTACACAATTGGGAAAATACAGTTTCTTGTGGTGCTTGGAAAAGTCAACAGCTTCATGGAAAAGAATGAGGTTAGAACATTTTCTCACACAATATACAAGAATAAACTCCAAATATAAACTAAATACAAGACTGGAAACCTTAAAACTCATAGAAGAAAACACAGGCAGAACACACTTTGACATAAGATGTAGCAATACATTTTTTACTCTATCTTCTCAGGCAAAATAAACAAGCAGACTCTAATTAAATTTTGCACAGCAAAGGAAACTACTGACAAAATGTAAAGATAAGCTACTGAGTAGGAAAGTGTCTACAAATGATTTATCTGATAAGGAGCTAATATATAAAATATACAAAGAACTCAATATAAAAAACTGGCAGTTTCTTGGTGGCTTAGTGTTTAGTTTCCGGGCTTTCACTGTCACAGACCAGGTGCAAGCCCTGGTTGGGCAAATGAGATCCTGCAAACTGCTCGCTGCCAAACAACAACAACAAACACCCAAAAGCAAATATATACATATACATATGTACATGTGATATTGTATATATATATATATATATACACACACACAATTTAAAAACAGACAGAAGACCAGTATAGGCATTTTCCCAAAGACCCACAGATGAACAATCGGCACATTAAAAGATGCTCAGGATCATTAATCATTAGAGAAATGCAAATCAACAACCACAGTGAGATATCATCTCACACCTATCAGAAAGGCTATCTTCAAAAAGACCACAAATAAAAAATGTTGGTGAGGATGTGGACAAAAGGCAATCCTTGTGCACTGCTGCTACCCATGTAAACTGGTGCAGCCACTACGAAAAATCATATGGTGGGTTCTCAAAAAACTAAATAGAACTACTATAAGATCCAGCAACTCCACTCCTTGGTATATTCACTCCTAGGTATATCCCTCCTTAGTATATTTCCAAAGAAAATAAAAACACTCACTCAAAAAGACATATGTATCTCAACATTTATAGCAGAATTATTTCCCATAGCTGAAATATGGAAGCAACCTAAGTGCCCATCAACAGATGGATGGATAAAGAAGATGTGTGTGTGTGTGTGTGTGTGTGTGTGTACACACATATGTACATCCAGATGAAACATTACTCAGCTGTCAATTAATGGTAGGGGGCGGGGGGGGGGGGGGGTCTTCCCAGGTGGCACTAGTGGTAAAGAATCTGATCACCAATACAGGTAGACATAAGAGATGCAGGTTTGATCCCTGGGTCTGGAAGATCCCCTGAAGAAGAGCTCCACTCCAATATTCTTGCCTGGAAAATTCCACAGACAGAGGAGCCTGGCAGGCTATAGTCCATGGGGTCGAATAATGAAATTTTCCTACTTGAAACAACATGGATGGACTTGGAGGGAACTGTGCTTAGTGAAATAAGTCAGGCAGAGAAGGAAGTACTTTATATTACCACATATATGATAAAATAGAGATAGACACACTGATATAGATAACAAAATATCAGTGGAATACCAGTGGGAAGAGTTATGAGGGAGGGGCAAAATTGGATAAAAGATAAAGAGGTACAAAATACTAATTATAAAATAAATAAGCTATAAGGATATTGTACAGCATAAGGAATATAGTTAATATTTTACAATAACTTTAAGTGGAGTATAATCTATAAAAATACTGAATCCTGGTTGTACACCTGACACATTGTATATCAACTGTAACTTTAAAAAAGGGACAAAAAAAGAAAAGAAAGGGACAGGAGCACTCTCTCTAGAAGCACACACTGAGTAAAGGCCATATGAGCACACAGAGAAACGGCTGTCTAAGAAACTGCATGCCTTCAGGTTGACCTTAGACTTCCCACTGCAGGAGCATGAGAAATAAATGCCTGCTGTTTAGATCACCCAACTGATGGCAATAGGGTGCGTTTTCTTTCAATGACAATCTGAATACCTCTGCATCTCTTTCCCATATTTTTGATGAACCTTCTTCCTTGATTGTTACCATTCTTTGTACAAAGGACATTCCCTTGTTAGGGCCTGAGAACATTCATTTTGACTGCTTACTGACAAAAATAGGTAAGCAATGTTTGCTGACTAAATTTCATAGAAAATATTCTGAAAACGCTGTATTTGGTTCTTTTTATTGTGCGTAACAATTTTTTTTTTTTTTTTCTTTCACGTCTTACGTCTCCTCGGAGCAGCCACATTTTTGGTCTTGGATATCTGGACTTCCTTAGAACCTGAAGGGAGTATTTGGAGTTCTGGGATATCCTAGAATGGCTTTAGTACTTCAAGAGAGGAGGAAATAATTTAACTACAGAAAGAAAGTGAACTAAATGTCAAGATTAAAGAGGAAGTAAGAAGATTCTTAGAAAAGCAAATATCTTTTTTTAAAAAAAATTCCCTCACTGTGCCCAAAGAATGCAGAGTACCTGTGAGGAACAAGATACCTGCAATCTGAACACTATGCTCTTTACTCTTAAAAGCCGTGACCAAGGGTCAGCAACCTGGCATAGCAATGACATTGACAAATTAACATTTCTGGGGCTCCTGCTTTGGAACAGATTCACTTGGCGTAAGCCCCTCATCAGTGACCATAATGGACTGAACAACTGAAGTTCTTCCACATTTCGTGCATTACCTAATCCCAATCTTTGTGTTGGAAAGGTGGCTCTCAGAAATTACTAATATTGCGTATTCTGCCAAATGTGATGAGAGGGTATCTGGGTTAAATTCAAGAGAGAAAAGTAAACAGAAACTACCAATTACTATCACTTTGATTACGGTAGCTCACCTAGCTCACAGTGTCATTGTTTACGTATTTTATATATAGTAATGCGTATCTGTTAATCTCAAACTCCTAATTTATCCCTCCTTCGCTTCTCCCCTTTGGTAGCCATAAGTTTGTTTTCTATGCCTGTGAGTCTGCTCCTGTTTTGTAAATAAGCTCATTTATTACTTTTTAGATTCTACATATAAGTGATACAATATTTGTCTTTGACTCACTTCATTTAGAAGAAGGAAATGGCAACCCACTCCAGTATTCTTGCTTGGAGAATTCCAGGGACAGGAGAGCCTGGTGGGCTATGGTCTATGGGGATGCACAGAGTTGGACACGACTGAAATGACTTAGCAGCAGCAGCAGCACTTTATTTAGGATGACAATCTCTAGGTGCATCCATGTTGCTGCAAATGGCATTATTTCAAGATGAGAAATTATGAAAGAAACAGGACTGTGTCTAGAATCTTTCCATTCACAGAGATTTTCAGACTTTATATTTAAATTCAAATACTATTTTATAGAAGGCTATATTCTTGAAGAAGTAAACAGCTTTTTATACATGAAAATTTATATGATCACTGTCTGAGGAATGTAATTCATATAATATAAGGTTTTAAAATGTATCATTTTACTTTAATGTCACCTTACAGCTGCTAGTCACATTATTACATACTTACCAAAGCTATGTCATTATCACATTTTTAAGAAATGAATCCTAATCATAACTTGCAATCCTGAAATATAAAAGACCCAAACATGCACAGAAACATAAAAGAAACCAGAATTTATGAGTGTACCATATAAACGAACCTCCACTAAGGGCTTCACAGGTGACTCAGTGATAAAGAATCTGCCTGCCAATGCAGAAGACAGAGTTCAATCCCTGGGTTGGGAAGATCCCTTGGAGGAGGAAATGGCAACCTACTTCAGTATTCAAGTCTGGAAAATTCCACAGACAGAGGAAGCAACAGTCCTTGTGGTTGCAGAGTCAGACGTGAATGAGCAACTGAGAATGCTCATGCATACTGAGGTACTACAGAAGCTGTCCTGTGGAACTAACTATAGGACTGCTGTGCTCCTATTTCACCCTTTGCCTTGGGTCTTTTGACTGACATCCTTTACTAAACAACATTTAAGAATGCAAAGCAATGTAGGCACCCTCTGCACTAAAAAAGGTTATTTCCATGAGATAACACAGTTAGCTCTACTTTTATTTTCTTCATTACTTCATGTGAAAATATGCAATGTAATATTGAACAATCATTTAAAATATTAAATGTATGTCTACTTTGTTTCCATGTCTTAAATATAACCAAATTATAGTTCAAAAATTCCACTTTTATTATACAAAAATGGCCAAACAAACCAGCTTAGGAGTCTGATAATGAACTTGTGTTTTAATCATAGGTGAAGCATATTAGAAATCATAGATGTATTTGTGGTATTTATTTTAATGTTAATGATTCAAATCCAAGATAGGATGTGTGATAAATCTTTGTTTACCTATTTTCAACTTTTTTCTCTCTATAGAATAGCAGCAGAGAAGGTAATGGCAACCCACTCCAGTATTCTTGCCTAGAAAATCCTATGAGCAGAGAGCCTGGTGGGCTGCTGTCCATAGGGTCACAAAGAATTGGATATGACTGAAGTGACTTAGCATGCACACATGCATTGGAGAAGGAAATGACAACCCACTCCAGCATTCTTGCCTAGAAAAACCCAGGGATGGAGGAGCCTGGTGGGCTGTCATTTATGGGGTCGCACAGAGTTGGACACGACCGAAGTGACTTAGCAGTGGTAGCAGCATAGTATAGCAGTAACTATTATACATTCTTTTACATAATTTCTAACATCCTACATTTCTTATTTTTACTAATAAAACTTCAGTTGCTGATATAACAAGAATTGTTCCTCTTTGCTCTCTCATGGTATCTTTGTTGTATATTGTTGTCACTAAGTCATGTTCAACTCTTTTAGACCCCATGAAGTGCAGCATGCCAGACCTCTCTATCACTATCTCCCTGAGTGTCCTCAAACTCATATCCATCGAGTCAGTGATGCCATCAAACTATCTCATCCTCTGTAACCCCATTCTCCTCTTGCCCTCAATCTTTACCAGCATCAGAGTCTTTTCCATTGAGTCAGCTCTTTTCATCAGGTGTCCAAAGTATTGGAGTTTCAGCTTCAGCATCAGTCCTTCAATGAGTATTCAGGACTGATTTCCTTTAGGATGGACTGGTTGGATCTCCTTGCAGTCCAAAGGACTCTCAAGAGTCTTCTCCATCACCACAGTTCAAAAGCATCAATTCTTTGGCGCTCAACCTTCTTTCTGGTCCAAATCTCATACCTGTACATGGCTACTAGAAAAATCATAGCTTCGAGTAGATGGACCTTTGTCCGCAAAGTAAAGTCTATGCTTTTTAAAACACTGTCTAGGTTTGACATAGCCATTCTTCCAAGGAGCAAGCATCTTTTAATTTTGTGGCTACATATAATGTCATTGTTGCATATACATACATATATATATATGTTCTTATATACATAGTAATCATATACCGGCTTATGTCTGCAAAGGGACCTCCAAAGGGCAGACGATTGTTTTCCATTAAAATTTTAAATTTTTAAAATAGGTTTTATTATAGCATGCCCCATTTATATATACAAGTGATAACACTCAGCAGTGGATATAAACAGTTAAATTTTCAGAGAAAAGTGAAAATCAGCTATTAGCATTATTTCGTTGTGAGAAATCTCTATTGCATATTAAAGACTTCAGAAATGTGATTATAGGATTGAAATAAAAGAACTTCAAGGGGAAAAAAGCCTATTCTGTGACCTCCAAACACTTCTTGTATCTGTTGTACTTCTTATTTTCTAAAAAATTCCTAACAAGACTATGTATTGTGAATGTTTAATCCAAATGCAAATTATGAGACAGTGTTTGAATCTTCTGTTGGTTTTGGGGCATTCAATGCATACCAGATTAATATCAATACATATTTCTTTCAAATGGCCAAATATAGATATCATGCCCAGGTGTGTTAATTACTGGTGGAAAATCAAAAAATATTTCCTATACATTCTTCTTCAAGAAGAGTATATGATAATGATAGACAAGAATTCATTTGATTAAACCAAGACTTTAGTAATTTTAGGGAATTTTTTTAAGGTTAAACAACTTTATTATTTGCTATTGCTATTATTCTCTTTCTATATTTTTAGATATAAGACATATTAGTTTCTGGCTTCCCTGGTGGCTCAATGGTAAAAAAAAAATCCATCTATCAATGCAGGAGATGTGGATACTATCCTTGGTCTGGGAAGATCCTACAGGCCTCAGAGCAGCTAAGGCCATGTGCCACAACTATTTAGTTTGTGCCCTAAGCCTGGAAGCAGTGATTACTGAGCTGATGTGCTATAACTACTGAAGCTCATGAGCAACTAGAGCCTGTGTTCTGCATCAAGAGAAGTCACTGGAAAGAGAAGCCTGTGCTCCACAACTAGAAGTAGCCCACACGCTTCCGCAACCAGAGAAAAGCCTGTGCAGCAATGAAGACACAGCATTATCAAAATAAATAAATAAAATTTGTAAAGAAAGACATGTTAGTTTCAAGTCAAAGGTACACGGTTTGTTTCTATCTTTCATCAGTTCTGCCTCATCTTTCTTTCCTTCATAGATTTCAAAGCAATGTGTTTCGATCTCAATTTATGCTGTGGGCAATTAGGAGATAAATGAGCCTTCAGTTCAGTTCAGTCACTTAGTCATGTTCAGCTCTTTGCAACCCCATGAACTGTAGCATGCCAGGCTTCCCAGTCCATCACCAGCTCCCAGAGTTCACCAAACTCATGTCCATCAAGTCCGTGATGCCATCCAACCATCTCAACCTCTGTCATCCCCTTCTCCTCCTGCCCCCAATCCCTCCCAGCATCAGGGTCTTTTCCAATGAGTCAACTCTTTGCATGAGGTGGCCAAAGTACTGGAGTTTCAGCTTTAGCATCAGTCCTTCCAATGAACACCCAGGACTGAACTTAGGTTACTATATTTTTAGCAAATCAGCAGAAACAGATAGCTACACAGTCACTTGGAGTTGACCAGGTACAAATTCAAACAGGTAATAATGGATTGTTTCCCAAAAATTCTAAAAAGCAACAACTACAGTTTTAAAATAGTAACTAAACCAAAAATAATATGTTATTTATGAGATAGTTCTACTCATCGTGGAAGAATAATTTTAAAATGTTCTCATGCAATGTATCCCCCAGTGTGATTTCTTGGTAAGATTTTCTCTTTTATAATGGTTGTCACTATCTAGAGCCAGACACCCTGGAGTGTGAAATCAAGTGGCCCTTAAGAAGCATCACTACAAACAAAGCTAGTGGAGTTGATAGAATTCCAGCTGAACTATTTCAAATCATAAAGGATGATGCTGTTAAGGGTGTTGCACTCAATATGTCAGCAAATTTGGAAAACTTAGCAATGGTCATAGGACTGGAAAATGTGAGTTTTCAATCCAATCCCAAAGAAGGGCAATGCCATAGGATATTCAAACTGCCAGACAAGTGCACTCATTTTGCATGTTACTGAGGTATGCCAGCAAATTTGGAAAACTCAGCAGTGGCCACAGGACTGGAAAAAATCAGTTTTCATTCAAGTCCCAAAGAAAGGAAATGCCAAAGAATGCTCAAACTACTGCACAATTGCACTCATCTTACACACTAGTAGGGTAACGCTCAAAATTCTCCAAGCCAGGTTTCAGCAATATACGAACTGTGAACCTCCAGATGTTCAAGCTGGTTTTGGAAAAGGCAGAGGAACCAGAGATCAAATTGCCAATATCCACTGGATCATCGAAAAAGGGAGAGAGTTCCAGAAAAACATCCACTTCTGCTTTATTGACTATGCCAAAGCCTTTGACTGTGTGGATCACAATCAACTGTGGAAAATTCTGAAAGAGATGGCAATACCAAACAACCTGACCTGCCTGGTGAGAAACCTATATGCAGGTCAGGAGGCAACAGTTAGAACTGGACATGGAACAACAGACTGATTCCAAATAGGAAAAGGAGTATGTCAAGGCTGTATATTGTTACCCTGATTGTTGTATTCTGTATACACAGAATACATCATGAGAAACGTTGGGCTGGAAGAAGCACACACTGGAATCAAGATTGTTGGGGAAAATATCAATAACCTCAAATATGCAGATGACACCACCCTTATGGCATAAAGTGAAGAGGAACTAAAAAGCCTCTTGATGAAAGTGAAAGTGGAGAGTGAAAAAGTTGGCTTAAAGCTCAACATTCAGAAAATGAAGATCATAGCATCTGGTCCCATGATTTCATGGGAAATAGATGGGGAAACAGTGGAAACAGTGTCAGACTTTATTTTGGGGGGCTCAAAATCACTGCAGATGGTGACTGCAGCCATGAAATTAAAAGACACTTACTCCTTGGAAGGAAAGTTATGACCAACCTAGGTAGCATATTCAAAAGCAGAGACATTACTTTGCTAACAAAGGTCCATCTAATCAAGGCTATGATTTTGCCAGTGGTCATGTATGGATGTGAGAGTTGGACTGTGAAGAAAGCTGAGTGCCAAAGAATTGATGCTTTTGAACTGTGGTGTTGGAGAAGACTCTTGAGAGTTCCTTGGACTGCAAGGAGATCCAACCTGCCCATTGTAAAGGAGATCCGTCCTGGGTATTCTTTGGAAGGACTGATGCTAAAGCTGAACCTCCAATACTTTGGCCACCTCATGCAAAGAGCTGACTCATTGGAAAAGACTCTGATGGTGGGAGAGATTGGGGGCAGGAGGAGAAGGGGATGACAGAGGATGAGATGGCTGGATGGCATCACTGACTCGATGGACATGAGTTTGAGTGAACTCCGAGAGTTGGTAATGGACAGGGAGGCCTGGCATGCTGCAATTCATGGGGCGCAGAGTTGGACACAACTGAGCGACTGAACTGAACTGAACTGAACTGAAGGTTATGCTCAAAATCCTCCAAGCTAGGCTTCAGCAGTACATGGATCAAGAACTTTAGATGTACAAGCTGCACTTAGGAAAGGCAGAGAGATTAGATCAAATTGCCAACATTCACTGGATCATAGTGAAAGCAAGGATTCCAGAAAAATATCTACTTCTGCTTCAATGACTATGCTAAAGTCTTTGACTGTGTGGATCACAACAAACTTTGGAATATTCTTAAAGAGATGGGAATAGCAGACCACTTTATCTGTCTCCTGAAAAACCTGTATGTGGGTCAAGAAGCAACAACTAGAACCTAACATGAAGCAATGAAATGGTTCAAAATTGGGAAAGGATGACAACAAGGCTATATATTGCCACCCTGCTTTTTTAACTGATATACAGAGTGTATCATGCAAAATGCTGGGCTGGATGACTCACAAGCTGGAATCAAGAATGCTGGGAGAAATATCAGCAATCTCAGATATGCAGATGACACCAATCTAATCAGAGAATGAAGAGGAACTAAGGAACCTCTTGATGAACATGAAAGAGGAGAGTGAAAAAGCTGACTTAAAACTCAACATTCAATAAACTAAGATCTTAGCATCTGGTCCCATCATTTCATGTGAATACAAGGGAACTGCGGCCATGAAATTAAAAACAAACAAACAAAACAAAAACGCTTGCTCTTTGGAAGGAAAGCTATGAAAAACTTAGCCTATTAAAAAGCAAAGATATCACTTTGCCAGCAAAGGTCTGTATTGTCAAAGCTATGCTTTTTCCCAGATTTGAGAGCTGGACCATAAAGACGGCTATGTGCTGAACAACTGATGCTTTCAAATTGTGGTGCTGGAGATGACTCTTGTCCCTTGGGCTGCAAGGAGATCAAACCAGTCAATCCTAAAGGAGATCAATTCTGAATATTCATTGGAAAGACTGATACTGAAGATCCAATACTTTGGCCACCTAATGCTGGGAAAAACTGAAGTCAAAAGGAGAAGAGGGCTGCAGAGGATGAGATGGTTAGATAGCATCACTGACTCAATGGACACATATTTGAGCAAACTCCAGGAGTTAGTGAAGAACAGGGAAGCCTGGCATGCTGTAATCCATGGGGTTGCAAAGAATTGGACATGATTTAGTGACTGAAAACCACCAACGAATCATGGTATTCCTTCAGTGGGGCTTTCCAGATGGTGCAATGGTAAAGAATTCACCTGCAATTTAGAAGATGCAAGTTCAGTCTCCAGGTCTGGAAGATCTCATTGAGGAAGAAATGGCAACCCATTCCAGTACTGTTTCCTGGAAAATTCCATGGACAGAGGAACATGGTGGGCTATTATTTATGTTGTTGCACAGAGTCATACACCACTGAATTCACACACAAAGACACACCAACGTTCCTTCAGTAGTTAATGAATGCAGAATTCACTAAAAAATGATTCCTGCATGATTGTATTGAATAAACGTTGCTTTCTTTTTCTCTGGATCATTCCTTCCTTTATTTCTACAATGTTTCCAATATTTCTTGCAACATTTCATGCCTTCCTAAATCAGCTTTTCACTCTCCCTCTATCTCTTATACACATACACACACTCTTACTCCTCCAGTTTTGTGTGTATCAGTTACACATCTGTAAGTTTACAAACACAGGCATATTAAAAAAAATTCCACATTTACTTGCTTTCTTTATAATTATGCTATTTCAAAGAGTAGGATCTAAATTTTGATAATACCAAGAACTGGGTCCAGGAACACACCATCCTCATGTGGTATTTTTCTTACTCTAGCTCTGCCCCTATCTTCCCTATTTTTGAGTCCCTAAAAGAAAAATAAAATAACTGATTTTGCTCTTTGAAATTAATAGCAATGTAAGCAATTTTGTGAAATCTATATTATCTTGATGCTAAATCAGATATACATTTCAACAGAAAAAATTGTTGGACAATTTTACTCTTGTATTTTAATGCAAAAGTCAAATAAATTATTATAAAATTGAATTCAAGAGTATATAGAAATAATTAGGGAAAATCATTACCAAGTATAATTTAATCCCAGAAATATAACAGATGCTTTAACCTTAGGCAATTGCTTTATGTAATTCAGCAAATAGCCACAAAATTTTAATGCCTAATAAATGACCATATTAGTATGTGTATAAAAATCATGGTTAAAGTTTAGTAATTCAGAATATTAAAAACATCATAGTGAATAAGTAAGAAATTTATCTTGATAAAAGATACTTGTCAAAAAAAATCATAAATGGTAATGTCAGGAGATATCTCAAAAATTAGGAGCAAGACATGGACACCTTTATCATCTTCTTCAACATTGTTCTAGAAAACTTTGGTGTTGGTGTTTAACGGACCAGTACCTGGAGGTCCAGAATCAATGATAAGAAAGAAAGAGAGAAAGAAAGAAAGACACGGGGACCCAAGCTCTGATGGAGCAAAGGTGCTTTAATGATCTTTCTGTGAGTATATATAGGCTGTTGTATAAGAAATTTCTTTAGACAATGATAAAGATCAGAAAACAAAAGGTACAGAAACTGTTACCAAGGGAACAAGGGCTTAATAATGGTCACAAGATCAGGAGACAATCCATATCTCAAGACAGAGGATCCAGACTAAGCAATGTTGTCCTAACATTGTCCTAAGGAGAATGTTTACTGAGGGAGATTCAAGCCTGTTTCATCCTACAACCTCAGTCCTAGGAGTGGCGTGTCAGTTCCACTGGTTTCTGGTAACAGAAACCAATAAGGGAAGATGGCGGAGGAATAGGACGGGGAGAACACTTTTTCCTCCACAAATTCATCAAAAGAACATTTAAACGCCGAGTAAATTCCACAGAACAACTTCTGAAAGCAGGCAGAGGACATCAGACACCCAGAAAAGCAACTCATTGCCTTCTAAAAGAGGTAGGAAAAAATATAAAAGACAAAAAAGAGACAAAGAGGGAGGGATGGACCTCTGTCCGGGGAAGGGAGTCTTAAAAAAAGAGGTTTCCAAACACCAGGAAACATTCTCACTGCCGAGTCTGTGCCGAGCCTGGGAAGCATGGAGGGCAACATAACAGGGAGGAAAATAAATAAACAATTAAAACCCACAGACTATGAGCCCTATGATAACTTCCCCAGTGGAGAAGCAGCACCAACACCTGCATCCGCCATTAGCAAGCAGGGGCTGGGCAGGGAGGCGCTGCACGGGCTGCATCGCGGGCTGCATCGGCCTGAATATCCCGAGCACTACCTGAGTGAAATAATTTGGGCTAGCAAACCAGACTGTGGGATACCTACCACATGAAAAGCCAGCCCTAACCCAAGACACCGCCAGGCCCACGCACAGAACAAAGGACGGTACAGAGATAGCCGGCTGCAGACCGTTCCCCTCCGGTGACAGGCAGCCAGAGCCGGAGGGAGGCAATCGCAGCCCCAGACATTATCCACAAAACTGTAAGCAGGCTTCTTTAAACACATGTATACTTGTGGCCGATCCATCTTGATGTATGGCAAAAGCAATACAATATTGTAAAGTTAAGCAAAATAAAATTTAATTAAAAAAAAAAAAAAAAGACTTCTTGGGGCTCTGGTCAGCTAACATCCGCCTAAGAAAGTGCGCCAGTTGCACACCTAGAAAACCGAGTGGCAGGGAGGCGATAAGTCACAGAAGCCACGCTTGCTAAACACCTTATTACCTGCGCTGCTGGAATCTGCGAAGGGCACAAAACGCAGGCCCAACCAAGTCTTGGCCTCTGAGGACTACCCGAGTGCCTGAACTTGAGTGGCTTAGACCTGGGAGGGGCAAGCAGCCCAGGGCCGGCGCAGATGGTTCTGGCGGGGAAACAAAGAGCCTGAGCAGAGTGGGCAGGGAGGCTACACACGCTGTGAGCAGGGGCAGGCCCAGTGTGGCTGAGCCACTGCGTGCACACCCCAGTGTTATTTATTTGCAGCGTCCCTCCCTCCCCACAGTGCGACTGAACAAGTGAGCCTAAAAAAAAAAAAAAAAAAAAAAAGGGTGTCCACCACCGCCCCCTTTGTATCAGGGCGGAAATCAGACACTGAAGAGACCAGCAAACAGAAGAAGCTATAACAGAGGGAACCCCAGTGGAAGCCACAGGCAATAAACTAAAACCCCGTGGTTAGTACCAACTACAGAGAAAGGGACCTATAGATCTTGAGAAATTTAAGCCAGAACAAGGAACTAGCCGAAAATGAACTGAACCCACCATACCCACAACAATAACAGAGAAAGTCTTATATATATTTTTACCATCATTTTCTTTTTTTTAATTAAAAAAATTTTTTTAAATTTTTTAAATTTTTATCCTCTGCTGCTGCTGCTGCTAAGTCGCTTCAGTCGTGTCCAACTCTGTGCGATCCCATAGACGGCTGTCCCTGGGATTCTCCAGGCAAGAATACTGGAGTGGGTTGCCATTTCCTTCTCCAATGCATGAAAGTGAAAAGCGAAAGTGAAGTCGCTCAGTCGTGTCCAACTCTTAGCGACCCCATGGACTGGAGCTTACCATGCTCCTCCGTCCATGGGATTTTCCAGGCAGGAGTACTGGGGTGGGGTGCCATTGCCTTCCCCGTTTTATCCTCTGGTACTCCTTTAATTTTCACTTGTAGAACCTATTATTACTTTGTAAAAAAAAATAAATAAAAATAAATAAATAAATAAATAAAAGACCCTTCTTTTTAAAAAAAAAAAAAAAAACAAACTTCACATATATATTTTTTTATAACTTTTGTGACCCTTTTTTTTTTCTTTTCTTTTTTTCTTTTCTTTAATATTGCATTTTTGAAACTCCAAACTCTGCTCTAGATTCATAAGTTTAGCTTATTGGTAATGTTATCAATTTTGTACCTATTCTTCTTTTTTTTTTCTTTTTATAACTTTTGTGGCTTTTTTTTCCCTCCCTCTTTCTATCTCTTCATCTTTTCTTTGACATTGTATTCCTGAAATTCCAAACTCTAATCTAGATCTTTAATTTATGCTTTCTGATATACGTAATCAATTTGTGCCTATATCTTCTTTATAATTTTTGTGACTTTGTTTGCTTTTGGTTTTGTTTTTATTTTCTTTCTTTCTTTTTTTCTCTCTTTTTTTCCTTCTATCTTTCTTTTTCTTCTTCTTTTCTTTAACATTGTACTATTGAAACTCCAAACTCTACTCTAGATTTTTAACTTTTGCTTTTTAATATTGATTATCATTTTGTACCTATATTTTCTTTATAACTTTTGTGACTCTTTTTTTTTTCTTTTTTCTTTTTCTCTCTTTCTTTTCCTTCTTCTTTTCTTTAACACTGTATTTTTTAATCTCCAAACTCTACTCTAGATTTGTAATTTTTGCTTTTAGGTATTTGCTACCAATTCTGTACCTTTAAGAACCTAATCTTCAGTACCCACTTTTTACTAGGGAGCGAGATTCCTCCGGACTCTCCTTTTTCTCCGCCAGTTCGCCTGTGTCTCCTCCCTAACCCCTCTCTTCTCTATCCAACTCTGTGAATTTCTGAGTGTTCCAAATAAAGGAAAACACTTAGGGAACTGATTACTGACTGGATCTGTCTCTCTCCTTTTCATTCCCTCCTTTTATCCTCCTGACCACCTCTGTCTCCTTCCTCCCTCTTCTCTTCTTTGTATAACTCCGTGAACATCTCCGAGCGGTCCAGTTGTGGAGTGCAGTATAGAAGGAGAAGTTTTGAGACTACTGTAAAAATAAGACCTATAACTGGAAGCAGGAGGCTTAAGTCCAAACTCTGATTCCATGGAACATTAATTGACAGGAGCTCATCAAATGCCTCCATACCTACACTGAAACCAAGAATCACACAAGGGCCAACAAGTTCCATGGCAAGACATACCAAGCAAATTCTCCAGAAACACAGGAACACAGCCCTGGGCTCCAATATACAGGCTACCCAAAGTCACCACCAAATCATACACATCCCATAACTCATTACTAGACACTCCATTGCACTCCAGAGAGAAGAAATCCGGCTCCATCCACCAGAACACTGACACAAGCTTCCCTAACCAAGAAACCTTGACAAGCCACCTGTACAAACCCACACACGGTAAGGAAACGCCACAATAAAGAGAACTCCACAGACTGCCAGAATATAGTAAGGACACCCCAAACTCAGCAATTTAAGCAAGAAGAAGAGACAGAAGAATTCCCAGCAGGTAAAGGAACAGGATAAATGCCCACCAAACCAAACAAAAGAGGAAGAAATAGCGAATCTACTTGATAAAGAATTCCGAATAATGATAGTGAAATTAATCCAAAATCTGGAAAGCAAAATGGAATCACAGATAAATAGCCTGGAGAAAAGCATTAAGAAGATGTAAGAAAGGTTTAACAAGGACCTAGAAGAAATAAAAAAGAGTCAATATATAATGAATAATGCAATAAATGAGATCCAAAACACTCTGGAGGCAACAAATAGTAGAATAACAGAGGCAGAAGATAGTGAATTAGAAGATAGAATGGTAGAAATAAATGAATCAGAGGAGAAAAAAGAAAAACAAATTAAAAGAAATGAGGACAATCTCAGAGACCTCCAGGACAATATTAAACGTTACAACATTCGAATCATAGGAGTCCCAGAAGAAGAAGACAAAAAGAAAGACCATGAGAAAATACTAGAGGAGATGATAGTTGAAAACTTCTCCAAAATGGGGAAGGAAATAATCACTCAAGTCCAAGAAACCAAGAGAGTCCCAAACAGGATAAACCCAAGGTGAAACACCCCAAGACACATATTAATCAAATTAACAAAGATCAAACACAAAGAACAAATATTAAAAGCAGCAAGGGAAAAACAACAAATAACACACAAGGGAATTCCCATAAGGATAACAGCTGATCTTTCAATAGAAACTCTCCAAGCCAGGAGGGAATGGCAATACATACTTAAAGTGATGAAAGAAAATAACCTACAGCCCAGATTATTGTACCCAGCAAGGATCTCATTCAAATATGAAGGAGAAATCAAAACCTTTACAGACAAGCAAAAGCTCAGAGAATTCAGCACCACCAAACCAGCTCTCCAACAAATACTAAAGGACATTATCTAGACAGGAAACACAAAAAGGGTATATAAATTCAAACCCAAAACAATAAAGTAAATGGCAACGGGATCATACTTATCAATAATTACCTTAAATGTAAATGGGTTGAAGGCCCCAGCCAAAAGACAGACTGGCTGATTGGATACAAAAGACCCCTACATATGTTGTCTACAAGAGACCCACCTCAAAACAGGGGACACATACAGACTGAAACTGAAGGGCTGGAAAAAAATTTTCCATGCAAGTAGGGACCAAAAGAAAGCAGGAGTAGCAATACTCATATCAGATAAAATAGACTTTAAAACAAAGGCTGTGAAAAGAGACAAAGAAGGTCACTACATAATGCTCAAAGGATCAATCCAAGAAGAAGATATAACAATTATAAATATATATGCACCCAACATAGGAACACCGCAATATGTAAGACAAATACTAACAAGTATGAAAGGAGAAATCAACAATAACACAATAATAGTGGGAGACTTTAATACCCCACTCACACCAATGGATAGATGAACTAAATAGAAAACTAACAAGGAAACACAAACTTTAAATGATACAGTATACCAGTCAGACCTAATTGATATCTATAGGACATTTCATCCCAAAACAATGAATTTCACCTTTTTCTCAAGCACACACGGAACCTTCTCCAGGATAGACCACATCCTGGGCCATAAATCCAGCCTTGGTAAGTTCAGAAAAATTGAAATCATTCCAAGCATCTTTTCTGACCATAATGCAGTAAGATTAGATCTCAATTACAGGAGAAAAACTATTAAAAATTCCAACATATGGAGGCTGAAGAACACGCTGCTGAATAACCAACAAATCACAGAAGAAATCAAAAAAGAAATCAAAATCTGCATAGGAACGAATGAAAATGAAAACACAACAACCCAAAACCAGTGGGACACTGTAAAAGCAGTCCTAAGGGGAAAGTTCATAGCAATACAGGCATACCTCAAGAAACAAGAAAAAAAGTCAAATAAATAACCTAACTCTACACCTAAAGCAACTAGAAAAGGAAGAAATGAAGCACCCCAAGGTTAGTAGAAGGAAAGAAATCTTAAAAATTAGGGCAGAAATAAATGCAAAAGAAACAAAAGAGACCATAGCAAAAATCAACAAAGCCAAAAGCTGGTTCTTTGAAAGGGTAAATAAAATTGACAAATCATTAGCCAGACTCATCAAGAAACAAAGGGAGAAAAATCAAATCAATAAAATTAGAAATGAAAATGGAGAGATCACAACAGACAACAAAGAAATACAAAGGATCATAAGAGACTACTATCAGCAATTATATGGCAATAAAATGGACAACGTGGAAGAAATGGACAAATTCTTAGAAAATTACAACTTTCCAAAACTGGATCAGGAAGAAATAGAAAATCTTAACAGACCCATCACAAGCACGGAAATTGAAACTATAATCAGAAATCTTCCAGCAAACAAAAGCCCAGGTCCAGACGGCTTCACAGCTGAATTCTACCAAAAATTTAGAGAAGAGCTAGCACCTATCCTACTCAAACTGTTCCAGAAAATTGCAGAGGAAGCAAACTTCCAAACTCATTCTATGAGGCCACCATCACCCTAATACCAAAACCTGACAAAGATGCCACAAAAAAGAGAAAACTACAGGCCAATACCACTGATGAACATAGATGAAAAAATCCTTAACAAAATTCTAGCAGTCAGAATCCAACAACACATTAAATAGATCATACAACATGACCAAGTGGGCTTTATCCCAGGCATGCAAGGATTCTTCAATATCCGCAAATTAATCAATATAATACACCACATCAACAAAATGAAAAATAAAAACCATATGATTATATCAATAGATGCAGAGAAAGCCTTTGACAAAGTTCAACATCCATTTATGATAAAAACTCTCCAGAAAGCAGTAATAGAAGGAACATACCTCAACATAATAAAAGCTATATATGACAGACTCACAGCAAACATTATCCTCAATGGTGAAAAATTGAAAGCATTTCCTCTAAAGTCAGGAACAAGACAAGGATGCCCACTTTCACCATTACTATTCAACATAGTTTTGGAAGTTTTGGCCACAGCAATCAGAGCAGAAAAGGAAATAAAAGGAATCCAAATTGGAAAAGAAGAAGTAAAACTCTCACTGTTTGCAGATGATATGATCCTCTATGTAGAAAACCCTAAAGACTCCACCAGAAAATTACTAGAACTAATCAATGAATATAGTAAGGTTGCAGGATATAAAATCAACACACAGAAATCCCTTGCATTCCTGTACACTAATAACGAGAAAATAGAGAAATTAAGGAAACAATTCCATTCACCACTGCAATGAAAAGAATAAAATACTTAGGAATATATCTTCCTAAAGAAACTAAAGACCTATATATAGAAAATTATAAAACACTGGTGAAAGCAATCAAAGAGGACACTAATAGATGGAGAAATATGCCATGTTCATGGATTGGTAGAATCAATATAGTGAAAATGAGTATACTACCCAAAGCAATTTATAGATTCAATGCAATCCCCATCAAGCTACCAACGGTATTCTTCACAGAGCTAGAACAAATAATTTCTCAATTTGTATGGAAATACAAAAAACCTCAAATAGCCAAAGCTATCTAGAGAAAGAAGAATGGAACTGGAAGAATCAACCTGCCTGACTTCAGGATCTACTACAAAGCCACAGTCATCAAGACAGTATGGTACTGGCACAAAGACAGAAATATAGATCAATGGAACAAAATAGAAAGCCCAGAGATAAATCCACGCACATATGGACACCTTATCTTTGACAAAGGAGGCAAGAATATACAGTGGATTAAAGACAATCTCTTTAACAAATGGTGCTGGGAAAACTGGTCAAACACTTGTAAAAGAATGAAACTAGAACACTTTCTAACGCCATACACAAAAATAAACTCAAAATGGATTAAAGAGCTAAATGTAAGACCAGAAACCATAAAACTCCTAGAGGAAAACATAGGCAAAACACTCTCTGACATACATCACAGCAGGATCCTCTATGACCCACCTCCCAGAATATTGGAAATAAAAGCAAAAATAAACAAATGGGACCTAATTAAACTTAAAAGCTTTTGCACAACAAAGGAAACTGTAAGCAAGGTGAAAAGACAGCTTTCAGAATGGGAGAAAATAATAGCAAATGAAGCAACAGACAAACAATTAATCTCAAAAATATAGAAGGAACTCCTACAGCTCAATTCCAGAAAAATAAATAACCCAATCAAAAAATGGGCCAAAGAACTAAATAGACATTTCTCCAAAGAAGACATACAGATGGCTAACAAACACATGAAAAGATGCTCAACATCACTCATTATCACAAAAATGCAAATCAAAACCACTATGAGGTACCATTTCACGCCAGTCAGAATGGCTGCTATCCAAAAGTCCACAAGCAATAAATGCTGGAGAGGGCGTGGAGAAAAGGGAATCCTCTTACACTGTTGGTGGGAATGCAAACTAGTACAGCCACTATGGAGAACAGTATGGAGATTCCTCAAAAAACTGGGAATAGAACTGCCATATGATCCAGCAATCCCACTGCTGGGCATACACACTGAGAAAACCAGAATTGAAAGAGACACGTGTACCCCAATGTTCACAGCAGCACTGTTTACAATAGCCAGGACTTGGAAGAAACCTAGATGTCCATCAGCAGATGAATGGATAAGAAAGCAGTGGTACATATATACAATGGAGTATTACTCAGCCATTAAAAAGAACACATTTGAATCAGTTCTAATGAGGTGGATGGAACTGGAGCCTATTATACAGAGTGAAGTAAGCCAGAAAGAAAAAAACACCAATACAGTATACTAACGCATATATATGGAATTTAGATAGATGGTAACAATGACCCTGTTTACGAGACAGCAAAAGAGACACTGATATATAGAACAGTCTTTTGGACTCCGGGAACGGGAGAGGGTGGGATGATTTGGGAGAATAGGATTGAAATATGTATAATATCATATCTGAAATGAGTTGCCAGTCCAGGTACGATGCCTGATAACGGATGCCTGGGGCTGGTGCACTGGGATGACCCAGAGGGATGGTATGGGGAAGGAGGAGGGAGGAGGGTTCAGGATAGGGAACACATGTATACTTGTGGCGGATCCATCTTGATGTATGGCAAAAGCAATACAATATTGTAAAGTTAAGCAAAATAAAATTTAAAAAAATAAAATAATGAAAAAAAAATAAAATCAATCAGAATCTTGAAAAAAAAAAAAGAAAGAAACCGATAAGGAACAGAGGATTTATGAAAAATAGCAGGCAAGAATCCTCCTGTTAAACATTCCCTGACACTTTGGTAATACAATAAGATAGAGGGAATGAGAGAGAGATTAAGAATTAGAATAAATCAAAATAAAGGTATTGCTCACTTAAATATAGTATATATTCATATGTCAAACCATGAGAACACACAAATTATTACAAATAGCAAGTGACTTCAACTTTATACATATGTAAGTTTATTACACAAATATCAATTTTTTCTCTATAAAAAACCTTCAGGAAATAGATATTTTAAGGTTATTAAAATAGAAATAAAAACTGTAAATCACCTGAAAATAAAAGGAACAGAAGTCATGAAAGAATAATGAAAACCTTTTTAAATGTTATGAAAAGACACCAAGAAAGACTTAAAACATAGGAATATTTTTAAGGAATATACTATCTTTAGGGATTTCCCTGGTGGCACAAATGGTAATCTGCCTGCAATGCAGGAGATCTGGATTTGATTCCTGGGTCAGGAAGATCCCCTGGAGAAGGGAATGGCAATCCACTCCAGTATTCTTACCTGGAGAAGTCTATGGATAGAGGAGCCTGGCAGGCTATAGTCCATCAAGTCACAAAGAGTCAGACACGATTGAGTGACTAACACCACCACCAAACTATCTTTAATGGATGGAAAAACAAGACAATAAAGATAGCAATGTTTATAAAATTAATCCTATCAACATCTGTATTGATGTTTTCATGAAATTTAAAAAGTGTTCTCCAAATTCATAAACGTAAAATACTGAGAAGAAAGAAAAGTACATTCTATATCAAAAATTTTGTCAAGTTTTAAACTATATGCTACTGGCATAAATATAAATACATATACCAATGGACAAAATAAATATTCATTCATTTTTAGAAGCTTTGTAGATGGAAGCTGGTGTTACAAATAAATAATGCTAGAAAACTGGAAATAGTAAAGTTGGGTTACTGTTTTACTTTACAAAAACAATTAAACATGTAACAATAATATAACGCAAGAAAGGCTGGGCAAAAAAAGAGCTGATTTAATAACTTTGGCAAGCAATATTTTCACAGTATGCCATAAGACTAAAAGTAAAAAAGAACAGTACATAAACAATGGACTCTAGAGGATAAATTAACTTTTCACAAGGGCAAGAGCTAACGTTTCCAGAACTACTGTATGTCTATGCTGCTGCTGCTAAGTCGCTTCAGTTGTGTCTGACTCTATGCGACCCCATAGATGGCAGCCCACCAGGCTCCTGTGTCCCTGGGATTTTCCAGGCAAGAACATTGGAGTGGGTTGCCATTTCCCTCTCCAATGCATGAAAGTGAAAAGTGAAAGTAAATCACTCAGTCGTTCCTGATTCTTAGCAGCCCCATGGACTGCAGCCTACCAGGCTCCTCCTTCCATGGGATTTTCCAGGCAAGAGTACTGGAGTGGGGTGCCATTTCCTTCTCCCTGTATGTCTATACTAAGGTTGAAAAAAAAAAAAAAAAACAAGCAGTTTTAGGTGTGTGGAATCAGTTTATCATTACCATCAACAGATAAAGATGCTACACATAAGTAAAGGGGAGGTGAAGGAGGATAAGATGACTTTTGGGGGTGAATTAGAGTCAGAGATAAGAGTATTCACTAAAGCTTATGATTATATGCATGAGGAAGTATCACAAAAATCTACATTGAGAGACTCAAAAAATATCAATTACTTCTAAAAAGCATCAATGCTATGAAAAACAAGGAAACACTGAGAAACCTCCACAGATCTTAAGAGACTAAACACACACACCATCTAAATGCACTCTATTATCAAGAAATGAATCTTGGAATAGAAAAAGGATGTTAGCATAAAACTGATGAAATCCAAATCCAAGTTAGCAGCCTTGTGCCAATGTTAATTTCTTAGTTTTGATAAAGACGGCATAATTACATAAAGTATAAACACTAAGGGATGCTAGACAAAAGGTGTACTGGAAACTTTTGTGCTATCTTTGCAATTTGTCCCTAAATTTAAAATTATTTCAGATTAAACTAAGTTGAAACAACTTGGTTTAAATTTTATGAAACTCTATGTTCCTCATTCCCTCTAAATGTAAGACAGTCAATCAAGTTTCAAGGTAGTGTTTGATTCTGTAACTCCATGGACTGCAGCAAGCCAGGCTACCCTGTCCATCACCAACTCTCAGAGCTTGCTCAAACTCATGCCCATCAAGTCACGGATGCCACCCAACCATCTCATACTCTGTCAGCCCCTTGTCCTCCTGCCTTCAACCTTCATCGGGGTCTTTTCTAAGGAGTCAGTTCTTTGCATCAGGTGGTAAAAGTATTGAAGCTTTACCATCAGTCCTTCCAATGAATATTCAGGACTGATTTCCTTTAGGATGGACTGATTGGACCTCCTTGGTGTCCAAAGGACTCTCAAGAATCTTCTCCAACACCATAGTTCAAAAGCATCAGTTCTTCAGTTCCCAGCTTTCCTTACAGTCCAACTCTCACATCCATACATGACGACTGGAAAAACCATAGCTTTGACTACACAGACCGTTGTTGGCAAAGTAATATCTAGGCTTTTTAATATGCTGTCTAGGAGAAGGCAATGGCAAGCCACTCGAGTACTTTTGCCTAGAAAATCCCATGGATGGAGGAGCCTGGTGGGCTGCATTCCATGGGGTCGCTACCAGTCGGTTGCAACTGAGCGACTTCACTTTCACTTTTCACTTTCACACAATGGAGAAGGAAATGGCAACCCACTCCAGTGTTCTTGCCTGGAGAATCCCAGCGACGGGGAGGCCTGGTGGGCTGCCGTCTATGGGGTCGCACAGAGTCGGACACGACTGAAGCGACTTAGCAGCAGCAGCAGCAGGTTGGTCATAGCTTTTCTTCCAAGGAGCAAGTGTTTTTTAATTTCATGGTTACAGTCACCATTGGCAGTGACCTTGGAATCCAAGAAAATAAAGTTTGTCACTGTTTCCACTGTTTCCCCATCTATTTGCCATGAAGTGATGGGACCAGATGCCATAATCTTAGTTTTTTGAATGCAGTTTTAAGGCAGCATTTTTACTCTCTTCTTTTACTTTAAATGTAAGAAAAGCTAGCAATGAATTATATAAAATGTGAATCTTATTTTTGCCTAAGTCATTTGTGTAGAAACAGTGTCAGCAAACATGTTTATTTAGTAAAATTTCATTATGTGAAATATGAACTCCTTATACAACCTAACTTCCCATCAAATGAGAATTCTTTAACTGGGCTATAAAACTAATTGAATGCTTTCTTTTTAGGGGTTTTTTAAAAATGAAATTACAATATTTTTTTCTAAATAACTGACAAATATTTCTGGAGTTAATCAAAATATCTGCTTGCATAAAATAAACAGAAAACCTATAGAATTAAATTACAATGATCATGTCTTTAGCAATTTTCTCTTCATCCTATTTATTAACACACTATTTCACTTTGATAAACAGTTGCTGATGAAACAAAATTTATGAAACAAGGCTTGATATTGAATTATGTTTTTAATAATCAAGACAAGAATTACACACAGCTAATCCAGAACAACAGAGTCCAAAAGTAACCTCTATTTGTATTTGTTTTATATCTCTCATTTTAATCATGCATGTATGTATGCATACATTTGAATTTGCATATGTGTCCATAATAGGATTGTATAATAATTATGTTTATTTCATGAGAAGCCAGTTAATGGATATAGATAATAAACTACATTGGGATTTTAATTGGCTATTGGCCTAAGGCACATAAGAATTAAACTTCATATTAATTATTAATTTTGTATAGTTCAGTCAATACCCTCATCTCTTTTACATACTTCAAGTATTTATCAGGTAATCATATTTTCACAATTTTGATTATTATAGAATCTCTGTGCTTTAGTACAATCATTCATAAACTTTAGGATGCATTTAGAATGCACCTGGAGCTTGCATTAAAATACAGTGTGTCAAGACCCATTTTCAGTATTCCTGAATCAATAGGCCAGGATAGACTGTGAGAATGTGCAGTTCTAACTAAGTAGTCCTTAGCTGATAAAGATGCTAGAGGCATGCTAACCATACATCTTTATTGTATCTGTTGGGTGTTTCTGTTTCCAGTATTAAAAGCAGGTGTTTCAAGTTTGTTTTTCTTTCTCTTGACATCCAATGTGGCAAGAAGGAATTACAAAATGGTACTTCCAAATACTTTCTTTAAAATGAATCAACATTTTAAATGAGAGTAGATTTGCAAAGTAAGACTGCTATGTTTACAAAGGTCATTTGTTTCTCAAGAATTCTAAATCAAATTAACCATCATTGGATAAGACATCTATTTATCTCGAGAACAGTACATTTTGTAAATCAATATATGGTTGAGTAAAATATGAATCAGAGAGCTTCTGAGACAAAACAAGATTCTTCTTGTATATTGTCCTGCTTCACGTGGTGAACAATGAGAACCTGTAAGTTCCCATGAACAGAGAGAAACATCTGCTAAATAGTAATTTCAAAATGTCCACATGGACATTGCTTTCTGAGTGGTATATAAGAAAGCTTTGATCAGATGCAGCTTAACTGAAAATAAAATATCCCTTATGCCAAAAAGGCATACTTTGGGATGGCAAATTCTGTAGAATAGGAAGACATTTAATGATTACATTTAACAGGAGTCCGTGTTATATATATGTATTGGGGTAGAACATTAAAATGATTATTTACAGCTTTACTTTGAAGGTATCAAATATAGTTCACATATTTATACCCAGTCTACATATTTTTTAAGCAAAGGAGGGATATGATGGACTATACTCTAAATGATTAATACATATTTTAAAAGGCAGCTTAAGAAAGATATGCCATGTTTTTTAATTTATATTTCTAAAATATATATCTGTAAATGGATTGGTATCACATTTTTACTATTGTTTTATCATTTTTGTTATTATTAGTGATCTAATGGCATGGATGAGGCTATCACATCATCCAAGTCAGAAGAATTATATTAAAAATACTTTGTTGTTGTTAAGGTGATTTGTTAATATCATTTTTATACTAGTTTTACAACAATATTGAAAGAAATACAGTTTTCCCAAATACCCCTTTCCCGTTTATGCATAGCCTCCCCCATCATTCACTTCATTCACAAGAATTATACTTTTGTTTTTCTACCATAATAAGCCTACAATGACAGAGCATAATCACCCAAAGTTCATAGTGTACCTTAACATTCACTTGCAGTGATGTACATTCTATGGGTTTAGACAAATGTATAATGAAATACACTCTTCATTAAAATGCCAGAGTATTTTCACTCACTTGAAAATATTTTTATAGCTCCAAGATTTCATCAACTGATAGCTTATGATCCAAAAAGTTCAAGTATTTATCTACTTATGGCATTTCCAATGATTTCATCTAAGACTTGATGGAAATTATCAAACCCTATGTAGAAAGATCTTCATCTAATAAGATGAATGCATTTCTCCTTGTCATCTCCTTTGAAAGCTTATGTAATATTTGAAATTATTGCAAATGATCATGAACTCATTGGAAAATATAAAACTAAAATACTAATTTAGCTATGCATTGAGATTTTCAAATGGCTGTTTCTAAAATTTATTATTAATAGCAGCTATTTTTTATTACATTTTGTTGGACCATGGTGCTACTTCACTTTTTTCTGAGGATTCTTTTTGTTTGTATTTTCTCTATATTTTAAAATTTATAACTGTGAAATTAAACAAAGTTTCTCAAGAACGGCACTTACTTGGAGTTTCTGTCCAAATTCTTTTCATACTATTTTAAAATACCTTTATAATCTTTTAAATAAACAAGAGGAAGGTATTATAATTCTCATTTTGTAGGTAAGGAAAAGGGCTCAGAGAGCGATGTTACCATCACTTGAAGTTCTACAACCAATAAAATTCATTTATCATTGAACACAGGCATACCTTGATTATACTCATTGTACAAATAAATTAAGGCAATAAAGTTTGGAATATTTTATTTTCTATCAAGTAACAAAAATATAGTGATTATCTTGGAAATACAATGTTGAGTTTAGTTTTCATTCCTGCAAAGAAGCAACACGTAGTTTCTCAAACTCCTTGAGTCTATGGTATCAAGAGAAATTGATTCTAGAAAGGGATGGGGGGAGATCTCTGTCCTACCTTGGTCTTTCACTTTCATTTACCTTAAAATCTAAACTACATTTTGATTTCCCTCTGCTTTTGTTTCATGGTACCTTATGGTTTCCTATTCTTCATGTTTTGTCTGACATAAAATTTATGATTATTCTGACTTTTGCCTCAAAGGAAAGAGTCTCTGGAGATGTTCTATTTATTCCTTAGATTAGTAGGTTAGTGTTGCTTTCATTTCAACTAGTTTCCATTTAAGAATATACATTTAACTTCATCAAGTCCTAGATTGCCATTTGCTGTTCCAGAAAAACATCTATTTCTGCTTTATTGACTATGCCAAAGCCTTTGACTGTGTAGATCACAATAAACTGTGGAAAATTCTGAAAGAGATGGGAATACCAGACCACCTGATCTGCCTCTTGAGAAATCTGTATGTAGGTCAGGAAGCAACAGTTAGAACTGGACATGGAACAACAGACTGGTTCCAAATAGGAAAAGGAGTACGTCAAGGCTGTATATTGTCACCCTGCTTATTTAACTTATATGCAAAGTACATCATGAGAAATGTTGGGCTGGAAGAAGCACAAGCTGGAATCAAGATTACTGGGAGAAATATCAATAACCTCAAATATGCACATGACACCACCCTTATGGCAGAAAGTGAAGAGGAACTAAAAAGCCTCTTGTTGAAAGTGAATGAGGAGAGTTAAAAAGTTGGCTTAAAGCTCAACATTCAGAAAACGAAGATCATGGCATCTGGTCCTATCACTTCATGGAAAATAGATGGGGGAACAGTGGAAACAGTGGCTTACTTTATTTTTCTGGGCTCCAAAATCACTGCAGATGGTGACTGCAGCCATGAAATTAAAAGACTCTTACTCCTTGGAAGGAAAGTTATGACCAACTTAGATAGCATATTCAAAAACAGAGACATTACTTGGCCAACAAAGGTCTGTCTAGTCAAGGCTACGGTTTTTCCAGTAGTCATGTATGGATGTGAGAGTTGGACTGTGAAGAAAGCTGAGTGCCGAAGAATTGGTGCTTTTGAACTGTGGTGTTGGAGAAGACTTTTGAGAGTCCCTTGGACTGCAAAGAGATCCAACCTACCCATTCTAAAGGAGATCAGGGCTGGGTGTTCACTGGAAGGACTGATGCTAAAGCTGAAACTCCAATACTTTGGCCACCTCATGCGAAGAGCTGACTCATTGGAAAAGACTCTGATGGTGGGAGGGATTGGGGGCAGGAGGAGAAGGGGACGACAGGATGAAATGGCTGGATGGCATAACCGATTTGATGGACATGAGATTGACTGGAGCTGGTGATGGACAGGGAGGCCTGGCGTGCTGCAATTCATAGGGTCACAAAGAGTCGGATACAACTGAGCGACTGAACTGAAAGTCAGTAGAAAGTAGCATTTTGCAGGTGTTCAACTGACTTTAAGTGCTTCCCTGATAGCTCAGTAGGTAAAGAACCCACCTACAATGCAGGAGATCCCAGTTCAATTCCTGGGTCGGGAAGACTCCGTGAAGAAGAGAAAGGCTACCCACTCCAGTATTCTAGCCTGGAGAATTCCATGGACTGTATAGCCCATGGGACCCCAAAGAATTGGACATGACTGAAAGACTTTCACTTTCATCTGACTTAGACATTGACATTGAAAACTTTGGTTAAAAACAGAATTTGTATAGGCCCATTTAAAAAATCTTCTTTCGACCTTTATAGTATTTCTCTTCTCAAATCTATTAAGAATTTTCCATCACTATTACCCTAGCAAAAACCCAGGTATATTCATTCAGCTGACAGATATAACCAGAGTTTGAACTTTTAATACATACACTCATGAAAAAAAGTGAATGAGACAAAAATAATTTTACTATTTCTATGGCTGCTTGATTTTCCTAAGATATATATGTTTTATTTAGTGTTCTGAGTCCAGGAGCCACTGGTGATTAAATCATTATTGTATCATTTGCTTATTTGCTACTTTTCCATGGTTGACTTAAACTGTTGTTTCTAAAACTTTTGTTTTTTTCTTAACAATTTTCTCTCTGGTGGTTGATCTCCTAAAATCAGGCAAGTGCCACTAGAATAGTATATGCCTTTGTTCACAAGGCTTTGAGCTATCTGGGACAAATCAGTTATACTTGGATCATTTAGGTTTTAGAAACTTAATGGGGAGGGAGGAGGGAGGAGGGTTCAGGATGGGGAACACATGCATACCTGTGGCAGATTCATTTTGATATATGGCAAAACTAATACAATATTATAAAGTTAAATAAAATTAAATTAAAAAAAAAAAAAACAAAAACAATCTTTTCCAACTTGTTCAACTTGCCATCCTAGAGTTTGGGTAAAACAGGTTGCAATGAGCCAAGTATTGCCTTGGAAGAACTGAGAAGATTAAATTCCACTTGAATCAAGATGGTACTTACTTTTGCTTTCTAAGCAGTAATCCCAGAGAGGAAATGACTGAGAATAAATCTAGTGTTCAGGTAAAAATAAACACCGACCAATAGAAGGCAGGAAGAGTCAAATTACTCCTGATGATTAACAGCATTAGCATCAAGCTGCTATTGACCAAGGACAGAAAGGTTTTTTCTAAACAGAACGTCAGGAAAGAAATAAGAAAGAATAAAAGTAATTAAGGAAAAGTAGTATTTAGCTATTTCTTTCCTTTGCCATCACCTACTCTTCAAATTAAACCATTATTCTCCTTCCTCTTATTCTCATTTTCTATGTTTCATGCTTAAAATTCAAATGCGATGTGTCTCAAGGAAGAAAAGCAGGCTGAGCTGTCAGGAGAGGAAAGGAAAAAGTTGCTAACATGACCCAATGCAACTAATGAGTGTTAGGATGAGAAATTATATAAAGAACTACTTTCTTTCCAGGCTTCTTATATTCCAGATCAATTCTTTACCACTAACAGGCTTTCTCCACTGTTCTCCTTCCAGAGAATCCTGAATTCGGAGAAAACAAGAATCTAAGTATATTGGCCACAAGGCTATTTTGCTTTCTGCATATCTACAGAAAAAAAAAAATTCTTTATACTTAAAAAATGTTTCCCAGAGACATCCTGGGTGGTCCAGTGTTAAAGAATCTGTCTTCCAATGTAGGGAATATGGGTTCGATCCCTGGTTGGGGAACTAAGATCCCACATACTATAGGGCAACTAAAGCCTCCACGTCTAGAGAAGACTGCACACTGCAACAGAGAGCCCACATGCTGCAACAAAGACCCATCACAGTCAAAAAAAATTTTTTTCCAGAATCAATAAATATAATACATATGTGTTAAATAACTGCAAACCAAATGCAACAGGTTTTCACAGCTTAAAAATATCATACTGATAAATTAACAACACCATAATACAGAATTCAGCCTGCCATGGTGAAAGGGCAATAGGGACCAGAGCCTATGGAGGCTAAAGGGAAAACGAGATATTTCTAGAAGATTAGAAATTATGTTTGAGGTTCAGAAATGACCATGGTCATTACAATGTGGCCATTAAGTCTTTAGAGCTATAGAGATGGCTATCAGAAAGACCTAAGATTTTTCTCAACCTTTAGGCAAATCAGGTGTCCGGGATTTACAGATAGCTGGAATTCTCCAAATGAATGAAGTATTTATAAATAATATTTCAGAAATAGTTTACCAAATATATGCCTAAACTGGTCTGGCTGGTGCCCCAAAATTTCTCCAAAATAAATCAACTCTGTTGGCTTGATGCTCTGTAACATTTTGTGCTGTTAAAATTTGTTTAGGTTTTAGCTGAATTCCAAGTTACAGATTGATTCCTAACAGTAGGGCCAATGGAGAAAAGAAACTGGTGAGAGGGAAGGTCTGAGCGATGAGGAGAAAGGGACGCCATTGATGTGAAAAATGGCAGTGTATCTTACAGGTGGGTGGTTTGACTACTTCCTAAGTTGATTAAGAGGAAGACTTAAAGGAAAATCACCATTATGCTCTAATATTTTTTATTATGCTAGAATTGAATGGTTAAATTTTTAAAATACTTGATTAAAAAATTTAATTCCTGATATTTTATTTGGAATGTTAAGAGGAAAAGTGCTATACTATAATGACTTATTTTTCCTTTCCCCTGTACTCATAGTGGAAAACTCCAAAACTAGCATGGTCTATAAAACAGTACAGATGTAGATCGTATTTTTATACTGAATCATCAAGTAAGGAAAGAAAAGACAATAGACACTGTCAATGAATTGTCACAAGTACACAAATTGAGTTGTTCATGTTACAAAAAAATATTGTATTATAATGTATATTTATCACATAAGCATAGCTGGCAAAGAGCTTATAACTATTATTATTTTGGATCCTAAAAAGACTACAAGCTAATCTTACAGCTACCCGAAACCTATAATTTTGAATGACATTCACAGAGAATACAACACTGAAAATTTTTTTACATACTAATCAGCCAGAGATGCATGAGACCTGCTTTAAATTCTAAGAAATTCACTATTTTGAAGTTTTAAAGGTAAAAGCAGTAACCTTTCAAGCAAATATTGCTTGTAAGCCTGAGATGAAATTACATGCTATATTTTTGCCATACAAAAGCAGGTTTCAGGAACACAGTCATTTGTTCTTTTTGAAGGCATTCCTAGTTTTACAATAAAGTCACACAACTTATGTTTTGCCCTGTGTGGTATTTTGAGTTTACTATCAAAAGAGCCTTAGAGAATACATCAAATTAGACCTCACTGTGAACTTTTTCTTTCATTGGAACCTTCCATGCATAATGCACTTTAATACTGGAGTTGCATACAGATTCAGCAACTAAACATATGAACATTAAATATATATGCCTGAAGACAAACCAAACTTATGCATTGTGACAACCATTAAAACTGTGTTGCATTGCCTTCCTTTCTAATCACTGTAAGCTGGAGGAGTAGGAAAGGGGATACTTTCATGGCTGAGAACCAGATTTTTCTCTATTTCTACAGAGGTATATGACAGCTCAAACTTTATGAAGATCACGAGTCACTTTAGGTCCAATCCCACATATTTTCCCCTTTTTTTCTTGGCTTTTAGACCATATTCCATCCATATTTCATAACTTTTGAGTGCTCTGCTTGTTTTATATATATGAAAAAAAAACTGAATTCATTCTTTCTGGGTTTCCATAATGCTGTTCACCTCTTCTTCTCAATATGACAACTGTTCTTCAATCCTCTAGATATATTTTCTAGATCAGCATTATCCAAAATGATGTGATAAAGCTGTCCTATGCAGATTAGCTCTGAGATCTGAGTTAGGAAAGACTGAATTTGAGATTCTCCTCTTTGAGATCTGAGTTAGGAAAGACTGAATTCTAGACTCTACTCTCTTAGAGAGTCACCATACACATTCCTCATTAAAGATTTATTTAATTTTCTCAGAAAATTAAGAAGAAGTAAAATTGCTATATAAATACATACTTATCATATTTATTTGATCATAATTATTTTCCATAACACACATGAAAATCTTAGGGAAAGATACAGTGACAGTAAATACTATCTCAGATTCTAATCTCTGGAAAAGCTGCAACTCTTGACTATTGGTCTCTTACATGCAAACTATTCAAAAGTATACAATTACAAGAAGATAGTATTCAGAGCAGAGCCAGTATTCTGAATTACAGACTTAGAGAAAACTGTGGTTTTAACTCCTCCATATCCAATAAGCATAGGCTGCAGTGACTCAGATTTTCCACCAATACATAAAGTTAAATGAAGACCTTTGAAAACTTTCCTTATTTTATAGGTATTAAAATAGCCAACTCTTTCTTTGTCACTCACCTGGAGATTTTTTCTATACAAAATAGAAGAGACCATATAAAAATGGAGTATAATGAAAACTTAACAACCAATAGAACTGGACCTTATCAAGTTAAATGGCACAGTTTGAGCAAATAAGCTATGTAATACCAAACAATATTTTTTAAATTAAAAAAAAAAAAAACAACTTTTAAGGTAGTGGAATCCAGCTGCAGATAAATAACTTTCTGAAAACTGCCCCTTATAAACTTATAGATAGTTAAAAGATTGATCTTGAATGGCAGCTCTTCTTCACAAATAAGTTTCAGAGAGCTAGAGATTCTTAAAGAGGATATAGTATATTTAATCCAAGAGTCTTTCATGCTAAAATCCTATTTGACTATAGACATAATATATAGAACATAGACACAACACACATACACACACACCTATTGTGTATTTCAAATTAGCAGTTATTTTTGTATGCTCAAAAATATTTCCTTTTTATGTTAAGGACAGTCTATTCCTACTTTGCACTATAGTGGAGTCTAGCTATGAGTTATCGTTATATAAAAATAAAGACTATGTGGACCATCTTTTCATTCTTTAACATGGTAAGCTCCTTCCATTTCAGGATCTTCAAGACTCTGCTCCCATTTTTACTGGGCTTCCTCTACTCTTTTTTTCAAGTTTTAGCATAAATTTTCTTTTTTCAGGACATTTTTATCCAAATTCTAAAGTTAATCTTGGCACCTACTTTTATTCCTTCATTGCACACTCTATTTTTTCTTTTGCAATACTTGTTGCAACTATAATTAACTAATTATTCCTATAATTATACATTTTGTGGTTATCTCATTATCTAAAGTATTTACATTAAGTTCATAATTATGATCCCCAGTTCTTAGGATCAGATCAGATCAGATCAGTCGCTCAGTCGTGTCCGACTCTTTGCGACCCCATGAACCGCAGCACGCCAGGCCTCCCTGTCCATCACCAGCTCCTGGAAGTCACTCAGACTCAAATCCATCGAGTCAGTGATGCCATCCAGCCATCTCATCCTCTGTCGTCCCCTTCTCCTCCTGCCCTCAATCCCTCCCAGCATCAGAGTCTTCTCCAATGAGTCAACTCTTCGCATGAGGTGGCCAAAATACTGGAGTTTCAGCTTTAGCATCATTCCTTCCAAAGAAATTCCAGGATTGATCTCCTTCAGAATGGACTGGTTGGATCTTCTTGCAGTCCAAGGGACTCTCAAGAGTCTTCTCCAACACCACAGTTCAAAAGCATCAATTCTTTGGCGCTCAGCCTTCTTCACAGTCCAGCTCTCACATCCATACATGACCACAGGAAAGACCATAGCCTTGACTAGGCGAACCTTTGTTGGCAAAGTGATGTCTCTGCTTTTGAATGTGCTATCTAGGTTGGTCATAACTTTCCTTCCAAGGAGTAAGCGTCTTTTAATTTCATGGCTGCAGTCACCATCTGCAGTGATTTTGGAGCCCAGAAAAAGAAAGTCTGACACTGTTTCCACTGTTTCCCCATCTATTTCCCATGCAGTGATGGGACCAGATGCCATGATCTTCGTTTTCTGAATGTTGAGCTTTAAGCCAACCTTTTCACTCTCCACTTTCACTTTCATCAAGAGGCTTTTTAGCCCCTCTTCACTTTCTGCCATAAGAGTGGTGTCATCTGCATATCTGAGGTTATTGATATTTCTCCCGGCAATCTTGATTCCAGCTTGTGTTTCTTCCAGTCCAGCATTTCTCATTATGTACTCTGCATATAAGTTAAATAAACATGGTGACAATATGCAGCCTTGACGTACTCCTTTTCCTATTTGGAACCAGTCTGTTGTTCCATGACCAGTTCTAACTGTTGCTTCCTGACCTGCATACAGATTTCTTAAGAGGCAGATCAGGTGGTCTGGTATTCCCATCTCTTTCAGAATTTTCCATAGTTTATTGTGATCCACACAGTCAAAGGCTTTGGCATAGTCAATAAAGCAGAAATAGATGTTTTTCTGGAACTCTCTTGCTTTTTCCATGATCCAGCAGATGTTGGCAATTTGATCTCTGGTTCCTCTGCCTTTTCTAAAACCAGCTTGAACATCAGGAAGTTCACGGTTCACATATGAAAAGTTCTTAGGATACCAAGCCCATAATATGTCACCAAGAATTTTTTTTTTAAATAAATAACAGAAGGGAGTAATTATGGTATCTTTTAGTTTTAGTCTACATGAACATATTTATGAAGGTATTTCATTGTAACATTTACACTTTATCATCCTCTGCTATTTCAATTTTATCAGAGTGTTTGGTAACCTTCCTGTTCTCTCCTCAGTCAGTTCTTGGTAGGTAATATAACTTAGACACTCAGGATAGTTTCACTTTCTTGCTGCTGCTGCTGCTAAGTTGCTTCAGTCGTGTCCAACTCTCTGCAACCCCATAGATGGCAGCCCACCAGGCTCCCCTGTCCCTGGGATTCTCTAGGCAAGAATACTGGAGTGGGTTGCCATTTCCTTCTCCAACCTTCTTGCTACTAGTTAAATGAAATTATGATCCCCATATCCTTTGTCTGAAAGGGCCAGTACAATAGTATTATTCTCGGCTTTGCACAATTTTCCAGTTAACTCAAAAATGAATTTCTCTCTCCTATCCATGAGAATAGACGTTTCCTAGCAGTTCTGATGGAGAAGGCAATGGCAACCCATTCCAGTACTCTTGCCTGGGAAATCCCACGGACAGAGGAGTCTGGGAGGCTACAGTGCATGGGGTTGCGAAGAGCCAGACATGACTGAGTGACTTCACCTTCACGCACTGGAGAAGGAAATGACAACCCACTCTAGTATTCTTGCCTGGAGAATCCCAGGGACAGGATCCTGTTGGGCTGCCATCTATGGGGTTGCACAGAATCGGACACGACTGAAGTGACTTAGCATCAGCAGCATTTCTGAATTCTTTTTCTAGTTCCTCTCTAAAAATTATACTTTTCATAATTGCTGAGAACTGCTGAGTCCAATGAAGAAAATCTGAGATCGGGAAAGACTTCTAACTTAAGGACAGATCAGATCAGATCAGATCAGTCGCTCAGTCATGTCCGACTCTTTGCGACCCCATGAACTGCAGCACGCCAGGCCTCCCTATCCATCACCAGCTCTCGGAGGTCACTCAGACTCACATCCATCGAGTCAGTGATGCCATCCAGCCATCTCATCCTCTGTCGTCCCCTTCTCCTCCAGCCCCCAATCCCTCCCAGCATCAGAGTCTTCTCCAGTGAGTCAACTCTTCGCATGAGGTGGCCAAAATACTGGAGTTTCAGCTTTAGCATTATTCCTTCCAAAGAAATGCCAGGGCTGATCTCCTTCAGAATGGACTGGTTGGATCTTCTTGCAGTCCAAGGGACTCTCAAGAGTCTTCTCCAACACCACAGTTCAAAAGCATCAATTCTTCGGCGCTCAGCCTTCTTCACAGTCCAGCTCTCACATTCATACATGACCACAGGAAAGACCATAACCTTGACTAGACGAACCTTTGTTGGCAAAGTGATGTCTCTGCTTTTGGTATTTTTTTTTTTTATTCAATCACATTTTTTTTATTTTTATTTTAATCAAGAATCTCTTTTATTGATTATCAGAAACATTACAAACATCTAATATGAACAAATTGTATCATGACAGTGTTTAGTTTGAACAATTAATACATTTCAGATATTATACATATTTCAATGTTATTCTCCCCAATCATCCCACCCTCTCCCGGTCCCAGAGTCCAAAAGTCTGGTCTATACATCAGTGTCTCTTTTGCTGTCTCGTAAATAGGGTTATTTTTACCATCTTTCTAAATTCCATATATATGCGTTAGTATACTGTATTTGTGTTTTTGTTTCTGGCTTACTTCACTATGTATAATAGGCTCCAGTTCCACCCACCTCCTTAGAACTGATTCAAATGTATTCTTTTTAATGCCTGAGTAATACTCCATTGTGTATATGTATCACAGCTTGCTTATCCATTCATCTGTGGATGGACATCTAGGTTGTTTCCACGTCCTGGCTATTGCAAACAGTGCTGCTATGAACATTGGGGTACACGTGTCTCTTTCAATTCTGGTTTTCTCAGTGTATATGCCCAGCAGTGGGATTGCTGGATCATAAGGCAGTTCTATTCCCAGTTTTTTGAGGAATCTCCAGACTGTTCTCCATAGTGGCTGTACCAGTTTGCATTCCCACCAACAGTGCAAGAGGGTTCCCTTCTCTCCGCACCCTCTCCAGCATTTATTGCTTGTGGACTTTTGGATAGCAGCCATTCTGATTGGCGTGAAATGGTATCTCATAGTGGTTTTGATTTGCATTTCTCTGATAATGAGTGATGTTGAGCATCTTTTCATGTGTTTGTTAGCCATCTGTATGTCTTCTTTGGAGAAATGTCTATTTAGTTCTTTGGCCCATTTTTTGATTGGATCATTTATTTTTTTGGAATTGAGCTGTAGAAGTTGCTTGTATATTTTTGAGATTAGTTGTTTGTCAGTTGCTTCATTTGCTATTATTTTCTCCGATTATGAAGGCTGTCTTTTCACCTTGCTTATAGTTTCCTTTGTTGTGCAGAAGCTTTTTAAGTTTGATTAGGTCCCATTTGTTCATTTTTGATTTTATTTCCGATATTCTGGGAGGTGGGTCATGGAGGATCCTGCTGTGATGTAAGTCAGAGAGTGTTTTGCCTATGTTTTCCTCTAGGAGTTTTATGGTTTCTGGTCTTACATTTAGCTCTTTAATCCATTTTGAGTTTATTTTTGTGTATGGTGTTAGAAAGTGTTCTAGTTTCATTCTTTTACAAGTGTTTGACCAGTTTTCCCAGCACCACTTGTTAAAGAGATTGTCTTTAATCCATTGTATATTCTTGCCTCCTTTGTCAAAGATAAGGTGACCATATGTGCGTGGATTTATCTCTGGGCTTTCTATTTTGTTCCATTGATCTATATTTCTGTCCTTGTGCCAGTACCATACTGTCTTGATGACTGTGGCTTTGTAGTAGAGCCTGAAGTCAGGCAGGTTGATTCCTCCAGTTCCGTTCTTCTTTCTCAAGATAGCTTTGGCTATTCGAGGTTTTTTGTATTTCCATACAAATTGAGAAATTATTTGTTCTAGCTCTGTGAAGAATACCGTTGGTGGCTTGATGGGGATTGCATTGAATCTATAAATTGCTTTGGGTAGTATACTCATTTTCACTATATTGATTCTACCAATCCATGAACATGGTATATTTCTCCACTTAGTGTCCTCTTTGATTTCTTTCACCAATGTTTTATAGTTTTCTATATATAGGTCTTTAGATTCTTTAGGAAGATATATTCCTATGTATTTTATTGTTTTCATTGCAATGTTGAATGGAATTGTTTCCTTAATTTCTCTTTCTATTTTCTCGTTATTAGTGTACAGGAATGCAAGATATTTCTGTGTGTTAATTTTATATCCTGCAACTTTACTATATTCATTGATCAGTTCTAGTAATTTTCTGGTGGAATCTTTAGGGTTTTCTACATAGAGGATCATGTCATCTGCAAACAGTGAGAGTTTTACTTCTTCTTTTCCAATTTGGATTCCTTTTATTTCTTTTTCTGCTCTGATTGCTGTGGCCAAAACTTCCAAAACTATGTTGAATAGTAATGGTGAAAGTGGGCATCCTTGTCTTGTTCCTGACTTTAGAGGAAATGCTTTCAGTTTTTCACCATTGAGGATAATGTTTGCTGTGGGTTTGTCATATATAGCTTTTATTATGTTGAGGTATGTTCCTTCTATTCCTGCTTTCTAGGTTGGTCATAACTTTCCTTCCAAGGAGTAAGCGTCTTTTAATTTCATGGCTGCAGTCACCATCTGCAGTGATTTTGGAGCCCAGAAAAATAAAGTCTGACACTGTTTCCACTGTTTTTCCATCTATTTCCCATGTAGTGATGGGACAAGATGCCATGATCTTCGTTTTCTGAATGTTGAGCTTTAAGCCAACCTTTTCACTCTCCACTTTCACTTTCATCAAGAGGCTTTTGAGTTCCTCTTCAGTTTCTGCCATAAGGGTGGTATCATCTGCATATCTGAGGTTATTGATATTTCTCCTGGCAATCTTGATTCCAACTTGTGTTTCTTCCAGTCCAGCATTTCTCATGATGTACTCTGCATATAAAAGCATCCTGCAAAGCTGGTTGTCAGTGGTTTGTATAAATATACTAATGTTTATGCAAAAAAAAAAAAAAAAAAAATGATGAGATAGATGGCACTGCTGTTTTTAAAGGAGACAAACTGAAACACAAGAAAGAAATAAAAAACAACCCAATCAAAAAATGGGCAGAAGATCTAAATATACACTTCTCCAAAGACATACACATGGTCAAAAAGGACATGCAAAGATGCTCAACATCACTAATGATCAGAAAACTGTAATCAAAACTACAAAGGGGTATCGTCTTTCACTGATTGGAATGGCCATCATCAAAAATTCTTTAAACAAAGCTGAAAGAGCATACAGAAAAGGGAATTCTCCTACATTGTTGGTGGGAATATAAACTGATACAACCACTATGGAAAACAGTGTGGAGGTTCCTTAGAATTAAAATTTCCTTAGAACTAAAAACAGATCCATCTCGATGTATGGCAAAAGCAATACAACATTGTAAAGTTAAGCAAAATAAAATTTAATTGAAAAAAAAAAAAAAGAACTACCATTTGATCCAGTAATCCCACTCAAAATCCCACACACAAAAAATTTCTTTTCCCCAGAGAAACCGTAATTCGAAAATATACGTTTACCCCAATGTTTATTGCTACACTATTTATAACAGCCAAATCATGGAAGCAACCTAAATGTCCATTGGCATAAAGAAGATGCAGTACATATATACAATGGAATATTAGTCACAAAAAAAGAATGAAATAATGTTATTTCAGTACATATATACAATGGAATATTAGTCACAAAAAAAGAATGAAATAATGTTATTTACAGTAAAAAATGATGGACCTAGAAATTATCATACGAAGTGAAGTCAGAGAAAGACAAATAGAATATGATATTACTCTTATGTGGAATATAATTTAAACATAGTATAAATGAATTTACTTAAGAAACATAAACAGATTCACAGATTTTGAAAACATACAGTTACCAAAGGAAAAACATGGCAGGGTAGGGATAAATTAAGAGCTGGGGATTAACATACACACGCTACTACATATAAAATAGATAACCAACAAGGACCTACTGTATAGTACAGGGAACTCTACTCAATATTTCAATATTCTATAATATCCTATATGGGAAAAGAATCTGGAAAAGAATGGATATATGTATAACTGAATCACTATTCTATACTCCTGAAAATAACACAGCATTGTATATCAACTATATTTCAATAAGATTTAAAATAATTTTAAAAAAGAATAAGAAAATAATAATTCTCAAAGCTCCTCAGATAAAATGACCAAAAGATTCAGGGCATGAGGGGTATGAAGTCTTAACTACTCAGTTGCGTCCAGCTCTTTGTGACCCTGTGGATTACAGCCCACCAGGCTCCTTTGTCCAAGGAATTCTCCAGGCAAGAAGACTGGAGTGGGTTGCCATTCCCTTCTCCAGAGGATCTTCCCAATCAAGGGATCAAACCTGGGTCTCCTGAATTGCAGGAAGATTCTTTACCACTGAGCCACCAGGGAAACCCTAATAATGCACTCATATAATAAGTAAAGAGGTGACTTTAGCAAAAAATATGAAATTAAGTACAAAACTGGCATATAATAGACATAGATGAGTAGAATATAATTCATAGTTCACAAATAAAATCATACACTTATGGCCAATTGGATTTTGAGAAGAGTATCAAGTCCATTTAATGGGAAAAGAATGGCTCTGCAGCTAATGATGTTGGTACAACTGGATTTCCAAATGCAAAATAATTGAATTCTTAACACCATATAAAAATTTAATTCACAATGAATCAATAACCTACATGGAAAAGCTAAATTCATAAAACTATCAGAATAAAATATAAGGGTTAATTTTCATTATTTTGATTTGGCAATAGAGTCTTAGCTGTTATACTAAAGCATGAGCAACAGGAAAAATAATAGATAAACTAGACTCCAGAAGTGTAGAAAAATTTGGGGCATCAAAAGACATTATCAAGAAAGTTGAAAGAAAACTTAGGAGACAGTGTCAATAGGAAATATTTGCCGATCATGTAACTGATAAGTGCTTAATATCAAGGATTGTAAAGAACTTATAAAATTCAACAACAAAAAAACAACTCATTAAAAATCTGGGTATATGACTTGTCTAGATCAATGAAGACATACAAATGACTGAAAGCTCAACATCACTAGTCATGAAGAAAATGCAAGTCAAAATCAAAAGGAGATACCATTTCATAATGACAAGTACGGTTGCTATTTTGCTTAGTCATTTAGGTGTGTCCAACTCTTTGTGACCCTTTGGACTGTAGCCTGTCAGACTCTTCCATCCATAGTATTTTTTAAGCAAGAATAGTAGAATGGGTTGCCACTTCCCTTCTCCAGTGGAACTTGCTGACCCAGGGATTGAACCCATATCTTCTGTATCTCCTGCGTTGCAAGTAGATTCATTACCTGCTGAGCCATCAGGGAAGTCCCACAAGTATCAGATCAGATCAGATTAGTAGCTCAGTCGTGTCCGAATCTTTGCGACCCCATGAATTGCAGCACACCAGGCCTCCCTGTCCATTACCAACTCCCAGAGTTCACTGAGACTCACATCCATTGAATCAATGATGCCATCCAGTCCCATACTCTGTCGTCCCCTTCTTCTCTTGCCTCCAATCCCTCCCAGCATCAGAGTCTTTTCCAATGAGTCAACTCTTCGCATGAGGTGGCCAAAGTACTGGAGTTTCAGCTTTAGCATCATTCCTTCCCACAAGTATAGGTGTAAACAAAAAATGGAAAAGAACAGGTGTTGGCTGTGGAGAACCTAGAGACCTTCTATTAATACATCACTGCTAGAAGTATAAAACGGTACAGTCACTGTGGAAAACAGTTTAGCTGGTTTTTTGAATAAACATACAATTAGTACATAATCCTGTAACTCTATTCCTAGACATATACCCAAAAGAATTGAAAAGGACTGAAGGAGATATTTCTATATCAGTGTTTATTTCAGCATCATTCACAACAGTTAAAAAATCACAAACAACCTAAGTATCTATCAACAGATGAATGGGTAAACAAAATGTATATATCCACACAGTACAGTTTTATTCAGCCTTATTAAAGAAATGACATCTATGATGCTACAAAATGGATAAACCTTGAAAACACGGGTGAAAGTAGCTGGAGACAGAATGACAAATATTCTGATTTCACTGATATGAAATATAAAGAATAGAAAAATTCAGACAGACAGAATGTAGATTAAAGTTTACCAAGGACTAAGTTGAGAAGACACTAGGGAGTTATTAAATAATGATTTTTTCATCCCCCCCCCCCACCCCAGAAAAATCTGAATGGTTACAGAATTGCTTTTGGAGTAATGAAAAAGTTTTGGGAATAGATAATGATGATAGTTACCCAATACTGTGAATATAATTAATGTCATTGATTATTTTTGACTAAAAAATAATTGAAAAGGAAAATTTTACGTTATACATATTTTACTATAGTTTATTTAAACTAATATAATTAAAAGGGCTTCCCTGATAGCTCAGTTGGTAAAGAATCTACTTGCAATGCAGGAGACCCCAATTCGATTCCTTGGTCAGGAAGATCCACTGGAAAAGGGATAGGCTACCCACTCCAGTATTCTTGGGCTTCCCAATAATATAATTAAAATATATTAAATAATATAATAAATAATATAAATAATAAAGAATATAATTAATGCAGATTAGTTTTTTTTACTAAGATCATGCATAAATCATAAAAATTCTACTGAAAAACAAAGAGGGAGGGCAGTGGCCCTAAGATGATGGAGGAATAGGACAGGAAGGCCACTTTCTCCCCCACAAATTCATCGAAAGAACATTTGAACGCTGAGCAAATTCTTCAAAAGAACTTCTGAATGCTGGCAGAGGACATCAGGCACCAAGAAAGGCAGCCCACTGTCTTTAAAAGGAGGTAGGACAAAATATAAAAGACAAAAAGAAAGACAAAAGAGGTAGGGGCGGCGATCCATCCCAGGAAGGGAGTCTTAAAAAGAGAGAAGCTTCCAAACACCAGGAAACACTATTACTGGTGGGTCTGTGGTGAGCCTTGGAATCTCAGAGGGCAACATAACCGGGAGGAAAAATAAATAAATAAATAAACCCCACAGATTAGTGCTTAACAGCAACTCCCAGCCAAGAAGCAGCCCAGATGCTCGCATTAGTCACTATCAAGCAGGGGCTCGACAGGGAAGCGTGGGCTGCATTGCTTAGGGTAAGGACCAAGCCTGAATGCCCTGAGGACAACCTGAGGAAACTAACTTGAGATAGGAACCCAGATTGTGGGATAGCTATCCCGTGAAAAGCCCTAACCTAAGACACTGCCAGGCCCACTCACAGGACAACGGACTGAGCAGAGCTAGCCGGCTGTGGATGGGCCCATCCCCCACCAAAGTCAGGCAGGCGAGGGCAGCCAGAGCTGGAGGGGGCAATCACAGCCCCAGAGAGGCATCCTCTACCAAACTGCAAGCAGGCTTCATTGCTAACCAAGACTTCTTGGGATTCTGGACGGTTGACATCTGCAGGGAGAGTCACAGCCAGAGATCAGCTCCCCAGAAGAGATGCACAGCACACCTGAGAAGGCGCACCTGTTGTACACCCAGAAAACTGAACGACTGGGACTGGGGAGGTGATAAGATGCAGCCTCCAACTGGGGGTGACTGCGCTCGCCAAGCACCTGGTCACCTTAGCTGCTCGGAACTGGGAAGGGCACAAAATGCAGGCCCAACTGAGTTTGTGCTTTTATGGAACTCATGAGAACCTGAACCTGAGCGGCTTAAACCTGGGAACTGCACGCAACCCAGGGCCCGCCTCAGACAGTTCCTGGCAGAGCAACCTAGAGCCTAAGCAGTGTAGACTGGGAAAGCACACATGCCGTGAGTGGGGACAAACCCAGTGTGGCCGAGATACTGCGAGCACTCCCCACACATGCCAGTGATATTTGTCTGCAGTGTTCTTCCCTCCCCACAGCATGACTGAACAGGTGAGCCTAAAAAAAGTGACCACCACCGTCCCCTTGTGTCAGGGCAGAAATTAGACACTGAAGAGACCAGCAAACAGAAGAAGCTAAAATAAACAGAGGGAACCACTTGCAATAGATTAAAACCCTGTAGCTAGCAGCTATTACATAGGAAGGGGCCTATAGATCTTGAGAAATATAAGCCAGATCAAGGAACTATCTGAAACTGAACTGACCCCACACAGTCTGCAACAGCTCCAAAGAAAGTCCTAGATGTATTTTTACTATTATCATTTTTTTAATTTATTAAAAAAATTTTTTTTTTTTTATTTTTTTTAAGTCTTCTATTACACTTTCCCTGGTGGCTCAGAGGTTAAAGCGTCTGCCTGCAATGTGGGGGACCTGGGTTCGATCCCTGAGTTGGGAAGATCCCCTGGAGAAGGAAATGGCAACCCACTCCAGTATTCTTGCCTGGAGAATCCTATGGATGGAGGAGCTTGGTGAGCTACAGTTCACAGGGTCACAAAGAGTTGGACACAACTGAGCAACTTCACTTTCACTTTTTCACTTTCCTTACACCTTTAATTTTCATTTTTATAACCTACTATTATCTTGCAAAAAAAACCCCTATTTTTAAAGCAAACTTCATATATATATTTTATAATTTTTGTGACTTTGTTTTTTTAATATTGTATTTTTGAGAATCTAACCTCAAGATTTTTAATCTTTGCTTTTTAGTATTTGTTATCAATTTTGTACCTTTAACAACCCAATCTTCAGTATCCATTTTTACTTGGGAGCGAGATTACTGGCTTGATTGCTCTCTCCCTCTTTTGACTCTCCTTTTTCTCCCCCTCTATCTCCCCCTTCTCTTCTCTACCCAAGTCTGTGAATCTCTTTGTGTGTTCTGGGCTGTGGAGAACACTTACGGAACTGATTACTGGCTGGATCTGTCTCTCTCCTTTTGATTCCCTCTTTTATCCTCCTGGCCGCCTCTGTCTCCTTCCTCTCTTTTCTCTTCTCTGTACAACTCTGAGCAGTCCAGATTGTGGAGAGCACATAAGGAAGTGATTACTGGCTAGCTTGCTCTCTCCACTTTTGGTTCCCCCTCTTCTGCTCCTGGTCACCTCTATCTCCCTCCTCCATCTTCTTTTCTCCATGTAACTCTGTGTACCTCTCTGGGTGTCCCTCACTATGGAGAAACTTTTCATCATTAACCTAGATGGTTTATCATTGGTTCTGTATAGATGGAGAAGTCTTGACGTTACTGTAAGAATGAGACTGAAAACCAGAGGCAGGAGGCTTAAGTCCAAATCCTGGTAACACCAGAGAACTCCTGACTCCAGGGAACATTAATTGATAGGAGCTCATTAAAAGCCTCCATACCTACACTGAAACCAAGCACCACCCAAGGGCCAACAAGTTCCAGCGCAAGACATACCAGGCAAATTCTCCAGAAACACAGGAACATAGCCCTGAGCTTCAATATACAGGCTGCCCAAAGTCACATCAAACCAATGACATCTCAAAACTCACTACTGGACACTTCATTGCACTCAAGAGAGAAGAAATTCAGCTCCAACCACCAGAACACAAACACAAGCTTCCCTAATCAGGAAACCTTGACAAGCCACCTGTCAAACCCCACCCACAGCAAGGAATCTCCACAGTAAAGAAGAACCACAAACTGCCAGAATATGGAAAGGCCACCGCAAACACAGCAACATAAACAAGATTAAAGGGCAGAGAAATACCCAGCAGGTAAAGGATCAGGATAAATGCCCACCAAACCAAAGAGGAAGAGATGGGGAATCTACCTGATAAAGAATTTCAAATAATGATAGTGAAAATGATCTGAAATCTTGAAAACAAAATGGAGTTACAGATAAATATCCTGGAGACAAGGATTGAGAAGATATAAGAAATGTTTAACAAGGACCTAGAAGAAATAAAAAAGAGTCAATATATAATGAATAATGCAATAAATGAGCTCAAAAACACTCTGGAGGGAACCAACAGTAGAATAACGGAGGCAGAAGATAGGATAAGTGAGGTAGAGGATAGAATGGTAGAAATAAATGAAGCAGAGAGGAAAAAAGAAAAAAAGAATTAAAATAAATGAGGACAACCTCGGAGACCTCTGGGACAATGTTAAACACTCCAACATTCAAATCATAGAAGTCCCAGAAGAAGAAGACAAAAAGAAAGACCACGAGAAAATACTTGAGGAGATAATAGTTGAAAACTTCCCTAAAATGTGGAAGAAAATAGCCACCCAAGTCCAAGAAACCCAGAGAGTCTCAAACAGGATAAACCCAAGGAAGAACACCCCAAGACACATATTAATCAAATTAGCAAAGATCAAACACAAGAACAAATATTAAAAGCAGCAAGGGAAAAACAAATAACATGCAAAAGGATTCCCATAAGGATAACAGCTGATCTCTCAATAGAAACTCTTCAGGACAGAAGGGAATTGAGGACATAGTTAAAGTGATGAAAGAAAATATCCTACAGCCCAGATTATTGCACCCAGCAAGGATCTCATTCAAATATGAAGGAGAAATCAAAAACTTTACAGACAAGCAAAAGCTCAGAGAATTCAGCACCACCAAACCAGCTCTCTAACAAATGCTAAAAGATCTTCTCTAGACAGGAAACACAGAAAGGGTGTATAAACTCGAACCCAAAACAACAAAGTAAATGGCAACAGAATCATACTTATCAATAATTATCTTAAATGTAAATGGGTTGAATGCCCCAACCAAAAGACAAAGACTGGCTGAATGGATACAACAACAAGACCCCTATATATGTTGTCTACAAGAGACCCACCTTGAAATAAAGGACACATACAGACTGAAAGTGAAGGGCGGGAAAAAGGTATTACATGCAAATGGAGACCAAAAGAAAGCAGGAGTAGCAATACTCATATCAGATAAGATATAGTTTAAAATAAAGGCTGTGAAAAGAGACAAACAAGGACACTACACAATGATCAAAGGATCAATCCAAGAAAAAGATACAACAATTATAAATATATATGCACCCAACATAGGAACACAACAATATGTAAGACAAATGCTAACAAGTATGAAAGGGGAAATTAACAATAATACAATAATAGTGGGAGACATTAATACCCCACTCACACCTATGAATAGATCAACTAAGCAGAAAATTAACAAGGAAACACAAACTTTAAATTACACAATAGACCAGTTAGACCTAATTGATATCTATAGGACATATCACTCCAAAACAATGAATTTCACCTTTTTCTCAAGTGCACATGGAACTTTCTCCAGGATAGATCACATTCTGGGCCATAAATCTAGCTTTAGTAAATTCAAATAAATTGAAATCATTCAAAGCATCTTTTATGACCACAATGCAGTAAGATTAGATCTCAATTGCAGGAGAAAAACTATTAAAAATTCCAACATATGGAGGCTGAACAACACACTGCTGAATAACCAACAAATCACAGAAGAAATCAAAAAAGAAATCAAAATATGCATATAAACAAATGCAAATGCAAACACAACAACCCAAAACCTATGGGACACTGTAAAAGCAGTGCTAAGGGGAAGGTTAATAGCAATATAAGCTTACCTCAAGAAACAAGAAAAAAGTCAAATAACCTAACTCTACACCTAAAGCAACTAGAAAAGGAACAAATAAAGAACCCCAGGGTTAGTAGAAGGAAAGAAATCTTAAAAATTAGGGCAGAAATAAATGCATACGAAACTATAGAGACCATAGCAAAAATCAACAAAGCCAAAAGCTGGTTCTTTAAGAAGATAAATAAAATTGACAAACCATTAGCCAGACTCATCAAGAAACAAAGGGAGAAGAATCAACTCAACAAAATTAGAAATGAAAAGGGAGAGATTTCAACAGACAACACAGAAATACAAAGGATCATAAGAGACTACTATCAGCAACTATATGCCAATAAAATGGACAACTTGGAAGAAATGGACAAATTCTTAGAAAAGTAAAACTTTCTAAAACTGAACCAGGATGAAGTAGAAAATCTTAACAGACACATCACAAGCACAGAAATTGAAATTGTAATCAGAAAACTTCCAGCAAACAAAAGCCCAGGACCAGATGGCTTCACAGCTGAATTCTACCAAAAATTTAGAGAGGAGCTGACACCTATCATACTCAAACTCTTCCAGAAAATTGCAGAGAGGAAGGTAAACTTCCAACTCATTCTATGAGACCATCATCACCCTAATACCAAAACCAGACAAAGATGCCACACACACACACACACACACACACACAGTAAAGGCCAATATAACTGATGAACATAAATGTGAAAATCCTTAACAAAATTCTAGCAAACAGAATCCAACAACATATTAGAAAGATCATATATCATGATCAAGTGGGCTTTATCCCAGGGATGCAAGGATTCTTCAATATCTGCAAATCAATCAACATAATACACCACATCAACAAATTGAAGTGCAAAAACCATATGATTATCTCAATAGATGCAGAGAAAGCCTTTGACAAAATTCAACATCCATTTATGATAAAAACTCTCCAGAAAGCAGGAATAGAAGGAACATACCTCAACATAATAAAAGCTGTATATGACAAACCCACAGCAAACATTATCCTCAATGGTGAAAAATTGAAAGCATTTCCTCTAAAGTCAGGAACAAGACAAGGGTGCCCACTCTCATCGCTACTATTCAACACAGTTTTGGAAGTTTAGCCACAGCAATCAGAGCAGAAAAAGAAATAAAAGGAATCCAAATTAGAAAAGAAGAATTAAAACTCTCACCATTTGCAGATGACATGATCCTCTGCATAAAAAACCCTAAAGACTCCACCAGAAAATTACTAGAGCTAATCAATGAATATAGTAAAGTTGCAGGATATAAAATTAACACACAGAAATCCCTTGCATTCCTATACACTAACAATGAGTAAACAGAAAAAGAAATTAAGGAAACAATTCCATTCACCATTGCAATGAAAAGAATAAAATACTTAGGAATATATCTATGTAAAGAAACAAAAGGCCTATATATAGTAAACTATAAAAGTGAAAGAAATCAAAGAGGACACAAATAGATGGAGAAATGTACCATGTTCATGGATTAGAAGAATCAATATAGTGAAAATGAGTATACTACTCAAAGCAATCTATAGATTCAATGCAATCCCTAACAAGCTACCAATGTTATTTTTCACAGAACTAGAACAAATAATTCCACAATTTGTATGGAAATACAAAAAAACTTCAAATAGCCAAAGCAATCTTGAGAAAGAAGAATGAAACTGGAAGAATCAACCTGCCTGACTTCAGGCTCTACTACAAAGCCACAGTCATCAAGACAATATGGTACTGGCACAAAGACAGAAATATAGATCAATGGAACAAAATAGAAAGTCCAGAGATAAATCCATGCACATATGGTCACCTTATCTTTGACAAAGGAGGTAAGAATATACAATGGAGAAAAGACAATCTCTTTAACAAGTGGTGCTGGGAAAACTGGTCAACCACTTGTTAAAGAATAAAATGAGAACTCTTTCTAATACCATACACAAAAATAAACTCAAAATCGTTAAAGATCTAAACTTAAGAGCAGAAACTATAAAACTCCTAGAGGAAAACATAGGCAAAACACTTTCTGATGTAAATCACAGCAGGATCCTCTATGACCCACCTTCCAGAGTATTGGAAATAAAAGCAAAAATAAACAAATGGGAACTAATTAAACTTAAAAAATTTTGCACAACAAGGGAAACTATAAGCAAGGTGAAAAGACAGCCTTCAGAATGGGAGAAAATAATAGCAAATGAAGCAACAGACAAATAATTAAAATATACAAGCAATACCTGCAGCTCAATTCCAGAAAAATAAATGACCCAATCAAAAAATTGGCCAAAGAAATAAACAGACATTTCTCCAAAGAAGACATACAGATGGCTAACAAACAAATGAAAAGATGATCAAAATCACTCATTATCACAGAAATGCAAATGAAAACCACAATGAGGTACCATTTCACACCAGTTAGAATGGCTGCGATACAAAAGTCTACAAGCAATAAACGCTGGAGAGGGTGTGGAGAAATGGGAACCCTTTTACACTGTTGGTGGGAATGCAAATTAATACAGGCACTGTGGAGAACAGTGTGGAGATTCCTTAAAAAACTGGAAATAGAACTACCATATGACCCATTAATCCCACTACTGGGCATACACACCGAGGAAACCAGAATTGAAAGTGACACATTTACCCCAATGTTCATAGCAGCACTGTTTATAATAGCCAGGACATGGAAGCAACCTAGATGTCCATCAGCAGACAAACGGATAAGAAAGCTGTGGTACATATACACGATGGAGTATTACTCAGCCATTAATAAGAATACATTTGAGTCAGTTCTAATCATGTGGAAGAAACTGGAGCCTATTATACAGAGTGAAGTAAACCAGAAAGAAAAACACCAATACACTATATTAATATATATGGAGTTTAGAAACATGATAACGTTAACCCTATATGCAATACAGCAAACAAAACACAAATGTATACAACAGTCTTTTGGACTCAGTGGGAGAGGGCGAGGGTGGTATGATTTGGGAGAATGGCATTGAAACATGTATATTATCATATGTGAAACAAATCACCAGTCCAGGTTCGAGGCATGAGACAGAGTGCTCAGGGCTGGTGCACTGGGATGACCCAGAGATATGGGATGGGGAGGGAGGTAGGAGGGGGTTCAGGATGGGAAACACATATACACCCATGGCGGATTCATGTCAATGTATGGCAAAACCACTACAATATTGTAAAGTAATTAGCTTCCAATTAAAATAAATAAATTTATATTTATTTATTTTATAAATAAATATTAAAAAAAAAAAAAAAAAACAGAGGGAGAAAGACCTAGTCCTTGTTCTTTATTTCTAGGGAAATTGTTAAATATTATCTCACAGATGTTTACAGTATGAAAAATTTGTTAAACTTAGGAAAACCCTTAAAAGCTGATCACAAGAGTGTTTATTTAGAGTAGGAAATGCATCACAACAAATTACACCTTGTAAAAAACTGACAAATGTCACAAAAATATACACACATAAGGCTTACATTAACTGACTACTTGATACATACACCTCTATTATTTTTTTTCTTTTTCTTTATCTCTTAGTAGGAGAAGCCTTAGGTGGCATGGTGGTAAGACCCGCCTACCAGTAAAGGAGATACAAGAAATGCAGATTCGATCTCCAGTTTGAGAAAAATGCCCTGGAATAGGAAATGGCAATCCACTCCAGTATTTCTGCCTGGAAAATTCCATAGTAAATAATGATTTGTAAGTTATTTTCTATGGAGGAATAGCAAGATGATTTGGTGTTTTCTGCTTCATTTCTATATTGGAAAGTTCAGCTGTGTGATAAGAGTTTTCATTTCTCAGGAGCTTCAATATCACTTCAGAGAATTTTTTTTTCAGCAATTGTAGTTTACATTTGCTTACCACCAACAGAACCCTTCTGTCTTGCTTGTAAGTGCATGTCCTAAGGGCCATGCTCATTAATCCAAGGGACTTAATTTGTGAAAAGTGAAAGTGAAGTCACTCAGTCGTGTCGGACTCTTTGTGACCCCATGGATTGTAGCCTATAAGGTTCCTCCATCCACAGAATTTTCCAGGTGGGAGTACTGGAGTGGGTTGCCATTTCCTTCTCCAGAGATTCTTCCTGACCCAGGGATCAAACCCGGGTCTCCCACATTGCAAGCAGACGCTTTTACCATCTGACCCACCAGGGAAGCTTATAAATGAAAGTCATTCAGTCATGTCCAACTCCTTGTGAGGACTATACACTCCATGGAATTCTCCAGGCCAGAGTACTAGACTGGGTAGCCTTTCCCTTCTCCAGGGGATCTTCCCAACCCGGGGATCAAACCCAGGTCTCCTGCACTGCAGACAGATTCTTTACCAGCTGAGCCACACTTAATTTGTATTGCACATTAATTTCTGAGCTTCCTCAGAACCTTATGTGGGTTTCTTTGCTACATCCTCCCCAAACACTTCAGTCTCTCAGAGATTTCAGGGTCTCACAGAAGGAAAGATTTCAAGAAAATGCTGAATAAAGCTGAAGTGAAACCAAGCAGGACTCTGGGGCCACTGAGGAAGCAAGCCTTTCCAAACACTTGCTAATCATGGAAGGGATGGCATGCAGAGACAAGGGACGAGCAGCAAGGGATACACATAACAGGGATACACATAACAGCAGGCATACACGTAACAGCATCTTTTAGCTCTTACAGAACTAAACTCCCCACCAAATGGAAGATGTTCTAGAGAGAAAGTACCAGTTTGATGACCTCAAAACCCATCAGGAGAACACATGAAGCCAGATTAAAGGAGTACAAGCCCTGGACACACTCTGATCCTTATCAGTTACACAACCTTTGAACTATTGCTATAAAATTCCTCATCAAATCCTCCTGGATTGGGACACACAGCTTTTCAGGGCTTAAGTCCACTGTGTGCCCCTGTGCGTGGCAAAGCAACTAAAGTTTTTCTTTTCTACTTCACCCGAAACTCTGTCTCTGAGATTCTCTTCAGCACCAGTGCACAGAGGCCAAGCTTTTGATATTAAAATTGACCATGGCAAAGCACTTAGTCAAGCATCTTTAAAAACTTCATTCATGTAAGATTCACCCTCACAATGTTTCAATATCCATATATCATTTTTATGCTACTCACTTATCATTTGTTTTCCAGTTTTTTACTACTCAATCACTCATGTTAGCCTGGCCTGATACAATTCTATTCAGAAAGTCACAGGTTTGAATTGCAGTTTATATAATTCCCCCTTCCTGTAATAGGCATTAAAATACGTTTATATCTCAAAAAAGATACGAAAAAAAGAGTCCTTCTCAGTCCACCTAAAATTGTCTGATGCCCTGTGTGCCATCGTATCAGATGATGAAACAAAGTAGTTATAGTGACTGCAGAGGAATAATTTTATTTGGGAAGTTATTGATACAGGAGTAAGAAATCTCAGTGATGAAAACTACATGGAAATCTTGTTATTTTCCAAGGCCAAAGTAATTATCCTTTTTATTGCAGTGAAGTAGTGAAAACAGCTATGCCTACATTAGTTTTCCTTTTTCTCTACAAGTGCTTTTTTTAAGACAAGAATAATACTGTTCATTAGAGTATAGTAATGCTTAGTGCACTCAGGAGTCATTTTAATCAAGTAAAAAACAAAGAGTGAAATTAAGTAATAAAGCAAGTAAGGGAGCCAGGCCCAGGGTTAATGAGGGACAGAAAAAAGATCTTGTTTTGATCACTTCCTCCATGAATCCATAAAAACTTTCTGTTAGTCTCTACAGGTAGACACAACCATCTCATACTTGCTATACTTGATTTCTTACCTTTTCCTCCTACAGTCCATAAGCTTCTGGGAGCACAGAAGAGGCCTTAGTTTCACACACTCCTATACCCTGGTATCATGTCAAGTATTTGGTACTTGTTTAATATTGTTGAATAAATGCCAAAGAGGAGATATATATATATATATATATATATGGACACAAAGATAGTATCTTAACATGTCTTATTAATAATCCTTAATAAAATGGAGAGTATTCCTAAAATCAAAGCCTCCATGATAAAAACTGAATGAATACACATTTAAGAGGAGGAAAAAAATAGAAACATTTTTTTGTACATTGATAGAAGACAGCATTAGTACACAGTGGCAAGAAATACACAGAAGAACTGTACAAAAAAGATCTTCACGACCCAGATAATCACATTGGTGTGATCATTCACCTAGAGCCAGACATCCTGGAATGTGAAGTCAAGTGGGCCTTAGAAAGCATGATTATGAAGAAAGCTAGTGGAGGTGATGGAATCCCAGTTGAGCTATTTCAAATCCTGGAAGATGATGCTGTGGAAGTGCTGCACTAAATATGCCAGCAAATTTGGACAACTCAACAGTGGCCACAGGACTGGAAAAGGTCAGTTTTCATTCCAATCCTAAAGAAAGGCAATGCCAAAGAATGCTCAAACTACCACACAATTGCACTAATCTCACATGCTAGTAAAGTAATGCTCAAAATTCTCCAAGCCAGGCTTCAGCAATATGTGAACCAAGAACTTCCAGATGTTCAAGTTGGTTTTAGAAAAGGAAGAGGAACCAGAGACCAAATTGCCAGCATCTGCTAGATCATCAAAAAAGTGAGAGAGTTCCAGAAAAACATCTATTTCTGCTTTATTGACTATGCCAAAGCCTTTGACTGTGTGGATCACAATAAACTGTGGAAGATTCTTCAAGAGATGAGAATACCAGACCACCTGACCTGCCTCTTGAGAAACCTATATGCAGGTCAGGAGGCAACAGTTAGAACTGGACATGGAACAACAGACTGGTTCCAAATAGGAAAAGGAGTACGTCAAGGCTGTATATTGTCACCTTGCTGATTTTTTTTTAAATTAAATTTTATTTTGCTTAACTTTACAATATTGTATTGCTTTTGCCATACATCAAGATGGATCCGCCACAAGTATACATGTGTTCCCCATCCTGAACCCTCCTCCCTCCTCCCTCCCCATACCATCCCCCTGGGTCGTCTCAATGCACCAGTCCCAGGCATCCGTTATCAGGCATCGTACCTGGACTGGCAACTTGTTTCAGATACGATATTATACATATTTCAATGCTATTCTCCCAAATCATCCCACCCTCTCCCATCTGATTTTTAACTTATATGCAGAGTACATCATGAGAAACGGTGGGCTGGAAGAAACACAAGCTGGAATCAAGATTGCCGGGAGAAATATCAATAACCTCAGATATGCAGATGACACCACCCTTATGGCAGAATGTGAAAAGGAACTAAAAAGCCTCTTGATGAAAGTGCAAGAGGAGAGTGAAAAAGCTGGCTTAAAGGTCAACATTCAGAAAACGAAGATCATTGCATACGGTCCCATCACTTCATGGGAAATAGATGGGGAAACAGTGGGAACAGTGTCAGAATTTCTTTTTTGGTGCTCCAAAGTCACTGCAGATGGTGACTGCAGCCATGAAATTAAAAGATGCTTACTCCTTGGAAGGAAAGTTATGACCAACCTAGATAGCATATTCAAAAGCAGAGACATTACTTTGCCAACAAAGGTCCGTCTAGTCAAAGCTATGGTTTTTCTATTGGTCATGTGTGGATGTGAAAGTTGGACTGTGAAGAAAGCTGAGTGCCAAAGAATTGATGCTTTTGAACTGTGGTGCTGGAGAAGACTCTTGAGAGTCCCTTGGACTGCAAGGAGATCCAACCAGTCCATTCTAAAGGAGATCAGCCCTGAGATTTCTTTGGAGGGAATGATGCTAAAGCTGAATCTCCAGTACTTTGGCCACCTCATGTGAAGATTTGACTCATTGGAAAAGACTCTGATGCTGGAGGGATTGGGGGCAGGAGTAGAAGCAGACAACAGAGGATGAGATGGCTGGATGGCATCACTGACTTGATGGACATGAGTTTGGGTGAACTCCAGGCATGCTGCAATTCATGGGGTTGCAGAGTCGGACATGACTGAGCTACTGAACTGAATTGAACTTGTTCTTAAATAGTAACAGTTAATTTTTAGTGTCCTGACTCTGACCCTTTCCTAGTTGTCCTCTGTGTTCCAATTTGCCCTCTACTCCCTTCCCAGTGTCTTCTGCTACAACTTAAAGGCATGTAGAAGGTCTAAAGTTAGTGATGCAGTAGTTAAGTGTGAGATGGTTGTGGACATGAACCTTCTTTGCTCAGCCTGGGGGTCTGTACCACCAAATGTGTTCTTAAAGGCCTCACCAATTAAGTGTGACTAGGACTTGGGTAGTGATATAATGGATACAGTGCATCAGGCAACAGTGTACCCACCTAGAGAATAAATAATCCAAATTTAAACAACTGCTCCTCAGTAACTACCAAAACACTGTCATAGAAAAGTACAGAGCTGATATCATCAAAATTGTGATTTGTAATAGATAAACCAAAAATCTTAACTCGTGAAATTTAACACATATTAAGTCTTCACAATTACTTATTTAGTAACACCATAAAGGCCAGACAAAACATAGTCACAGCTCCAATTTGTACTCCCAACCTCCAGTTTGTAAATTGTGGTTTAAATATATCTCAACAAAATTTAAAATTTTATAAGGATATTTTTAAAATCACAATGGTTCTGGAAAGTTTTGTCATTAGAGTACAAAATATTAATACATTGAAAAATACATTAAAACAGTTAGGGAGAGGATTACTCCCAAAAATTATATTATACTGATGTTAGACTGCAAAACTCTTGTATACAGGGACTAGCGACTTGTATGTTTTACATGATACATTCTGACTCTTCCTTTCTCCCTCACTCTTCAAAAAAAAGTGAATTATACACCTTGATTCATGGTATTGATCTGTTTCTCTAGTCAATTATGGACTGGAATGGGTGAATTTAACTCAGATGACCATTATATCTACTACTATGGAGAGGAATCCCTCAAAAGAAATGGAGTAGCCAACATGGTCAACAAAAAAGTCTGAAATGCAGTATTTGGATGCAATGTCAAAAAAGACAGAATGATCTCTGTTCGTTTCCAAGGCAAACCATTCAATATCACAGTAATCCAAGTCTATGCCCCAACCAGTAACGCTGAAGAAGCTGAACGGTTCTATGAAGACTTACAAGACATTTTAGAACCAACACCCAAAAAAGATGTCCTTTTCATTATAGGGGACTGGAATGCAAAAGTAGGAAGTCAAGAAACACCTGGAGTAACAGGCAAATTTAGCCTTGGAATACGGAATGAAGCAGGGCAAAGACTAATAGAATTTTGCCAAGAAAATGCACTGGTTATAGCAAACACCCTCTTCCAAAAATACAAGAGAAGACTCTACACATGGACATCACCAGATGGTCAACACCAAAATCAGATTTATTATATTCTTTGCAGTCAAAGATGGAGAAGCTCTATACAGTCAATAAAAACAAGACCAGGAGCTGACTGTGGCTCAGACCATGAACTTATTACCAAATTCAGACTGAAATTGAAGAAAGTAGGGAAAACCACTAGACCATTCAGGTATGACCTAAATCAAATCCCTTATGATTATACAGTGGAAATGAGAAATAGATTTAAGGGCCTAGATCTGATAGATAGAATGCCTGATGAACTATGGAATGAGGTTCATGACACTGTACAGGAGACAGGGATCAAGACCATCCCCATGGAAAAGAAATGCAAAAAAGCAAAATGGCTGTCTGGGGAGGCCTTACAAATAGCTGTGAAAACAAGAGAAGCGAAAAGCAAAGGAGAAAAGGAAAAATATAAGCATCTGAATGCAGAGTTCCAAAGAATAGCAAGAAGAGATAAGAAAGCCTTCCTCAGTGATCAATGAAAAGAAATAGAGGAAAACAACAGAATGGGAAAGACTAGGGATCTCTTCAGAAAAATCAGAGATACCAAGGGAACATTTCATGCAAAGATGGGCTCGATAAAGGACAGAAATGGTATAGACCTAACAGAAGCAGAAGATATCAAGAAGACGTGGCAAGAATACACAGAAGAACTGTACAGAAAAGAACTTCATGTCCCAGATAATCACGATGGTGTGATCACTCACCTAGAGCCAGACATCCTGGAATGTGAAGGCAAGTGGGCCTTAGGAAGCATCACTACGAAGAAAGCTAGTGGAGGTGATGGAATTCCAGTTGAGCTATTTCAAATCCTGAAAGATGATGCTGTGAAAGTGCTGCACTCAATATGCCAGCAAATTTGGAAAACTCAACAGTGGCTACAGGACTGGAAAAGGTCAGTTTTCATTCCAATCCCAAAGAAGGGCAATGCCAAAGAATGCTCAAACTACCACACAATTGCACTCATCACACGCTAGTAAAGTGATGCTCAAAATTCTCCAAGCCAGGCTTCAGTAGTATGTGAACCAAGAACTTCCTGATGTTCAAGCTGGTTTCAGAAAAGGCAGAGGAACCAGAGATCAAATTGCCAACATATGCTGGATCATGGAAAAAGGAAGAGAGTTCCAGAAAAACATCTATTTCTGCTTTATTGACTATGCCAAAGCCTTTAACTGTGTAGATCACAATAAACTGTGGAAGATTCTTCAAGAGATGGGAATACTAGACCACCTGACCTGCCCTTTGAGAAATCTGTATGCAGGTCAGGAAGCAACAGTTCGAACTGGACATGGAACAACAGACTGGTTCCAAATAGGAAAAGAAGTATGTCAAGGCTGCATATTGTCACCATGTTTATTTAACGTATATGCAGAGTACATCATGAGAAATGCTGAGCTGGAAGAAACACAAGCTGGAATCAAGATTGCTGGGAGAAATATCAATAACCTCAGATATGCAGATGACACCACCCTTATGGCAGAAAGTGAAGAGGAACTCAAAAGCCTCTTGATGAAAGTAAAAGAGGAGAGTCAAAAAGTTGACTAAAAGCTCAACATTCAGAAAACGAAGATCATGGCATCTGGTCCTATCACTTCATGGGAAATAGATGGGGAAACGATGGAAACAGTGTCAGACTTTCTTTTCTGGGACTCCAAAATCACTGCAGATGGTGACTGCAGCCATGAAATTAAAAGACGCTTACTCCTTGGAAGAAAAGTTATGTCCAACCTAGATAGCATATTCAAAAGCAGAGACATTACTTTGCCAACAAAGGTTCGTCTAGTCAAGGCTATGGTTTTTCTTGTGGTCGTGTATGGATGTGAGAGTTGGACTGTGAAGAAAGCTGAGCGCTGAAGAATTGATGCTTTTGAACTGTGGTGTTGGAGAAGACTCTTGAGAGTCCCTTGGACTGCAAGAAGATCCAACCAGTCCATTCTGAAGGAGATCAGCCCTGGGTGTTCTTTGGAAGGACTGATGCTAAAGCTGAAACTCCAGTATTTTGGCCACCTCATGCGAAGAGTTGACTCATTGGAGAAGACTCTGATGCTGGGAAGGATTGGAGGCGGGAGGAGAAGGGGACGACAGAGGATGAGATGGCTGGATGGCATCACTGACTCGATGGATGTGAGTCTGAGTGAATTCCAGGAGTTGTTGATCGACAGGGAGGCCTGGTGTGCTGCGATTCATGGGGTCGCAAAGAGTCAGACACGACTGAGTTATTGAACTGAACTGAACTGAACCCTTTCTCCACTTAAATTCCTTACTGCCCTAAAATAGTAAACCTGTCTAATGTATTTGGTGCACATACTGGTCTGCTCTGCATTCTAACAAACTGAACTGTTTTGTTCCTATCTTTTTAACTTTAAAGAACAGAACAATTTTTTCCTATAGAGCCAGTTGTTTTTAGTTTCCTACTAAGCATGCTGTTTTCTACATGTGTGATCATCTAGTCTATTGTCTAGTGTATCTCTGCAGTACTCCACAGAATGGACTCATGAAGTATACTTACTCATCCTGAAGTTACAAATGTACACAGACTCTCCAACCTGTTGACACCATAAGCAACACTGAAATAAACAACTTGTGTATGTTCCCTTGTACATTTACACAAGAATGTCTTAGGCCTATATGCCCAGAACTGAGATTGCCAGTTTCTAGGATACATGAAAGGGCCTCCCTGGTGGCTCCATGGTAAAGAATCTGCCTGTCAATGCAGGAGACATGTGTTCGATCCCTGGGTCAGGAAGATCCTCTGGAGAAGGAAATGGCAATCCACTCCAATATTTTTGCCTGAGAAATCTCATAAAGAGAAGAGCCTAGGGATTATAATCCATGAGGTTACAAAGAGTTGTCCATGACTGACTGACTAAACATCAACAACAATCCTTAAGTTTGTTTTGTCAATGTTCTAATTTATTGAGTATATACAGCTGTGTCATTAGCAGCTCAATATTTATTCATTATGTCTTGTTCATATTTCAGATACCTCTAATTATAATTTTCTACTTAATTATCAGTCTGAGAGATGTGTGATAAAATGACTTATTTTTTATCAACTGTCTTCTGCAGTTAATCTGTTGTTTTATTGCTTTTGAGTCTCTCTGCTAACATGCATACATATTTATGACTGATATATTATCATTCTATATTATTCCTTTTTAGTAGGTAATGAATTATTAACATCATCCCTCACAGAAATGAAATAATTGCTTTGCACACAATAAACCTTCAATAAAATTTTTAATTGAATTGGGTTAACATTGAATGAGATAATGCAGCTGGTTTTTAAGAGTTGACAAAATGAAATTGGAGGCCTATAAATGAATTAGAATTACCAATAGGATGCCATTCTGCTCTTGAAATTTCTCTGAAATTGAATGTACCTAAGGGTTCCAAAAGCGTATTTATTTTGAGGTTTAACCTAAGATATATTACTGAGTCTATAAAACTAGGGTTAGAACCCAGATCTTCTAGTTCAGTTTGAAAAAGAAAGAAAAAGAAAAAGGGAAGCAAACAAGAGAGAAACTAGGAGTCATACACATGACTAAGATTGACCAAAGACTGAGAAAACCAGAGACGGAAGGATCAAGAAGAGAGATTGAAAGAGATAAAAAGAGAAAGAAGTGAATATCCCCTATCTTTGACCAATTATTATGTGTCAGGCAGTGTTATATATTTTCCACATATATTATTTTGTTAATGTACACAAACATACTTGATAAAATCATTTTTGACAAACAAGAACAACAACTTCTGACAGACAATGTAGATCAGGCTCTTTCCAACATAGCTCTGATATTTATGGCTTAACTCTTCACAGTCAATTTGATTCAGAATGAGGACATGAGTTTTCATAAAGCATAAGCAGGTCTAATTTTAGCAGATTTTTACAAATGCTTTACTGCATTTCTAACAGAAATAATGTACCCAAGAATTATGTCACTGGTTACTACATTTTAGTGATATTTCTACTGTAGTAGTCTCCAAACCTTATTATAAAACCATCCTTAAATGCATAACTAATAGCTGCATGTGTAAGAAATGTACATATGAAAAAATTCGTACCTATTGGTAAAAAAACATTTTATGACATATGTAATTACAAAAATTATACTATCATGGCTGCCTAAAATATAAACAATGAAAAAAATTTAGTATATTTATATCATTTACTATGTTATAATTTTTATTCTTTGATTTTCAGGTTCTTAATCAGAAGTCCATGAAATATTAGGGTTTTCCATTGACATTGGTTTTCAACTGAACTTCTCATATTAAAATCATCTTGAATTGGTTTTATATTACTTCAACTGGGAAAGTCATAAATAGTAAATGGGTTATAATGCATGAGTTTTAGGGATTTTTTTAAAAAGTATTTGCAAATGTTATGTGTGTGTACATGTGTAATGGTGAGGGGTTACTTAAGGAGTGAGATTTGCTTTGATTAGTGACATACTGGACTGTTGACTTTGTTACTATGATATATATATAATCTTCAAAGAAGCTAAGATAAAATAATTAAAAATCATTCAACCATTAACACTTTTCAACACATTATTTATTGTAAATTAATTCATGAGTGTTTTTCAGAGACAACGTTCAGTATAGTTATTTCTTTAGCAGTCAATATTCATGGTTGAATGAAAATGTTTATTACTACAACTTACTATCAAAATAGGCATTCTATTCCAATTATACAAATAAATACTTTATACATGACTTTGACTTGAGATATGCAAATATGACATATTCTTTTTATTTTGTTTAAAAATAAATTCACACTAAAAGATAAACAAAATCATATGCCTTGGTTCATAAAAGACTATACAATAATTTATGAATGTGGCATGATTTTTAAGATTGTCATCTGGAGATATGAAATTAAACCTCTTAAAAATGGTAAGTTGTTATAGTCACTTGAAAAGAAGCTGGCCCACAAACAACATTAATTACAAGTTTCAAGGTTTTATTTCTTGAAATTGTGACTAACTGTTACATGCAGAAAAATCAGGCATTTCAGGAATCAATAACATTTTTAACATTATGGAAAAATAAAAGCACACAAGATGTGCATGTGTGCTTAGGCACTCAGTTGTGTCCGACTTCTTGTGACTCCATGGAGTAGCCTGGCAGGTTGCCCTGTCAGTGGAATTTTTCAGGCAAGAATACTGGAGTGGGTTGTCATTTCTTCTTCCAGGGGATCTTCCAGACCCAGGGATTGAACCTGCTGCTCCTGTGTCTCTCCCATTGGCAGGCAGATTTTTTTACCACTGTGCCACCTGAGAAGTCGTGCAGCACAAGATGTGACTCATCCTTCGAAAAGTTATAAAGCTATTTCCTCATACATATAAATATGTCTTTACAGCTGGACTTAATAATCAATAAGTGAATCACAAAAGTAAGTTGTGTTGTCTGTTTCCACTTCTGAAGGATACTTATAGAAACATCAAGTTCAAAATAGTTAAAATAATCTATGTTATAGCTCTATACAATAAATTATAATGAAAGTGCCCATTATTGTTGCTGTTGTCCAGTTGCTAAGTCGTGTCTGACTATTTGCGACTCCATGAACTTCAGCACACCAGGCTTCCCTGTCCTTCTCTATTCCTGGAATTGTCCTTCACTATCTCACAGAAAAGTCCTTTGAGTCGGTGTTCCCATCTAAACATGTCATCCTCTGTCACCCACTTCTCTTCCTGACCTATATCTTTCCTAGCATCAAGGTCTTTTCCAATAAGTTGGCTCTTTGCATCAAGTGGCCAAAGAACCAGAGCTTCAGCTTCAGCATAGGTTCTTCCAATGAATATTCAGGCTTGATTTCATTTAGGATTGGTTAGTTTGATCTTCTTGCTGTCCAAGGAACTGTTAAGTGTCTTCTCTTCACCACATATCGAACACATCAATTCTTCGGCACTCAATGTTCAGCAGTCAAATCTCATATCCGTACATAATTACTGGAAAAGCCATCAATTCAGTCAGTTCAGTTGCTCAGTCATGTCTGACTCTTTTTAATGACCCCACAGACTGCAGCACACCAGGCCTCCCTGTCCATCAACAACTCCTGGAGTTTATTCAAATTCATATCCATTGAGTCAATCATGCCATCCAACCATCTAATCCTCTGTCATCCCATTCTGCTTCTGCCTTCAATCTTTCCCAGAATCAGGGTCTTTTCAAATGAGTCAGTTCTTCACATCAGGTGGCCAAAGTATGGGAGTTTCAGCTCATCAGTTCTTTCAGAGAATATTCAAGGCTGATTTCCTTTAGGATGGACTGGTTAGATCTCCTTGCAGTTCAAAGGACTCTCAAGAGTCTTCTCCAACACCACAGTTCAAAAGCATCAATTCTTCAGCACTCAGCTTTCTTCACAGTCCAACTCTTACATCCATACATGACTACTAGAAAAACCATAGATAGCCTTAACTAGATGGATCTTTGTTGGCAAAGCAATGTCTCTGCTTTTTAATATGCTGTCTAGGTGGGTCATAACTTTTCTTTAAAGGAGTAAGCATCTTTTAATTTCATGGCTGCAGTGATTTTGGAGCCCAAGAAAATAAAGTCTGCTACCGTTTCCACTGTTTCCCCATCTATTTGCCATGAAGTGATAGGATCAGATGCCATGATCTTAGTTTTCCAAATATTGAGCTTTAAGACAACTTTTTCACTCTCCTCTTTCACTTTCATCAAGAGGCTCTTTGGTTCTTCTTAGCTTTCTGCCATAAAGGTGGTGTCATCTGCATATCTGAGGTTATTGATATTTCTTCCAGCAATCTTGATTCCAGCTTGTGTTTCATCCAGCCCAGCATTTCTCATGATGTACTCTGCATATAAATCAAATAAGCAGGGTGACAATATACAGCCTTGACGTACTCCTTTCCCAATTTGGAACCAGTCTGTTGTTCCATGTTCAATTCTAACTGTTGCTTCCTGACCTGCATACAAATTTCTCAAGAGGCAGATCAGGTAGTCTGGTATTCCCATCTCTTTCAGAATTTTCCACAGTTTCTTGTGATCCGCACAGTCAAAGGCTTTGGCATAGTCAATAAAGCAGAAATAGATGCGTTTCTGGAACTCTCTTGCTTTTTCGATGATCCAACAGATGTTGGCAATTTGATCTCTGGTTCCTCTGCCTTTTCTAAAATCAGCTTGAATATCTGGATATTCATGGTTCATGTACTGTTGAAGCCTGGCTTGGGGAATTTTGAGCATTACTTTGCTGGCTTGTGAGATGAGTGCAATTGTGCAGTAGTTTGAGCATTCTTTGGTATTGCCTTTCTTTGGGATTGGAATGAAAACTGACCTTTTCCAGTCCTGTGGCCCTGTTGAGTTTTCCGGGTTTGCTGGCATATTGAGTGCAGCACTTTCACCACATCATCTTTTAGGATTTAAAATAACTTAACTGGAATTCCATCACCTCCACTAGCTTTGTAGTGATGTTTGTTTTCTAAGGCCCACTAAACTTTGCATTCCAGGATGTCTGGCTCTAGGTGAGTGATCACACCATCGTGATTATATGGGTCATGAAGATCTTTTTTGTACAAATTTTCTGTGTATTCTTGTCACCTCTTAATATCTTCTGTTTCTGTAAGGTCCATACAGAGCATTCTGTAATGTCCATTATTGTGCTCATCTTTGCATGAAATGCTCCGTTGGTATAATTCTTTTGTGTATTCTTGTCACTTCTTCTTAATATCTTCTGCATCTGTTAGGTCCATAAAGAGCATCTTTAATGTCATTCATGGTGCCAATGTTTCCATGAAATATTCCCTTGGTATCTCTAATTTTCTTGAAGCAATCTCTAGTCTTTCCCATTCTGTTGTTTTCCTCTATTTCTTTGCATTGATCACTGAGGAAGCCTTTCTTATCTCTTCTTGCTATTCTTTGGAATTTCAATTCAAATGGGTAGATCTTTCCTTTTTTCTTTGCCTTTCACTTCTCTTCCTTTCACAGATGTTTATAAGGCCTGCTCAGATAATTATTTTGCTTTTTGTATTTATTTTTCTTGGTGATGGTCTTGATCCCTGCCTTTGTACACTGTCAGGAACCTCCGTCCATAGTTCTTCAGGCACTCTGTCTATCAGGTCTAATTCCTTGAATCTATTTCTCACTTCTACTGTATTTCGAGTGTATTATATACATTTTCACTGTAAGGGATTTGCTTTTGGTCATACCTGAATGGTCTAGTGGTTTTCCCTCCTTTCTTCAATTTAAGTCTGAATTTGGCAATAAGGAGTTCATGATCTGAGCCATAGTAGCTCCCAGTCCTGTTTTTGCTGACTGTATAGAGCTTCTGCATCTTTGGCTGCAAAGAATATAATCAATCTGATTTCTGTTGTTCTTAGTAATGCTGCCTATGGCCCACTTGACTTCACACTCCAGGAAGTCTGGCTCCAGGTGAGTGATCACAACATTGTGATTATCCAGGTCATTAAGAGTTTTTTGTACAGTTCTTCCATGTATTCTTGCCACGTCTTCTTAATCTCTTCTGCTTCTATTAGGTCCTTGCTGTTTCTGTCCTTTATTGTGCCCATCTTTGCATGAAATGTTCACTTGATAGCTCTAGTTTTCTTGAAGGGATCTTAGTCTTTCCCAATCTGTTGCTTTCCTTTTTTTTTTTGCATTGTTCACTTAAGAAGGCTGTTTTACCTCTCCTTGCTATTCTCTGGAACCTACATTTAGTTGGGTATATCTTTCCTTTTCCCCTTTGCCTTTTGCTTCTGAGCTATTTGGAAGGCCTCCTCACACAATCACTTTGCCTTCTTGTGTTTCTTTTCTCTTGGGCATGGTTTTGGTCAACACCTCCTGTATAATATTACAAATCTCTGTCCATAGTTCTTCAGGCATTCTGTCTACAATATTTAATCCCTTGAATCTATTTGTCACCTCCACTGTATAATCATAGGGGCTTAATTTAGGTCATATGTGAATGGCCTAGTGGTTTTCCTTACTTTCTTCCCTTTAAGCCTGAATTTTGCAATAAGGAGCTGATGATCTGAGCCATAGTCAGCTCCTGGTCTTGTTTTTGCTGCCTGTATAGAGCGTCTCCATCTTTATAATCAATTTTATTTCAGTATTGATCATTGGTGATGTCCATGTGTCTAGTCTTCTCTTGTGTCATTGGAAGAGGGTGCTTGCTATGACCAGTGGGTTCTCTTGGCAAAACTCTGTTAAAGTGGCCATATAATTTGTGATACACAGTGGGACAACTTAGAGAGAGTGAATGTTATCAGTATTATTGATAATAATTACACTGGGGGAAAAATTGAACCTGTCCCAACAAACTGGCACATAAGATTAACTTCACTACAGTGAACTTTGATTTCTTCCTATTTACCTCTTGTTTTTCCAGGAGAAAAAAACAAGTGTATATGAAGCTTTTGGACATTCTCTACAGAAAGATTCAGGATGGCAAACTGGTTTCATTTCAAGTGTCACTTATTGATGTAATGCTTGGAGCACTGGACCGACTGAAAGGCCATGCTGGAACTTTGCAGTAATGCATGCCTTGCCCAGTTTTCAGTGGAAGAGCTAATGCTACAGGTGTGGAGTATTTTCTGACTTTCATGAGGCTATTTTTTTTACTAGTTTAACACTTTCTTTTTCCTCATGCTTCATTGGTTTCTTGACAAACTAAGTCATAATAAAAACATACCAGTATTTTTCTATATGATCTACATTAACAGTCTTCAAAACAACTCCATATGATGGATTAACATTACTGTTCCCATTTTATCAATAAGAAAGCTGAGATACTGAGAATTTTAAAAACTTCCTGAGGTTGTATAACAATCAGTAGGCCTGAGATCTAGACTCCAGACAGTCTGGCTCCAGATGCCCTATATATAACCAGCATGTTACAATTTCTTTAGGTACTGCCTGAGATACTTGGAACTCTTGGTTATCAATGCCCATAATACAATTAAAAATCTAGTTTGAACACTACAAGACAACATATAATTTACATTTCAACTCACTTTAAAACTAACAAAATTCTGTGATCAGAAAAAAAAAAAAGAGGAAAGGAAATACTGAAGTATGGAAAAGACTAGAAAGTCAGAGTCTACACAGAAGCCTTAAAATCATCTAAGTTTTTTAACCCCTTTTGCTTAAAAGAATTACTTGGTTCACTTCTGTAACCACAGTAATTAGAAGGACATGTTTGACATGAAAAGATGCTCAACATTATTCATTAAAGAAATGCAAATTAAAACTCCAATGAGATATCACCTCACACAGGTCAGAATGACCATCAGCAAAAAATCTACAAACAGCGTTACAAACAATAAATGCTAGAGAGGATACAGAGAAAAGGGAACCTTCCTTTACTGTTGGTGGGGATGTAAATTGATACAGTCACTATTAAGAACAGTATGAAGATTCCTTAAAAAGCTAGAAATAAAACTACCATATGACCCAGCAATCCCACTATTGGGCATAAACCCTGAGAAAACCACAATTCAAAAAGACACCTGTACCCCAGTGTTCCCTGCCACACTATTTACAACAGCCAGGACATGGAAGTAAACTAGATGTCCACTGGCAAATGAATGGATAAGGAAGCTTATCCATTAATCCAATAAACAAATATTACTCAGCCATAAAAGGAACACATTTGAGTCAGTTTCAGTGAGGCGAATCAACCTAGGCCCTCTAGTTCCTCTAATGAGGTAGATGATCCTGTTATATAGAGTGAAGTCAGAAAGAGAAAAACAAATCTCATATATTAACACATATATATAGAATCTAGAAAAATATTACTGGTGAACCTATTTGCAGAGAAAGAATGGAGATACATATGTAGAAAACAGACTTGTACACACAGTGAGGGAAGGAGAGGGTAGAACAAAATTGCAAAAGTAGCATTAACATGTATATACTATCATGTGTAAAAGAGACAGGGTAAAGTTGATATGTATTAATAACACAAGGAGCCCAGCCTGGCGCACTGTGATGACCTAGAGTGTGGGGTGTATATTCTCATTATCTTCCTAAGAGCAGGAAAGCTTCATGAGAGCAGGGACTTTCAGGGTTGTTTATTTTTATCCCCCACCACTGCTCTAACCTCTAGAGGCTTTCCAGATGGCACTAATGGTAAAGAACCCACCTGCCAATGCAGGAGATATAAGAGACCTGGGTTTGATCCCTGTGTTTGGAAGATCCCCAGGAGAAGGGAATGGCAACCCACTCCAGCATTCTTGCCTGGGAAATCCCATGGACAGAGGAGCCTGGAAGGCTACAGTCCATGGAGTCACAAACAGTCAGACATGACTTAGCAACTGAACAACAAACAAGCAGAGTGAAATACCATGGGTGGTCCCTAGTAAAAACCCTGCCTTGAGATATGCAGTCAGTTCTTAGATTGCACCCAACTAGTGGTCTGATCTTAAAATCTGACTTGAAAATATACAATGTTCCATAAAATTTTACAATGTTAAGTCCATATTTTCATTCCTAGACTGGTATTACATTGTTTCAGTGTATTAATAAGGACCCTATCAAAGCAGGAAAAGTTAAGGTCTTAAAGCTTCTCAAGTTATTTTGTCTTTTTTCAATTATTTCTTCAATCTGCTTCTAGAACATTTCATCAAATTATTATGCCCAATGTTGTGATGCTCCTTAATTACCTAATTAGGGCTTCCCGTGGGGGCACTAGTGGTAAAAAATTTGCCTGTAAATGCAGGAGACTTAGGAGATGTGGGTTCAATCCCTGGGTCAGGCAGGGCATGGAGTCGGGCACGGCAACCCACTCCAGTATTCTTACCTGGAGAATCCCCATGGACAGAGGAGCCTGGTGGCTACAGTCCATAGGGTGGGACAGAGTCAGACACAACTGAAGTGACTTAGCACACACACTTTTAGAATATTTCATCAAATTATTACCCCCAATGATTGTGATGCTCCTTAATTACTATGAATTGAAGGGAGTATCTAATAATATTTTCAAGTTTCCATGTTAAAATAATTTTAAGAAAGATGTGCACTTAGCAGAAAAGTCCAAAGGATGTTACTACTTAACAGAATTTGTGTATGGGTAAATGACATTAGTGCTATATTTCAAATGTTGGCAATTTAGAGAGGTTGATCCAGCTATTGGTTATTATCTCCATGGTTTAAGCCTATGTCAATTAGCAGACTATGATTCAACCTGCCCAGGTGGCTCAGAGGTTAAAGCGTCTGCCTGCAATGCAGGAGACCTGGGTTCGATCCCTGGGTCGGGAAGATCCCCTGGAGAAGGAAATGGCAACCCACTCCAGTATTCTTGCCTGGAGAATCCCATGGACAGAGGAGCCTGGTGGGCTACAGTCCACGGGGTCGCAAAGAGTCGGACACGACTGAGCGACTTCACTATCACTATGATTCAATGCTAATATTCTAATAAAATCAACAGATTTTCTTGACATATATTAGCTCTTGAGAATAAACTAAAAAGCCCAGGAAATAAATCTAATTCACTCAAGAGCTCCAATCAAAGAACTCCCATGTGGTCAATTATCAAAGTCAGAGTATTTCTTACAGGGATCAGAGAGGGGATTTTTTCTATCTCATACTATTTTGTAACAAGTATATATTGTTTTGCAATTTAAAAATGAAGTAAAGATGATTAAATTAAAAAATGTTTTAAGACTGTAACTAAATTATGACTGGTACATGCAAATTAATTGCTCAGTTGATTACCTCATGCAACATTCAATAAGGTAGATCCTCTTAAAAGTTCCAATTTATAGGGGAGTTAAGCAAATCACATAGTTTGTATATAAATAACCTTACTGATATCTATTTGCATAATTGAGAGGTAGAAAATTTTCCTGGAGTGAGTGAGTCCAAAGTTTATAAGTTTTAATTGTCTTAAGTTATCAGCAATTTTGGCCCTTCAAAAACTTTAATTCTATTTACACGCCCATGATCAAAGACTGCTTGCCTGCTTTCTTACAACATGCATCATTGGTCTTTTTAATTTACCAAACTGAAAAGTTAAAGCAGTACCTAATTCTTCAAAGTCTTATTGCATGTATTTTATTCTTGGTAAAGTTGAACATTCTTTCAGATGTTTATTGTCAATTTTTAATTTATTACTGAAGGCCAATTTCAAGGGAAGAAATACAAATTATCAAAGGTACAGGCAGAATACATTTTTTTTCCAGTCCTGGAAAGAAATTTCACTTGTGGGATTGTATCTTTAATAAATGAATAGGATAAAACATCATAACTGACCCCATGAATTGAACTGCGAAAACTGGTATTGACATGTTTCAGTTATTGACTGGGTGCAATCATGTGATTTGAAGAAAATATAACCTCTACACAATTTTAAATTCTAATCCAAAGTTATGGGGCTTCCCTGGTGGCTCAGATGGTAAAGAATCTGCCTGTGATACAGGAGACACGGGTTTGGTCCCTTGCTTGAGAAGATCCTCTGGAGAAGGGTATAGCAACCCACTCCAGTATTCTTGCCTGGAGATTCCTCAAGGAGCCTGGTCAGCTACAGTCCATGAGGTCATAAAGAGTCAGACACGAATGAGCGACTAAGCACACAGCACAATCCAAAGTTATAGATAATATTTCTGAAGTGAAATCAGCCACTTGGTATTTTCTCTTTATTTTTCTCTGAATAGTCTAAAACTCGCATATGAGTTCCAGCTCTACATCCAAGGAGAAATATCAGTGTGGGTGCCTTACTTACCGGTTTTCTAAATTGCAAAATACAATACAAATCACATGATCTTCTCAATAGATTCAGGAAAAAGTATATTACAAAATTCAAAACACTTTCATGGTAAACACTCTCAACACATTACATATAGAAGAAATTTACTTCAACATAGCGTAACAAAGGCTATATATGACAAGCCCACAGCTAACATCACAATCAACAGTAAAAAAAAACTTCAAGCTGTTTCTCTGAAGATCAGAAACAAGTAAGGATACCTACTCTTGTTACTTCTATACAATACAGTACTAGAAATCTTAGAGCAGTTATTCAGGAAACAGAAATAAAAGACATCCAAATCACAAAGGAAGAAGTAGAATTATCTCTAGTTGCAGAAGACATGACATGATCTTCTATATATAAAACACTAAACACGTCACAAAAAATCTAATAAACAAGTTCTTAAAAGTTGTAGGACCGAAAAGCAACATGCAAATATTAGTTGTATTTCTATATACTAAGAAAAAACTATTTGAAAAGGATATTAAGAAAATAATACTATTTACAACAGCATTAAAAAAAAGAATAAACTTAACCAAGGATGTGAAAGACTTGCACACAGAAAACTAGAAAATACTGATGAAAAAATTTAAAAATACATCAAAACTCAAAAAAATCAGTATCATTTAACTAGTAATGATTGGAACTTTTGTTCAAAACTAATTTCCATTATTGTATGTGACTAAGCTTTTTAATTTCCTCAATGGCTGCTTTAATATTACTAACATAATTAATAACTCTAGGGAAAATATAAAATAATGATGAGTCTAAAGTTATAGAAAGAGAAAAGGAAATCACAAGAAAATTTTAGTAGACTAATTATAAAGTTAATTTAAAATTTTCCTTTCTAGAAACTAAAACAAAGTTGAAATATAATTAGTGTATTGCTTACTTATAGAAACAAAATAAATACACTCTAAACACAGGGCTCAAAATAGTTTTTATTTTTGGCACCAAATAAAATTAAACCAGGCATTTTGAGAGGATTAGTGACAAATTTGAGGAAGCAGGTCATATTGCTATGAGAATCCATACAATGTAGACCATACTTGATTCATTTCAGAGCAATGTTGGGTATCCAGGGAAATGAAAAGGTATTCTAAAAGTACCATGCACCCATTGTGTTTTAGAAACTCACAAATATTTCTCATGTTTAATCTTAAAAAGTATCACAAAAATTGGGAAATGCACATTAAAAAATAATCTTAGAAGTTACTCAAGCTAGTATAGCAATGAGTAGAAGAGACAGCATTCAAATCCATCTCTGAAATTATTATAGAAGGTATTATAATCAATGTTCGTTTTATATGTTGGCTTTAAAATCAAGAACATAAGATATGAAAGTTATACCAACATTTCATTTAATTCTACATAGTGGACTATTGTCCTACTACCCCAAACCGCAGCCCCAGTTCTGTTTCCAGACTTTCTTGTATCTATTTCTAAGCCACACAGATTGTGTGAAGCTTCAGGTTCTCTTTTGAGAAAGATGATAGTTAAAATATTTAACAATTTGCATGATTTATCACAAACCAATCATAAGTGACATCAGATGCAAATAACCCGACCTTGTGAACATACACTTGATGGACGAGTTCAGTATTGCTCCAAGGCACTTTGGTCCTGCCTTTTCCTACTTGATGCATACTTCTCATTCCAGTTCTTCTGTTTAAGTACCAAGCTTTGCCATATATAAACCAGGGAGAGTGAATGTGTGGGCCAAACAAATAGAATTGGCAGGTTTAAAATAGCACTTTAAAGTACTAAGAAGTTAGACAATTTTCTTGATCTATATCCCTAATTTAGAAAATTGTTAACAAAAGTAGGCACTCAATTGAGAAACTAAAGTAGAAACAGATTATGATTTAAAATATTTTAAAGTAGGCTCAACTGAAAATATTTAAATAGAACTCTCTGTCTGGCAAAGAGATATATATTTATTTTCAATACAGGTTTAAATGACCAATGGTGGCATATTTAAAGAAAGACCAAAGATCAACCTGCTGCTACTGCTGCTGCAAAGTCGCTTCAGTCGTATTCGGCTGTGCGCGATCCCATAGACGGCAGCCCACCAGCCTCCCCCGTCCCTGGGATTCTCCAGGCAAGAACACTGGAGTGGATTACCATTTCCTTCTCCAATGCATGAAAGTGAAAAGTGAAAGTGAAGACGCTCAGTCGTGTCCGACCCTCAGCGACCCCATGGACTGCAGCCTTCCAGGCTCCTCCGCCCATGGAATTTTCCAGGCAAGAGTATTGGAGTGGGGTGCCATTGCCTTCTCCAAAAGATCAACCTACTTTGAAGTAAATATTGAAATTAGGGGTAAATAAAATCTTCAGAAAGAAAAAGAAATCTTACCAAAAGTAATACAATTGTGATTTTTGTACTCAGATATAGGAATTGAAATGTGTTTAGGCTAAACTGTGTTCTATATATCAGGTGTTTTTCATGTGCTATTTACGTGATTCTCCTAATAACACTATCTTAAGGGAAATCCTAGTCTCCATTTTACAAGTCAAGAAACTAAAGTCCTGAACTCTAAATAACTTCTCTAGGAATTATTAAATGGCAGAGATAGTGAAACGAAGAAGACACTCAGGCTCCTGAGTATGTGAGCCTTTCTGTCAGCCTCCATGACCTTCCAGAGTTCCAAAGGGCATGTTCAAACAGATGCTTATCGGGGAAGGAAGGGGATACAGAGACAAAGGAGAAGTCAAGAAACAATAGTGTAGCCTTGGCACAGGATCCTGCTTCTGTCTCAAGGGACACACGTAACAGTATCCTTTGAGCTCTTTATGCAACTAAAGTGCTAGCAGCTCAGCTGAGTCCAGCACTTTGTGACCCCATGGACTGGAGCTCACCAGGCTCCTATGTCCATGGGATTCTCCAGACAAAAAATCCTGGAATGAATAGCCATTCCCTTCTCCAAGGGATCTTCCCAACCCAGGGACTGAACCCATGTCTCTTATGTCTCCTGCATTGGCAGGAGCCATCTGAGCAACCAGGGAAGCCCCCACCCCCAATAAATAGAAGATGAGGCAATTCTCATTCCAGAGAGGTGGTCATGGTTTTACATCCTTGAGAACCAGAGAGACTTTATCTGGAGACTACCTGTGGACAGATAATAGGAATACAAGTCCTGCACACATTCTTTTTTTTTTTGTTTCTTTTTTTTTTAAATTTAATTTTATTTTTTAACTTTACAATATTGTATTGGTTTTGCCATGTATCAAAATGAATCCACCACAGGTATACACGTGTTCTCCATCCTGAGCCCTCCTCCCTCCTCCCTCCCCATACCATCCCTCTGGGTCGTCCCAGTGCACCAGCCCCAGGCATCCAGTATCGTGCATCGAACCTGGACTGGTGACTCGTTTCATATATGATATTATACATATTTCAATGCCATTCTCCCAAATCATCCCACCCTCTCCCTTGCCCACAGAGTCCAAAAGACTGTTCTATACATCTGTGTCTCTTTTGCTGTCTCTTAAACAGGGTTATTGTTACCATCTTTCTAAATTCCATATATATGCGTTAGTATACTGTATTGGTGTTTTTCTTTCTGGCTTACTTCACTCTGTATAATAGGCTCCAGTTTCATCCACCTCATTAGAATTGATTCAAATGTATTCTTTGTAATGGCTGAGTAATACTCCATTGTGTATATGTACCACAGCTTTCTTATCCATTCATCTGCTGATGGACATCTAGGTTGCTTCCATGTCCTGGCTATTATAAACAGTGCTGCGGTGAACATTGGGGTACACGTGTCTCTTTCAATTTTGGTTTCCTCGGTGTGTATGCCCAGCAGTGGGATTGCTGGGTCAGAAAGCAGTTCTATTTCCAATTTTTTAAGGAATCTCCACATTGTTCTCCATAGTGGCTATACTACTTTGCATTCCCACCAACAGTGTAAGAGGGTTCCCTTTTCTCCACACCCTCTCCTTATTGCTTGTAGACTTTTGGATCGCAGCCATTCTGACAGGCATGAAATGGTACCTCATAGTGGTTTTGATTTGCATTTCTCTGATAATGAGTGATGTTGAGCATCTTTTCATGTGTTTGTTAGCCATCTGTATGTCTTCTTTGGAGAAATGTCTATTTAGTTCTTTGGCCCATTTTTTGATTGGGTCATTTATTTTTCTGGAATTGAGCTGTAGGAGTTGCTTGTATATTTTTGAGATGAGTTGTTTGTCAGTTGTTTCATTTGCTGTTATTTTCCCCCATTCTGAAGGCTGTCTTTTCACCTTGCTTATAATTTCCTTTGTTGTGCAGAAGCTTTTTAAGTTTAATTAGGTCCCATTTGTTTATTTTTGCTTTTATTTCCAATATTCTGGGAGGTGGGTCATAGAGGATCCTGCTGTGATGTATGTCAGAGTGTGTTTTGCCTATGTTCTCCTCTAGGAGTTTTATAGTTTCTGGTCTTACGTTTAGATCTTTAATCCATTTTGAATTTATTTTTGTGTATGGTGTTAGAAAGTGCTCTAGTTTCATTTTTTTACAAGTGGTTAACCAGTTTTCCCAGCACCACTTGTTAAAGAGATTGTCTTTAATCCATTGTATATTCTTCTCAACCTCACCTTTGAACCATTGCTATAAAGTGAAAGTGAAGTCACTCAGTCGTGTCCAGCTCTTTGCGACCCTGTGGACTGTAGCCATCCACCAGGCTCCTCCATCCATGGGATTCTCCAGGCAAGAATACTGGAGTGGGTTGCCATTTCCTTCTCCAGGGTATCTTCTTGACCCAGGGATCAAACCCAGGTCTTTTGCATTGCAGACAGATGCTTTAACCTCTGAGCCACCAGAGAGGACCCTGGTGCTCAAAACTATAAAACTCCTCATCAAATCCTCCCAGGCTGGGACATAGTTTTTCAGGGTAGGCACCTGCTGTGTCAACCTTTGCCTAACAAAGCAATAAAAGTATTATTTTCTACTTCACCAAAACCTCTGTCTCTGAGATTTAATTTGGTACCAAAGCACAGAGATCAAGTTTTCAGCATCAGTAGGACATACTTGGAGAAGGCAGTGGCACGCCACTCTAACACTCTTGCCTGGAAAATCCCATGGACGGAGGAGCCTGGTGGGCCACAGTCCATGGGGTCGCTAAGAGTCAGACAAGACTGAGCGACTTCACTTTCACTTTTCACTTTCATGCATTGGAGAAGGAAATGGCAGCCCACCCCAGTGTTCTTGCCTGGAGAATCCCAGGGACAGGGGAGTCTGGTGGGCTGCCGTCTATGGGGTCGCACAGAGTCGGACACGACTGAAGCGACGCAGCAGCAGCAGCAGCAGGATGTACTTTTTCTTTACCTTCTGCAGCAGAATTTCTAGAAGTATGTCTGGACAGAAGGTACTTTTCACAATCCAGTGGAATGGGAAGAAAAGAACAATTACTGCTAGAGGAAATACATGTGGATATATCTAATATCTGAGGGCTTCACCTGGCTAAAACTGAGTCCCAAGAGAGTAAACACAGAAATATCCTCACCTGTAGAAAAAAAATTCCTGTTAAATTATGTAGTTAATCATTGAACTTACCTCTTTAGGATCCAAAGGATCCTTCCTCTCTTACTCATCCCAGTATGTTATTGAAATTGCTGGCACTCGTGACTTGTCACTATAAAATCAGCTTCTGCACAACAAAGGAAACTATAAGCAAGGTGAAAAGACAGCCTTCATAATCGGAGAAAATAATAGCAAATGAAGCAACAGACAAACAACTAATCTCAAAAATATACAAGCAACTCCTACAGCTCAATTCTAGAAAAATAAACGACCCAATCAAAAAATGGGCCAAAGAACTAAATAGACATTTCTCCAAAGAAGACATGCAGATGGCTAACAAACACATGAAAAGATGCTCAACATCACTCATTATCAGAGAAATGCAAATCAAAACCACTATGAGGTACCATTTCACGCCAGTCAGAATGGCTGCGATCCAAAAGTCCACAAGCAACAAATGCTGGAGAGGGTGCGGAGAGAAGGGAACCCTCTTACACTGTTGGTGGGAATGCAAACTAGTACAGCCACTATGGAGAACAGTCTGGAGATTCCTCAAAAAACTGGGAATAGAACTGCCTTATGATCCAGCAATCCCACTGCTGGGCATACACACTGAGAAAACCAGAATTGAAAGAGACACGTGTACCCCAATGTTCATAGCAGCACTGTTTACAATAGCCAGGATGTGGAAGCAACCTAGATGTCCATCCACAGATGAATGGATAAGCAAGCTGTGGTACATATATACAATGGAGTATTACTCAGCCATTAAAAAGAATACATTTGAATCAGTTCTAAGGAGGTGGATGGAACTGGAGCCTATTATACAGAGTGAAGTAAGCCAGAAAGAAAAACACAAATACAGTATACTAACGCATATATATGGAATTTAGAAAGATGGTAAAAATAACCCTATTTACGAGACAGCAAAAGAGACACTGATGTATAGAACAGTCTTTTGGACTCTAGGACTGGGAGAGGGTGGGATGATTGGGGAGAATAGCATTGAAATGTGTATAATATCATATCTGAAACGAGTCGTCAGTCCAGGTATGATGCCGGATGGCAGATGCCTGGGGCTGGAGCACTGGGACGACCTGGAGGAATGGTGTGGGGAGGGGGGAGGGAGGGGGGTTTCAGGATGGGGAACATGTGTATACTGGTGGCGGATCCATCTCGATGTAGAGTAAAAGCAATACAATATTGTAAAGTTAAGCAAAATAAAAAAAATAATAATAAAAAATAAAATAAAATAAAATAAAATCACCTATTTATATGTTGAAACACTCATTAACACTCACTAACAACTGTCTCTGTGTTTCAGAAAATCACGGTATCTGTGGGAAATCCAGTCTTTTGCAGTAGGTGGTCAACCAAATATTCAGTGCCCCCTACCCAGAGCAAATTGGCAAAGTCCTATAGAAAAGATTCATCACTGTCCTGTTTCTCTTTAAGTCATAGATCTCTAGTAACTACAAAGATTATCAGCATCTTGAACAAAGGCCTTGAACCAGAACTTTCTTTGGATTCATTTTCTCTGAGCATAAAAACTCATGAGTTCAGTCAAAGGCCTGATAGAATGTTACACCCTGAAATACTTCTGGAATATTCTGGAGAGTAATGTTGTTGCCAGGGGGTACTGATAATAAGCTGTGCATTAGGAAGGCAAGCAGCATACTCTCACTGCTCTATGACTGGCATGGCTGGAGCATGTCTTTCCTAAAGAAAGCTTTAACTACAAGTGAAGCAGCAATCTAGTTGTCACTTGCATCTATCTGCTGCATATCAAAACTGTTTTTATTTTGGCCTTCTCAAAGCAAATCACCTTTTGCAAACTGAAATACTACGACAATGCTTTTTAGTGTCTAACTGTACTTCTTCTAAGTATTTGATGTTATTTGCCCAATTCCCTTCTGTGCTGCTGAAGCTGGGTAACTGAACCAGATGCTGTCAGTGAATGATCAACCTTGGGTTTTACAATCAAGGTCTGAAGTAAGGAAGCAGTTATCACCTGATAAGAGCTGGAATGTCAGGAACAATGTGATAAGCAAAGAGTGGAGATGTAAGAATCGAGCGTCAACTCCTGGGCAAGGTCCAACTGTGAAGGACCAGAGAAAGAAAGTGAAAGATCACAAAGTCAATAATTTAGTAACACAGAAAACAAATGGAAGCAAAATACGTTCAGAAATAGCTAATACTAGTGCTGTGTAATTTCTCCCAAAACTGACTGAACTCAGCAACCCTCCTTTTGGAATTCCTAGGTGATTTCAGCTGAAAAAAACACCCTAACTCTTGGCATATGTTTCAGAGCTTTCAAGCCTTTCCTTAGAGGTAAAGCGAGGTATGTGTCAAGTTTTTAAAAGCTCTTAAAGTTATCATGATTGCCTTCCAGACATTCCTCTTTTCAGAGCTTGAGGTTGGTTTTGCCGCTGATGGGGCCCAAATATACTATCTCTGTGTATTCTGATTCCCATCATGGGTTCAGTTCAGTTCAGTCGCTCAGTCATGTCTGACTCTTTGTAACCCCAGGAACTGCAGCACACCAGGCCTCCCTGTCCATCACCAACTCCCGGAGTTTCCCCAAACTCATGTCCATTGAGTCGGTGATGTTATTGGAGATGAAGTAACTAGTGTGGAAACACAAAACCACTAGCATTCCAACAGAGATTCTATGGCACAGGAAAGATGATGTAGTTCTAGTAGAGTGTACTCGTGATTTGGTTTGGTCTCTATGAAGAATTCACTGTTTCTCCTGATGGATCAGATGATATCCTTCATGGGTGTACGGGATGTACACAGTCTGGACTTTGAGAATATGGAGGTTTATCTTTCTCCAAAGCATCATGAGGCTTTCAAGTCCACCACAGTATAAAAGTTCAGGATCAAATATCAACCACACAGGATGTTGAAATCACACATCCATTCTGTCTCCCCTTTTACACACACTTGATTTAGAGATGAAGTGAAGTCACTCAATCATGTCTGACTCTTTGTGACCCCATGGACTGTAGCCTACCAGGCTCCTCTGTCCATAGGATTTTCTACTCCAGTATTCCTGCCTGGAGAATTCCATGGTAGGAGGAGCATGGCAGGCTACAGTCCACGGAGTCACAAAGAGTTAGACATGACTGAGTGACTATCACTAACCACTTACAGGTACTGGCTTCATAATCACTAAGATTTTCACCAATTTCACAAGTTGTGAAGTAGACTGATTTCTATTAATAGAATTAGAAATCTAGAGGACAAAAAAGAATCAGAGCAGCCATTTGCCAATTGAAGCTACAATCTGAAAGCCAGAGGGCCTCTCCTCCATCTTCTGAGGAGATTTTCATCTCTTGAAGGTCAGACTGTGCTGAAAATCAGCCTAAGATACCATCATAATCAGGAAAGAATTACAAAGGAGACTGAATGCACAGTGCCCTGAATGTACAGTCATTTGTCAAATTCAGACTCTTAACAGAGAAAGAGTAGAAATAATAAGTCTGTTAAGGATATTTGTTAGATGAACCTGAGAATCGTGACCCTCCAGATTTTTATCTGAATCTTTTGCATTTGTAGGAATAGCTTCACTTCATCCAGTGATCAACAACTTCTTGACTCGAAATTGTACAATGACTTCAGAGGAGGCAGATGCCTCTTACAAAAATATATGGTCTCTTCTAGATCTTCCCCAGTTGCCCACATTACAGTTAGGCAATATTGTCATGCATTAGCACTGCTGAAGTGGTAATGTAAGTCTCTTCTCCAGTAAGGAACAGCTGACATGCCAAAAAGTGTCCATAATTGGCTAAGTTGTACTATCAGGAAGCAAGTATATACCTACATAAGTGGATCTAGAGAGGCAGACTGGAAGATGAAATCGAATATGAGATTCAATGAAGAAGAATTTTTTATCATGAGTTCATGTATGTGTCCATGCTAAGTTGCTTCAGTCATGTCTGATTCTTTGCAACTCTATGGGACTATGGCCATCCAGGCTTCCCTGCCCATGGGATTCTCCAAGCAAGCACACTTGCCCTCCTCCAGGGGATCTTTCCAACCCAGGTATTTATCCCATTTCTCTTGTATATTCTGCACTGACAGGTGTGTTCTTTATCACTGGTGCCACCTGGGTACCCCACCTACTCATAAATTGCTATGCAGTGTTCTGACAACACCTAAAGCAAGTTCTAATCATTTGCTGGTTTGACTCCTTGGAGCAATACAAAACAAAGACTTTCAAGAAATAAGTGGAGCTACTGGACTTCCTTGGTACAGATGTGATAAACAAGATCAGAAGAATGGGAGGTAGCAGTATAAGGCTGATCACTGTGTGAGTTTGGAGGAGATAAAGTCTCTGCTTTGATCTTTACACATTTGTAAATGAAATCTACAGAAGTAAACTATAAACTCCTTGACAGCAGATCTATGTTTTCATTCACTATCATATCTCCTACTTCTTATAAAATAGCGTAATCATTTGTTGATTGAGCAGATGAAGAAATAGGATTACCATGAGAAGTCAACTGACACAATATATGAAAGGGAAAACAAAATCTGGCACATAAATCAGCTCACTACATCGAAGGTTATCCTTCTTCACTGTCTCATAATCTCTCTCCATCTCACTCTGTGTAAAGAGAATCACATGCTCTGTCCTGTTTGGAACAATTATTATCTTCTGCCTTGTCTGTTAGAATGACTTTTTATCTATTAATCCCTGCTCCTCTGCCAATGTCTACAGGGCTGTCTGCTGGGATAAGCTTTCTCAGTCTCAGATCTAATCATGCTAGTACTTCCTTTCCACTTTAATACAAAGCCAAAATACTTCATCTGAAATCAATGCCCTTTATTGGTACAGAAGAAACTGTGTGGGCTAAGAGGTGGCAAATGCCTGGGGCATGGCCACTTATTAGTAAACTCTGGATAAATTTAATGTCTTAAATTCATCCCCTTATCTGTACAAATTATATACTATAGTGCATAACACAGAGGTGTCATAGTGAAGAATAAGAGGGTTAAAATATGGGAAGAACCCAGGAATGATAGGCATCAGATTAGCTTTAAATATACACGTATTCATCTCTCTAGTTATACCTTCTGTCATTTCAACTCAATATGAGAATCACTTTAAGTATTTAGTTTGGGAGATGAAGCTGCATAAGTCAATCTAGTTACTATTTACAAAATAATTGTGCATTGTTCATGTTGCCCCTTTCCTCTAGAATATACCAAATTCCTTCTTTACCCATAAAATTCTTCTGTTGTATCTTAGATCATTTCCCAGCTGCCCCGTGAAAAAGTAGTATTTTCTTTTCTCTATTCTACAAAACATACTGGTTAATTCCGCTATGACTTTGAGACTACGATAAATTAATTGCACGTGTTATTGCCATTCATCAGACTGTGTACTATTTGAGACACCAATTTAGTTATTTCTATATTCCTCCTATATCTTAGCAGATTCTGGCTCATATACTCATGCCTGGTAGATATATCAATGTGATTGAGTGAATGAATTTTTTAAAAAGTTCAAATTTCATCACTTTAGAATAAAAAGTTTTAAATATTTAATGAAAAAGATCAATTTGGCCAAAACTTATGGGTAAAATACCAAGTATCCTTTATAAACTAATAAAATGAAATCAGTACCATGAAATGAGATAGCATCATATCAGAAGATATGGTATGAATAAATTGTTATATAGACACTGATGAAGTTTTTCCCAAAATCCTCATGAAAATTTTAGCGTTATGCAAAAGGAAGAAAGTACAAATGTTAAAAGTGAAGGAAACGATCATAACTATGAAGCTTTAAATTGGTTTATTTTTAATATTTATGTTTACCACTGTCTAAAAAGAGTTACTCTCTTTTGTTAACTCATTAACTCACATCCATATGCTTATATTTTGATTAACAGGTCCACTGTAAGAGGAAACAAGAATGAAAGGTTTAAGATGGGGAATTATGGTCTATACTGAGTTCCAGTCCAGAAGAAATAGAGGAAAAATAAGAATACTAGATGTAGAACATATCAACTGATGTGATAGACATCATTATCCCTTAAAGTTTTACTGCCACATGCTTAGCAAGCTTTCTCAAAATTTGAGTTTTGAATTCTTTAAAAAAAAATGCTTCAGTTGGCAGTGAAATAAATCCACTTCTTGAATTATTATATGGGGTCATCAATGCAAAGAAAGTACATGATTAAAAAAAGGCACTTTGAAGATTCAGTTAAAGGTGTCCTTATAAAAAATTATATAAAAGATTCTGACAGAGAAACTGATTGGGCCTCCTCAGATCAATGCATGATAAAGAATTTTCCACATGTAAAGAAAACTTCAGTTCAAAGCAAAGTAAGCAGATTGCAAGTACATGGAGCATTACCTATTTAACAAAATACACAAACAGAGCCTTTCAGATCTTTTAGATGGTGTTAACTGCTACAAACCTGGACAATTTGTAAAATAAACTATAAGTGGACTCTGTGCAGCACTTTAAGGAAATAGGCTAAGTGCAATATATTTTAGCTGTTAGTAATTAAGAAGAGAAGTATAAAAATATTAAATATTCTAAACTTGCTTTCTAGTCACATAGAAAAAAACATACATGAATTAAATAAAAAATACAGAAATAATAGATTTTCTTTTTTAATCCTAATTTTAGAAGTGATTACTGTACTGGTTCCATGATAAAAATATTAGTGCAAAAGTAAATTCTGTGTATTAGACTACACAGAAGAACTATACAAGAAAGGTCTTAATGAACCAGATAATCACAATGTGTGATCACTCACCTATAGCCAGACAGCCTGGAGTGTGAAGTAGTGAGCCTTAGGAAGCATTACTATGAACAAAGCTAGTGGAGGTGGCGAAATTCCAGCTGAGCTATTTAAAATCCTAAAAGATAATGCTGTTAAGGTGCTGCACTCAATATGTCAGCAAATTTGAAAAATCCAACAGTGACCACAGGACTGGAAAAGGTGTTTTCATTCCAATCCCAAAGAAGGGCAATGCCAAAAAATGTTCAGTTTTTATGTGCTAAGTCACTTCAGTCGTGTCTGACTCTTTGTGACCCCATGGACTGTAGCCCACCAGACTCATCTGTCAAGGAATTCTCCAGGCAATAATACTGAAGTGGGCTCCCATGCCCTTTTCCATGGGATACTCCTGAAATAGGGATTGAATCCACATCTTCTGTGGCTCTTGCACTACAGGCAAATTCTTTACTGCTGAGCCACCATGGAAACCCAAAAAGGTTCAAACTACTATACAACTGTGCTTGTTTTATATGCTAACAAAGTTATGCTCAAAATCCTTTATGCTTGGCTTCAGTATTACATGAACTAAGAAATTCCAGATGTACAAGCTGAGTTTCAAAGAGGCAGAAGAACCAGAGATCAAATTGCCAACATTCATTGTACCATGAAAAACCAAAGGAGTTCCAGAAAATCATCTACTTCTGCTTCACTGACTACACTAAAGCCTTTGACTCTGTGAATCAAAACAAACTGTGGAAAATTCTTAAAGAGATGGAAATACCAGAACACCTTACCTCCTAAAAAACCTGTGTGCAGGTCAAGAAGCAACTCTTTGAACCAGACATGAAACAACAGGTTCAAAATTGGGAAAGAAGTATAAGAATGCCGTATATTCCCATCCTGCTTATTTAACTTTTATACGCAGAGTACATCATGTGCAATGCTAGGCCAGATGAATCATAAGCTGAATCAAGATTGCCAGAAGAAATATCAACAACTTCAGATATATAGATGATACCACTCTAATGGCAGAAAGTGAAGAGGAACTAAAGAACCTCTTGATGAAGGTGAAGAGTAAAGTTAAAAAGCTGGCTTGAAATTCAACATTCAAAAAACTGAGATCATGGCATCTGGTCCCATCACTTCATGGAAAACAGCAAGGGGAAAAGTAGAAGCAGTGGCAGATTTAATTTTCTTGGGCTCCTAGGTTAATGCAGTGACTGCAGCTGTGAAATTAAAAGACACTTGCTCCTTGGAAGAATAGTTATGACAGATCTAGATAGTGCATTAAAAAGCATAGACATCATTTTGCCAACACAGATCTGTATGGTCAAAGCTATGGTTTCTCCAGTAGACATGTATGGATGTGAGAGTTGGACTAAAAAGAAGGCTGAGCCCTTTAAAACTGTGGTTCTGGAGAAAACTCTTTAGAGTCCCTTGAACTGGAAGGAAATCAAACCAGTCAGTCCTAAAGAATCTTATCAACCCTGAATATTCATTGGAAGGACTACTGCTGAACCTGAAATTCCAATACTTTGGCCACCGAATGCAAAGAGCCTACTCATTGGAAAAGGGCCTGACACTGGGAAAGACTAAAGGCAAAAGGAGAAGGGGGTGGCAGAAGATGAAATGGTTAGCTGGTACCACCAGCTCAATGGACTTGAATCTGAGCAAACTCCGGGAGATAGTAGAAGACAGAGGAGCCTGGTGTGCTCCAGTCTGTGGACTTGACAAGAGTTGCACACAACTTAGTGACTGAACAACAAGTTAGTGTATTATCCTGTGCTTTCAAATGATGTAATTGTGGTTTTAATTAGAACTCTTTAAACGTATTACACAGGTTGCCCTTTCTGTTATTATTTTAGGAGTGTTGCCTACACTATGCAGATGTAGACCTCTATAATCCTACCAGTCTCAGCTATCAGATTTTCCTTATATACAGTGCTTTGTCCTATTTTATGACCTAAGATAAAATAAGAATACAAGCCCTTATTTTTCATTTCCAGTGAACTCCATATTACAACTGTGCATACAGATTTCCAAGTGTGCATACTTCTTTCCTGACTGACATTCAGTGATCAATTTTTCTTATAAATCCACTGCTCAGTAAATCCATTAGCCACAGACATTTACACTCCTTCCTCTTTTATTTCCTGTGTCAACTAATCTAAATCATTTTCTTCAGATCATAAGCCTTTTGGGGAAGGTACATAATTTCTTTGCTTCAAAGCTGTTAAGGCCTAGATACATCTGCAGCTTCACACACAACAAATGACTTAGATCAACATTTGAAGTATGTTTTTAAAGTTAGTAAGACGTGAGACCTGCATGCTGAAATACAGTCTAATCTAAAGCAGGTGAACTGAACTCTGGAATGGATATTGTGTACCTATCTTTTGTAAATGTGCAAATCGAACTACCTGGGCAACTCAAATATTTTCAGAAAAGTATCATCTGCCAAAGTAAAAAGGATAAACTGATCCATTTTAAATAGACAGTCTATCTACCACCACATTATGTGATCTTACCTATTTTGAGTCATGTGAGGAGCCTGGTGTTTGTGCATCAGTCATATGATGAGGGTCATATCAGAGAGAGAGATCAGTCGCTCAGTCGTGTCCGACTCTTTGCGACCCCATGAACCGCAGCACGCCAGGCCTCCCTGTCCATCACCAGCTCCCGGAGGTCACCCAGACTCGCATCCATCGAGTCAGTGATGCCATCCAGCCATCTCATCCTCTGTCGTCCCCTTCTCCTCCTGCCCTCAATCCCTCCCAGCATCAGAGTCTTCTCCAATGAGTCAACTCTTCGCATGAGGTGGCCAAAATACTGGAGTTTCAGCTTTAGCATCATTCCTTCTAAAGAAATTCCAGGATTGATCTCCTTCAGAATGGACTGGTTGGATCTTCTTGCAGTCCAAGGGACTCTCAAGAGTCTTCTCCAACACCACAGTTCAAAAGCATCAATTCTTCGGCACTCAGCCTTCTTCACAGTCCAGCTCTCACATCCATACATGACCACAGGAAAGACCATAGCCTTGACTAGGCGAACCTTTGTTGGTAAAGTAATGTCTCTGCTTTTGAATATGCTATCTAGGTTGCTCATAACTTTCCTTCCAAGGAGCAAGCGTCTTTTAATTTCATGACTGCAGTCACCATCTGCAGTGATTTTGGAGCCCAGAAAAACAAAGTCTGACACTGTTTCCACTGTTTCCCCATCTATTTCCCATGCAGTGATGGGACTATATGCCATGATCTTTGTTTTCTGAATGTTGAGCTTTAAGCCAACCTTTTCACTCTCCACTTTCACTTTCATCAAGAGGCTTTTTAGCCCCTCCTCACTTTCTGCCATAAGAGTGGTGTCATCTGCATATCTGAGGTTATTGATATTTCTCCCGGCAATCTTGATTCCAACTTCTGTTTCTTCCAGTCCAGCATTTCTCATATACTTATTAACTATATAATTATCAACAGTAGGTACCCATTCTCACCAAACTCTCATAGTCATGAAACTGTGTGCTGGAATCCCTAAGACATTCTAGCCCCCTATGAGCAACTCTGGAGACACAAAATCAAATCTAGTCTGCCACAGATCTCTGCCCAACCTATATTTAAACTGTAACTCTGGATAGTCGAGAGAACTGGGCTTCCACAGGGTTTGCCCAGGATAGTTAACCCTCATAGACTCTTCCCTTCCAATATACCCCTCTCCAGAGACAGAGCTACAGTAAGCCTTTTGGGTCTTCCACACACTAATAGTGATGTTTAAATCAAATCGGTCCACTTGAGTTCCTTAAGAAGACATATGCTTCTGTCCCAGCTATAAAGAATTTTGGGGAGATATACCCAAGTTCACAGACATAGAACTGTAGGGTACAAATGACTCAATAGTATCTCACAATGTACCTTTACTTCCCTGAGCCTACCAAACTAAAGAACTCACAGACTGGGGTAGTTTAATATGGTGGTATAGGAAGAGCCTGAATTTACCTCCTCCCATGGACACATCAAACATACAACTACATGGATCAGTTCCTCTGAAAAAAACCTGAGAACTAGGTGAATACAACAAAGAATTTAAAAACATATCAAGAGGACTAGGAGGAACAGAAACTATTCTCACCAAAACTCCCAGTCCCAGCATTGTGTCTCACAGTAGGAAGGGATTTCATCAAATGAGTGCTTTTCCCAGAAGAAAGAGGGGTTGGGGACCCACATCATGAACCCTGGGCCCTAGGATCTACACTCAAGAGACAAACTCTCAAAATGTCAAATTTAGAAAACCAATAGGACTGATGTCCAACAGTTCCAAAGTGCTGTAGGAAACTGAGACTCCTTCAAGGGGTGAATGTGGTCTCACTCATGCCAAGACCAAGAAAATCACAGCAATATGAAATGTGCCAAGACTATGTAGGAAAGGAGGTCATTTGCAAATCTAAAAGCATTGGCTAGAGAGGAAAGTACTAGTGAAAATGCTCATCCATGCTCCTCATAGACTGAGGGATTGTCAGACACCACTGTCACCATTCCCCTCTAACCTGCTAGCCCTCAAAGGAGGGTGAGCTCAAACTCAGGCACAAGTGATTGCAGCACAATGCGGCCACCCTGCTGATGCCAGAAAGCTCTGGTAGCTGCAGCCCTCCCCTGCCCCCTGGCTGGGGTCAGTGGGCACAAACAGTCATGGCATTCTCTTGTTCCCTAGCTACTGTCTGCAAGTATGAGCAGCTGTGACAGTACCCTGCTCACTAACTGGGGCTGGGAATCATTAGAAGTCACAGCACTATTCTTCTCCCAGCCTCAAGCAGAGTTACATTCCCCTGCCCCCTGACAAGGATTGGTGGCTGCAGGAAGTCTCAGCATTCTGCCACTCCTAGCCTTAAGCTGATTCACATATAAGGACAAGGCACTCTCCTCTTGCACGTCTGGAGCCCACAGGCACAAATATTCCTTTTGTCTTTGTCTTTCTGAAACAAGAAGGCAAGCCCTTCCCATAAGGCCCAGGCTGCCTAGCTAAAGCTAGCAGGCATGCTCAGTCCACAAAAAGGTATCACTTGATCACTTGGCACTGATGCTCAAGAGTGCTGGTGTTTCTGAGCTCTGTGGGACTTTAACAATCAGAAAGAATTATTCATGGGCCACTACTCCCGGCACACTGCACAGACAGCAGACTGAAACACAACCCCAATCTTCCAGTGATAAAAGCTTATTTATTTGGTCTCAAGTTTCATTAGGAGGGTCAGACTTCAGACTTCTCGCACATCTAGAGGCCAAAGAGGTAGTCCTGGGGAGACATCCTCTGTGAGAACCCACTTAGTCTACCACAAGCTTGACAAAACTCCCCTCAAAAGAAGATTATACATTCATCAAAAACCTGAGTTTTGGCAAATGTCACCCAGGACACCTCCAGAGCTCCTGGTCTGGAGGACAGAAGGGATTAACATTATAGCCCCATAGAACACCATATATTTAAAATACATTAAAAGCTGCCATCTGAAGATCTAGCTTTCAATTAGCCTGAAATTATGTGCTAAATGAGATTCCCTCCTTGGAACACTGACAGGTTTTGGCACACTCTCAACCACAGAGGCATGTCAAGAATAAATCAAGTACTATAGATGTGTACAAAATACATCTCAATAAATTTAATGAGACTGAAACCACTTCCAATTAAACAATATGAAATCAGAAATTACAAAAAGAAAATTGAAAATAAAAAAAAAAGCAAACACATGGAGACTAAACAACATGCTACTAAAGAATCAATGGGTCAATGAAGAAATCAAAGAGGAAATCAAAGAAATACACCTTAACATATTGAAAAATGGAAACAATATTCTAAAATATATTAAACACAACAAAAGCAATTCAAAGATGGACGTTCACAGGCTTATCTCAAAAAGTAAGAAAAATCTCAGATATACATTTCAAATTTACACCTCACTAAACTAAAAAAAGAAATACAAAACTCAAAATTAGCAGAAGGAAGGAAAAATAAAGATCAGAGCAGAAATAAGTGAAATAGAGACAAAAAAAAAATCAATGAAACTAAGAGATAAATCTTTAGCTAGATTCATCAAGAAAAGAAGAATGGAATGGTGGTCCCAAGATGGTGGAGGAATAGGATAGGAAGACCACTTTCTCCCCAACAAATTCATTAAAAGATCATTCGAATGCTGAGCAACTTCTACAAAACTTCTGAACACTGATGGAGGCATCCAGTAAGGCAGCCCATTTTCTTTGAACATAAGACAAAGAGAGAGACAAAAGAGTTAGGGATGGAAACACACCCTGGGGAGGGAATCATGGAGGAGAACTTTCCACGTGGTAGGAAATCCTCACATAGGCGAGTCAGAATGACTACTATTAAAAAGTCTACAAACAATAAATGCTGGAGAGAGTGTGGAGGCAAGGGAACCCTCTAACACTGTTGTTGGGAATGCAAACTAGTATAGCCACTATGGAGAACAGTGTGGAGATTCCTTAAAAAACTGGAAATAGAACTGCCATACGACCCAGCAATCCTACTGCTGGGCACAGACATTAAGGAAACCAGAATTGAAAGAGACACATATACCCCAGTGTTCATTAAAACACTGTTTACAATAGCTAGGACATGGAAGCAAACTTAGATGTCCATCAGCAGATGAATGGATAAGAAAGTTGTAGTACATATACACAGTGGAATATTACTCAGCTATTAACAAGAAATTAAAAGACGCTTACTCCTTGGAAGGAAAGTTATGACCAACCTAGATAGCATATTCAAAAGCAGAGACATTACTTTACCAACAAAGGTTCACCTAGTCAAGGCTATGGTCTTTCCTGTGGTCATGTATGGATGTGAGAGTTGGACTGTGAAGAAGGCTGAGCGCCGAAGAATTGATGCTTTTGAACTGTGGTGTTGGAGAAGACTCTTGAGAGTCCCTTGGACTGCAAGAAGATCCAACCAGTCCATTCTGAAGGAGATCAATCCTGGAATTTCTTTAGAAGGAATGATGCTAAGGCTGAAACTCCAGTATTTTGGCCACCTCATGCGAAGAGCTGACTCATTGGAGAAGACTCTGATGCTGGGAGGGATTGAGGGCAGGAGGAGAAGGGGACGCCAGAGGATGAGATGGCTGGATGGCATCACTGACTCGATGGATGCGAGTCTGAGTGACCTCCAGGAGCTGGCGATGGACAGGGAGGCCTGGCGTGCTGCGGTTCATGGGGTCGCAAAGAGTCGGACACGACTGAGCGACTGATCTGATCTGATTAACAAGAATGCATTTGAGTCAGTTCTAATGATGGGAATGAAACTGGAGCCTATTATACAGAGTAAAGTAAGTCAGAATGAAAAACACCAATATAGTATATTAATGCATATATATGGAATTTAGAAAGATGGTAACAGCAACTCTATATGCAAGACAGCAAAAGAGACACAGATATAAAGAACTGAATTTTGGGCTCTGTGGGAGAAGGCAAGGGTTAGATTATTTGAGAGAATAGCATTGAAAGATGTATATTACCATATGTGAAATAGATGACCAGTCCAAGTTTGATGCATAAAATGGGGCACTTTTAAAGCCAGTGCACTGAGATAACCCAGAGGGGTGGGATGGGGATTGAGGTGGGAGGGGGTCCAGGATGAGGGGACACATGCACACCCATGATTGATTCATGTCAATGAATGGCAAAACCCACCACAATAATATTGTAGAGTAATTAGCCTCCAATTAAAATAAATTAATAATAAAAAAGAAAGAACCCAGATAAAATATATGAAAATGAAAGACAAGTTACAACTGATACCGCATAAATAGAAAGGATAATAAGGGACAACTATGAATAATTGTGTGGGCTTTCTTTGTAGCTCAGCTGGTAAAGAATCTGCCTGCAATGCAGGAGACCCCAGTTCGATTCCTGGATCAGGAAGATCCCTTGGAGGAGGGCATGACAATCCACTCCAGTATTCTTGCCTGGAGAATCCTCATGGACAGAGGAGGCTGGTGGGCTACAGTCCATGAGGGTTGCAGAGTTGATCACAACTGAGTGACTAAGCACATGAACAATTATGTAGCAACAGACTGAACATCCTAGAAGAAATGGATAAATTCCTAGAAACTGATAACCTGCTCAGACTGATTCATGAAGAAATAGAAAACCTCAATAGGCTGATTACTACTAAGACAATTGAATAAATAATCAAAAACCTCCCAACAAATGACGAAACTGGTGATATCTACCAAACATTTAAATAAGAACACCAATCTTTCTCAAACTCTTTCATAAAATAGAAGAGAAGGTAACATTTCCAAACTCATTATGAGGTCAGCATTATCCTGATATCAAAATAGTCAAAGATACCGAGAGAAAACAAAATTTCAAGCTGATATTCGTGATAAATATAGATGCAAACGTCCTCAACAAAATATTAGCAAACTGAGCACAATGATTCATTGAAAGAATTATATATCTTGATTAAGTGAGAATTATTCCTATGATGTGAGGATAGTCCACAATCCACAAGTCAATGTGACACATCACACTAACAAAGTAAAAGCTAAACATAATACAATCATCTCAATATATTCAGAAAAAGCATTGGGTAAAATCCAACTTTCATTTATAATAGGATCTATCAACAAGGTAGGTACAAAAGGCACATACCTCCACATAATAAAGGCCATATATGGCTAACATCATACTCAATGGTGAAAAATTAAAAGCTTTTGTTCTCCTCACTCTTACTCAACATAATACTGGAAGTCTTAGCCAGAAAAATTAGGCCATAAAAATGGTGGGTAAGGCATCAAAATTGGAATGAAAGACAAAACTGTCACTGTTTGCAGAAGAAATGATGTTATAACATAAAAACCCTAAAGACTTCACCAAAACACTGTTAGAACTAATAAATGAATTCAGTAGATGCGTAGAAAACAGAATGATATGTATTAGTAACAAAATTTTGGGGTTTTTTAACACTAATAATGAGCTATCAGATAAATTAAGAAAACAATATTATTAGAAATTGCATCAGTAAAAATAGATACCTAGGAATAAATTTATCTGAGGAAGTGAAAGAGATGTACTCTGAAAACTGTGATACACTGATGAAAGAAACTGATGACAGCACAAATAGAAAGACATACCATGCTCATAGATTAAAAAAATTAATACTGTTGAAATGTTCATACTACACAAATCAATCTAAAGATTCAGTGCAATCTCTCTTAAAATATCAATGGCATTTTCCACTGAACTAGACAGATCAAAGAATTCTCATTTTTTTAATGAAAACTACAAAAGACCTCAAATAGCCAAAGAAATCTTGAAAAATAAGAAAAAAGTTGAAAGAAAAAAAGAAAAAAAAATCATACATCTTGATTTCCCCTATCCTACAAAACTATAGTAATTAAAACAACATGGTACTGGCAGAAAAATGGACACATAGATCAATGGAACTAAATGAACCCAGAAATAAACCCATGCATATACAGTCGACTAATTTTCTAAATAAAACAGGCAAGAATAAACATGAGTGAAAAGACAATTTCTTCATAAATGGTGTTGGGAAAATTGAACAGATACATGCAAAAGAATAAATCTGAAGCTCTACCTAACATCCATACAGAAATAAATTCAAAACAGATTAAAACCTTAAATATAAGATCTGCAATCATAACATTCCTATAAGAGAACAAGGCAGGAAGCTCTTTGAGATCAGTCTTAATGAAAGTTTTTGACCTGTATCTTTGGCCAAACATTAGAAGGAAAGAAAGAAAGGAACATAAACAAATGGGAACACATCAACCTTCTGCAAAGCAGAAGAAACCACCAAAAGAATGAAAAGACAACCTGCTGAATGGGGGAAAATATTTGCAAATCATATATCTGATATGGGATTTATATCTGAAACATATGAAGAACTTATACAACTTACTATCAAAAATAAGCAATAGAATTAAAAATGGACTGAGAACTTGAATAGACTTTTTCTAAAGAAAACACACAGACCAACAGGTACATAAAAAGCTATTTAAAATGACTAATCATCAGGGAAATGCAATTCAAAACCACAATAAGACATTACCTCACACCTGTCAGAATGGCTGTTATCAGAAGGATAGCAAATAAGGGTTGGGGATAGTGTGGAGGAAATGAAATCTTTGTGCACTGTTGGTGGGCATATAAACTGGTACAGCCACTATGGACGTCATTATAAAGGCTTCTTAGAAAATTAAAAATAGAAATACCACTAGATTCAGCAATTCTATAATACTTCTGGGTATTTACTTGAAAAAAATGAAAACATAATTCAAAAAGATATACCCAACTCTGTGTTCACTGCTGCCTTATTTACAACAGCCAAGATATGGAAACAAGCATCCATTGATAGATGAATGTATAAAGATGTAGAAAATATATATACTTCTATATGTACATGACTACTGGAAAAACAATCAGATCAGATCAGATCAGATCAGTCGCTCAGTCGTGTCCGACTCTTTGCGACCCCATGAGCTGCAGCACGCCAGGCCTCCCTGTCCATCACCAGCTCCCGGAGGTCACCCAGACTCACACTCATCAAGTCAGTGATGCCATCCAGCCATTTCATCCTCTGTCGTCCCCTTCTCCTCCTGCCCTCAATCCTTCCCAGCATCAGAGTCTTCTCCAATGAGTCAACTCTTCGCATGAGGTGGACAAAATACTGGAGTTTCAGCTTTAGCATCATTCCTTCTAAAGAAATTCCAGGATTGATCTCCTTCAGAATGGACTGGTTGGATCTTCTTGCAGTCCAAGGGACTCTCAAGAGTCTTCTCCAACACCACAGTTCAAAAGCATCAATTCTTCGACGCTCAGCCTTCTTCACAGTCCAGCTCTCACATCCATACATGACCACAGGAAAGACCATAGCCTTGACTAGGCAAACCTTTGTTGGCAAAGTAATGTCTCTGCTTTTGAATATGCTATCTAGGTTGGTCATAACTTTCCTTCCAAGGAGTAAGCGTCTTTTAATTTCATGGCTGCAGTCACCATCTGCAGTGATTTTGGAGCCCAGAAAAACAAAGTCTGACACTGTTTCCACTGTTTCCCCATCTATTTCCCATGTAGTGATGGGACCAGATGGTTTGACTATATAAACCTTTGTTGTCAAGGCAATTTCTCTGATTTTTAATACACTGTCTAGGTTTGTCATAGCTTTGAGAGTTGGACCATAAAGAAGGCCGAACATCAAAGAATTAATGTTTTTGAACTGTGTTGCTGGATAAGACTCTTTAGAATCTCTTGGACTGCAAGATCAAACCAGTCAATCCTAAACGAAATCAACCCTGAATATTCACTGGAAGGACCAATGCTGAAACTGAAGCTCCAATACTTTGGCCACCTGATGGGAAAAGCTGGATCACTGAAAAAGACCTTGATACTGGGAAACATAGAAAGCAGGAGAAGGGGATAACACAGGATGAGATGGTTGGATGGCATCACCAACTTGATAGACAAGAGTTTGAGTAAGCTCTGGGAGATGGTGAGAAACAGGGAAGCCTGGCATGCTGCAGTCCATGGGGTCACAGAGTCAGACACAACTGAGTGACTGAAGAACAACAAACATAAGTACATGCATATGTACATATGTACGTGGGCTTTCCTGGTGGTTCAGATGATGGTCAAGAATCTACCTCCAGTGCAGGAGACCAGGTTCGATCCTTGGGTTGGGAAGATCCCCCAGAGGAGAGAATGACTACCCACTCCAGCATTCTTGCCTGCAGAATTTCCATGGTCAGAGGAGCCTGGCAGGTGACAGTCCATGGGGTCACAGAGAGTCAGAAATGACTGAGCTACTAACACTGTCACTCTTCACATATATATGTATATATGTGTGTTTATACACACACAAACACATACACACAACATACACAATGAAATATTACTCAGCCATAAATAATGAAATCTTGCCATTTGAAATACCCTATTTACGAGACAGCAAAAGAGACACTGATGTATAGAACAGATTTTTGGACTCTGGGACCGGGAGAGGGTGGGATGATTGGGGAGAATAGCATTGAAATATGTATAATAATATATCTGAAATGTATTAATTGTTCAAACTAAAAAAAAAAAATGAAATAATATGGATGGATCTAGAGGGTATTCACCTAACTAAAATAAGACAGAGGAAGACAAAGAGAAATCCCATATGATCTCACTTTCATTTTGAATCTAAAAACAAAACAAACTAAACAAAACCAGACTTATAGATATAGAGAAGGGGTGATTGCCAGATGCAGGGAAATGGGGGTTCAGGCCAAGTAGATGAAGGAAATAAAGAGATACAACTTTCTAGTTATAAAAATAAGCCATGGGGATATAATGTACATCATTGGGAATATAGTCAAAATTTTAATAACTTTGTATGGTGACAGATGGTAACTAGACTTATCATGGTGGTCATTTCATATTACTATGGGTAGTTCAATTTGTACATTCAGAAAGGACAGGTACATAACTATTTCAGAGCTCAGTTCACCTGTTTTAGATTAGATCGTGTTTCAGCATGCAGGCCTCAAATCTTACCAGGTTCACAAACATACTTCAAATGATGATCTAAGTCATTTGTTGTGTATGAAGCTGCAGATGTATCTGGGCCTTAACAGCTTTGAAGCAAAGAAAATATGTAGCTTCCTCAAAAGGCTTATGATCTGAAGAAAATGACTGAGATTAGTTCATATAGGAAATAAAGGGACTTTAAATGCAGCTGATGGACTTACACCAGAAATGGAGAAGGCAATGGCACCCCACTCAAGTACTCTTGCCTGGAAAATCCCATGGACAGAGGAGCCTGGTAGGCTGCAATCCATGGGGTCACTAATAGACGGACACGACTGAGTGACTTCACTTTCACTTTTCACTTTCATGCATTGGAAAAGGAAATGGCAACCCACTCCAGTGTTCTTGTCTGGAGAATCCCAGGGACAGGGGAGCCTGTTGGGCTGTCGTCTATGGGGTCGCACAGAGTCGGACATGACTGACGTGACTTAGCAGTAGGAGCAAAAACTAATATAATAGTGCATGTCAATTATATTTCAATTTAAAGAACTCAGGTATTAGCCAACTGTAGTCAAGTCATATGTATGTCTAGGCATTTCATGTGTACAAAAGTAAGTAGGAAGAGAAAAAAATATGGAAGTTTCTCTCTTAAGGTAATGAGTCATGTTCCAGAGAGTATGAAGCCATTGTGATTTTACTGTAATTAAATTGACCCTCTGAACGGACATTGTCATCAAGTTTCCAAACCTGCTGTCTTTAAAACACTGCTGGACTGGTTAGTATTACTAGAGTCTCAACCTTTTGCATTAACAAAGTAGATAAGTATTCCATTCTCTTCTTTCAATCTTGCTTTTGTATTCTACTGAAATAAATTCCCCATCTTTCTATGGAATCCTAATTGAGCCCAACTCTTTCTAGTTATGTGGGTTAAAAAAAAAAAAAAAAATGTGTAAGCTGTTTAAAACTTCTAATCTCTTGTCCAAGGAAAAGTTCAACACTTATGTTCCCTTTTACAAATGCTTCCTCTACTACTAAATTGAAAACAGGGAGGATTATAAAGAGTGAAAGTCTCAAATTAGAATACTTTTTAACACCACACACAAAGATAAACTAAAAATGGATTAAAGACCTAAATGTAAGAAAAGAAACTATAAAACTCTTAGAGAAAAACATAGGCAGAACACTCAATGACATCAAAGCAAAATCTTCTATGACCCACCTCCTAGAGTAATGGAAATAAAGTAAAACAACAACAACAACAGCAACAAAACCAAATGGGACCTAATTATACTTAAAAGCTTTTGCACAGTAAAGGAAACTACAAACAAGGTAAAAAGACAACCCTCATAATGGAAGAAAATAATAGCAAATGAAACAACTGACAGAAAATTAATTTCTAAAATATACAAGTACTTCATACAATTTAATATCAGAAAAACAAACAACCCAATCAAAAAGTAGGAAAAAGATCTAAACAGACATCTCTTCAAAGACATACAGATGGCTAATAAACACATGAAAAGATGCTCAACATCACTCATTATTAGAGAAATGCAAATCAAAACTACAATGAGATACCACCTCACACCAGTCAGAATGGCCATCATCAAAAAGTCTACAAACAATAAATGCTGGAGAGGGTGTGGAGAAAAGGGAACACTTTTGCATTGCTGGTGGGAATGTAAATTGATACAGCCACTATGGAAGATGGTATGGAGATTCCTTAAAACCTAGGAATAAAACTAACATATGACCATAATCTCACTCCTAGGCATATATCCTGAGGAAATGGAAAACAAAATTGAAAAAGACCCATGTACTCCAGTGTTCACTGTGGCACTATTTGCAATAACTAGAATACGAAAGCAACCTAGATGTCTATCAACAGATGAATGGATAAAGCAGCTGTGGTACATATATACAATGGATTACTACTCAGCCATAAAATGGAACATATTTGAGTCAGTTCTAATGAGGTGGACGAACCTAGGACCTATTACACAGAGTGAAGTAAGTCAGAAAGAGAAACATAAATATCATATACTGACACATATATATGGAATCTACATGGTACTGGTGAATTAATTTTCAGGGCAGGAATGGAGAAACAGACATAGAAAACAGACCTGTGGATATGCGGGGAAGGGAGGAAGGAGAGGATAAGATGTATGGAGAGAGTAACATGGAAATTTACAATACCACATGTTTGGGCTTCCCTTGTGGCTCAACTGGTAAAAAATTTGCCTGCAATGCAGGAGTCCTAGGTTCAATTCCTGGGTTGGGAAGATTCCCTGGAGAAGGGAAAGGCTATCCACTCCAGTATTCTGGCCTAGAGAATTGCATGGACTGTAAAATATATAGTCAATGGGAATTTGCTCTATGACTCAGGGAACTCAAACAAGGTTCTGTGACAATCTAGAAGGCTGGGATGGGGAGGGAGATGGGAGGGACGTTCAGGAGGGAGGAGACATGAGTGCACCTATAGCTGATTCTTGCTGATGTATGACACAAAACCATAAAATTCTGTAAAGCAACTATCCTTCAATTAAAAAAAATAAAGTGGCAAAAAATATTAAAAAGTGGAAGTCTCTTAATTGAGTTGCAGACCAGTGCTTTTGGAAGGCTATTTCTTCTGTCCAGCGTGCGTTCAAACACTCTTTTGAACAAGACATGGTTGACTTCTCTGCAATGCACTTTGTGATCTGGAATTCACAAAATTTCTTGTTGTAGGTTATCTGGTTCTAGTTCAAACTCTTCCATTCATAGCTGTTCACATACAGCTCTCACTAATGGACTTGTTTGTCCAGTGAGTCCTCGGGTTGGATACTTGCAGTGTGATTCATCCAAGGTATAAAGGTTTATTTTATAATTTCTGCTTCCCTGGGAAAATCCCTCATATCCAAGATTCAAACACTGGGATAGCAATAAAGTCTATACCACAGCCACTTCCTGTAACATCTCTCTTCTTCTCCTTGGTTCTAGCTGAGCAGACCGCCCTTCCACTGCTCTTAAGAACTTACACAGAAGCTTTAAACCCAGTTTCCAACTGCTATAACCCCATTAGCATGGAATAAGACTTATTTTCAGATATGGATTCTGGCAGCCAATTTCAGGAATGCGGAAGAGCCCCTAAAAGCCTGTTATTTTACATCTTAGAAAGAACATGTTTACCCTCTATAGAACATTTCTAGCCATGGCCACACCTCTTAAATAACTCCTCAGCGATGAAAGTAGTTCTGTCTCACCTCATCATAGTGGCAGAACAGGACAAAACAGTTCCTAGCCAGTCTAATTTTAAATTAACATTAGTATCAATGAATGCAATGCATACACTATTTTGTTCCACTTAATTAAAGCTCCATTAACTATATTTCCAGGTTATTAAAAATTTCTGTGCTTTATGCCCCTGGGAGAAATAGCTACAAGGATCGTTATGACACAGAACACCAAGCTTGGGTCTAGAGATCACACACAGTGAATCCTGGCATTAAGCCTCTGCCTGTGAAGTTCGCCACTTTTTTGTTTTGGTTTTTAAAACTGCACATGACAAAGATCTGCTTGAAACTGAAGAAGGGTTAGACCAACCCTTCTTCTCTGTAAAAATATAAGAACGAGTCTAGTTTTAGGTGCCACTCTTCATCTCAGATGGCTTAAACAGAGCCATTCAATGTTTATTTTCCGTTACTTTATAATAAAAGCAATCTTAGTCTCAAGAACAAATCAAAACGATTCTGAGTAAAATACTGAGGGTTTATTTTTCCTTCAATCAGTAGACTAAAAGCCAAAAAATAGAAAGCATTTTCATTTTCTAAATACTGAATTGCACAGTAGTAAAAACTACAAACCTGTAGGAATTACAAAGATGAGATTATCTTGAAAGGAGACTGACTGCAATCACACTGGTAGAAAGAGGAGACTAACATAGAGCCTACACACAGCCATGTGCACACTCCAGTAGAGAATGTGCACACATGTTCACTACCACAGTTATGTGTGGGAGCGAGTCCTACCCCACCCAAGCTCCCAAGGTCTTTGTGAACACCAAGGTGGCTTTTTTCTCCCAAACCTGAAATGTCCATCACCACATTATGCATATGGCAGGGTATATGCACAGCCAGCTAAGGAGAGGAATTACATTTTAGAAGCTTTTCCTAATCCTTAAAGGTCCAATGCATATGCTCTGATGGTGAATTTTAAAAAGGTTTTCTTTAAAGAAATGTTTCTTCAAAGAAATACCATCTGCTTATTTGATTGGGTGGGAGGAAGATAAATTAGGAGCTTGAGCTTAACATATACGCACTACAATATATAAAACAAATAATCAACCAAGTCCTACTGTAGAGAACAGGGACCTCTACTCAATACTCTGTCATATCCTACATAGGAAAAGAATCTTAAAAAGAATAAATATATCAATATGCTTAACTGAATGACTATGCTGTACATGTGAAACTAACACAACACTATTAGTCAACTATGGTCCAATAAAGTTTTTTAAAAAGATAAGAAAAGGGTTTTCATATATGACAACTTTCACATAAATATACACTAAATTATCCTTTAGCTCATGATTCCTCCACCTCATTAGTGAGCTGTAGAGTGTAGTTGCTCAGATTTCATGGTAACATGCAAACTTTTTCTTTGTGATGGGAAGTTCCTTTCTGTAATTGTCACAGAGGCAACTTCTGCAGACTCAGCAAAGTCTGTGCTTAAGGGAACCTGAGTCTGCAGAATCAGGGAATGGAAACTGTTCTCAGATTCCTTCAATAAATAGAAATACTTCAAGTTTTCTGAGCAAGGAGATTTTCAGAGGGAGATTTTTCATACCAAAGATGAGGATGAGAAATATATAAGGGGGAACCAAGGAAAATAGGCCACAGAAGACCAAAGTGAAACTGTGGAGCTGTGAAACCATGAATATTTCATGCCCTCTAAGAGCCTAAACTCTCAGTGCTCCTTCCACCACTCCTGAACTCTTTTGAAGCATACAGAAGGAATTGGTTAGGCCACAACTGGTAACTGTACTCTCTTGTTTAGCTCTGAGATGCTGATATGATTGTTCACTTAAAAATAACACCAAAACACAGTTTAAACATCTTTCTGGGTCAGTAGTGTGAGTTCTCTTAAGGGAATCTGAGGAAGAGGTGGTACATGTCTCCAGTAGCCTAGCTGGTCACCCTCCCCACTGGGCTGTGCCCCTCGTGTGCACTTCCAATTGAACAAACCAGGGGAGCAACTGGTTCCCCAAGCAGAAGAGCCCACGGGGTGATGATCTGCTTCTTCCTCTCAGCGTTCACCCAGACATCCCACTCTGGGAAAGACAGGCTTGCTCACAACACATCAACCCTTCACAAAATTAACAAATAGATCATTGAGGAGAGATTCGGAAAAGGTTATGTATCCTGTTGTGAAGAGTTGGACATGACTGAGCAACTTCACTTTCACTTTTCGCTTTCATGTATTGGAGAAAGAAATGGCAACCCACTCCAGTGTTCTTGCCTGGAGAATCCCAGGGGCAGGGGAGCCTGGTTGGCTGCCGTCTATGGGGTCATACAGAGTCGGACACAACTGAAGCCACTTAGCAGCAGCAAACTTAGTAAATAAACCCACCAGGATATGCCATTCAGCATGTAACAAGTCTGATAAAGAACAGCAACCCTTCTTGCTGCTTCTTCCATCTTCCTCTCTTTCTACTGGTTATTTTTCCAACATATACAAAGTGCTCTGGGATTCCTGGCTCTGCTTCACTACCTGGTTCTCATTTTCTTACCCTCCTGTTTTTCCCATATTTCTTGAAACAGTCATCAATACTCCCCATCTCTGTTTCCTTCAATCTCTCTGCATTCAAATAAAACGCCTCGCAATCTGATATCCTCCCCTTTATCTACTCACTCTTCTGACTTAGGTTATCACGGAGCTCCATATTATCTAATGCAATAAATTGGTGGGGGTAGAACTTTATTTTTGTAATTGGTCCACTATCAAAATTTTCTAAGGCCTGAGGGTCCCAGATATTTTTTTACCTTTGTGAATTTATGATGTTAGTATCCTTTGTATTTGCCGTGTTCACACTGGGACCCCAGATTTAAGAGCCTTGGCCTGTGCTCTTTGCTCTGCGGTTTTATCCAGGCTCCAGGTTTTCACTATACCATCCATGTACTAATGAATCAAAGCTCTAACATGCACATTCTGTCATGATCAGACTCACGTATCCAGGATGTTCTACAGGACCATACATCAACCTGTACACATTCTTATTCATCATCTTTCATCCTAAGTCTTCCTTTCTTTTATAATCTTGTACAGTTTCTGGCTTAGTCCTCAATCTCCAATATAGTCCATAAATACTTTTAATGAATGAATTCATAATGTTTAACAAGAATCAGAAACGGCTTGTATAAATTAATCATATGAACTAAAGTAATTTATGTGCTTACCCCCCAAAAATCAAGCTAAGTGTATCCAATATATATGAATAGGTGTATCTATGTGTATATGAATATACAGGATACACTTAGCTTGATTGTTTTGGGTAGGCATGCAAATTACTTCAGATCATATGATTAATTTATACAAGTCATTGCTGGTTCTTGTTAAGCATGAATTCATTCATATACATAGGATCCACAAGATGGCGGAGTAGAAGGATGTGCACTCATCTTCTCCTATAAGAACTTCAAAATTACAACTAACCGCTGAACCACCATCAACAGGCAGATTATGGAGCCCACCAAAAAAATATACCCACATCCAAGGGCAAAGGAAAAGCCCCAAAAAGACAGCCGGAGGGGTGAAATTGCATTTAGAATCAAATCCCATACCCACCAAAGATGCTCCAAGGGCTCAAACAAAGCCTTGTGTACACCAGGACCCAGGGACCCCACAAGAGGCTGAGCCAGACCTGCCTTGGAGTGTTTGAGTATCTCCTGTGAAGGCATGGGTGAGCAGTGGCCTGCTGTAGAGACAGGTGCTATGACTGAAGCAGATCTGGGAGGCATGGCAATTGAGCCCCAACATAAAGCCACCAAGCACATACCCCACAAACTGGAGAACAATTATACCAAAGAAGTTCTTACACTGTTGTGAAAGTTCCAGGGCCCACAAGAGAGTTCCCAACCTGGGGATTTGGCAAACAGACTGAGAATCCCAGGGAATTTGACTCTGAAGGCCAGTGGGATTTGATTACCGAACTTACACAAGACTGGGGAAACAGATTCTTGGAGGGTACACAGAAAACCTTGTGTGCATCAGGAACGTGGAAGAAAGGACCAGTGACACCACGAGAGACTGAGCCAGACTTGCCTGTGAGTGTCCAGGAGTCTTCAATGGAGGCATGGATGGACAGTGGCCTGCCAGGGGGTCAGGGGCACTGACTACAACAGTCCTGGCATAAGTCCTTTCAGAAGGAGATTAACAATGTTACCCCTACCATAGTTTGGCCTTAGGCCAAACTACAGGGAAGGAACACAGCCCCACCCATCATAGAAAACTGGATTAAAGATTTACTGAGCATGGCCTCCATGAGCCAAGGAATGTTGGCAATTTGATCTCTGGTTCTTCTGCCTTTTCTAAATTCAGCTTGAAAATCTGGAAGTTCATGGTTCACATGGCTTGGAGAATTTTGGGCATTACTTTCCTAGCATGTGAGATGAGTGCAATTGTGCAGTTGTTTGAGCATTTCCACAAACTGTGGAAAATTATTAAAGAGATGGGACTACCAGACCACCTGACTTGTCTCCTGAGAAATCTGTGTGCAGGTCAAGAAGCAACAGTTAGAACTAGACATGGAACAAAAGACTGGTTCCAAATAGGAAAAGGAATATGTCAAAGCTGTATATTGTCACCCTGCTTATTTAACTTATATGCAGAGTACATCATGAGAAAGGCTGGGCTGGAGGAAGCACAAGCTGGAATCAAGATTGCCAGGAGAAATATCAATAATCTCAGATATGCAGATGATACCACCCTTATGGAAGAAAACGAAGAGAAACTAAAAAGCCTCTTGATGAAAGTGAAAGAGGAGAGTGAAAACGTTGACTTAAAGCTCAACATTCAGAAAACTAAGATCATGGCATCTGGTCCCATCACTACATGGGAAATAGATGGGGAAACAGTGGAAACTGTGTCAGACTATTTTTCTGGGCTCCAAAATCACTGCAGATGGTGACTACAGCCATGAAATTAAAAGACGTTTACTCCTTGGAAGGAAAGTTATGACCAACCTAGATAGCATATTCAAAACAGAGACATTACTTTGCCAGCAAAGGTTCGTCTAGTCAAGTCTATGGTTTTTCTAGTAGTCATATATGGACGTCAGAGCTGGACTATATATTTGAACTGTGGTGTTGGCAAAGACTCTTGAGAGTCCCTTGCACAGTGAGGAGATGAAACTCATTAATCCTAAAGGAAATCAATCCTGAATATTCATTGGAAGGACTCATGTTGAAGCTGAAACTCCACCTGATGCGAAGAACTGACTCACTGGAAAAGATCCTGATGCTGGGAAAGATTGAAGGTGGGAGGAGAAGGGGATGACAAAGGATGAGATGGCAGGATGGCATCACCAACTCGATGGATGTGAGTTTGAGCAAGCCCTGTGAGCGGGTGCCGAACAGGGTAGCCTGGCATGCTGCAGTTCATGGGGTCGCAAAGAGTCAGACATGACTGACTCAAAGAGTCAGACATGAGCGACTGAAGTGAACTGAACTAAATGTACTGCTACTGCTAACTGCTAAGTCACTTCAGTCGTGTCTGACTCTTAGCAACCCCATGGACTGCAGCCTACCAAGCTCCTCCTTCCATGGGATTTTCCAGGCAAGAGTACTGGAGTGGGGTGCCATTGCCTTCTCCAGAACTAAATGTACACACATAGCTATTAAAATTCAAACCATAAAATCACTAACAAGTCTTCTGTAAAGCATTTTGTGCCTCATCTACCACTCTTCCATCAATAAACTATAGAATACTGGAGAAAAAAATTATAATCTATGTATGCTACTATGTGTGCTAAGTTGCTTTGGTCATGTCCGACTCTTTGTGACTCTGTGGACTGTAACCCGCCAGGCTCTTCTGTCCGTGGGATTCGCCAGGCAAGAATATTGGAGCGGGTTGCCATTTCCTCCTCCAGAGGTTCCTCCCTACTCATGGATCAACTGGTGTCTCCTGCATCTCTTGCATTGGCAGGCAGGTTCTTCACCACTCGCAGAAGCTAATACCCACACACACACACACACACACACACACACACACACACACACACACAAATAGTAGAACTGATCACATTTTAAGCAGTTTAGTTTCTTATGTGTGTATCTAACTATAATTTGAGTTTCCTAAGGCTAACTTTATACACATATAGTTTCATCTTCAGAGAAGGCAATGGTACCCCACTCCAGTGCTCTTGCCTGGAAAACCCCACAGACGGAGGAGCCTGGTGGGCTGCGGTCCATGGGGTCGCTAAGAGTTGAACACGACTGAGCATCTTCACTTTGACTTTTCACTTTCCTGCATTGGAGAAGGAAATGGCAACCCACTCCAGTGTTCTTGCCCACTGGACGGGGGAGCCTAGTGGGCTGCTGTCTATGGGGTTGCACAGAGTCAGACATGACTGAAGCGACTTAGCAGCAGTTTCATCTTATCTGTGCCTGACATATCTGGCATTTGATATTTTTGGACAAGTAATAGAATCTAGTAGACCTACTTTTAGTGTAGGATGTCCTCACTTTAATTTTTATATGATTCTTTTAGAAGACGAACTATTTTCTTAATTTATTTAATTGGAGGCTAATTACTGTACAATATTTTGGTGGGTTTTGTCATACATTGACATGAATCAGCCACAGGTGTACATGTGTCCCCCATCCCGAACCCCCCTCTCACCTCCCTCCCCATTCCATCCCTCTGGGTTGTCCCAGTTCACCAGCTTTGAGTGCCCTGTTTCATGCATCAAACTTAGACTGGTCATCTATTTCACATATTGTAACGTACATGTTTCAATGTTATTCTCTCAAATCATCCCACCCTTGCCTTCTCCCACAGAACTCAAAAGTCTCTTCTTTATATATCTGTCTCTTTTGCTGTCTTGCATATAGAGTTGCTGTTACCATCTTCCTAAATTCCATATATATGCATTAATATACTGTATTGATTTTTTATTTCTGACTTACTTCACTCTGTATAATATGCTCCAGTTTCATCCACCTTGCTAGAACTGATTCAAATGCAATCTTTTGAATAGCTGAGCAATATTCCATTGTGTATATGTACCACAGCTTTCTTATACATTTGCCTGCTTCCATGACCTGGCTATTGTAAATATTGCTGTGATGAATACTGGGGTACAAGTGTCTCTTTCAATTCTGGTTTCCTTGGTGTCTATGCCCAGCAGTGGGATTGCTGGGTCATATGGCAGTTCTATTTCCAGTTTTTTAAGGAATCTCCACACTGTTCTCCATAGTGGCTGTACTAGTTTACATTCCCACCAACAGCATTAGAGGGTTCCCTTTCCTCCACACCCTCTCCAGCATTTATTGTTTGTAGACATTTTGATAGTAGCCATTCTGACCAGCTTGAGATGGTACCTCATTGCTGTTTTGATTTTGTATTTCTCTGATAATGAATTACATTGAGCATCTTTTCATGTGTGTGTTAGCCATCTGTATGTTTTCTTTGGAAAAATGTCTGTTTAGTTCTTTGGCCCATTTTTTGATTGGGTCATTTATTTTTCTGGTATTGAGCTGCATGAGCTGCCTGTATATTTTTGAGATTCATTGTTTGTCAGTTGCTTCATTTGCTATTATTTTCTCCCATTTCAAAGGCTGTCTTTTCACCTTGCTTATAGCCTCCTTCACTGTGCAAAGCTTTTAAGTTTAATTATGTCCCATTTGTTTATTTTTTATTTCATTTCCATTACTCTGGTAGGTGGGTCATGGAGGGTCTTGCTGTGATTTACGTCTGAGAGCATTCTGCCTATTTTCCTCTAGAAGTTTTACAGTTTCAGGTCTTACATTTTATTTTTGTGTATAGTGTTAGAAAGTGTTCTATTTGGTTTTAAATATCTTTTAATTAGTATTTACTAAGTCACCCATGGTGCTTAAAAGATATACATCAATAGTAACAGCACCTGTTCAAAGACAACCCCTTTATTGATGGATGGCAAGCTATTAAATATTGAAATGAATATAGTACAATTAAAGACACAAGAAAGCAAATTTTAACTATTTCAGATTTTTCAATCACATACCACAGATTCTGATGGACAATTCCAGGCATTTTTCTTTTACAGCCCTCCAAGAGTCACTGGCAGGACGGTGAAACTGTTACCAATTGGAGTGTGCCCTATTTCTCAAATGTATTACAGTCAAAATACATCAAAAAAAGGAAAAAAAAATGAGAACCACAATATATTATTTTCATCTGCAAATATATATACGTACGTACATTTTTACATACACATCAGATCAGTCGCTCAGTCGTGTCCAACTCTTTGCAACCCCATGAATCGCAGCACGCCAGGCCTCCCTGTCCATCACCAGCTCTCGGAGGTCACTCAGACTCACATTCATTGAGTCAGTGATGCCATCAAGCCATCTTATCCTCTGTTGTCCCCTTCTCCTCCTGCCCCCAATCCCTCCCAGCATCAGAGTCTTTTCCAATGAGTCAACTCTTCGCATGAGGTGGCCAAAATACTGGAGTTTCAGCTTTAGCATCATTCCTTCCAAAGAAATCCCAGGGCTGATCTCCTTCAGAATGGACTGGTTGGATCTCCTTGCAGTCCAAGGGACTCTCAAGAGTCTTCTCGAACACCACAGTTCAAAAGCATCAATTCTTCGGCGCTCAGCCTTCTTCACAGTCCAGCTCTAACATTCATACATGACCACAGGAAAGACCATAGCCTTGACTAGATGGACCTTTGTTGGCAAAGTAATGTCTCTGCTTTTGAATATGCTATCTAGGTTGGTCATAACTTTCCTTCCAAGGAGTAAGCGTCTTTTAATTTCTTGTTAATAGCTGAGTAATATTCCATTGTGTATATGTACTACAACTTTCTTATCCATTCATCTGCTGATGGACATCTAAGTTTGCTTCCATGTCCTAGCTTCCAAGGAGTAAGCGTCTTTTAATTTCATGGCTGCACTCACCACCTGCAGTGATTTTGGAGCCCAGAAAAGAAAGTCTGACACTGTTTCCACTGTTTCCCCATCTATTTACCATGAAGTGATGGGACCAGGTGCCATGATCTTCGTTTTCTGAATGTTGAGCTTTAAGTCAACCTTTTCACTCTCCACTTTCACTTTCATCAAGAGGCTTTTGAGTTCCTCTTCACTTTCTGCCATAAGGGTGGTGTCATCTGCATATCTGAGGTTATTGATATTTCTCCAAGCAATCTTGATCCCAGCTTGTGTTTCTTCCAGTCCAGTGTTTCTCATGATGTACTCTGCATAAAAGTTAAATAAACAGGGTGACAATATACAGCCTTGACATATTCCTTTTCCTATTTGGAACCAGTCTGTTGTTCCATGTCCAGTTCTAACTGTTGCTTCCTGACCTGCATATAGATTTCTCAAGAGGCAGATCAGGTGGTCTGGTATTCCCATCTCTTTCAGAATTTTCCACAGTTTATTGTGATCTACACAGTCAAAGGCTTTGGCATAGTCAATAAAGCAGAAATAGATGCGTTTCTGGAACTCTCTTGCTTTTTCCATGATCCAGCAGATGTTGGCAATTTGATCTCTGGTTCCTCTGCCTTTTCTAAAACCAGCTTGAACATCAGGAAGTTCACGGTTCACATATTGCTGAAGCCTGGCTTGGAGAATTTTGAGCATTACTTTACTAGCGTGTGAGATGAGTGCAATTGTGCGGTAGTTGCAGCATTCTTTGGCATTGCCTTTCTTTGGGATTGGGATGAAAACTGACCTTTTCCAGTCCTGTGGCCACTGCTGAGTTTTCCAAATTTGCTGGCATATTGAGTGCAGCACTTTCACAGCATCATCTTTCAGGATTTGGAATAGCTCCACTGGAATTCCATCACCTCCACCAGCTTTGTTCGTAGTGATGCTTTCTAAGGCCCACTCAGTCGTGTCCGACTCTTTGCGACCCCATGAACCGCAGCACGCCAGGCCTCCCTATCCATCACCATCTCCCGGAGGTCACTCAGAGTCATATCCATCGGGTCAGTGATGCCATCCAGCCATCTCATCCTCTGTCGTCCCCTTTTCCTCCTGCCCCCAATCCCTTCCAGCATCAGAGTCTGACTTGTCTGTGAGTGTCCAGGAGTCTCCGGTGGTGACCATGATTACGACAGCTTCTTATGATAGGGATCATATTTACTTGAGAGCTGGACTGTGAAGAAGGCTGAGCGCCACAGAATTGATGCTTTTGAACTGTGATGTTGGAAAAGACTCTTGAGAGTCCCTTGGACTGCAAGGAGATCCAACCAGTCCATTCTGAAGGAGATCAGCCCTGGGATTTCTTTGGAAGGAATGATGCTAAAGCTGAAACTCCAGTACTTTGGCCACCTCATGTGAAGAGTTGACTCATTGGAGAAGACTCTGATGCTGGAAGGGATTGGGGGCAGGAGGAAAAGGGGACGACAGAGGATGAGATGGCTGGATGGCATCACTGACCCGATGGATATGAGTCTGAGTGACCTCCGGGAGATGGTGATGGACAGGGAGGCCTGGCATGCTCTGATTCATGGGGTCGCAAATAGTCAGACATGACTGAGCGATTGATCTGATCTGATCTGACTATAATCATTTTAAGTCAAATGGCAGACTCCTGCCTATATGATTTGTATTTTTAAGTTATCTAAAGAAAACCCAGTTAACTATACGGCAATCTAAAGATTTAATCAGCAATCTGTGATTCCTATAGCTAAAATACCAAACGGACAAAAAATTCATCTAGTGAGGTGGTTCAAATGGTTTCGTGTTCTGAAAAGTTCTACTTATTTAAAATTTCTGTTTTATTTGTTGTGGTCAATAACCTGAAAACTGTTTCTGAATGATCAAGTAATTTCATAATCTTAAATATTTTATACAGTGATTTAAAAAACACACTACAGGAGCAAGTGACTCATAGATTATCTGCCTTAATAACAAAATTAAAGAAAAGCCAATACTTTGATTGGCAAATAAAGTTAAAATTTTATTATTTAAAAAATATAGCTGTCACATTATTAAAAATATTTATAGCTTCAGAAACTATCAGCCAACTATTTACTGATAGAAATTGATTTTTCAATATTTACTGCTCAGAATAGACATAGGTCAAATCCCTCTGGATTTAAAAAATAAAAGTAATCCTCCTTGGCATCCAGTAAGAACTCCTCTCGGATATTCACATAGCTCTACAAGATTGCATAGCTGAGTCACTCACTGAATTCTAGTGTGAGTTGCTCTACAAAATAAAACATAAAAAGTCATTATTTGCTATACCTCAAATCTAAAATATGCCACATATATTCAGGTCATTAATCTCAGTTCCATTTGTGTAAAGAAGAGAGAAAAAAAAAAAAAAAGATTTCCATGGCTATAAAATGTTTAAGCATACTTGATTACTTAACCTTATGAGAGTCCAACTTTTCTGAACAAAGTTACTCAATGCTATATGGAAATATGGGCACACAACAATATTCTGAGCATTAGATAAGGTCAGAAACTATGGGTCCTGATTTCAGGAGTGTAGGTATGGCAAAAGTGGTACAAGCTAACTTTATTTTAGCATTCTATGTGGACATTAAGCAGCACATGACTACACCATAACTCTATATACATAAACAGTCTATTACATTGCTGGGACTGCCAGATTTTCATTTCCTACTGTCTAGACAGCCAGTCTAAACACTGTATTCTGATGCCTCCATGGAGCATAATTCTCCAAAGACTTCTTAAAGATCCTGATAGTAACTATGTTAGACACTATCATTTTATTGCTTTTCTCTGTTACAATTTGTGTCCAGAAAAACAAAATATAGGATTCCTTAGGAGTAGGAGGAAAAAAAAGATCCAATCATTCTTTAAGTTGTAAAATCAATAAAGTCTTAACAACCAATCACCCACTCTCAGTCCAAAACCCTCCAGATGGCTTTTAAACTGTGTTCAGCAGTCAGACTGAGCAGTTTTTAAGAGAGACTGTATTACATTTTCATGAAATACAGAGTGTATAAAAAGTTTCCTGACAGAGAAACCCCTGGAATTAAAATCAGTGTTCTTCATAGATTATTATAATATTCCATTTACTGACAAGCCTAAAAAGAATGTTTAGAAAAAAATAAGAAAAGAAAAGAAAGTGACACTGTCTTCAATTTTAACTCCACAGGGAATAGTCAATTATAACCCATTTTAAACCAGAACTAGAAGAAATCGGTTAAATCTGAGGTTGAACAAAATACACCAGGGACAGTCAGCCAAATTCATGCAGGGCTCCCAAGGAAGTGCTTAATATCAGAATATAACAATAATCAGATGGAGAAATCAATCTGGAATAAAAGTCAGAGAAAGACAAAGAGTCAGAAAGAAATAGAATCCAGGTCAAAGACTTGTTCAAAAACATTCACAAGAGAATAACAAGACACCAAAATAATGTGAGCAAGAATTTGACATAAGGAGAACTTCTAAAGTTTATGAGAGCAGATTACATGGAAGTTATTAGTCTCTGTTGGCCTTCCTACAAAATTATGATCTATTTACATGCAGCATTTTTTTTTCTAAATCCTTATTATAAACCAGAGTTCTTGAAACAACAATATTCTCAGAAAGTTTCAAAGATATTGAATGAAAAGAGGTATGAACGATAGATATAAGCACCAAAATGGTGCTTAATGATAGCTGGCTCAGCTCACTTGTGAAGGTCTAGGGCTTCCAAGTAAACCTCAGCCTGCACCCTGAAGAGAGAAGTAGGTATGGAGCAGTATAGAGTAGAAAGGAAATGGAAAATCATCAACTGAGAGCAGACAAATCCTGACATAGGTTTTGCCAAGTACAGTTAGAAGGACAAAGAACCTGGTTTACAGTATATAGAGTAATCCAGCTCTTTACAATGTTGCACAGGCTAATCTCCCACACACCGTCCCCACTGGAAGTTGCATCAGTCACTGTTTGTGATTTCATACTGCATTCTCTCTGCTAAACACAAGCATGATATTATGCATTTTAAAATATATATTTTAATAGTATAATAATTATAAATTCACATAGCTTTAAGAATTCTGCTTCAGCTATTACCCCCATCCCCAGAGAATCAAACTTTCAAAAATCTTAGAATGTCTTATGTCAGAGGGTTAGTGATGAAAATTCATATAATATTTATAAAAAGCAGTAAGTTATCAAAAAGTGTCCCTGGATTACTTTAAACAGACTTCATTGCAATATAACTTACAGAAGTAAGATGCATCAGTTTTAAATATACTAATTTATTTATATAAATTAAATGGATTTGGTCAAAGATATAAAGCTATGTGATCAAGAAATGTCTAGTTTTCAGTGTACCCTATTATAAATAGAATTGTTTTAATTCCATTTCTAGATTGTTCATTACCAGTGTACAGAAATAAAATTATTTATTTCATTTAACTATATCAGGACTTATTTTGTTTTTCAGAATATGGCCTATTCTGCTTAATGTTCTAATGTGTGCTTGAAAATAAGATATGTCCTGCTGCTGTTGAATGGAATGCTAAACATTTATCAATCAAATGCTGTTAACTGACAATGCTGTTCAAATATTCTTTTATCCTTAATTTTTACATTATTTCTATCAATTTCTAAGACAGGAATGCTGAGGCTCCAATAATTGTTCAGTATTTATTTCTCCTTTTCCTTCTTCATGTATTTTCAAATAACTATTGCTAAGTATCTATTTATCTAGGATTTTTATGTAATGATAAAATCACCCTTTATCATTATGAAGTATCTCTATCTCTAGGAATATCCCTTGCCATGAAATCTAATTTGTCTTATATTTATATAGCAGTTTCAGCTTTAGTGTTTACATGGTTTTTCTTTCTCCATCCTTTTAACTCATCTCTGTTTTTATAGTTAAACAAATTTTTGTTGAAAGTATATAATTATGTCTACATAATTACACTTAGCTCATACTTTGCTGCTTTTTAATTAGAGAGATTGTATCATTTACAAGATCACTTAATATGGCTGATTTAAATCTACCATCTTGCTACTGATTTTCTGTATTTTATATTTGCTCTTTGCTCCTTTTCCCCTCTTTTCTGCTGTTTGTTAATTACCTGAGTGTTATTTAGCATTTTGTTTAGCATTTGCTTTTGACTTATTAGCCAAGCTTTTTTCTTTTAATATTTTTAGGTTTCTCTAGAGTTTGCTGCTGCTGCTGCTAAGTCACTTCAGTCGTGTCCGACTCTGTGCGACCCCGTAGATGGCAGCCCATCAGGCTCCCCCGTCCCTGGGATTCTCCAGGGAAGAACACTGGAGTGGGTCACCATTTCCTTCTCCAGTGCATGAAAGTGAAAAGGGAAAGTGAAATCACTCAGTCATGTCTGACTCTCCGCGACCCCATGGACTGCAGCCCACCAGGCTCCTCCGTCCATGGGATTTTCCAGGCAAGAGTACTGGAGTGGATTGCCATTGCCTTCTCCTTCTCTAGGGTTTAGAGTAGGCATTTTCACTTATCAATGTTTGGAGGGAAAGAATATGTTTATTTTCTTGACTATGGTGATGGTTTCATAGTGTATACATTTATGTATCAAGCTATCAAACTATACACCTTAAAATGTTTCATTTATTTCATGTAATATACACCTTACTAAATCTTATAGTTTAATAGAGTTATAAGTCTATCACATGGTAATAAGTTTTAAACTAGAAAAAATTATCCCTAACATCAGATCAGATCAGATCAGATCAGTCGCTCAGTCGTGTCCGACTCTTTGGATCTATATTACCTATATACTAAGTAATATTCCTGAGTTTCTATCCTGAGAAATTGGAACACATTTTTAATATTCATGCTAAATCTCTGAAGCATCACAAATAATTTCTGAAACACTGTTGCCTCTAACTATCATATCCAAAGGGGAAACTTGGAAAAAATAATGATAAATTCACAATCTAAAGGAACCGAAAAATTAAACATTCACCTGTGAACAGTCCATTCCCAAATTTGTTTTCTTATCTACAATTAAATTGATCTGTTCCATTTTCCCCTTATTTTGCCTCAGTTATGCTATAGAACATAAGTTAGCTTTTTCTTTTTTTCCTGTAAAGTACATAGAGTAAATAGTTTGGAACTTGAAGATCATACACATCCTGTCTCATATTTTTTTAAATAGGGCTTTAGAAATGATCTGATCTGATCTGATTAGAAATTTGAAAACAATTCTTACCTTGAGGGCTGAATAGAAATGATCCTCAGGGCATAGTTTGCAAATACCTGCTTTATAATAAATTTTTTATTTATGTTCTTTGGGACCTCATCAATTGCTATGGACCATAAGCACTCCAAAGGCAGACATACAATAATTGGGCATGGTAATATAAACTCTGCATGTTTCCTTCTTACATTTCTCCCAAGCATATATGAGCTAATTATTCAAAATCTTTTGCACCTACTTAGTTGGCAGACAGTGAGAACTGACACATTGACATTTTACAGGCTTACCTGAGTTCTAGGTTTGGCTTCTATTTATATGCAAGTTAATGGAAAACTTGAGAAACCCTGAACTAAGCTAAAAAAAAAAAGTCAACCATTTTGTATATGCAGACATATTGTAAACTAAATGGAAACTAGCTAAACTAGCTAAATTAAAGCTAAATTAGCATAGTTGTTTCATAAATTAAAACCCATAATTTCACAAATAAATGTCAAAATAAATGAGGTACAGTGAGTCTTTTTTTTTTTTTTGGAAATGACATAATGTTTTAAATTTTGCATCAAGAGTATATTTGGAAAGGCTGACAAAAATGTGCAAAATATTTATTCCTATAGTGCACAAGTAGTTTTAAAACTGTCTCACCCAAACTCATATGATTTGGGTAAATGTGTCAGTGTTATTATTCATATATTCAGCAGATGTTTATTGAACATTTAACCTGTCTACTTAGAAGAGAATGGAAAATAAGACCGGCATGGGTCTTACCATGATGGAGTCTTTTGTCTATAAGACTGAGAGGTGATAACAAAGATATAAAAACCAAAATAATTGCAGACTATTAAAAGTGAAGGAAATAAACATGACAACTTCACACAGATAGAGGCACCTCCAATATGAAAACAAGGAGATAAAGTTGGAAGAAAAGGCAAACTTTGAGGACATAACACAAACCCCAAGAGGATAGCCAGTGAAAAGGCATCAATGGAAGTAGTCTAATGTGTTTAAGGAATTATTAAGAGGTCAGTTGTCTGAGGTGGATGTCCATGAACACGAGGCATGAAATAAAACTGATGAGGTAGTAAGTCTCACATTGCTACCTGTAGAAAAGACTGGAAGAGGAAACAGTGAACACAAAAGGGTCAGCAGAGACTCAATATGACCCATGTCCCTTGAGGAAGTTTTTCCTCAGATGAGAGACAACAGTGGTTTAGAGTAGGATAGTGGCAGAGGGATGAAAGGGAGTAAATGGACAGGCAGATCTGGAGCAAAGGGAAGACTAATACTATCAGATCAGATCAGTCACTCAGTCGTGTCCAACTCTTTGCGACCCCATGAATCGCAGCACGCCAGGCCTCCCTGTCCATCACCAACTCCCAGAAGTCACTCAGACTCACATCCATTGAGTCAGCGATGCCATCCAGCCATCTCATCCTCTGTCGTCCCCTTCTCCTCCTGCTCCCAATCCCTCCCAGCATCAGAGTCTTCTCCAATGAGTCAACTCTCCGCATGAGGTGGCCAAAATACTGGAGTTTCAGCTTTAGCATCATTCCTTCCAAAGAAATCCCAGGGCTGATCTCCTTCAGAATGGACTGGTTGAATCTCCTTGCAGTCCAAGGGACTATAGTCCATTTGTAAAACTGTAGCAATGATCTAACAGAGAGACCTCTGAGGCAAAAACAAGAAGAAATAAAAATTCAAAGTGCTTTAGAATTTAAATTACACAATTTAATTAGCATATGGCTTCCCTGGTGGCTCAGATGGTAAAGAATCTTCCTGCAATGTGGGAGTCCTGGGTTCAATCCCTGGGTCAGGAAGATCCCTTGGAGAAGGGCATGGCAACCCACTCCAGTATTCTTGCCTGGAGAATCCCTATGGACCAAGGAGCCTGGAAGGCTACACAGTCCATGGGGTCACAAAGAGTTGGATATGCATATATTTCTAGAAGAATAAAGAAGAGGGGGAAAGTTCATTAAACTCATACAAAATTTAGAAGTGGAGTTTAAAACAAATCATAAACTCATCCCCTTCTTAAAGTTTTCACTCATCAAATGTAAGTATTTGCCACATAACAGGCCATATGCCAGATCCTGAGAATATAGAGATACATATTTTTGATATCTATGAGCTTACATTTCTGGGAAATTGTTTAGTATTTTCCATGTATATTTTCTGCTGTGTATTAACCAAGTAAAGGAAAGATGTTTTAAAAGTGTGCAAGGACTCTTCCTCTTTCTCCTCTTCCACTTTCTTTCCTTTCTTGAATGAATCACTTGTCCAAATGCTAACTGAAGCAGAGCACAGTATATCTACACTAGGGCTGCAGATGCCATGGGGGCCCCCTCTGTGTGGAACCAAAGCCCAAGCAGAATAAGGATGGCATGCATTCCAGACCAGCTAAGAGGTATCTGAGAAGGGTAAGGAATGATTCTATGTTTCAGGGCAGCCAGATAGAGAATTCAGAGCCCCATAAGGAACAAGCAAGGCACTCATATGAGTAGGCAGTATGATATGAGATTTCAGAGCCTGAGAAGAGTAGGGAAAGCATTTTCATAAGGCAGTAACAGCCCAGTGCTGTGAGAGCCAAAGCCAGGTGAAACTAGCCAAAGCCTGGTTCAAATCTGGTTCAGAGGAGACGTGGCCGTGAAGATGGGAGACTGGTTATATACATGGGAACTGATTGACTAAATATATTAAGGAACTAGGGGCCAGGATTCTCATTCTCAGAGAAGAAATAGAAAGAGAAAAAAATGGAAATGAAACTTAAGGTACTGAATTAAAATTAGACATGTCAGTATGAACTCATGCCATACAATCTTTATAGAGAGACATACAATACATCTAAAAGGACATATAACCTTCCCCAAAAACTGTAGCTCAAGAAAGGAAGTGCTCACAAAATGCCTGTACCCATACCCATACCTACACACACCTACACACACATACATATATACAGAGCTCTGTCTAAGAAGCTGAAAGTAGGAACACCCTGAAGGCAGAGAGCATACCTAGCATACTGATTGTGGCTTTTGAATATATTCTCCTCTAAGGGAATTAGGGTTCCTTGGAGATACAGCTAATTCCACTGCTAGACCAGAGAAAGTATGAAATAGACTTGGAAACCACTGCTGTGCCAGAAAGCAAACAAGTGCTTAGACAAAGACAGTCATGACAAAAGAACACAGAAGCAAGTTTACAGGGGTTTCTGCTGGCCAGGTCAACAACCACATGACTATCATTAAAAAAAATTAAGAACAGGATGATAAATCACTTAATCAGATCAGATCAGATCAGTCACTCAGTCGTGTTCGACTCTTTGCGATCCCATGAATCACTTAATAAGATGTCATAAATCTATAGAAATATAAACAAAAATATATAAACCTAAAGTGTGAAATCCCTTAGAAGAAATGGAGTAGCCATCATGGTCAACAAAAGAGTCCAAAATGCAGTACTTGGATGCAATCTCAAAAATGACAGAATGATCTCTGTTTGTTTCCAAGGCAAACCATTCAGTATCACAGTAATCCAAGTCTGTGCCCCAGCCAGTAATGCTGAAGAAGCTGAAGCTGAAAGGTTCTATGAAGACCTACAAGACCTTTTAGAACTAACACCCAAAAAAGATGTCCTTTTCATTATAGGGGATTGGAATGAAAAGTAGGAAGTCAAGAAACACCTGGGGTAACAGGCAAATTTGGCCTTGGAGTATGGAATGAAGCAGGGCAAAGACTACTAGAGTTCCACCAAGAGAATGCACTGGTCATAAAAAACACCCTCTTCCAACAACACAAGAGAAGACTGTACACAAGGACAACACCAGATGGTCAACATCAAAATCAGATTGATTATACTCTTTGCCGCCAAAGATGGAGAAGCTCTACACAGTCAGCAAAAACAAGACCAGGAGCTGACTGTGGCTCAGATCAGGAAATCCTTATTGCCAAATTCAGACTTAAATTAAAAAGTAGGGAAAAACAATAGACCATTCAGCTATGACCTAAATCAAATCCCTTATGATTATACAGTGAAAGTGAGAAATAAATTTAAGGGACTAGATCTGATAGAGAGAGTCCCTGATGAAATATGGATGGAGGTTCATGGCATTGTACAGGAGACAGAGATAAAGACCATCCCCATGGAAAAGAAATGCAAAAAAGCAAAATGGCTGTCTGGAGAGGCCTTACAAATAGCTGAGAAAGAGAAGGCAAAGGAGAAAAGGAAAAATATACCCATCTGAATGCAGAGTTCCAAACAATAGCAAGAGAGATAAGAAAACCTTCCTCAGTGATCAATACAAAGATAGAGTAAAACAATAGAATAGGAAATACTAGAGATGTCTTCAAGAAAATTAGAGATACCAAGGGAATATTTCATGCAAAGATGGGCTCAATAAAGGACAGAAATGGTATGGGCCTAACAGAAGCAAAAGATATTAAGAAGAGGTGGCAAGAATACACAGAAGAACTGTACAAAAAAAGATCTTCATGACCAAGATAATCATAATGGTGTGATCACTCACCTAGAGCCAGACATCCTGGAATGTGAAGTCAAGTGGGCCTTACAAAGCATCACTAGGAACAAAGCTAGTGGAGGTGATGGAATTCCAGTGGAGCTATTCCAAATCCTGAAAGATGATGCTGTGAAAGTGCTACACTCAATATGCCAGCAAATTTGGAAAACTCAGCAGTGGCCACAGGACTGGAAAAGGTCAGTTTTCATCCAAATCCCAAAGAAAGGCAATGCCAAAGAATGCTCAAACTACCACACAATTGCACTCATCTCACACGCTAGTGAAGTAATGCTCAAAATTCTCCAAGCCAGGCTTCAGCAATACATGAACCGTGAACTTCCAGATGTTCAATCTGGTTTTAGAAAAGGCAGAGGAACCAGAGATCAAATTGCCAACATCCGTTGGATCATCAAAAAATCAAGAGAGTTCCAGAAAAACATCTATTTCTGCTTTATTGACTATGCCAAAGACTTTGACTGTGTGGATCACAATCAACTGTGGAAAATTCTGAAAGAGATGGGAATACCAGACTACCTGACCTGCCTCTTGAGAAACCTGTATGCAGGTCAGGAAGCAACAGTTAGAACTGGACATGGACCAACAGACTGGTTCCAAATAGGAAAAGGAATATGTCAAGGCTGTATATTGACATCCTGCTTATTTAACTTCTATGCAGAGTACATCATGAGAAACACTGGGCTGGAAGAAGCACAAGCCGGAATCAAGATTTCCGGGAGAAATATCAATAACCTCAGATATGCAGATGACACCACCCTTATGGCAGAAAGTGAAGAGGAACTCAAAAGCCTCTTGATGAAAGTGAAAGTGGCTTAAAGCTCAACATTCAGAAAACGAAGATCATGGCATCCGGTCCCATCACTTCATGGGAAATAGATGGGGAAACAGTGGAAAGAGTGGCTGACTTTATTTTGGGGGCTCCAAAATCACTGCAGATGGTGACTGCAGCCATGAAATTAAAAGACGTTTACTCTTTGGAAGGAAAGTTAGGACCAACCTAGATAGCATATTGAAACGCAGAGACATTACTTTGCCAACAAAGGTCTGTCTAGTCAAGGCTATAGTTTTTCCATCAGTCATGTATGGATGTGATTGTTGGACTGTGAAGAAAGCTGAGCACCGAAGAATTGATGCTTTTGAACTGTGGTGTTGGAGAAGACTCTTGAGAGTCGCTTGGACTGCAAGGAGATCCAACCAGTCCATTCTAAAGGATATCAGTCCTGGGTATTCATTGGAAGGACTGATGCTAAAGCTGAAACTCCAATACTTTGGCCACCTCATGTGAAGAGTTGACTCACTGGAAAAGACCCTGATGGTGGGAGGGGTTGGGGCAGCAGGAGAAGGGGACAACAGAAGATGAGTTGGCTGGATTGCATCACCGACTCGATGGACATTAGTTTGAGTAAACTCTGGAAGTTGATGATGGACAGGGAGGCCTGATGTGCTGTGATTCATGTCTTCTCAAAGAGTCAGACATGACTGAGAGACTGAACTGAACTGAAAGTGTGAAAAGATATTTAAATGGTTTTGAAGTACTTTACCACAAAATTCATATTGTTTTTAAAGGAGGAAAGAGACCCTTTACAATAGAGAAACCAGGCAAATACTTCCTTAATCAATAATCAAGTAGTATTATTTTAATAGGGCAGATCAAAATCACATGCCATTGGTAGACTGAGATAATCATAGCAGAGCAATACTCCTTGTGATATTCCTCCCTAAGGTACATAACCTGAATCCTGTTATAAGGAAATATGACAGGACAAAAACTGAAGGACATTGTTGAAAGAACAAATAAACTGGTCTGTAATCTTCAAAAGGGTCAAAGTCACCAAAGCCAGAATAATGGTAAGAAACTATTCTAGACTGAAGGATAGTAAAGAAACTTTACAACTAAATGCAATATTTGATTCTAAACTGGATCTTTTGTCACGAAAGTGACTTTAGTGAAATCATTGATGAAATTTGAATAGGATTTATGGGTTGGATGGCAGTGCTGAATCAAAATAAATTTTTCCAATGAGTACTCTGAGATGGTAGAGCATCAGAAAATCAGTTACTTTCAAATGGGGAAGGAAATGTTCTTGTACATTACTCACAACTTTTCTGTAAACTGGAGCATATTTTAAACATTCTTTTTAAAAATGATATTAAATTCAGTGTTGTGGTTTTTATTTCAAATCATAATCCCAATACTGTACATATATGATTTAAAATTTTTTAATTAAAAAGTGAAACAGCCTATTTTGATTTAATAACAGTTTCTATGTTTACTCAGTTAATTCATTTATTTATTTATGTTTATTTTGCCTATTCATGCAGCAATTTAACAACTAGTCTGTATGGCACAGTATGGGATGTTTGGACATTTATGTATATTTTTAATTTATTAATTATAATATCTCTGCACATTATGAGTTATTATTCTAATCTGTACATGGAAATAATGCTCATATAATTTATCTGACTAATGCCACATAAAATATAGGAGAACCTAAGTTTAAGTCAAAGCCTCAACAGTTAACACTTGACTCAATTAAGACATTTAAAGACAAATCATTTATCTTGATTAAATGGCTAGTTAATGAATAATTGCTCAGTTCAGTTGTTCAGTCATGTCTGACTCTTTGTGACCCCATGACTGCAGCACGCCAGGCCTCCCTGTCCATGACCAGCTCCCAAAGTTTACTCAAACTCATGTCCATTGAATCAGTGATGCCATCCAACCAGCTCATCCTCTGTTGTTCCCTTCTCCTCCCACCTTCAATCTTTTCCAGAATCAGGGTCTTTTCAAATAACTTGTGGTGTTATACAAAAACACCTTAAAACTATGGTATCATTAATCTTCTTTACTCAGTATTAACTGTTTCACAGTAACTCCTAACAAAGAAATGTGATCAGGAAAAAAAAAAATAGAGAAACTAAAAATACTTATTATTAAGTGAAAGTATACAATCTGAAAAGTCTACATACTTATGAGACAAACTTGACATTGTAAGAAATGTAACAATCAGTTCAGTTCAGTTGTTCAGTTGTGTTCGACTCTTTGTGATCCCATGGACTGCAGCACACCAGGCCTCCCTGCTGCTCCTAAGTCGCTTCAGTCATGTCCAACTCTGTGCAACCCCATAGATGGCAGCCCACCAGGCTCCCCCATCCCTGGGATTCTCCAGGCAAAAACACTGGAGTGGGTTGCCATTTTCTTCATGCATGAAAGTGAAAAGTGAAAGTGAAGACGCTCAGTCGTGTCTGACTCCTCCATCACCAATTCCCAGATATTTCTCAAACTCATGTCCATTGAGTTGTGATGCCATCCAACCATCTCCTCCTCTGTCATCCCCTTCTCCTCCTGCCCTCAAACTTTCCCAGAATCAGGGTCTTTTCAAATGAGTCAGCTCTTCGCATCAGGTGGCCAAAGTATTAGACGTGGAGACAGTAAAAATGACCAGTGGTTGCAAAGTGTTGGTGGGGAGGGAAGAATGAATGGATGGGGCAAAGAGGATATATAGAGCAGTGAAACTACTCTGCATGATACCGATATCAGATATATGCTATTCATTTTTCCAAATGTGTAGATGTACAACACCCAGAGTGAACCCTAATATAAATGATTGCCTTTGGGTGTTACTTTGTTACTTTGTCAGGGTGGGTTCATAGACTTCCCTAATGTACCACTCTCATAGGGGACATTGATAATGGAGGAGGCTATGCATGGTGGTAGCAGGGGAGGGATATGGCAAACCTCTGTACCTTCTACTCACTTTTACTTTGATCTTAAAACTTTTCTAAAATTAAGTCTATTAAAAGATTGTGATCAGAGACCCAACATAGACCTGATACTTCTGCCTCATCTGTAGCTAGCTGCTAAATCCCAATAATCCTGAAAACATTGCCAACGTGAACCAGGCAAAGACACCTACAGAGATGAGAAGATTCCCAACAAACTCTCCAGAAAATTAGGAAAGTATCAAGGTCATACTGTGAACCAAAGGAGACTCAGTTAAAACAAACAAATGTCCTTAATGACATTTTGTCTCTCCTCTGAGCAAGAAATTATTATGATATCAATTTTTTTAAGGCAGTAAAAGGGATTGCTTGCCACTGAAAACATTAAGAGCATAAGAATGACTACATTCCCCAAGGAGAATATGCAGCAACATGTCTGAGCTAGAGCTCAAAGACAGCAGGAATAGATGGAGGGCCTGAGGATGAAGGTGAAGAGCAGTGTGGGGCTGTGAACAGATCCCTCCCTCCCTTGTTACCCACTGACATTCAGTAAAGTGGCAGGAGAGATCTCAGTGCTACTGTTGTGTGACTTCCTGAGAAAGCTGAAAAGAGATAAAGAATGCAACCAAACTGTTTGGATGACAGAAGTTATAGGAAGTCAGTAAATTTGCACAGGGTGGGAAAGTGTGTCTCCCTAAATCTCCAAAAGTCAGGAAAGTCTCTAGAGTCCTTGGGTTGTATAAAAAGTGGCCCACATACATCATCAGATTGCCCTATCAACACACACCTGATGGAATGTGAGGCCAGGGAAGAAGCTGAAAGTAAAGCTTGCTCATTCAAATTGTCAGTTTTTCTAAATGTGCTTGAAAAATTGTTGACATTTTCTTCCTATGCCATTTGTGCAATGAAATTATTGACCATATGTGTATAATATTAATATGCATATATTGCTAACATATCTGGAGAAGGAAATGGCAACCCACTCCAGTACTCTTGCCTGGAAAATCCCATGAACAGAGGAGGCTGGTAGGCTACAGTCCATGGCATCGCAAAGAGTCAGACATGACTGAGCAACTTCACTTCATTCACTTCACTCACGTCATACTTTATCATTGGAAAAGGAAATGGCAACCCACTCCAGTATTCTTGCCTGGAGAATCCCATGGACAGAGGAGCCTGGCAGGCCATGGTCCACGGGGTTGCAGAGAGTTGGACACGACTGAAGTGACTGAGCACACACGCTAAAATATATGCACTATCACAAATATATACTCATTTTTTTATACATGTAATGTACATCTACATGTAGGAGATATATACAGAGAACATAAATTCTCACTTTATGATGAAGTAGGTTCTACAGCAAGGACTCAAAAGCACTTAAAAAGATGTGTGCCACAGCATAAAACATAGACCTTCCCTCCTTCATTCTTAATAACACAATACAGTTTCTTAAATTAGGAATAATATCATCATTTCTTTGATTGAGGACTATATAAAGCTGGCTAATCTCTCTATCTTTAAACAGGAGAATAACACTTACCTTGGTGGGTTTAGAGAAAAAATTTCATAAGAGACTTGCTAGGAGATAGCAGAGTCTCAATTCCCATCCCTCCTTTCTGGACTAGAGAGAGAATAATCAGTACTGCTTAAATCATAACCATTGTTCTTTTTGTGGGAAAAGTATGGAAATATATATTCCCATTAGTTTAATATATATGATAAAACTATATTCCATTAAAGTGTTTGTATGTATGAATTCTGTCACAAGTGAAAGCAGAGGTTAAGAAAATCCATGAGGAAAAACTTAAAAAATTATACCAGCAGGAAAATTGTTTTTAAATGAATTTTACTGTGTCACTCACTTCAACAAATAATTATTTTGTGTCAGTCCAACGTTGCATGCCAAGTAGCGTGAAAAGTCTCTTTCCTAAGTGTTTTGATGTGAGAATAAATTAAGAAGGACAAGGAGGAAGGGAGGGAGGGGAGAAGGGAGAGCGAAAGCTAACTAAAGGAAAGAAGCTCTAGTTGATACTTTGAAAAGTACTCTTCAATTTTGCTTTTATGGTACTTATAAATTATATGATAAGTTTAAAATCAGAATTGTTATTAATTCAGTAAACCTGGAAATTCTATAGGCTTACTAGGCAATGATATAAAAAAGAAATCTGAATTTTTTAGAAAAACACATTGGAAAATTGAAAACACAGGCAGTGTGTTAAACAGTGGGTTAAGTAGGATTAGACTGAACAAGATTGAGTACAGAACTGAGGAATAAAGGAAGTCATTGCTCATATGTGTTCACCTCTACATGTGTAACAATATCCACACCATCCATGCGAGCTTCCATTTTGTAAACATGTATCTTTTAAATAATATAGGCACAAAAATCTTATTCCTTAATCAGAAAACAGACCAAATAAACAAAACTTCAACTTGGCACATTCTCTGATATCAAATCCATTTCATTCCCCTTGCCCTGCAGGCCCACAGAGAAATTTCCCCACGCAACAAGCCCATCACTGATATCTGTGTGGCAGCAAGTGATATTAGAAGACTGTATAAATTCTAGTAATGGCAGATGAAGGGTTATAAATCCCTTCTGAGTCATTATCTATGTCCATCTTTTAGAGATGCAGAGACAAGGACCATGGCCAGTGACTGTTTTAAGTTTCTGGCTCCAGTTCAGTAATTCTACAAAAGGCAAACCCATCTTGTTTCTTGTACACAATATCAGAGGGTAAGAGAAAAGTCTACCACAATAGGTATGCCTACACAAACATACAACCTATATGTTAGCTGGGGCATTTCCAGACTTCAAAAGCAAGGTAAACTTATGGTGAAACTCTGTGCAGAAAAACTCAAGCCTCATCAAATTTCTGCTAAGCCCTGACAATTACCCCTGCATCCAATTTCTATAGTTTCACATATCTTTCTCTTTCACTTTATGCCTTTACATTCATCTCAAATATAGACATCTGCAAGGTTTACAAAAAGGATACATTTTAGTAAATTTTACTAGCAAAGATAAAGTATGGAGAAGATGGTTACAGCCACCTGCCATCTAAATACACAGACTCCTCTCTCATCTCTCTCTTTCCTACACCCTTCTCCCACTCAGGATTCAAACAGAAATTATTATCACCTAGCGCACAGATTCATGCTCTTCTCCATAAACACTCAAACTCACGACTCAAATTCTATCTCGAATGAGATTACCAAGAAATCATTCTCAAATAGTGTGCACTGTAGGGGGAATTCTTATACGGAGAATGTTCTCAAACTTATTACCTTTTACAGATGTAAAAGTTACACATACTTACTACAAGTTTAAAAATCTGTACGTGTGTGACAACTATCAGGAACTTTAATGAACAGATCTTACAAAGTGCTGAGCAGAGTCAGGAAAGAAGTTTAACTCATGACTTCTCTTTCCAGTGAGTTTACTGACAAAAGTGGCCTGAAATTTGGTGACCTTCTCTTCTCAATTTATTCCTTTTGGAAGCTAATTTACTCAACTTTTTATTTCCAGAAACACTGAAGATTAATCATCTGAGACCATTCTCTCTGGACAACATATATTTATCAATATCATTAACACCTGGCTGAGTGCACATGGCATTAAAGGGAAACCTATTATAGCCATGATGTTCAAATAGTTTCTTTGACATTCAGTAGTCATAATGTTAGTCACTCAGTTGTGTCCAACTCTTTGCAACCCCATGGACTGTAACCCACCAGGCTATCCATGGAATTCTCCAAGCAAGAATACTGGAGTGGGTAGCCATTCACTTCTCCAGGAGATCTTCCCCACCCAGGGATCAAACCTGGGTCTCCTGCATTGCAGGCGGATTTCTTTACCATCTAAGTCACCAAGGAAGCCCTTCTTTGACATTCAAGTGTTTCTAAAATATGGATCAAATTCATCTCTCAGCTGCTACTGCTGCTGCTAAGTCGCTTCAGTTGTGTCCGACTCTGTGTGACCCCATAGACGTTAGCCCGCCAGGCTCCCCTGTCCCTGGATTCTCCAGGCAAGAACACTGGAGTGGGTAGCTATTTCCTGCCCCAATACATGAAAGTGAAATCGCTCAGTCGTGTCCGACTTAGCGACCTCACGGACCGCAGCCTACCAGGCTCCTCCGTTCATGGGATTTTCCAAGCAAGAGTACTGAAGTGGGTTGCCATTGTCTTCTCCCATCTCTCGGCAATTACCGCCAATTAAAATTTGTGTCACATTAGAGGGTGATCACTGTTACTTTGGAATCATGCTTTCATGAGATTGTTCTAGAGTAATACCACTCTCCCCCTCTGCCCTATCCCTAGCCTCTAATCCCAATTGTTAAATTTGGAGGAAGAAACTGAGTATACCTTAAATACAACTAAGAGCCCTTGTTTTTCCATGCTCCTCAGTCTTGCTGGTCCAAACAGCCTGTTCCAGAAAATAAGACCTGAAGTTATCCAGTCATACAATGGTTGGAATATGTTTAGGAGAGAAATAAAGCATTAGGAAGCCAGCTGTCAGTGCTGTCTAAAACTACATTCTCCAATTGGCCTCATATGTGTAAAGCAGATAATGTTACACTTGTTTCTCTCCCTCTCATGCCTCTCTTCTTATTTGTTGATGTGTTTGAAACTCTGGGAATCAGAGTAGAATATGAAGACAAGACTTACTGCTCTCTCCAAAATGCCAGCATGTTATAAAGTAGATTTATGAAAAAAAATACAATTTACTGTGACTGTCATCACTGAGCTGATGTCAGGTCCTAAGCACCCAAGAATTTTCAAAGTCTATGGCTCAGTATATATAATATAATTTATTTACAAACCAGACTAACTTCATATGCTTTCCAAGCACAGACTACTCCTTTATTGGATATTTGCCATGTTTAGTCATCCAGGGTATTCAGATCCATTTTGTGTTTAGAGAATTTCCTAAATTCTAAGTTTGGGGGCTAGTAGGCTCTTCTTTGGGGGTAATAGGCTGACAAAGGTCCCTATAGTCAAAGCTATGGTTTCTTCAACAGTCATGTACAGATATGAGAACTGGGCCAAAAACAAGGCTGAGTGCTGAAGAACTGATGCTTGCTTTTGAGTTGTGGTGCTGGGGAAGACTCTTGAGAATCCCTTGGACTGCAAGGAGATCAAACCAGTCAATCCTAAAGGAAATCAACCTTAAATATTCACTTGAAGGACTGATGGCTTCCATTAGTAAGGAGGTGGCTCTAATACTTTGGCCACCTCATGTGAAGAGCCAACTCACTGGATGACTCTGATTCTGGGAAAGATTGAAGGTAAAAGAAGAGGGTGGCAGAGGATTAGATGGTTAGATAGCATCACTGACTCAGTAGATATGAGTTTGAGCAAACTCTAGGATACAGTGGAAGACAGAGGAATCTGGCATGCTACAGTCCATGGGGTTTCACAGGGTTGGACATGACTTAGCTACTCAACAACAACAACAATGGCTCTTCGATGTTGAACCAACACCATCAGCCTCTAAGCCTGGTTCTTTAACTCTCCTGAAATGTCGTAACTTTTGCAATATCCTTTAATCAAATCCTTTGTGACTTGAACTACAGTAGATTCTGTTAAATACATCAAAGAACCAGAAAAAATTCTATTTTTTTCCAGGTAGTGTTATAGAGAATTACACTATCCCTGCCAGCTATAGCAGTATTCATTAACCTGAGGCTTTGCTCCTTATGTGCAGTCGCTCAGCTATGTCCAACTCTTTGTAGCTCCATGGACTGTAGCCCACTAGGCTCCTCTGCCCAAAGAATTTTCCAGGCAAGAATACTGGAGTGGGGTGTCATTTGCTACTTCAGAATTGCCCCTTATAATGTCATTAAATTCAGCAGAGAAGCTTTTGATTTAAATTTTAATTTATTTAATTTTACAAAATTGTATTGGTTTTGCCATACATCAAAATGAATCCGCCACAGGTATACATGTGTTCCCCATCCTGAACCCTCCTCCCTCCTCCCTCCCCATACCATCCCTCTGGGTCGTCCCAGTGCACCAGCCCCAGGCATCCGGTATCAGGCATCGAACCTGGACTGGCGACTTGTTTCAAATATGATATTATATATATTTCAATACCATTCTCCCAAATCATCCCACCCTCTCCCTCTCCCAGAGTCCGAAAGACTGTTCTATACATCAGTGTCTCTTTTGCTGTCTCATATACAGGGTTATTGTTACCATCTTTCTAAATTCCATATATATGCATTAGTATACTGTATTTGTGTCTTTCTGGCTTACTTCACTCTGTATAATAGGCTCCAGTTTCATCCACCTCATTAGAACTGATTCAAATGTATTCTTTTTAATGGCTGAGTAATACTCCATTGTGTATATGTACCACAGCTTTCTTATCCATTCATCTGCTAATGGACATCTAGGTTGCTTCCATGTCCTGGCTATTATACAGTGCTGCGATGAACATTGGGGTACACGTGTCCCTTTCAATTCTGGTTTTCTCAGTGTGTATGCCCAGCAGTGGGATTGCTGGATCAAGCTTTTAACTAAAGTTCAATATATGTTAGATGTTATTTTTACTTTTCAAGTCTTAGAAGAATTTCCCATCTTCAAAAAGTTCTGCAAACTCTTGTTTGTTATTCGAACTCTGAAACCACAAACTGCCCACACAATGAGATTGTTCTTACTGAATATAGATTGTTTTTCCATGAGAATAGAGAGAGCTAATCTTATATTGAGTGTGCATTATGGATTATACATTTAGATAAATGCTTTATTGTACATTATGTCCTTTGACTTAACCATTTTAACTCCAAAAATAACATGAGTTTTCCATTTTTATTTTATAGGTAAAGAAAGCAAGGCTCACAGAAGTTTAATTTTCCAACAGTCATACAGGCAGGACTCACACACATTTATGTGATTTCAGTTATTTTCTTTCACTATAGTATACAATATAGATCTCATTTTTATATCCATCTTATAAAATACTGAGTACTGTGTCAGGCATAACATGTTGTATTTCAGGCAAAAGCCTCAGGGCAAGATGGTTCCCATGGAAACATGCACAGTAGAAAAGGGGAAAAAAAAAAAAAACAAAAACAAAACTGAAGCTTGAATGAACTCACACTTTGGAATAGGATAGGCCTGGTTGGTAGGTCCTTAGCAGCTGGCTCCTAGGTGTACCACCTGATGCAAAACAGCTTCATTCATACAGAAGAGTGTCTGAATTATTCTACCAATGGCCACTAGAGCAGTTTTTTCAGTGGCTAGCAGCAAAAAAACAGAATTAGAGCTAGATATTTATAAGCCATAAACAGACCATGAGGTCACTTCTTCTCATTATGTATTGAGAATAGAGAATAATTGATGTTTGGGATTTGATCATCAGTTGCAGAGATCAGCCATTGAGTCTTAAAATCATAGCATAATAAAACACTCTCCGACATAAATCACAGCAGGATCCTCTATGGCCTACTTCCCAGAATATTGGAAATAAAAGCAAAAATAAACAAATGGGACCTAATTAAAATTAAAAGCTTCTGCACAACAAAGGAAATTATAAGCAAGGTGAAAAGACAGCCTTCAGAATGGGAGAAAATAACAGCAAATGAAACAACTGACAAAGAACTAATCTCAAAAATATATAAGCAACTCCTGCAGCTCAATTCCAGAAAAATAAACGACCCAATCAAAAAATGGGCCAAAGAACTAAACAGACATTTCTCCAAAGAAGACATACAGATGGCTAACAAACACATGAAAAGATGCTCAACATCACTCATTATCAGAGAAATGCAAATCAAAACCACAATGAGGTACCATTTCGCGTCAGTCAGAATGGCTGCTACCAAAAAGTCTACAAGCAATAAATGCTGGAGAGAGTGTGGAGAAAAGGGAACCCTCTTAACACTGTTGGTGGGAATGCAAACTAGTACAGCCACTATGGAGAACAGTGTGGAGATTACTTAAAAAACTGGAAATAGAACTGCCATATGACCCAGCAATCCCACTGCTTGGCATACACACAGAGGAAACCAGAATTGAAAGAGACACATGTACCCCAATGTTCATCGCAGCACTGTTTATAATAGCCAGGACATGGAAGCAACCTAGATGCCCATCAGCAGATGAATGGATAAAGAAAGCAGTGGTACATATACACAATGGAGTATTACCCAGCCATTAAAAAGAATACATTTGAATCAATTCTAATGAGGTGGATGAAACTGGAGCCTATTATACAGAGTGAAGTAAGCCAGAAAGAAAAACACCAATACAGTATACTAACGCATATATATGGAATTTAGAAAGATGATGATAATAACCCTATATGCGAGATAGCAAAATATACATAGATGCATAGAGCAGTCTTTTGGACTCCGTGGGAGAGGGCAAGGGTGGGATGATTTGGGAGAATGGCATTGAAACATGTATATTATCATATGTGAAATGAATCACCAGTCCAGGTTCAATGCATGATACAGGATGCTTGGGCCTGGTGCATTGGGATGACCCAGAGGGATGGTATGGAGAGGGAGGTGGGAGGGGGGTTCACGATGGGGAACACATGTACACCCATGGCAAATTCACGTCAAGCAAGCAAGCAATCGCTCAGTCATGTCTGACTCTTTGTGATCCCATGGACTGTAGTCTACCAGGTGGGATTTTCCAGGCAAGACTACTGGAGTAGGTTGCTATTTCCTTCTCCAGGGGATCTTCCTGACCCAGGGATCGAACCCAGGTCTCCTGCATTGCAGGCAGACGCTTTACCCTCTGAGCCACCAGGGAAGGATTCATGTCAATGTATGGCAAAACCAATACAATATTGTAAAGTAATTATCCTCCAATTGAAATAAATAAATTTATATTAAAAATAAATAAACCCTCAAAAAATAATAAAAAGAATAAAATTTCTAAAAGAAGGGGAGACCTGGATAATCTTATTAAACTATTGAATTTGGTCTTTTCTCTTGGTGGAAGAGAGAGAATATTTTATTTTATTTTTGAATATAGTTTGCTTATTTGGAAGTGGTGAATTATTAGCATAACAATTGGTTGTCATTGGTAGAGTAATCTTTTCAAAGACAATCTTTTTGCTTTTTAAACAAACATAGACCTACTATATCCATGTGTGTGAAAGTTGACAAGATTTTAGAGCTCCTTATGGGTAATATGTATGCTTCTAATGGGTTTTCACATAACTTTTAGATTTTCTAAGTATCTATTAAGTTTCCACATAGGTATAGGTGTCAAAATCTGGAAATCAAATTGAATGCTCAGTTATCATCACCTCAAATGGTTGCATAAAGGTAATATTGAAGGAGAGATATTTCTCATTTATTCTTATCATCCCACATTCAATATTACCTTTATGTAGACAGGTCCCAATCAATGATTTTATACTGATAGCCTTTTCCCTCTACATCTTTCTTTATTGTGATCTCTGCAAAATTACCAACACAGATCTCTAAGACACATATGTGCCTCATCTAGGTATACACAATACTCTAATTTTATGCTGTATTAAATAATAAAAGTGGTAATAATAGGGACAAATTCAAGAATATACACACAGAAATTATTTAGACCAGGGATCAGCAAATTTTGTTCATAGAGATTCAGAAAATACATATATTAGACTTTGTAAGCCGTACAGTCACTGTCACAACTACTCAAGTTTGTTGCTGTAGTTCAAAAGCAACCATGTACAATAAACAAATGAGTGTGGCCATGTTCCAATAAAAGGTTGTCAAGTAGATTTAGTCTGCAAGCCACAGTTTGCTGACCTCCGATTTAGACACATGTACAAGAACACTGCAGCTATTTAACTGTAATAATTAAAATTTAGAATGTTTTCACTAGGGATGAAAGATTAAAATCAAAAGTGCCAGTTATTTCACATTTAAAGACTACAAAAACATAATCAATTACACACAATCCCTAAGGGTCTAACATGGGTCAATAAAAGCTGCTCTACTAAAGTTATCCACATCTTCCTCTCTTGTGACTCCCCACTGCTACTTTACACTCCACCTCCTGACAAACTGAAGGGGAGCATGAAATTAAAAAGGAGGAGATATATAACATAAATATAAATGCTCTCCACTTTATGGGAACTAAATGTCAGTGGTGAGGAAAAGTGTACCTCTGGATACAGTAAGGAAGCATTTTCCATCTCTTCAAGTCAAGTTTTGTGGTAGGAATGTGAAGCTTGAAAGTGAAAGTTGCTCAGTCATGTCCAACTCTTTGTGACTCCATGGATTACACAATCCATGGAATTTTCCAGGCCATAATACTGGAGTGGTTAGCCTTTCCCTTCCCCAGAGGATCTTCCCAACCCAGGGATCGAACCCAGGTCTCCTGCACTACAGGCAGATTTGTTACTGTTTGAGCCACCAAGGAAGCCCAAGAATACTGGAGTGGGTAGCCTATCCCTTCTCCAGCAGATCTTCCTGACTCAGGAATTAAACTGGGGTCTCCTGCATTGCAGGCAGATTCTTTACCAGATGAGCTACCAAGGTCAAGCTTAAGCCCTCATAAACATCTGAGGTGCTAAGAAGAAAGGAAGATGATCACTTCATCCCTGGCTGGATAACTCATGTGCTATAGAATCCTGAATTCCACCCTGTGATATTAATACAATTAGAGGGAGTTTGATCATAGGGAGATAGTATGTAAACATTGAGGGCTTCCTGGTAGCTCAGCTGGTAAACAGTGAGCTTAGTATACATTTCTAGTCTATAAATTTCTAGGACTTGAAAGTTCTTGGAAATGCTTGTATTAAAAAATGAATAAAGGAAACAATTATAACATTCTTGTGAAAAAATACAATCCTCCTCTCCATCTCAATCTTAATTATTAGAAGCCTTCCCTCAAAACCTGCAGAAAATGAACTTGGCACTTTCGTAAAATAGGCACAAACTGCAGAAGAGGCAGTAAGCGCTAGAAAATCCCAGAACCATCAAGTCTACTGTGCAGGCAATTTACCCAATGACTTGAACATATACTACCAGTGAGAATGAAAGAGAATAAACCAATACCCTCTGAAATGTTCCTCAGTAATGAAAGGGAATTGGATGAAATGGGACACTTGCCCAAAGAAACTCACAAACTTCCTACAAAAAATCAATCACACTGATGACCGAGGTAGAACCCATCAGCAGAAGACAAACTCTGACAAATTGATACTTCTCTATGATCAGTGGCACTAGTGGTAAAGAATCCGCCTGTCAGTGCAGGAGATACAGGATACTTGGGTTAAATCCTTGGGTGGAGAAGATTCCCTGGAGTAGGAAATGGCCACCTGCTCCAGTATTCTTGCCTGGAAGATTCCATGGACAGAGGAGCCTGGCAGGCTACAGTCCGTGGGGTCGCAAAGAGTCAGACATGACTGAACACACACATGCAGGCATGATCAATATAAACTTGTTTATAATAAGAACAATATTTTCTCAAGTCCGTGTGACTCCAAATCTGGTAATAGCTGAAACATGAGAGATGCATTCATCATAGGTGTCCATGATTTCCCTCTCAACTTTAAGCAGAGATACAACTCAAGCCTATGATCAGAAAAAGAAGGAAGATAAATCTAAATTCAAATTGAGACTAAATTCTCATAATGATTTAGAGGTTTATTAATTAAAGAAGAAATGAAAATTCTTCTGTTAAGGGATGTGAAGTGCATGCTAAGTCATTTCAGTCATGTTTGACTCTTTGCGATCCAATGGACTGTAGCGCACCAGGATCCTCTGTCCATGGGACTATACAGACAGGAATACTGGAGTGGTTGCCATACCCTCCTTCAGGGGAATTTTCCCAACCCAGGGATTGAGCTCACATCTCTCATGTCTCCTGCATTGGCAGGTGGGTTCTTCACTAACAGTGTCACCTGCTAGGAATGTTAAGGGACATAGTTTTTATGTCATGCTTAGAAATAAAAATTACTATATTTCATATTTATTCATAAAAGACCAACTCAGTATATAACCCACAGAACGATAGTCAGTTAATAGAATATTCAAACCAATTATAAGATGATCTATAGAATACTTGTTTCAAAACAGGGAAAATTTCAGCTATAGTGAACATTTATATGTATATATACACATATATTTTATAGAGGCAACCATCTCAGAGTATGGATCCCCATATTGTATACTGCTTTAGTGTTTTCCTTCAAAAAAGGAAGAAAATTGTGAATATATTGCTGTTCCACCAATTTATCATGAATTCTAGAACATCCAGAAGGAATTTCCCAGAAAATATTCATTTATGTATGTCATCTAAAGCTCAGATAAGAGTCAAGGAGCAGTCATTGGAATCTAAACATGCTTGAAGTAGTACTGCATTTTCAAACAATAGAAAAAGCTTATTCTGTGACTATATAATAAAGGCTATGATAGCATCATCATGTACCAAGGTGATGGTATACCATAGCCATTGGTTATTCACTGTTCAATAGGTCACAGTAAAGTCTCTTCAATTACTATGGGATCAGTTACTCAACATGAGAGCAGTAAGGAAACCAGACTTCTTAAGTACCATGTGAGTATTAAGTACCTTGTCTCATAAAATCCTTTAACCAAACAGTTCTGCTTTTATGAACAATGTTAATTCCAAACACTGCGATTTACTGCCCTTAGAACATGACATAAAATTATATATGGTACCTAGCAAGAAAATGAAAGATTTTATAACAAAATTTTATTCTTTCTATTAGTCAAGGGAACAATTTTAACATAAAGTATTATGCTGAAGGCATCTAAGAACAAAATAATCCTATGAAAGAATGAGAGGTACATAAAAACAAAACTACAATCTTTATTTTCAACAACTCATTACTGTATGAATCTATGACAAGTATGAGTATTCTAGAGATTTGAACAAAGATATAAGTCTGGGTTCCAAGAGAAGAATAAAGAACATAATATATTGGGTAATCTAATAAATAAATGTCTTGTGAATACTTAGCAGAGATACACAGAATTCAAAGCAAGGGGGAAAAAAAGCAAACAGCTTTAGACACAAATGTGATGCCACATGATACAAAAACATTGTAATGATAGTATATGGCTATTAGCACAAAGCTTTCAATTAAATGTGATGGATCAAACTTCTGTTTATAAAACTATTTATTTAAAAGACATAAAGTCTTATGGACAAAAGGAAGAAGAATGATGACAAAATGACAGCAAGATAAAGTTATCAAAAATATCAAAACTTGCCTGGTGGTACAGTGTATAAAAATCTGCCTGCCAGTACAGGGGACATGGGTTCAATTACTGGTCTGGAAAAACTCCACATGCCATGGAGCAACTAAGCCTCAACTACTGAGCCTGTGTGCTGCAACAAAGCCTGTGTGCCTAGAGCCTGTGCTCCACAACAAGTGAAGACACCATGAGGAGAAGTCCGTGCACTGCAACAAAGAGTAACCCCTGCTGGCAGCAACTAGAGAAAGCCCGCATGCATAAAAGACCCAGCTGAGTCAAAAATAAATAGATAAAAATTTAAAAATATAATTTGTAGTTTCTTAAAAGAAATGATAGCAGCTTAAACTTTTAGAAAATAGGAAGCAGAATAACTGGAGATAACTGGTGTATCATAATAGAAAAAATATATATATATATAAAATTGCTTGGAGATCAGTAAACCAATCAGAAGCAAACTTATAGCCACAGCATCATTCAGGGACTGGACATTCCTGAACCTCTGAAGAAATGGTGTGAGTTTTGTCTCAAAGCAGAATTTCTTGAAAACCTATATACATATAAGCATCATAAGATTTTTTTTTTTCCCCAACTCCACCCAGCACAGGACTACTTATCATCCGTCATGGCAGACACTTAGAAACTCAATCAATGAAAGTGAGATTTAGGAATTTTCTGGACTTGGAGATACTGGTCACAGCTGAGTGTGAAGCAGTTATACTAAAATATGATGATTCATTATAATTCTAGATAGTGAAGTGGGAAATGTTCCAATTCTCTATGTATGTGTGTGCTTAGTTGCTCGGTCCTGTCTGACTTTTTGTGACCCCATAGACTGTAGCCAGCCAGCCTCCTCTGTCTGCAGGGTTCTCCAGGAAGGAATACTGGAGTGGGTTGTCATTCCCTTCTCCAGGGCACCTTCCCAACCCAGGGGTCAAATCCTGGTCTCCAGCATTGCAGGTGGATTCTTTACCAGCGGAGCTACCAGGGAAACTCTCCAATTCCCGAGGCAATTTTCCAAGCAGATTTATCTCCCAGGCGGGAAAATGAAATATTTCTAAAATATATGACTGACCCATAATAAAATTAAAAATTAAAAGTAGTGTGATTATGTCAGGACCTGTCATGATAAATTGTATTTTGTCCACTGTGGCCCTCCCTATATTGTGGACAGAAATGTTGACTATGTGATTTGATTTGTTCAATGAGAAGTGACTAGAGGTAGCACTCTCCAATAGAAGTAAAGTCATTTCCTAATTTAACATAGTTCTTTTTCCTTTGTTGGGATATCTGGCAGACCTATCAGCCTAGATACCACAGTAAAGACAACACTGAGCAGCCACATGAGAGCAGCTTTGGACAAGTGGCCTGAGTAAAATAAGGATATGACTTGCAAAAACAAAAATCAAAAGAAAATGAACAGCAAACAAACAACAACAAAAAAAAAAACCCACAGACCCACACAAACTCACAATACTTCAACTCACAATGTTTCAGAATCTAATGATAAAATTAAAGACATAAAAAATTTCCAGAGAGGTAATAGCTATCACACTAATAATTACTTTGGTGAAAGGCATCAGATTACTCAGCTAACTGTAATACTTAGAGCTAGAAGACAGTGAATCAATGCTTTGATAATCTTGGTGGAAAATTATTTCCCAACTTGAGGTCTATTTTCAGCCAAATTATCCATAAAACATGATAGAGAGATACAGTCTTGGACAATATCTCAGAAAAACCGTATGAACCACAAACCATGAAAAGCTTCTAGAAGATGAATTCCACCAAAATAATATAAAAACAGGAAAAAGAAGGACATGGTGGTGTACAATAAAGAATTTGACCTTTTTCTCTGGTTCCTGAAAGGGAGATTAAATCCTTGGAAAGTTTTAAGTATTATGAATGTCTATGTTAATCACGAACCTTTAGATCATACATCAGTTTATGATAATGAGATGAGTCGTGGGGGCTGATCAATAAAAAGGCCAACTATGCAATCAGAGCTGAGACTTTGAGACAGCCCAAACTCCAGGAAGGAAAAGGGTACTGGAAAGTGAATTCAATCATGTGGTCAGTGATTCAATCAATTATGTCTACATAATGAAACCAGAAAAAAAACACTCTGTACACCAAGGCTCCCTGGAACTTCCCAGTTGGTGAACACTTTGATGTGCTTGAACAGTGATGAACAATGAGTCCCACGGAATCCCCTGGGAAGGGGGCATAGAAGCTCTAGGTTTGGGCTCACCCAAATCTTGCTCATTTTATCCTCTATAATTAAAATCCCAAAGAAAGGCAATGCCAAGGAGTGCTCAAACTACCGAACAATTGCACTCATCTCACACGCTAGTAAAGTAATGCTCAAAATTCTCCAAGCCAGGCTTCAGCAATATGTGAACCGTGAACTTCCTGATGTTCAAGCTGGTTTTAGAAAAGGCAGAGGAACCAGAGATCAAATTGCCAACATCCGCTGGATCATGGAAAAAGCAAGAGAGTTCCAGAAAAACATCTATTTCTGCTTTATTGACTATGCCAAAGCCTTTGACTGTGTAGATCACAATAAACTATGGAAAATTCTGAAAGAGATGGGAATACCAGACCACCTGATCTGCCTCTTAAGAAATCTGTATGCAGGTCAGGAAGCAACAGTTAGAACTGGTCATGGAACAACAGACTGGTTCCAAATAGGAAAAGGAGTACGTCAAGGCTGTATATTGTCACCATGTTTATTTAACTTATATGCAGAGTAACATCATGAGAAATGCTGGACTGGAAGAAACACAAGTTGGAATCAAGATTGCCGGGAGAAATATCAATAACCTCAGATATGCAGATGACACGACTCTTATGGCAGAAAGTGAAGAGGGGCTAAAAAGCCTCTTGATGAAAGTGAAAGTGGAGAGTGAAAAGGTTGGCTTAAAGCTCAACATTCAGAAAACGAAGATCATGGCATCTGGTCCCATCACTTCATGGGAAATAGATGGAGAAACAGTAGAAACAGTGTCAGACTTTGTTTTTCTGGGCTCCAAAATCACTGCAGATGGTGACTGCAGCCATGAAATTAAAAGACGCTTACTCCTTGGAAGGAAAGTTATGACCAACCTAGATAGCATATTCAAAAGCAGAGACATTACTTTACCAACAAAGGTTCACCTAGTCAAGGCTATGGTCTTTCCTGTGGTCATGGATGGATGTGAGAGCTGGACTGTGAGGAAGGCTGAACGCCGAAGAATTGATGCTTTTGAACTGTGGTGTTGGAGAAGACTCTTGAGAGTCCCTTGGACTGCAAGAAGATCCAACCAGTCCATTCTGAAGGAGATCAATCCTGGAATTTCTTTAGAAGGAATGATACTGAAGCTGAAACTCCAGTATTTTGGCCACCTCATGCGAAGAGTTGACTCATTGGAGAAGACTCTGATGCTGGGAGGGATTGAGGGCAGGAGGAGAAGGGGACGACAGAGGATGAGATGGCTGGATGGCATCACTGACTCGATGGATGCGAGTCTGAGTGACCTCCGGGAGCTGGTGATGGACAGGGAGGCCTGGCGTGCTGCGGTTCATGGGGTCGCAAAGAGTCGGACACGACTGAGCGACTGATCTGATCTGATCTGATCTGATAATTAAAATGTAATTGTTAACAAAAAGGACTTTACTGAATTCTTTGATTCATCTTAACAAATCATTTAATCTGAGGGTATCCTGGGAACCCTGGAATCTGTAGACAAAGTTATAAGCGACCTAGGGACCCCAAAAGTATAACTGGTATCTGAAGTGAGGGCAGATGGACACCATGTCCTTTAGTTTGGGGGGGGGGTCTTTGTTAACTTTGAGGAGTTATCAGAATAGTATTATAGTATAGCATTTGGTGTCATAATGGTACCAAAGCTGTTGCTCCAGAGTCATAGCCCTGTCCCTCTCTTGAAAGGAAACCAATTACTCTAATCTAAGATTCAGGAGGAAGCTGCAAAGAGAGTAAAAGAAGAACTGGTTAGAATCAACAAGGTCTAAGATGGCAGACCTTGAACTTCATTAGATCTTCACTGAAACACATTGACTTGCCAGATGACACATCAACCAGCATCACAAGAGTTGACAATTGCCACAACTGGAAAAGTCCATATAGGGACTCACAAGAAGAGTTGCCTCAGTTCCAGGAAATCAAACCAGTCAATCCTAAAGGAAATCAACCCCGAATAATCACTGGATAGATTGATGCTGAAGCTGAATCTCCAATACTTTGGCCACTTGATGCAAAGAGCTGACTCACTGGAAAAGACTTTGATGCTAGGAAACATTGAAGGCAAAAGGAGAAGAGGGCAGGAGAGGATGCGATGGTTAGACAGCATCACTGACTCAATGCACATGAATTTGAGCAAACTTTGGAAGATAGTTTGGAGATAGGTAAGCCTGGTGTGCTGCAGTTCATGGGGGTCGCAAAGAGTTGGACACGATTTAGCAACTGAACAACATCAGTTCCAGGTTCCAATCATGCCTTTGTTCTCAGATAACTTGTGAATAATCCTCCTAGTCTTTCCCATCTGCTCCCTTTAACCAGATTGTGCTATATATTGGGTTTCTCTGCCTGAATTGGGTTGAGAATTTGTTCTTCTTCCCACTTCTCCATTCTTTGGCCACTGAATTAAAGTTTATGCTTTCCAGTCTCAGTTTTTATCATTGGCTGCATAAATCTGATCAGAAAGAAAGGCTCCCTGGCTGAGACAAAGGGTCTTGGCCTAGACCTCGGTGCAGGTCTAGTCGACCAATTACAATTCCTTGTAACAAGAATACAAGAAATCCAATAAGTCTAAGAGACAATTAGATAATTCCAAGGTTGCTAATGTGAGGAAGTTCCAGGGTTGGTAGCTTGAAGGTTTAAAAATAAACCATTCCAGAGCAAAGGAGGACAAGGCGATGGCACCCCACTCCAGTACTTTTGCCTGGAAAATCCCACGGACGGAGGAGCCTGGTAGGCTGCAGTCCATGGGGTCGCTAAGAGTCAGACATGACTGAGCGACTTCACTTTCTCTTTTCACTTTCATGCATTGGAGAAGGAAATGGCAACCCACTCCAGTGTTCTTGCCTGGAGAATCCCAGGGACGGGGAAGCCTGGTGGGCTGCTGTCTGTGGGGTCACACAGAGTCGGACACAACTGAAGTGACTTAGCATAGCATAGCATAGAGCAAAAGATGAAGGAGGGCTCCTAGAAAAACTAAACTGAGAGATGTCCTGATGGTTTGGATCATATACAGAGGATATTTTTGAGTCCTTGATAGATTGTGATTGAATTGTTGAAAGCTACATTAAAATATAGCAAATAATAAAAAGTAATTATTTACTACAGGTAAATCATAAAATTATAGGGAATGAAAAGCATATGTGTCTCAGCTCTAAATGATAAAGGCATTAATCATCTCTCAATCTTTTTTTAGAAATATGGATAGTAAAAGTTTGATATGAGAGAAATAAGTGCCTATCTACCTCTTTATTAAGTCAATATGTATTCTCCAAAATTTTAAATTTGATACTATAAAGAAAAATATCTTAGATATATGAAGGTACAAACCATTAATGGTGAGTAAAAGAGTAGGGAATACGTTAAGTCAAGGATGATCTTAGAGCCTGGGTCTCTGTAAACATTCAGATTTACTGGGGATTCAGAACTTGTAAGTTTTCCATTTAGAAAAGCAACAAGTTACAAGTATAATAAATATTGTGTAACATATCCAGTGGAGTTTTTGGAAGTACCCTATAACATCTATATTCAAATTTCTTAAGAAAACCATTTGAATGTTCACAGTTCTGCTGCTGCTAAGTCACTTCAGTCATGTCTGACTCCGTGTGACCCCATAGACGGCAGCCCACCAGGCTCCCCTGTCCCTGGGATTCTCCAGGCAAGAAATACTGGAGCGGGTTGCCATTTCCTTCTCCAATGCACGCATACATGCCAAGTCACTTCAGTCGTGTCTGACTCTGTGCAACCCCATGGACAGCAGCCCACCAGGCTCCTCTCTCCACAGGATTCTCCAGGCAAGAATACTGGAGTGGGTTGCCATTTCCTTCTCCACAGTCCATGGACTACTATATATATATAGTTTCCTGAAACTTTAGACAAAATATTGAATTAGTTTTTAAATATCTTTTGTTTTTCTAAGCTTTTTGAAAAGTAGAATTGTAGAGAAGAATTTCTTACCTGTTTGAAAATTTTATTTTTAAAATTATGTATATACTATTATTTGCTAATATACAGAGCTTAAAAGATAAATAAAGAGTAAATAATGATATTAGAATGCATTGGAGAAGGAAATGGCAACCCACTCCAGTGTTCTTGCCTGGAGAATCCCAGGGACAGGGGAGTCTGGTGGGCTGCCGTCTATGGGGTCACACAGAGTAGGACACGACTGAAGTGACATAGCATAGCATAGCAATGATATTAGAAAAAATGTAAATGGTTTGGCCACTCATTTTCAGATAAACATGCAGGCTTATAAAATAGAGTTGGTGAAGAGATCAAATTGGTCAAGGAAAGGCAAAAAAGAGAAAGGTTTGAGTTTTGTGACCTTGAAGTTAAAGGGAGCCAGATAAAGAGCAAGCTAATTTAGTTAGTATAAAGGATATAAAAATACAAAAATCTGAGTGTGGAAAGGTACATTTTTAGAGTAATATAATACATTATATTTATCGTCAAAGAAAATATATTGCAAGTTAAACTACATTATATTAAACTTATAAAATATCTAAATGATCAATATATAAAGACCACCTAAACAATTTTACAGAGGTTGAGAGGAACCTGGTTTCAATGAATATTTCTTTACTTAATGATCTTGTATTAAACACAAAGTGCTGCTTAGAAGACTGATAAAAATGAAGTATGTGAAAAGAGCACTGTAAACTCAATAATGTTGCCAGATATTATCTTTATGATGTGTCTGTGGATTGCTGAGGTTGCCCACTGGTTCAATTGTTTTCTTTCACTCACATCTGATTCCCTCTTTAGCTCCATAATGAGGAAAGGATCATCTGAGATTTGTGTCTGGACAATGTCCCAGTGCCAAGGAAAAGGACTTTGAGAGTAGTATCATTCTTAACAAGGTAGCACAGGGTCTCCAGGAGGTTTCCCAATGTCAGGGTCAATAAATCCCTCTTGAGCAGTGTGTTATCAAATATGTGGAATGACCTCTGTTCCCAAAGGAATTTCTAATTTGAAAAGTAATTAGAACAGATTCTTACTAAAGAGCCTTGTTTTCCAGGTTGAGCACAGTGTGGGGAGACTAAATTTTTGTGTGTAAACAAACCTGGTCATTAATTGAATGCCCTACTCTAATACATACTTGATGGTTTATACTTACTCTCTTTGAGCAGTTGTTTCCCCTAAGCATGCCCTGCCCCTTGCTGTGTTGTCTGGTCCTTGATCATCTTGTTACAGTAACAAGAAGCAAGCCTACAGAGAGAGCATCCAGTCTTTCCTTCCTGCTGAGCTTTCAAAGCCAGCTTCTATAAAAATATATGTTACATATAGAAAAAGATTTTCATAAGCTGTGAAAAGCATGCCTTGAGAATAACATTCTAAGTGAAATCACTGTTTTATTTTCCTAGATCAAAATAACAAATTGTAATTCAGAAAGGAAAAAGATTCTGTGTTCTCTATAAACCACGATTTCTCTCTTTCCCCTGTATCTCACATATTGAAGTCTGTATTAAGGGCAGTAGAGTTCAGCCCACCTTCTGCAGCAGGGAGACAGGAAGAAATCCCTTACAAAGACAGTAAGAAAGTGCCAGCATGAGTAAAATAGAGCAACAGAGAACATTTGTCTGATCTTCCTCCTCTTTTCCTTATATTTTCTGCTATCCTCTTCCTCTCTTCTATTTGCACCCCTTAGGACTTAAAAACATGAAGATATTACTGTGGGAAATACAGAGACTATTAACAATGCAAATTCAGTGAAGAAATATGATCATGGATTGCTTACATCCCCAAGGACTATCCTATTAACATGAAGAGCAGCCTAAGAAAAGCAAAACAAAATCAACTTTCTTCAACATGATTTTACAAAAGTAAAAAATCCAATGCTAAAAATAATCTTATCTGCCAATACTCTGCTAAATTTAGCATCTTATTTTATTTCTAGAACAAATTCTGAGTGTTATTTCTTCATTCAACAGTAATATTTTGTGTTGTGTCTATTACACACCAAACATTCTTCTATGCACTAGGGATTTAACAAAACAGACAAACTCTGTCATCATAGAATCTGTGTTCTCAGGGGAAAGATTAGACAACAAAAAGGCTTAAACAGGTTTAGATAGTATGCTTGAAAGTAACAAGTGTTTTACAACCAAACAAAGCAGGTTGATGTGCTAGAAAGGAAGGGAAAGAGCAATAGGACTTGAGTCAGAGAAGTAAGGAAGCTCAGCTCATGGTGGACCTTGCAAAGGAATCCTTATGACTCTTGCTTTCAATATGAATCAAAGGAGACAGCCATTGGGCTGTTAAACAGATGAGTAACATTACCTAAACTAAGAATTTTTAAAAGACCACTGTGACATGAAATCATTATAAGAAAAAAAAAGTTATACTCACAGTTCCTTCTTCTTTTCATAAGCCTCAGGAACTAAATTCTTTAGTGTTAATTATTATGAACTAGATCATGAGACGATTTTGGATTTACAAAATCTGGAGGAAAAAGTTTTGGTCCAAAACCAAAAAGAAAAGGCTGAGCAAGCAAATTATTTAGAAAAGCATTCCAGCAGTTTCAAGAAATGGCTTGAAGAAATAAACCACCAGTGGAAACAACCCTTATCTGCTTTCTTCCTAAAGAAGCCTCCTGTTTATTTTATTCCTCTCACATCACTCATCCATGGTGGCTGCTCTTCAGCCAGGCTTCACAATCTGAACATACCTGCTATCAAGAACATTCTGTGCTCATGCCACCTTAGAGACACATTATTTCCTCATCTCTGCTTCAGCCCAACTTAATTCATTTTCTGCAGTGCCCTTTGATATAGTCATTTTTCTAAACTGCTGTTTCAGAGACTTCTCACTTCTATTTCATAAGTGTTTTGAAGTACTTCTTGTACTTTAACCTCTTCATAAATGTTCTTCAAAGTTGAAGGATCTTAATTAGGCACAAATTAAATTGCTATCATCTTTGATAAAGAGCCCCTTCATGGATCACAGCCTTGTCATGGTGAAGGGGCTTGCTTAACTTAAGGAAGCTCTGAGCCATGCCCTGCAGGGCCACCCAAGACAAGACAGGTCACAGTGAAGAGTGTTAACAAAATGTGGTCCAACGGAGGACGAAATGTGGTCAATCCAGTATTCTTGTCAGGAGAATCCCAGGAACAGTATGAAAAGGAAAAAGATATGACACCAGAAGATGAGCTCCCTAGATCAGAAGGTGTCCAATATGCTACTGGGAAAGAGTGAAGGGAAATTACTAACAGCTTCAGAAGGAATGAAGTGGCTGGGTGAAAGCAGAAATGACACTCAATTGTGAGTGTATCTGGTGGTAAAAGTAAAGCCTGATGCTGTAAAGGACAATATTACACAGGAACCTGGAAGGAATATTACTAGGTCCATGAATCAAAGTAAATTGAATGCGGTTGAGCAGGAGATGGCGAGGCTGCACTCAACATCTTAGGGATATGTGAACTAAAATGGATGGGAATGGGTGAATTTAATTCAGATGGCCATTGTATCTACCACTGTGGGCAAGAATGCCTTAGAAGAAATGGAGGAGACCTCACAGTCAACAAAAGAGTCCAAAATGCAATACGTGGGTGCAACCTCCAAAACAACAGAATGATCTCAGTTCATCTCCAAGACAAACCATTTAACATCCCAGTAATCTAAGTCTATGCCCCAATCGCTGATGAAGACCTCAAAGACACTCTAGAACTAACACCAGAAAAAGATGCCGTTTTCATCAAAGGGGATTGGAATGCAAAAGTAGGAAATCAAGAGACACCCAGAATAACAGGCAAGTTTGCCCTTGGAGTACAAAATGAAGCAGAGCAAACGCTAATAGAGTTTTGTCAAAAGAACACACTGGTCATAGCAAACAACCTTTCCAAAAACCCAAGAGACATCTGTATACAAGGACATCACCAAAGGTCAATACAAAAATCAGATTGATTATATTCTTCACAGCTGAAGATGGAAAAGTTCTATACAATTAGAAAAAATAAGACCTGGAGATGACTGTGGCTCAGACCATGAGCTCCATAGTGCAAAATTCATCCTTAAATTGAAGAAAATAGGAAAAATCACTAGGTCATTCAAGTATGATCTAAATCAAATCTCTTATGATTATACAACAGAGGTAACAAACAGATTCAGGTGATTAGATCTGGTAGACACAGTGCATGAAGAACTATGGATGGAGGTTCATAACCTTGTACAGGAGGCACTGACCAAAATCATCCCCAAGAAAAAGAAATGCAAGAAGACAAATGGGTTGTCTGAGGAGGCTTTAAAAATAGCAGAGGAAAGAAGAGAAATGAAAGGCACGGGAGAAAGAAAAAGATATACTCAACTGAATGCAGAGTTCCAGAGAATAGCAAGGAGAGATAAGGTCTTCTTAATAGCAAAGAGAGATAGGCCTTCTTAAATGAATAATAGAGGAAAACAATAGAATGGGAACTACTAGAGATCTCTTTACAAAAATTGGAGAGATCAAGGCATGAAAAAAAAAAAAAAACAGAAATGGTAAGGACCGAACAGAAGCAGAGGAGATTAAGAGGTGGCAGTAATATACAGAACTGTACAAGAAAGGTCTTAATGGCCCAGATAACCACAATAATGTGGTCACACACCTGGAGCCAGACATCCTGGAGTGTGAAGTCAAATGGACCTTAGGAACAATTATCATGAACAAAGCTAGTGGAGGTAACAGAATTCTGGTGGGGCTATTTAAAATACTAAAATATGATGCTGTTAAAGTGTTGTACTCAATATGTCAGCAAATATGGAAAACTCAGCAGTGGCCACAGGGATAGAAAAAGTCAGTTTTCATCCCATCCCAAAGAAGGGCAATGCCAAAGAATATTCAAACTACTACACAGTTGCATGCATTTCACAAGATAATAAGGTTATGCTCAAAATCCTTCAAGCTGGGCTTTAGCAGTACATGAACCAAGAACTTCCAGATGTACAAGGTGGATTTAGAAAAGGCAGAGGAACCAGAGATCAAATTGCCAACATTAATTGGATCATAAAGAAAGCAAGGGAATTCAGGAAAAACATCTACTTCTGTTTCACTGACTATGCTAAAACTTTTGACTGTGTGGATCACAACAAACTCTGGAAAATTCTCAAAAAGATGGCACTACCAGACTACCTCACCTGTCTCCTGAGCAACCTGTAGGTGAGCCAAGAAGCAACATTTAGAACTGGACACCGAACAACTGACTAGTTAACAATTAAGGAAGGGGTAGTACAAGGCTGTATATTGTCACCCTGCTTATTTAACTTCTATTAATGTACTCTATGATGTACAGTACATCATGCAAAATGCTGGGCTGGATGAATCACAAGCTGGAGTCAAGACCACTGGGAGAAATATCAACAATATCAAATATGCAGATGACACTACTCTAATGATAGAGCGTGAAGAGGAGCTATAGAGCCTCTTGATGAGGGTGAAAGAGGAGAATGAAAAAGCTGTCTTGAAACTCAACATTGAAAAATTTAAGACTATGGCATCCTGTCTTAATACTTCATGGCAAAGAGATGAATAAAAGTGTAAGGAGTGACAGATTTTTTTCTTGGGCTCCAAAATCACTGTGGACTATGACTTGAGCTATGAAATTTCCCTGTAGGAAAAGCAATGACAAACCTAGACAGCATATAAAAATGAGAGGCATCACTTTCCCAGCAAAGGTCCATACAGTCAAAGCTAGGGTTTTTCCAGTAGTAATGTACAGATGTGAGAGCAGGACCATAAAGAAGGCTGAACAGTGAAGAACTGATGATTTCAACTTGGGGCCCTGGAAGACTCTTGAGAGTCCCCTGGACAGCAAGGAGATCAAATCAATCAATCCTAAAGGAAATCTACCCTAAAAGTTTATTAGAAGGACTGATGCTGAAGCTCCAATACTTTGGCCACCTGATGTGAAGAGTCGACTCACTGGAAAAGACACTGATGCTAGAAAAGACTGATGGCAAAAAGAGAAGGGGGCAGCAGAGGAAGAGATAGTTAGATCACATCCCGGACTCAATGATGTGAATTTAAGCAAACTTTGGGAGACTTAGTGGAGGACAGAGGAGACTGGCATGCTATAGTCCATGGGGTGAGAACAAGTGGAACAGAACTTAATGACTGAACCACAACAAAGGATAAACACACACAATCTTCTACTCTTCTATGAAATGTTATAAGAAATTTAACTTGTTCATTAACCGTTGGAGAAGTTTTTATGTACTGCTTAATGCACCTATATGCAATCACTGTCCTAGAGTTTTATACTTAAAAATGATGCACTACTAGCTCTTTAAAAATTCACATTCCAGTGAAGTATAAAGACAATTAACAGGCAAGTGCAGATCAGAGCGATACTGGCAGATAAGAACTCATAGGACTAGTACCTCCCTCACATTTGACAGAGGGGAGTCAGGAGTTGTCCAGGCAAAGAATACAATCCTAAGTAAAACTGAAAATACAGGTTAAAGACTGAAAAAGTTACATGAGACATCAGGCAGCTTAAAGAGCCTTTGGACTAAATTGTGCTTCCCTCCAAAACTCTTAAGTTCAGCCATAACCTCAAATGTGACCATAGTTGAAGATAAGGGCCTTTGAGAGGGTAATTAAAGTTAAATGAAGTGACAAAGGTGGAACACAAATATAATAGGAGTGGAGTCCTTATATGTCTATGAAAAGACACCAGGGCACATGCACAGAGAAAAGGCTGTGTGATGACACAGAGAGAATGCTTGTTTGCAAGTCCAGGAAAAAAGCCTCAACAGAAACCTAACCTGCTGGCACTTTGACCTCAGACCTTCAGTTTCCTGATCAGTGAGAAAATAAATTTTCTGTGGTATTTTGTTATGACACTCTGAGCTAAGACAACAAGATCAAAGACAGCCAGGATCAAGGACAGTCAATAAATGAGACTAGGACATAGGATATGGTGAGGAGACTTGCAGAATGAGGACTGCCTAGCTATAACTCTGATAAGATTGGCGGTTGTCAAATCAGGAAGATGGTCTGTAAGTCTGGACTGAAGCCTTCAATAGAAGTCAGACCAAAACAAATTTCAGTTCAGTTCAGTCTCTCAGTCGTGTCTGACTCCTTGCAACCCCATGAACCACAGCACACTAGGCCTCCCTATCCAGCACCAGCTCCCAGAGTTCACCCAAACCCATGTCCATAGAGTTCGGTGATGGATCCAACCATCTCATCTTCTGTCATCCCCTTCTCCTCCTGGCCCCAATCCCTCCAAGCATCAGGGTCTTTTCCAATGAGTCAGCTCTTCATATCAGGTGGCCAAACTATTGGAGTTTCAGCTTCAACATCAGTCCTTCCAATGAACACCCAGGATTGATCTCCTTTAGGATGGACTGGTTGGATCTGCTTTCAGTCTAAGGGACCCTCAAGAGTCATCTCTAACACGACAGTTCAAAAGCATCAATTCCTCAGTGCTCAGCTTTCCTTATAGTCCAACTCTCACATCCATACATGACTACTGGAAAAACCATAGCTTTGACTAGACAGACTTCTGCTTTGTAATATGCTGTCTATGTTGGTCATAGCTTTTCATCCAAGGAGCAAGAGTCTTTTAATTTCATAGCTGCAGTCACCATCTGCAGAGATTTTGCAGCCCCCCAAAATAAAGTCTCTCACTGTTTCCATTTTTTCCCCATCTATTTGCCATGAAGTGATGGGACTAGATGCCATGATCTTAATTTTCTGAATGTTGAGTTTTAAACCAACTTTTTCACTCTCCTCTTTCACTTTCATCAAGAGGCTCTTTAGTTCCTCTTTGCTTTCTGCCACAAGGGTGGTGTCATCTGCATATCTGAGATTATTGATATTTCTCTTGGCAATCTTGATTCCAGCTTGTGATTCATCCAGCCCAGCATTTCTCATGATGTACTCTGCACATAAGTTAAATAAGCATGGTGACAATATACAGCCTTGACATACTCCTTTCCCTATTTGGAACCAGTCTGTTGTTCCATGTCCAGTTCTAACTGTTGCTTCTTGACCTGCATACAGATTTATCAGGAGAAAATTCAGGTGGTCTGGTATTCCCATCTCTTTCAGAATTTTCCACAGTTTATTGTGATCCACACAGTCAAAGGTTTTAGAATAGTAAATAAAGCAGAAGTAGATATTTTTTTCTGGAACTCTCTTGCTTTTTTGATGATCTGACAGATATTGCCAATTCAATCTCTGGTTTCTCTTCTATTCTAAATCCAGCTTGAACATCTGGATGTTCACAGTTCACACACTGTTGAGCCTGGCTTGGAGAATTTTGAGCTTTGCTTTGCTAGTATGTAAGATGAGTGCAACTGTGCTGGAGTTTAAACATTCTTTGGCATTTCTTTTCTTTGGGATTGGAATGAAAACTGACCTTTTCCAGTCCTGTAGCCACTGCTGAGTTTTCCAGATTTTCTGGCATATTGAGTGCAGCACTTTCACAGCATCATCTTTTAGGATTTGAAATAGTTCAACTGGAACTTCATCACCTTCACTAGCTTTATTCATAGTGATGCTTCCTAAGGCCCACTTTGACTTCACATTCCAGGATGTCTGGCATCTACATTTGTTATCACAAAACTTCCATTATTAATTATCTGTATAACAACTAAACAAATTAATATACCTATATATAATAAACAGTATGATTAATATTTTGAAGAATTTGCATAAAGATGCAGAATAAACAATACTCAGACAAAATAAAGATGTTAGAATCATCTGGATTGGCTCTCTCATTTTACAGACAAAAATGAGGTTGATGTAAAATAAAAAGTTCAGGGACTTCCTTAATTCTGTAAGGCCATACAGTAGTTAGAATTTAAGAGGGCTTATGCTTCCCATATCCGTGCTCTGCTTATGAATTCCATAAATGCACACACATTCCAACAATTCTTATAGTTTTTACCACTAAATGGTAAGTGCTGCACTTTAGAGACTGAATATTTTAGGAACTGTGTAATCTGGCTCTCTATTTCACAGATGGCAGAACGAATTAAGGCTTCTCTCATGGTTCAGATGGTAAAGAATCTGCCTGCAATGCAAGAGACCTGCATTCAATCCCTGGGTCACAAAGATCCCCTGGAGAGGGGAATGGCAACCCATGTCAGTATTCTTGCCTGGAGAATCCCATGGACTAGAGGAGCCTGGCAGGCTACTGTCCATGGGGTAGCAAACAGTTGGACAAAACTGAGGGACTAACACTTCCACTTCCACTATTCAAACTTAACTGATGGGACACAACATGAAAAGTAGTCTCCTTATAAGTACAGAGCCAGACTGATGTATATGCCTCACAGCCTTGTTAGGTAATACAATGCCTGGTACACAGAACAGTGATGCAGTAAGGATTATGTGGATAGAATAAACAATCATAGGATGCATAATATGCAGAAAAAATTAAGCTAACTATACAATATGGTCTCTTTTTAATTATCACCATGGACCATTAATTCTAAACAACTTCAATGATAAAATATCATTAAAAGAATCTTACTTGTCAACCTCCTAAAGAATGTTGAAAATAGTATTTAGGTTTTTTTAGTGTATCCATAAGCTTCAAATTTATACATATTTATTATTTATCCTTTAATAGGCATCATGTTCTACATAGCAGGAAGTTTAGAGTATTCCCAGTTATCCAGCTCCAAAAGGAGTCTCTGATGCGCCTGGAATCATTTTATGTATCAAGAACAATTGAGACTATACTCAGCTATTAAAATGGTAAACTTGGTTAACAACTTGCCTATAAAGATGATTTGAGTATGTTGATTTCTGCTTTTATTGGCTTTCATTATGCAACACATATATTAATTTATTATACATGATATATATAAGAAGGGAAATTCAGCAAAAAGTTAAGCATTTTGTGGGGATTGGAACATTTTATTGTGAAATATTGAAAGAAATACTTTAGTTTTTATAAAAAATAATATCTACTTTTTTTCTTCAATGTGTTTACCACAATGGCTCATCTGAGCTGAGCCTGGTGAAAGCAATGCCATGTCAAACCACTTGTCTTATCCTTCTCACTCTCTCTATTCTATCAGAGGATAATCTGATAGAATATATAAGCAGCCCCCAGTGCCTACTCTATATGTATACCCAAGACAGTTTTTCACACTACTTGAAAAAAAAATTCCAGTTTGAATTCAGGATCAATAACTTACTTTAAAACTTGTTTTAAAATTACCCCACAAAGGGCTTCCCTGGTGGTTCAGTGGTAAAGAATCTGCCTGCTAATGTAGGAGACACAAGTTTAATCCCCAATCTGGCAAGATCCCACATGCTGTGGAACAAGAAAGCCCCTCCACCACAAATACTCAGCCTGTGCTATAGAGCTTGGGAGTCAGAACCACTGAGCCCACACGCCACAACCAGCGCAGACTGTGCACCCCAGAGCCCATGCTCCCCAACAAGAGAAGCCACTGCAATGAGAAGCTTTTGCACCACAATTAAAGAGTAGACCCCACGTGCCACACCTAGAGAAAAGCCCATGCAGCAGTGAAGATCCAGTACAGCCAAAATACATAAATAAATTTATTTTAAAAAACTGTCCCACTTATTAAAAACCCCTAATCTTGAGCCCAGCAGGCTTATGTTATTATGAAAGTTAAAGTAAAAGTCACTCAGTCATGTCCGGCTCTTTCCAATCCCGTGGTCTATACAGTCCATGGAATTCTCCAGACTGGAATACTGGAATGGGTAGCCCTTTATTTTTCCAGGGGAACCTCCCAACCCAGGGATCGAACCCAGGTCTCCCACATTGTGGGCGGATTCTTTATGAGCTGAGCCACAAGGGAAGCCCAAGTATACTGGAGTGGGTAGCCTATTCCGTCTCCAGGGGATCTTCCAGACCCAGGAATCAAACTGGGGTTATGTTATTATGGACTCACTCAATTTAACTATGTCAATGGACACCCCAAGGCTATTCACAATGGATTATCCAGACAGGCTCTTCATAACAGGAACTTTTAGACATTGTAAACTCCATAAATGCTCTAATGCTGCATATAAAATGTTATATATGTGCATATCTTTTTGACAGAAGATCCACATCTCTCACAAAACTTTAAGAGGCTGTCAATCTAGTGAGTTGAGAAGTCAAAACCACATCAGTAAGTATTTATTCCTATATTCAAAGAGTAAGGAAATTTCATTTATTAAATCTAGGGCACATAGGATTTGCAGTTTTTCTAGGCATCTGTTCAAAATAGTTCATAAGCAAGTTTCTAAAGAATGAATATCTTGAAGACAATGGCAATAAATCAAATTTTCTTCAAATAAATATCTATCAATGTTTCACGGTGAGGAGCTATTTATTATGTAGAGTTAACTAAATGAAGACAGACAGATGTAAGTACAAAAGATTGTGTGCTGAGTCCAGATGTATGTTAATCCCTTATAGGATACAAGAAAGAAGTGAAAAACCTTTGTTTCATCATGGCAAGAACTGTCACTAAAATCCTGAGACACTAAGTGAGGCTTCTGAGGTCTTTATGAGGATCCATTCCACCCCAGGGTAGAATCTGTGCTCTAGAGTCAGCGCTGACTGACAGTCAGTTCAAACTCTATGATTTAAAGATACATTGCTTTATAATTAATAGAAATTAGAACTATTCTTCCTCTTGTTTGAGTAAAAATGCTACTGCTATTTACTTAGTACCTGGACAACTCCATTTGGTTTCTCTGAATGACTGGAAGTCAAAATAAAAGAAGGAAGAGAGCAAAGAAGGAAGGAAGGCTAGTACATGTTTTTTTGTTAAAAGAAACAAAATTAAATGCCCTATACAATACAATCCTTCTTAATGTTCTATATTTAATCAGTATAAGGCAATTTGCCAATAACTAGGTTCATACCAAGTAGAGAAAATTTAGCGTCCTAAATGCCAAAATCACTTATATTATTACAAATCCTAAATCCACAACTTAAAGACTTTAAAATTCAATAGAGTGAGGAGTTACAACATCCTACATGTGATATTCTGGTTGAAACAAGGGGAAGAAGGCAAAAGCGAATAAAACATCATCTCTTCCCATGTTCTTTTACAACAACATCTAAAAGATTATATTCTAGTGAGCAAAAAGACAGGCAATATACAAGTTTATTTGTTCCTTTTTTGAAAATGAAAAATAAAAGCAAATAATACAATATTCAATTTATCACTCGGATTTAATAGAGGCTAACTCTTTTACATATGTAATTTATTTTTAAGAAATAAGATGTTAGATATTTTTCAGGATTCCCTTCTCTCTAAAACCAATAGGCCCTACTTCCTTCAACTCAATCCCTTCCCACAATTCTGAACTTGTGCACATTCTTCCATGAATGCACTTATATCAGTATCAATATATGGTATTGTTTTGTGCAGATATACAATGAAAAGCATAGTTTCATTTATTTTCTAGAGAAAGTATTCTAGCGTTCTCTTTCATTATCATTTATCTATTAATCAAAATGTCAATATTTGTTAAAATTTTCTATCTTAGAAAATGAGTTCTTCCTTGTCTGAATGATTGTTATGGACAAAAAGTTAATCCACATAAAACAGAAAAGTGAACAAAAAGATTTATCAGAATATAACCTTTACACATCAAACTAAGTTTATAAAATTTCAGATTGTGATAATTACTGTAAAACATTAAAGATAATAATGTTTCAAGTGATTCCCAGTGTGTTTTTCTAAAAAAAAAAAATTATGATAAAATAAATCTACACTTATCTCTTTGCATTTGACTTACTCTATCCTCATTTTGTTTTCATTATTGACTCTTTATCAAATTTTCAGTAAGTCTTCCTTAACCTGATACTCAAATCATTCTCTGTTGAAACTCAATTAAATACTCATGTAGATTTTCTCTTTTTCAATTGTAAACTGCCCCATGACTGCTATAATTTTATCAGTAGCTTTGTTTGTAATTTACACTTAATACCACTTTCATTAACTTTCTAAAAATTTTCAATTTGTGATTAGTTCCCATTGTCTTTTGTGTTCTACATAAAGTATTAACCATACTGGATTATGAAGAAATCAATCAAGATTATTACAGAATATATGACTGAAATTAGATTTACCTTATAATCATCAAATTCATCATTAAATAATTTCAAAAATGCTATGTTCTCAAATACTAAGATAGCCTAATGCTCCCCTCACCATGGGTCCCCTGATCTCCCTTTTCTCAGAGCATTTACTCCAGAAATGCTCTGCCACATCTATAGTGGATAAATCTCCTTCAAAAGTCTCCTTGAAGTTTCAAGACTGGGAAAGGTCTTTTGCAAGTACCTGGAAATGATCTCTTTAAAATATAATCATCCAGGAAGATCTAACAATCTTTGGATGATGGTAGGTGCCTAACTTCAAGGGCACCTTGCTCCAAATTGTAAAACTCCTATCACAAAGATACCAGTTTACTTTAAGAAAAGAAAGAAAGTTAAGTTGTGTCCAACTCTTTGCGACCCCATGTTACCCCCTGCCAGGCTCCTCAGTCCATGGAATTTTCCAGGCAAGGATACTGGAGTGGATTTCCATTTCCTTCTCCAGGGGATTTTCTCAACCCAGGGATCAATTCCGGGTCTCTCACACTGCAAGCAGACTCCTTACCATCTGTGCCACCAGGGAAACCCATAAGATTACCTTAGGACAAGGTCAGTTAGCAAACTGAAATGACCTGTGTTCTCCACATCCCATTACAGCTCTTAAAAAGTCTCCAACCCTCGGTACACTTATGCTCTTTATATGTATACCTATGGTTGATTCATGTTAATGTATAAGAAACCAACACAATATTGTAAAGAAATTGTCCTCCAATTAAAAATAAAATCAGATCAGATCAGTCGCTCAGTCGTGTCCGACTCTTTGTGACCCCATGAACTGCAGCACACCAGGCCTCCCTATCCATCACCAGCTCTCGGAGTTCACCCAGACTCATGTTTATCAAGTCAGTGATGCCATCCAGCCATCTCATCCTCTGTCGTCCCCTTCTCCTCCTGCCCCCAATCCCTCCCAGCATCAGAGTCTTCTCCAATGAGTCAACTCTTCGCATGAGGTGGCCAAAATACTGGAGTTTCAGCTTTAGCATCATTCCTTCCAAAGAAATCCCAGGGCTGATCTCCTTCAGAATGGACAGGTTGGATCTCCTTGCAGTCCAAGGCACTCTCAAGAGTCTTCTCCAACACCACAGTTCAAAAGCATGAATTCTTTGGCGCTCAGCCTTCTTCACAGTCCAGCTCTCACATCCATACATGACCACAGGAAAGACCATAGCTTTGACTAGGTGAACCTTTGTTGGCAAAGTGATGTCTCTGCTTTTGAATATGCTATCTAGGTTGGTCGTAACTTTCCTTCCAAGGAGTAAGTGTCTTTTAATTTCATGGCTGCAGTCACCATCTGCAGTGATTTTGGAGCCCAGAAAAACAAAGTCTGACACTGTTTCCACTGTTTCTCCATCTATTTCCCATGTAGTGATGGGACCAGATGCCATTTAAAAATCTCCAGTCTTCAATTGAGTTAAGCTCAAACTCTTTCCTCTACTGTAACAGTTTTGAACAAAGCCTTCCCTGCCTGTTTAATTCATGTGATTCAATTTTTCTCTGACAATGCTTTTTCTATTTTATCCCCTTAATTGCCAGAACTCATATATATAATGAATACTCAGCCAACCATAAATTCCTCTATTTCAGTATTAGACAATTTGGGAGGATCCCATTGTTTTTTACAAAGCTGTTAAGAAATTTTGCAAAGAATAAAGCTTCATTATTAATATATTTACTGTTTAACTTTAATAGATATGGTGCATTTTTACCATTCAAATTTAAATATTTGATTTTTAAGAGCAAGGGCCCTGCTTTACTTTTTTCTCCATCATGCTTAATACAATACTGACTGTATAAAATGTTTCTAAAAAATGTGGTCCTGTTATGTGATTATGGCTATTTGATTCCTAAATTTTTATCCCTGAAAAATAGCTGAAATGTAATTACAATATTAAATTCAAGGTATTTACTTGTTTCAGACAACACAGGCGCACAAGAAGTGGAGGGAGTGGGAACCTACATACCCAACTGTAGAGGAAAGCTAGCTTAATAAATTATAATAACACATATTTAGTGGGATAATCTGCAACATATATGTCAATATATTTGATTGGATAAATGGTTAATTACAGACTTGGGGTAGGAAATACACAAGGTGAGAATGTGTTATCTTATTACTACTGAAAAGGGAAGCCACCAATGAATTTGCATCTAGTCCAAACAGCATAGAATCCAGCCGAAGGGGCCAAAGATGGAACACATTGAGTAGCCAGATAAAACATTAGTTAATTAATGCAAATGATCCAACACACTAGGACTAAAACACGCTTTTTAGTTCACAGAGATTTTTCTAAAAAGACAAGGAAAGACAGAAATCCAAAACTCCAACTAATTTTATAAGGAGTAAATAGCACCAACACCTTATTCTTAAAATTGACATGTAAAATAAAATAATTAAGCATTTATCCTAACTTTCTTGCATAAATTATTCAGTGACCAAATAAACTTAGTTTATAAATGAAAAATGATTATTTCCAAATTCCAATCAATACATGTGCAATAATGAAAATTTTAAAATAATTTTTAACCACTAATGAGATAATTGATTCAGGCAATGTTTATCGATAGATTATGCTAGTACATTATCAGATCAGATCAGATCAGTCGCTCAGTCGTGTCCGACTCTTTGCGACCCCATGAACCGCAGCACACCAGGCCTCCCTGTCCATCACCAGCTCCCGGAGGTCACTCAGACTCGCATCCATCGAGTCAGTGATGCCATCCAGCCATCTCATCCTCTGTCGTCCCCTTCTCCTCCTGCCCTCAATCCCTCCCAGCATCAGAGTCTTCTCCAATGAGTCAGCTCTTCACATGAGGTGGCCAAAATACTGGAGTTTCAGCTTTAGCATCATTCCTTCTAAAGAAATTCCAGGATTGATCTCCTTCAGAATGGACTGGTTGGATCTTCTTGCAGTCCAAGGGACTCTCAAGAGTCTTCTCCAACACCACAGTTCAAAAGCATCAATTCTTCGGCGCTCAGCCTTCTTCACAGTCCAGCTCTCACATCCATACATGACCACAGGAAAGACCATAGCCTTGACTAGGCGAACCTTTGTTGGCAAAGTAATGTCTCTGCTTTTGAATATGCTATCTAGGTTGGTCATAACTTTCCTTCCAAGGAGTAAGCGTCTTTTAATTTCATGGCTGCAGTCACCATCTGCAGTGATTTTGGAGCCCAGAAAAACAAAGTCTGACACTGTTTCCACTGTTTCCCCATCTATTTCCCATGCAGTGATGGGACCAGATGCCATAGATCAAGACACCACCAATTGAACCCAATGATGATTCTCAGCCTCTCTAAGTTATAACAAGCAGATATCGCACACTGGATGACTATACACAATATGAGTTAAGACACCACCACTTAAGTATTTTGCCACAAAGAAATGTCTAACCTAAACGTAGTTAAGACTGTAGCTGAATTATATTGCAACAAATTCAAAGGACCATTTTCTTTACTGAATCAATGGCATTATAAAATTGACAGCAGAAATTGTTCTATTTGATGGACATAACAATAAAATATTATATATGGTCCTTTTAACTATCAATCCAAAATATAAAAGATAATTTTGATAGGTGTGATATTTGAACTGTGCTCATATGAGAAAATGTCCCTATATTTTAGAAGTATATACTTTATATATAATACAGATACTGAAGTATATATTAAGATTATACAATGTCTACATTGCCTTCAAAAATATCTCAGCAACAACTGAAAAAGTGAGGGATTCATGACCTCTAAAAGGTAAATCCTTCAGCATCATATGTTGATAAACAATAAACTGAGATTTAAATCCATATCTGTCTGGTTTTGTATCCAACTGTTCTTTGAAATGCTATGCTGGCACTCCTTTTTTTACCCCAGGCATAGCCCAGACAGGCCTTATGCACAGATAGAAAACAGAGTTCAAGTAAGGAAAAAAAAAGAGTTAAAGTCACTTGTTCCAGCTGCTTGTTGATCTGCAAAACTAAGTCGCTTCCATTTAAACCCTAGTTGCACTACAAATCTCAATAAACTTTTAAAAAAATTGCCACCAATTAAGAAATATTATTTAAAGGAGACTGCCAAATTGGCTCCTTTTTATTCTACAGCAGTTATACTCATGGGATGATACACAGTTCCTTCGATCCTTCTTTATCTCTGCAGCTGCATTCTCCACAGTTATAGATGCTAAGAGAAATGGACAGCAAAAACCCTCGGCTCCCCACAAGGCATCACACCTGGTTCCCCAAAAGTCCTTTGGAAAATACAGAGCATCTAGGTCACATTTCATTTATCATCATGATGCTCGAAAGAAAAAAATGGCACCCAGTCCATTTTACATAATCATAAGAGAAAGGATGGATACTGCATGAAAAAAGAAATACTAATTATAGAGAGAAAGCAGGTTGCTTCTACTTATTTCAATGAAGCTGACCACTCTGACTCACAAAAGCAACTCCTACACCAGATTTCCATGACACAGTCCTTCCACATATCAGTATCCTTTAAAAACTGAGTCTATCAAAATAAAGGCAAGGATCAAGCTCTATCCATTAAAAACTAAAATTTAATAAGTGGATGAAGAAAATGAATTCAAGTTATGTATTCTGAAGATTACAGAATTTCTATGATGTGTTCTTGGTCTTTTAAAATATAATAAGTTCACACCACTTGAAATCCAAATTTTCAATGAGCCCGATATATTTCACACTGATTGTACCACAAAAAGTGACATTTCTTTAGCAAAGAGCACATTTTGCACACACAACAAATTTCTAACCTATGTCTCTATAAGCTCTAATTTTTCTTTTTTGGCATTGATAGGTAGAATAGGAAAAAGGAGTCCAGAATGGTGGTGGTTAAAAGACAAAGAGGGGGAAAAGCCCACAAAAATAGAACAAAGGGAGGTTCAAGGACTGGAGTAGGACCTCAGGTAAAACAAACAGCCTCCTGGCTAGCCCAATTTACATAGGGCAGGCTCGTGGGGAAGAGAAAAAACATGTGAAAAGAGGAGCCAGAATTGAGCCCGGGGCCTCTCTTCTCTTCGTGTCTTTTGAGTCCGCATGCCCTCACACCTCGAAGATGTTTTTTTTTTTCTTTACTTTCTAAACAAAACTAAGTTGTAACACAGAGTCATAACATTGGTCCGTCCAAGGTCTGCCACGCTGGTCCTTGTGAGGGCTGTAACGCTGGTCTGTCCATCGCTTCAAATTTTTGTTGCAACAAGACAGAACCGAGGAAATCACAACCTGGATCCATTCACCTCCTTTGCAACCCTCCTACCAGAATTCCAGTCTCAACATTTTTCACTAGAGCTGTCAAAGTAAATCCCTAAACTATCTACCTGTTTCCAGTCTTACTCTCCTTCAAATCACCTTCCAAAGTAAGATTAGAGTGGTTTTCCAGAAAGCACAATTGCTCATAAACTTCTCATTAATGACCAGATATGATGCAAGTGATTTATCATGACATCTATGGTCCTTTCGATTCTAGCTTTGCCAACTTTTCAACTTCACATCCTACTCCTCAGCCTGTACTCTGCACTGAAACTATCCAAAATCACTTATACTTTCTTGAAAAAACTAGGTAGTCTAAAACCTCACAAACTGACACCTTTCTGTTCACTTTTTCAGCTTCTCCCTACCCACAGACATAAACACTAATCTGTTTCCACTGAGCAGTGCCCTGTGGGACTCTCTCCAGATACTATTAAATACATTCTGTTTGTTCTCCTAATTCATTCCGTTAATAAATCCTGCAACAAGTCTTTGATTCTCATCCTACTTTTGCTTCTCTACCCTCTTTCTCCAAACCAGAACCTGCCTTGTTCCCCAATTCTGTCCAAGTTACAGCATGATTTAGGTAAGAGAGAGAGCAAGATTCCCCAAAGAAAATTTTTATTGACAGTTTCAAGAATTCCCACCCCTTTCTACCACATCATAAGCTACAGAAACTCAAAGTCTCAAATTAGGTATCATCTTTGAGAAGTCTTCCTTAATATCTCCCATGGAGCAAAACCTTGATTCTCTCTCCTTCCAAAGCATGGCTTTTATACTTTTATAATTTAGGTATGTGTTTTCTTGTCTGTCTTTGCTAGACTGCAAACACAGAGAGGACAAAAGCCCTCTTTTATGTCTGATGTCTAGGCAGGGAGTGAAATAAAAGTGGTGTTTTCAAGTATTTCTGGGATAAACTTGAAAAAAAAAAATTATGATCACCTTTTACTCACCATTCTCCTTCTTATGCTCTTCACCTCAAGTCCAGTGCTACAAGTGACTTTGGTTCCAACATGAAGAACTATATTTAAAATATAGTTAAATGAAAAAAATATATATTCAAGAAAACTCTATGGACTCTGAAAGGAAGTCAAAGATGGGTCAATATTTGTTTTATAAATGACATTAAAGATATTTCTTCAGTACTTTCTATCATTATAAAAATACATTAGTATATACAAAGTTTCCCACTCTGTCTCATACGACAGAAGCTCTCCAAAACATGGGTATTAACAATATGGAAGTATACAAAGCATTACCTGTAATGACACACAGCTAACTAGCCTTGGGTGATGAAGCCTTAGGTATTTTCACAAAGGATGGTGGTTGTTGTTGCATGTACAAACCTCACCTCCTTAAAATATATACACTAGTAATGTGAGAAACTAATACTTACAGAGTTGGCAGTTTTTAAATTGCTAGACCCAGCTGAAGAATGTTTTTCATCTGTGGCCTCTGTATATTAGAGCCTGATTCTTTACCAAAAGTAAAACACTTAAGAAAGAAACATATTATAGCAGCAGATACTATGGAAACTGAAAGTGTTAAAGGCCTATTAATAATATCTTTACCGCTTTGTTTCCAGTCAATCTATATTCCAAACAGAACAACATAAAACTTATTAACATGCTGTCAAATAAAGAGTTTAACTTTGAATTCAAACATTGGTTTGAAATTTTTTATTATTAAGAAGACTTTTAAATTTCCAAAAGCCAAGCTAGTAGGCTAAAATATTCAAGTTTCCTTAGGTTAAATGATCTCTCCTTTTTATTCACTAATGTGCTTTTTCCATTCTAAGCAAAACCGTTATCTACTTCTTGAACTCTTGGGAAAAGGGAGCTGTATACACTCAAATTGACAATAATGGGTTTTGATCTCCTGATGAAACAGGCCAACTAAAAATGTGCTCTGGAAGCAAAACACTCCCACATGTGAGGATCACCTATATCGGGGTTAGAGAGGTAGGCTGGACCCAGACAGATGGGAGCATTTCTTTTCACTATATATTCCCGATTTTCTTCTGCTCTGATAAACCTGCTCATGCTATTATTTCCACTAGTTCCACTTCTGTGATTCCTGGGTTCTTAAGTCTCATCAGTTCTACAAAAAGCATCACAATGACACATTAATGGGTATGCCACTTCAACATCCTGGAGTACAAATGTTTCACACTTTCACAGGATTTGTATCTAAATTTAGCAAATATGATCAAAGTACTCATAGTGAAAATTATACTTAAAGTAGCTCAGAAGAGCTCCACTTTCAGATTATCTTTCAAAAATCTTCTCCCACTCAGAAAGATCGCTACTCTTGAGCTGAACAAGAGTAAAGAGATTCCAAGAACCCCATCCCAATATATGTCACTACTCACATATGATTACTCAGCATTCAAAATGAGGCAAGTGCCAAAGGCTGAAGTGAAAATTTTCTTGAATATGTTTGACTCAATGAAATAAATTATTAAAATTAATTGTACCACCTCCAGTTTCTGGCCCAGGATATAAGGAGCCTAGAAGTCACCAATCAGTGCCAATAACAGGTAAAAATCTGAAATACTAAAATATCAGTAATTCTTCTTAGACTTGTCAGAGATGTGAGGTCACAAAATAAACTACTAGCCCCAACTTTGGAGAGACAAACAACAAATACTAAGAGTCCTAACCTACTTGAAGGGAAACCCCTGAGCAGTAACCTTTGCAGGAATCAGCACCAGGTAGGAAAATGCTGGATGATCAGCATGGATAAGGCAGAGTTAAAAGTTTCAAGAGGGCTAGTCATGGGGAGACACCCACAGTTTTGTAAGTTTGACCCTCAGGACTCGACCAAGTTCTCACAATGAATATCTGAGAAAAATTCAACAAAATTTGCAAGGCATACTAAAAGGTGAAAAAGCATGTTAATCAGAGTCAAGTAAGGCAGGGATGCAGGAATTAACAAACCAGAAACTTTAAAAATGTATTATCAATGCACTCAGCATTTTAGTGGGAAAACTAGTTAATGTTCTAGATATATGATGTAACCAGAGAGATGGGAATTCTAAGATTCAGAAATGTTGGAGATCAAAAACCCAATAGAGCCATGAAGGATACTTTTGAGGTGCTCAGTAATAGCTTGGACAGGCCTAAAGAGAGAGTCTCTGAACTTTTGGATATAACAATAGAAACTTTCAAAACTGTAAAGCATATTAATCACAGTTTTTTTTTTTTTTTTTTTAATATACATTCCTGGTTTAGAATAGCTATTATCAAAAAACACAAGAGATAAAAAATGCTGGAAAGGATGTGTAGAAAAGGGAGTCCTTGTGTACTATTGGGGAGGATGTACATTGGTATAGCCAGTATGGAAAACATTAAAGAGGCTTCCAAACAAATTAAAAATAGAATTACTATATGATCCAGCAATCCTATTTCTGGATCAAAAGGAAATGAAATCACTATCTCAAAGAGATAGTAAACTCCCAAACACCCCCATGTTTGTTGCAATATTATTCAAAATAGTCAAAACATGGCTATCAAGTTAGAAATGGATAGAATAATACATATGCACCATTTATTATTCAGGCATGAAAAAGGAAATTCTGCCATTTGCAACAACATGAATGGAACTTTAGAACATTATTCTAGGTGAAAGAAGTCAGAGAAAAATAAGTACTGTATAATATCATTTATAGGTGGAATCCAAAACTGTCAAGTCTATAGAAACAAGGAGTAGTTTGATGGTTACCAGAGACTGGAAGATAGGGGAAATGTGGAGATTTTGGTCAAAATGTACAAATTTCCAGTTATAAGATAAATAAGTTCTGAGGATCTAACATACAGCTTCATGGGAAATAGATGGGGAACATACATCACTTCATGGGAAATAGATGGGGAAACAATGTCAGACTTTATTTTCTGGGGCTCCAAAATCACTGCAGATGGTGACTGCAGCCATGAAATTAAAAGACACTTACTCCTTGGAAGAAAAGTTATGACCAACCTAGATAGCATATTAAGACATTACTTTGCCAACAAAGGTCCGTCTAGTCAAGGCTATGGTTTTTCCTGTGGTCATGTATGGATGTGAGAGTTGGACTGTGAAGAAGGCTGAGCACCGAAGAATTGATGCTTTTGAACTGTGGTGTTGGAGAAGACTCTTGAGAGTCCCTTGGACTACAAGGAGATCCAACCAGTCCATTCTAAAGGAGATCAGCCCTGGGATTTCTTTGGAAGGAATGATGCTAAAGCTGAAACGCCAGTACTTTGGCCACCTCATGCAAAGAGTTGACTCATTGGAAAAGACTCTGATGCTGGGAGGGATTGGGGGCAGGAGGAGAAGGGGACGACAGAGGATGAGATGGCTGGATGGCATCCCTGACACGATGGACGTGAGTCTGAGTGAACTCTGGGAGATGATGATGGACAGTGAGGCCTGTTGTGCTCTGATTCATGGGTTCACAAAGAATTGGACACGACTGAGCGACTGAACTGAACTGAACACACAGCATGGTGACTACAGTTAAAAATATTTTATTATATATTTTAAAGTTGCCAAGAAAGTAGATCTTAAATTTGCTCCCCCAACACAAGCAAAAGATAATTATGCTAGGTGAGGAAGTTTAATTAGCCTCATTTTGGTAACTTTCACAATATATGCTTGTATCAAACCATCACATTGTATACCTTAAACTTATAAGACAGTGTATGTTGATTATATCTCAAAGCTGGGAAAGATGTTATATTTAATATTTAAAAATTAAAATGTATGTCCAAGATTTATTACACTGACAACATAAATCCTGGCAAGAATGTGGAGGAACAAACCTCTCATTACTATTAGTGGGAATGCAAAATTGTACAATCTCTTTGGAAGACAGAGTGTCAACATCTCACATTAAAACTGGATTATCTTACAACAAAACAATAATTTTTGTGCAATTCATTGGAGGAAAAAAATTTTTTTCATTCTGTTCTAGATGTCTAGAAGTAACCTGCTTGAAAGCAGAACAGTTTTAGCTATAAACATATATCCATATGATATGTTAGTAGGTTGATTCCCTGGTAGCTCAGACGGTAAAGAATCTGCCTGCAGCGTAGGAGACCCAGCTTCAATCCCTGGGTCAAGAAGATGCCCTGGAGAAGGGAATGCTACCCACTCCAGTATTCTTGCCTGGAGAATCCCATGGACAGAGCCTGGTGGGCTACAGCCATGAGGTCACAGAGAGTCAGATATGACTGAATGACCAACACTTAACTTTCACTTCAGTGGGTTGATTTATACTCATTAAAATGATGTTTGCTTATTTTAAATTTCAGTGTATAAATTGATTGCAATTCACTGCATTGATAACGGTGAAGTAACTTGAAGTAAACACACTTATCAAAAACAAGTAGAAAACAGCAACCAAAGGAACTACGATTTGAGCAGGTTAGAATTCTGGAAAGAACAAAAGCTCACTGAAGTGAGCTTGGCATAGAAGTGAACTATACTTTTCCCACAGGCATGTGCTGATTCCTAAGTTGCATACAGCAGAGAGGCTAAAAAACCAAGAAGGAAGCAACAACTAGAAGGATTATAATATGAGGTCAGCTTTCAGCAGCCTCATGGAGTTGAAGAACTCAGTGCTACCTGCTGCTGCTGCTAAGTCACTTCAGTTGTGTCCGACTCTGTGCGACCCCATAAACAGCAGCCCACCAGGCTCCTGCATCCATAGGATTCTCTAGGCAAGAGTACTGGAGTGGGTTGCCATTGCCTTCTCCAATGCATGAAAGTGAAAAGTCAAAATGAAGTTGTTCAGTCATGTCCGACTCTTAGTGACTCCATGGACTGCAGCCCACCAGGCTCCTGAGTCCATGGGATTCTCCAGACAAGAGTACTGGAGTGGGTTGCTACTAATCAACCAGAAACTCCGAGGTCATTATTTCAGAAATAAAGAAAGTATGCTAAGATAAACAATCAGAAACTACTGTGTTGCTAAGGCATTCACTTATTTATGAGCAGCTTTGTGGTCAAGAGGCTAAGAAGGTAAGGAGAATGCTGGCTAAGAAGAGCACTTTGGGAAGTTTCATGGAGCAGGGTTAACACAAATTAGGAATTAGAGTTGGCCAAGAGAGAGTGACTTTGGCAACACCTTAAATTTCCACATAAGACTCTGGAAGTGCTACAGCTTACAAGTAAAGACCTGAACACGGGCCTTCCCCAACAAAAGTCTTGATCCTAATTGCACAAGTTCAATCTCAAACTGAATTACAGTAATTCACTCCTATTCTACCTACATGTCAGGCTTTCCTGGTGGCTCAGTGGTAAAGAATCTGCCTACAATGCAGGAGACCCAGGTTAGATCCCAGGATCAGGAAAATCCCCTAGAGAAGGGAATGGCAACCCACTCCAGTATTCCTGCCTGGAGAATCCCATGGACAGAGGAGTCTGGTGGGCTACATACAGTCCATGGGGTCGCAAAGAGTCAGCCAGAGCTGAGTGCTAACACACACTACCTACATATCAGAAAGCAACTGGAATTCCTTTCTGGTAAGGAATAACACTGTCTGGTGTTTCTAACAATCTGTGCAAACTTTCATAAGCAATGTTTAATATGCAATCAAAGATTGTGCTGTACTTAATTGCTCAGTCATGTCTAACTCTTTGTGACCCCATGGAATGTAGCTTGCCAGGCTCCTCTGTCCATGGTGATTCTCCAGGCAAGAATACTGGAATGGGTTCCCAACCCCGGGATCAAACCCAAGTCTCCTGCATTGCAGGCAGATTCTTTACCATCTGAGCCACCAAGGAAGCCCAATAAAAGATTACCAATTATATAAAGTAAAACTCAAATGAATGAAAACACCAAGGGGAAAAAATTCCAAAGATTCAAAGGTGATCCAGGGATTAAAACTCTTACACATGAATTTTAAAATAATAGTGATTAATATATTTTAAAAGACTAGAAGACTGAAATTTAATACACAAACTGTTTACTTTAAATAAGAACCTCACAGAATTTTTTTAAATAAAATATTATACTTAAATATATTGAAAAAATTGCTAATAGGAGATTAAGTACAATAGAAGAGAGGTAACAGAGTAGACAGGTAAATAATAAATATTCAGACTGATGCATGGAGAGCACTGAAGGATAGAAAATATATGATATAGCTGATATGGGCTAATAAAAATGACTAGTTGAAGACCCAGTAAGCAAGAAGTTGGGGGCGAGTGAGGAAAAAAGAAATAGAGGTATAGGTACAAAAAAGATTTAAGTAATAAGATATTTAAGTCACAGATGTAAAACTCTCAAGAAACAAGAAGGCTTTCTTCTCTCTCATTCTTTGAAATTCTGCATTCAGTTGGTTATATCTTTCCGTTTCTCCTTTTCTTTTTGCTTCTGTTCTTTTCTCAGCTATTCATAAGGCCTCCTCAGACAACCATTTTGCCTTCTTGCATTTCTTTTTCTTGGGAATGGTTTTGGTCACTGCCTTCTGCACAGTGTTATGAACCTCCATCCGTAGTTCTTCAGGCACTCTGTCAAATTAATCTCTTGTGTCTATTTGCTACTTCCAGTAGAAACAAAGCAGGGTAAATATAAAGAAAGCAACACCTAGGCACAGCAGAGTAAAACTTTTGAAATCCAAATACCAAGAGAGAATCTTAAAAACAACCAGAAAAAAAGTTAAATCCTACTGTCAAAGAGCAACAAAAAAGATTGACAAATAAGATGTCTTTTTTTTCAATAGAAACAATGGAAGCCAGAGACAATTAAAGGACATTTTTTTGTGTGTTGAAGAGAAACTCTATATTGACCCAAACGTAAGGAAAAAAACAAAATAAAAAACAGAGCATTAAGGAATTCAAGGGGAAATTTTAGATGGGTTCCCCTTGAATTCCTTAATGCTATGTTTTTTCTAATTATTTGGCAGTCAGTCCCTGCTAAAGCTGAACATAAGGATATTCTATGAACTAGTAATTATTCTTATAGTCATAGTCCCATATATCCCACAGAAATGTACATGCACCTTTGTCAAAAGACACACAAACAAGGAATTATTATTATTTATAATAATTATTTATTATTATTTATTATTTGCAATAATAATAGCATTATTTGCAACAGCTGAAAATTAGAAACAATCCAAATATTCATCAACAATGAAATAAACTATGATTAAAAATCTATTAAATTAATTATTCTGCTGCAGATAAAATGAACAAACTACTGCTAGAGGAATCACATAGCAAAATTTCATAAATAAAACGCTAACTTAAGCAAGCCAGACACAAAAGAATACATAATGTACAACTATGCTGCTGCTGCTGCTGCTGCGTCGCTTCAGTCGTGTCCGACTCTGTGCAACCCCATAGACGGAAGCCCACCAGGCTCCCCCGTCCCTGGGATTCTCCAGGCAAGAACAATGGAGTGAGTTGCCATTTCCTTCTCCAATGCATGAAAGTGAAAAGTGAAAGTGAAGTCGCTCAGTCGTGTCCGACTCTTAGCGACCCCATGGACTGGAGCCTACCAGGATCCTCCGTCCATGGGATTCTCCAGGCAAAAGTACTGGGGTGGGGTGCCATTGCCTTCCCCGAATGTACAACTATACTTGCTTTGAAAAAAAGTCAAAACGAAGACATTTAAAATCAGGATAATAGTTAATTTGAAGAGGATGGAGCAGGACTAATGGGGAAAGGTATCAAGAAGTTTCTGGTATTCTGGTAATGCTCTTGGTTGATCTGGATGGTGATCATGTGGGATCTCTTTATGAAAATATAAATGACTTATATTCTTTTCTGAATGATGTTATACTTCAATATATGAATTCATCTTTCAATGTAAATAGGTCATGAGAGGCTCTCCATGTAAAGCAAATTTCAATATGTGGAATTTTAGAAATTAAACAAAATGAACTTAAAACTTTTAGCCAGTTTGTAAACTTCCTTATTCCTAAAATAGCATTGTCTCGCATGTTATCAAAACAAACAAAATTACTCAGGTCTAGATTTCCAATATTGATGTTTTCTAACAAAATGGTTGTGTATCTTTCTTTTAATCTATTTCTTTAGCAACTATTCATTATGTTTTCTGTGGGAAACTTCAGCAGCTTCACCGAAAACAAATGTGTAAATAGCATAATAACACTCCATGTTATATGAAATAAAGTGAAGAAATTGAAAATTTCAATTTTGATTCAATTGAAGATTTTAAATTATGATAGTTTTTAAATTGAAGAAAGTAGGGAAAACCACTAGACCATTCAGGTATGACCTAAATCAAATCCCTTATGACTATACAGTGGAAGTGACAAATGGATTCAAAGGATTAGCTCTCATAGACAGAGTGCCTGAAGAACTATGGATGGAGATTTGTGACATTGTACAGGAGGCAGGGATCAAGACCATCCCCAAGAAAAGAAATGCAAAAAGGCAAAATGGTTGTCTGAGGACACCTTACAAAGGCCTTCTCTTCTAGCTGTGAATAGAAGAGAAGCAAAAGGCAAAGGAGAAAAGGAAAGATATACCATTTGAATGCAGAGTTTCAAAGAATAGCAAGGAGAGATAAGAAAGCCTTCATCAGTGATCAATGCAACTAAATAAAGGAAAACAATAGAATGGGAAAGACTAGAGATCTCTTCAAGATAATTAGCGATACCAAGGAAAAATTTCATGCAAATATGGGCACAATTAAAGGAAAGAAATGGTATGGACCTAACAGAAGCACAAGATATTAAGAAGAGGAGGCAAGAATACACAGAAAAACTATACAAAAAAGAACTTCATGACCCAGATAACCACAATGGTATGAACACCAACCTAGAGCCAGACATCCTGGAATGCGAAGTCAAGTGGGCCTTAGGAAGCATCACTACAAACAAAGCTAGTAGAAGTGATGGAATCCAGTTGATCTATTTCAAATCCTAAAAAATATGCTGTGAAAGTGCTACACTCAATAATCCAGAAAAGTCAGCAGTGGCCACAGGACTGGAAAAGGTCAGTTTTCATTCCAATCCCAAAGAAGGGTTATGCCAAAGAATGTTCAAACTACCACAAAATTACACTCATCTCACATGCTAGCAAAGTAATGCTCAAAATTTTCCAAGCCAGGCTTAAACAGTACATGAACCGTGAGCTTCCAGATGTTCAAGCTGGATTTAGAAAAGGCAGAGGAACCAGAGATCAAATTACCAACATCTGTTGGATCATCAAAAAGCAAGAGAGCTCCAGAAAAACACCTACTTCTGCTTTATTGATTACACCAAAGCCTTTGACTCTGAAGTTCACAACAAACTGTTGGAAATTCTTTAAGACATGGGAATACCAGACCATTACCTGCCTCCTGAGAAATCTGTATGCAGGTCAAGAAGCAACAGTTAGAACCAGACATGGAACAACAGACTGATTCCAAATAGGGAAAGGAGCACATCGAGGCTGTATATGATGTATCACTTCAGTCATGTCCGACTCTGTGTGACCCCATAGACGGCAGCCCACCAGGCTCCCCCGTCTCTGGGATTCTCCAGGCAAGAACACTGGAGTGGGTTGCCATTTCCTTCTCCAATGCATGAAAGTGAAAAGTGAAAGTGAAGTCGCTCAGTCGTATCCAACTCTTAGCGACCCCATGGACTGCAGCCTACCAGTTTCCTCCATCCATGGGATTTTCCAGGCAAGAGTACTGGAGTGGGGTGCCATTGCCTTCTCCAAGGCTGTATATTGTCACCCTGTTTATTTAACTTATATGCAGAGTATATCATGCAAAATGCTGGGCTGGATGAATCACAGGCTGGAATCAAGACTGTCAGGAGAAATAGCAATAAATTCAGATATACAGATGACACTACTCTTATGGCAGAAAGTGAAAAAGAACTAAAGAGCCTCTCAATGAAAGTGAAAGAGGAGAGTGAAAAACTTGGCTTTATGTTCAACATTCAGATAACTAAGATCATGGCATCTGGTCCCATCACTTCATGGCAAATAGATGGGGAGACAGTGGAAACAGCAACAGACTTTATTTTGGGGGCTCCAAAATCACTGCAGATGGTGACTACAGCCATGAAATTAAAAGATGCTTGCTCCTTGGAAGAAAAGCTATGACCAATCTAGACAGCATATTAAAAAGCAGAGACATTACTTTGCCAAAAAAGGTCCATCCAATCAAAGCTATGGTTTTTCTAGTAGTCATCTACAGATGTAAGAGTTGGACTATAAAGAAATCTAGCACTGACGAATTGATCATTTTGAACTGTGGTATTGGAAAAGACTCTTGGGAGTCCCTTGAAACTGAAAGGAGATCAAATCAATCCATCCTAAAGGAAATCGGTCCTGAATATTCACTAGAAGGACTGATGCTAAAGCAGAAACTCCAATACTTTGGAAACCTGATGTGAAGAATTGACTCATTGGAAAAGACCCTGATGTTGGGAAAGACTGAATGCAGGAGGAGACTGGGACAACAGAGGATGAGATGGTTGGATGGGATCACCAACTCGATGGACACGAGTTTGAGTAACCTCCAGGAGTTGGTGATGGAATGGAATGCCTAGAATGGTTGCAAAGTGCTGGACATGACTGAGCGACTGAACTAAACTGGACTTATATGAAATGGACATGAGAGGAAAATGTGCTTCCAGGTTTTCTGTTCTGCTCTTTTCTGATGCTGTATTAAGCATTTCTTCCAAGGATGATACATCCTGTCCATTTAGGAAATTATATTCAAACTGGTTAGCAAATTTTATGTTAGTTGTTATTGAGTTACAGAATCACTTTTGGAGGTATAAAAAACATGTAAAATTCAAAATTATTTTCTGTTTTTTAAATGAATTTATTGAAATAAATCTATTATGTATTCCTGCTAATAACATTTGAGAAGGAGAAATAAAACAGAAAACATATGGTGAAGAGTTCACTGGTCAAGAAAACAATCCATAACATTCTTCATGAACTGCTTAGCCAGACTTCATCTCAGACTTCATGGGCAGTACACATTTGAGTTCAAGACTAACACCTGGATGAAACGTACTATCTTATTTTCAGTAAGTCAATTGAACAACATTGGTTTAGGGTCCATCTTCTGGCTGTTATCAATTAAGGAGCTGACAAAATTTGTGGATGTTATAAAATAATAAAGGCATTAAAGCACTCTAATATAGTCAATGTAGAACATTACAAGGAAATCTTTGTTAAGGTAAATTATAGGCAGTATAAAGAGTATACCCAAAGATCAAAAAATAAAAATGTACCTGTAGTATTTGGGAGATAGTGATGCAAAAGCCTGTTGGAAGTGAAAGCTGTATGCTTCAGAACTAAGTTATAAAGTATAATGAAACATTAGAGTGCAAGGTATGGCAAACCTTGAATGTCAGAATAAGCATTATGAACTGACTCTGCATTCATTTCATTGGATGAGGTTGACTTCAAAGTGTTAAATAGACTAAAAAGAGATGAAAGAAGCCAAAAAATGGATGAGCCAGCTGGAACATTTGTTGAGTTGATTAGGGTATGTGGTCTAGAATACTATTAATAAGAATGAAGAAAAAGAGACCTGTGGAAAATTTAAGACAAACTGCTTAGCAGCTGAGAGGAGAGACAGGGATCACAGCCAAATTTACTAACCATGCATAATATAGCCTTCATTTGTGCTCAATATTATGAATATAGTTAATAATACCACAAAGGTGATTTTTAATAGTAATGACTAACTAAAAGCACTTAACTGAAAAGACTAGTTGTGCATGTTCGTGTCTCTGTGCATGGACATTTCAAATTACACAGATCAAGAGGAAATCTTAATATGGATAGGAAAGCAGAGAAAAGCTTAATGTCTTAATTTCAGTTCTTTCACTGAGATAAATGATTTTTAAGGGCACATACTGAAATTTTAGAATGTTCTTATGACAAAATAATCATAAACAATAATAAATAATATTTATGCTGTCCTTACCATATACCAATAACTATGTTAAACATTTGAATAAATAATTTCATCTATTCCTCAAAAAGTCCCTTTGGGGTAATATCTGTACTTAACTTCATATTATAGGAAACAAAATTGATGCTGAGAGAGTCAAGAACACTGCCATGGTTGTAGAGTTGCTAAGCAGGAGAACCTGAAGAAATAGACAGGTCTATCTGTTGACAAACTCTGCGCTTAAATATAGGCATTGTCCTAAAGCAATACTTTGTCAACCTTTCACAGCACTCTTTGTATTGTATTGTACTATGCTAAATCGCTTCAGCTGTGCCTGACTCTGAAACGTTCTGGACTATACCTGCCAGGCTCCTCTGTCCATGATATTCTCCAGGCAAGAATACTGGAGTGGATTGTCATGCACTCCTTCAGGTGATCTTCCAAATTCAGGGACTGAATCATGTCACTTATGTCTCCTGCACTGGCAGATGGGCTCTTTACCGCTAGCACCACCATGGAACATTTCAAAGACCATACGACAGGAGTTAAGATACATGAATACTAAACTTTGGTCTGTTACTACTGGCTTTGTGACTTGGGGCAAGTCAATTAATTCATCTTTATGATTCACAGTTTCTCTGTATAAAAAATGAGAAGACTGGGGGACTCAGATTCCTTTTAAAATAACATTATAAGGTTAAATAATATATAATGCGGTGGTCTTGGAGAAGACTCTTGAGTGTTGGAGAAGACTCTTGAGAGCCCCTTGGACTGCAAGGAGATTAAATCAGTCCATCCTAAAGGAAATCAGTCCTGAATATTCATTGGAAGGACTGATGCTGAAGCTGAAACTCCAATACTTTGGCCACCTGATATGAAGAACTGACTTATTGGAAAAGACCCTGATGCTGGGAAAGACTGAAGGCAGGAGAAGAAGGGGATGATGGAGGATGATATGGTAGGATGGCATCACTGAGTGTGAGTAAGGTTCAGGAATTGGTGATGGACAGGGAGGCCTGGTGTGTTGCAATCCATGAGGTTGCAAAGACTCAGAAATGACTGAGTGAACTGATATGATTAGATGATATTTATCATATAATTAAACTTTCAGAACTGCAACGATTTATAATTTTTATTATTCTGATTTTAGTATTCGATCAATAATAATTCCTCATTTCCATTTATAGTCAGAGAGTTGGGATGCTTGTTGCTTGTTACGAGCCTAAATTATAATTACTCAGCTTTGTAGTTGTTGATAAATACTTATTTGCTTTTAGAGTACTTTATTTTGCTCTGCTCATTCTGTCTGTTGTATATTGTATTCTGGATAGCACTATACAGAAGAGCTTAGCATCTTTACCTCAGCATTAATACTCAATCATGAGCTTTCATTGAAGCTTCTAATATTACAACAGTAAATCCATTTAGTACATAAACACATTTAGAAAGAACATATTTAACATGGATTACACTTGCACTCTACAATTAAGATTCAATCCCTTTCAGAAAATTATAACTATGAGAAAACTGCATGGTGAGATTGGACAAAGTTAAATTATGGTTTTTAATTTTAAAATCACAGATATGGATACATACACAAATACAAAAGATATTTTTGCTTTTCCACATCTGGTAGTAATCTGAGTCACAACTTTCACTTGCTTGAATTTGGCAGCAACTGTTTCTTAAAATGTTAAGCATAAGTTCTCTGGATATATTCTAAAAGACAATATCAAATATACTTAGGTAATTAATGTGTAAATAAATAACTGGGCTTCCTTGGTGGCTCATTGATAAAGAATCTGCCTGCCAATGCATGAAAAACAGTTTGGTCTCTGGGTAGGAAGATACCCTGGAGAAGGAAATGGCAACCCACTTCAATATTCTTGCCTGGAAAAATCCCATGGACAGAGAAGCCTGGCGCCTATTGTCCATGGGGTCACAAAAAAAAAAAAAAAAAAAACTAGGACAAAACTTAGTGACTAAACAACAACAGCAAATAATTTACTAAGATTACAGCAAATTTCATGGCATTTAGTAGTTATAGTAAAAGAACTGGACTCCCCAGGTGGCTAGTGGTAAAGAATCTGCCTGCCAATGTAGGAGACATAAGAGATTCAAGAAGATCCCCTGGACTAGGAAATGGCAACCCATTCTGGTATTCTTGCCTGGAGAATCCAATGGACAGACGAGCCTAGTGAGTTACGGTCCACAGGGTAACAAAGAGTTGGACATGGCTGAAGTGATTTAGCACATAAAAGAACTAATATATTTTCAGTTCAGTTCAGTCACTCACTTATGTACGACTCTTTGTGACCCCATGGACTGCAATACACCAGGCCTCCCTGTCCATCACCAAATCCCGGAGTTTACTCAAATTCATGTCCATCACATCAGTGATGCCATCCAACCATCTCATCCTATGTCATCCCCTTCTCCTCCTGCCCTCAATCTTTCCCAGAATCAGGGTCTTTTCCAAGGATTCAGTTCTTCGCATCAGGTGTCCAAAGTACTGGAGTTTCAGCTTCAGCATCAGTCCTTCCAATGAATATTCAGGACTAATTTCCTTTAGGATGGACTGGTTGGATCTCCTTGTAGTCCAAGGGACTCTCAAGAGTCTTCTCCAACACCACAGTTCAAAAGCATCAATTCTTTGGTGCTCAGCTTTCTTTATAGTCCAACTCTCACATCCATACATGACTACTGGAAAAACCATAGCTTTGACTAGATGGACCTCTGTTTGCAAAGTAATATCTCTGCTTTTTAATAATGCTGTCTAGGTTGGTCAAAACTTTTCTTCCAAAGAGCAAGTGTCCTTTAATTGCCTGGAGCAGCCACGGTCTGCATTGATTTTGGAGCCCAAAAAAATTAAGTCTGTCACTGTTTCCACTGTCTCCCCATTTATTTGCCATGAAGTGATGGAATCAGATGCCATGATCTTAGTTTTCTGAATGTAGAGCTTTAAGTCAACTTTTTCACTCTCCTCTTTCACTTTCATAAAAAGGCTGTTTAGAACGTCTTCACTTTCTGCCATCAGGGTGGTGTCATCTGCATATCTTAGATTATTGATATTTCTCCCAGCAATCTTGATTCTAGCTTGTACTTCATCCAGCCCAGCATTTCGCATAATGTAATCTGCATATAAGTTAAATAACCATGCTGACAATATACAGCCTTACTGTGCTCCTTGCCCTATTTGGAACCAGTCTGGTGTTCCATGTCCATTCTAATGGTTGCTTCCTGACCTGCATACAGGTTTCTCAAGAGGCAAGTCAGGTGGTCTGGTATCCCCAACTCTTTAAGAATTTTCCACAGTTTGTTGTGATCCACACAGTCAAAGGCTTTGGCATAGTCAATAAAGTAGAAATAGATGTTTTTCTGGAACTCTCTTGGTTTTTCTGTGATCCAGTAGATGTTGGCAACTTGATCTCTGGTTCTTCTGCCTTTTATAAATTCAGATTGAAAACCTAGAAGTTCAAGGTTCATGTATTGTTGAAGACTGGCTTGGAGAATTTTGAATATTACTTTACCAGCGTGTGAGATGAGTGCAATTGTGCAGTAGTTTGAGCATTCTCTGGCATTGCCTTTCTTTGGGACTGGAATGAAAACTGACCTTTTCCAGTCCTGAGGCCATGCCGAGTTTTCCAAATTTGCTGGCATATTGAGTGTAGCACTTTCACAGCATCATCTTTTAGGATTTGAAATAGCTCAACTGGAATTCCATCACTTCCACTAGCTTTATTCGTAGTGATGCTTCCTAAGGCCCACTTGACTTCACATTCCAGGATGTCTGGCCCTGGTTGATGATCATACTATTGTGGTTATCTGGGTCATGAAGATCTTTTTTTTTTGTATAGTTATGTGTATTCTTGCCTCCCCTTCTTAATATCTTCTGCTTCTGTTAGGTCCACACCATTTCTGTCCCTTATTGTGCCCATATTTGCATGACAAGTTCCCTTAGTATCTCTAATTTTTTTGAAGCGATCTCTAGTCTTTCCCATTCTATTGTTTTCCTCTTCCTTTGCATTGATTACTGAGGAAGGCTTTCTCATCTCTCCTTGCTATTCTTTGAAACTCTGCATTCAAATGTGTATATCTTTCCTTTTCACTTTTGCCTTTAGCTTCTCTTCTATTCACAGCAATTTGTAAGGCCCCCTCAGACAACCACTTTGCCTTTTTGCATTTCTTTTCTTGGGGATGGTCTTGATCCCTGTCTCCTGTATAATGTCACGAACCGCCATCCATGATTCAATTAGGCACTCTGTCTATCAAATCTAGTCCCTTAAATCTATTTGTCACTTCCACTGTATAGTCATAATGGATTTGATTTAGGTCATACCTGAATGATCTAGTGGTTTTCTCCACTTTTTTCAATTTCAGTCTGAAATTGGCTATAAGAAGTTCAAGGTCTGAGCTACACTCAACTCCTGGTCTTGTTTTGCCTAGCTGTATAGAGCTTCTCCATCTTTGGCTGCAATAGATCCTAGTCAGCTAAAAATACCAATTTAAACAGTTAGAACAACCTATGTCTCTTTACCTAAACTTCGGCATGAGATGGAAGACAGAGATTTTCTGGTGTCTCCTGAGTTTTATTTCATTGTGAATCTCAGCAGAAGCACTCACTGGGTTATATGTAATGTGAGTGTACAAAAGTATATATTGCATAACATGTGCTCAGATAGTAGCTTAATACTTAATATTAAGTATATATAATACTTAATATAGTGTCAACCAACACAGAAACCAGCAGAGTAATAGCATTCTGTTGCCAAGATGCCTATTGAAATTTATAAGGAAATCCAGAAAACATGTGAGTGAGAACAGGTCTGTATAGAGTGTAGTGACCTGGAGGGATTAAGAGACTTTCAGGTTTCCAATGAGGTAAAAACTTGATGTAATGACACTAAGATATTGACCTCTTTTAGTATTCTCAATTAAAAGTGGAAAGCAGATGCCCATACTAATTTACACATCTTAATAAAGAGATTCATGTTGGTTTCTAATGTATTCACAAATTATAATAAAGATGAATTTATATACTTAAAAAAGTAAAACCTAGAGCTTTACACATACTTTTCATCTTGTCAGTATAAAGGTATTTTTGTTGAGAAAAACAAAACTCTTTAACAGTTTACTAGCTAGACCTGTAATTTTTAAATATTTAGATTTTGAAATGTGGGCCTCTGTTTGTATTTTTGTAAAACAGAACTTACAAATTACGGGAGCAGGAGTGTTTTTCTCTTGCTATTTTTCAATCAAAAGCTACTCAGAGGAGGGAAAAATGCATGTGTTTTATACATGTATTTAAACTAAAGAGCCTCTTAATGAAAGTGAAAGAGGAGAGTGAAAAAGTTGGCTTACAACTCAACATTCAGACAACTAAGATCATGGCATCTGGTCCCATCACTTCATGGCAAGTAGATGGGGAAATAGCAAAAACAGACTTTTCCTGAGGGGCTCAAAAATCACTGCAGATGGTGACTGCGGCCATGAAATCAAAATATGCTTGGTCCTTGAAAGAAAATTTATGACCAACCTAGACAACATATTAAAAAATAGAGATATTACTTTGCCAACAAAGGTCCAACTAGTCAAAGCTATGGTTTTTCCATTAGTCATGTATGGATGTGAGAGTTGGACTATAAAGAAAGCTGAGCACCAAAGAATTGATGCTTTTGAACTGTGGTGTTGGAGAAGACTCTTGAGAGTCCCTTGGACTACAAGGAGATCCAACCAGTCCATCCTAAAGGAAATTAGTCCTGAATATTCATTGGAAGGACTGATGCTGAAGCTGAAACTCCAATACTTTCACCACCTGATGTGAAGAACTGACTCATTTGAAAAGACACTGATGCTGGGAAATATTGAAAGTGGGAGGAGAAGGGGACAGCAGAGGATGAGATGGTTGGATGGCATCACTGACTCAGTGGACATGAGTTTGAGTAAACTCCAGGAGTTGGTGATGGATAGGGAAGCCTGGCATACTGAAGTCCGTGGGGTCTCAAAGAGTCGGACACTACTGAGTGAATTGAACTGAACTAAAGAATTTTTTTGACCCACCACCATTACTAGAACACAACTCATGTATAAAGTCAGTAACAGATACAATAACAGAGACAGCAGAAATCAGTATTTGATCTTTACTTTCATTTAACTATTTTTAGAATTTGTTCACATTGATTAGCATTCACCTATGAATGCAGGAGGAATATTTTTAACTTAAATATATATTTCTTCAAAAGAGAATTTATATAAATGAAACCTTATATTGGCAAGTGAGTCTATTCAATATAGATTTCTAAAATGAGATACCAGCGCTATGTAAAAATAATTTTGCATCTACAAATAGTGTTTAGAGATGCAGTTGTTATAACTATGTGGTTCTTTTACTGTAATTATGGTACTGGTAACTTAGGAAGCTGAGGGCACACTAAAAAACTTTAAAATGCTCTCTGTGAAAAAGTGTGTGATAGATCCCCTTGACATATGATTAAATGTCTATAAAAATAAAATCATATAAACCTTCTACTTCTTTAAAATCAGAACAGACCCGTTTTCCAGAATAGTGATGCTTTTTTAACCCACAAGGCAATGGCACCCCACTCCAGTACTCTTGCCTGAAAAATCCCATGGATGGAGGGGCCTGGTAGGCTGCAGTCCATGGGGTTGCTAGAGTCGAACACGACTGAGCGACTTCACTTTCACTTTTCACTTTCATGCATTGGAGAAGGAAATGGCAACCCACTCCAGTGTTCTTGCCTGGAGAATCCCAGGGACGGGGGAGCCTGGTGGGCTGCCGTCTATGGGGTCGCACAGAGTCGGACACGACTGAAGCGACTTAGCAGCAGCAGCAGCAGACATAGTATCTGCCCCTCATATCGGTTTACGTTTTATAAGACATTGGAAAGTGCTAATGGGAAGGATTTCAGTACACCAGCACCCATGTCCACCAGAGAACAATTCAAAAGGCATAGTGATCAAGCAATATTACATAGATTCAACAATTTTGCACCTAGAAATACTTACTAAACTCATAACTTGAGGAGAAAAATTGAATCAATTTATATAATTCAGCTATTAACAGATATAATAAAAGGATATTTGGTTGCTTCTCATTATCACTTACTTGAAAAGTAATAATTTGGCTCAGAATTAAATGACATGATGAATCTCAAATGTTAGTTCAGGAATTTGCCTAATCACAGATTCCTTTGTGGAACACAAATATTACTGTAGGATTTGGGCCATAAAAGGATGGAATTTTTTAATGGCTACTTCATAAATAATGCTTTTTTCTCTAAAGTGTTTTGGTTAAACTGGAAGCTGGATTGTTCTGATATCTATCTGTGGTACCTTCATAATAGCATAACGTCATGAGAACACAGTATGCCTGGTACACATAAACAGTAACTTTCTGTTTGTGTATTTAGAGAGAGATCTCTACAGTTGCTCCTTGTGAAAAATAGTTTGGAAGATATTAATAAATAATGGATACTTGCTTTGGAAGAGATGACTTTCCAGCAATACATTTATATGAAACTCTATAAAATGAAAGTGACCAATTTCTAATTACATCCATATAGCAATTGGAAAGAACTATAAGTAAAGCCACATAGAGGGACATACCTCTTATTGAAATAGTGAAAAGCAATGTGAAGTCCAATGTAAACAACCTATACTTGTGGAGAATATGATTCAATTTTTAATATCTTGAAGGTGTTTGTTCTATTCTACACCAGTTTCATAAAGGCTGGTAAAAAGATGAGTGCTCAAATAAGGGCTTCACTGGTGGCTCGATGGTAAAGAATCTGCCTGTCAATGCAAGAGACATTAGAGACTTGGGTTCATTCCCTGGGTCTGGAAGATCCCCTGGAGGAGGGCATGGCTACCCACTCCAGTATTCTTGCCTGGGAAATCCCATGGACAGAGCAGCCTGGTGGGCTGTAGGCTCTAGGGTTACAAGAATTGGACATGACTTAGTGACTCAACAACAAATGCTCATGTAAATGTGCACACAGCTCATTTTCTTTCCTAAGTTCATTCTTATATTTCTGTAAATTGCTTGTAGTGTCTTTATTCTTGGTATATTTTAATTAAGGGAATAACAGATGGTTAGTTTTATGTGTGTACTGTTGCTGGTTATAGCATTGCACTGCACTTCATCTTAAAAAAAAAAAAAAAAAGAATATACTTGGATCCTTGGATATAAGTAAACAAATATTTAAAACACAGAACAAATGAAACCTTGATTTGAATTCATTTTTTGATGTAACAGAAATGAAGTGGACAAATATTACATAGAAGTGATAGTTCCGGCCACCCTCATGATTCTGCCTAAAGAGAGGCTGTGGGTGAAAGGCTCCATTAGATGAACTGTCCTGCCACAGACAACCTGCCAGACCCAGGAATATAGTGAAACCAGGACTGGACACTGACTGTGAAGCCACAGTCAATCCTGTGAGACTTTCCATGAGAGGAAAATACTGGGAAGAATGACAGAAACTGTTCAAAAATAACTAGTGATAACAGAAAAAGAAGACCCAGTGAGCTGAAAAAATGTAGCCTGGTTGAACGGTAGGTAGTATTTGCATGGGGTGTGGAGCACGTATGTGTGTGTTTGGGTCTATGTCTATGTTTAGGGGCATGCTGTGTGAGTCAGTCTGTCAGATGTATGTCTTCTGTGAATTTTCTTCTCCACTATTATACATATATTGGGACTATGTGGCCATTCTGCTTTTGGTCTTTTGGTAATACCAAATTAGTCTTAATGTTTAAGCACATATCTTTGAAGCTATTCTTTATAACTCTATGCTACCTGGAAATGAATTTCTTTCAGAAAGTATTTAGAAAGAAAATAAAAATTTTCTTACTTCATAATATCTGATATTTTCTTTATTACAGCCAATAAGATCATGCATGCTCTCTTTAATTATATAGGATACTTTTTTCCCTTCAGCTGGCTCCATTTCAAGAGAAAAAATACACTAAAACTACTGTGTTTAGGATTTTCTTTTTAGAGTTGGCATTTTCTTAGAAGAGAAATAAGTCTTCTTTAACTAAAGTTCATGCAATTACAATATGTTCACAGAGAGACCTGAACCAATGCACTTCCAGAGTGAAACTAAAAGAGAAAGAGAAATGGAACTTTGTGTGGTTATGTAATTTGAAAGGTGGAAATTAGATCAAAGTAGCCTAATAAAGAAAGGTTGGAAAGGAATTCTGGGAAGAATTGGAGACAGACTATGTGTCTGGGCACTGTGTAGAAACTGAGCTAAGATAAGGAAATGTCTGGGGATGGCAGAGGCAAAAGGGATACACAGAAAGCAAAAGGATTCATACTATTTTTAAGTTGATACATATATTTTCCCCCAATTTCCTCTGTGAAATGAGTAACACCTACACATCACTCTGATGATTTTAGAGTGAACTCACTGGGGAAAACTTAAATTAGTCCTAAATTTGAAATATGACTTTATAGAGGATGAAAGGCAGTGAAAGTGAAGTCGCTTAGTCATGTCTGACTCTTTATGACCCCAAGGAATGTAGCCTACCAGGCTCCTCCTCTATGGGATTCTCCAGGCAAGAGTACTGGAGTGGGTTGCCATTTCCTTCTCCAGGGGATCTTCCCGACCCAGGGATCGAACCCGGGTCTCCCGCATTCCAGGCAGACGCTTTAACTTCTGAGCCACCAGGGAAGCAAATATCTAGAATATATATGTTCTCCAATGTTTTTTTTTTTTTTCCCAGTTTTATTGAGGTATAATTGACTCAAATATTTAGTAAGTTTAAGGTGTACAATGAGATTATTTCATATATATGAGCATGTGTGACTTTATATGTATGTTGTGTGTGTGTATATATATATCAGAATGTTACCACAATAAGGTTAGTTAGCATATCCTTCAGCTTGTAAGGTTTTGTGGTTGCAATTGTTATGGTAAGAAAACTTAAGTTTTACTCTCATAGCAACTTTCAAATATATTATCAGAAAACTACTAGAGCTCATCAATGAATTTGGTAAACTTGCAGGATACAAAATTAATACACAGAAATCTCTTGGATGCCTATACACTAACAATGAAAGATCAGATTGAAAAATTAAGGAAACAGTCCCATTTACCACCATATAAAAACTAATAAAATATCTAGGAAACAGAAGCAAAAGACCTGTACTCAGAAAACAGATGTGGCGTGTTACATGCATGCATGTGTGCACTCAGTCATGCACCACTCTTTGCAACCCCATGGACTGTAGCCTGCCAGGCTCCTCTGTCCATGGAATTTCCCAGGTAAGAATACCAGAGCAGGTTGCATTTCCTATGCCAGTGGTTCTTCCTGACCCAGGAGCCAAACCCACATCTCCTGTGTCTCATGCACTGGGAGGCAGATTTTTTACCACTGAGCCATCTGGGAAGCCCACTCAGAAAACCGTAAGATACTAATGAAAGAAATCAAAGATGACACAAACTGATGAAGAGATATACCATATTCTTGGATTGGAAGACTCAATAACCTGAAAATGACTATGCCAACCAATGCAATCTACAGATTCAATAGAATTCCTACCAAATTACTAAGGACATTTTTCATAGAAATAGAACAAAAAAATTTACAATTGGTATGGAAATACAAAAGGCTTCAAATAGCCAAACCAACTAGGTTCAATATCAGGTCAGAGGAGAGTAGAAATAGACATAGAATGAAATCATTTGGAGCATGGAGACTGGACAAATAACTTTTGGTGTAGTCATATGCTACCATATATTTATACTATGGAAATAATAAAACATAAATAAATAAATCATGCCCACTCATAAAAGTGGGTGAATCTTAGGAAAAGAATGATGAGAGAAAAAAGCAAGTTAGACGATACAATACAATTTCATTTTTGTGAACTTGGAACTTTGAAAACCATGCAAACCTAATAATATTCTGTTTAGAGATATAACCATATATGGTAAATATTTTTTAAAGTATTAGTTAAGACACTTAGTGAATTTTTATCACTGTGAGTGGAGAAGGATGCGATCTGGAATGGACTCTCAAAGACGTTAAGAATTTGGATAGTTTTCTGTGTTCCTTTTTCCTTTAAGGTAGATAGTGAATAAAAGGGAGCTTGCATTGTTATTCTTTATATTGAGTCATAGGCCATAGATATTATTTTGTATATATTCAAATTTAACACTAGCAATTTTGAAAAAATCAAAATAAAAAATTAAGGGTACCATAACTAGAAAATAATTAACATGTAGATTTTTAAATATTACTGGAGAAGGGAAGATCAAAGAAAGAACTCAATCAAAAGTCAAAAAAAAAAAAAAAGGAAAGCTAAAGCATGAAAAAATAAATAAGATCTCAGCAAACATAAATTGAAAATGTGCAAAGTTTCCTTTGGATTAAGGAAAAGAGGTGTCAGGGAATGACAAGAAAACTGGAGGCTTTAGGGTGGGGTGGAAGAAGCAAGCCTGAAAATAGACAGGCCAACCTGAAGGAAATATTGTTCAGTTAATCAGTTTATAAGGTCTGTTTTTGGTTTCTTTTATTTTAGTCCACTAAGATTTTTAAAATAGCATATCCTCAATATTTTATGTTTCAAAGGCAATTGTTCGTCCTGTGGAAGAGAACCAGAAAAAGTTCAGAAACAGGAAGAACAGTGAAGGCCTCAATATCATTGTGACTTACTTTTCACATTTAATGCAGGCACTGTTTTCTAGTGTTTATGTTTAGACCTTCCACAGAAAATATACTTCTACAGTGTGATTGGAATCAAGATTGCCAAGAGAAATATCAATAACCTCAGATATGCAGATGACACCACCCTTATGGCAGAAAGTGAAGAGGAACTAAAAAGCCTATTGATGAGAGTGAAAGAGGAGAGTGAAAAAATTGGCTTAAAGCTCAACATTCATAAAACTAAGATCATGGCATCTGGTCCCATCACTTCATGGGAAATAGATGGGGAAACAGTGGGCTGACTTTATTTTTCTGGGCTCCCAAATCACTGCAGATGGTGATTGCAGCCATGAAATTAAAAAGAAGCCTACTCCTTAGAAGGAAAGTTATGACCAACCTAGATAGCATATTAAAAAGCAGAAACATTACTTTGTCAACAAAGGTCCATCTAGTCAAGGCTATGGTTTTTCCAGTGGTCATATATGGATGTGAGAGTTGAACTACAAAGAAAGCTGAACACCAAAGAACTGATGCTTTTGAACTGTGGTATTGGAGAAGACTCTTGGGAGTCCCTTGGACTGCAAAGAAATCCAACCAGTCCATCCTAAAGGAGATCAATCCTGGGTGTCCATTGGAAGGACTGATGTTGAAGCTGAAACTCCAATACTTTGGCCACCTGATGCAAAGAGCTTACTCATTTGAGAAGATCCTGATGCTGGGAAAGATTGAGAGCAAGAGAAGGGGACAACAGAGGATGAGATGGTTGGATGGCATCACTGACTCAATAGACATGAGTTTGGGTGAACTCTGGGAGTTGGTGATGGACAGGGAGGCCTGGCCTGCAGCAGTTCATGGGGTCACAAAGAGTTGGACACGACTGAGCAACTGAACTGAACTGACTGAGTGTAACTGGATCAATACCCTGGCTCTATAACTCAAGGCATTTCTTCTGCATTTTAAATTGTTGCAGTCTAAAATGTTTACTATAGTAAACAAACATTGTTGATTTCTTTCCTCAGAAAGCCCAAAGGAAAAAAAAAGTTAAGATGGATAAACCAAACAAAATTCAGGTAAGAAAAAAAAAAAAGAATGAGCAATAGATATCCCAGTAGGAGAGGGCAAGAACAGCAGGGGACTGGGAACTAGAAATCAGAGCTCAGAGAGGTAAACCTTTGCTGCCTTCAGTTTCCTTACCTACAAAAAGAAAAGTTCAGCAAGTTGGCACCAAGTCCCTCCAGAAAAATAAATGGTTGATTTATTCTGTGATAACATGGCTCTATTACACAATATGATTCTACTAAAGAGGTACAAGAGTCGGTATGACTGAGCGACTGATCTGATCTGATCTGAAAGAGGTACAAAATCATTCATGGAGAGCTTTCCTTGAGTTTAAGGTACTAAAGTAAGTATTAAAACAATGTGACAAGTACACTATACAATTGTATGCTTGAATTTCAACTTTAGCTTGATAGTTCTGTATTTTTTAGGGATTTAATCTGGATCAAGAAACAACAGGAAACATTAATATCTGCCCCAACCTCTTGGGAAGTTATTATTTTGTGATAGCAAGAAGAGGAATGCAATGATTTACCCAGCACTGCTCATCATCAAGTGTTGTTTTTGAGACTAGAATTCAGGAATATTTTTCCCCTTTGCTATATGAAAATGACTGTATTTTTCTTAAAGCATACTGGGTTTTTAATTCTGTAAAGATTAGTCTATTTAAGGTACCAACTATTTCAAAAAGAACAGTCATTCTCAAAAGCAGCAGAGTAACTGGAAGATCTTTATGGGTAAAAAAAAATAAGTCAATCAAAATGAATACCATTAATAAAATGATAATGGAAAGAATTACTAGTATAGTCATCACAAATATAAAGGATTGTGGAGTAAAAAAGCTATATTTGGGAAGTATTATTTAATAAATAATATTTTTATTCTTTCAACTCTAAAGCAGAAAAATATTTGTTGACTGACAGTGTGTTTTGTTTTTATATTTTATGTACACTTATTTCGGTAAAAGGAAGATTCCCTGGAGTAAGAAATGGCAATCTGCTCCAGTATTCTTGTCTGAAAAATTCCATTGACAGAGGAGCCTGGAGGGCTACAGTCCATGGGGTTGCAAAGAGCTGAACATGACTGAGCACACTCTGTAGTAAAGTCCTCTTTTGTTACAGTGTCTTGCTAATAAAATTAAAATTTTAAATTGATTTTAAATTAAATAGTAATTGCTTATAATTGCAAAAACCTCTTAAAACTGTAAAACAAAACTTAATTGCTAATAAAGTAAAAATGACAATTGTGATTTAAAATAGCTAATATTTCAGATAGCTTATTTGTATCAGACATTTAGATACATTATTATGATTAATGGGCTTCCCTCATAGCTCAGTCAGTAAAGAATTTTCCTAAAATGCAGGAGACCTGAGTTCAGTTTCTGGATGGGGAAGATCCCCTGGAGAAGGAAATAGCAACCCACTCCAGTGTTCTTGCCTGGAGAATCTCCATGGACAGAGGAGCCTGACAGGCTACAGACCATAGGGTTGCAGGAGTCAGACACGACTTAGTTAATAAACCACCACATTGTGATGAATGCACATATTCTCCCTTTGAACAAACTTTAGCTCAATTCCTCTGACTCCTTGTCAACTAGGCCTAAACATTGATCTATAAAGACCTGACAACCAACAAAGTTTCGATCAGCTCATGAACACATCCCTAGGATGACCTAGTTTCACTAATAATGAGTGCCTGCAAAAACTTAAAAAAAAAAACTGCCAACAAAATTTACTGTTTGTTCCAGTCCATATCTGAAGCTAGAGCCCCTGTCTCCCAGTCTCCATGGGAAGATAGATGCCTACCTTCTGTAAGCTATGGTTAGCAAAACCATATTGGTTTCATATAGAACAATCTTTGCTCCCTGATTTTTTACAATTTTTCACTTCCCTGACTCTACTGAACCCTGCCCACCTCACGCCTACAGCCTCCTTCTCCCTTTAAAATGCTGGGTCACGTCTGTACAAATCAAAGTTGACTTCAATTCACACTAGACTCTTTGTCTTATTTCCCTATTGCTTATTAAAATCTGTCCTTACTGCTTTAACTTGTATCTAACATTGTTTATTTTTTACCCTAATTGTTTACTTGTTGATGAAGAAATTAAGCCAGATAAGTAACTTACTTCACAAGACAGCAAAATTAGGAAGTGGCAATGCCATAATTTCAATCTAGGCCTGTGTGATAATCACTGTTTGCTAACTACTTTGCTTCTCATTTGGACAAATATGTGCAACTTTTCTTAAAAACTGAGAATATATCTTATCTTGAAGGTTAATCAATGATACAATACTTTAAAATATGAGATATCAATTTCTTTAAGTACATTTGCCATTAGAATTCACAACTGAAAAGCCAACTTCTGCTAAAAATTGCATTAAAATAATTCATACAGGAAATTATAAAAGACTAAAAATGGATCTATATAAAATATTTAAAATACAGTATGTTAAATAAAAAGAACATGACATGTTTTATTTCTGGGCTAATGGAATTGGTAATTAAAGAAAATGTTTCTTTATAGAATTTCAGTTAAATATTTATAAATTCTTTCAGCAAAAGCTACAAACAGAAACAGTATAGACTTGGGAATCAAGGAGACCAAAGTTCTAATCATAGTCCTGCATTTATTAATTATGTGACTTGAGCAAATTACTTAATTCTCCGAGTCTCAGTTTCTTCAGATACATAGTAAACACAACATTGTGATAGACAAAATTCTAAGATATTCCCCAAGATTTCTGGTCCTTTCTGTATATGCCCTATATGATATTTTTGTTGTTTAATGTGTGCTACTACTGCTGCTGCTAAGTTGCTTCAGTTGTGTCCGACTCTGTGCGACCCCATAAAGGGTAGCCCACCAGGCTCCCCCATCCCTGAGATTCTCCAGGCAAGAGTACTGCCATTTCCTTCTCCAATATAATGTGTGAGTGATCTATAAATATTATTCATTTCCATGATTAGGTTCCATTAGATGTTAAAATGATATTATATAGATGTAATTAAGTTCCCCAATCAGTTGATTGTGACTTAATCAAAGGGAATATTATGCTAAGTCAGCAGTTGTTCTTAGAAGAGTGTATAGATGTCATAGAGATGTACTTCTGTTGGCTTTTTTAAAAGAGTAAATTGTTATGTTGTGCAAGGATAATAAGTAGGTGACCTATTGCAGCTGACTTGCAATCTCCAACTGCCAGCCAGGAAGAAACCTCAGCCCTACAACCACAAGGAACTGAATTCTGCCAGTATCTGAATAAGCTTGTAAGAGGACCTCTAGCTTCCAAAGAGACCACTTCACTGGCTCCAACTTGATGTTATTCTGGTGATACACTAAGCACCAGACCCAGCTAACTCATACCCAGTCTCCTTTGGATTGCCGGATCACTCTTCTGGTAGAAAAGGAATCCCAGATTATAAAGTCTAAGTTACTTTAAAATGTCTCAGCTCTTTCTCTTATAACAAAGGAAAGGTGATTATAAGATACCACATTATAAGGTACATCTTTTTAAAAATGCCATTTATTTATTTATTTCTGGTTGTGCTAGGTCTTCATTGCTGTATGGGCTTTTCTCTAGTTGCCGAGAGTGGGGGCTACTCTCTAGTCGTGGTGTGCAGGCTTCCCATCACAGTGGCTTCTCCTGGTGCTGAGCACAGGCTCTAGGGCTCACAGGCTTCAGGTAGTGGTGGCACAGGGCCTCAGCAGTTGCAGCTCCTGGGCTCTAGAGCACAGAATCAATAGCTGTGGCATATTGGCTTAGTTGCCCCACAGCACGTGGGATCTTCCCAGATCATGGATCGAAGTTATGTCTTCTGCATTGGCAGGCGGGTTCTTTACCACTGAGCCACCAGGGAAGCCCACAACCGTCAGATTGTTAATGACATACCATCCTTTCTTCTATTCATAAGATAAACCTTAAAAAAAAAAATGCATTCCAGAAAGACTCCTTTTTAGCTACCATTGGGTTCCATGATTGTTACCAAAGGAGCATGGGATGGCTATTGCTGGCCCAGACCAATACAATTCATTCCATGTGATGGATACATTGACATTCAAACACTAGTGTTTCAATCCATGTTAGATGTCTCTCAACATGGAAAACCAGAGAAATGGCTATTTAATGACTACCTTTCTAGGGGTCTTTTCTCAGGGTTGTGCAAGCTAAAGCTGCTTTTGGTGACCATTTGTCTTACCCTAGAGCTTGGGATAAATTCTGAATGTCTTGTGGTATGGATTAAGGAATGACAGAAGGAGAAGGGGACGACAGAGGATGAGATGGCTGGATGGCATCACCAACTCGATGGACGTGAGTTTGAGTGAACTCCGGGAATTGGTGATGGACAGGGAGGCCTGGCATGCTGCGATTCATGGGGTCCCAAAGAATCGGACACAACTAAGAGACTGAACTGAACTAATTGAAAAAGGGGAAATGTATAAAGCTATGAGCTTATAAGAGAAGGTAATTACCCTCCATCTTCCAATCATTCCCAAAGAACAATGCTGAGGCCTGGAAGATTTGCTGGAACAAAGTACAGGTTTCTGTTTCAGTGAAGGAACCTTATTCTTCCAATACTTTTCTTATCAGTTAAAGGATACACAAACTCCATGGACATCAAGATTTTGGTGCTTGGTTTTTATAGGACCTTCATGGAAATGATAGCTGTCCAGCACCTCACAATGAGTTCTATAAGAAGTTGCAATCTTCCTGCATAAAAGAGAAGGTCACTGTTACCATATAAACTTTTTGAAAACAGCACTTCCACTAGAAGGAGTTGAATGGATTTGTTCCAGCTGGCTTATTTCCCAGGCAATCCAGAATAAAATATAATCATTTTCTGAAAATTCTTCCTCAAGGTTTCATCAAATATATTTTTCTATCTATTAGCCTGTCCACATGTTGAATAGGAATAGAGTTCTATTATTTGTCATTCCTTCATCCTAACCTCCTATTCCCTGTTTGACTTTGGCATCCAAACTGAAGTTTATCATTCTCCATGGGGGTGTGTCAAAACTGTCTTTTTTTTTTTTTTTTTTTTTTTAACATTTTGTTCTGGTATTACATAATAAGCTCTGTGAGGATAGAAGAGTTGTATTCTGTCATCACCACTGACCTCTCTAAGAACAGGAGAAGATGAGTGGAAAACCACCCAATGCCACCCAAGTGTAAACACAATACAGGCATCCCTTATAATCCCCAGGGACAAGCCATTGTGGAAAGAGCACATCAAATATTAAAGCTTCAAATTCAAAAATTAAAAGAAAGGGAGTTTAAGTATAGCTCTCCCCATCAAATCTTGCAACATGCTCTTTTTGTAATAAATATTTTAAATGCCGATTTGGCCGGAACTACTGCAATGCTTCGCCATTGATGCCCAGAGCAATTGAATGCAAAGCCATTAGTCAAATGGAAGGACCGCCTCTCCAAACAATGGAAAGGTCCCGACCCGTTGTTAACCAGCGGTTGAGGATATGCTTGTGTTTTTCCACAGGATGCAGATTCTCCAATTTGGGTTCCGGACAGATTGATTCGTCATGTCTCAGCCACTTGGATACCGGATTCCACGGCTGCCGCGACCCCAAAAGAGGATGGCGCCTCCTCTGCCTCTGCTTCCCCCACCAGGACGGGAGATGCCGCCAACATTGAGACAACTGACTTCAGGGACCTCGGATGAGCAAAGAACGGATCTGCCCACCAAGCAGATGTCTCAGCTTCACATACTGGACACTACTCCCCCTAATTCCCTGCGCCGCAGAAACATCCCAGGCCACCTAACTCAGGCGACCCGGAATGCCCCCATATCCACTTGGGGACAAATAAAAACACTCTGTCACCAGGCACAGGGGATGACTTCCTTGCAGGGATCTCCAGCTTCTCCTGAGAAAATGTTTATTGCCATGCTTGCTTTGCTTTCCTGCCAGGTAAGCACCTCCCCTATTCCAGCCAAGTATTGGGCATATCTCCCAGATCCTCCAACTTTCCAGGTTGTTACCTGGAATAATGAACCTATACGGGTCAACACAGACCAACCTCAGCTTTTGGGAGGATTCTATACTTCTTACACTAAAGATAAATATCCTATTAATTTTAATTATACCTTCAGGGGATTAACAGACGACCTTCCTGTTTGCTTTAACTTCCCCAATAATCCAAAGAGTTTTATTACACCCACTAAAGAAGGGTGCAATGGAGAAGAAGGCAATGGCACCCCACTCCAGTACTCTTGCTTGGAAAAGCCCATGGACGGAGGAGCCTGCTGGGCTGCAATCCATGGGGTCGCTAAGAGTCGGACACGACTGAGCGGCTTCAATTTCGCTTTTCACTTTCATGCATTGAAGAAGGAAATGGCAGCCCATCCCAGTGTTCTTGCCTGGAGAATCCCGGGGACAGGGGAGCCTGGTGGGCTGCCGTCTGTGGGGTCTCACAGAGTCAGACACGACTGAAGTGACTTAGCATAGCATAGCATAAAGAAGGGTGCATTGGGGCCTCTACAAAAATAATTATAACAGATTCCTCAAAAATAGATTCCCAGTCTGTACATCATTGGGCAGTTTGGGTATTAGTGGCCTGCTTGCCTGGGATCCTTGACCATTATGTGACCCTGCGTTTTACACCCCCTCCTGGCTATCCAAAGTATTATAAGGTTGCTCCTTCAGATGAAGTGTGGAAGACCATAGATGGTCATACTGGATATCCAACTTGGACAACTTGTACTTATAGTTCAAAGATTGATTATAGGATACCAGGCGGTGGAAATTATACTACTCAGGACTGGAGCAACCCGAATCCGGGTGAGGAGCCATTGATCAAGAACACATTTGAAGACAGATTTGAGAATTGGAATAGGATCCCTCTTCCTTGGATTATACAAGCCACTAGAGGGCATACTAACCAAATTGTTCCTCCTATGCGGTCTTATTGGAGAAGGCAATGGCACCCCACTCCAGTACTCTTGCCTGGAAAATCCCATGGATGGAGGAGCCTGGTGGGCTGCAGTCCATGGGGTCGCTAAGAGTCAGACACGACTGAGCGACTTCACTTTCACTTTTTCGCTTTCATGCATTGGAGAAGGAAATGGCAACCCACTCCAGTTTTCTTGCCTGGAGAATCCCAGGGGCAGGAGAGCCTGGTGGGCTGACGTCTATGGGGTCACGCAGAGTCGGACACGACTGAAGTGACTTAGCAGCAGCAGCAGCAGCATGCGGTCTTACACAGCTAAAAGCAAAACCTATTGGCAACCTGAGATTTGGAGAGTCCTTGCTGCTACTGCCCTCATTTCTTTATCTCGTCCAGATAATGATTCCACTTATTCTGTTTTAGCCTGTCTACCCTCGCCTTATGTTTTCCTTTTTACTAATGATTCCAACAAACTTAATATATGTATGAATTATTCAGGTGGACCTAACGTGGTAACTTGTGAACAACGTATGCTTTCATCCTGTTTGACTCCTCAATATGATGTTTGCTCATTTGTGGTGTTACAACACCCACCCTATCTCATGATACCCGTGACCGTGACCTCCCACTGGTATGACAATTACGGTCTCGCCGTGTTATAACAACCACAAGATTTAATGAGACAACAGCGGTTTGTGGGTCTACTTATTTTGGGAATATCAGCTTTAATAGCAGCAGTTACTTCTGTTACTATGGCAGCAATATCATTGACTCAACAGGTGCATACTACCCAATATGTTGATGCTATGTCTAAAAATGTTTCTTTAACTCTAGCAACACAGGAAGCTATAGACAGAAAGTTGAAGATGAGGGTAGATGCCTTAGAAGCAAAGGAGAAGTGTGCATATTGGGACAGAGTTACAGGCTTTAAAGGTGAAAATGGCTTTGACATGCCCCGCTGATTACAGATGGATATGTGTGACATCTTTAAAGGTAAATGAGACAGATTATGAATGGGAAAAGATTAAAAATCATATCTCAGGTGTTTGGAACAGTTCTGATATTGGCCTGGACTTAGGGAAACTTCATAATCAAGTACAGACCTTGGAACAGTCTCGACTGGATTTTACTGCCGCTGGAGCAGCTAATGGCTTTTTTCACACCTTCTCTAACTTTATTTCTGGAAAAAAATATTCTGTCTAATATCCTTAGTTATGCTACCATTGGTGCTCTACTCCTGCTTCTCATAATCATTCTTCCTTGTATTGTCAGGATTCTTCGGCAGAGCATTCAGAAGCTCGCAACTGAGTTGCATTTGGCTGTTTTAAAAAATAAAAAGGGGGAGATGTTGGGGGCCAGCATGAGGAGCTCTGCCCATGGCAAAGGTCATGAGGAAGAAGGCTCGACATACGCAAAGGCGGGGTCAAGCCTCAGGAGTCCCCCTGTAAATCCTCGAGCATCTACCCCCATAACCAGAGCCTGTCTACTTTACTACTTTGTGCTCTCACCTACACCTCTGACTTTACGGGGGGCTGTCCCCCACCACCTCTTTCAGAGAAGGAGTTAACTTAGAGCTCCAGTTAATAATAATTCCTGGGCGTGACAGGAGTGTTCCAAACTTACAAACTCCTCTGAAGGTTCTCTAGCCTGCCTGACAGGCTTGTCTGGCCACATGTGATTGTTCACAGCCTTCCAACTGTGAGAGGCATGAGATGCTTTAAACCTTCTAAAAACAAGCTCTTTAAAGAAGTTAAAAAACTATTAGTATAAGTATAGTGGGCTGATTAGAAATTGTATTGGTGAAGGGTTTTACATTTGTTGAGCCAATGTTTGCTGCTAAGTCTCCACATCCCCTGCCCTTATACACATTAATATATATATAGAAGAAATAAGTATTAACCTTTGATATTAATCACGTTAGACCTTAGGCTAAGCAAATTCTTTCCTTAATTAAAACCCACTACACCCTCACCCTATAGGGATGTAACTTTATCTGGTACCTTCAGAAGGTGGAGTCTGTTTTAAAAAATAATCACCCCTGGAGAAATAAGTGTTCTGGTTGACTGACTGCTGTCACAAGGAGAGGGTCATAAATTGTCAGCAGGCCCCCCTGGCCAGAAGATGATGTAACACCCCTGAGACCTCTGTATACATTTGTATGAAGCACCTGACTTTAATAAAAGTCAGGACTGCTGACCCCGCGTGACTTTTTGTGTAACATCTCAGTGTATAAAAACAGATCCTGGAAAAATTTAAAAAATGGGATCAGTTCCTCGAAAGACTGGTCTCCCCATGTCGTTCTCTCTCTCAAACTCTGGCTGAGTTTCCATCTGAAGTGCGGAGCCCACCAAGCTTACTAATTTTGCCTGGGCTTCTAAGATCCAACCAGGGAGGCCTCAGTGTCTCCTCTCCTTCAGGAGAATGGAAGGACGCCTGCGGCCTACGTAAGTGGTGCTAACTTCTTGTCTTGAAGGTTTATTGGTTTCCTGCGTAAACCAAGCTACTCAGCCTCTTTTCTCCACTGAATTTTCTTGCTGAGCTATCCTCATTCTATTACTCTTTATATCTTTAATTAATATTTAATTAAAGCTGTCGTATTCTGATCGCCAAAGCCATCTCCCCTTCAAATTCCCTGGATCAGCCAGGGCTGGACCTCGGCAACCCAATGCAAAGCCAATTTCTACTCAGGTCCATTCAGATACGACCTAACATTTTCTTGGCTCCCTTGGTGGCTCAGCAGTAAAGAATCCGACGCCAATCCACATGGAAAATCCCGTGGACAGAGGAGCCTGGTAGGCTAAAGTCCAAGGGGTTGCAAGAGAGTCAGACACAACTTAGTGACTAAATACAACTAGCAAATCATTTTCTCATTTAGGTGAAAGTAATGAAGAAATTTATTGTCTCTTTTTATCCCTTACTCAACCTGGAGAAGGAAATGGCAATCCACTCCAGTACTCTTGCCTAGAAAATTCCATGGATGGAGGAGCCTGGTAGACTACAGTCCATGGGGTCACAAAGAGTCAGACATGACTGAGCGACTTCACGACCATCCCTTACTCATAGATTTCCAAGTATCTGGGAGCCCTGCCTGGGAAGACAGTTTTATTTGCTCCCTCAATGGGCCCTTCTTTAAATATACCAACTGAGAAATCTTTAATTTGATCTGCCTCAAAGTTTCACCTGTTAGTGGTCTCTAAAGCCAGTGATGCAGGGAATGATTTTCTGAAGTCACAATTAGCTCTGATAGTTTCAAACGCTGATGACAGTGCTTTCTGTGTAGATACAGATCACTCCTACCCTCCTCAAGCATTGTGAGTACAGATGGCAATGATCCCAGTTCCTGAGATGCAGATGGCCACACTGCAACTACACATGTCAAGGTTCAGGTGCTGATTTCTACACAAAAGCCAACAACTTCATTTGCAACTGCATTTCCTCACACAAATTCTAAAAATTGACAGACACCTTTAACTCTAAGTCTTTTTAGTTCTTTTTTTTCCCCCTAAAATTTCACAACATTATGATTTTGTCATGTTGGGCAGGAAGCTATTACTTGACTCTAATTTAATATTTTCTCCTTATCAATGACCTGTCTTTTTCAGTTAGCTTCCTAAAAATTAATTCTTTATTAGAAGTCTCCTCATTCCCCCACATAAATTGATAAATGTCTGCCCTAAACCACTAGTTTTCCAGGTGTTCCTGAATGCTGGGATGAATACAGCATTGGCTGAAGTTAGTGATCCCCCTTCTTCCCACTCACGAGATTAGAATCTTAAATATCCCTTTCCAATATGTACTATTTTTCACCTGTTTCCCTATATTGATTGTTAGTAAATTTTATGAAGAATAAATGTGACCAAGTGACTATTTTTAAGAATATCAATCAAAGAATAATACTCTTTATATGTATTTCTGCATTGCTGAAAAGTTTCTTAAGAGTACACCGTATTTCTGTCCTTTGAAAAAATATAAAACAATATATGAAAAAGGATAGAATACTTAGAAATAGGGAAGAAATGCAGCTTCAGGATATAGGCAGACTGACAGATGCTGAGTGAAAAGAGGAGGTTGAACCTTGGTAGTGAATATGTAGTTTCCTATGATTCTGAGTGGAAATCTACAACTGATCAACAGAAATGAGACTACACCTTCCCCACCCCCATCTCTTTCCTGACCCCCATAACTTCCTCACATTCTTTTCAGGTCAAGATCTCTATATTCTTCATCGAGAAGGACTATTTCCTTCTTTTCTTTTCAAACAAAAGGCCTGCATTTGTGCGAACCCTGAAACCATATTTATGACGAAGAGAATGTAGTGATCTAACCCCCAATGAGACTGTCCTTTAGTGGCGCCTTCTGGAACAAATATATTCAGAGAACAGCAAGATTTACCAAAAAATAAAAACACAGAATGGCAAACTGACCTGAGTTTTCTGCCCTTCTATGAAATTGTTTCTCCTAGGCAACTTGAAAAACATTAAGAAAATGAGGAAAGAGACTAGCAATCAAATGTAAACTGGAAGAAAATCACATGCTAGAGCTAAAAGCAGTCTTAGCCGTTGAAGTACATGGCATTAATGTCCCTTAATTCTTTACCCTTCCCTTATCCATATCCTTCACATATGACTTGGCAATACTTTCTCCCATGAAGGACACAAAAGATATTTCACCAGCCCTGACTTTTGGGCTTGGCACATGATATGCTTGGGTTAATGGAATGCTAACAGAAAGTACATTTCTGCTGTTGTACCCACATCTGCCAGAGCAGAGGAACCAGCTTGGGCTAGCTAAGGAGGAAGATTAGGGGATGTATGGAACTGAGCCAACCATGGATATATAAGCTTAGAACATGAGAGCCTCAGGTGATGTATAGATTGTGAACTAGGTAAGTGCACATTGCTGTGGAATACTGAGCTAATGGGGTTGATTTTGGCATTATATTAGTTGATACCATGTCCAACAACTTCAACTCCTTCCATTAACAGAGGAGAAAACTGGACTTCAAAAGTGGAAGTAGATGAAGAGTAGTGTCAGGGCTGGAAGCTGGGCCCTGAAACAGAACCTTGAAAATCTGAGTATTTACTCCAGGCTCAGATATGCGCTCAGAGAAGGCAATGGCACCCAACTCCAGTACTCTTGCCTGGAAAATCCCATGGATGGAGGAGCCTGGTAGGCTGCAGTCCATGAGGTCGCTAAGAGTCGGACACGACTGAGCGACTTCACTTTCACTTTCATGCATTGGAGAAGGAAATGGCAACCTACTCCAGTGTTCTTGCCTGGAGAATCCCAGGGACAGTGGAGCCTGGTGGGCTGCCGTCTATGGGTTCGCACAGAGTTGGACACGACTGAAGTGACTTAGCAGCAGCAGCAGCAGCAGCAGCAGCAGATATGCGCTGGCCACATGGACATTGGAAAGTCAATTAGTTTCTCTGAATCTCAATATTTGTTTGAAAATGAAGGTAAAATGTATCTGAAATAAAAACTAGAAATTGTCAGTTTTAAATAAAGTATTTGATATGAAAGAAGCTCAAGGTTAGTGCTTAATGAATGCCAAGTGTGTGACGAAAACTCTGTTTACGTGAAGCCACTTTATCTCATTTAATCTTTTAGATACCTGCCTATTAATAAGATAGGTGTACACTCATTTGTTAAAAAAAAAAATAAAAGATGATTACTGTGTGCTTACAGAACCAGATTCTATAGACATTTAATGAATAAACAAATTCTGGCTAAGGGAACTTTAGTAGCCTACTCAAGTAACTTAACCTCAAAGAACTTGGCATGTTTTTATTAATCAGGAGGGAGCCTGCTGATTGTAGCTCAGCAAAACTGTTAACTATTATAAAATAACTTTCTGCTACTGGTCACCCAGAAACATGCTACAAAGTTATTCAAATTAGAGTGTCTGCCTAGAGCTTTGAGGTAAAATTTTTATTATAAACATCTTTGTTTTTACTATCCAAGATGTCTTGATATAAATGCCATACCACCTGCCATTAACAGTTACTCTTGTCTCTATTACAACAACATTCCATCTGCTCTGGAAGATGACTACCCTTCTCTCTGGGCACTCCCAAGGGCATAAACTGCCTTTCAAATGTGCCACATGGCCTGTATTTTGATTCAGATTACACCCAACATACTTTTAAAACTCAGTAATATGCATCTTTAGGTTCAACTTCTCAGCATAAGAAGGACTGACTCCTTTTAAGGTATCCCATAACACTTCTCAAAATTGAACACATCAATATAAGCCTGTGCAAATCTGGGGAAACACTCATAAGAGAAAAACCCATTTATTTGCATCAACAATTATTATTTGGGAAAACATGAGGTCAGTGCCCTAAATTACTAGGAAAGCTTATCAGCAATAGAGAATCTTGCTCTGAGTCAGACTTATACCATGAAAAAAATTGAAAATTGTGTGAAAGCAAATAACTTCTCAGCTTCAAGAGTATTGAGTTAAAATTCCATTCCTGGCTTTCTAATTGCATTATTGGTAAGGTTGTTCAATTGCTAAGTTGCAACCACATGGACTGCAGCACACCAGGCTTCCCTGTCCCTCACTATCTCCCAGAGTTTGCTCAAACTTATGTCCATTGAGTCAGTGATTCCATGTAACCATCTCATCCTATATCACCCCCTTTTCCTCTTGCTCTCAAATTTTCCCAGCATCAGGGTCTTTTCCAATAAGTTGCCTCTTCACATCAGGTGGCCAAAGTATTGGAACTTCAACATCAGTGCCTCCAATGAATATTCAGGGCTGATTTCCTTTAGGATGGACTGGTTGGATCTCCTTGTAGTCCAAGGGACTCTCAAGAGTCTTCTCCAACACCACAGCTTAAAAGCATCAATTCTTCAGGGATCAGCCATCTTTATGGTCCAGGTCTCAAATCCATACTATAATTGCATTATGGTTATATATATGAGAAGCATGTTCTCTGAGATGAAATCTCACGTAATTTCTTAGGGTCTTCACAAATTTTAGTTAATCAAGATTAGAGTAAATCGATCAGATCATGAAAGGATTAAGATAATTTGCTTTTATTCCACCTCAAAATCTCTTTCCCAATAAAACATATTTGATACAAATTCTACTGTGCATGCTAAGTCACTTCAGGTGTATTCAATTTTTTGCAATTTAGCTCACCAGGCTCCTCTGTCCATAGGATTATCCAGGCAAGAATACTGGAGTGGGCTGTCATTTCCTTCTCCAGGGGATCTTCCTGACCCAGGGATTGAACCCACATCTCCTATGTCTTCTGCATTGGCAGGCAGATTCTTTATCACTAGCACCAACTGGGAAGCCCATAGATTCTACTGGCATGTTTTAAATGTACAATATTCCAAAGATACTGGAGGATGATGCTGGAGGAAGGTAGTGGAACCCTACCAGCTTCTGAGATGACTTCCCTCTAGGCAAGGTTTCATTCTGTTTATTTTCATCACAGTTACAAATTCAGGACACAAAGAAATGAAGGGGCAAGGAGTAAGGACTTCCTCTTCAACTTCTTATAACGTTTTGTAGGTGTATGTGTTCTTATTTTTGAAGAAAACCCTTGTCATAATTTCTGAACAAAAATGGGCTGTAGACAAGAACTTTACACACATTTCATATTCTTTTCCTTGTTGAAATATTTAAAATGTGTACTGTGGAAAGAAGACTATATATTATGTATATGTACTAATATAAATGTAATAGTATATATAATTATATATATCAAACTAGGTTAGTAGTAGTATATGTGTGTGCTAAGTCACTTCAGTCGTGTCCGACTCTGTGCAATCCCATAGACAGCAGCCCACCAGGCTTCCCTGTCCCTGGGATTCTCCAGACAAGAACACTGGAATGGGTTGCCATTTTCTTCTCCAATGTATGAAAGTGAAAAGTGAAAGTGAAGTCGCTCAGTCATGTCTGACTCTGTGTGACCCCATGGACTGCCGCCTACCAGACTCCTCCATCCATGGAATTTTCCAGGCAAGAGTACTGGAGTGGGGTGCCATTGCCTTCTCCAAGTATATGTGTCTATTTGTATACTGAACACTGGAGTGGGTTATTTCCTTCTCCAATGCATGAAAGTGAAAAGTCAAAGTGAAGTCGCTCAGTCGTGTGACTTACGACCCCATGGACTGGAACCTACCAGGCTCCTCCGTCCATGGGACCAGAAAGTACTGGGGTGGGGTGCCATAGCCTTTCCCGATATATATATATACATGTATATAAATTATATATATGAACAGGAAAGTATTCCAGTTCACAAAGGAAATTTGAACTTAAAGGTCATTAACAGACAAAATACATTTTCTTACTGAAAATATTAATACACACTATGAAAGACAACTGTGGCTTTGCAGTAGTATCAGAGGCAGGACACACATGGGCCCCAGGCTGAGCAGTTGGAGTTCATCCCCTATGGACAAATACTCCAAAATAGCAGGAGCAAGAGAAGAGTTGAGCCCTGCCCAGATGAAAGACCACATATTCATCATTCTCCACGTCAAGAAGACCTTCCCAACTACACATATGCAGGAAAGCTCCTTGGAGGTCAAAAAGGGAGGGGGCATTAGCCCATAGTAGTGATGTCAATCAACCCATAGACCTCTTAGCTAGAATTCATCTTGGCTAAGAGATGCACACTCACAAATGGGAGGACCCTGAGAAAAACAAAATCCATCTGGTTCTGGACTCAGAACCAGGTAAAGCAAAATGACTGGCCAAAGAAACCCAGAAGACACACCCACAAAAGTGATTCAAATCACAAGTGTGCAACTCTCTCTGAGTCTGCCTATAAGTCTATCCACACGTACACACTTTCCTCCTAATAAAGGTTTTACTACTTTCTGTCTTGATGTTAAAATTCATTTCTACACAGCTGAAGGGCCAGACTCTTGTCCCTGGTCCCTAGGATTCACTGTTCTCACTGCTGTGGTCTGACTTCAGTCTCTGGCCAGGAACCAATACCCTGTTTCAAGGGGCTGCAGGCTGAGGCCACACATTTGCATTTTGTAAACTCTAGGAAGTGCTTTCTAATCCTCTGGCTTTATTTCAAACAACACGAAACAGTCACTGTGCCAGATTAAGTCATAATTTATATTCACAAATAAAAAAGTGTTCCTGAAGAAATGTATTTTTCAGCATTATTGAGAAATAATTGAGAGATGAAACCATAAGATATTTCAAGTGTATAATGGGATGATTTGATAAAAATATTTGAAATGGAATTCTTTTATGGGTAGGAAAGTGTTTACTATGCTTAATCTCCACTCAAATCAACTTTCCTTTTATTTGAGGTTCAGTTCAGTTCAGTCACTCAGTCGTGTCTGAGTCTTTGCAATCCCATGGACTGCAACATGCCAGGCCTCCCTGTCCATCACCAACACCTGGAGTTTACTCAAACTCATGTCCATTGACTTGGTGATAACATCCAACCACCACATCCTCTGTTGTCCCCTTCTCCTCCCACCTTCAATCTATCCCAGCATTAGGGTCTTTTCAAATGAGTCAGTTATTTGCATCAGGTGGCCAAAGTACCATTGTTTCAGCTTCAATATCAGTCCTTCCAATGAATATTCAGGACTGATTTTCTTTAGGATGGATTGGTTGGATCTCCTTCCAGTCCAAGGGACTCTCAAGAGTCTTCTCCAACACCACAGTTCAAAAGCATCAATTTTTTGGCACTGCGTAAAAGCATATGCTTGACGTTTCATGTTCCTTAACTTCAAAAAGATCTTCACAACCCAGATAATCACGATGGTGTAATCACTCACCTAGAGCCAGACATACTGGCATGCGACATCAAGTGGGCCTTAGGAAGCATCACTATGAACAAAACTAGTAGAGGTGATGGAATTCCAAATGAACTATTTCAAAACCTAAAAGATGATGCTGTGAAAGTGCTGCACTCAATATGCCAGCAAATTTGGAAAACTCAGCAGTGGCCACAGGACTGGAAAAGTTCAGTTTTTATTCCAATCCCAAAGAAAGGCAATACCACAGAATGCTCAAACTACTGCACAATTGCCCTCATCTCACATGCTAGTAAAGTGATGCTCAAAATTCTCCAAGTCAGGCTTCAGCAATATGTGAACCGTGAACTCCTGATGTTCAAGCTGGTTTTAGAAAAGGCAGAGGAACCAGAGATCAAATTGCCAAGATCTGCTGGATCATCGGGAAAGCAAAAGAGTTCCAGAAAAATATCTATTTCTGCTTTATTGACTATGCCAAAGCCTTTGACTATGTGGATCACAAGAAACTGTGGAAAATTCTGAAAGAGATGGGAATACCAGACCACCTGACCTGCCTCTTGAGAAACCTATATGCAGGTCAGGAAGCAACAGTTAGAACTGGACATGGAACAACAGACTGGTTCCAAATAGGAAAAGGAGTACATCAAGGCTGTATATTGTCACCCTGCTTATTTAACTTCTATGCAGAGTACATCATGAGAAATGCTGGGCTGGAAGAAACACAAGCTGGAATCAAGGTTGCCAGGAGAAATATCAATAACCTCAGATATGCAGATGACACCACCCTTATGGCAGAAAGTGAAGAGGAACTAAAAAGCTTCTTGATGAAAGTGAAAGAGGAGAGTGAAAAAGTTGGCTTAAAGCTCAACATTCAGAAAACGAAGATCATGGCATCTGGTCCCATCACTTCATGGGAAATAGATGGAGAAACAATGGAAACAGTGTCAGACTTTATTTTTTTGGGGGGGGGGCTCACAAATCACCACAGATGGTGACTGCAGCCATGAAAAAAAAGAGACGCTCACTCCTTGGAAAGTTATGACCAACCTAGATAGCATATTGAAAAGCAGAGATATTACTTTGCCAACAAAGGTCCATCTAGTAAAGGCTATGGTTTTTCCAGTAGTCATGTATGGATGCAAGAGTTGGACTGTGAATAAAGCTGAGCACCGAAGAATTGATGCTTTTGAACTGCGGTGTTGGAGAAGACTCTTGAGAGTCCCTTGGACTGCAAGGAGATCCAACCAGTCCATCCTAAAGGAGATCAGCCCTGGGATTTCTTTGGAAAGAATGATGCTAAAGCTGAAACTCCAGTACTTTGGTCACCTCATGCAAAGAGTTGAGTCACTGGAAAAGACTCTGATGCTGGGAGGGATTGGGGGCAGGAGGAGAAGGGGACGACAGAGGATGAGATGGCTGGATGGTGTCACTGACTCGATGGACGTGAGTTTGACTGAACTCTGAGATGGTGCTGGACAGGGAGGCCTGGCATGCTGTGATTCATGGGATAGCAGATTTGGACATGACTGAGCAACTTAACCGAACTGAACAGCAATTAAAATTAAATCAATAAAATTTACATTTTAAATTGCATAGGCAATGTACATGTTTTTTATTTTTCTATGAAAAATAAAGGAGATTATCTTATTCAAAGCATATTGCAACAAAGACTGAAATAACAATGCTAGAAAAACTCTCCCTTTTATGCAGTGAAATAAATGAAATTTCTACGTGGAAAATGATGATCTCATTAGCCTCACTGTCATAGATTAATGGCAGTTTTTTGTATGTACCCATTGATAAAAGACTCTTTCTGGCTTTTAATAAAGTACTGTTTGCTCCATAGAGGATTTTATAATCTCACAATCTGATTCATTTTAGAGTGGTTCAGTTGTTTTTTCCACTAGAGTAATTTCCTTTCATTCTCCAAACAACAATAATCTAAAGTACACTCTCAGTAGCACTTGTAGACTTAGATTATTAATGGACTTTTAACTGTCCAAGTTTTTTTTTTAACATAGCAATTATCAAGGGTTAACTACTTTATTCCTTGACCAGAGAGAAACATTTATGTTATGAACACTTTTATTATAAAAGAATGTAGTATCTCCCTGTATAACTTAATGCTATTGTTTGAATATTTTTCCAAACTTTCAGTTCAACTGAAATTATCAGGATCAGCTATTCATCACATTTGAGATACTTATTTTTGATTTTAATGGTTTTATTTATTTATTTTTTTAATCAAGATATCAGGGTCTTTTATTGATTATCAGAAACATTTTACAAACATTTTATTATGAAAAAATTGTAATCTCCATGACAGTGTTTAGTTTGAACAATTAATACATTTCAGATATAATATTATGACAGCTATTCATCAATGTTAATTCTTATTTTTTAAAGCAGAAGCTATTCAGATTGTACAAAGCAGACAATGTCATTTGTTCTTCAGTTTAAAAATCAATGGAAAAAAAAGTATTTTTCATGTCTTTTTACCTTTTTCTCTCTTTATCTGTTCAGAAGAAAAATTAGTATTGTCATTAGGCACTATGTACCGCAGGAAAAGTAGAATCCCTTGACAGATGTGTTGCTGCCAGATAAGGGGAGATGATGGACAAAAGTCACTTTACAGAAAGAATTTTCCAAAATAAGCCAGAGGAAGACATCCAGGATCTATTGGATGAGCTGCTAAGAAGATAAGGCCACAGCCCTGTGCCCTAAAGGAATGAGATCTGGGAACAGCAGGCAGTTGGCAACCAGATTTAATGAATTTAATCACCTCCTACTTCAGGAACTCTGAATTCACTGAAAGGACAGTAAAATGGATTTATTCTATTAAAATTTAATAAAATGTCGGAGGCTTTTGCTGCTTACAGGGAGAAACTCCGTTTAAACATTCATGCATATCAGAAGTGGCAATCAGTACGACACTCATCAATCAGGAAGAACATTAGTGACTGCATGAATTCAGAATCCTTGAGGTGCCCTGAATTATACCAGGTACTAATCCTTCAGAGAGTGAATCATGGAGACTCGGGGATCTCTGATATAAAAGGTTAGTGAATATCTAGCAGGTTCAGTGTTTGTTATCAGTGCCTTCTAAATAAATATAAGCCCCATACAGCTTTTGATTTGTACATACTTATTCCTTCTAATAGATAATGTTCAGATTCTTTTTGACTAATGCCTATTTCTTTCTATCCTCCTAACCCTGATGCATTTTTAAACAGGTGATAGTTCATCTCACTATACAATTACAGCACTTAGATACTATACCCTTATGTTTTCCTCTCACTTCATATTTTGAGATTAGCTTCCACAACGACACCATCATCAAGGAATGTGAAGTGATCCCCCTGTAGGTTGCATTTTCATCACTGATACCACTTTTTCTCACCACGGAGTTTGCAGATCACCCCCATTCTCCCTCCTGCAAACGGTGATTATTAAACTCACAAGAAATGTTTAATCAACTTACTTCACAGGCCAAAAATTAAATCTTATGTAGAAAAATATATTATAATCAAAAATCAATATAAACATCTACACTCCCATCATCTTTCCACACTCACCTTCATCTTACCTGGGGGAACATTTTACTTAGAATATTTTTCCTTTCATCTGTTTAATATGTTAATAAAATTAATGAGGACAGTATTGGGGGGCAGAGAAGAGAACCAGAATGTGAATACTCATATGTCATAATTACTCTTACACACATACATCTTGAATATGATTATATAAACTGACTGAGATACTAAAACTAGAAGGGGCCTTGCATGCCACAGATGTTGAACGTGGATTTGTGAGAAAAAAAAAGAACAGAAAATAGTTCTGTCTAGGAAGAGCTCTCCATCCACTAGATACCTCTGCCCTTCTCAAGCTATCATTGCTATGTCACACTGTGTAGTCAGCCACAGGTATGGCCAACTATCAGAACTGGAAAACAAATATAAATGAACTAAATTCCTTTAGACTTGCAGATGATTTTTGCACACATTCTAGAAATTGTACTATTCTTTCCTCTTTTAACTGAATCACCTAGGATGATAGAGCGAGCATAGAGCTAGAAGAAAAAGAGAGCATTACTGAATTTATTCAATAAATGCTTTTCAGTACCTACTATGGGCTGACACTAAATCTCTTGAAATCCCTTTGAGAAGTAGGTAAAGAAGGATACACCAGGTACTGGTTAGCCATTAGAGATGCTAGACAGACAAAGATGATTATAATACAGTATTGATAAATACCAAGATGGGGATAAACAGTTGGGCTATTAGCTATCAGAGTAACACAGGAAGACAGCCCATGCAAGGAGAGGGGATAACTTTGGAAGTTTTCTGGAGTTACTGTTGCTGAGCTGAGTCATGATCAGTGAGCCCCTCAAAGGGAAGGTGGAAAGGATGCTCCAGTCAGTGGAGGTTTGAACTGTTTAAAGGAAACAGGCTGTAAAGTTGTAAAGGGCAAAGGAGGATCTGAGTCTGAACTTCCTGGTTTAGTACCTACTGGGCCTGGGCAGATGACTTTCTTCTAAGTATCTATCTACCCATTGGCAGCCTTAGGAAGAATGAGAGAGTGAAAAAGAGAAAAATAAAAAACAATGCTTAGCAGCACTTAGGTACTTACACTGAGGAACTCTATACATCTGGAGCAAAAAAATATCCAAGTTAGGTAATGATTATTGAGGTAGAAAAGAGAGTTGAACGTTAAAGGACTTTCTGCTAGGAATTACTAGTTGTCGCAGGTTGTAATTTACAGAAGCAGATACCAAGCAGAGTATGGGATACAAGATGTTCATAAGGGATCAAAACATGTGAAAGAAATGGTGAAATAGGATAAAGCAGAGGAAGAAGTCAAACTGCAAGGCAAGCAAAAGAAATCCCTGGCCAGCCCAGCAGAGAATTTGCGAGTGAGCAGTGCCTTTCAGAGTTATATACATGGGCCAAAATGGCCATGTCTTTATCTCTTTGCCTCACTCAGTTACAAGTGGACTGTTCCAGGAAAGACATGACGTCAGACAAGGCAGCTCCCAGCTCCCATTTGCTGAGACATGAATTCTCTGCAGTTGGGCAGCAAGTATTTCCTTGAAGGGGGATCTAGGAGGCACATCTCTGCATCTATTGCAACAGTGTTCCCTAAAAGCATGTCCTCCCCCTGTTCTGGGTGAAAGTAAGATGGCACTTCTCAGGCCCTGACAGATGGGCTGGGCACTTGACTGCTTATGAACAATGGAGAGCCTACTTGCAAGTCTTCTGTTTCTCTCCTGCACCAAGGAGACTGTATGTTCCATATGGCAGAACCAAAGGGCAGAGGAGCCACCCTCCACCTGCATTGAAGACCAACTACATGGACATGATTCCAAAGAGTTCAACCTTCAGATGTAATACAATGAGCATTGTGATAAGCTCTTAAGGACGATGGTGACATGATTAAATCTGCCTTTAGAAAGATCAGTTTAGCTACAATATGCAAAATTTTGGAAAATCAATGAGGCAGACAACTCATTAACTACTATTGTTGGAGTGAGACAAACAGGATAAGAAAAGATTTCCAGTCAAAGAAAGAAAGTAAAGCCAACTAGGGCTAACTATAGTACTGATGACAGATTGGATGAAGGTCAGAAAATGTAGTTTGTGAGGCTGGGGTCTCCTACTGTATTTCCCATAAGATCAGCTTGATAAAACAGTAAGAGCATTTAATATTAACTAAGTGCCTTTGTGCACTAGTCGCTCTGCTACTCATTTTGCATGCATTGCCCCCTTAGCCATCACAGTCCTTCTATCTGCTTTGCTGGCAGAAACCCAGCTTTATGAAGGAGCTAATTTTTTTTGTGAATCTTTAGAGGCCTTGCCTATCTCCAGGGGTAGATGTTCATCAGTCTATGCCAGTCACAATAATTTCATTTCCCTTATCATGTCTCAGAGAAACAAGACAAAGAGGAAAGTCTAGTGAGAGGCTTCTGGGATTGTTTTTCTCATAACTAACAAAAGGGAAATAAAATAGGGATTCATTTGTTCCTACCTTTGCCATTGCCATGTGATGTCTCTATGTTGGGAGCTATTTGTATTCTCTCTGGGCTGAAAGAGGCAAAGTCTAGAGACTCCTAGAGAGAGTGATCAGGAACCCTCACACCATGGAGTCAAGAAGGTAACCAACTCTGATAGAGCCGACCTTGAGACTTCCAATTACGCAATACCGCACATTCACATTATTCTTGTTGTTTAAGCCACTTTTAGTTTATTCAGTGATTTCCACCTAAAGGATCCTAACTGATACACCTGTTTTAGTGTTAACAATGTTTGGTGGAAGTAGGAGAAGGAGCAAGGGAATGACCCAAGTTCCCCAAACCTACCAGAAAGAATAGGAAATCCTTTCACAATTTTGGTAGTCACCCCAGTGGAAGGACTAAAAGTTTAAATGCAAGTATTTGAGACAATAATTTGCTTTTTTCACTTTCTTTTTTCCTGAGACTTAAGCTCAGGCCTTCACAACCTCATGTTTACTTCTCATATGTAAGTCACCCTTTGTTTCATGGGATTTTAAAGTCACTTCATGCTCTGACCCTTAAATATTTCACTGGCTCCATTCACCACACCACATGAAGAGTTGTCCTTAGCTCCAAATGTAGCTGGTCAAGAACTGACTACAGATATTCAGTCTTTTACTAGTGACTGGTGTGCAATTCTGTAACACCTAATAGTTATGCTCTGTAGATCACAGGACTTGGAATGGCAGTTTCTGTGGCTGTAGATTTTTGAAAGACTATGTTCTTTTGAACAGAAGATCCTGCAACCAAATTCTCATATTCTGTCTTTTGTTTCCACAGTCTTATCTGCTGTTCAGTCTCATCTGTTTTTCCATCAGGATAAAATTGTTTGTTTGTTTTTTTCCTTCAATAAATACAACTACAAATAGTATAACCTTTAGAAAATGCATTCTTTTTATTTTCACTTTATAGGATTTAAGGCAAGATATTCCTGAAGAATATATAGAACTGAGAATATTATGTGTTCCAATCCAGAAAATAAATCAAAGAATATTAACTAAATCTTAACTTGAGCCCAATCTTATTTTGCTGATTTTCTTTTGGTTCTAAATTTAGCACAAAGATATCAATACATTCTTTTAGCATGATGTTATGTATCCCAAAATGAAATACTGTATTAATTATATATTAAATTCCTCTACTTGGGGTTTACATCCCATTGCTTCTCAAAGACTTTCCTCAAACACTCCCTCTCCTGCATCAATCATTTCTCATTTCTTGGTGGAATATTACCACCAGCATACAACTAAGCACTAATATTGGGTTTTTAAAAACTAATAAAATCTCCCATGACCTTGACCTGAATTATCTTCCTACCACTGTTCCATTCCTTCCCAATTCATTGTAAATTTTTTTGATAAAGTCATGTCATAAGATTTTTCATATCCAATTCAATCAAGTTTTTATCCCTGCTATTCCAGAGGAAAAACCTTTTCAGGATCACAAAAACAAAGATCCAGCATCAAACCTGGACTGGCAATTCATTTCTTATATGATATTATACATGTTTCAATGCCATTCTCCCAAATCATCCCACCCTCTCTCTCTCCCATAGAGTCCAAAAAACTGTTCTATACATCTGTGTCTCTTTTGCTGTCTCGCAAACAGGGTTATCATTACCATCTTTATAAATTCCATATATATGCATTAGTATACTATATTGGTGTTTTGGGGCTGGTACACCCAGAGGGATGGTACGGGGAGGGATGTGGGAAGGGGATCCAGGATGGGGAACATGTGTATACCCGTGGCGGTTTTATGTTGATGTATGGCAAAACCAATACAGTATTATAAAGTAATTAGCGTTCAATTAAAATAAATAAACTTAAATTAAAAAACAAAACAAACAAAAAGATTCAGTGGTTACCATTCATTACTTAACCAGATCTTTCCACTGCTTTCTAAATAGCTGGTCACTTTTCTTACTAAAACTTTCTCATCTCTTAACATCTAGGACCCTAGTGCTAGTAACTGAGCGTCTGAACTGTTAGCTGTTTCATCTCTTCTTTGCTGCTTCCTCTTCTCTTCAACTACTAAATGTCCTGGGCTCTCTAGGAACTTGTTTACTATGACTTCCACATCTTTACCTTAATATCCAAAAGTGTCCTACAACTTCAGAATCATATATCCAACATCCACTGAATATTTGTCCACAGGCATTTTAAAAAGCATCTTAAGATTAACACAGTCAAGATAGAACTCTTCATTCTCCATAGAACTCAACTACCAAACTAGCTGTTTTCTCAGATTAACTTTTTTGAATAAATAACTCCATCTAATTTAAGCCAAATTTTCAGGGATTTTCGTTATTGTTCATTATCAATCAGAATCCTCACTGTCAAATGTACACATATAAATTATCAAGATATCATGTACAATCTGCCTTCAAAATATATCCTAAATCTGTTTTGTTTTCCATTTCTATTATGTAAACCATCATTGTTCAGATTATTCACAGCACTCTAGCTAATCTCTCTGCTTCCATTCTTCTTTCAACACAATAGCTTTTTGTTTTTGTTTTGTTTTTATTCATTAAATTTACTGAAATGTGATCTACATTCGATAAAAAACACATATTTTAAGTTTACAATTTGGTGAGTTTGTCAAATGTATACACCCATATGTTCACCAACCCTATCAAGATACAGAATAGTTCCATGATAATTCCCTGCCAGTTTTCCTTGTTTGCATTTTATCCACCCTCACCTCTGGCTTAGGCAATAACTGACATGCTACTACTATGGATTAGGTTTACCTATTCTGTAATAATATATACATGGGTTCATATAGAGTGTGTTCTTTGTGTCCTAGGTAGCTCAGCACATTTTTTGATATTTGTAAATGCTGTGTGCCTAGTAGTGTCAATTTATTGTTTGGATATACCACAACTATTTTAAGAAAACATCAAACAAAATTTTTGTGATCTTAAAGAATAAAACTACTAAATAGGCTATAATTTAAAACATTATCACATGAACTGCCCAAAATCAATGCAACATAAGAGCCCAGGGAGATGATGCTAGGGAATATACCAAACAAACCATTCATTCTAAAAATCACATAATCAAAAGGCTTTATACTTCTGAGTCCATTCTTCAAAATGGAAGTACTAAGAGTAATTAAACATAATTAATAGATAAATAGTGAATTTGGGGGGAAAGAGATTGTTTTCTAGGATAATCACATATAACTAACAAGCTAAAAATGGCATAAAATTCCTTGAAATTTCTTACATAACATTACAAAGTATCTGAGGTATCCACATTGGAGAAAATATGCCCTACCAGTTAAGGAATGGAAAGTTAGTCTTAGGGCATTTCCAACTAATGTAGTCAATACTACTGTAGTATTAAGTAGAAAGAAAGTCCTGCTTTCAACATGAAATTGCTCCTATTATCTTCTTTAATAAATGTTGTGTGTACTTCAAAGTCTGGATAACCATAAAGGAGTCATTCTCATAACGTGCTTCCATATGACGTGAAATCAGATGAAAGATATCCCATACAACTGCTCAGTATCATTTTTTCAGTGAAGCATTAATCAATTTTATGCTCCACTTGAATGTGCTCTTTGAAAACACTTTGTTCCATTGCTGGGTAAATTATTCTATAAATTTCAATATGACTGTTGTTTGATAATTTGTTCAAGTCTTTTATATCTTTGTAATTTTCTGCAGAAATTTCAACCATAATTGTGGATTTGCCTAATTTTGTTTATAGACTTTTTCAATTTTTGCTTCATAAGTTTATGAATCTCTATTATTAGAGTTTAAGAATTATTGTTTTTTCATGCTGAACTGACACTTTTTTTTTATGAAATGTTCCTTCTCATCTTTATTAATACTCCTAGTTTTGAGGACTTCACTGTATATTTTTCCATCCTTCTCTTAAGACAATCTGCAACTTCATATTTAAAATTTATTTTCCCTAGACAACATACAATTGGATTTAGTTTTAAAATGCAGTATAATATCATTTGGCATTTATTTGAAAAGTTTAACACATTTATAATTAATCTAATAATCTATATGGCTGTTTTTAAGTATGATCTGGCTATTTGTTTTCAATTTATTTCATATATATATATATGGGATATATATATTTTTAGTGTTTTAGTTTTATGGTTTTAACACAAATATAATGTGCACACAAGCTGTCTATTCATCTTCTTTGCTGTGCAGACTGGTATTGGGATTCGTGACTCTGATGGTCAGCCAGGCTGCTCCTTCCACAATGGCTCTGAGTTTCTTACAGGAGATGATGTGAGCAATCACAGCACAGTAATGTCTGTTGCACATCAGCAGTGTTTCAAGTTCCTTGACGCTGTGGATGAGGAACTGCCAGAAGCCCCTGGGCAGCACATGCTCTGTCTTCTTGTTTCTCCAATAACCAATGTTGGGCATCAAGATCTGGCCCCTGAATCTTCTGTGCACCTTACTGTCAATTCCATTGGGTTTCTGCCAATTCCATTTAATTCTGAAATAATCTGACTGGCATTGGATGGACTTCTTGCTCCTCTTTTTGGTAATCTTTGACTTCATGAGAGGTCTGAGGTGGCCATGATGCCAAAGGCGGCACCAAGGAAAAGAGTGTGCCATATTTTTTGTTATTTGTCTCTGAATTCTGACTATTTAAATATTTTCATTATTCATTTTTCTCTACCATGGTCTCACCTTACTAGCTTAGCTATAATTTTTAAGTTTATACAGTAGAAGCTCTAGGATTTGCAATATGCATCTTATCACAGTCTTTCTTCAAGTAATATTATGTCTCTTCATTATAAGAGGAATATTACTATTATACCCACTTCTACTTTTCACTTTTATTGTGAAACAATCTACATCTACCTATGTCATAAGCCCCACAAATTTTTTTAATTTAAAAAATAATATATTTTTAAAAAATGGATGTTCTGGGATTTGTGCTGGTACTATCTTAGCTCATGTTTCCTGAAAATATGAATTTTTAACAGAAAAGTTGCTAGACAGTGTTCTTGGGAAGTTCGCCTGTAAGAATGTGAGAAAGGCAAGATCTAGAAGAAGGAGAAGCTGAATCACAGTGTACAGTTGACCCTTGAACAAGGAGAGAGTTGTTGAACAACCCTCCACGCAGTTGAAAATCTGAGTCTAATTTATAAATGGCCCTCACTCTATGTGGTTCCTTCTTATATACTGTTCTGCATCCATAGATTCAACAACCCGAATACTACAGTATTTATGACTGAAACATATTCAAATAGAAGTATGTGCATGCTCAGTCACTTCAGTCATGTCGCTTTGTGACCCTGTGGACTGTAGCTCATTAGGTTCTTCTGTCCGTGGGATTTCCCAGGCAAGAATACTAGAGTGGGTTGCCATTTTCTCCTCCAAGGGATCTTCCCGACCCAGGGATTGAACCTGCGTCTCTTGCATTGGTAAATGTATTCTCTACCACTGAACCACCTGGGAAGCCCAATGTATATGTATAGAGAGTAACAATCGCTCAGTCGTGTCTGACTCTTTGCAAGCCCATGGACTATAGCCCGCCAGGCTCCTCTGTCCATGGAATTCTCCAGGCAAAAATATTGGAGTGCGTTGCCATTTTCTTCTCCAGAAGGTCTTCCTGACCCAGGGATCGCCCCAGGTCTCCTGCATTTCTTGCCGACTTTTTACAGTCTGAGCCACCAGGGCATTTGTATATCTATAACTTCTCTTTATACCATGAATTTCTAAAAACCAGGAACAATCTCATTTCCTTTTGATCTTTAGTGATTGACTTCCCCAGTGGCTCAGACGGTAAAGTGTCTGTCTACGATGCGGGAGACCCGGGTTCAATCCCTGGGTTGGGAAGATCCCTTGGAGAAGGAAATGGCAATGCACTTCAGTACTATTGCCTGGAAAACCCCATGGACAGAGGAGCCTGGTAGGCTACAGTCCATGGGGTCGCAAAGAGTCGGACACGACTGAACGACTTCACGTTGACGATCAGGGGACAGTTATCAGGTTATGTCTAAGGCTTATTTTCTGAGTTTGATAAATCCATGTTATTCATATGTTACCCTTAATATAAAATGACAAAGCTAGGTTTCTAATCTTATGTTTTTTATATGCTGATAGCTTGCCAGTATCAAGATTTTGGTAGTGACGAATTAGTCATGTTAAGTGGCAATCCTATTTGACACTCATAGAACACTATACTTGAACTTTACAGCATGTTTCACAAATGTAATGAATTGGATATATATTTAGCTCTTCATTATTTTTTGCTCTATTTCTACAAGGACAGACTGTATGTATGTTCTATTGATGACTACAAATCTTATACCTAGTACAAAGCCTTGCCTTAAGACGACACTCAATTTTTTAAGAAATTATACATATGAAAATGTTGTATTTGCAGATCTATAAAACACTGTTATAGAAAAAAATACAACACTTCATATATTCATCACAGAAGATAAATTTTTGGCAGATTACTTTGGGTATTAACTGCCAATTAAAGAAAAAAATCAGTGATTTACATTGAAGTAGCACTTTAAAAAGAAAGAACCAGACTTCTCTGAGAAAAAAAGCATGTAGATTTTGAGGCTAAGATTCTGAGCTAAAAGAACAGTCTTTGTGAGGACTAGGTGTAGTTACTGACCAGTTATTAAAACTTCTAAATATTCCAAATATTTAAAGTCCTGAATGCCTTCAGTCAGAATTTAGTCACAAACAACCACATACTTAGAAAACATATAGATCCTTGTTTTCAAGTTTTTTTTTTTTGAAATAAATGTGACTGGTTAGCTGGTTTGGGTTTCTGCGGCTTATCATGATAAACACAGTTATTTTTTGAAACAAATACCAACACTATCCAAACAGAAGAAAAAAGGCAAAGCTCTGTGGAGGATTTTTAAGGTAATACATTTGACAAAAGGAAAACAAGAGTTGCTTACTAACTTAGACAGTAAATGATAAGAGTACTAACTAAAATGTTAGTGGATAAGAAAGTGGTAAGGATTATTACATGTATTAATATGCTATGTTAAATGTGTTATATTTACTTTTTTTCAGAAATGCAAAATAAAATTTTTTAATGAATTAATTTCAGACTTAGTCAATTTCTTGTTGTTAATCATGAAAATCAGCTGAGCTCAGACTTGTCCATTCATCCCATCTCTGTTCATTCCCCCGATTGAGTCTCTCCTTCAGTTGACAACGAATGAAGCTATGTAACACTGGATCCTACTAAGAGTATATTTGATGGAGGAAACTGGGTCTTATAAACTAAAATCAATGTTTGGCTTACATTATGATAGGAACTCAAACCTCCATTAGCCAAAGGATAGTTATAAATACAACGACCCCATCAGGGCCTCTGATAATTGATGACTCAATATGCTGAAATAAATAGGGATGACTCACATTCCAGTAAATCATCATTACTGTGAGAAACCAGGCTGTAACCTTTCAGTGTTTTTAGAAGAAATTGCTTATTGATCATAAACAAAAATCACAGAATTTGATATAAACATAATGAAATGAGGAGGGAAGTATTCTTCATGTTAAAGGCAGTTGACACTGCCATGGACCTTCTTTTGAAGTAATTCATATCTACTTTAATGGGATTCTCTCCCACAAGAAACATTTTCCAAATTCTGAAATTTACTGTGTTCATTCCCTGTGATGTGTGGCAGGATTTATTTTCTAGAATAATGGCTTTAGGCCCATAGAGCCTTCTTCCGTTTCAGACTTATAACCTCCTTGTTCTTATTTCTTTCTTAGCTTATGATTAAATGGAATAGCACATATAAATCTCCACAATTAATCATTAATTTCTTTTAGGCATTTTCCCTGTGCAGCTTCAAAGTAATTTTTAGACATGTAATATTAAGTATAACAATTTGCCTTTCAAAAATACTAAGCAAAATATGTCCATTGCTCTATCTCTAAACATCTAGATTACAGGTTTTTTTCCCATGAAATTTCTTTTTACATTAGAATTTCATATCAAGTAACAATAGATGTTTTAATACTAAAACAAGGAGTTAAAAAAAGGTTTTATAAAAACTACATTTTAATAATGGCTATGCATGGCTTAGTATAGGCTGAGATGTGAAATCTCCCTTTTACTACCTTAAAACACAAAAATTATAAATAAAATAAAAATGCTTCATAGGAAAAGATAATTAGCTTATTAATGAATTGCCTTCTACATAAGGTTTAATTACAAACCATATTAACTTAAAAATAATGTATATTTTAGGCAAAAATATATCCATATGAATATGTAATGTGAGCTCATTTTTTGTGTTAAATTGTAGAAATATTATCATTTGTAGAAATGAATATCATTTGTTAATGTAGATATGTAGAAATATTATCATTTGTTAATAAATATTAACACTAAAGAAGACATCTGTTTAAACTTACAAATTCTAAAAATGGGTCAACAATCATTATTTTTAAAATCTTGAACAAGAAACATATTATTATAATTAGCTTTTTTTTGCCATGACATATAGTATATTTGATTTAGCCTTAGGTATAACTGTAGAATAAATATAATACTTGAAGATTTAAATACAGTATTATAAAATATAATTAGAAATAGTACAGAGAATATTTGATGAGAATGAAATAAACACAATTAACCTTATAAACCAATCAGGAAAAAGGATAGAAAGATAAAACTATCAAAAGTCAGAATGTAAGAAGAATATTTTTATAGATTCTTTGGACTTAAACTAAGAGACTATTAGGATAAACTTTATACCAGTAAACTAGATTACACAGATAAAAAGGAAAAACTGTGTAGAAAACCTACTTACCAAATGATATAAGTTGATACAGAAGCTTTTAGTACCATTGTCAATACTACAGAACTTGAATTAATTAAAGAAATCTTTCCACAAACCTCATGGCAGTCCACTGGTGAATTCTATCAAACTTGCAAAAAACAAATACTACAACTTCATACAAAAAACATGTTTAAAGATTGTAGAGGAAAAAACACTTGACAATTTATGTGGCCATCATAACCCTATACAAAAATTTGATAAATATATTTCAAGAAAAGATTATACAGATTGAAAAAAAAATCTAAGATGCATATTGAGTTCTTAATCTAAAAAGAAAGTGTGTCATGACCAAATTGGGTTTGTTTCTAGAATTCAAATTTAGTTTAACATTTTAATACCATATAATACAAGATATTAATGGAATGAAGGAGAAAAGTTACATTTATGTCAATAGTCACAAAAAACCCTCTCAACTCACATTCATGATGAAAAACAGAACGAAAAAATAACTCATTCTCTCTGCAAAAACTTATTTAAAAATGCAGCTAAGACCATATATCATGGTTAAGTATTGAATTTTCCCTCCTAAAGATCAGTAACACTGCATACATGTCACATATACTGTGGGTTCTAAGCAATGAAATGAGATGATAAAAAAAAATAAAAGATCTGAAAGGAAGAAAGAAAACTATCTCCATATTTGAAAATGACATAACTGCCATTTAATTCTGAGCAGATAATTCTTCTAATTTCCAAATCAATTACTTCAACTAATAAGTAAGATAGAAAGGTTTCCAGGTATAGTCATTAATAAAAAAAATTACATTTTTATATAATTGCAAAAAACTGGGAAAATTTTGAGTTGTATTAACATTATCATATAATACACTTGGATAATTTTCTTTCAAAATTATAAAAACTTTTCACTGAACATACTGCTAAAACAAAAAGAAAAGTAGAGATGCATCTTTTTTATGTATTAGAAGGCTCACTATTCCAATCCCAAAGAAAGGCATTGCCGAAGAATGTTCAACCTACCACACAATTGCACTTATCTCACACACTAGTAAAGTCATGTTCAAAATTCTCCAAGCCAGGCTTCAGCAATACGTGAACCATGAACTTCCTGATGTTCAAGCTGGTTTTAGAAAAGGCAGAGGAACCAGAGATCAAATTGCCAATATCCACTGGATAATAGAAAAAACAAGAGAGTTCCAGAACAACATTGATTTCTGCTTTATTGACTATGCCAAAGCCTTTGACTGTGTGGATCACAATCAACTGTGGAAAATTCTCAAAGAGATGGGAATACCAGACCACCTGACCTGCCTCTTGAGAAACCTATATGCAGGTCAGGAAGCAACAGTTAGAACCAGACATGGAACAACAGACTGGTTCCAAATAGGAAAATGAGTACGTCAAGGCTGTATATTGTCACCCTGCTTATTTAACAGAGTACATCATGAGAAACGCTGGACTGGAAAAAGCACAAGGTGGAATCAAGTTTACTGGGAGAAATATCAATAACCTCAGATATGCAGATGACACCATCCTTACGGCAGAAAGTGAAGAGGAACTAAAAAGCCTCTTGATGAAAATGAAAGTGGAGAGTGAAAAAGTTGGCTTAAAGCTGAACATTCAGAAAATGAAGATCATGGCATCTGGTCCCATCACTTCATGGGAAATAGATGGGGAAACAGTGCAAACGGTGGCTGAATTTATTTCAGGGGGCTCCAAAATCACTGCAGATGGTGACTGCAGCCATGAAATTAAAACACACTTACTCCTTGGAAGGAAAGTTATGACCAACCTAGATAGCATATTCAAAAGCAGAGACATTACATTGCCAACAAAGGTCCATCTAGTCAAGGCTATGGTCTTTCCTGTGGTCATGTATGGATGTGAGAGCTGGACTGTGAAGAAGGCTGAGCGCCGAAGAATTGATGCTTTTGAACTGTGGTGTTGGAGAAGACTCTTGAGAGCCCCTTGGACTGCAAGGAGATCCAACCAGTTCATTCTAAAGGAGATCAGTCCTGGGTGTTCTTTGGAAGGAGTGATGCTAAAGCTGAAACTCCAGTACTTTGGCCACCTCATGCGAAGAGTTGACTCACTGGAAAAGTCTCTGATGCTGGGAGGGATTGGGAGCAGGAGGAGAAGCAGACGACAGAGCATGAGATGGCTGGATGGCATCACCTACTCTATGAACGTGAGTTTGAGTGAACTCCAGTAGTTAGTGTTGGACAGGGAGGCCTGGTGTGCTACAATTCATGGGGTCACAATGATTCGGACACGACTGAGCGACTGAACTGATAGTTAAAAACACAAATCATGCCAAAATGCAATACAATTCCAATCAATAATTCTAGCTGTTTTTTGTAAAACTTGACAAGCTAATTTTATTATTTTTTCAATAATTTTTATTTATTTTTATTTATTTATTTTTAATATAAATTTATTTATTTTAATTTGAGGCTAATTACTTTACAATATTGTATTGGTTTAACCATACATTGACATGAATTTGCCATGGGTGTACATGTGATCCCATCCTGAACCCCTCTCCCACCTCCCTCCCCTCCCATCCCTTTGGTCATCCAAGTGCACTAGCCCCAAGGTTCCTGTATTATGCATCGAACCTGGACTGGTGATTCATTTCACATATGATAATATACATGTTTCAATGCCATTCTCCCAAATCATCCCACCCTTGCCCTGTCCCACAGAGTCCGAAAGATTGTTCTATACATCTGTGTCTCTTTTGCTGTCTCGCATACAGGGTTATTGTTACCATCTTTCTAAATTCATACATATGCATTAGTATACTGTATTGCTGTTTTTCTTTCTGACTTACTTCACTCTGTATAATAGGCTCCAGTTTCATCCACCTCATTAGAACTGATTCAAATGTATTCTTTTTAATGGCTGAGTAATACTCCATTGTGTATATGTACCACCGCTTTCTTATCCATTCATCTGCTGATGGACATCTAGGTTGTTTCCATGTCCTGGCTATTATAAACAGTGCTGCAATGAACATTGGGGTACACATGTCTCTTTCAATTCTGGTTTCCTTGGTGTGTATGCCCAGCAGTGGGATTGCTGGGTCATATGGCAGTTCTATTTCCAGTTTTTTAAGGAATCTCCACACTATTTTCCATAGTGGCTGTACTAATTTGCATTCCCACCAACAGTGTAAGAGGGTTCCCTTTTCTCCACACCCTCTCCAGCATTTATTGCTTGCAGACTTTTGGATAGCAGCCATTCTGACTGGCGTGAAATGGTACCTCATAGTGGTTTTCATTTGCATTTCTCTGATAATGAGTGATGTTGAGCATCTTTTCCTGTGTGTGTTAGCCATCTGTATGTCTTCTTTGGAGAAATGTCTGTTTAGTTCTTTGGCCCATTTTTTAATTGGGTCAGAGAGGAAGAAAGAAAACTGAATTAAAAGAAATGAGGACAATCTCAAAGACCTCTAGGACAATGTTAAATGCCCCAACATTCAAATCACAGGAGTCCCAGAAGAAGAAGACAAAAAGAAAGACCATGAGACAATATTAGAGGAGATAATATTTGAAAAATTCCCTAAATGGGGAACGAAATAGTCACCCAAGTCCAAGAGACCCAGAGAGTCCCAAACAAGATAAACCCAAGGAGAAACACCCCAAGACACATATTAATCAAATTAGCAAAGATCAAACACAAAGAACAAATATTAAAAGCAGCAAGGGAAAGACAACAAATAACACACAAGGGGATTCCCATAAGGCTAATAAGGCTAACAGTTGATCTTTCAATAGAAACTCTTCCGGCCAGGAGGGAATGGCAGGACATTCTTAAAGTGATGAGGGAAAATCACCTACAGCCCAGATTACTGTACCCAGCAAGGATCTCATTCAAATATGAAGGAGAAATGAAAAGCTTTACAGACAAGCAAAAGCTGAGATAATTGAGCAGCACCACAAAACCAGCTCTCCAACAAATGCTAAAGGATCTTCTCTAGACAGGAAACACAGAAAGGGTGTATAAATTCAAGCCCAAAACAATAAAGTAAATGGCAACAGGATCATACTTATCAATAATTACCTTAAATGTAAATGGGTTGAATGCCCCAACAAAAAGACTGGCTGAATGGATACAAAAACAAGACCCCTATGTCTACAAGACACCCACCTCGAAACAAGGGACACATACGGACTGAAAGTGAAGGGCTGGAAAAAGATTTTCCATGCAAATAGAGACCAAAAGAAAGCAGGAGTAGCAATACTCATATCAGATAAAATAGACTTTAAAACAAAGGCTGTGAAAAGAGACAAAGAAGGACACTACATAATGATCAAAGGATCAATCCACAAAGAAGATATAACAATTATAAATATATATGCACCCAATAAAGACAAATGCTAACAAGTATGAAAGAGGAAATTAGCAATAACACAATAATAGTGGGAGACTTTAGTACTCCACTCACACGTATGGATAGATCAACTAAACAGAAAACTTACAAGGAAACACAAACTTTAAATGATACAATAGACCAGTTAGTCCTATTGATATCTATAGGACATTTCACCCCAAAACAGTGAATTTCACCTTTTTCTCAAGCACACACAGAACCTTCTCCAGGATAGATCACATCCTGGGCCATAAATCTAGCCTTGGTAAATTCAAAAAAATTGAAATCATTCCAAGCATCTTTTCTGACCACAATGCAGTAATATTAGATCTCAATTACAGAAGGAAAACTATTAAAAATTTCAACATATGGAGGCTGAACAACACACTGCTTATTCTTAAATTTAAATGAAAACTTGAAGGGCTTACAATGACCTAAACAATTTTGGAAAAAATAAATAAATAAAGGGCAAAGTTAGAGGACTAATGACATGGATTTAAAGTTTAATGTAGCACTATAATAATCAAGACAAAGGCATTGGCCTAAAGAGAGGCAAGTAGATCAATGGAACAGAAAAGTGACCAGAAATGGACCTATATTTAAAACTCCAATTGAATCAAAGTAATTTAGCAGTGTGTGAACATAAAATCTTTAAAACAAATGATACTGAAGCAACTAGACATCAGTATTTGGGGAGAGTGGACAAAGATCTTGACTCAACTCACATCAAATTCAGAAACATAAATTTAAGGTGTACTACAGGCACTTTCCAGACAGTCTAGTGATTAAGACTTCGCCTTCAAATGCAGCCGGTGGGGAGGCTTGATGTCTGGTCAGGGAGCTAAGATCCACATGACTTGAGGCCTAAAAGTAAAAATATAAAAAATAGAAACAAAGGTTTCCCTGGCGGCTAAGTGGTAAAGAATCTGCCTGTGAATGCAGGAGACACAGGTTCAACCCCCATTTCCAGAAAATCACACATGCCACAACTAAGCCAGTGTGCCACAACTACTCAGCCTGCATTCGAGAGCCTGTAGTTTGTGACAACAGAAGCCAGTGCAATGAGAAGCCCCCACACTGTAACTGGTGAGTAGTCCCAGCTTGCCCCAACTGGAGAAAAGCCTAAGCAGCAGCAAAGACCCAGCAGAACCAAAACTAAACAATTTAAAAAAAGAAAAACAAAACAATATTGTAACAAATTCAATACAAACTAAAACGATTCACATCAAAAAGAGAGATGTACTACAGTTCTAAACATAAAAGCTAAAATTCTAATGCCCTAGATGAAATGATGTGGAAATATATTTATGACGTGAGAGTACGTAAATATATCTTTAATAGGGCCCAGGAAAAGAATAATTTGAAAAGGAAGAGAATAAACTAACCATCAAATTTCTTAAAAAGCTGTTAATCATGGGATACTATACCAATTGAAGTAACAACTGCAGATGAGTAAAAAACATGGCAAACATATACCTGATAAAATTGTTATATCCAAAATGCATAAAATAATTCTACAATGTGATGTTTAAAGCAAATAATCCAATAAAAAGCAGGGAAACTACTATAGATACTTTACAAGGGAAGGTATTCGAATGCTAAATAATCCTATGAAAAAATGTTCAGTTCTTTTAATCATGGAAATTTAAATATACTACACACCCACTAAAATGGTAATTCAGTTCAGTTGCTCAGTCGTGTCCAATTCTTTGCAACCCCATGAACCGCAGCACGCCAGGCTTCCCTGTCCATCACCAACTCCCAGAGTTCACCCAAACTCATGTCCATTGAGTCAGTAATGCCATCCAACCATCTCATCCTCTGTCGTCCCCTTCTCCTCCTGCCCTCAATCTTTCCCAGCATCAGGAACTTTTCAAATGAGTCAGCTCTTCGCATCAGGTGGCCAAAGTATTGGAGTCTCAGCTTCAACATCAGTCCTTCCAGTGAACACCCAGGACTGATATCTTTTAGGATGGACTGGTTGGATCTCCCTGCAGTCCAAAGGACTAAGGCTAACTTTATTTAAAAATTTTTAAAAGGCCAACAACTCAAGAATTGTCAAGAATGAGAAGTACACAAACTCTCACACATTTGTGGTGAAAGTAAAATAATTTTAAAAATCTTTGAAAAACTGCAGTTTCTTTAAAAGTTAAACATATACCTACTTTATGACCCAGAAATTCTAATTCTAGATATTTATCCAAAAGAAATGAAGATGTATGTTTACAAAAAAAAAAAAAAAACACTTGTACAAAATATGCATAGAAATGTCCATAGCCAAAACCTAATAGATCAGATCAGATCAGATCAGTCGCTCAGACATGTCCGACTCTTCGCGATTCCATGAATTGCAGCACGCCAGGCCTCCTTGTCCATCACTAATTCCCGGAGTTCACTCAGACTCACATCCATTGAGTCAGTGATGCCATCCAGCCATCTCATCCTCTGTCATCCCCTTCTCTTGCCCCCAATCCCTCCCAGCATCAGAGTCTTTTCCAATGAGTCAACACTTCACATGAGGTGGCCAAAATACTGGAGTTTCAGCTTTAGCATCATTCCTTCCAAAGAAATCCCAGGGCTGATCTCCTTCAGAATGGACTGGTTGGATCTCCTTGCAGTCCAAGGGACTCTCAAGAGTCTTCTCCAACACCACAGTTCAAAAGCATCAATTCTTCGGCACTCAGCTTTCTTTCTAGTCCAACTCTCACATCCATACATGACCACAGGAAAAACCATAGTCTTGACTAGACGGACCTTTGTTGGCAAAGTGATGTCTCTGCTTTTGAATATGCTATCTAGGTTGGTCATAACTTTCCTTCCAAGGAGTAAGCGTCTTTAAATTTCATGGCTTCAGTCACCATCTGCAGTGGTTTTGGAGCCCAGAAAAATAAAGTCTGACATTGTTTCCGCATCTATTTCCCATGAAGTGACGGGACCGGATGCCATGATCTTTGTTTTCTGAATGTTGAACTTTAAGCCAACTTTTTCACTCTCCACTTTCACTTTCATCAAGAGGCTTTTTAGTTCCTCTTCACTTTCTGCCATAAGAGTGGTGTCATCTGCATATCTGAGATTATTGATATTTCTCCTGGCAATCTTGATTCCAGCTTTTGTTTCTTCCAGTAAAAACAATCCAAATGACCATCAGCAGAAAAATACATGAACAAATTGACTGTGGTGTGATTATATTATGGAATACTATCCAGCAACAAAAATGAACAAATTACTTACACATAAAACAACATGATTATATAAGTAGTCTCAAAGCCATGTCGAGGAAAACATGTTGAATACAGAAGAGTATGTTCTTGATTCTATTTATATATAAAAAGACTCAAAACAAATTTATAGTGAAAAAAGTCAGAGAAGTGAGTGGATATTGAGTCTCAGGGACTTGAAAATTTCTGAAATGATGGAAATGTCATGTATCTTGACAAGGTTGTACATTTATCAAACTCATCAAATTATTAATAAACACTAAGATTTGTGCATTTTCTATGATTGATGAACCTATAATGACACATCACAATCATCCAAAGTTCATCAGAGTTCACTCATGTAGATTCTATGGGTTTGGACAAATGTATAATTACATGCATCCATCATTAAAGTACATTAAAATACAGAGTATTTTTTCTGCTCGAAAAATTTCCTGTGTTCCATGTAGTCCTCTCTACTCCAAATCCTTAACAACCACAAATCCTTTTACTATCTCTATAGCTGTGCCTTTTTTTTTTTTTTTTTAATATAAGGAGTAATAGAAAATTTTGTGCTTGTGGGAATTATTCAACAAAAAAAAAAAAAAAAAAAATAATGATATAAGGCAGAGTTGGAGACAGCTACTGCAGTGATATCCTTAAGCAGATAAGGCAAAATGTACTCTAGCTCACAAGTAGAATAATTTCCTTTGGCCATAAATAAGTACTCATGGCTCATTTGTGGTAACAGATGGAAATGCAGACTATGTAGGTGTAGATACCTGTAGATGGTAAGACCAGGAGTGGGAGTCTGTGGAAGTTTTCTCCTGACAGCTTCAGTCAGCACAGTGGAGTAGTAATCAAAGTCAACATTTGAGAATGAGTTGAGAGGACACATACTAATGATATTAAGAGAAAGGAGAATATATGTGTGGAAGAGTGAAAGAAAGAGTTTTAGAAAGCATTAAAGGCTTATTTGCTCTTCTTGTTCATGAATTTATAGTGGAATGAAGGTGTGTAGTAACGTGTTCTTTCCAATCATATCCAATTTCATTCTGTGTGTGTGTGTATAAACATGAACAGTTAGATTTGGTCATAGATGTAATTAAGCCCAAGATTTCCCAGGTGGCTCAGCAGTCAAGAACCCACCTGCCAATGCAGTAGATGTAGGAAACACAGTTTCAATTTCTGGAAAAGATCTCCTGGAGTAGGAAATGGTAACCAGCTCCAGTATTCTTGTCTGGAAAATTTCATGGACAGAGGAGCCTGGCAGGCTATAGTCCATGGGGTCACAAAGAGTCAGACATGACTGAGCAAGTAACACTTTGACTTTTCACATTTTTGCTAATATATATTAAGCATTTATTAGACGCCAAGCAATGTAAATGTTTTATCAGTTCAGTTCAGTCGCTCAGTCGTGTCCGACTCTGCGATCCCATGAACCGCAGCACACCAGGCCTCCCTGTCCAACACCAAATCCCAGAGTTCACTCAAACTCACCTCCATCAAGTCGGTGATGCCATCCAGCCATCTCATCCTCTGTCATTCTCTTCTCCTCCTGCCCTCAATCCCTCCCAGCATCAGTCTTTTCCAAAGAGTCAACTCTTCACATGAGGTGGCCAAGTATATATATATATATATATATATATATGTGTGTGTGTGTGTGTGTGTGTGTGTGTGTGTATGTATATATCAGATCAGATCAGTCGCTCAGTCGTGTCCGACTCTTTGCGATCCCATGAACTGCAGCACGCCAGGCCTCCCTATATATAATGTTTTAACTCAATTTAAACATTGTGAAGTACATGTGATTTTCATTCCTATTTTACAAATGACAAAACTGAAAGACAAGGTTAAATAATCTTAGCTAAGATCACAACACTAGTTAAGTGTTTAAATTTAGGATTTCATACCAGAGAATCTGGCTCTGTAGACCTTGTATTTACCTATAAGCCAATAAATGATCAGATCAGATCAGATCAGTCGTTCAGTAATGTCCGACTCTTTGCGACCCCATGAACTGCAGCATGCCAGTCCTCTCTGTCCATCACCAACTCCTGGAGGTCACTCAGACTCACATCCATCCAGTCAGTGATGCCATCCAGCCATCTCATCCTCTGTCATCCCCTTCTCCTCCTGCCCCCAATCCCTCCCAGCATCAGAGTCTTCTCCAATGAGTCAACACGTCACATGAGGTGGCCAAAATACTGGAGTTTCAGCTTTAGCATCATTCCTTCCAAAGAAATCCCAGGGCTGATCTCCTTCAGAATGGACTGGCTGGATCTCCTTGCAGTCCAAGGGACTCTCAAGAGTCTTCTCCAACACCACAGTTCAAAAACATCAATTCTTTGGTGCTCAGCCTTCTTCACAGTCCAACTCTCACATCCATACATGACCACAGGAAAGACCATAGCCTTGACTAGGTGAACCTTTGTTGGCAAAGTGATGTCTCTGCTTTTGAATATGCTATCTAGGTTGGTCATAACTTTCCTTCCAAGGAGTAAGCGTCTTTTAATTTCATGGCTGCAGTCACCATCTGCAGTGATTTGGGAGCCCAGAAAAATAAAGTCTGACACTGTTTCCACTGTTTCTCCATCTATTTCCCATGTAGTGATGGGACCAGATGCCATGATCTTCATTTTCTGAATGTTGAGCTTTAAGCCAATCTTTTCACTCTCCACTTTCACTTTCATCAAGAGACTTTTAGTTCCTCTTCATTTTCTGCCATAAGGGTGGTGTCATCTGCATATCTGAGGTTATTGATATTTCTCCCAGCAATCTTGATTCCAACTTGTGTTTCTTCCAGTCCAGCATTTCTCATGATGTACTCTGCATATAAGTTAAATAAACATGGTGACAATATAGAGCCTTGACGTACTCCTTTTCCTATTTGGAACCAGTCTGTTGTTCCATGACCAGTTCTAACTGTTGCTTCCTGACCTGGATAGTAATGACAAATAATAATTTTTCATTTGTGTACATGTGGTCTGTCTTAAGAGTTTCATTCTCATAAATTAAATATTGACCTAAAATAAATGAAAAAAAAATTTTTTTTAACTGAAAAAGAAAAAGATGTTCACTTAGGGAATTTCTACAACAGTGTAGAGAATGAGAAAATTATGTTGTTCTACTTTAATTCTCAGTCTTTAACTGAACACCTGGATTTATCACTTTACATTTTTGAGGATGAAAATGATGTATTTAATGAATTCAGTTATTTCCTCTTGACAGATTTTAACTATTGAATGATTAAAAAAACATTCATTATTTACCTGCTAATTACAGCTATTAGGCAGAACAGAAATACTTACCACTCCAGAAATACAATTAAGGAATATTTTTGACAACAATAATGCTCCCAAGCACATTCCGAAGGTTCCAGAAAAACATCTATTTCTGCTTTATTGACTATGCCAAAGCCTTTGACTGTGTGGATCACAATAAACTGTGGAAAATTCTGAAAGAGATGGGAATACCAGACCACCTGACCTGCCTCTTGAGAAATCTATATGTAGGTCAGGAAGCAACAGTTAGAACTGGACATGGAACAACAGACTGGTTCCAAATAGGAAAAGGAGTATGTCAAGGCTGTATATTGTCACTGTGCTTATTTAACTTATACGCAGAGTACATCATGAGAAATGCTAGACTGGAAGAAGCACAAGCTGGAAACAAGATTTCTGGGAGAAATATCAATAACCTCAGATACGCAGATGACACCACCCTTATGGCAGAAAGTGAAGAAGAACTCAAAAACGTCTTGATGAAAGTGAAAAGAAGAGTGAAAAAGTTGGCTTAAAGTTCAACATTCAGAAAATGAAGATCATGGCATCTAGTCCCATCACTTCATGGAAATAGATGTGGAAACAGTGTCTATTTTTCTGGGCTCCCAAATCACTGCAGATGGTGACTGCAGCCATGAAATTAAAAGACGCTTACTCCTTGGAAGGAAAGTTATGACCAAATTAGACAGCATATTCAAAAGCAGAGACATGACTTTGCCAACAAAGGTCCGTCTAGTCAAGGCTATGGTTTTTCCAGTGGTCATGTATGGATATGAGAGTTGGACTAGAAAGAAAGCTGAAAGTCGAAGAATTGATGCTTTTGAACTGTGGTGTTGGAGAAGACTCTTGAGAGTCCCTTGGACTGCAAGGAGATCCAACCAGTCCATCCTAAAGGAGATCAGTCCTGGGTGTTTATTGGAAGGACAGATGTTGAAGCTGAGACTCCAATACTTTGGCCACCTGATGTAAAGAGCTGACTCATTTGAAAAGACTCTGATGCTGGGAAAGATTGAGGGCATGAGGAGAAGGGGACAACAGAGGATGAGATGGTTGGATGGCATCACTGACTCAATGGTCATGGGTTTGGGTGAACTCTGGGAGTTGGTGATGGACAGGGAGGATTGGCATGCTGGGGTTCATGGGGTCACAAAGAATCGGACACGACCGAGTGACTGAACTGAACTTAGTCAGAATAATGTCCAAACTGCTAAAATCACTACAAGATTCCACAAAACCTGACATAACCCTTACAACAATGTGCCCCATCTCCCATTACTCTTCTCTCACTCACTCTAAGCCAAACAGCATTTCCACACTTGATACAGGGTCCTCACTCATATACTTTCCTTTCCTGAAATTGTCTTCTCACAGATCACACAAATCTGTCTCCACAAATTCCTCTGCATCTATGTCCAAATGTCACCTTATCAAGTGCTCAATAAAATAGCATCTTTACAACCCTGTCTTTCCAACCTTCATCATTTCCTATTCCCCATATACCACTGTATTTTTCTCCAGATATTTTATTAACATAATGTTTTGCCATTTGCAACAACCTGGATAGACGTGGAGGGCACTGTGCTGAGTGAAATAGGTTGAAGAGAGAAAGACAAATACTGTATAATATCATTTATATGTGGAATCTAAAATATACAACAACTAATGCCTCACAGATACAGAGAACAAACTAGTGGTTACTACTGGGGAGAGAAAAGCACGGAAGGGCAACATAGGAGTAGGGGAGTAAAAGGTACTGCTGCTAAGTTGCTTCAGTCATGTCTGACTCTGTGCGACCCCATAGACGGCAGCCCACCAGGCTCCCCCATCCCTGGGATTCTCCAGGCAAGAACACTGGAGTGGGTTGCCATTTCCTCCTCCAATGCAAGAAAGTGAGTAGTGAAAGTAAAGTCGCTCAGTCGTGTCCAACTCCTAGAGACCCCATGAACTGCAGCCCACCAGGCTCCTCCGTCCCTGGGATTCTCCAGGCAAGAACACTGGAGTGGGTTGCCATTTCCTTCTCCAATGCATGAAAGTGCAGAGTGAAAGTGAAGTCACTCAGTAGTGTCCAACTTCTAGCGACCCCATGAACTGCAACCTACCAGGCTCCTCCATCCATGGGATTTGCCAGGCAAGAGTACTGGAGTGGGGTGACATTGCCTTCTCCCAAAAGGTACAGACTTATGTATAAAATATGCCACAAGCATTTCCTGTATAATATATATCCAATATAGCCAATATTTTATAGTAACTATGAGTAGAATATAATGTTTAAAAATTGTGAATCTCTATATTGTACATCTGTAACTTGCCACCCCTCAAACTCTGAAAAAAAGACATATTCTTGATATTAAATTTGATATCTTGATATTAAACTTGATATTAAATTTGTATTTACTTGATCGGCCTATTTCCATCAGAATACAAACACTTTTTTTTCTTATGTATTATTTATTATATCCCCGTTCTAAGAATAGTACCTTGGCCTAGCAGACAGTGATTAAGTATTTTTTGAATCCCTTAATTACTTTTATAGAACTGGTAGCCTGTCTTCTTGAAATTCTAACAGATTTGTTTCTTCTAAAATTAATATACTTCTCAAGTAATCAAACATACTATATTCTCTCTAATTTCTTCTACTCATCCAATTGTGGAAACATTTGGTTACTGTGTCTTTGTCACTCCTAGTAAATGTTGGAATTTTAGCCATTTATACGAACAGAACAACAGATATTCAAATACACTGTTTTCTCAAATAGAACACAGGAATTAAAAACAAGGTCAATGTGCAGGTTAATCATCTTACCATAAGAGGTCACACATTCATTTATAAAAATCTATTTATCTGTGTGCTAATGTAATTGGAAGAAAACACACAAATGAAATAGAACAGGAGCAACAAAATCATTACTCCCAGTTCCACAACTTCTGAGGAGCTTTTCTGAACACATAAAAAATATTTCTGCTGCAATCCTACTAGGTTCCTAAAAATCTCTTTGGGTTAATGAGTGCTCTCTTAACTTCTACATTCTAGTAGGAACCTTGGTAGAGATGGGTCTTTATTTAAGAAAATATCTTAAAAAAGGTCTTAATGGTAAACTGCTGTATGTCATACGGTGACAATAAGGGGGTTGAAGGCAGCTAGAACGGGAGAATAAAGGTCCTCAACAGAATTGGCCGAGAAGATGGCTGTAATTTGGATAAGGAAGTAAAAGAAAAGTGAGATCTAATCAAAGAGAAATCTGCTCTTGTGCATTATCAAATGTGAAATTTTAGGTTACTGTCATATACATTATAAATTAAAAGGAGTGCTGGCACATGAGCTAGACTAAAATGCTCTACCATCTCTCCTTGGTTTTCGTAAAGCATTGTAGACTTGAAAAGTCATGTGCTGCTTGTGCTTTGGCAAGAACAGAATAGGTGCAGTGTTCAGGCTGAGGAGAAAAGCCATAAAGGACATCAGGTCCAGGGGACAAGATGCAGACAGATCAGTGACCATGGGCAAGGGGAGCAGCTGGGAGTGAGGAGAAACACACACTTCACAGAGACTCTGCAAAGAAGCTGGTTTTTTCCACAGTGCGAAGGAGATAAGAGTGAGGTTATTCAGGGTGACAAAACAAATCCAGAGGATCTGGGAACTCCCAAGCAATCGAAGTTTGGCTTATACTGAAGATGGGCTTACCCAATGAGTTCTCCAGTTACTCCAATGTTTGGACTTGGAAAAATAATAAACAGACTGCATTAGCCTACTAACTCACAAAACTCCTCTTACTGAAATGCACAGTACTTCCATGAAAAGCTCTCAGCTTTTATTTAATTTCTTGACAGTTTGTCTTCCTCTTTCTACAAAGTATGTGGCTCTCCTTTTCAGTTTTGCCTGGACTTACAGAAAGTTCCAAGTTAAGTTTTACACTGAAGCGATGAAAATGTGGGACAAAATATCCATTCAGTATTAGTTGAATGAGTAAAGGAAATAACACAAGATATTAAACTGGATCTATCGTAAATTCAAGGATCATGGCTCTGCAGGAGAAAGTACAGATGGCCTGAAAGTTTTGGATTATAAGAAGACTCAAGGAAGTAATTTCTCGAAAGTTGGGATAACTGCTTCCAGAGACTGAAAGGGAATACCTTAGGGTGTCTTTCAGTAATTTAATATCTAGGTTATCTCAACCAGAATCTCTAGTGAATATTAAAAGTGAAAGTTGCTCAGTCATATCTGACTCTCTGTGCCCCCACAGACTGTACTGTCCGTGGAATTCTCCAGGCCAGAACACTGGAGTGGGTAGCCGTTCCCTTCTCCAGGGGATCCTCCCAATTCAGCAATCAAACCCAGGTCTCCTACACTGCAGGTGGATTCTTAACCAGCTGAGCCCCAGTGGAAATGGAAGCCCAGTATTTCTAGCAGGTAATGTTGGCAGATCTTTTCTGCTGTGAAAGATTTAAATCTCAAAGAGCCTCCTCACAGAAAAAAAAAAAAGCAGGGGGGGGGGGCTGTTTTTCAAATTTTGTTTGAAAGAAACCCTTTTCTTGCTGCTTTGCTTTTTGCTTGTTCCAGTTATTTTAATGTTCTCAATAAAATTGCATCATTTTATTCAAGAAAGCATTTGAGTGACCAGATTATATTGCACATGCTGGAGAAAAAAAGACATGCAAAGGAAAATCTATTGGCAAAGACCACTTTTATTTCACTATGCCTCTTTGTCTACTCTCTAATGGTCTTCTTTGATGGAGGAGTTTAGGAATTTAGAAAATAAACTTTGTTTTTCCTTTCTTTTTGGTGGGGAAAGGGTGGTTAGGGTGCATTTTTAACTGAGAAAATTAGATGGTTTTATTCTCAACTATCTATTAATTGTTTACGATAATTTTTTTGCCTGGAAAATCCCATGGACAGAGGAGCCTGGTGGGCTGCAGTCCATGGGGTGGCGAAGAGTCAGACATGACTGAGAGACTTCACTTTCACTTTTCACTTACATGCATTGGAGAAGGAAATGGCAACCCACTCCAGTGTTCTTGCCTGGAGAATCCCAGGGACGGAGAAGCCTGGTGGGCTGCCATCTCTGGGGTCGCACAGAGTTGGACACGACTGAAGCGACTTAGCAGCAGCAGCATGGTGTTATTATTTGGGAGGACAATAATACAGAACATTAATAATTTAAATATACAAATAGAATCTTCTGACATTTGAAGTTCAAATACATTATCTATTTTCATTTAAAAGAAGTGTTAGGCTACCTAAGTGGATATGTCAGTTTTGTACAAAACAAACACAAAAAACAAACCAAAAAAAACCCCCTCAATTAAATACAGATGCCTCAATTAGATACACTTGGGAGACCAGAGGGCTTCCCAAGTGGCTCAGTGGTAAAGAATCTGCCTGCCAATGCAGGAGATGTCTGTTCAATCCCTGGGTCGGGAAGATTCTCTGGAGAAGGAAATGGCAACCCAAACCAGTATTCTTGCCTGGAGAATCCCATGAACAGAGACGCTTTATGGGCTACAGTCCATAGGGTCTCAAAGAGTTAGATATGACTGAGCATGCACTCACAGGATACCAGAAGAAGCAGCTCTCACAAAAGGAAGAAGAAAATATCTTCTTTTCTGGCAAGAACTTAACCAATAAAAAGACATGCACCGTGTTTACTACAGCCTCCCCAACTTCCCCTTTCTCTCTAAGAAAGCATTCTTCTTCCCTCCCTTTACCTGCACACGGTTCACGAAGTTTGCAGACCTCGCAATTCTCTTCTGAATCCAAATCAACCCATCTTTGCTGGAGGAATAACTGATAGTCAACTTGTTTTAGGTCAACTGTTTGGTCTTCCTTAATTACTATATGTACTCTCCTTCTGTAAATGATGATTTCTAAAGGAGGCAATTTCATGACTCAAACAGTTTTCATAAACTATCATGCAGAAAAATATATCTTCCATTTTATACTATAATTGAACAACTATTTTATCTCAAAAACATAATATCATTTCAGAAAATTTTAATGGCATCTTTAAAAGGAAGATGAAAGATTAACTCAACATTGACTGAAACCACACATTTAACAAACATAGTAGTTTTCAATGTTTTGTAAGCATAATTAAGGAGCATGTTTTGCTTTTTGAAATGTATTTATCTCCTGTCTTCATGTTTCCTAAACTAATGCCTGCATCTACTTTTGGAAAGTAATAATTACTCCACCAAATGGCACTTTTCCAGTGAAATCTATTATCTTTGAAATCTAGTTCTTACTTTCTTCTTAGTTTCATTTCCTTCTAATTGAGTAGAATTTCCTGATATGAAAGAGACTTCACATACCACTATTACTACTACCAAATAATAATAAAATTTGAAATGCTACAATATTGTCCATGTGTGTTCAAAGAAAAAAATGAATTTCAATTTCCACCTTAGAGTTTGTACATGTGCACAGAAAATCACCTTCAACTGGTGCTGCATGAAGAACTGATTATAAGAGCAAAAAACAAGTAAACTAAACATGTAAACACAAAGAAGCGAAAAATTAAAAATGCATAGGGAATTACCAGGAGATACTAACAGCAATGTGGAAAGATCTTTAAGATTTATTCTTCAATAGTACAAGTTCAGGTTGTAAAACATATAAATTATGATACCATTCATAGAAATCACATATATACTCATACCAATATGCACATCAATAAAGTATTTCTCTATTGGTATAGGTATCTATGCCAAAGGTTACAGTGGTCCCTTTGGAGACTGGATGGGGGTGGGCAAATGGTAATAAGTGGAAAATTTTATACAAATCATTTTTATGGTAATAATGAATTATAAATATATTTTAAAATAAAGTGAAAACTGCATACTTCCTCATTTTATGCCTAAGTTCCTTTCCCTCAATTTCTAAGCATTCAAAATTAAAGTGTTAAGAATGTTACTCTAATGTATATCAAAATCACAATGAGGTATCACCTCACACCAGTCAGAATGACAGTCATCAAAAAGTCTGCACATAACAAATGCCACTAAGAGTGCGGAGCAAAGGGAAACCTCCTACACTATTGGTAGGAAATATAAATTGGTGCAGCCACTGTGGAAAACAATATGGAAGTTCCTCAGAAAACTAAAATTAGAATTACCGTTGATCCAGCAATCCCAGTCCTGGCATACACATGGAGAAAACTATAACTCAGAAAGATGTATGCAATCCCTTTGTTCATAACAGCATTATTCACAATAGCCAAAATATGGAAACAAACTAGATATCCATCAACAGATGAATGGATAAAGAAGATGTGGTGCACACACACACACAACAGAATACTGCTGCTAAGTCGCTTCAGTCGTGTCCGACTCTGTGCGACCCCACAGACGGAAGCTCACCAGGCTCCTCTGTCCCTGGGATTCTCCAGGCAAGAACACTGGAGTGGGTTGCCATTTCCTTCTCCAATGCATGGAAGTGAAAAGTCAAAGTGAAGTCGCTCAGTCGTGTCCGACTCTTAGCGACCCCATGGACTGGAGCCTACCAGGATCTTCCGTCCATGGGATTTTCCAGGCAAAAGTAGTGGGGTGGGGTGCCATTGCCTTCCCCGCAACAGAGTACTACTCAGCCATAAATAAAGAATAAAATAATGCAATTTGCAGTAACATGAAGGCAACTAGATGTTATCAAACTAAGTCAGAAAGAGAAAAACAAATACCATATGATATCACTTACATGTGGAATTTAAAATACAGCACAAATGAACCTATCTACCAAACAGCAACAGTCTCACAGACACAGAAATTAGACTTGCAGTTGCCAACGTGGGGAAGGGGAGGGAGAGTGACAGACTGGGAATTTGAGGTTGGTAGATGCAAACTATTACATTTAGAAAGGATAAACAAGGTCCTACTGTATAGCACAGGTAACTATGTCCAATCTCCTGGGATAAACCATAATGGAAAATCATTTTTAAAAGTGCGTGTGTGTAAAACTGAGTCAGTTTGCTGTACGGCAGAGAGTAGTAAAATATGGTAAATCGACTATACTACAATTTAAAAAAAAAAAGAATATTTCTTTAGATTATGGTAACATATTGCATATTTCCTTCCTGATAATCTTCCAAAGAAATTGTTAATGCACTAAATGATATTCTCTTGTGCCGCTTTATTTTCATGTTTCATTAAAAAGTTACTCTAGGGGCCCCCCTGGTGGCTCAGTGGTAAAGACTCTGCCAGCCAATGTAGGAAACATGAGTTCGATTCCTGATCTGGGAAGATCCCACATGCCACGAGGCAAACAAGCCCATGTGCTACAACTACTGACTACTGAGCATGTGCTCTAGAACCCGGGAGCCACAACTACTGAGCCCATGTGCTGCAACTACTAAAGCCCATGTGCCTAGAGCCTGTTCTCTGCAACAAAATGAGTCACAACGAGAAGCCTGAGCACTTCAACGAGAGAGTAGCCCCCTCTCTGCAACTAGAGAAAAAGCCTGTGCAGCGACAAAGACCCAGCACTGTCAAAAATAAATTATAATAAAAACAGACTATAAGAAAGTACCTATATTTTATTTGCATTCAATATAGGAACAAAAAAATGATTCTGAAAAATATATCAGGTTAGCATACTGACTATTCAATCTGTACATTAAGTAAAAAGCACTTTTGAAGTGTTTAAATACTTCCTCAGAAAAAGTGAAGGGAGCTAACAGAGCACATGTTTCCATGTTGTAGAAAGCTCACTGTGGTTGATTAAGTTGTCACTTACAGATTAGCTTTATTTTATGATTAAAAAGACTGCCATAACTTGGAAAGTGTGGGCTACCCTCTCAGTAACAGATGACACTGCTGACCATAATGTGTTCTATTTTTCACCTCTGCTGCTGTTGCTGCTGCTAAGTCGCTTCAGTCGTATCCGACTCTGTGTGACCCCTCTGATGGCAGTCCGCCAGGCTCCCCCGTCCCTGGGATTCTCCAGGCAAGAACACTGGAGTGGGTTGCCATTTCCTTCTCCAATGTTTGAAAGTGAAAAGCAAAAGTGAAGCTGCTCAGTAGTGTCCAACTCTTCATGACCCCATGAACTGGAGCCCACCAGGCTCCTCCATCCATGGGATTTTCCAGGCAAGAGTACTGGAATGGGGTGCCATTGCCTTCTCAATTTTTCACCTCTACATGTCAAATTATCTCAAATACATTTATTAATAGCTGTTATTGCATGCATTCATAACTGGCATGGGACCTAAAATGTCTCTGACTTGTTAGGGAAGTGTACACATCTGTGGGGACCTACATTTTCTATGAAAACCCATAAATCTACTTTCTTAAATAGTTACTTTTTAATTTTATGGTGTATTGATTTCCTCTATTAAAGCCTTTGAAATATCTGAATCTTGTCATCACAATCAATGAACAAATACCTCTTTAGGGCTTCCCTGGTGGTTCAGATAGTAAAGAATCTGCCTGCAATGCAGAAGACCCAGGTTTGATCCCTGGGTTGGGAAGAACCCCTGGAGAAGGGAAATGGTAACTCACTCCAATATTCTTGCCTGGATAATTTCATGGACAGAGGAGCTTGGCAGGACAAGAGGAACTTGGCATGGACAGAGGAGCAGGCAGTCCATGGAGTTGACAAGAGTTGGACACAACTCAGAACCAATGAAAAAACATCTCTTTAGCTATGCTCAAACCAAAAAAAAAGAGAAAATGCTTTCTTAGAATCAGCATAAATTAATGAGTCCCCCAAACTCTGGTGCCTATTAAGAAAAAAGATTTGAGACCTCAAATTCCAATGTTCATTTTTTCCAAAAAACAACTGATAAAACACCCTACTGCTAAGTCACTTCAGTCGTGTCCGACTCTGTGTGACCCCATAGAAGGAAGCCCACCAGGCTCCCCCGTCCCTGGGATTCTCCAGGCAAGAACAGTGGAGTGGGTTGCCATTTCCTTCCCCAATGCATGAAAGTGAAAAATGAAAGTGAAGTCGCTCAGTCGTGTCCGACTCTTAGCGACCCCATGGACTGGAGCCTACCAGGATCCTCCGTCCATGGGATTTTCCAGGCAAAAGTACTGGGGTGGGGTGCCATCGCCTTCCCCGAAAACACCCTAACGAGTGCACAAATGAGGTACTGATTAATTGTACTAACCAACACATTAGAATACCACAGCAATGAAGTGCAAAAATCTCCAAAGTCAAAATCTCTTATATCATCTATAAATGCACATTAAATTCTGGACCACAATCACAATTAGTGTGATGAGATGTTCACAACAGGAGACGTGTAGAGGTTTTTCCATATCATTACCAATCTTGGGTATATGTTTACAGAAAGGAATAGACATGAGTATAGTAGAATTCATTAAAAAAAAAATTAAATGTTCACAGGATATGACTCGACTATGTTATTTTGCTCTTGGAGATGAGTTGAAAATTTTATTTCCTAAGTTTTGCATATAATTTGGGCTTCCCTGGTGGCTCAGATGGTAAAGCGTCTGCCTGCAATGTGAGAGACCCGGGTTCAATTCCTGGGTTGGGAAGATCCTCTGGAGAAGGAAATGGCGATTGACTCCAGCACTCTTGCCTGGAAAATCCCATGGATGGAGGAGCCTGATAAGCTACAGTCCATGGGGTCGCAAAGAGTCAGACATGACTGAGCAACTTCACTATAGTGACTAATATCTCCAACACTTAAGGCTTCCCTGGTGATCTAGTGGTTAAGAATCCACCTGCCAACGCAGGGAAGATGAGTTCAATCTCTGGTCTGAGAGGATCCTACATGCCTCTGAACAACTAGGTCCACAAGCCACAACTACTGAAGCCTAGGCACTTTAGAGCCTGTGCTCCACAAGAGAAGGTACCGCAGGCAGAAGTCCGAGAATCAAAATAAAGAGTAGACGCTGCTTACCACAAGAGCATGCCTGTGCTCAGCAAAGACCCAGCACAGCCAAAAATGAAATAAATAAATACATTTTTAAAAATAAACAAAACAAAATCTCCAACACTCAATTCATGGCATGATGAATCATTTCACTTCTAATGTCTTGTGGCATCAATTCACTGCATAATGAATTGGTACACTTCTAATGTCTCGTGGCAGAATCAGACAGTTGTGTACACTCTCATTCATTCTCCCCAGCCTCTGTAATGTCCCATTACCAAGGACTGGAAGAAACACAAGCTGGAATCAAGATTGCCGGGAGAAATATCAATAACCTCAGATATGCGGATGATACCACCCTTATGGCAGAAAGTGAAGAGGAACTAAAAAGCCTCTTGATGAAAGTGAAAGTGGAGAGTGAAAAGGTTGGCTTAAAGCTCAACATTCAGAAAACGAAGATCATGGCATCTGGTCCCATCACTACATGGGAAATAGATGGAGAAACTATCAGACTTTCTTTTTCTGGGCTCCAAAATCACTGCAGATGGTGACTGCAGCCATGAAATTAAAAGACGCTTACTCCTTGGAAGGAAAGTTATGACCAACCTAGATAGCATATTCAAAAGCAGAGACATCACTTTGCCAACAAAGGTTCACCTAGTCAAGGCTATGGTCTTTCCTGTGGTCATGTATGGATGTGAGAGCTGGACTGTGAAGAAGGCTGAGCGCCGAAGAATTGATGCTTTTGAACTGTGGTGTTGGAGAAGACTCTTGAGAGTCCCTTGGACTGCAAGGAGATCCAACCAGTCCATTCTGAAGGAGATCAGCCCTGGGATTTCTTTGGAAGGAATGATGCTAAAGCTGAAACTCCAGTATTTTGGCCACCTCATGCGAAGAGTTGACTCATTGGAGAAGACTCTGATGCTGGGAGGGATTGAGGGCAGGAGGAGAAGGGGACGACAGAGGATGAGATGGCTGGATGGCATCACTGACTCAATGAATGTGAGTCTGAGTGACCTGCGAGAGCTGGTGATGGATAGGGAGGCCTGGCGTGCTGCGGTTCACGGGGTCGCAAAGGGTCAGACACAACTGAGCGACTGATCTGATCTGTGCCCACCCAAGGGACTACATTCCTTACCTCCTTAGGCTGGTGTGGCCAGTTGGAACAAGAACAAATATACCAAAATATTGTGTGAACACATTTTAGCAAGTTTGCTTAAGGAGGAAGTGAGCTTTTACTTAATCATGCTGGTTTGCCTTCAGTTAGCCAGTCCATTCTAAAGGAGATCAGTCCTGGGCGTTCTTTGGAAGGAATGATGCTAAAGCTGAAACTCCAATGCTTTGGCCACCTCATGCGAAGAGTTGACTCAATGGAAAAGACTCTGATGCTGGGAGGGATTGAGGGGCAGGAGGAGAAGGGGATGACAGAGGATGAGATGGCTGGATGGCATCACTGACTCAATGGAGGTGAGTCTGAGTGACCTCTGGGAGTTGGTGATGGACAGGGAGGCCTGGCATGCTGCGACTCATGGGGTCATAAAGAGTCAGACATGACTGAGCGACTGAACTGAATTGAGACATACTTTAATCCATTGTTCTATTGTGCAACTGTATGCATTATTTTGTTTGGGAATAGAAATAAAACCTTTGTATGGCAGGGAAGGAGTGGGGTCAGCTTTAGTCTTTTTAGGAATTAACCCCACATTTGTTACAGCAGATACATATGCTATTACTTCCTTATACTTAATATTTTACCTTTCATGATGTTTGTTTTCTGCTTTATGAGGTAAGATCTGGCTTCTGTTCCACCAGTTTTCCCTGTGCTACTCCTTTTTACACTTTGCTCCAAGCTAATTGTTTTCAGGTGGTCTGACATCCTATTTTTATGCCCCTTTTCATTGCTTTGCCCATGATTTTGCCCCCTTTACCAATTTAGTCACCCTTCAGAACTTATTCCTAAGTTTACTTCCCTCACTGAGTAAGATCCACTGGATACATGGTCTGGACATATTGCATACCTTTCTGCATAGAACTTAGTATAGTTGCACTTTTTTTGTTAACTGGTAAAATTACATGTTCAATGTATTTCTCTCCAACTAGATTTTAAATTCCATTAAAATATCATCTGCATCTTTTTTGGTAATCTGTTTTTTCCTAGTGCTCAACACAATTCATGTTCCAGAGTGAGCACTTAGTAAATAAAGAGAATTTCTTCAGATCAGATCAGATCAGATCAGTCGCTCAGTCGTGTCCAACTCTTTGTGACCCCATGAACTGCAGCACGCCAGGCCTCCCTATCCATCACCAGCTCTCGCAGGTCACTCAGACTCACATTCATCGAGTCAGTGATGCCATCCAGCCATCTCATCCTCTGTCGTCCCCTTCTCCTTCTGCCCTCAATCCCTCCCAGCATCAGAGTCTTCGCCAATGAGTCAACTCTTCCCATGAGGTGGCCAAAATACTGGAGTTTCAGCTTTAGCATCATTCCTTCCAAAGAAATCCCAGGGCTGATCTCCTTCAGAATGGACTGGTTGGATCTCCTTGCAGTCCAAGGGACTCTCAAGAGTCTTCTCCAACACCACAGTTCAAAAGCATCAATTCTTCAGTGCTCAGCCTTCTTCACAGTCCAGCTCTCACATCCATACATGACCACAGGAAAGACCATAGTCTTGAGTAGGCGAACCTTTGTTGGCAAAGTGATGTCTCTGCTTTTGAATATACTATCTAGGTTGGTCATAACTTTCCTTCCAAGGAGTAAGCGTCTTTTAATTTCATGGCTGCAGTCACCATCTGCAGTGATTTTGGAGCCCAGAAAAATAAAGTCTGACACTGTTTCCACTGTTTCCCCATCTATTTCCCATGTAGTGATGAGACCAGATGCCATGATCTTTGTTTTCTGAATGTTGAAAAGAGAATTTCTTATCCATGTTAATAAACCTGATAATTACATGAAGTGGGGCCAGCAAGGAGAGAGGGGCATGCAAATGTAACACACCTGTACTCTAAAAGCAACTGCAAGGAAGCAGAGATTGCCTACACTGACATTCTCAACTCTAAAAGTATGTATAAGTTGTACTTTTCAATGGAACTGAAGATTGTTTAATAGATTTTGCAAAATTAATACTGAATTGTGAAGACAGCAAACCTATCGTCTTGAAGAGGATGAAAGAAAATCCAGTGAAAGACAAGTGAAATTACTTGGAAAGTAAACCTAACTTAAGTTGAAGAGAATAAATAAATTTAATTCAAGGAAAATTTTGGACTTTTTTCTGGTCTGTGCCCCATCTTCCCTAGCTTCATTTCCTTTATAAATTACTACTAGTTATCCTGCTAAATAGTACTCCTGGTTATGTCACATCTTTGTAAAATCTTTTAGAGGTTCTCCGTAGACCACAGCAGATATATCACTGTGTATTATTAAGAATACTCACAAAAAGAAGAACTGTAATTTTTATCATTCATTCTTAATGGATTTTATTGTTAGATGTTTGGAGAGTAGCTTTCTATTTACAGTTTTAAATAATTCACAGCTCAAAGCAATCAGCATGGATTTTAAAAGAGTTTGAAAAAGTCCAAGTATCTATACTTTAGTGCCTCACATTCAACAAGAACTGGCAATCTGATTCTTAGCTGGATTATTCTCATGTACAATGTCTTCATTTTCAGGAGTTGAAATCATGCGTGACAAACTAATTTTCTTCATTATGTTACAGGATACTCTAAGTATTACCAAGAGAGATTGCAGAGAGTAAATCAATTTAAGTGTGAAGAACAATATAATGAAAATTTAGTTTCAGATCATACTTTGGGAATAAACTTAAACACCTACTCTTTTAATTGTTAAACATAATTTGTCTGTGGATGTTGGGGGTTCCAGTACAAGATGGTGATGCAGGAGTCCCAGGAGGCTCTTGGACTCATCTCTTTCCACAAACACACCAAATCTGTAGCTACATACTGAACAACTTCCTCTGAAGAAAAGCTAAAAACCAAGCAACTCATTTGCATAGGCTAATAAGAGAAAGCCCACGGTGAAGCTGGTGGGAGACGGTGGAATACAATCTCACCATAAATGCCACCCATAGAGCAGAGACCCACAATCTGGAGCGAACTCAATCAGGAGCTTTTCTCCCTGTGGAACAAAGGGTTTGAACTCCACATTGAGCGCCTCAACTTTTAAGACCTGCAGCTGAGAAATGAGTTCCCTAAAACATCTAACTTTAAAAACCCACCTCCAACAAGACTAGTATTAAACTAAGAAATGCTTTTAAATGGCTCATTTGACTCACCTGACCAAGGGCTCAATGCACAGGCTGCCAACCCAGAAACTTCAGATTTAAGTGAACAAGACTCCAGCCTTGCTTGCTAATCTTAAAGCATCAGCCTGAGAGGCAGGCATCTAACTGAGTTCACATCCAGGGACCTGCTGGCTGGTGGCATTGCCTTCAACAGTCCCTCTTCCTTGCTCTGTTGCTCTGTCAAGCAGGCACCATCTTTTTTTTTTTTTTTTTAAGCATTGCTTTCTGGGTCCCCTCCAACATTCTGCTTCAGCTGGAGCCACTTATATGCTCCGCCCCCTGCGTCCTTTTACCTATAGCAGACACCATCTTTTTTTTTTTTTTTTTAAATTCTAAGCTTTTTTCTTTTTCTTTTTCTTTTTTCACCATGGTGCCTTCTACACTCTCTCTATGCCTTCCTCCTGAACATAAATACCTCTCAGAGGGGAGTTTAACACACATCTAGTGCTCCCGGTTTGGGGAGGGGCTGGGTGGGCTGTCGCTCAGGGGACATCCCTTAACTGCTTGTCTCTGGAGGCCAGGGGGATATATGATCCTGGGCTCAACCAGAGAACCATTTCTTGGCCAACTACCACCTCAGGCACTGTACAGAGACCAGAATGAATGATCAGTCTTTCTGAGGAAAAGGCCTACTTACCTCTCCTGGAGGTTTGGCTTGAGGGGCAGGCTTCTGGCCCAAAGCAGAACTTACTGCCTAGGAAGGGCCTCGGTGGGGGCAGGTCTGTACGAAGACAGTTACACAGGCAGTCTTTGCGCTCTCCCTCTGCCTTGCTCCAGCTCCCTGGTGTGTCCCCTAAAGGAACTTATCTCCTTGTCCAACAACCCAAGTTTTCGGCCTGGTACCAGAGAACACTTCTACATTGCCTTGGCTCTGGTGGCCAATGGGGCTTATGCTTCTGGGTCCCACGGGATTTCAATCAAGGGACAAGGAGTTCTTAAAGGGCTACCGCCCCCAGGGCGCAGCAAAAGGCAACAGAAACAGGAGATCAGTCTTTCTATGAAAGGACCCTGTTCATTTACTAACAGGTTTTCTGAGAGTTTCTCACAAAATACTCATCTAAGGGTTGAGTGTAATCCTTTCCAAAGACCTCAGAGGACTGGTGCTATGTCTTCCACTCTCCAGAGCATCACAGACATATCCATAGTTAATAATACTCTACTGGGCTGCCACCTATGGGGTCGCACAGAGTCAGACACGACTGAAGTGACTTAGCAGCAGCAGCAGCATATTTAAAAGTAGCTAGGAGAAGGAGTCTTCCAAGTTCCCATCACAATAAATAACTATGTATGCTGACAGATGTTACCTAGACTTATTGCAGTAATTATTTTGCAATATACACAGATAGCAAATCATTATATTGTATACTTGAAATTAACATAATTTTATCAATTATATTCCAATTAAAAAAAAAGAATAATTTGTGGGAGCTGCACACTACTTACTGGTGATAGCAATGATCATAAATACAGGCTCCAGCTGATGAGTTGCAAGTAAGGATGAGAACTTTGTGGGCACTCAATAAGCCCTTGTTGATGAGAACACTGTTTTTCCTCCAGTATAATTGCCTAGTCATTTTTACATACAATGATGGAAGTTCTTAGCACACCTCTGAGTAGAAATGAGGACTCATTAGATATGATTAATGGCCTATATATACATAAATTATTTTCTTTTAGAGCAGAATTTCAAAAAGACAATTTAGAGGACATTCTTATTGATAAAATAATTATTATACTTTTTTTCTTTTCCAGTAATGTCCTCAGTATTTTAAAACTAACTTCAGATAGCATAACTAGAATATTAAAAAATAACCCTTGACAAGAAAGTTCTGATGAAAAATATACCAATTCTTCTTCAGAGTTTAGGGACTAGAAAACACAATTTTATACCACAAAATATTTGAAATTTTAGTATTCCAGAAGTTCTGAATTTATATGACAAAAGCTTGCCTATGACCAAAGAAAACTTATCTTTCAGGTAATGAAAAGCAAATCAAATGAGCAACTACGAATAATACAAACAACACATTTATTTAGAAAAATAAACTGAAAATGCTGTTTGTGTAGTACATTTCCCCATGAGGCATAGATAAATGGCTATAAAAATCTCTTATATGTCAAATACAAATTACAAATGATTTTGTTAAGAGAACAAATAGATGTTCAACACAGATGTTTAGTGTACAGTTCACTGTATTTGACTTCTTTGCTGTTAATGATATAAAATGATCCTCACTAAAAAAAAAAAAAAAAAGAAAACAATTTTTGATCCCTTTTTCATTCATTCGACCACCCTGATGCTTTTTCATTATTATTCTGTAGTTGTTCGTTAATCTGAGATAAGTCCATTTTTTTATAACTTGATTTTTTTTATTGAAGAAACAGAAATCAATGCCTGGAGAATTCTTACATGTTTCCTTTTTGGACTCCTGCAAGAAAATGTTTGTTGTGGTCTCAAAACTTATGGGACCATCTGTGCAAATAACAGCACACATCATTACCCTGAATGGAAGTGACAGTGCAAATAGTAGAAGTGCATTGGGAAGTAATCAGTAAGAACTGACCCCCCCCTCTCAACTAGTATGAAGTGAAGGATCGAATGCAGAAACTTTTCAAGCAATTGACAATAATACTCTTACACCATTATGGCTTTGAAGGTGTATACACAAGATGACAAATGTCCTCTCTCTTTGCAAACAGCAACATTCTGTCCTTATACTGTTCATTGCGGCAATATTCCTCTGTTCAGTTTTTGTTGTTGTATGTTTTTATTTCTGTTTTGTTTACATATTCTGAAATGCTGAGTAGTTCTAGCTATAGACACTTATTTCTATACTTTCACCTTCCCAAATGATACATCAATTTATAATTTACTGGCTCAATTACTAAATATAAATTTGGGGAGGTTCACATCTGGGGATAATTTCAATGATAAAGTGAGATGAATTTTGCTTGTTTGCTTTTTGGTTTTTTTGTAGGCTTGCTTATTTAGTCTTTTTCATTTCATTTCTTTTTTTTTTTTAATCTTCTTGGTAATTTCTGAAGACATTTAAGGCTGTGGCTTTTTTTTTTGCCCCCAGGGCTCTGCTCATGGCTGTCAGACTAGAGGCAGATAGTTTTAAGCAGACCATATCGGTGATCATTTGTGCTCCAAGTTGAGGGGTTTGCTGCTCCAAGATAGACAGTTTTCTGGTTATTTCAAAATTAGATCTCGCCTCAAGAAGTCATAATGATGAATCTGAAGTGAGAAAAATGAACTGACATGCCTCCAAATAAAGGTGTTCCTTCCAACCTGAAGGAGCTGTCAGAAAAAAGAAAATAAAAGACAAAATATCAGGAAATAGCAAGTATGGTTTAATAAAGCATATAAAAATTATTTAAAATGAAGAAATAATTTGTTAGTAGTATGCAATTTAAAGTTCTTTGAATAATTAACGATTTTACTTTAAAAGTATAATCACATTTTGAACATATATTCCATTTAAATTTTATATATAAAAATTATATTTGATAACAGTCATCAAAATTTAGTAGCAGCATGTTTATATTTCAATTAAAGATCTTCTCTTACCTCTGACAGTTTTTAAAACTTAGGATAAATTTGTCCACTTGTACCAAGTTCTCAAAATAGTTCATAAATTTTAAGACAATAAACTTTTCAACATGCATCACCCTCAAAAAAGAATTAATCAAGAAATCAGACCTATTAAGGTAGAGCCTTCATTTTCAATTACCAAACAGTATTTTCAAAACATTTTGCCTAAGGTAATGTTTCATTGCAATTTATATAGTCAAAATATATTATCAAACTGCCAAAAGACACCGTTTTTCATGATATGCCACAACTGCCCAAGAACTAGCCTTTCTTTAGAAATTATGGTACTTTCAAATTAGTACCTTAAAATAATGTATATCCACATTTGTAATTAATGAATAAATTTTTCTGAAAACACTGGAAAATAAAACCTAGCCATAATTTTCACCCTGCCCTCCTGACCTCAAACAGACTTAGCACCACTAATGTTGAGCAAGTATGGTCTTCTCTTTACATTATGATGTAATAGAGAATATTTTTGCAATAATTTACTATAATATATCCCAAAAGTTATTAAAATAAATCTTAGGCCATAATTGAATAGCAAATTATTAGAAATCTCAGAGACACAGAGTAATGGTTTTAAGTATATTTTTAATCCCTTAAATCCATCTGAGAACCCCCTGTTTTAAATCTTATCATTTGAGGGTAGGTGAGGCCCAAGTTCACGGAGAAGGAAATGGCACCCCACTCCAGTATTCTTGCCTAGAAAATCCCATGGACAGAGGAGACTGGTGGGCTGCAGTCCATGGGGTCGCTAGGAGTCGGACACGACTGAGCGACTTCACTTTCACTTTTCACTTACATGCATTGGAGAAGGAAATGGCAACCCACTCCAGTGTTCTTGCCTGGAGAATCCCAGGGACGGAGAAGCCTGGTGGGCTGCCATCTCTGGGGTCGCACAGAGTCGGACACGACTGAAGCGACTTAGCAGCAGCAGCAGAGGCCCAAGTTCAAGATATTTTATCCAATACACAGACATACATATAGACAACAGCATAAATCTTTTAGTCCTGTGAGAGACCCTTAATAATTACCATTCTATTGGATGAATTAGAATTATTTTCATTTTTACTCTCAACTACCAAGATACAGTCCCACAATGAAATAATTTAAATAATCAAAATGAAAAAAATAATGCTTTCATTCAAGTCTAAGATTAAAACTAAAGAAGTCACCCAACATAATTAGTAAATGTGTGTTGAGGACTTAATCTGGCCCATCATTAAAGATGTTTTATGAAAGAGAAATCATAGAAGATAAGCTTTTGTCGTGTAGTTGTTTAAGATGATGCGAGACTGTATCAGTACAGAGGAGTGGAGAAGGCTGGACTGAACTGGCCTAACCTGTACTTAGTGCAACATGGCTTGTATATGCCTGTGTAATTTTGTATCGCCTAGAAATATAAATCCTTTATATATGCTTTTCTTTTGCTTATATATAGGAAATTGGCATTCAAATAATTGCTAATATATTAGCAACAGTTCTACAATAATTAAACTTTCAGTTTTACTATTAAAAGTATGCAAAATACAAAACGGTGACTTTCTACAAATATATAGGAACATAATTCATGTACTTGAGACCAAGACAAAAGTCAATGTACCAATTATATTTTCACCCACTCCAGTATTCTAGCCTGGCAAAACCCATGGATGGAGAAGCCTGGTAGGCTGCAGCCCATGGGGTCGTGAAGAGTCAGACACGACTGAGAGACTTCCCTTTCACTTTTCACTTTCATGCATTGGAGAAGGAAATGGCAACCCACTCCAGTGTTCTTGCCTGGAGAATCTCAGGGATGGGGGAACCTGGTGGGCTGCCGTCTATGGGGTTACACAGAGTCAGACACGACTGAAGCAACTTAGCAGCAGGAGCAGCTCTGTGATATAGAACTCCTTAGTAGGCTACATCATTGTTTATTACAGCTTACTGAAACTGGTAAAACAATCTATCATTCATTCTAAAATATGTATTCACCATCCATTGTATATCAAATATGCTCTAGGAATCAGAGATTCAAAAATGTAATCTCTTTTTGCCCTCAAAAAGATTAGTATTAGAATGTAATAGTCATAGTAAAAAAAAGAGTTGTGCCATAAAATATATTTAAGATAACGAATTGGAATATGTGAGTAGAAGCCTACAGAAAAAGACATTTGAACTGAGGCTTGATGGATGGGTTGGAGTTTGCAAAAGTGATGCATTGCTATTTATTATGAAATGTAAGTATTTCAGATGGAGAGTACTGCATGGGCAAAGGTACAGAAGCAGGGGAGAGTGTGGTACCTTTAATATTGTAAAGAATAGAAGTGGAGGGAGAAAATATGAGGCTCAGTTCAGTTCAGTCGCTCAGTCATGTCCAACTCTTTGCGACCCCATGAATCGCAGCACACCAGGCCTCCCTGTCCATCACCAACTCCTGGAGGTCACCCAGACTCATATCCATCGAGTCAGTGATGCCATCCAGCCATCTCATCCCCTGTCGTCCCCTTCTCCTCCTGCCCTCAATCCCTCCCAGCATCAGAGTCTTCTCCAATGAGTCAACTCTTCGCATGAGGTAGCTAAAATATTGGAGTTTCAGCTTTAGCATCATTCCTTCCAAAGAAATCCCAGGGCTGATCTCCTTCAGAATGGACTGGTTGGATCTCCTTGCAGTTCAAAAACATCAATTCTTCAGTGCTCAGCCTTCTTCACAGTCCGACTCTCACATCCATACATGACCACAAGAAAAACCGTAGCCTTGACTAGACGGACCTTTGTTGGCAAAGTAATGTCTTTGCTTCTCAATATGCTATCTAGGTTGGTCATAACTTTCCTTCCAAGGAGTAAGCTAGCAGGGGCTAAAAATTTCTTTTATTCTATGTGAAAATATTTAGATTTTTATCTTAAATGTACTAGGAACGACTGGAGAATTCTGATGAGAAGAGTGGCTGGAGGAAATGTGGAAAGTACAATGCAAGGGAAGAGGGATGCATATGGCAGACATTTACAGAAAAGCAATGGCAAAGCCATTGGCTGAAAGCAACAGCTAATAATTCCAGTTGCAGATGCTTTCTTAGTGGCAAACTGAAGAGAGAAAAATAACTCATTCTTTCTTACTTCACTGGGACAGGGTTTAAATTTTTTTTTTTTCTACCTATTTAGATAAGAGCAAACATTATGAAACTTTCCTTGTTCCACCAAGTTTTTCATGGAAGCAGATACTGCCTCTGAGCCCTAAGTACATTTAAAGTAGAGAATAAAATCTTCTATTCAATAACTAGTACATGTCTAAGTCCTCAATTAGATTCTAAGCTTGGGTATTAAAGAACACATTTAAGTCTTGCTGAGTTTTGAAAATGCATTGCCAATATCCAGGTCTTTCACTGTATGGTATTAGATATCAATTCAATCTGTTAATCTCAGACTCAAATATTTCCTCCCACTAAAGAAAACTCCAAATAACATTTTGTGTATAATTTCACAATTAAAATTTTTCATCTATTAGTGTCCTCTTTGATTTCTTTCACCAGTATTTTATAGTTTTCTATATATAGGTCTTTAGTTTCTTTAGGTAGATATATTCCTAAGTATTTTATTCTTTTCATTGCAATGGTGAATGGAATTCTTTCCTTAATTTCTCTTTCTATTTTCTCATTGTTAGTGTATAGGAATGCAAGGGATTTCTGTGTGTTGATTTTATATCCTGCAACTTTACTATATTCATTTAGTTCTAATGATTTTCTGGTGGAGTCTAGGGTTTTCTATGTAGAGGATCATGTCATCTGCAAACAGTGAGAGTTTTACTTCTTCTTTTCCAATTTGGATTCCTTTTATTTCTTTTTCTGCTCTGATTGCTGTGGCCAAAACTTCCAAAACTATGTTGAATAGTAATGGTGAAAGTGGGCACCCTTGTCTTGTTCCTGACTTTAAAGGAAATGCTTTCAATTTTTCACCACTGAGGATAATGTTTGCTGTGGGTTTGTATAGCTTTTATTATGTTGAGGTATGTTCCTTTTATTCCTGCTTTCTGGAGAGTTTTTATCATAAATAGATGTTGAATTTTGTCAAAGGCTTTCTCTGCATCTATTGAGATAATCATATGGTATTTATTTTTCAATTTGTTAATGTGGTGTATTACATTGATTGATTTGCAAATATTGAAGAATCCTTGCATCCTTGGGATAAAGCCCACTTGGTCATGGTGTATGATCTTTTTAATGTGTTGTTGGATTCTGATTGCTAGAATTTTGTTAAGGATTTTTGCATCTATGTTCACCAGTGATATTGGCCTGTAGTTCTTTTTTTTTTGTGGCATCTTTGTCAGGTTTTGGTATTAGGGTGATGGTGGCCTCATAGAATGAGTTTGGAAGTTTACCTTCCTCTGCAATTTTCTGGAAGAGTTTGAGTAGGATAGAAATTATACCATGTTCATGGATTGGAAGAATCAATATAGTGAAAATGAGTATACTATCCAAAGCAATTTATAGATTCAATGCAATCCCTATCAAGCTACCAACAGTCTTCTTCACAGAGCTAGAACAAATAATTTCACAATTTATATGGAAATACAAAAAACCTCGAATAACCAAAGCTATCTTGAGAAAGAAGAATGGAACTGGGGGAATCAATCTGCCTGACTTCAGGCTCTACTACAAAGCCACAGTCATCAAGACAGTATGGTACTGGCACAAAGACAGAAATATAGATCAATGGAACAAAATAGAAAGCCCAGAGATAAATCCACACACATATGGACACCTTATCTTTGACAAAGGAGGCAAGAATATACAATGGATTAAAGACAATCTCTTTAACAAGTGGTGCTGAGAAAACTGGTCAACCACTTGTAAAAGGATGAACTAGAGCACTTTCTAACACCATACACAAAAATAAACTCAAAATGGATTAAAGATCTAAACGTAATCCAGCAATCCCACTGCTGACCATACACACTGAGGAAACCAGAATTGAAAGAGACATGTGTACCCCAGTGTTCATCGCAGCACTATTTATAACAGCCAGGACATGGAAGCAACCTAGATGTCCATCCACAGATGAATGGATAAGAAAGCTGTGGTACATATACACAATGGAGTATTACTCAGCCATTAAAAAGAATACATTTGAATCAGTTCTAATGAGGTGGATGAAACTGAAGCCTATTATGCAGAGTGAAGTAAGCCAGAAGGAAAAACACAAATACAGTATACTAATGCATATATATGGAATTTAGAAAGATGGTAACAATAACCCTGTATACGAGACAGCAAAAGAGACACTGATGTATAGAACAGTCTTTTGGACTCTGTGGGAGAGGGAGAGGGTGAGATGATTTGGGAGAATGGCATTGAAATATGTATAGTATCATATGAAATGAGTCGCCAGTCCAGGTTCAATGCACAATACTAGATGCTTGGGGCTGGTGCACTGGGACGACCCAGAGGGATGGTATGGGGAGGGAGGAGGGAGGAGGGTTCAGGATGGGGAACACATGTATACCTGTGGTGGATTCATTTTGATATATGGCAAAACCAATACAATATTGTAAAGTTAAATAAAATAAAATTTAAAAAATTTTTTTTCATTAATTTTCATTATTACAGGTCTTAAAATACAAACATTTTTAAATCTCAGTATTCTATTTTTTTTATGTTTGCTTCAATTATGGAAACATGTAATACCACTTCTCAATTATACAAGTTAAATAAATTTACTCAGCAGTGAAATATGAAACATAAATAACATAATAAATAAATAAATTTATACAAAATTTTGTATAATCAATAAATTGAAGTGCTCATGGAAATGCTTTCTGATCCATTCTTCAGATTGGTGGGTTAATTGTTTCATTCTTTTTAAAATTTTTAGGCTTTAAGTCATTGAATATCAAGTTACTTTATGTAAGTAGCATCTTAAGTGACTGAGAACATTTCTATACAGCAAGAACAACAAGATTTTAAAATGTCAAAGACAGCAACTAATGCTAAAAAAAAAATTGAAAATATTACATAAATTTTGTCCAAACAGAAGTGTCTCATGATTCTATATTTATGTGAAACTTGTAATTTTTGATTCTTTCCTTTGTATTTCTTAAATATAAATATGTACATTTTTATATAAATGTGTACTATTCTAAAATATATTTTATAAAAAATAAGCAATTATATATAAATATATATTATATACACATATATATATAATTTAAAATATTTTAAACTGTGGGATAATGTGTCATGTTTCATGAGTCTTCTTAATTTTAAGAAGTAGTAACTATTAAGAGATCAAAGTTATTTCCATAAAATCTGTCTTATTTCCCCCAACTGTTAAACTGATAGCAGCAAGATAAAGTCAAATAAAAACGTATGAAGTACCTATTTTAAGGAAGATATTAGGCCAAGCATGGAAAATTGAGGATAAAAACTTAGATTTCTCTCATATCTAAACACAGAGCTAAATACTTTCACATATTATTTAATCATTATATCAAACTATGAAATAGATAGTGGTGGTCTAGTCACTAAGTCACAACTCCATGGACTGTAGGCCTGCTAGGCTCTTCTGCTCATGGAATTCTCTAGGTGAGAATACTGGAGTGGGCTGTCATTTCCTTTTCCAAGGGATCTTCTGGACCCAGGGATTGAACCCATATCTCCTGCATTGCAGACAGATTCTTTACAGCTGAGTCAGCAGGGAAGCCCCTAATGAAGTAGATGGTCTAACCAATTTACAAGTATGGACATTCTGCCTCTGGTGAGACTAAATCAAGGTCAGCACTACAACCTGAAGCCAAATTCGCTATCCCCACACCATTTGACACTATCACTATAGAGATGACTATTTGTAAAAAAGAGTAGGATCCATATAGACTGAAATATTTGCTATCTGACCCTTTTTAGAAAAAGTTTGTCCATCCTGGTTGAATCTATCTAACTTGTTTGTTGTAGTATTACTTATGAATCTAACTTCATATTTTCCAAATGGATTGTCAACTATTTTAACTATGGTTACTGAATTATCTAAATCTTACTATATTTTGATATGCTATTGTTATAATTAATTCACATACATACATGATGTATATCTGGACACTAGTCATCTCCAGTATACATTTCAGATTCAGATGTCTTTTTCTTTTAGCAAAATTTTAAAATTCTACGGGTCAGCATGGGATTTATAAACTAATTGGGGCAGAATTGACATATTTATTACAATATTAAAGTATTAATATGAGGAACTTATTGGATCATCACAACTATTTAGACTGCCAGTTTAGGTTGCTCAGTACTATTTTCTTCATAGGCATCTTTACCGTTTCTTGTTAAATTTATTCCTAGATAGTATATAGCTGTTGTTTCTATTTTGATAGAATATCTTAAATCGTATTTTGTGTTAATTACTGGTATAGAAGACTATGTTGAGTTTTTAAATATCCTTGTATCTAGCTAATTTAATTACTTTCTCTTATTGGTACTAATACATGAAGTGAAGTCAAGTGAAAGTCGCTCAGTCATTTCCAACTCTTCTCAACCCCATGGGCTATAAAGTCCATGGAATTCTCCAGGCCAGAATACTGGAGTGGGTAGCGGTTCCTTTCTCCAGGAGATCTTCTCAACCTAGGAATGGAACCCAGGTCTCTCACTTTACAGGTGGATTCTTTACCAGCAGAGCCCACCAGGGAAGCTAATAGGTTTTCACCAATTCTCTTGGATTATCAAGATAAGTAATCATATCATCTATATATACTGTTTCATCTTCTATTCAAAGTTTAGACCTTTTGTGGTTTTTATTTTTGTCTTTTTTCATTTGTTTAGTATCTCTAGTAAAATGTTAAAACAGTGTCAGTGATAGAAGTGGTTCATAAAATTTTTTTTATTATTATGCCTATAATATGGGAAAGTCTTGACTGCTTTTTGTTTTCTTCTTTTGTTACTGTTTTCTAAAATGTTTCTTGAGGCTTTTGGTTATTTATGTTTTTTCTACAAAATTAACTGTTCTACCTACACTGAAACACAGAAACCCTTTAAGTGCTTTTTCTTCTGATTCCTAAAGTTTCTCATTTATGTTTTTCTTCCTCATCTTCAATGGCATGATAGACTGAGTAGTTGTGTCCCTCCAAAATTCATACATTGAAACCTAATCCTCAATATGAGGCCATTCGGAGGGTGGCCTTTTGGAGGTGACTAAGTAATGAGGGCAGAACCCTCATGAATGGAATTAGTACACTTTTTTTTTTTTTTTAACTTTACAATATTGTATTGGTTTTGCCAAATATCAACATGAGTCCGCCATGTTGTATACACGTGTTCCCCATCCTGAACCCTTCTCCCTCCTCCCTCCCCGTACCATCCCTCTGGGTCGTCCCAGTGCACCAGCCCCAAGCATCCAGTATCTTGCATCGAACCTGGACTGGCAACTCGTTTCATATCCTCTATGACCCACAGCGGGATTAGTACTCTTATAGAGAAGATGACAAAGAGCGCTCACCCATTCTGTCATTTAAAAAGTACAGGGAGAAGTAGTAACCAGGAATTGGGCTTTCACCAGACTCTGAACCTGCAGGTGCCTTGATCTTGGACTTCCTGGCCTCCAGTTGTGAGAAATAAATGTTTGTTGTTTAGACCACCCAGTCTAGTATTTTTGCTAACTCCAGTCCTAACATTTTAGACATTTGGCAAAAAGAATTATGTTGACATTCTTTTCAAAATAAAACAAATTATTTTAAATCAAATCTTCTTTCATAATTTGATAATTTTTGTTAATTTTGTTTTTGTTTTTATTAGTTTTTCTTATCTGCTTTTCTTGAGATCATTTTATTATTCTTTTTTCAATTTTCTGAGTTACACTATAGCTGTCATTTTGAATTTTATTGCATTGTAAGTCAGAGAATAAGGCCTGTTTGGTAATTCAAATTCCTAATATGAATGGAGGGATGGCAAAATATTTTTTCCTTCTTTATGAAAAGAAATATGACCTTGAGAGAACTTTCTAGCTTAGTTTCCATGGAAACCTATGTCAGCTGTATTATCAGGTTACATTACTTATCATAAAAATAAGCCCTGATTTGTAAACTAAATCTGGTCTGGGGGGCCTGTGGATGACTATAAATACCTTGTGGAATTTGAGTGAGGTACATTTTTCTAACTGGTGATATTTTTTGCTTATGGGCTATTATAAAAGATACCGACTCCTATTTGGGACACAGGAAATATTAGAATAGGTCTCATGCTTACCCATGATCTCATATTTATACCTGAGCTGTCATTTAACAGTGCTGGAGAAAGACTTTAGCCCTAGACACTTGTGGGAACTGCCATGTTAAACAATCACCTGATTGTGCCCAACTGATTCACTTTGTTTATTGCACTATAGTCTTCTAATGGAACATTGTCAAGTGTGGCCTATTAGGGTCATGTGAGACTCACTGTCCAGTTGAGCCTAAAACCAGTACTGGGTATTTTACACATGGAGGTTCTTTTTCATCCATGCATTTATAAAAATGTAATTGGCTTCAATATTCTGTGATGTATAGAAGGCTAAGCATAGTCAGGAGAAGGCTTAAGGGAAAACTGTGTACCCCCTGCATCTTGTCCTATAGTCTGAAGATGCAACTAATACCTGAGTCCCCTCTGGATGATGCCAGAGTTGTCTTAGTCATGATATGCCTACAATAACAAAGTCTGATGTAAGTGAGAATTTTGAATGAGATTAAATAACACTCTTTCAGAAAGAATTAATAAAAATGAGCAAGCCACTACAGCAAAAGAAGTTGGACAGAGGTTTGTTTTTTGTTTTGTTTTGTTTTTTTAATATGTGCAAAAAAAAAAAATGTTTAAAAAACCTTTTAATGATAAGAATTCTGAGGCAATCTTTTTCTCAAAAGATAGGTAAGCAATGTGTTACCTGTTTGCAAGAGAATGCAGATGAAGCATTCTAGTACATAGATAAGAAGACCTAGGTGGACTTTTAAAAACACTATGTGATAGTTCCTCTCACTCATGTAGTATGCTTTATATTCTGCCCATGTATTGGGTCCAAGTTATAAAAAGTTGAATTGTTTTAGTTATTACACAGATACACATATAACTTGGTCTAAAACAATTAAATTAGGAAAAGCCAGTTATGGATGTACTTCATTGTCATCTTTATGTTCCATTAAACATCTAACTAGTTTGGCATAACATTTTAGTTCATGCCTCACAAACTGCGAATACTGAGAAAATTACCTTGAAAATGTTTATTCTGATATGAAGGAAATCATACTGCTAATTCCAGCATCACGTTTTACGTTGGCACAACTAATTTCTTCTTATGAATTATCTATGACATTTTCTAAAATATAAGTGTGATTCTCTGATAGCTTTCCTGTTTTTCATATCCCAGAGCAGTGCAGATACTAAGAAATCTGTAATTCCATGAGAAGGACACACTGAACAAACTAGGTAATGCTGGACTTATTGGGGATATTTAGTAAGTGCATATGTGCCTGACAAAGCAACCGCTTAGAGAGGCAACATTCAAGCCTTTAGGACCAGATGTCATTTTCTAAAATACCTGATACCCTAAAATATCACGCACCTCAGAATTTCCCTTCTCATCTGAGCTAGCGTATCAGACATGACATTCAATAATATTATTTCTAAATTACAAAGTCTAGTTCCAAAATATGCAGAGTCCAAGTGAAAAATAGAATGAATGTCCCTTGTGCAAAAAGCAAGAACAAAAGCTCTGTCCTCTCCTCCCTAGTCTTTCTTTCTTTTGTGTGGTATATAATACCATGCTCCTCTGAGATAGGTTGAATGCAGACTCGCACAAGCTTTGCCCTGCAAATCAGAGCACATCACATGGCTACCAGTGTTTTGGCCTCCACTAAGCCAAAGGGCGGCAATGATCTTGGCATGTGAGGCGAAGTGGGTAGCCTGGAACTCATCCTGGTGGGTGGTGAATGTAGAACCACACTTGAGGGCAAGCTTCAAGCCCCAGAACATTCTCTATTATCCTATCAGACTTTACTTATGCAACACAAATTCAAAGATAAAAATTACAAGACAAAGACTGCAAAGCATTAAAGCCCAAGCTCAGGATGCTTCTGAAGACATGGCCTATGCAACAGCAATGGTCACACACCCATGACTGAAAGTTGTCCCAAATAGACTGTTTCATTGGCCCCACTCTTAAGGAGTTAAGCTTTGAAATTCAGAATAGCCCCAAGCACATGTCTAGCTTTGTCTGTTACTATGTTCTGTTATCTTCGTTTTTTTCTTCAAAAGCAACTACATAAGAACAATGCACATACCTATATGAGGATTTACATAAAATAAGCTTATTTACATAAATAAGCTAAAGATATACCTTAAAATGTTTACATGACATGGCAACATTTTGGCAAATGGTTACTTTATTGTAAGTAAATTATTAGTGCCCACTTGCTAAGATTTTTTTTTTATACAAAAATAGAATTTTTATCTAGTGTGTAAACCAGCCATGCAAATGTTACCTTCTGAAATAAGGACATACTTTGTAAAATTCATGTGTAATATATAGTGTTAGTGAAAAATCACTCAGTCGTGTCCAACTCTTTGCAACCCCATCTACTGTAGCTGGCCGGGCTCCTCTCTCCCTGGAATTCTCCAGGCAAGAATACTGGAGTGAGTAGCCATTCCCTTCTCCAGGGGATCTTTCCAACCCAGAGATCCAACCCAGGTCTCCCACATCATAGGCAGATTCTTTACCAGCTGAGCCACCAGAGAAGCCCAAGAATATTGGAGTTTGGTAGCCTATCCCTTCTCCAGTGTATCTTCCTAACCCATAAATTGAACCGGGGTCTTCTGAATTGCAGGTAGATTCTTTACCAGATGAGCTACCACAGAAGCCCATAATATATAAGTACTGGACAACTGAATATGGGGAAATTCTCTAAGAAAATTAGCAATAAATATAAATAAAAATATAGAAGTTTTCCTATCCATAGAATATCTACACCAGCACAGCAGAAAACATTTGTTGTTATATTAAACTGTAGCTTTCTTTTTTCACATGTGTTTATCTATGTAGAATCCTATCAGTTTGAAAAGAATGTTTTTCAATTATTTTACCAATTAATTTAATTCAGTTGAAATCAATTTTATGACATAGTTTTTAATAATGATGGAAATTATGTGTTCTGAAAGATATTATTTATAATAATGAAGTTACTATAATGTGGTAATGCTATAAGATACTAATGAGATATTTATAATTATTTCAATATATGTATATCATAAAAGACTTTCAAAAATATATCTTAAAAGCTTACCTTAGACTGTGGGTATTTTTGTCAACCTTTTGAAAAAAATTATTATTTCTACATAAATGATACAGTTAAATATCATAATTTAAGTCTTCCTTAGGAAAAGAGTAAAATGTGTGGAAGAAAAAGTACTTTTACTTCATCCTTTCAGTTGAAGGTGGAAGTATTACCTTGAAGAATACTTTCTACAAATATTTTTCCTCTGCTCATTATGGGCACAAATGAATCACTAGATTACTCAAGATTGCCACCAACTTGCCTAATGCTAAACTCTGCATGGATTGATCAACTAGCAAATTCTTGCAAATTCTAAACACAGTGCCTGACATGATTTTATGGTTTTGCAGTCTTAGGATCATAATTAAGTTCCATATCAGTACTTTTAAGGACAAGAAAGATTTTGAGACACAGTTTCCTCATGGGTCAAAAAAAAAATCACATAGCATTGTTAGGGGAAACATACTGATTGAAACCACCCACCCTGGCCAGGCACCATAGTAACCATTTGCATGAGTTGGTCTATGACAGGAGATCCTGATAAGGAATACGTAACTAATAAGCCACCACCAACCGGAAGAGTTCGGGAAGGATCTAAAGGAGACACCACGAGTCTATCCACTTCCCAGAATCCCTCTCACTAGCATCCATCTTGGCTGAGCTATGCTTGAGCCACCAGGAAAGACTCTGAATTAGAATAATTTGCCAAAGACCACCCGGAAACTAATCGCATCACCATAAAACCCGAAACTGCCAGCCACGCAGCAGAGCAGTTCTCCTGGGTTCCCTTACCCTACTGCTCTCCACCCGGGTGCCCTTTCCCAGTAAAATCTCTTGCTTTGTCAGCACATGTGTCTCCTCGGACAATTCATTTCCTAGTTTTAGACAAGAGCCCAGTTTTGGGCCCTGGAAGGGGTCTGCCTTCCTGCAACAGCATGATTTCATTTCTTTTAAATAATGCCATTTGCAGCAGCATTGATAGACCTAGAGATTATCATATTAAGTGAAGAAAGTCAGACAGGCAAAGACAAATATCACATAGTATCAGTATCACTTATACATGATGTGTGGGTTAGTCACTCAGTTGTGTCTGACTATTTGTGACCCCATAGACTGTAGCCTGCCAGGCTCCTCTGTCCATGGACTTCTCCAAGCAAGAATACTGGAGTAGGGTGCCATTTCTTTCTCCAATTCATATGTGGAATCTAATTTAAAAAGTGATACAAATGGTTATTGACAAAGCAGTTACAGATATTGCAAACAAATTTATGGCTACCAGATGGGAAATGTGGAGGGGAGGGATAAATCAGGAAGTTGACATTAACAAACACACAATCAGATCAGATCAGATCAGATCAATCGCTCAGTCGTGTCCGACTCTTTGCGACCCCATGAACTGCAGCACGCCAGGCCTCCCTGTCCGTCACCAGCTCCCGGAGGTCACTCAGACTCACATCTATCGAGTCAGTGATGCCATCCAGCCATCTCATCCTATGTAGTCCCCTTCTCCTCCTGCCCCCAATCCCTCCCAGCATCAGAGTCTTTTCCAATGAGTCAACTCTTCGCATGAGGTGGCCAAAGTACTGGAGTTCCAGCTTTAGCATCATTCCTTCCAAAGAAATCCCAGGGCTGATCTCCTTCAGAATGGACTGGTTGGATCTCCTTGCAGTCCAAGGGACTCTCAAGAGTCTTCTCCAACACCACAGTTCAAAAGCATCAATTCTTCAGCGCTCAGCCTTCTTCACAGTCCAGCTCTCACATCCATACATGACCATAGGAAAGACCATAGCCTTGACTAGGCGAACCTTTGTTGGCAAAGTAATGTCTCTGCTTTTGAATATGCTATCTAGGTTGGTCATAACTTTCCTTCCAAGGAGTAAGCGTCTTTTAATTTCATGGCTGCAGTCACCATCTGCAGTGATTTTGGAGCCCAGAAAAAGAAAGTCTGACACTGTTTCCATTGTTTCCCCATCTATTTCCCATGTAGTGATGGGACCGGATGCCATGATCTTCATTTTCTGAATGTTGAGCTTTAAGCCAACCTTTTCACTCTCCACTTTCACTTTCATCAAGAGGCTTTTGAGTTCCTCTTCACCTTCTGCCATAAGGGTGGTGTCATCTGCATATCTGAGGTTACTGATATTTCTCCCAGCAATCTTGATTCCAACTTGTGTTTCTTCCAGTCCAGCGTTTCGCATGATGTACTCTGCATAGAAGTTAAATAAACAGGGTGACAATATACAGCCTTGACATACTCCTTTTCCTATTTGGAACCAGTCTGTTGTTCCAGGACCAGTTCTAACCTGCATACAGATTTCTCAAGAGGCAGACTGGTGGTCTGGTATTCCCATCTTTTTCAGAATTTTTCACAGTTGATTGTGATCCACACAGTCAAAGGCTTTGTCATAGTCAATAAAGCAGAAATAGATGTTTTTCTGGAACTCTCTTGCTTTTTCCATGATCCAGCGGATGTTGGCAATTTGATCTCTGATTCCTCTGTCTTTTCTAAAACGAGCTTGAACATCAGGAAGTTCACGGTTCACATATTGCTGAAGCCTGGCTTGGAGAATTTTGAACATTACTTTACTAGCGTGTGAGATGAGTGCAATTGTGCGGTAGTTGCAGCATTCTTTGGCATTGCCTTTCTTTGGGATTGGGATGAAAACTGACCTTTTCCAGTCCTGTGGCCACTGCTGAGTTTTCCAAATTTGCTGGCATATTGAGTGCAGCACTTTCACAGCATCATCTTTCAGGATTTGGGATAGCTCAACTGGAATTCCATCACCTCCACTAGCTTTGTTCGTAGTGATGCTTTCTAAGGCCCACTTGACTTCACATTCCAAGATGTCTGGCTCTAGGTCATTGACCATACCATCGTGATTATCTGGGTTGTGAAGATCATTTTTGTACAGTTCTTCTGTGTATTCTTGCCACCTCTTCTTAATATCTTCTGCTTCTGTTAGGTCCATACCATTTCAGTCCTTTATCGAGCCCATCTTTGCATGAAATGTTCCTTTCGTATCTCTGATTTTCTTGAAGAGATCCCTAGTCTTTCCCATTCTGTTGTTTTCCTCTCTTTCTTTACATTGATCGCTGAAGAAGACTTTCTTGTCTCTTCTTGCTATTCTTTGGAACTCTGCTTTCAGATCTTTATATCTTTCCTTTTCTCCTTTGCGTTTCCCTTCTCTTCTTTTCACAGCTATTTGTAAGGCCTCCCCAGACAGCCATTTTGCTTTTTTGCATTTCTTTTCCTTGGGGATGGTCTTGATCCCTGTCTCCTGTACAATGTCACAAACCTCATTCCATAGTTCATCAGGCACTCTATCTATCAGATCTAGGCCCTTAAATCTATTTCTCACTTCCACTGTATAATCATAAGGGTGGTGAGGACCAGCACACTAAGCACGGCCGAGAGGAGGTACCCCAGGACCAAGGTCAGGAAGGGCAGCCGTGAGGAGATACCCCTCCTCCAAATTCAGGAAGGGCAGCTATGAGAACAAACACACAATACTATATACTTATATATCTAATATGTAGTTACTTATAATACTGTATATGAGATAGATAACCAACAAGGGCCTACTATAGCACAGGGAACTCTACTCAATATTCTATAATAATCTATATAGATAAAGAATCTGAAAAAGTATAAATATAAGTATATATATGACTGAATCATGTTGTACAACAAAACTAACACAATATTGTAAGTCAACTATATTTTAATAAATTAAAAAAAAATGGAATAGACATTAACATGTGTCTCCCAGAATTGATGAAGAAAATACATGAGAACATAGGTAAAAATGATTTTACAACATTGACATATTTCCTTTCATAAAAAGAATCATTGGACAAATACACTTTGGGGGAGATAAGTCCACAGGAGACTTGCCATCATCTGGTGCTCCACCTCCCATAGCTGGATGAGGCCACAGTAGTGGATTTCTCAGGAAATAAAACCAGAGTCAAAATAACCATCCTTCGGCTCTTATTAACAACATTGGCCATTTTTGCAACCAAAGTGTTATAAATGTTTTCTAATATGTAATTACTTTAGGGCAATAAAGTGCGTGGTGAAAAAATATAGAAGTGTAAACAAATGCTTAAGGAATCAATATAGAAAAAACAGCAGTACACTTAGTCTTTTTCTGTGGACACAGAAAAGCACACTAAATGAGGATATTTACTTCTTAATATGAGGAAGTTGAAGGGCGGGTGGAATTTAACTCTAAAACCTGGATGTTTACTTATCCTGGCTCCCCTTGATCTACACTAATGGTGTTCAGAGGACAATGTTGTTTTTGTGTTTATATTGTTTTATTTTGTTTTTAAAAATTCTCTGCTTTCATAGTGTTTTCATTAGCCTAGGCTAAACAGGAATGTCACTCATGCTAATGATTTTGAATTGTTTTCTTCAAAGCCAAGAAGGCTTTAAAACCCCTCTTCTTCCTAAATCCCTTTTTTCCTGCCCTTCCTTTTAATTTCCTTTTTTTATTCACTGACTTGCTGCTTAAAGAAACAGTTGCAGCCAGATTGGAGAGCACTGTGAAATGAATGGCTGTGGTATTTATCCTTTCTTTTGGCAAAACTCCTTTGTATAAGTGCGTTAAAGCCTGCTGAAACTAATGTTCGCACGTGCACATTTCACTGAGTTTCCCTGGAAATGAGGCATGCTGGAGGAATGGCATGATTTTTTCATGGTGAAACGAAAGTATCTTCAATCAAAACAAAATTAAAATGCTAAAACTGCTCCCTCCTCCTTGCTTAAACATTCTGTCAAACCGCATTCATTTCAGGTTTTTAATTTATTACATGAAACAAGTGATACCAATACTTCCCCCTCTAATATCTGCTGATGTTTTTCAACAATTAAGTTCTTCAGACAAGCAATAAAATGCTGCTCTCATTTTTATGATATGGCAGTTCTTCTGGCTTTTAAATAAATAACAGGATGCCGTCTGTGAAACAGCAAGTGGGACTTTATGGGTTGCATTTTTATTAACCTCATATAATCAGTTAACTAGTCTTTCTTCCCCAAGCACAGGTAGGGTTAGAAGTCAAGGACAGGGAGGTTAGCCATTAAAAATCTGCTGAATAAACCAATTTTTTAGTCTGAACAGGAAATCAGAGATTCTCTTGAGTTACTAAGGTCTCTGAAGTTACTGGGATTCCCAAGTGGTGCAGTGGTAAAGAACTCACCTGCCATTGTAGGAGATGCAAGAGATACAGGTTCAATCCCTGAATCGGAAAGATACCCTTGAGAAGGAAATGGCAACCCACTCCAGTGTTCTTGCCTGGAGAATTCCATGGACAGAGGAGCCTGGCAGGCTAGTCCATGGAGTCACAAAAGACCCAGACACAACTGAGCGTGCATATGCATGCATGCAGGCTGAAGTTACTAGACTTGAAAAAAATGTCTAGTTACCCATGCCCAGAGGCTACCTCTAGTCGCCATCTCCCTTTTTAAAACATTGTACTCCAAAGAAAATAAAAGTAAAGCAAAATAAAATATATTCTATTTAAATGTTATTTTTTATCTTCCAAATTGCTTTGCATTTTAGGCACACAGGACTGAATACTGTAAGCTCAAGGATGGGCAAAATGTCTTCCACTAACTACAATAAAATGGTATTTCTGGAAAGTTTTTGCAAATGCAGCATATGGAATTTCTCTAACTTTTTTTTTTCTGCTCATCTTGAGAGGAGTAAGAGAATGTTACAAGTTTTTTTAATTGGCAGTTATCTAGGATATTTTTCACTTAACCTAAGAAAAGGTCAATTTCCTAGTACCTTTACTTCAATCTTGCCACCACCGGGAACTTGAAACTATGAGTATCCGTATGTATACACCCACATTACCAATAGAAAACAGATGATCCTTAGTAAATGAGACAAGTAACTGAACAACAAACAGTCTTCACTGCCATTAAACTTGAAATTAATCAGAAAGAGGTCTCAGGTATCCTAACACTATTTGCCATGATACTTCACAAATACAATTCAATGACATATCTCTTTAATTCTAAAAGATGTAAACTATACTATCAAAGTATCACTAATGTATTATATTTAGAATTCAATCATTCTTTCAATAATTACTAAACCAAAAATAGTCTCAGTATTTGGCTTTCAAGGCACTTTTGAAGTCTAATATATTCTATTCAAATATTCCTTCTTTCACCTCAGGAAAAATGTACAGACAGCCTGTATGATTTCTGCACTTTGAATTCTGCATTGTCAGTGGAATTCTAACTTTAATAGAGGCCCAGAAGCCAGTGTGCTTCTGGATAAACTGGATTCAGGGGTGGAGACGGGTATAATTTTAAAAAGGCCTCATGATATAGACAATAAAACCTTAGAAGCTTGAGGCAATTTAGTGTGAATATAAACAGCCCCGTACATTTCAATGGCCTCTAGGTTCATCTTTAATAAAATATGTGCAATGTTTAGTATCCTTGGCATTACTAACATTCTAGTCTGTATAATTATTTCTTCAGGGTCAGGAGGTTATGTTGTGTATTATAGGCTATTTAGCATCATCACTGGGCTCAGGGTCATTCAATGTGTTAAAACAAAAAGCTAAATGGTGTTACTTTGTTCATTCACCCAACTTAAAACTTGTGAACTCCTACCCTCTGCAATTAACTGCAATGAAGCTACTGTATATTCTTTCATTAATAGCAATAAGAAATGCGGTTAAAAAGACAGTAATACTTGTTCTACTTTAACAAGTAGATAATACTATATAATACTTGTTCTGACATAGAACAATGTTCTATACTACTCATAATAGTATTTTAGAGAGCTAAAACGAAAGTTAGAATTTTTAAGAGCTAATAGTAAAATTTTTATTTCATCCCCCCCCCCCCCCCATGAATTCATCATCCATGAATTCATCATCCCTCCATTATTTAGCCTGGCCAACAAAGACAGGTTTGACTACGATGTTCCAGTACCAAGGAACGTCTTGAATTTTACACAGTATTGTCAGTCCCATTACAGAAACATCTATTGGAAATGTTCATGGGTGCATAAATGGCTCAAGGCCTTTGGAAAACAAAGGTGAAGATATTAAAGGAAGTACCAAATGATTTTTGAGCAGAAATTAGAGAACAATGACCTCTGCCTGAAGGAATTGTAGAAGACTTTGAAGTCAGCTTCCTTGGCACTCAATAAGAGAAGGAAAATTATTCAAGCAACACAGAGACAGAGTCAAAAATGCATATAAAGGGATGGTGAGAAATCAATGTAATTAAAGCCTTACCTCCAGAAAGGGTAGCAATAACAGGAGACAAAGCCAGAAGCGGGGATGTTAGCAAGTAAGTAACAGAAAGAGACACTTCAGTGTCTTAAACTGGAAAGTGACCTGGTCATATCTGCAGTTTAGAGGGATGGCTCTGCAGATGTATGTAGAATGAAATGGAATAGAGCATACCTAAAATAAGAGATAGGGTTTGCTGTCCATTAAGGAGGTATTTCAATTGAAAATGAGATATTGAACTGAAAAAAAAAAAATTGCATAAGGGATTGAAAACAGAGGAAGAGACTCAAACAAAATTTACAATGTAGAATGGATAGAACTGCAAAATGATTGGAGTTGAAAATGAAGAAATGAGGGAGATTTTTCTCTACTGTTTCCGGTGAGGTGACTTGGATGGATAGTAATGTCATTTTTAGAGATAGGAAAGGAGGCAAGGAACAAATTTTAAGGAAATCCATTTTTAACCATAGAGAGTATGTCATTGAACTAAATATCAAAGCAACATGTATCACAAAGAATATTTACTGTATTCCTGTGTAAATTGTAGAAATGTTTGTTAAGGTGGGAAATCTGGTTTCTTAAATCACAGGCTCTCCAAAAGGAACTTTACTTGTTGATATTATTTCTATTAATTATAGGGGATTCCATTGGGAATCTTTAAACTTCATTTCCATGAATGTAATGTCTTAATACAGTACAGTTAGAGAATGTGCTGGGAAACAGCACTTGAAACAGTAGTGTGGCTCACTGGAGGGAAGAAAACTGATGATTGATACATTAGAATTCTCTGACATTAAATTAAATAATTTAATGAAATTAAAGAAATTAATTTAAATTAATTAAATGCAGCCATGAAATTAAAGACACTTGCTTCTTGGAAGAAAAGCTATGACAAACCTAGATGGCATATTAAAAAGCAGAGACATTACTTTGCTGACATGGGTTCATCTAGTCAAAGATAATGGTTTTTCCAGTAGTCATATACAGATGTGAGAGCTGGACCATAAGGAAAGCTGAGCACTGAAGAATTAATACTTTGAAACTAGTGTTGGAGAAGACTCTTGAGAGTCCCTTGGACTGCAAGGAGATCAAACCAGTCAGTCCTCAAGAAAATCAATCTTGAATATTCACTGGAAGGACTGAAGCTGAAGCCCTAATACTTTGACCACCTGATACAAAGAGCTGACTCATTGGAAAAGACACTGATGCTGGGAAAGATTGAAGGCAGAAGGAGAAGGGGATGACAGAGGATGAGCTGGTTGGAATGCATCACTGACTCAATGGACATGAGTATGAGCAAGCTCTGAGAGATGGTGATAGGCAGGGAAGCCTAGAATGCTGCAGTCCATGGGATCACAAAGAGTTGGACATGACTCAGTGACTGAACAGCAAATCCTCTAGACAAATAAATGTATGGACTTACTCCTTAAAATAGGCAGATGTACACCTATGTAATCTTTCTCTTACAATTTCTAAATTCATAGACAGCCTTCTAATTTCATGATTTTTATATTCATGAAATCCATTCCTTGCATGGAATTCATCTTGTACAACCCTTGATTTAGGGTTGTACAAATTTAATCATGACTGTGGCTCAGACCATGAACCCCTTATTGCCAAATTCAGACTGAAATTGAAGCAAGTAGGGAAAACCACTAGACCATTCAGGTATGACCTAAATCAAATCCCTTATGATTATACAGTGGAAGTGAGAAATAGATTTAAGGGCCTAGATCTGATAGATAAGAGTGCCTGATGAACTATGGAATGAGGTTCATGACATTGTACAAGAGACAGGGATCAAGACCATCCCCATGGAAAAGAAATGCAAAAAAGCAAAATGGCTATCTGGGGAGGCCTTACAAATAGCTGTGAAAAGAAGAGAAGTGAAAGCAAAGGAGAAAAGGAAAGATATAAACATCTGAAAGCAGAGTCCCAAAGAATAGCAAGAAGAGATAAGAAAGCCTTCTTCAGCGATCAATGCAAAGAAATAGAGGAAAACAACAGAATGGGAAAGACTAAGGATCTCTTCCGGGGAAGGCAATGGCACCCCACCCCAGTACTTTTGCCTGGAAAATCCCATGGACGGAGGAGCCTGGTAGGCTCCAGTCCGTGGGGTCGCTAAGAGTCGGACACGACTGAGCGACTTCACTTTGACTTTTCACTTTCATACATTGGAGAAGGAAATGGCAACCCACTCCAGTGTTCTTGCCTGGAGAATCCCAGGGACAGGGGAGCCTGGTAAGCTTCCGTCTATGGGGTCGCACAGAGTCGGACACGACTAAAGGACTTAACAGCAGCAGCAGCAAGGATCTCTTCAAGAAAATCAGAGATACCAAAGGAACATTTCATGCAAAGATGGGCTTGGTAAAGGACAGAAATGGTATGGACCTAACAGAAGCAGAAGATATTAAGAAGAGGTGGCAAGAATACACAGAAGAACTGTACAAAAAAGATCTTCATGACCCAGATAATCACAATGGTATGATCACTGACCTAGAGCCAGACATCTTGGAATGTGAAGTCAAGTGGGCCTTGGAAAGCATCACTACAAACAAAGCTAGAGGAGGTGATGGAATTCCAGTGGAGCTATTCCAAATCCTGAAAGATGATGCTGTGAAAGTGCTGCACTCAATATGCCAGCAAATTTGGAAAACTCAGCAGTGGCCACAGGACTGGAAAAGGTCAGTTTTCATCCCAATCCCAAAGAAAGGCAATGCCAAAGAATGCTGCAACTACCGCACAATTGCACTCATCTCACACGTTAGTACAGTAATGCTTAAAATTCTCCAAGCCAGGCTTCAGCAATATGTGAACCGTGAACTTCCTGATGTTCAAGCTGGTTTTAGAAAAGGCAGAGGAACTAGATTGCCAATACTGTTGGAATCAAATTGCCAACATCTGCTGGATCATGGAAAAAGCAACAGTTCCAGAAAAGCATCTATTTCTGCTTTATTGACTATGCCAAAGCCTTTGACTGTGTGGATCACAATCAACTGTGGAAAATTCTGAAAGAGATGGGAATACCAGATCACCTGACCTGTTTCTTGAAAAACCTATATGCAGGTCAAGAAGCAACAGTTAGAACTGGACATGGAACAACAGACTGGTTCCAAATAGGAAAAGGAGCACATCAGGGCTGTATATTGTCACCCTTTATTCTTATTTAACTTATATGCAGAGTACCTCATGAGAAACCCTGGACTGGAAGAAACACAAGCTGGAATCAAGATTGCCGGGAGAAATATCAATAACCTCAGATATGCAGATGACACCACCCTTAATGGCAGAAAGTGAAGAGGAACTCAAAAGCCTCTTGATGAAAGTGAAAGAGGAGAGTGAAAAAGTTGGCTTAAAGCTCAACATTCAGAAAATGAAGATCATGGCATCTGGTCCCATCATTTCATGGGAAATAGATGGGGAAACAATGGAAACAGTGTCAGACTTTATTTTTATGGGCTCCCCAATCACTGCAGATGGTGACTGCAGCCATGCAATTAAAAGACGCTTACTCCTTGGAAGGAAAGTTATGACCAACCTAGATAGCATATTCAAAAGCAGAGACATTACTTTGCCAACAAAGATCCGTATAGTAAAGGCTATGGTTTTTCCTGTGGTCATGTATGGATGTGAGAGGTGGACTGTGAAGAAGGCTCAGCGCTGAAGAATTGATGCTTTTGAACTGTGGTGTTGGAGAAGACTCTTGAGAGTCCCTTGGACTGCAAGGAGATCCAACCAGTCCATTCTGAAGGAGATCAGCCCTGGGATTTCTTTGGAAGGAATGATGCTAAAGCTGAAACTCCAGTACTTTGGCCACCTCATGCAAAGAGTTGACTCATTGGAACAGACTCTGATGCTGGGAGGGATTGGGCGCAAGAGGAAAAGGGGACAACAGAGGATGAGATGGCTGGATGGCATCACTGACTCAATGGATGTGAGTCTGGCTGAACTCTGGGAGTTGGTAATGGACAAGAAGGCCTGGCGTGCTGTGATTCATGGGGTGGCAAAGAGTTGGACATGACTGAGCAACTGATCTGATCTAATCTGATCTGATTATTTTTAAAAATCAAATATATATATATTTGGAGGTATATCTTTAGTGTCAATAGGGAATATTCTTTCTTCCATATAAACTCATATAGATCATGCTTTTACAACCCTGTACTACTGACATTTTGGTTGGATCATTCTTCACTGATAGTAGGGAAGGGGAAAATGTCAGGTGCACTGTGAACCTCTGCTCACCAGGTGCCATTAGCAACCCCCAGTTCTGACAATCTCAAATGTCTCCAGGATTTGTCAAATGTCTACTGGAAGGCACATTCACTCCATTTGAAAACCACAGCTATAGAAAATGACTAGTACTTTTGTAAAACTCCCACAAAAGAAAGTCTATGTAATTGGCCTCTATTATCAATAGGTTTTGCATTCTCAGATTCAACCAACTTCAGACTGAAGATATTTTAAAAATTCAAGAAAGTTCCACAACTTGAACTTGCCACACTGGCAACTATTTACATGGCATTTGCATTGTATTAAGAGTATTAAAAATCTAGGGATGATTTAAAGTATACATTGCAGGGCTCATGCCTAGGTTATATACAAATAGTATGCCATTTTATATGAGGAACTTGGGCATCCTTGGATTTTGGTATCTGTGATGGGGGGATAGGTATCCTGCAACCAGTCTCCTGCAAAGATACTAAAGGATAAACACAAAACTATGAGAGAAATCTAAATGACCTGGGGCAAAGTGATAGCTTTTAGACACAAATCAAAAGTATAATCCATGAATCATTCCTCTTTCCAAAGAAAAATCTTCTCATGGGAAAATTTTCTAGAACAGAAACAGCTAAGGCCAATGTTTAGATCTCCTATTTTGAGGGGGACAACTCAGTATTTTCTCCTACCTCCCTATTCTCATTGTAAGAGTGAAAATTTTCTGTTTCATGGATGACTGAGATTTAGACAATAAAGTTATTATATAACAGCAGCTGCTTTTTATCTTTTTTTATTTTTCTTTTTACAAAATTAACTTTCCCTTTAAGAAATTAAATCCTCAAACTTGAGTAAGGAACAAACTGATATCTTCATATCAACAGGAAATACATCAACTAAAAAAGAAGTGAAGTATTGTAAAAGTTAGTTAATAATTGAATATAGTTCCATCTGCAATATAAGCAAGTTTGTGCTCTTATGGAAAATGTTAACTTCATTTGATACTGTAATGGGAAATCTGTAACTTATGGGCAAGTTAAGGGATATATTGGCATCAGATACAAAAATCTGCTAATACTCATATAATACAGTTATTGAAAATGTAATAGAAAGCCTGTTTTTCTCTTCTGTGCCATTCCTTTGTCCCAGTCTTGCTCTGTAGAACCAAGTATTTTGTCCCTCTCTTTATTATCATTCATATTTCTTAGTCTTATTTTCAGTATACTAGAAATCTATTTCGGAGAAGGCAATGGCACCCCACTCCAGTACTCTTGCCTGGAAAATCCCATGGACGGAGAAATCTGGTGGGCTGCAGTCCATGGGGTCGCTAAGAGTTGGACACAACTGAGCAACTTCACTTTGACTTTTCACTTTCATGCATTGGAGAAGGAAATGACAACCCACTTCAGTGTTGTTGCCTGGAGAATCCCAGGGACGGCAGAGCCTGGTGGGCTGCCATCTACGGGGTCGCACAGAGTCGGACATGACCGAAGCGACTTAGCAGCAGCAGAAAGCTATTTGTTCCCTGTATTTATTTCCTTATTTCCTGATATATTATCCATTTCATTCTGGGGCCACTCCTCCCCTTAACTCTTAGCAGGTAGTCTGATAGAAATAGTGTTTTGCCCTTTAACATAGAACATCTGATTTTTTTAGCTAGGCAGTTGGTCACACAGAAGAAATACTTTCCTGATGGTATACGTGGCCATCTAACAAAGCTGGAAGAGGATGGAAGTGAAAGTATTGAGTGGCAGCATTTGGAAAACTTTTTAAAAGAGAAGTTGCCCCATACTGTTGTTAACGTTTCTCCCTTTCCTCAAACCTGTTACCTGGAATGTAGATTTGATGGCTGGAGCTCTGGCTGTACATATACACAATTAGTATGAACATGCTATGTCAGAGATGCCCAAAAGGAATGCTGAAAGGAAACTCAGTGTTGACTTTGTAGACCAGGAGTGCCATATCAGCCCTCATCTGCCTCAAGACTTGTATATAAGAAACAAACTTTAATAATGTTCTGTTTCTAAAACTGTTGTGATTTGGGGACTCTGTTTTTCACATAGGAATCTAACTTTAACAGATATGAGTGCGAATCTACTCTGAATGGAGCACATGATCTAAGTCTAAGTAAAAAAGTTGATCACATTTCTCTGTTTCAGTGGGAGACATTTACTACACCAGTATCTTCTAAGAAAGCCTACTTAGAACTATCTCGAACTCATACTTAGCCAGAAAAAATGCTGATAAATGAACTATAAAGATGCTATTCCTCTCACAAAAGCTCTAAGCATATATTGGTTTAAATATCAAAATTCATATGACCTTGGGGCATATTAAAAACATCACATTGTTGTTGTTTACTCAGTCATGTCTAACTCTTTTTGACTCCAGGGACTACAACATGCCAGACTTCTCTGTCCTTCACTATCTCCTGGAGTTTGCTCAAATTCATGTCCATTGAGTTGGTGATGCTATCTATCTCATTTTCTACCGCCCTCTTCACCTTTTGCCTTCAATCTTTCACAGCATCAGGGTCTTTTCCAATGAGTCGGCTCTTTGATCAAGTGACCAAAGTATTGGAGTTTCAGCTTCAGCATCAGTCCTCCCAATGCATATTCAGGGTTAATTTCCTTTAGGATTGACTGGTTTGATCTCCTTGCAGTCCAAGGGAATCTCAAGAGTCTTCTGCAACACCACAGTTCAAAAGCATCAATTCTTCAGCGCTCAGCCTTCTTTATGGTCCAACACTCACATCCATACACGATTACTGGAAAAACCATAGCTTTGACTAGATGGAACTTGGTTAGCAAAGTGATGTCTTTGCTTTTTAATACACTGTCTAGGTTTGTCATAGCTTCATAAGCGGACTACATATGACTTCCAGGGGTAGCAATGAATGACCTCACAGTTACACAATTAAGACAAATATGTAGGGAACCATGAAGCTTCTTCACAGGCAATAAATGCTATAACTAGAACAGTCTGATGTGAGTTTAACATATTCTGGGATTTGTGATCTGTGGAAAACCATGGTGTCTGGTGCTAACTGCAAAATGCCTTTTGTGATGCAGGATGATGCAGGAGCTAAACAATCTTCACTCACTCATTCCAATCATTCCTTCTGGGTCCACTGCACAAATGCCAGAATCACAATGTCTTCTGACCAGTTTGTGAGAAAGAGAAAAAGAAACTTTGTAGTTTATTAAGGTATGACAAAATAAAAATTATTAAAAAATACAAGGAAATACTGATATCATTAAAAAAAACAGTCATCCATTCTCAGTCACTAAAAGCAGTTCACATAGAATTAACTCAGCACTTGAACTAATACTACTTAGAGAACATAGTTCCTCTCTTAATTGTATGTTGAGATAATTAACTGAGCACAAGAGGCACAGTGAAGATCACAGCATTGAGTTTTCTCATCTTGTTTAAATTTGTAAAGATGTAGCAAATGGATATATAAAATGTTCTTATACTTGTTTTTCAGTGCTAATGTATTATTTAATTTGAAATAATGCATGGACATTGAAAATGCTTGGAAAGTATGAACAGTAAAAGAAGGAGTAAAATATCACTCTTTCTGACACTAAAAGGCAATTGATATTACAGCTTTGGCATATTTTATTCCAGTTTTTAATTTTTTCCTTAACTGAACCAGTTTCTATTGCAAAATTTTTTCTAACATATCAAAAATCTTTGCAAAATTATTTAATGGCTATATAATATTTTAAGGTAAAGCTATGTTCTCTGTCATTTTTAAAGTATATAAGTCCTTAATATAAAAAGTACTAATACAAAAATAAACTCCAAGTGAGTTAAAGATCTAAATGTAAGACAGATACTATTAAAATTCCTAGAGGAAAAACTTAGGCAGGAAACTCTTTTACATAAATTTCAGCAATATTTGTTTGGATCTATCTCCTAAAGCAAAGAAAATAAAAGCAAAAATAAACAAATGGGATGAAATAAAACTTAAAAGGTTTTGCATAGCAAAGGAAACTATCAACAAAATCTGTATTGAACGTTGAATGAGAGAAGATACTTGCAAATGATATGAGTGGTAAGTGCTTAATATCCAACATATATAATCAGCTCATACAATTCAATATCAAAAAATAAACAACCTATCCTTTAAAAAAATGGCAGAAGAACTGAATACACATTTTTCAAAAGAAGACATGCTGATGGCCATCAGGCGCATGAAAAAGATGCTTGACATCATTAATCATCAGGAAAATGCAAATCAAGACCACAATAAGATATCACCTCACACCTGTCGGAGTGGCTATCATTGAAATGAACACAAAAACAATTGTTGAAGAGGATGTGGAGAAAAGGGAATAGTAGCACACTGTTGGTGGGAATATACATTAGTACAGACACTGTGAAACATAATACGGAGGTTTCTCAAACAACTAAAAACTGAACCCCAGAATTCCACTACTGGGTATATATTCTAAAAAAAAGAAAAACACTAATTCAAAAAGATGCACACAACCCAATGTTTGTATCAGCATTATTTACAATTGTCAAGACAAGGAAGCAACCTAAGTGTTCATAAACAGATGAATGGATAAAGAAAAAGCAGTGTATACACACACACACACATACATATAGAAAGGAATACTACTCAGCTATAAAAAATGAATGAAGTGTTTCCATGTGCAGAAACATGGATGGACTTGGCATTGTGCTAAGTGAAATATGTCAGATAAAAACAAATACTGTATGATATCACTTATACTGTTCATGGGGTTCTCATCACTTATATGTGGAATCAAAAAACACAACACACTAGTGAATAAAACAAAAAAGAAGTGGACTCTTAGAGACAAAGAATAAGCTAGTGGTTATCAGTGGAGAAAGGAGAGGGAGAAGAGGCAATATAAGGGTAGAGGGAAGACAGGGGATTATTATAGGATTATATGAAATCATGTGCGTGAAAATTTTGAAAGTTACAAAGCACTGTAAAATTTAAAGAATCTTTCATTCAATAAAAAAAGTACTTTAAGTACTAATAAATATCTTGAACATAGGATTTCAAACCAAAATAAACATTAATAGAGACTTCACATTAGTTCCAGGACAAACTTTGAAAGAATAAAATAAGAAATGTGTTTCACAAATATGTTTGTGAAATACCGCATACAATTTGTTCCCTGTTGTAGTATCTCAAAAAACAATAGCATTGATACGTCAATAATTATGCTTTAAAGAAAACTAGCTGGTTTTCTTTGCATTTTATCAAATTATTTTTATGACAAGAGCTTTTTCATATTACTTATTTGTGTGTGTTACATACTCTCAGAAATACTATAATAAAGAGTTTTTTAAAAACATGTTGGAGTGAGGCCAAAATTACCCCCAAATTAGTTTTTAAATATCCCAATAAAAGTATATACCCTATACTTCTTAAAATGTTTTTAGAAATAATGAATGTTAATAATAACAAATGCAAAGAAGACAAAGAAACAATCAAAAACATTTCCCCAATGGACTCTAAATTCTTCATAAGAAATCACCACGACAAACACGGAATAAACCCAATTCTAGGCATTTCTCAAATCACATATATAAAGATATAAAGACATACAGGTAAGTAGATATATTAAATAAATGTTAGTGGACAGGCTGATAGATAAGTAAATGACCTTTAAATTTTGCATTATGCTATATTTACAAGTTATTTTAATAAAATGAATTTATTTTTAACCAAAGTAATATAAACTTGGAGACCCTGATAATATTGGTAAGATACAAGTAAATTTTTCTTTCACAGATAAAATATTTTATAAACAATCTATGTAAAGGTCAGATAAAGTTTTGATAAATAGTAAGAGTTTCACATCATTCTTAGACTAAATAATTTAATTTAAAGTACTTCAGACAATGTACTTGTACTTCTAGCACTAAAAGATGAAGACATTAGCTCACTTAGCTTTTGTTCCACTTCTACTACATTCAAAAGTGTTGGAATAAATTTTTTAAGACCCATTATGGTCTTACAGTGTGTGGATTATAGTCTTTAGTTCCAGGATGTTTTCCTCTTTACATCTTTGAGTATTTTTGTGTTCTTCATATTCTTCAAATCTCCGGTCATGCTTCATTTTACTTTGACTATTTCCACATATAGTCAATTTTATCTTTATTACTTTCTCTTTCCTTTAAGTGATTCTTTCAAGCCTATATCATAACCATAATCTCTAGTTGGGTTTCAGTGGTTTTATTTTTTATAATATCTTTATCTTGTCATTCCTTTTTAAAAGAGAGGTCACATTTCTTTGCAATTTCTTTGCACTTCAAGAATTTTTTGTCTAGTATCTTGTTTTCCCCCTACAAGTAATTGTCCCATATTGTGTGTTCTTTAAGTATCTCTCTCTTCTCTTGTAGTTTCCATTTTTAAGGCCATGGGTTTTATCTCCCCACTTAGGAGTTATGTTCAAACCATGACAGCTTGTGTGCTACATACTGTCAAATGAACACATAACGCAACAAAAAAGAGCAGGGGCACCAACTTTGATTTCTTTTGTCCTGAGTACCCTCTTACTAAGTTGGCTATTTCATTTTGACACAAGCCCAGCCCATCCTCACTCCTCCAATTACCAGCATTTAAGCAGTGCTAGCTGGGCTTCCCTGGTGGCTCAGCCAAAAAGAATATGCCTGCCATGCAAAGAGAAGCAGGTTCAATCCCTGGGTCTGGAAGATCTCCTGGAGGAGGAAATGGCAACCCACTCCAGCATTTCTGACTGGGAAATCCCATTGGCAAGGGAGCCTGGTGGACTACAATCCATATGGTCACAAGAGTCAGACACAACTTAACAACTAAACCATCACCACCACCAGAGGGGTGTAGCTCATTGATTTGGTGATTGCTGCTTCCTCTCCTCTTTTCACCCCTTTTGACATCCAGGACTCTCCTTTGCATAGATGTTCAGTTACAGACAATAAAAATGACTACCATGGTTTCTCCAGTAGCATCACGTTCACTGCCACGTTATGAGAATGAACTAACTTTCTACACAGATGTCTGCTAACTCTGTAATAATCTGTCTTAGAGCTCAGATGTCCTCATTCTACTCCAGGGATGAGGAGATAAACTGCCATCACTGCAACACCTGCTTTTACTTCTGCTTTTACTTCCTGACCCAAGGGTTGAACCTGGATGTCCTGCATTTGTGGGCAGATTCTTTACCATCTGAGCTACAAGGGAAGCCCCACTCCCCCTTTTTTTTTCCTATGTAGCTTCATCTCTCAGGCTATTCTCTGGCTCACATTTGGTAGTGGTCAGAGCTACTAGCAGCGTGTTCTGGTTGTTGCCAATTCCTTTACCACTGAAGCTCTCAATAGATTTTGAAGAAGGAAAACAGGTTAAAACTGTTCTTTTTTCTGCCTTCCATAGCCAGAAAACTGACTCTAGGCTTATAATCTTTAAAACATTGCAGCTTTACTCATGGTGTGTTTAAGGATAGTTTGAGTATTGTCAGAATTTGTCTCTGTTTATTTATAACTTGAGGTTTCTCTGGTGGCTAAGCAGTAAAGAATGTGCCTGTAAATGCAGGAGACACAGGAAATCTGGGTTCAATCCTTGGGTCGCAAAGCTCCTCTGAAGAAGGAAATGGCAACCTACTCCAGGGTTCTTTGGAAAGTTCTGTGGACAGAGGAGCCTGATAGGCTACAGTCCATGGAGTTGCAAAGAGTCAGATAAGGCTTAGGGACTTAACAACAACAACACAAACAATTTTTATCTAAGTCAGCAAACATATCTAGTACACTTAATCTGGAACTGTGCAAGGTAGCAGAAATAGAGAAATGAGATTTTTTTAATCTTACAATCAAAGACTTCACAAATCCAATACTGAAGACAGACATGTAAATAAGCAGATAAGATGCAGTGTGTGTGTGTGTGGGTGTGTGTACATGTGTGTATTTTAATGACACAAATACACCAATAGAGGTATGGGAACTAAGAGGAGGGAGCAAAGGAATTGCCTATAACTGCAAAGAGAAGATGATATCTGAACTGTGGCTTAAAATATTAATAGGAATTTACCAGGCAGAGGTAGACACGAAGAAGTAGTTATTGAGAAAACTGTCTGCAAAGAAAGGCATGAAGGCATAAGATATCTTCATTGGTTTAAGGACACTCAGTGACATTTTCTTTCTGGAAGAGTGGGTGTGTATAGGGAGGATAGAAATGAATTTGAATAAGTAAACTTAGGACAATAATGTTAAGGACATTAACTTTTAACATAGAGAAATTAATAGGGGATGATGGATGACTTAGTTTTGAGATTCTAATGAAGTGGGAAATGCAAGGCTGACCTTACATAGCACGTCTCTCTCAAGCACCAGATCCTACTTTGCTAAGACTGCAGAGTTTCAGTCTAAGACATTTTTTCATCACAGCTTCAACTCTGTCCTCTCAAGCACAGCCCACTCATACAGAGCAATTCTATTATGTCTTAAGCTAGTTTTATTCTCAGATGCCATAATATGAAAAGTGTTCCACTCCATTATTTAATTAGCTCCGCCTCAATATATAAACAGCAGGTACATTCACTCAAGACCACAGAGGTAGGCAACGTCTAAGCAGGGGAAGAAATTGGTCACACCTGTTTTTGAATTATTTTGTTAACACTTCACTTAAATTTGCCAATTATGGCTTCCTTTCACATATTCTTTGAATTTAATAGAAGTCCTAAGAAACATAACCTGCAGTAGCTCTTACTGCAAACCTTAAATTTCTTTCAAACAATTTTGCCAATCTTTTTTTTTTTTTTTTTTTTTGTAATTTCCTGCTCATAAAACCTCAGGTGGTTATTTTGAATGAAGTTTATTCTTTTCCCCATATTTGTTGAGTATTAAATCAGGAAAATGAGTTCTTGAGGTTTTTTTGCTTCAGCTTCTTCGAATGTACAATTAAAGGCAGATCAGAAAGTCATTATATTCAATTCATTCTACAGCAAAATAACTGAACATTTCCAAGGACTGAAAATAAGAGAAGCCAGGGGCCAAATACTGTACTATGGATAAATATACTATAGAGAAATCTCAGTATGGGGAGAACATGACATAGTAAAATGAGTAGTGATATTAAGGAAAGAACCAATAAGTTACAATAGCTAATTCTTGTTCTTTAAAACCTTTTATAGAATGGTACTATAGGATTTTACTAACCTGCAAAGACTAATCTATATTGACTAGAAACAAAAATATGGTAAAACTAACTGTATTGAGTGGACACCTTTTATAAGTTCACTTATATGTGTCTATATATGACAAATCCACAGAAACCAAAAATCAACAGTGTTGGCTAGGGCTAAGAATGGATAGGTGAAATGATATTTAATAAGCATGGGGGTTCTCTTTGGGGTGATAAAATGTTCTGAAATTTATTGCGGTAATGGTTACATAATTTGATGAATAAATTAAAAACCACTAACTGTACACTTCAACATGGTGATTTTTATGGCATGTGAATTACATCAATGAAAAAAACAATGTAATACAATAGAAGATTAGGAAAAAAGTTGAATAGGCCCTTCACAAAAGAGGAAACCCAAATGGCCAAAAGATATGTCTTTTTTTTTAATGCTTAATGAAGTTAAGCAGCAGAAAAATACAAATAAAATGACACCAATACATCAGATTAGATCACACCAGTCGCTCAGTCGTGTCCGACTCTTTGCGACCCCATGAACTGCAGCACACCAGGCCTCCCTGTCCATCACCAACTCCCGGAGGTCACTCAGACTCACATCCATCGAGGCAGTGATGCCATCCAGCCATCTCATCCTCTGTCGTCCCCTATTCCTCCTGCCCCCAATCCCTCCCAGCATCAGAGTCTTCTCCAATGAGTCAACTCTTCGCATGAGGTGGCCAAAATACTGGAGTTTCAGCTTTAGCATCATTCCTTCCAAAGAAATCCCAGGGCTGATCTCCTTCAGAATGGACTGGTTGGATCTCCTTGCAGTCCAAGGGACTCTCAAGAGTCTTCTCCAACACCACAGTTCAAAAGCATCAATTCTTCAGCGCTCGGCCTTCTTCACAGTCCAGCTCTCACATCCATACATGACCACAGGAAAGACCATAGCCTTGACTAGGCGAACCTTTGTTGGCAAAGTGATGTCTCTGCTTTTGAATATGCTCTCCAGGTTGGTCATAACTTTCCTTCCAAGGAGTAAGCGTCTTTTAATTTCATGGCTGCAGTCACCATCTGCAGTGATTTTGGAGCCCAGAAAAATAAAGTCTGACACTGTTTCCACTGTTTCTCCATCTATTTCCCATGTAGTGATGGGACCGGATGCCATCTGGCATGGCACCAATACATATCTATTAGGATAGATAGAGCAAAAGAGAAGTAATGCCAAATTTGGGGAAAGATGTGATACAACCATTACTCTCATATTCTGACAGTGCGTATGTCCTAAGTCACTTATGTCATGTTCAATTCTTTGCGACTCTACAGACTGTAGCCCACCAGGCTCCTCTCTCTATGGGATTCTCCCGGCAGAAATACTGAAGTGGGTGGCCATGCCCTCCTCCAGGGGATCTTTCTAACTCAGGGACCAAATCGATGTCTCCTGCGTCTCCTGAACTAGCAGGAAGGTTTCTTTACCACTGAGCCAGTTGGGAAGCCCATTCTGACAGTAAGTATACTTAAACACTTTATAAAAACTTTTTGAACTATCTATTAAAGCTGAAGAAAGAAATACATCAGATCAGATCAGATCAGATCAGTCGCTCAGTCGTGTCCGACTCTTTGCGACCCCATGAACTGCAGCACGCCAGGCCTCCCTGTCCATCACCAGCTCCCGGAGGTCACCCAGACTCACACCCATCAAGTCAGTGATGCCATCCAGCCATCTCATCCTCTGTCGTTCCCTTCTCCTCCTGCCCTCAATCCCTCCCAGCATCAGACTCTTCTCCAATGAGTCAACTCTTCGCATGGAACTGAATGTAAATAGTATTGAGTGGGGCTCTGAAGTAAAGATATGATAAAGGAGGCTTGCAGAAGGAGTAAATCAACGTGCCATAGGACGTCAGCTCTCCCCTTATGAGTAGCTTTAGGTCTCATACCTCATACCAACAGGGCCATTTGCTGCGTCTGACATCACTATACAGAAAGAAATCCTTTTTTATAAATAACAAAACAGGTGTTCCTTCTGTATTATAAATCCAAGGAATGATCTGTATTATTTACTTACTTACACTTTTGTAAAATACTGTTGCCCTCCTCTTGGTCTCAGCTGAGTTGCCTGTATTTAGATGCAGGTGGTTTGGTCATGTATCCATTCAAGAATTACAGAGCCCCTGTGAAATGCCAAGTGCTGCGTCTTTCAACAATAAGTCACTGGGACTGAGCAGTGCGCAGAACAGATGTGGCCTTCGTCACAGTGGCGGTGCTCTAACATGGGAACTAGGCCTGGAACAAGTCAGATCAGATCAGATCAGTCGCTCAGTCGTGTCCGACTCTTTGCGACCCCATGAACCGCAGCACGCCAGGCCTCCCTGTCCATCACCAGCTCCCGGAGGTCACTCAGACTCGCATCCATCGAGTCAGTGATGCCATCCAGCCATCTCATCCTCTGTCGTCCCCTTCTCCTCCTGCCCTCAATCCCTCCCAGCATCAGAGTCTTCTCCAATGAGTTAACTCTTCGCATGAGGTGGCCAAAATACTGGAGTTTCAGCCTCAGCATCATTCCTTCCAAAGAAATTCCAGGATTGATCTCCTTCAGAATGGACTGGTTGGATCTTCTTGCAGTCCAAGGGACTCTCAAGAGTCTTCTCCAACACCACAGTTCAAAAGCATCAATTCTTCGGCGCTCAGCCTTCTTCACAGTCCAGCTCTCACATCCATACATGACCACAGGAAAGACCATAGCCTTGACTACATAAAACTCTTCAATTCCATTCCTAGGTGAGGACCTACTATACAATAGGTTTGCATTGATAAAAGCACAGGTACTAAAATGTTTATGTGTGCATGCGTGCTCAGTCATGTCCAACTCTGTGCAATCCCATGGACGATAGCCTGACAGATCCTTTGTCCATGGAATTTTCCAGGCAAGAATATTGGAGTGGGTTGCTATTTCCTACTCCAGGGGACCTTCCTGACCCAGGGATCAAACCCACATCTCCTGCATCTTCTGCATTGGCAGGCAGATTCTTTACCAGGGCACCAACTGGGAAGCACAGTGTTTATAGTATCACTGTTTATAATAGCCAAAAAAATGCAAACCTCACTATTAATGATGTTTATCAAAACTGAATGATATGTAAATTGTGGCATCAGTTCAGTTCAGTTGCTCAGTCATGTCTGACTCTTTGTGACCCTATGAGCTGCAGCACGCCAGGCCTCCCTGTCAAACTCCAACTCCCACCCAAACTCATGTCCATTGAGTCAGTGATGCCATCCAACCATCTCATCATCTGTTGTCCCCTTCTTCTCCTGCCCTCAATCTTTCCCAGCATCAGGGTCTTTTCCAATGAGTCAGCTCTTTGCATCAGGTAGCCAAAGTATTGGAGTTTCAGTTTCAACATCAGACCTTCCAATGAACACCCAAGACTGATCTCCTTTGGGATGGACTGGTTGGATCTCCTTGCAGTCCAAGGGACTCTCAAGAGTCTTCTTCAATACCACAGTTCAAAACCATCAATTCTTCAGTGCTCAGCTTTCTTTATAGTCCAATTCTCATATCCATACATGACTACTGGAAAAACCATAGCCTTGACTAGATGGATCTTTTTCAGCAAAGTAATGTCTCTGCCTTTTAATATGCTGTCTGCTGCTGCTGCTAAGTCACTTCAGTCGTGTCCAACTCTGTGCGACCCCATAGATGGCAGCCTACCAGGCCCCCCTGTCCCTGGGATTTTCCAGGCAAGAACACTGGAGTGGGTCGCCATTTCCTTCTCCAATGCGTCTAGGCTGGTCATATCTTTCCTTCCAAGCAGTAAGCATCTTTTACTTTCCTGGCTGCAATCACCATCTGCAGTGATTTTTGAGCCCCCAAAATAAAGTCTTTCACTGTTTTCGCTGTTTCCCCATCTATTTGCCATGAAGTGATGGGACCAGATGCCATGATCTTAGTTTTCTGAATGTTGAGCTTTAAGCCAATCTTTTCAGTCTACTCTTTCACTTTCATAAAAGTATGTAACGATGAGAATAAAAACTGAAAGCTACATACAACAATATGGATGAATCTCACAGATATAATGTTGATTGAAAGAAGTTATAAAAACCTATGTACTTATCTTCTCTTGTATATAAAGTATAAATCAGAAGAAACTAATTTGTGCCACTGAAAATCAAGAAAGCAATGACTCAGAATGTGAGAGATACTGACTGAAAAGGAGCATAGAGCAGCTCTGGAAATGGTCTTCATGATCTACTTCTGTATCTCACTGCTGGTTACCCAGTATGCTTAGTTTGAGAAAATCCATTGAGTCATAAACTAATAATCCATGGATGTTAACGTAAGCATATTGTAATTCAGTTTAATTTTATGGGTAAAAGTTTTTTTAAAAAATAAAACAAATTTCTTGATTAAAAGATTCCTTTCATAGCCAATTTTTTCATAAAAATTGTTTTCTTAAATGAATATAAAGATGACAAGATAAAACTTTAAGTGCTCTAAAAACAAGTCCCCCAGAGTTGGATTTTTTCAGTTTATATAATGCAGTCTGCTGAAGTTGGTCTATTCTAAACAGTCTCTCACCACAGTGACAGTCCAAAATCAACAGCTTTTATTTATACATGTAAGGTCCTTCCAGGGTACATTTGAATCATCAAAGACAGACAAAGATGTGTTTAATTTCACTTAAGTCTATTTGGTTAAATCTTTACTCTTTGAACATCAGTAGAGTCATGTGTGATATCTAGTGGAAAATATTTCAGATTGTTTGCTTTAGCAGATGGCCATGTGACACTGTGTCATCTATTATTTATATTTTAAAGATATTTAATTTTAGAACTATATAATTTTGTTCTCTGTTTTCTTCCTTCCTTCTTAGGTATACACCCAATACATAAATGGGTTTACAAAAGTATAGGAACTAGAATAATTATGGCATCACTGTTTATTGTAGGCCAAAACTGCAAACTTCACTATTAATGATGCCTATCAACAGTAGAATGAATAAATAAACTGTGGTATATTTCCATAATAGTAGTAAATAACAATAAGAATAAAAATCAAAAGCTGTGTACAACAATATGAATTAAACTCACAGACATAATATCAATTGAAATAAGTTCAGTTGTTCTTGAAACATTCATGAATTTTCAAGGTTTAATTATTTATGCCTGAATAATATTCTGGTTGTATGCTTGTGTGTGTGTGTATCACAATTTGTTTATCTATTTATCTGTCAACACTTAGGCTATTTTCATGTGTTAACTATGGAGTTATGCAGTGCACAATTTACATGACAGTACAAATATCTCTTTGACGTAATGATTTTGTTAGTGGATTTGCTGGGTAACATGGCCATTTTTTTTTTGGCTGAAACTCCAATACTTTAGCCACCTCATGTGAAGAGTTGACTCATTGGAAAAGACTCTGATGCTGGGAGGGATTGGGGGCAAGAGGAGAAGAGGACGACAGAGGATGAGATGGGTGGATGGCATCACTGACTCGATGGATGTGAGTCTGAGTGACCTCCGGGAGTTGGTGATGGACAGGGAGGCCTGGTATGCTGCGATTCATGGGGTTGCAAAGAGTCAGACATGACTGAGTGACTGAACTGAACTGAGCTGAACTGAACTGATGGCCGTTTTATTTTTAATTACTTGAGCAACCTCCATACTGTTTTTCATAGTCGCTATATTAAAACTCTTCCTGATATAAAATTTAAAACAAATGTTAAATTTGTTACTTCTCAGTACTATTGTAAAACTCATCTAACAAATGTTAACATCTATTTGTTGAATGTGATGAATATTTGACTAGAAAAGCTAATGTGTCAGAAACAACAGTTTTACAGTCAGAGTATTTAATGTTTACCTCTTCCAAGTTTTCTTTCCTTGATTTTCTTTAAGAAAGGAGCTTAAGTTCAGGGATGTAAAACAATTTGTGGGAATAATGGACTTAGTGAAAGTAAAACAAATTTATCTCATATGAAGTGTTAATATTTACTCTACACCATCTCTTCAAAACAAACTGCATTGAGAAGCATGGGTTTTTTTCTGTATATATCACATTACCCACCCAAATAAATTATGAACATATCCTATTCCAATAACAAACAAATGTGTTCCTACAATTATCCTCATAAGGGCATCAAAGTCACTATCTGCACTAAAATCTACTGGACTTAAGAAGCCAGCATCACTCCCCTAACATATTAAGTAGGTTCCTGGGGAGTAGAGATTGAAGAAGTAATGATCCTCTGAGAGGAGGTATTTGGAATATATTTGTGCCTAAACTTACCCACATTTATATATGACATTTCACATTCCAGATTCACACCATTTTAGCTCCTCTCCTTAAATCAGAAAGCTGTCAAACTATACAGAGTCATTGTTGAAGTAAATTTTTAGTGCATATGAAATCATTTAGTGTTTGTCCAACCAAGGGAAAATGAAACAAAGCAAACAAAAAGGGAAAACAACTGAAATTAAAGTTTTAAAAATGTTTCATTGGTAAAAATCAAGTTCCTGGTAACAAGTTTTGGTGGAAAATTATGCCTTCTCCCATGATATGCTTCAGGACAAGATAAAACCAGCAACATGGAAAAAATATTCAGGAAACAGCAAAAATAATATATGGAACATGACACAGGAATCACAAATCTTTCAACATCATCTACAAACAGTTCCTTTTCTAAACAAAAAGTAAGAAACACTAATACCAAATTGCATTAAGTTTACATTCTAATTTCTGAGCTTAGTAGAAATGTAAACATTAGTTTGCAAATGTTAAGTTATAGCTAATGAACTAACATAAATGAACCAGCAACCTAATAGTTTTTTTTAATTAAAGCTAATCAAAATCAGAAAAAGTAAACACAATGAGACATGTGCCATAGACATTTCAAGTATTAAGTGCATTGTTAAAGTTTTCTTTGATAATCTTTTCTAATATCAATGTCAAAATTCACTTATAGCCAAGGAAAGTCTATGCACTAGTAGATGTATAAAATTGTTTTGAATTTCTTATTGTTTTGATTTTCTGTTCCAGCACTTCTCTTTCCTATGGAGCTGATAAGAAAAAACACAAGTACCAAGAAGTTTAGCAGAGCAATCTAAGACTATGCACATAAAAACACCCACTAGTGTGGCTCAGACGGTAAAGTGCCTGTCTACAATGCGGGAGACTCCGGTTCGATCCCTGGGTCGGGAAGATCCCCTGGAGAAAGAAATGGCAATCCACTCCAGTACTATTGCCTGGAAAATCCCATGGACAGAGGAGCCTGGTAGGCTACAGTCCATGGGGTCGCAAAGATTCGGACACAACTGAGCAACTTCACTTTCAGTGTATGTTGACACACAGGTTGCCCAGAGACAGTATCTTTTAATGGCACTTAATATTTTTACTTTCCTACATTTTCTTTTCTTTGCACCCAATGGACAACAAATAAAGATGAAAAGTATGGAAAATAAAAATAAGGTTTAGACCATTCAAGTGTTTTGACTGAAGCCTTGCAATAAGTTGCCTACGACACAAAATTTGAAAAAATTGTTACTACAGACATGAAAAGTACTTTCAATCAGCAAGAATTTGTACGTACTAAATCCTGCTTACCTTTCTCTGAAAAGTGGACATAATAAAGCCTTTATTAACTGTAAACCCAGGAGGAATAATTACATTTTGTTCCAGAAAGTAGTTTCAAAATCAGGCAGTAATTGGTCCTGCCTCTGGGAAAGGAATATATGAGGATATATATTTCTCATCTAAAGAAAAAGCATAGCACATTTTGCCTAAATTTTCTACTTCCATTATATTATTAAACCGCTAGTCATAGAAATAATGCCTTTGAATTTTTCCTTACTAAGGGATCCCATTATCAGAGGGGATGGTATATTTTTCTACCATACTGGTGAACTGTTCAACACTATATGCATATTCTGTTTACACAGTCATACCATAAGGAAAAGGAAATAATTAAACTGAACACATGGAAGAAATTTGAACACTTGGAATTTTAATATAACACCATATCTTTAAAATAAATTGAATATTAAATAAGCCCTCAGAAACTAGGATATTATTGGGTATATATTTTTAAATACATATATAAACATATAATTTAGTTTGTAGATAGTCTTTACAGAGACAGATCAGTTAAAACGAGACAATCAAGTTAAAACTCATTTTACACATGACTATTGTCCTTATAAAAAGGGAAATTTTGAAGGCAAACATGTGTACAGAAGAAAAGCATCATGTGAAAATTGAGGCAGAGACTGAGTTGATGCTTTTTTAAGTCAAGGAATTCTAAAGATTTCCAGAAAATCACCAGAAGTTAGGAGAGTCATGGAACAGATTCTCTTCACAGGCCACAAAAGGAACCAAGCCTACCAGCACTTTGATCTTTGACTTCCAGCCTCCAGAACTGTAAGAAATTAAGTCTTTGTTATTTAAGCCACTAAGTTGGTGGTACTTCCTTACAGCAGCCATAGCACATTGCAATACCATGCTATATTCTGGTTTCCAGAGTTTTATATAATGCCTCTTTTTTGTTCCAAGATCCCTCATAATTACATCCAATCATTATGTCTCCTAAGGATGCTTTTGGCTGACCCTGATAGTTGAGAAATAATATTTTATAGGATGCTCCACTATTTGCATTTGTGTGGTATTTTTCATATGACTAGATTGTGATTATGACTTTGGAAAGGAAGACCACAGAAGTAAAATGCCATTTCCATCACATCATAGCAATGTGAGTTTTACATACTACCCACATGATTTATCAGTGTTGATGTTGACCTAGATCACTTGGCTGAAACTGTTTTGTTAGTTGTCTCCAATGTAATGTACCGCTTTTCTGCCCCCTATACATTAGTGTGAATTTTTCCTCTACAACAACAAAACAAAAACAACCCCAATTGAAAAATGGGCAGAAGAGATATTTCTCCAAAGAAGACATACAAAGGGCCAATGAGCACATTAAAAAGATGCTCAACATTAATAATTACTAGAGAAATGCTAATCAAAACTACAACGAGATACCACCTCAAAGCACTCAGAATGGTCATCATTAAAGAGTATAAGTAACAAATGCTAGAGAGAGTGTGAAGAAAAGGGAACCCTCCTACACTGTTGGTGGAAATGTAAATTGGTACAACCACTATGGAGAACAGTATGGGAAGTTCCTCCAAAAACTAAAAATAGAGTTGTCCTATGATCCATCAGTCCCACTCCTGGGCATATATCTGAACAAACTACAATTCAAAAAGATGCATGCAATCCTATGTTCATAGCAGTGCTCTTCACAAGACATGGGAACAACCTAAATGTTCATTGACAGAGAAATGGATGAAGAAAATGTGGTGTGTATACACAACAGAATACTCCTCAGTTATAAAAAAGAATGAAATAGTGTCATTTACAGTAACATTGGAGATCCAACCAGTCCATTCTGAAGATCAGCCCTGGGATTTCTTTGGAAGGAATGATGCTAAAGCTGAAACTCCAGTACTTTGGCCACCTCATGCGAAGAGTTGACTCATTGGAGAAGACTCTGATGCTGGGAGGTATTGGGGGCAGGAGGAGAAGGGGACGACAGAGGACGAGATGGCTGGATGGCATCACTGACCCGATGGACATGAGTCTGAGTGACCTCCGGGAGTTGGTGATGGACAGAGAGGCCTGGCATGCTGCGATTCATGGGGTTGCAAAGAGTCGGACATGACTGAGCGACTGATATGATCTGATTTGATCTGATCTGACAGTAACATTGATGGACTTAGATATTATCATACTAAGTAAAATAAGTCAGAAAGCAAAAGATAAATACTACATAATATCACTATATTTGGAATCTAAAATATGACACAAATGAACCTATCTACAAAACAGAAAAAGATTCACAGAGAATAGACTGTAGTTGAAAAGGCAGAGGGAATGTAGGGGAAGGATGGATTGGGATTTAGGGGTTAGTTAATGTAAACTATTATGTATACAATGGATAAATAGTGAGGTCCTACTTTATAGCACAGGAAACTATATTGAATACCCTATGATAAACCATAAGGGAAAAGAACTTCTAAAAGGATATGTATGTAGAACAATCACTTTACTGTACAGCAGACATTAACACAACATCATATATCAAGTATACTTCAATTAAAAATATGTCTTCCTACTCTTTGGGAAGGGAATCACTGTTCATTATTTATATTTCAGAAGTTTTAAGTTATGTTCCCCCTCCTTGAAGTCATAGTATTTATATAACTTTTTGAAATTATCCTTCATAAGAGATATGCCTCTTCTCCTCCACTTATTTAATTAAACATTTATTTGTATCAATATAGAATCATAAAAGTTTATTTTATACTTTGAATTATTCAATACTACTTTCTTTGTGACCCAAACTGTTTGACCTTTGGCCATTGGCATTCTTTGCATTCTTATGATAGATCTGCATTAATGTAGTATGTGTGTTTCAGCATGTCATTACTTTCTAGCACTAGAAGATGCTCCAAGATCATGTTGTGTATTTCCTGTCCTAGTCTTAGAATCAGCCATTCTCAGAGGATCCCTGGTTTATTTTTATGAGAAATCAAAATCTGTGTACTACATGTATTCATTTGTACTAAAGTGTCTTTGCTTTTAGGCTATTTTGGATGAGAGTAGAAAGAACATATCTATTTGTATTTGCATACACATATATCTATCTGGTCCCATCACTGCATGGGAAATAGATGGGGAAACAGTGGAAACAGTGTCAGACTTTGTTTTTCTGGGCTCCAAAATCACTGCAGATGGTGACTGCAGCCATGAAATTAAAAGACGCTTGCTCCTTGGAAGGAAAGTTATGACCAACCTAGATAGCATATTCAAAAGCAGAGACATTACTTTACCAACAAAGGTTCGCCTAGTCAAGGCTATGGTCTTTCCTGTGGTCATGTATGGATGTGAGAGCTGGACTGTGAAGAAGGCTGAGCGCCGAAGAATTGATGCTTTTGAACTGTGGTGTTGGAGAAGACTCTTGAGAGTCCCTTGGACTGCAAGAAGATCCAACCAGTCCATTCTGAAGGAGATCAACCCTGGGATTTCTTTGGAAGGAATGATGCTAAAGCTGAAACTCCAGTATTTTGGCCACCTCATGCGAAGAGTTGACTCATTGGAGAAGACTCTGATGCTGGGAGGGATTGAGGGCAGGAGGAGAAGGGGACGACAGAGGATGAGATGGCTGGATGGCATCACTGACTCGATGGATGCGAGTCTGGGTGACCTCCGGGAGCTGATGATGGACAGGGAGGCCTGGCGTGCTGCGGTTCATGGGGTCGCAAAGAGTCGGACACGACTGAGCGACTGATCTGATCTGATCTGATCTGATATCTATAATTCGGAGAAGGCAATGGCACCCCACTCCAGTACTTGTGCCTGGAAAATCCCATGGATGGAGGAGCCTGGTAGGCTGCAGTCCATGGGGTCACTAGGAGTCAGACACGACTGAGTGACTTCACTTTCACTTTTCACTTTCATGCAGTGGAGAAGGAAATGGCAACCCACTCCAATGTTCTTGCCTGGAGAATCCCAGGGACAGAGGAGCCTAGTGGGCTGTAGTCTATGGGGTCACAGAGTCGGATACAACAAAAGTGATGCAGCAGCAGCAGCATATCTATAATTATGCTATTTCTATATGTAACCATATGTGCATTTGCAATAGCTAAATATGAGCTCTGAATGATGTCTCCAATTGCAATCTATTACCACATGTATCATTCTAGGCTTCTCCCATTGCTAATCTGTAAATTCATTGCAACACTGAGAAACCTGGTTCTTACCATCCACCATTCATTTACTTAACTGATCAATTCACTATACATGTATAGTGGCATCAGAATCAATTTGTACTTCAGAGGGAAGCAACTTATTAACCAATGTTCAGTGTGTAGTGCAGTTCTTGGAGGCTCCACTCATATCCAGAGTTCCTTGGTCAGTACTTTTTTTTTTTTTTTTTTTTTTTTTTTTTTTTTTTTTTTTATTTTGCTTCAATTTCTCTTAAGGGAATGGAGTTACAGATCTGGTCAGTACCTTTTAACTTCATTCCCTTAAGAGAAATTGTTTAATACATTTGTAATACAGTTAGATTATCATCATATTCTGTACTTCCTGGGATTTTAAGTAACATTAAATTTGCATATATTATGATTCACTTTGTGTGCTATAAAATTTTACAGATTTTGACAAATGCATGTCATTTGTTGACCATTACAATATCTTAACTAAAAAGAATAAAATACTATGTTTCAACTATTCAACCCTCCATCCTTCCCTGTGAGCTATTCTCAACCATTAAAAATTTTACACTATATTTTTACCTTTTTGAGAATGACATATAATTGAGATCATATAGTAGATGCCTTTTTCAGATTTTGGTTTTCTTATTGTTGAATTTTAAGATTTCTTTGTATATTTTGGATACAGCTCTTTTATGAGATAAATGTCTTGGTAAGACAGTGAAGTAGCTCTAAAATTATTGGAAAGCCAGGAATTACATGTTATAAAAGAAATTTAAAGAATGATGCTATAAAAATCAATGGACAACTCTCAATCATTGCATTTTCTGCTTGTATTAAAAAGGATATTTGAAAGGAATTATGCTCAAAAATAAAAATACAATAAAGTTATATCTTCATAGAAAAATATATTTTTAGACTAAACAAAAGAAAGATACCATTTTCTGTATCATTTTTCATGTTTTACAACAGACTAAATTCCTTGAAGAAAAGATTGAAAATGATAAATAATAAAACCAAAAAGCTAATATACATGAGGCCTATAATGAGAGAGTCATTTTCTAGGCAGGTTGATAAGAAGTCTAGGGGTCCCCAAGGAGAGAGGGGTCTGGAATTTTTAAGGAGGAAGAAAGGACAAACGTTTTATTTTACTCTACATTCCTTAGGATTATATAACAATGTATCCTGCCTGAGGACATTCTCTGGATTAAACCTTCTGGCTAATCATGTTATCTTAAAATGTAAATTATAGGAGTAGGTCTGGTCTTTCAGATAAGATCAGATCAGTCCTTCAGTCCTGTCCTGTCGGACTTTTTGCAACCCCATGAATAACAGCATGCCAGGCCTCCCTGTCCATCACCAATTCCCGGAGTAAACTCAGACTCACGTCCATCGAGTCAGTGATGCCATCCAGCCATCTCATCCTCTGTCGTCCCCTTCTCCTCTTGTGCCCAATCCCTCCCAGCATCAGAGTCCTCTCCAATGAGTCAACTCTTCGCATGAGGTGGCCAAAATACTGGAGTTTCAGCTTGAGCATCATTCCTTCCAAAGAAATCCCAGGGCTGATCTCCTTCAGAATGGACTGATTGGATCTCCTTGCAGTCCAAGGGACTCTCAAGAGTCTTCTCCAACACCACAGTTCAAAAGCATCAATTCTTTGGCACTCAGCGATCTTCACAGTCCAGCTCTCACATCCATACATGACCATAGGAAAAACCATAGCCTTGACTAGACGAACCTTTGTTGGCAAAGTAATGTCTCTGCTTTTGAATATGCTATCTAGGTTGGTCATAACTTTCCTTCCAAGGAGCAAGCGTCTTTTAATTTCATGGCTGCAGTCACCATCTGCAGTGATTTTGGAGCCCATAAAAATAAAGTCTGACACTGTTTCCACTGTTTCCCCATCTATTTCTCATGAAGTGATGGGACCAGATGCCACGATCTTCGTTTTCTGAATGTTGAGCTTTAAGCCAAATTTTTCACTCTCCACTTTCACTCTCGTCAAGAGGCTTTTGAGTTCCTTTTCACTTTCTGCCATGAGGGTGGTGTCATCTGCATATCTGAGGTTATTGATATTTCTCCCAGCAATCTTGATTCCAACTTGTGTTTCTTCCAGTCCAGCGTTTTTCATGATGTACTCCACCTATATGTTAAATAAGCAGGGTGACAATATACAGCCTTGACGTATTCCTTTTCCTATTTGGAACCAGTCTGTTGTTCCATGACCAGTTCTAACTGTTGCTTCCTGACCTGCATACAGATTTCTCAAGAGGCAGATCAGGTGGTCTGGTGTTCTCATCTTTTGAAGAATTTTCCACAGTTGATTGGGATTCACACAGTCAAAGGCTTTGGCATAGTCAATAAAGCAGAAATAGATGTTTTTCTGGAACTCTCTTGCTTTTTCCATGATCCAACAGATGTTGGCAATTTGATCTCTGGTTCTTCTGCCTTTTCTAAAACCAGCTTGAACATCAGGAAGTTCACAGTTCACATATTGCTGAAGCCTGGCTTGGAGAATTTTGAGCATCATTTTACTAGCGTGTGAGATGAGTGCAATTGTGTGGTAGTTTGAGCATTCTTTGGCATTGCCTTTCTTTGGGATTGGGATGAAAACGGACCTTTTCCAGTCCTGTGGCCACTGCTGAGTTTTCCAAATTTGCTGGCATATTGAGTGCAGCACTTTCACAGCATCATCTTTCAGGATTTGGAATAGCTCCACGGGAATTCCATAACTTCCACTAGCTTTGTAGTGATGCTTTCTAAGGCCCACTTGACTTCCCATTCCAAGATGTCTGGCTCTAGGTAAGTGACCACACCATCGTGATTATCTGGGTCGTGAAGATCATTTTTGTACAGTTCTTCTGTGTATTCTTGCCACCTCTTCTTAATATCTTCTGCTTCTGTTAGGTCCATACCATTTCTGTCCTTTATCAAGCCCAATTTTACATGAAATGTTCCCTTGGTATCTCTGATTTTCTTGAAGAAATCTCTAGTCTTTCCCATTCTGTTGTTTTCCTCTATTTCTTTGCATTGATTGCTAAAGAAGGCTTTCTTATCTCTTCTTGCTATTCTTTGGAACTCTGCATTCAGATGTTTATATCTTTCCTTTTATTCTTTGGTTTTTTCGCTTCTCTTCTTTTCACAGCTATTTGTAAGGCCTCCCCAGACAGCCATTTTGCTTTTTTGCATTTCTTTTCCATGGGGATCGGAGAGGCAATGGCACCCCACTCCAGTACTCTTGCCTGGAAAACCCCATGGACAAAGGAGCCTGGTAGGCTGCAGTCCATGAGGTCACTAAGAGTCGGACACGACTGAATGACTTCACTTTCACTTTTCACTTTCATGCATTGGAGAAGGAAATGGCAACCCACTCCAGTGTTCTTGCCTGGAGAATCCCAGGGACGGGGCAGCCTAGTGGGCTGCCGTCTATGGGGTCGCACAGAGTCGGACACGACTTAAGCGACTTAGCAGCAGCATTAGTAATCCATGGGGATGGTCTTGATCCCTGTCTTCTGTACAATGTCATGAACCTCATTCCATAGTTTATCAGGCACTCTATCTGCGGGGGACTGACCCGGGAAGGGTTAAGTCCTGGGAGCTGCCTCGCTGTGTAATCTCGGCTTGAGGCCTTCTTCAGCTCTCTGTCCCGCCTTCCTCAAGAATGTTTTTTACAACCTTATGACTCCAGCGAGTCTGGCTTGAGGCTACACCTCAAGGAGCAGAAACCTTTTGTATTGTTAATGTAAAACCAGGCCTGGAGATAAGCAAGAGTCTTGTATGTCGAATGTCACGTCCTACATGGTATAAATATGAGCATTAATAAAGACTGGGATCGGTCCTGAGTTGCCCGATCCTCTCAACCCTATCTTGCTTTCACTCTTTTCTTCTAAGCTCCTCGGCAGCAGGGTTCCTAGGGATTTCGCCTGATAAGCGCTGGCCGCGGCACTATCTATCAGATCTAGGCCCTTAAATCTATTTCTCACTTCCACTGTACAATCATAAGGGATTTGATTTCAGTCATACCTGAATGGTCTAGTAGTTTTCCCTACTTTATTCAATTTCAGTCTGAATTTGGCAATAAGGAGTTCATGGTCTGAGCCACAGTCAGCTCCTGGTCTTGTTTTTGCTGACTGTATAGAGCTTCTCGATCTTTGCCTGCAAAGAATAAAATCAATCTGATTTCGGTATTGACCATCTGGTGATGTCCATGTATAGAGTCTTCTCTTGTGTTGTTGGAAGAGGGTGTTTGTTATGACCAGTGCATTTTCTTGGCAAAACTCTATTAGTCTTTGCTCTGCTTCATTCCGTATTCCAAGGCCAGATTTGCCTGTTACTCCAGGTGTTTCTTGACTTCCTACTTTTGCATTCCAGTCCCCTATAATGAAAAGGACATCTTTTTTGGGTGTTAGTTCTAAAAGGTCTTGTGGGTCTTCATAGAACCATTCAACTTCAGCTTCTTCAGCTTTACTGGTTGGGGCATAGACTTGGATTACTGTGATATTGAATGGTTTGCCTTGGAAACGAACAGAGATCATTCTGTCATTTTTGAGATTGCATCCAAGTACTGTATTTTGGACTCTTTTGTTGACCATGATGGCTACTCCACTTTTTCTGAGGGATTCCTGTCCACAGTATTTGATATAATGGTCATCTGAGTTAAATTCACCCATTCCAGTCCATTTCAGTTTGCTGATTCCTAGAATGTCGACATTCACTCTTGCCATCTCTTGTTTGACCACTTCCAATTTGCCTTGATTCATGGACCTGACATTCCAGGTTCCTATGCAATATTGCTCTTTACAGCATCGGACCTTACTTCTACCACCAGTCACATCCACAGCTAGGTATTCTTTTTGCTTTGGCTCCATCCCTTCATTCTTTCTGGAGTTATTTCTCCACTGATCTCCAGTAGCATATTGGGTACCTACTGACCTGGGGAGCTTCTCTTTCAGAATCCTATCATTTTGCCTTTTCATACTGTTCATGGTCTTTAGAAGGATTATATAACAATAATGTATCTTGCCTGAGGACAGTCTCTGGATTAAACCTTCTGGCTAATTCTGTTATCTTAAAATGTAAATTATGGAAATAGGTCTGGTGAGGTCTTTACAATCTCCAGACATCCTTTGGATTTTTTGGAGAGTATATAACTCCATTGCTAACACTAGCAAGTGGGTACTCTTTCTACCCACTTCTGATGTCTATGTCAGAAGCTTTCTCTATGTCCTTTATACTTTAATAAAACTTTATTACACAAAAGCTCTGAGCGATCAAGTCTTGTCTCTGGCCCTGGATTGAATTTTTCTCCTCCAGAGGCCAAGGATCCTGGCATCTTCGTGTAATTCAGCAACAACCTTTCAATAATACAGAGCATCTAGTAATTGTAAGCCTTGATACATATTTGCTCTTATTATTGTTTTCATTCATTATGAAATCAATATTAATATAAAATGCCACAATTTGAGAGTATAGAAAACTTTGCCTAATACATTTCTTAATAAATGTAAACCATTCCCATTATTTTTACATCAAACTTGATTCAAAATAAGAACTCAATACATAACCACAAATATTCACAGTTTAAAAACTACTAGAGTGATGTGCTGATGAAGTTATCAACAAAGTAATTACATAAAATATATTTTTACATTCTAAGTTTATATGTAATCCTCTTCTATATACGTAGTACATCTTAGGTTAACAATAAATTTTTACTCTAATGCACTTATCAAAAGTTTTATAAAATGATTATAAATATGAATACCACAGTTTTCTTCCTATTTAAATCTGGAGACTAGAGATATCATTTTTGTTTTATTTATATGATTTATTAAAATTCTTCAAACTCAGAACAGTAAAAGGCTTATATTTGCAATTAGTTAGATTCCATTAATTCTCCAAGCCTATGATCTCAATTTATCTGGCATCATTCTACAATTATTACTTTATTATTTAATCTTATAAGAGAAATACCATGATCTTATAGTTCAAAAATATTCATGTCAAAGCAGTTTTTACTATTATTCATATGATGATAGCCAACAAAATAATTAAAATGATTAAGTTCTTATTTGCAAGCACTATTTATATTGTTCTATACAGCAAAAGAGAAGAACTAATGGGTCAAATTTTTGCCCACAGCCAACTGTTCCTGATTTTTTTTTTAATTGTAATGAACTGTAAGCAAATTAAAATTCAGCTGATTTTACCTAAAATTGACTAATTAATTTCTGGTATTAACAACTTGCCTTCAGCTTTCTAGTTGTAAGAAAGAGACACATATTTTAGAATGCTTTACTTGACAGGGGTTAATTGTAAATTGTAAAAGGAGATAAAGAAACAGGAAATCAGCTCAACAGGGGTGGCCCTCAATAGTCTGTATTCATGAAGTCTAAATGCCTTGTTTTTTTTTTTTTTTTTTTGCTTCTTTCTACCTGTTTTAAAATACAAACGGTAATAATAGTAATATAAATTCAATAACTAATATTTATTGAAGACAAAAACTTTGCTATATGTCTGCCTTAGAATAAGCCCAACAACTTCATTTCGAAGATGAGAAAACAAAGAGTTAAAAAAAGAATACAGAAACCTGCCAAATTAACATAACTAAGAAATTCCAGACCCAGGATTTCAATCCAACAGCTTATCTTCATAAAATATCAAGTTACTCTATTCTCAAATTTCTATAGTAAGACCTTCTAAATAGGTTCACTCTATACCTCATGGCTTCTGATTACAGAAACAAGAGGTTTTGACCTATATATTTTGATCCTGCCCTTAGTCTTTTTATCACCAGTGGTATAAAGTTAGTAATAAATAAGATTAAAGATTGGTTTCTTCTGCTGAGGAAGACAATTCATTTGCTTTTTACTTATGTCAGGAAGACTGAAATATAAGATCATTTCTAAAAACATTCTGGTTAGTAAATGTAAAATTAGATCAGATCAGATGAGTCGCTCAGTTGTGTCCGACTCTTCGCAACCCCATGAATCACAGCACGCCAGGCCTCCCTGTCCATCACCAACTCCTGGAGGTCACTGAGACTCACATCCATCGAGTCAGTGATGCCATCCAGCCATCTCATCCTCTGTTGTCCCCTTCTCCTCTTGCCCTCAATCCCTCCTAGCATCAGAGTCTTCTCCAATGAGTCAACTCTTCTCATGAGGTGGCCAGAGTACTGGAGTTTCAGCTTTAGCATCATTCCTTCCAAAGAAATCCCAGGGCTGATCTCCTTCAGAATGGACTGGTTGGATCTCCTTGCAGTCCAAGGGACTCTCAAGAGTCTTCTCCAACACCACAGTTCAAAAGCATCAATTCTTCGGTGCTCAGACTTCTTCACAGTCCAGCACTCACATCCATACATGACCACAGGAAACACCATAGCCTTGACTAGACGAACCTTTGTTGGCAAAGTAATGTCTCCACTTTTGAAAATGTGATCTAGGTTGGTCCTAACTTTTCTTCCAAGGAGTAAGCGGCCGAGAAGAGCCACCCCACGTCCGAGGTCAGGGACAGCGGCCCAGAGTACCAGACTGAGACGGCGCAGGAATGGCCGAGAAGAGTTACCGCGTCGGAGGTCAGGGGCGGCGACGAGAGGAGTTACCCTGCGTCCAAGGTCAGGGGCAGCGGCCAAGAGCACCAGACTGCGACGGCCCAGGAACGGCCGAGAGAAGTAAATGTAAACTTTAAGGTAAATCAGAGTACATATCATTAAGTAACTAAATAACTTTTCTACTTAAATGGGTGTATACACCTCTGAGACAAGAATGAAGGGGACAGGGCACACCCATTAAAAGAATAACACAATTAAGGATACAGCAAAAACTGGTTACAACTTACTAGGCCCAAGATGGCAGATTCAACTCGCAGTGGACCTTGGCCCTCATTACATGCTTATTTTTATATATTAGCATATGATAAGTCACAGGCCTACAGGTGTCATGACGGTTCTAAGGCTGACTATAAAAGGCCAAAAAGTGGGGAGTGGCCCAATTCTCAGAGATCCCTGCCCCTTCTCCAAAACAGTTAGAATATTCCTCCCACTTAATAGAATATGAAATTTCCCAGGCCATAAAATCTAACCACCACCAAAATACCCAAACCCTGGGGCTGCTCTCAAATTCTGAGATAGACTCACATGCTCAAATTAATATCTTACTTTCAACAAATAAAAGAAAAGTTAACTTCCTATGGCCTTATTTCCAACCATATTACTCTATTGAAATTATACTTTCACAAGTGACTGACTGTCAGATCCAAAGATAATTTCTTATTTTCTATGCTCCTAGACTTCTTCTAATGCATTTAATTCATTTAACTCACTTTTTCTATAACCTTCTGTAACCTTCTATAACCACTTTCAAGTCTAACCTGCACACCAATATCTTACAAATGCTCTTTGTATCACATCACTGCTCTGCTGAAAACCATTAACATTTCTCCGTTTATTTGTGGGAAAAGAAAAAGTCCTCAGCATTTCATCTTTCATTCTCCATAACCTTATCTTCATTTGTCTTTATAATATTCTCTGAATGAAAAACACAAAAAGTCTTACTTTGTGATCTGATTTTTTTAACAGCATTTTTACCAATTCCCTCTGAGAAAATATTCGTGCATGCTAAGTTGCTTCAGTCATGTCCGACTCTTTGTAACAGTATGGACTATAGCCCTCCAGTCTCCTCTGTGCATAGGATTTCCCAGGCAAGAATACTTCAGTGGGTTGCCATTTCCTCCTTCAAGGAATCTTACTGACCCAGGGATTGAACCTGTATTTCCTGCATTTGCAGGTGGGTTCTTTACCACTGAGGCACCTGGGAAGCCCCTCTGTAGATATGTCAAAACCATACTCATAAAAAATTGATGATAGGACTTAATAAATATTAAAAATTCCTGTTCTATGAAGACACTATTGAAAGAATTAAATGATAAGCCCCAGCGTGGGAGACATCAACACATCTCTTTCAGAATCAGACAGGTAAAGTGTGGAAAATAAATTGTATGTAGGAAATATTTAATATAAACAACAAATGTGTGGAGAGAAAGAAAGAAGAAGTCTGCCTCTCAAAAAAATTGCTCTTATGCCAATAAAACACTCAAAAAATTGCTCTTATGCCAATAAAACACTTAAAAATGTCATATAACTTACCAGAAAAAAATTTACAAAATTTGAAATAGAAATTTGTATCTTGTGTTCTCTGATAAATGGAAAATTAAAAATAAGAATTCAGAAATAGCCTGTGACAAAGATGAACTGTTTATAAATGAAGAAATATGCTTACAAAAATTATTTAGCTCAAAGCTGAAATTAAAAGTATAGATTCTAAAAATTAAGGAAAACCAAATAATTGATGACCACAGTAATAAAACAGAGTAAAATCTGTATTCAGAAAAAAAAATTATGGTCATGAACATCTTGAACATCTTGAATTATAAAGAAGAAATAATAATTGAATAAAATACTAATTTGGGGGAAAACTAGCAAAATAAACCAAAAGTAACAAATAAGAATGAAGGAAAAAATGAAATGGAAAACCACATGCACACTTGCATGTACATGCACAAACAAAATGTCTAAATCTAGTTTCTTTCTTTTAATATGCCAAAAAGCAGAAAAGACATCTAGACGTTTAAGTTTATAAAATAGATAATAAAATAGTTCATATTTGGAATGAGAAAGAAAAATTTAGTGAAGATTTATGAAGAGTATAAAAATAGGAGATTAGGACATATAATTCTGTGGGAAATAAAGAAAAAGGAAAGAAAATGCCTAAAGAAATGGATTATCATCTATATATGTGGTATATATATATTTCTGCAAATTAGAAAACTTGATTAGTCAGGTTAACAGAAATAATTAGAAAGATGATTAAAATAATCAAGATCTATCAGTAAAGAGCATTAAATAGAGGAGATTAAGGAGAAATCTGGCAGAATCCAAGACAATTCATATCAACAGGAGAGATACAGATGAGAGAGTTCATATAACTAAGTATTCTTCTAGCAAAGGGAGTAATTCTCTTAAGGGAATAAATGCGGTTTACCCAAGTAAAGGGCAGAAATGGAAGAAACTGAAGGCATATTTTCTAAAAAAGGCAAACCAGAGTGGATTGTTTCAGATTTCTTATCTACAGTACGCTGAAGTTGCATGTGTCCAATAATTAATCAGATGACATATTTAAATACTTAATGAAGACAACATCTATGGATCTGACAGCAGGATAGATGACAGCCTCCAATTCAGAGAATTCTTCACTATTTGGCCCAAGGGAATCAATTTAATCTCCTCAAAGTAATAAGATTTCACTTATTTTCCTGAGTGACAGAGTACCCCTGTCCTGAAGTTTAAATGTGACTGCACATTTGTTGAAACTGACATTGATAAAGTCATATTTCATGAAATTACTTTGCTTGGTTCTTTGATCATTTCTGCAGATCAGGATGTACAGAACAACGGCAGGACATTGGAACCAAAGAGAAAGCTTCAGATAAATCAAACTCTCAAAAGCCTGTACAACAGGTAAATTACAGCTGCTGTTATCATTTAAGTCTCTAAGTCATATGCTACTCTTTTTCATTCTCATGGACTGTAGCCTGCCAGGCGGGGAAGGCAATGGCACCCCACCCCAGTACTTTTGCCTGGAAAATCCCATGGACGGAGGAGCCTGGTAGGCTCCAGTCCATGGGGTCGCTAAGAGTCGGATACGACTGAGCGACTTCACTTTCACTTTTCACTTTCATGCATTGGAGAAGGAAATGGCAACCCACTCCAGTATTCTTGCCTGGAGAATCCCAAGGACAGGGGAGCCTGGTGAGTTTCTGTCTATGGGGTCGCACAGAGTCGGACACGACTGAAGCGACTTAGCAGCAGCAGCAGCAGCCTGCCAGGCTCTTCTGTCCATGGGATTTCCCAGTCAAGAATACTGGAGTGGGTTGTCATTTCCTTCTCCAGGGGATCTTCCCAACCCAGGGATCAAACCCAGGTCTCCCACATTGCAGGTGGATTCTCTACTGTCTGAGCCACAAAGAAAGCCCGAATACCCAGCTAGGAAAACTACAACTAAGGGGCAGTTTCTATTGTGTCCATCTCAAGAAATGAATAAGCTCCTACCTTCTGCAACTCAACTACAGAGACTCTAACTGGGATCAAGTTGCCAACTTGGCCAGGAGAGGAAAGGACATTCTGCCAACAGTCCCTTTCAGACCTCGGCCCCTCTTAGACCACAACCCCCTTGGATCTAACATCATTGATGGTAGGTTAGTTCCTCAAAGCAAAATAAATTGCTGTGCAAATATATGAGGAAATGCATGGTGGGCAGGCAAAAGCAAATATCCATTCCATACACCCCGTGATTTCCTGATTCAGATATGTCCATTCTATTTAAACACAATCATCAGCGGGAACCCATGATCATCCAAGGTAGCCTATTTCACTTTAGACAGCTCTGTTATACATTTTTCTCTTAAACTCAGCAGAATTTCCTTTGTTTATAGCTTTCATCTTTCACTTTGAATTCCACCCTCACAAAGCTCTCCAATCAATAATTCTCTCTCTTCGATATCAAACATTTGAAAGCAATTTCAAAAAATTTTAACTAGCCACTGATCCAAACATCCAATGCATGTATCTCTACCTTGTCTGGGGAATTGCAGAAACTGTTTAAAAGGCCCTGAAGCTGTTATCTCCCCAATAGTGCCAAAAAAGGAGTTAAAACGGACATGACATTTAGAGAAACGTTTCTAAGCTCAAGTGATCACTGCTTCCTCTTCTATTTTTTTTTTTTTTGTTTGTTTCTTTAAATCAATGTAATATTTGCTGAATCTTTTGATGCAAGTGACATCAAGCTTACTGATGATGAGGGTGTGGATTCTATCTTCCTTTAAGATTATAAAAGTAACATTTGCACATCATAAAGCTTCCATTATCTTGCCCATTCCACAGAATGTTATTGAGGTATTTCCTCAGTACTCTAAGAATGGAATTGTTTAAGCCTCAGAAATAAGCACTCTCTTAAAAGTTCTCAGCATCATCAAAGCTCAAAAGTCTAAATGGGAAGAAACCCTAAAAACTGGTTCCACATCTTTCATAGGTGAAGTGGATAACAAAAGTCATTTGTCTATGTTACTTACTAATGTGGAATGAAATTCAGCTGTAAATCATGTTATTTCTTCTACCCACTTTCACATTACTTTAGAAGAGTACTTTTTCATGCTTGTACCATTATATATGCCTTTTTGTTTCTTAAATATATTTATACCTATTTATTGAAACACTGCTGCTAGCTTAAAAATAATATTAGTAGGTAGCATTTATTTAACCTTTATTACATTCTGAGCATTATTGTTAACTGTTGACACATAATAACTCATTAATGTTCACAACAGACAACATGTTGTTTGCTTACCTGTAATCACACAGCTATTGTGTCCAGGGTCAGAATTTAAACTCAGGTGGTTTAATTTTAGATCTTGAATTAATGATTACAAAATACTGCCTCTCAAAGCTCACCTGTGAGTATATCACTCAGCTACTGAAATGAGCTACCAAATTTATATATATATATATATATATATATATGCCACCATGTATTTAGATATATATACCATATATATATAGGGCTTCCCTGGTGGCTCAGAGGGTAAAGAATCTGCCTACAATGTGGGAAACCAGGGTTTGATCCCTGGGTTGGTAAGATCCCCTGGAGAAGGCAGTGGCAACCCACTCCAGTACTCTTGCCTGGAAAATCCCATTGACTGAGAAGCCTGGAAGGCTACAGTCCATGGGGTCACAAAGAGTCGGACATGACTGAACGACTTCACTTCACTTCACCATATATATATATATATATATATATATAAAATTTATATATATCAGATCAGATCAGTCGCTCACTCGTGTCCGACTCTTTGCGACCCCATGAACCTCAGCACGCCAGGCCTCCCTGTCCATCACCAGCTCCCGGAGGTCACCCAGACTCACACCCATCAAGTCAGTGATGCCATCCAGCCATCTCATCCTCTGTCGTCCCCTTCTCCTCCTGCCCTCTATCCCTCCCAGCATCAGAGTCTTCTCCAATCAGTCAACTCTTCGCATGAGGTGGCCAAAATACTGGAGTTTCAGCTTTAGCATCATTCCTTCCAAAGAAATTCCAGGATTGATCTCCTTCAGAATGGACTGGTTGGATCTTCATATGTATATATATATATAACTATAGTATAAATTATATAATTTATATATCTCATCTGTGATTAAAACATTAATGTTAAGACAGCCTAGGAAAAAATCAATTTCATAATGTTAGAAATATGAATGGTTCATAAAACCCTGCTGGATGGCAAAGAATGGTTCACGAAACCTTTCAGCTATATCCTGATGCTGGATGGCACTTACCTTGTGTGGTCCTAAATTGGATTGTCAAATAATTCAACTTCCTCAAGAGGTACCACTGCCCATGTTCCAGATGCTACAGTTGCTCTTCAAACCATATGTGTATTTACTGTGTAATATAAGCTCTGGTTCCTTTAGCCAAGGTGCCTAGTCCAACTTTTTTCCCTCCAGTTGATCACATCCTGGGATCCAGTGTACAAATCCAGTACTACATGCCATGTGCATAACTGTTCTAAAGAATCTTATGTACTGTATGTATCAGAATAGTGTACATTGCCTTGTAATTTAAAAAGGAAAAATTACATAAATAATGCAGCAACTAAGTTATACCAACTAAAACAATAAATAAACCTTGAACAGTGAAAATATATATATATATAATTATATAATTTATAATATTTTATATAATTTTACAATTATTTAGATATATAGACCATATATAAGTTTATATATATTATATAATTATATATAATTATATATATAAATTATATATAATTATATATAATATTGCTCTTTACAGCATCGGACTTTACTTCTATCACCAGACACATCCACAGCTGGATATTCTTTTTGTGAGTAACAGGCAAATTTGGCCTTGGAACACGGAATGAAGCAGGGCAAAGACTAACAGAGTTTTGCCAAGAAAATGCACTGGTCATAGCAAATACCCTCTTCCAACAACAGAAGAGAAGACTCTATACATGGACATGACCAGATGGTCAACACCGAAATCAGATCGATTATATTCTTTGCAGCCAAAGATGGAGAAGCTCTATACAATCAGCAAAAACAAGACCCGGAGCTGACTGTGGCTCGGACCATGAACTCCTTATTGCCAAATTCAGACTGAAATTGAAGAAAGTAGGGAAAACCACTAGACCATTCAGGTATGACCTAAATCAAATCCCTTATGATTATACAGTGGAAGTGAGAAATAGATTTAAGGGCCTAGATCTGATAGATAGAGTGCCTGATGAACTATGGAATGAGGTTCGTGACATTGTACAGGAGACAGGGATCAAGACCATCCCCATGGAAAAGAAATGCAAAAAAGCAAAGTGGCTGTCTGGGGAGGCCTTACAAATAGCTGTGAAAAGAAGAGAAGTGAAAAGCAAAGGAGAAAAGGAAAGATATAAAGATCTGAAAGCAGTGTTCCAAAGAATAGCAAGAAGAGATAAGAAAGCCTTCTTCAGTGATCAATGCAAAGAAATAGAGGAAAACAACAGAATGGGAAAGACTAGAGATCTCTTCAAGAAAATCAGAGATACCAAAGGAACATTTCATGCAAAGATGGGCACGATAAAGGACAGAGATGGTGTGGACCTAACAGAAGCAGAAGATATTAAGAAGAGGTGGCAAGAATACACAGAAGAACTGTACAAAAAAGAGCTTCAAGACCCAGATAATCATGATGATGTGATCACTGACCTAGAGCCAGACATCTTGGAATGTGAAGTCAAATGGGCCTTAGAAAGTATCACTACTAACAAAGCTAGTGGAGGTGATGGAATTCCAGTGGAGCTATTCCAAGTCCTGAATGATGATGCAGTGAAAGTGCTGCACTCAATATGCCAGCAAATTTGGAAAACTCAGCAATGGCCACAAGATTGGAAAAGGTCAGTTTTCATCCCAATCCCAAAGAAAGGCAATGCCAAAGAATGCTCAAACTACCGAACAACTGCACTCATCTCACACGCTAGTAAAGTAATGCTCAAAATTCTCCAAGCCAGGCTTCAGCAATATGTGAACCGTGAACTTCCTGATGTTCAAGCTGGTTTTAGAAAAGGCAGAGGAACCAGAGATCAAATTGCCAACATCTGCTGGATCATGGAAAAAGCAAGAGAGTTCCAGAAAAACATCTATTTCTGCTTTATTGACTATGCCAAAGCCTTTGACTGTGTAGATCACAATAAACTATGGAAAATTCTGAGAGAGATGGGAATACCAGACCACCTGATCTGCCTCTTGAGAAATCTGTATGCAGGTCAGGAAGCAACAGTTAGAACTGGTCATGGAACAACAGACTGGTTCCAAATAGGAAAAGGAGTACGTCAAGGGTGCATATTGTCACCATGTTTATTTAACTTATATGCAGAGTACATCATGAGAAATGCTGGACTGGAAGAAACACAAGTTGGAATCAAGATTGCTGCGAGAAATATCAATAACCTCAGATATGCAGATGACATGACTCTTATGGCAGAAAGTGAAGAGGGGCTAAAAAGCCTCTTGATGAAAGTGAAAGTGGAGAGTGAAAAGGTTGGCTTAAAGCTCAACATTCAGAAAACGAAGATCATGGCATCTGGTCCCACCACTACATGGGAAATAGATGGGGAAACAGTGGAAACAGTGTCAGACTTTGTTTTTCTGGGCTCCAAAATCACTGCAGATGGTGACTGCAGCCATGAAATTAAAAGACGCTTACTCCTTGGAAGGAAAGTTATGACCAACCTAGATAGCATATTCAAAAGCAGAGACATTACTTTACCAACAAAGGTTCGCCTAGTCAAGGCTATGGTCTTTTCTGTGGTCATGTATGGATGTGAGAGCTGGACTGTGAAGAAGGCTGAGCGTCGAAGAATTGATGCTTTCGAACTGTGTGGTGTTGGAGAAGACTCTTGAGAGTCCCTTGGACTGCAAGGAGATCCAACCAGTCCATTCTGAAGGAGATCAATCCTGGAATTTCTTTGGAAGGAATGATGCTAAAGCTGAAACTCCAGTATTTTGGCCACCTCATGCGAAGAGTTGACTGATTGGAGAAGACTCTGATGCTGGGAGGGATTGAGGGCAGGAGGAGAAGGGGACGACAGAGGATGAGATGGCTGGATGGCATCACTGACTTGATGGGTGTGAATCTGGGTGATCTCCGGGAGCTGGTGATGGACAGGGAGGCCTGGCGTGCTGCGGTTCATGGGGTCGCGAAGAGTCGGACACGACTGAGCGACTGATCTGATCTGATCTGATATATAATATATAAAAATATATTATATAATATTTATAATTTTATATAATTATATAAAAATATATGGTATGTATATTTAAAAAATTATAAAAATTATTTAAAATATTATAAATTATATAATTATATAAAATTATAACAGACTGATTCCAAATAGGAAAAGGAGTTTGTCAAGGCTGTATATTGTCACCCTGTTTATTTAAGTTATATGCAGAGTACATCATGAGAAACGCTGGACTGGAAGAAACACAAGCTGGAATCAAGATTGCCGGAAGAAATATCAATAACCTCAGATATGCAGATGAAAGTGAAGAGGAACTAAAGAGCCTCTTGATGAAAGTGAAAGTGGAGAGTGAAAAAGTTGGCTTAAAGCTCAACATTCAGAAAACGAAGATCATGGCATCCAGTCCCATCACTTCATGGGAAATAGATAGGGAAACAGTGGAAACCCTGTCAGACTTTATTTTTCTGGGCTCCAAAATCACTGCAGATGGTGACTGCAGCCATGAAATTAAAAGATGTTTACTCCTTGGAAGAAAAGCTATGACCAACCTAGATAGCATATTCCAAAGCAGAGACATCACTTTGCCAACAAAGGTTCGTCTAGTCAAGGCTATGGTTTTTCCAGTGGTCATGCATGGATGTGAGAGTTTTACTGTGAAAAAAGCTGAGCACCGAAGAATTGATGCTTTTGAACTGTGGTGTTGGAGAAGACTCTTGAGAGTCCCTTGGACTGCAAGGAGATCCAACCAGTCTATTCTGAAGGAGATCAGCCCTGGGATTTCTTTGGAAGGAATGATGCTAAAGCTGAAACTCCAGAACTTTGGAACTTATGTGAAGTGTGGACTCATTGGAAAAGACTCTGATGCTGGGAGGGACTGGGGGCAAGAGGAGAAGGGAATGACAGAGGATGAGATGGCTGGATGGCATCATTGACTTGATGGACGTGAGTCTCAGTGAACTCCAGGAGTTGGTGATGGACAGGGAGGCCTGGCGTGCTGCAATTCATGGGGTTGCAAAGAGTAGGACATTACTGAGCGACTGATTCTATATATATATATATATATATATATATATATATATATATATATACCCCCCCACACACACACACATATATATATGCTTCCCAGGTGGCTCAACAGTAATGAATCCACCTGCCAATGTAAGAGGCACAAGAGACGTGGGTTCATTCCCTGGATCAGTAAGATCCCCTGGAGAAGAGAATGGCAACCCACTCCAGTATTCTATCCTGGGAAATACCATGGACGGAGGAGGCTGGCAGCCTACCATCCATGGGGTTGCAAAAAGTCAGACTTGACTTAGCAACTGAGTGCACATACACACACACACACACACAAATATATCCTCTTTAACCCTGGAAATGGAATGCCGACTTCATAATTTCATTTTTCAAACTGATACTCCTATCCCACTTTCCTGTCAACTTTGTTAAAAAATCTCTAATGTGCAAAACACTACAATCTGCAAGTCTGTTGGTAACATCACCACTTTCTTATAACCTAACCCTTCCTTTAGTCAAGATTATTATCTGTTACTTTTCAGTATATATCTTAGTCAGAAGGCCCTAAAGATCCTTTCTGATTCCTAAGTCTATACCCTGGGACTTCAGTTTCTGGTGTGTTCTTGCCCTTTCTCACTGCCAGCCAAGTCTTGTCCAACTTTCTAGTCATATCTCAAATATAAAAAATCCATGACTGTCTCTTAATAACTCATCACGCTCTCATCTAGACTTATCTATTCTTTTCATATCTTCATTTCGGTTTGCCTTTAATTATAACCTTAAAAAGACAGACATGACTGAGCACAGATGCATGGACACAATCTCAAAACATATTTTCCTACTAGATTGAAAGTTAATTGAAGGCAAGAATCATGATTCACTTCTTTTCCAACACCTGATATCATGATGGACAAGGAAATGGCCATCCACTCCAGTGTTCTTGCCTGGAGAATCCCAGGGACAGGGGAGCCTTGTGGGCTTCCGTCTATGGGGTCGCACAGAGTCGGACACGACTGAAGTGACTTAGCAGCAGCAGCAGCAGCAGTGAATAAATGTGCCTCAGTTCTTCATGTAAACTTATAAGATTTAACCCCCAAATGACCTTCAATAGGAAAATACACCATTCGATGAACTTTATAGTAAAATACTATTACAAATTTTTTAAAAATCAGGATCCTATTTTTTTAACCCTATCATATACTGAGGACTAACACATTTAAATTTCTAAACAGTAATATTCTTGTCTGGAGAATCCCAGGGACAGAGGAGCCTGGTAGGCTGCCGTCGTCTATGGGGTCACACAGAGTCAGACATAACTGAAGCAACTTAGCAGCAGCAGCAGTTTTTCTTAGGCAATTTCAATAATTAGTTGAAAAATTGTTTATCTCGGAGACTACAAATTGCATAAGATACATATCAATAGGATATGTATTCAGAGAAGGAAATGGCAATGCACTCCAGTATTCTTTCCTGGAAAATCCCATGGACAGAGGATCCTGGTAGGCTACAGTCCATGTGGTTGCAAAGAATCAGACAGGACTAAGCGACTTCACTTTCACTTTAGTGTTATGATGAGGGAGTAACAGGGAGAGATTTTGACAACTAGCCAAAAAGCCAATGAAAACTTCCAGAACATCTGTCTTCAAATGACTAGAAACAAATAAGTCAAATAATATTTAAATTACTGTGTATATTAAAGGTAAGTTAGACTGTGTTTATGACAATAACATAAGAGATAAAATGTAAAATCTTCAGATTTACACCCTTAAGAATTTTTCTAATGTTGTATATGAAAATGTGTTTAACGTTATCGTTCAGTCGCTCAGTCATGTCTGACTCTGCAACCCTGTGAATTATTGATTTAGCGCTAATGCTTAGATATATGTAGTCTACAATGTTTTCTTTTTTTTTTTATTAAATTTTATTTTGCTTAACTTTACAACATTGTATTGCTTTTGCCATACATCAAAATAAATCTGCCACAAGTATATATGTGTTCCCCATCCTGAACCCTCCTCCCTCCTCACTCCCCATATCATCCCTCTGGGTCGTCCCAGTGTACCAGCCCCAGGCATCCTTTATCAGGCATCATACCTGGACTGGCGACTCGTTTCAGATACAATGTTTTCAAAGAGGAAAAGAGTTTTAAATACATCTGTAGTTAAATCTTAGTATTTATCCTCTGTGGCTAAGCCTTTGACACACCATTGCCACTTGGTAGTGGCATCAGATCAGATCAGATCAGTCGCTCAGTCGTGTCTGACTCTTTGCGACCCCATGAACTGCAGCACGCCAGGCCTCCCTGTCCATCACCAGCTCTCGGAGGTCACTCAGACTCACATCCATCAAGTCAGTGATGCCATCCAGCCATCTTATCCTCTGGCGTCCCCTTCTCCTCCTGCCCCCAATCCCTCCCAGCATCAGAGTCTTCTCCAATGAGTCAACTCTTCGCATGAGGTGGCCAAAATACTGGAGTTTCAGCTTTAGCATCATTCCTTCCAAAGAAATCCCAGGGCTGATCTCCTTCAGAAAGGACTGGCTGGATCTCCTTGCAGTCCAAGGGACTCTCAAGAGTCTTCTCCAACACCACAGTTCAAAAGCATCAATTCTTCGGCGCTCAGCCTTCTTCACAGTCCAGCTCTCACATCCATACATGACCACAGGAAAGACCATTGCCTTGACTAGGCGAACCTTTGTTGGCAAAGTGATGTCTCTGCTTTTGAATATGCTATCTAGGTTGGTCATAACTTTCCTTCCAAGGAGTAAGCGTCTTTTAATTTCATGGCTGCAATCACCATCTGCAGTGATTTTGGAGCCCAGAAAAATTAAGTCTGACACTGTTTCGACTGTTTCTCCATCTATTTCCCATGTAGTGATGGGCCAAATGCCATGATCTTCGTTTTCTGAATGTTGAGCTTTAAGCCAACCTTTTCATTCTTGTAGTGGCATACACAACAGAAATACTGGACTTTTTTTTTTTTTAATAAAGGTAAGTAAAATTTAAGCTGTAAAATTATAAAATTAAATTTCAGCAATGTTCACAATAAAATATTCTCTGATTTCACTTCTCTCACTTGCCTCAAATAAAAGTAAATTTTAATTCTAGCATTTCTAGATTGCTACATATTCTCTCATGCTGCTAAGTCGCTTCAGTCTTATCTGACTCTGTGCAACCCCATAGACGGCAGCCCACCAGGCTCCCCCATCCCTGGGATTCTCCAGGCAAGAACACTGGAGTGGGTTGCCATTTCCTTCTCCAATGCATGAAAGTGAAAAGTGAAAGTGAATTCACTCAGTTGTGTCCGACTCTTAGTGACCCCATGAACTGCAGCCTACCAGGCCCCTCCGTCCACGGGATTTTCCAGGCAAGAGTACTGAAGTGGGGTGCCATTGCCTTCTCCGTATTCTCTCATAGTCCCTAGTAATTCTTTCCCTTGTTCTCGGCCCACTATCCACACGAGCCTTCTTTCAGTTCCTTTAATTTCCCATACACGTTATCTTCTAACACAAAGATTTTTTATCACATTTCATTTATCTGTCTGACATGTTATTTACTAAACGAATGACTGTTTCCTTCTCAGATCTGGGCTCAAATATCATTTCCTCATATAAGCTTTCCCAAAATTCCATCTTAGATAATACCTTCCAATTGTTTCATAAGAACTTGTATTCTCCTCTCATACTATTACTAATGTTTTAGATGAAATATTCTCTGAATGCTAATTTCTCTCACGATTCTATATTTTCCACATTGACAGCTACTTTTTTAGCTTACTACCAGTCTTTGGCATATACCAGATGCATATAAAATGTTGGGAGAATGAATGAATTCACTAAACGATGAATTTTACATGAAAGGAAAATTGCCTAAAAGAAATGTGATATTTTAGCATTTGTTCTCTAAAACTAAGACAAATATCTTCCTGGGAGAGAATCACCAGTATTTGGCTCAGGGAGGAAAATATTTTTCAATCTTGGCTGTTTTGAAAGTATCATTTTCTTTCCAATCTAAACATGCTATGAAACTTACATGACTGATTAAAAATATGTGAAAGGAAGAAATCTATTTTTCTATTTCAATATGTTGCTCTCATAAAGCAAACATTATTGATTGGTACTTGATAATTCCACCTACCCTAAAAGTGTAATCATTCAATAATATTAATATATTTACCAATGGTATCCCACATAGAGATTTCACAGTGTGGGAATCATTTACATTTTAGAGTTATTGAATAAAAAGTAGAAAACAAACGATGGCAATTTATGGTAAATCAATTAACTTTGTATAATTCTTAAGAAGAGTTATTTTTTAAATGTGGGGAATAGATTGTACCAAATGTAAATTTTTAAATCTCTTTAAATAAATATACCTGTGATAGCTACAGTTTTGTTAATCTGAATAATCCATGGAGTAACATGAATAACAAATATCACTTTAGGAAATATTTGATAAATTCTTTCTCTTTTTTTCCTTTCATTCTTTTCTTCCTCCCTTCCTTCCTTCTTTCCTTCTTGTAAAATACAGTAAATTCCTAGGTTCTAAGAAGCATCTGATTCTATTTACAGATTTTGCTGTATTTCTTGGCTAAGTTATACCTAACAATTTAATATCAGATTGCATATCTACAGACATCCACTGTGGCTTTTTAGGTGGCCAATAGGTTAGTTTCCTTAACATGTGAGACTGTTGTTTTATAATAGGGACATCCCCCTCTGGTAGTCTTACAACATTTTGAGAATCACTGATATGATCTGGTCTACCAAGATTGGAAGCATTTTCTAAAAGATTAAACTATTCACATAAGATATAATAGAACCTGGATAAAAATTCAGCCTACATATTTTACTCTGCCCTGAAAAGGGGCATTGGTTCTTAGCAGAGAAAAAGTTGGAATGCTTAATTTGCTGATGAAATTAATTTTTTAAAGAAAACTTGAATGTACAGAGAATGACTAAGATCTTCTAGTAAGTGGTCCCCAACCTTTTTTGGCACCAGGGACTGGTTTCATGGAAGACAGTTTTCTATGGACCAGGGTAGGGAGGGATCATTTTTGATGATTCAAGTGCAATACATTTATTGTGCACTTTATATCTCTTGTTATTACATTATATCTATCTTAGGTCATCAGGCATTAGATCCCAGAAGTTGGTACCCCTGTTCTAGCAGCACAGTAGGTTAACAGGTAAATATAAACTATAGACATCTCTCTGCTGCTGCTGCTGCTAAGTCGCTTCAGTCGTGTCCGACTCCATGCGACCCCATAGATGGCAGCCCACCAGGCTCCCCCATCCCTGGGATTCTCCAGGCAAGAACGCTGGAGTGGGTTGCCATTTCCTTCTCCAATGCATGAAAGTGAAAAGTGAAAGTGAAGTTGCTCAGTCGTGCCGGACTTTTAGCGACGCTATGGACTACAGCCTATCAGGCTCCTCCGTCCGTGGGATTTTCTAGGCAAGCATACTGGAGTGGGGTGCCATTGCCTTCTCTGAGACATCTCTCTAGCTTCACACATATGAGCAGTCTCTAAGGCAAAATCTGTATCTATAGGGTTTTTTTAGTTTTTTTTTTTTTTTAAATAGGATTTTAAATATGTATTTAACTTATTTTTCTCCTAATGATAGCAAGTTTCAAGTAAGCTTGATATCACAATTTCTCTTCAATAGTCAATGAAGAAATTAATCTTTCAGCAAATCTGATAGAGTAATTTATCTCGAATAGATCTGACTTAAAGACTAAGGTTTTAATCTTTTCATCCAAATTTCAAAAGAAAGCTTGCTTTGTTTCCACTTCCCAGAAGAAAGGTTCTCTTATTCAGTAAAGATGCTGGACAGTAATTTCAATCAAAATAATTTCTCTCGGGCTCCAGGTGAGGGGGAAACAATTCACTTTCATTTATTTTGAATTGCAGCTATGTTCAGCCAGTGTCCCCATACCATTACTCCTGAAGCCTTGTTTCTCTCCTGATTCATTTTCTGTTACAATGGCTCTCAACTCTGGCTGCACCTTTAACACTTACAGGTGCTTTTTTAAAAACACCATTGTCAGAGTCCCTCCCCAGATAAACTGAAGCCAAATTTCTGATGCTAAAACCTAAGCAGCTTTTTTTTCTTTAAACTTCCCATGTGCTTCTAATGCCCAATGAAGGCTGCAAACTCTTAATCCAGTGTTTCATCTAAAAGAAATTAGTCAAAGGTAAATACCAAGGTGTTAAGGAAAAACTGTCGACAAAACCAGCAAGTTCTAGATTTACCTCCCAGTCGGTCAAGAAATTCTATTAAGATATGCTTCACCAAACAGTGCATATAAATTCCTGTCATGGCTCCAAATTTCTTATTTTCCTCAGAGACTGGAGGGTATATTTCAGAAAATCAATTTTAACTTCAGAGGACAGTTGTTTTCCAGGGTTCAAATCATGCTTAAATACAACAGGGACAGGACTTGGAAGCAGACATCATTTGCCTCACTAACTTCATGCCAAAGTCAACTATACTTATGGTTGCCTGGAACATGGAAATCACATTTACCAAATATTTCCATACCGAACACTAATGGAAATGATCCAAAGGAATAAAAAGTAAAATAATTAAGTAGAAGAAAAATTACTTTTAGAAAAGACTTAACCGACCTCAATACAAACTTCCAAAGATAATAAAATTCTGTTAAGTTTTAATATTTCACTGCCTCCAAACCTAAAACTATGGGTATAAGTAGGCTAAACACAAAACAAAACCTACCAACCAACCAAACAACAAAAACCTTCCACAAATACAACAGAGGTCATCAAAACAAGAGCTGGTTAAAAGAGAAAGAGAAGGCTTTTTAAAAATATTCTATAAGGCCTGACTTGGTATAGCTCTATCTACTACCAAAATGAAAAGTACAGGGAGAGAGAGGTGATTTCACAACAACCTGAAAAATTCTACTAAAAATCCATGTCTGGAAAGAGCACAATGTGAATACATAGAGGCAGCTCAAAGAGGACCAAAGACCTCAGTAAAAGGATAATCGATTGACCATTGTGATTTTGTTTTTCCTGCTGGAAGAAAAGCAGAGAGAAAAAGCAGAGACATTTCAGAGAGGCAGACGTAATAGCCCATGGATATGCAAGAACTTAGTTAAATACAAGTACAGAGAAAAGAGATTTCTGGGGAACGTATAAAATAGAAGAATCTGTGTAAAAAATCTCCAATCCACTCTAAACTAAGTGTTTGGACTTTAAAATCAAATTGTGAATCTCATCCTATTATGCTTTTGGAGATTAGAAAAAACTTTAGAGGAAGACAGAAGCAAATAGGGTTTAAAACCACTTAGGCAGCTGCTTTTTGATAAACACTGAGACTTCTAGACTTTTCACCAAATTTATAGATGCCATTTGAAGCATGAAAATTTTGTAACATGAAATTAGGATACATCTTTTGCAAAGTGAATTGGGTATAGGACAATGATAAACAAGGTACAGTTCAATTTTTCTGATTAGATTTATGCCTGGTCTCCATTGATTCCCACTCCTCCCCATTTGCTATTTCCTTCTCTCAGATAAACACAGAACACACACATAGACTTGCTGTGGCTTTGAGAGCAGATGAATAGGAGTGACACAGGACCACAAAGAAAGCACTTACCAAAATAGGCAAACAATATCAGTGCACATAGGAAGTGTGGGCCAAATTCTCCATGCTAAAATGAGCCAGGTGAAAAATAACAGAAGCTCTATTTTAGAAGAAAATTAATCAATAATTTACATTAAAAATTTTAATAGGAAAGATGATTCTAATAAACCAATTCCTAAGAGATAAAATCATAAAACAAGAGAAAGACATGAAAAGGGAGATTGAAGAGTGAGTAAACAAATATTGGGTCAATGTTACACTATTACTAAATTAGTGAATATTTTAAATGCAGAAAGGAAAAAAAATATAGACAGGTGAAAAATATCTGACAAATAGGAAAAAGATAATAAATTCAGAAAAGACAAAGGGTAAAGCAGAGTGATTAAAGCAGTGAAAAGACTACGGGTATGGAAGGCAGTCAAAGATGACCAACACAAGGCTAGCTGATCTCCCTATAGAATCAAATTCATTATGCTTAGATGCTCAGTTGTATCCAACTCTGTGATGCCATGGTCTGCAGCCCGCCAGGACCTTCTGTCCATGAACTTTTTTAGGCAAAAATACTGGAGTGGGTTGCCATTTCCTTCCCTGTGATGGAAAGATCCCCTGCATAAGGAAATGGCAATCTACTCCAGTATTTGTGCCTGAAAAACCCTATGGACAGAGGAGACTGGCAGGCTGCAGACCATTGCATCCCAAAGAGTTGGACACGACTGAGTGACTAAGCACCACAGTCAGAGATGATCAATCCCAGGATAACTGATAGAAGCAAATTCACTGTAGAAGCAAACAGATTAATGAAATATAAATACTTTTGAGAGAAGGAGGAAACTTTTCTGAAATGTAGAAAATATCAGAAACAAAGATGAGAGCATATTACATTTCTTGGGGAAAAATTTGATACAAAATTATCAATATGAAATATGTCTTAATTAAGTAACTGAAATTCAATGAGGAAGAAATTTTGCAAAGTCACTTGTGATTGGAAAAAGAGCAAGCTATCTTCAGACTTCTCCACTAAATTGAATGAAAAACTCATTAGTGCAATAACTCTGAAATTTTGAAGGAAAGAATATTTGACCCAAGGGGATTATACCAACCACATTGGTATTCTTAGTAAATGCTATAGCCTGCATCCTCAAACACACAAAAAAATAATCACCTAGAAAATATAGCACTAGTGAGACTTTCTTGTAGAAAACAATCAAATGTAAACTTCTGAAACCTGAATTTTACTAATTAAGATATTAATAAAACACACTGAATTTATTTATATAAAATGTAAGGGAGAATAACCAGGGAAATAAGATTACAAGAGGTTGTTAGTTGCCAACCCCATGAGTTCCCTGAGTGAAATTTGAAATTAGCTTCCATATATGGAGAACAAGGAGAGACCAAAGAAAGAGGCAGTCTACTTCGAATTTGTAGGTGGCCATTATAATAAGTAAGGGAACTCCCACATGAGGTTTGTCATAGGCAGTCATAACATGAGTAGATCTTCCTTATCTGCCTGCCAGAATCTTAAAAGTTCATGTCAAGGCCTTAACTGGGTTTAGTCATGTTTACTGTCCAGATGTTCTTAACAATACATTGCTCTTTTCAGGCTGTGACCTTGAAAATAACTCCCACTGTGGAAATGGTGAGCAGAATGTAAATTCCAAGGACATGGGAGGGAGAGAAGAGCCACTGATTGCCCAGATCCACCAGCAGCCAGGTTCTCTCACTGACCTCCTCCAACAGAGATACATGTTTGAATATAAACCATTTAACAACACTTGAAAAGAGATATTAAGGGAGAAAAAAAAGATGGAATGCTACACAGAATAAATTCTGTCCTCCAAAAATATCTCTATTCCAATTCTAGGAACCTGTCAATGAGTTATATTACATGACAACAGGTGGAATGGGGGATTTACAAATGTGATCAAGTTAAGGTTCCTTTGATGGGGAGATTTACCTGGTTTATCTGGAAGCCTTCAATGTAGTCACAGGGGTCCTTATAAGTGGAAGGTTATGACAAATAAGGAGACATAATATTGGACATAAAGGATGGAATGATACAACTGCTGGATGGAAGAGGGTCATAAACAAAGGAATGTGGGCTCCACAACCTGAAAAAGGCAAGAAAATGGAATCTCTCTTAGAGCCCAGAGAGAACCAGTCCTGCTGATCTTAACTTTAGCTCAGTGAGACTGACTGTGGATTTCTGGACTCCAGAGCTGCAAGAAAAATTTGCATTGTTTTAAACTGCTAAGTTTATGGGAATTTCTTAAAGCATCAATGAATAGGTTGCCATTCCCTTCTCCAATGCATGAAAGTGGAAAGTGAAAAGTGAAATTGAAGTCGTTCAGTCATGTCCAACTCTTCGCAGCCCCATGGACGGCAGCCTACCAGGCTCCTCCGTCCATGGGATTTTCCAGGCAAGAGTATTGGAGTGGGGTGTCATTGCCTTCAACTAAAGTATCAGTAGGAAACTAATACAGATGGAAAGCAGTTTAGGTGCATTCATTTTTAAACTTTCCTTAAAGAAAACTAGTAGGCATTAAATATAGAAATAAATCAAGAAATAATGCTTTCAATCTATTTCATCAAATTATAAGAAGAAACCAAAAATTTTAAATAAGAAAATATTAACCAATACCATGGTCAACTGGTAGCTGACAGTGAGTAATGAAAGATCTTAACTTAGAATTTTATGTATACTATTAAATGTTTTAGATATAATAGCTAATTTAAATAACACATTATAAACTTTCTAAAATACCTAAAGGAAAATAGGCACAGACATATACACGTGTGTGCATATGTGTATACATGAAAATACAAACACATGACTAAACTATAAAGAGACAAATATAAGGAAAATAAAATGAAAATGAAAAATATTGAAAATATAAAGAAGCATTAAAAACAAAGCAGACATTACAGAATTACAAACTAATACACATGTCATATCAATAAAAATTAATTCATTCAAGGGCTTCCCAGGTGACTTAGTGGTAAAGAATCCACCTGCAGTGCAGGAGAATGGGGTTCTAAACCTAATCTGGGAAGATTCCCTAGAGAAGGAAGTGGCAACCCACTCCAGAATTCTCACCTGGGAAATCCCATGAACAGAGGAGACTGTCTGGCTACAGTTCATGGGGTAGCAAAAGAATCAGACACAATTAGTGACTAAACAATTAATTCAATTGTAATAAAAGAAAAAATATATTTTATCAAAAAATCTTTACATGTTGCTTGAAAGAAATGCATTAAACACTATGATTGAGAAAGCGTAGAGGTAAAAAAAAGGGTAAATAAAGGCTTAATAGACAAATGCTAACATGAGGGTAGAAAAATATCTTAATAAAAGCAGAAAATGCACTTGGTAAAATGTAACACTAATTATTACAGAAGAAAACTTAGGAAAAAGAAAGGGAGGGAGGGAACTTTTTAAGTCTAATAAGTATCTATAAAGACCCCAGAGAAAACATCAAACTTAATGGTAAAACAATGAATACTTGCCCTCTGATATCTGGAAGAAGACAGATAAACATCCAAATACCACTGCTGTTCAACTTTGCCCCTAAGGCCAAACTTTTAAAATAATTGAAGAAATAAAACTTGTAAGTGTGGGGATGGAAAACATAAAATTTTAATTATTCACAGGTGACTTACTTACAAATATAAAAAATATGAAATAACAAAATTGTAAGAATCAATAAGTTAGCAAAACCACTGAATATATTAACATAAAATGATTGTATCTATATTTAAAAAACAAATAAAAAAGAAAATTAGTAAAATATGCTATTTATTTTTGCTATTGTTGTTCAGTAGCTAAGTCATGTCAGACCCTTTGTGACCCTATGAATGGCAGCACAACAGACTTCCCTGTCCTTCACTTTCTCCTGGAGTTTTCTCAAATTCATGTCCATTGTGTTGGTGATGCTATCTGACCATCTCATCCTATGTTGCTCCCTTCTCCTTTTGCCTTCAGCCTTTCCCAGCATCTGGGTCTTTACCAATGAGTTGGCTCTTCACATCAGGTGACCAAAGTATTGGAGCTTCAGCATCAGCATTAGTGCTTCCAATGAATATTCAGTGCTGATTTCCTTTAGGACTGACTGATTTGATCTCCTGGCAGTCCAAAGGACTCTCAAGAATCTTCTACCGCATCACAATTTGAAGCATCAGTTCTTTGGCACTCAGCCTTCTTTATGGTCTAACTCTTACATCTGAACAAGAAGACTAGAAGTATCATATCTTTGCCTATATGGGCCTTTATACTAGAAGTATAATCTATCAGATGTGGAAGAAGATATATCTAAGGAAACATTTTCAACACTCATATCTACAATATTATGAAACAAATTAAAAAAAAAAAAACAATTAGGGAGATTATTATGTCTTGAGTTGATGTAAGTGAGTGAGTGAAGTCATTCAGTCCTGTCCAACTCATTGCGACCCTATGGACTGTAGCCTACCAGGCTCCTCTGTCCATGGGATTTTCCAGGCAATAGTACTGGAGTGGATTGCCATTTCCTTCTCCAGGGGATTTTCCCAACCTAGGGATCGAACCCGGGTCTCCCGCATTGTAGACAGACACTTTACCATCTGAGCCACTGGGAAGTCCAAGTACTACATGCCAAAAACACCAATTTTCCTCAAAGTAATCTGTATATTGAATGAAATTGCTTGAAAATCCAAGGAACGTTTTTTTGAGAATATGGGAAAGCTGATTCTAAAATTTATGTGGCAATAAGAAAGGTTAAGAATAGGCAAGGCAAAAATAGGTACAGAAGCCAAGGACTTAACAATACCATATATCAAGACCAGAGCTGTTGTGATTAAAGTAGTTTGTTATTGGAGCACGCATACAGAATGAGCAAAGGAGCAGAGAGGCCACAAACAGACCAACACACTTAGAATCAATGGATTCATGATAAAGGTGGCAATGAAGTACAGTAGAAAAAGTATTGCTCCTTCAATAAAGAATTGAAATGTGAAAACATGAACACAAAAATTTGCAGAAGGTCTGTAACTTATTTATAATTTTCAAATGGCAATGGTCTTTTTAAACAGCACCCAAAATACAAAAGCTAAGACATATTAGGTAAATTTGAAGTTTTAACGTTTTTAAAAGAGAAAAATTATATCTTTACAAGGGCAAAGCTGACCAATAGCTTATGCTTTCACAAATTACCCAGAGAAAGGGCCACTAAGAGAAGAGAGGGAAAAAATGAATCAGGGCACAACTTTTCTTACCTTTAAGTAGACACATGCCCTTAAGAGATGAAAAATGAAGATGTAAGTACCCTAAGTATTCAACGCCATTATCATTATTTGGGGAGTAATAATGACCAAATTGCACTCATCTCACATGTTTGTAAAGTAATGCTCAAAATTCTCCAAGCCACACTTCAGCAATATGTGAACCACGAACTTCCAGATGTTCAAGCTGGTTTTACAAAAGGCAGAGGAACCAGAGATCAAATTGCCAACATCCACTGGATCATAGAAAAAGCAAGAGAGTTCCAGAACAACATCTATTTCTGCTTATTGACTATGCAAAGCCTTTGACTGTGTGGATCACAATAAACTGTGGAAAATTCTGAAAGAGATGGAAATACCATCTGCCTCTTGAGAAACCTGTATGCAGGTCAAGAAGCAACAGTTAGAACTGGACATGGAACAACAGACTGGTTCCAAATAGGAAAAGGAGTATGTCAAGGCTGTATATTGTCATCCTGCTTATTTAACTTATATGTAGAGTACATCATGAGAAACATTAGACTAGGTGAAGCACAAGCTGGAATCAAGATTGCCGGAAGAAATGTCAATAACCTCAGATATGCAGATGACACCACCCTTATGGCAGAAAGTGAAGAGGAACTCAAAAGCCTCTTGATGAAAGTGAAAGTGGAGAGTGAAAAAGTTGGCTTAAAACTCAACAGAAAACTAAGATCATGGCATCTGGTCCCATCATTTTATGGCAAATAGATGGGGAAACAATGGAAACAGTAGCTGACTTTATCTTTTTGGGCTCCAAAATCACTGCAGATGGTGATTGCAGCCATGAAATAAAAGACACTTACTCCTTGGAAGGAAAGTTATGACCAATCTAGATAGCATATTCAAAAGCAGAGACATTACTTTGCCAACAAAGGTCCATCTAGTCAAGGCTATGGTTTTTCTTGTGGTCATGTGTGGATATGAGAGTGGGACTCTAAATAAAGCTGAGCACTGAAGAACTGATGCTTTTGAACTGTGGTGTTGGAGAAGACTACTGAGAGTCCCTTGTACTGCAAGGATTCCATCCTAAAGGAGATCAGTCCTGGGTGTCCATTGGAGGGACTGATGTTGAAGCTGAAACTCCAGTACTTTGGCCACCTCATGCGAAGAGCTGACTCATTTGAAAAGACCCTGATGCTGGGAAAGATAGAGGGCAAGAGGAAAAGGGGATGACAGAGGGTGAGTTGGTTGGATGGCATCACCAACTCAATGGACATGAGTTTGGGCAGGCTCTGGGAGTTGGTGATGGACAGGGAGGCCTGGCGTGCTGTAGTTCATGGGGTGGCAAAGAGTTGGACACGACTCAACAACTGAACTGAACTGAATTGAATGACCAAATCATTAATCTACCATTCAATTAGTTAAACTTTAAATATTGAATATTAGATGGTGGTTTAGTTGCAGTCATGCCCGACTTTTACAACCCCAGGGACTGTAGCCTGCCAGGCTCTTCTGTCCGTGGGATTTCCCAGGCAATAATATTGGAGTGGGTTGCCATTTCCTTCTCAGTTCATCTTCCCAACCCAGGAATCCAACCTAATCTCCCACATTGCAGGTGGATTCTTTACCAACTGAGCTACAAGGGAAATCCTAGAATCCTATAAATTGTAATATTGCCATCTAAGAATGTGAGTATAGTTGCCACAAAACAGCTTAGTAAATCAAGATTCTGGTCATTTCCAATTTTATTTATCATATAATTTTTAAAATATGCTTTAGTTTTTCTACTAATTTATCTGAGGCTTATTGAAAAATCACTTGAAAAATTCAGGATTTTTAGAAGGTTGACAATTGAAACATTCATCTATCTTTAAATATATTTTAGACACTACTGTCTTATTAAAATACCAACTTCTTATAGTAATCATTTTGCTAATGATAGGAAAAGCAAAGAAATTTCTATGGCTAAAATGGAATACAGAAAATATTTCTTAGTACTCCCATTGATATGCTTAAAATTATGGTATTGGTGTCATATATACACATAAAATAGACCAACTTGGTGACATGGTTATTTATTAACTTTATTTCTGTGCCAATCATGAGTTTCAATGTATTGTTATAAGAGGCTAACTTTTCTATATACAACTCGCACTATAACAACTGCTTTTTAAAATATTTGCTTTTGGACTTAACTTGGACACAGAAATGTAATCTCTTCATTCTATATCTATGTAACATTTTGAGATCTTCAAATTCAGTCTTGTCATTAGATTGCAACAATCTTTTGATACATATGTAGATATAAGTAACTTTGGGAGTTCAGATCAATATTCATATTTCAACATTACAAGTTTTATAAAAATATCTAATCACTTATATACAGAAAGCATGTTTTATAAGTACCCTAGAGAAGTATCATTCTTGATGCATACTTAGCATAGAAACTTTAATTTTAATTAATGTCTTTTGCTAATTTCTTCTCTAAAGATGTTTTACCAAAATTATATATAATTATACTACTTGATTCCCTATAGCTCAGTTGGTAAAGAATCCACCTGCAATGCAGAAGACATGGGTTTGATCCTTGGGTTGGGAAGATCCCCTGGAGAAGGGAAAGGCTACCCACTTCAGTATTCTGGCCTGGGGAATTCCATGGACTGTTCAGTGCATGGAGTCACAAAGAGCTGGACACAATTGAGCTACTTTCACTTCACATACTACTTGCTGGGCATCCCAGGGGGCTCAGTGGTAAAGAATCCTCCTGACAGTGCAGGAGACAAGGGTTTCATACCTGGGTCAGGAAGATCCCCTGGAGGACTAAATGGCAACTCATTCCAATATTCTTGCCTGGGAAATCCCATGGACAGAGGAGCCTGGTGGGCTACAGTCCATGGGGTCACAAAGAGTCCAACACAACTAAGCAACGGAGAGCACATGCCAGCAGTACTGCCTACCACTCACCTCTGTTTGTTTCTATTTATATTTATGTTCCCAAGGGACATGAATGATGTCTTATTAGTCTTTTATTCTTTGCCAGTACCCAGAAGAGCATTCTTACAGTATGTAAATAACATTTTTATATGCAGGAATTAATGAAGTAGCACAAATATTCAAGAAACCAGATCTCTGCAAAGATTAGCAATTGATCCAGTCAGTGCCTTCTACTTGATCTTTGCTTATCTCAGTAAGGACCCTATCTCTCCTCAGTGCTTTTTGCTAAGTAGCCTCTTACAGGAAGGATGTTCCTGCTCAAAACTGTATTTATTGGGAATGAACACAGATCAGTTAATCACACTCTGATAAGATAATGTTGCAGAAACCAGTAATTGAGAAACCAAGTACCACACTCAGAGAGTTGGAGAATTCAGGTTTATTACACTGGTGGGCCCAGAGGAGTTAACACTCCAAGTTCTGAGCCACAATCGAAGGGGTTACAGAATTTTTATAGACAGACTATAGTGGGCAACACTAGCTGCTAATAGCCTGATTTAAGCTAAGGGGTTTCATGCACATGGGAACAGCAGTCGAGATGGGGAGGAGGATGCCTGACCTTTACATGGACAGACATGATTAAGCAGGTTTGCCGGGGCTGGACAATTGCAAACAGCAGGACAATGGTGAGTGAGACAAGCTCCAGTTTCTGGTATTGTAAGTCCCCACTTTCTGTGACTACGTGACCTATGTGATCCAGACTCTGCAAGGAGTAATCTGAATTACAGAGGCAGAGGGATCAGGAGGTTATATAAAATTTTAACTTTTCCTCTTCAATAAAATCAATTTGGTACACAGGTGGCTCAGATGGTAAATAATCCACCTGCAATGTGGGAGTCTGGGTTCAATCCCTGGGTCAGGAAGATCCCCTGGGGAAGGGAGTGGCAACCCACTCCAGTAAACTTCCATGGACAGTGAAGCCTGATGAGCTATAGTCCTTGGGGTCACAGAGAGTCAGACACGACTGAACGACTAACACATTGACCTTCACACAGACGACTACCAAGATTTTAGGCCAAGTTCTGAGCTCTGATTTTAAGATGTGAAATTTAAGATATGCTGTAAGCTCATGACTTCTTACAATTGTTTGTTTTAGGTTCAGCTATAAAGTCACTACTAGGACTTCCTTGGTTGTCCAGTGGTTAAACCCACCTGCCAATGCAGGGGATGCAGGTTCCAGCCCTGGTCCGGGAAGATTCCATATGCCTTGCAGTAACTAAGCACGTGTGCCACAACTACTGTAGCCTGGGCACCTTAGAGCCCACGCTCTGTGTCAACTACAAACTGGCACTTACCAAGAGCACTGCCAACGACTGAACAACAAAGGGGTTTGCTGTCTGCCTCTACAGAGATTGAGCCCCGTGCTGCTATAGCTGGTGACCTTCAACACCCCTTGAGGGAGTTCAGGGTGGACTGAGGCACTCTGTGCTCCAGGGAATCTGGTGGGACAGGTCTTTAGATAGTTGGATGTTTTTAGGACAGATTTTATGATCTCCATTCTTGCATCTCCTCATATCTAGAGAAGCACTGAATCCCTTCATGGTGACATCAGACTCTCATGACTAACAAAAAACCTTTTATAAATTGAGCACTTCATGGCATTGACCTCCCCCCTTCACCAAAACCTTATATATTGACTTTCCCCACTGCTGCTTTGGAGCAGTCTCTCAGAGCTATCTGAGTTGCTGCCTCCTGGGCTGCAGTCCTCAGTTCAGTTCAGTTCAGTCGCTCCGTCGTGTCTGACTCTTCGCAACCCTGTGAATCACAGCACACCAGGCCTCCCTGTCCATCTCTGCCCCAAATAAAACTTAACTAGCAACTCTCAAGTTGTATATCTTTTTTTAGTTGACATCTGCAACAAGAAAAACTATCACATTGAGAAACCCACCCACCACAACTAGAGAGTAGCCCCTGCTCACCACAACTAGAGGTAGCTCATGTGCAGCAACAAAGACCCAGTGGTGAAGCCGAAAATAACTAAAAGTTTAAAAAAGAAGTCACTACTAGTGCTGTTCCATGTTCAAGGTCAGGAGAGGCAGCGGTGAGGAGATACTCCCCATCCAAGGTAAGAAGCAGTGATTACGCTTTGTTGGAACAGCCGTGAAGAGATACCCCACATCCAAGGTAAGAGAAACCCAAGTAAGATGGTAGGTGTTGCAAGAGGGCATGAGAGGCCTGAAACACTGAAACCATAATCACAGAAAACTAGTCAATCTGATCACACTAGGACCACAGCCTTGTCTAACTCAATGAAACTAAGCCATGCCCATGGGGCAACCCAAGACAGGCGGATCATGGTGGAGAGGGCTGACAGAATGTGGTCCACTGGAGAAAGAAATAGCAAACCACTTCAGTAGTCTTGCCTTGAGAACCCCATGAACAGTATGAAAAGGCAAAATGATAGGATACTGAAAGAGAAACTCCCCAGGTCAGTAGGGGCCCAATATGCTACTGGAGATCAGTGGAGAAATAACTCCAGAAAGAATGAAGGGATGGAGCCAAAACAAAAAAGAATACCCAGCTGTGGATGTGACTGGTGATAGAAGCAAGGTCCGATGCTGTAAAGAGTAATATTGCATAGGAACCTGGAATGCCAGGTCCATGAATCAAGGCAAATCGGAAGTGGTCAAACAGGAGATGGCAAGAGTGAATGTCGACATTCTAGGAATCAGTGAACTAAAATGGACTGGAATGGGTGAATTTAACTCAGATGATCATTATATCTACTACTGTGGGTAGGAATCCCTTAGAAGAAATAGAGTAGCCATTATGGTCAACAAAAGAGTTCGAAATGCAGTAATTGGATGCAATCTCAAAAAGACAGAATGATCTCTGTTCGTTTCCAAGGCACATCATTCAATATCACCATAATCCAAGTCTATGCCCCAACCAGTAACGCCGGAGAAGCTGAAGTTGAATGGTTCTATGAAGATCTACAAGACCTTTTAGAACTAACACCCCCAAAAAGATGTCCTTTTCATTATAGGGGACTGGAATGCAAAAGTAGGAAGTCAAGAAACACCTGGAGTAACAGGCAAATTTGGCCTTGGAATACAGAATGAAGCAGGGCAAAGGCTAATAGAGTTTTGCCAAGAAAATGCAGTCATAGCAAACACCCTCGTCCAACAACACAAGAGAAGACTCTACACATGGACATGACCAGATGGTCAACAACAAAATCAGACTGATTATATTCTTTGCAGCCAAAGAAGGAGAAACTCTATACAGTCAACAAAAACAAGACCAGGAGCTGACTGTGGCTCAGATCATGAACTTCTTATTGCCAAATTCAGACTTAAATTGAAGAAAGTAGGGAAAATCATTAGATCATTCAGGTGTGACTTAAATCAAATCCCTTATGATTATACAGTAGAAGTGAGAAATAGATTTAAGGGCCTAGATCTGATAGATGGAGTGCCTGATGAACTATGGACTGAGGTTCGTGACACTGTACAGGAGACAGGGATCAAGACCATCCCCATGGAACAGAAATGCAAAAGAGCAAAATGGCTGTCTGGGGAGGCTTTACAAATAGCTGTGAAAAGAAGCGAAGCGAAAAGCAAAGGAAGAAAAGGAAAGATATAAGCATCTGAGTGTAGAGTTCCAAAGAATAGCAAGAAGAGAAAAAAAAGCCTTCCTCAGCGATGAATGCAATGATATAGAGGAAAACAACAGAATGGGAAAGACTAGAGATCTCTTCAAGAAAATTAGAGATACCAAGGGAACATTTCATGCAAAGATGGGCTCGATAAAGGACAGAAATGGTATGGACCTAACAGAAGCAGAAGATATTAAGAGGCAGCAGGAATACACAGAAGAACTGTACAAAAGAGATCTTCAAGACCCAGATAATCACGATGGTGTGATCACTGACCTAGAGCCAGACATCCTGGAATGTGAAGTCAAGTGGGCCTTAGAAAGCGTCACTACAAACAAAGCTAGTGGAGGTGATGGAATTCCAGTTGAGCTATTTCAAATCCTGAAAGATGATGGTGTAAAAGTACTGCACTCAATATGCCAGCAAATTTGGAAAACTCAGCAGTGGCCACAGGACTAGAAAAGGTCAGTTTCATTCCAAGCCCAAAGAAAGGCAATGCCAAAGAATGCTTCAACTATCGCACAATTGACTCATCTCACACGCTAGTAAAGTCATGCTCAAAATTCTTCAAGCCAGGCTTCAGCAATATGTGAACCGTGAACTTCCAGATGTTCAAGCTGGTTTTACAAAAGGCAGAGGAACCAGAGATCAAATTGCCAACATAATCCACTGGATCATAGAAAAAGCAAGAGAGTTCCAGAACATCTATTTCTGCTTTGACTATGCCAAAGCCTTTGACTGTGTGGATCACAATCAATGTGGAAAATTCTTCAAAAGATGGGAATACCAGACCACCTGACCTGCCTCTTGAGAAACCTATATGTAGGCCAGGAAGCAACAGTTAGAACTGGACATTGGACAACAGACTGGTTCCAAATAGGAAATGGAGTATGTCAAGGCTGTATATTGTCACCCTGCTTATTTAACTTATATGCCGAGTACATCATGAGAAACACTGGGCTGGAAGAAGCACAGGCTGGAATCAAGACTGCTGAGAGAAATATCAATAACCTCAAATATGCAGATGGCACCACCCTTATGGCAGAAACTGAAGAGGAACTCAAAAACCTCTTGATGAAAGTGAAAGTGGAGAGTGAAAAAGTTGGCTTAAAGCTCAACATTCAGAAAATGAATATCATGGCATCTGGTCCCATCATTTCATGGGAAATAGATGGGGAAACAGTGGAAACAGTGTCAGACTTTATTTTTTCTGGGCTCCAAAATCACTGCAGATGGTGACTGCAGCCATGAAATTAAAAGACGCTTACTCCTTGGAAGGAAAGTTATGACCAACCTAGATAGCATATTGAAAAGCAGAGACATTACTTTGCCAACAAAGGTTCGTCTAGTCAAGGCTATGGTCTTTCCTGTGGTCATGTATGGATGTGAGAGTTGAACTTTGAAGAAAGCTGAGCACCAAAGAATTGCTGCTTTTGAACTGTGGTGTTGGAGAACACTCTTGGGAGTCCCTTGGACTGCAAGGAGATCCAACCAGTCCATTCTGAAAGAGATCAGCCCTGGGATTTCTTTGGAAGGAATGATGCTAAAGCTGAAACTCCAGTACTTTGGCCACCTCATGCAAAGAGTTGACTCATTGGAAAAGACTCTGATGCTGGGAGGGATTGGGGGCAGGAGGAGAAGGGGACAACGAGGATGAAATGGCTGGATGGCATCACTGACTCGATGGACGTGAGTCTGAGTGAACTCCGGGAGTTGGTGATGGACAGGGAGGCCTGGTGTGCTGCGATTCATGGGGTCACAAAGTGTTGGACACGACTGAGCGACTGAACTGAACTGAACATATGCAAAATCATTCCCAGTGTCAAATTAAGATGGTAGGTAAGAAGCCATAGAACTCTTCCCAGTAATACATCAAAAATATATCTACATGTGCAACAACTCTCACTGAAAACTAACTGGAGTCTGGCAGAAAAAAACTCCTGTACAACCTAGGCTATGAGAAAGATCCAGGTAGACCTGGGTCAGAAGGGAACAGAACTAATTAGGTCATAATCTGTTTTCTTCTGAATCTCTTCCAGGTCACAGATTCAGAGAACTCCCCTGGGGAGTGTATGATTCAAGCTACTTATTGGGAGACACAGCCCTGGAGTCTGACAAGGGGAAGACAAGTCCTCTTGGCTGGTTAGAGGTCTGGTAGACTCGTAGAAGGACTGTGGGAAGCCTAGATTTCACTCATGAGAAGTGGGTGAAGTCTTGCTCTCTCCTAAAGCAGGGTGAAGAGGGAGACTGAAACCTGTGAATGGCTTACTGATTTCCTGTCATGGGCCCAGCATGCACCCCAACCTGAGTTGACAAACACTCCAGTCCTGCTGGCCTTGCATTGTAGCCCCACACTAAAATGATGGCTGTGACAAATAAGGAAAAAATTGAGCCATGAGACATTGAGATTCGTCAAACTGCAAACAGCCTCTGAACAGGCAGGGGACAGCCATTACTGGCAATTGCACAGGTGGTATACCAGAGGAAGTCTGGATCTCTGATGTCACTCCAACCCTTGCTAAATACTCTTAGTGAATATGAGCAGAATCTATGGGGCTCCTGTGCAAGGAAGCCCTTCCATGTCCCCCTCCTTTGTTATTTGTAGGAAATATGCTTAAGCCTCAATGACCTTCCTTGAGTTTTTCCAAAGGGCTTTCCAAAAGGATTTAAAACAGTTGCTAATAAGGGAACAGAGGGATGCAGAGACAAAGAAGGAGCAGTCTAGAAACTGTAGTGCAGGCTTGGGACAGGATCCTGGTTCCCCTCCCAAGGGATGCACATAACAATATCTTTGAGCTCTTGGCAGAAATAAAACCCTCACCAAATGGAAGACTACTTAACCACTTGATGAAGTATTCTTCATTCCAGAGAGAAGGTCACAGTTTGATAACCTCAAGGACCGCTTGAGGCCAGATTAAGGGAATGCAGGCCTAATCCTTATTAGAAACTTTCAGATTCTTATTAGAAAACCCATCTTTGAACCATTGCTGTAAAACTCCTCACCAAATCCTCTAGGGTGGAGACACACAGTTTTTGAGGGCACAAACTGCTATGTCCCCCTTTGTCTGGCAAAACTCTAAAGCTACTCTTTTCAACTTCACTCCAAACTGTGTCTCTGAGATTTGATTTGACACCAGTGTAGATAGGCAAAGACTTTGCATCAACACCAGCCTCTCCTGCTCTAGCCCTGCGTCCTTCTAGGACAAGGGTGCAGGTGCTGGGAGGGGAAGTACTGCTGCTGCTGCTGCTGCTGCTAAGTTGCTTCAGTCGTGTTCGACCCTGTGAGACGCCATAGATGGCAGTCCACCAGGCTTCCCCATCCTTGGGATTCTCCAGGCAAGAACACTGGAGTGGGTTGCCATTTCTTTCTCCAAGCAGGAAAGTGAAAAGTGAAAGTGAAGTCTCTCAGTTTTGTCTGACTTCTAGTGACCCCATGGACTGCAGCCTACCAGGCTCCTCCATCCATGGGATTTTCCAGGCAAGAGTACTGGTGGGGTGCCTTTGCCTTCTCCAGGAGGGGGAATCAGATCAGATCAGTCACTCAGTCGTGTCCGACTCTTTGTGACCCCATGAATCGCAGCACACCAGGCCTCCCTGTCCATCACCAACTCCCGGAGTTCACTCAGACTCATATCCATGGAGTCAGTGATGCCATCCAGCCATCTCATCCTCTGTCGTCCCCTTCTCCTCTTGCCCTAAATCCCTCCCAGCATCAGAGTCTTTTCCAGTGAGTCAACTCTTTGCATGAGGTGGCCAAAGTATTGGAGTTTCAGCTTTAGCATCATTCCTTCCAAAGAAATCCCATGGCTGATCTCCTTCAGAATGGACTGGTTGGATCTCCTTGCAGTCCAAGGGACTCTCAAGAGTCTTCTCCAACACCACAGTTCAAAAGCATCAATTCTTCGGCACTCAGCCTTCTTCACAGTCCAACTCTCACATCCATACATGACCACAGGAAAGACCATAGCCTTGACTAGGCGAACCTTTGTTGGCAAAGTGATGTCTCTGCTTTTGAATATGCTATCTAGGTTGGCCATAACTTTCCTTCCAAGGAGTAAGCGTCTTTTAATTTCATGGCTGCAGTCACCATCTGCAGTGATTTTGGAGCCCAAAAAAATAAAGTCTGACACTGTTTCCATTGTTTTCCCATCTATTTCCCATGAAGTGATGGGACTGGATGCCATGATCTTCGTTTTCTGAATGTTGAGCTTTAAGCCAACCTTTTCACTCTCCACTTTCACTTTCATCAAGAGGCTTTTGGGTTCCTCTTTACTTTCTGCCATAAGGGTGGTGTCATCTGCATATCTGAGGTTATTGATATTTTCCCCGGCAATCTTGATTCCAGCTTGTGTTTGTTCCAGCCCAGCATTTCTCATGATGTACTCGGCATATAAGTTAAATAAGCAGAGTGATAATATACAGCCTTGACAAACTCCTTTCCCTATTTGGAACCAGTCTGTTGTTCCGGGTCCAGTTCTAACTGTTGCTTCCTGACCTGCATACAAATTTCTCAAAAGGCAGATCAGGTGGTCTGGTATTCCCATCTCTTTCAGAATTTTCCACCGTTGATTGTGATCTACACAGTCAAAGGCTTTGGCATAGTCAATAAAGCAGAAATAGATGTTGTTCTGGAACTCTCTTGCTTTTCCCATGGTCCAGCAGATATTGGCAATTTGACCTCTGGTTCCTCTGCCTTTTCTAAAACCAGCTTGCACATCAGGAAGTTCTCAGTTCACGTACTGCTGAAGCCTGGCTTGGAGAATTTTGAGCATTACTTTACTAGCGTGTGAGATGAGTCAATTGTGCAGTAGTTTGAGCATTCTTTGGCATTGCCTTTCTTTGGGATTGGGATGAAAACTGACCTTTTCCAGACCTGTGGCCACTGCTGAGTTTTCCAAATTTGCTAGCATACTGAGTGCAGCACTTTCACAGCATCATCTTTCAGGATTTGGAATAGCTCAACTGGAATTCCATCACCTCCACTAGCTTTGTTTGTAGTGATGCTTTCTAAGGCCCGCTTGACTTCACTTTCCAGGATGTCTGGCTCTAGGTGAGTGATCACACCATTGTGATTATCTGGGTCATGAAGATCTTTTTTGTACAGTTCTTCTGTTTATTCTTGCCATCTCTTCTTAATGTCTTCTGCTTCTGTTAGGTCCATACCATTTCTGTCCTTTATCGAGCCCATCTTTGCATGAAATGTTCCTTTGGTATCTCTGATTTTCTTGAAGAGATCCCTAGTCTTTCCCATTCTGTTGTTTTCCTCTATTTCTTTGCATTGATCACTGAGGAAGGCTTTCTTATCTCTTCTTGCTATTCTTTGGAACTCTGCATTCAGATGCTTATATCTTTCCTTTTCTCCTTTGCTTTTTGCTTCTCTTCTTTTCACAGCTATTTGTAAGGCCTCCCCAGACAGCCATTTTGCGTTTTTGCATTTATTTTCCATGGGGATATCTTGATCCCTGTCTCCTGTACAATGTCACGAATCTTATTCCATAGTTCATCAGGCACTCTATCTATCAGATCTAGGCCCTTAAATCTATTTCTCACTTCCATTGTATAATCATAACGGAGGGGGAATAGCATAAGTTAAAAGGAAATTGAGGCAACCTGGACCCAACCTTCAGGGCTTCTGCTCCAGCAACTTGGACAGCTTCAACTAGAACAAGAGAGAGGGCTGAAACAATTTAAGAATTGAAAGAATAGTGGCAACTACAAATTGGCACTTCCCAAGAGTATTTGCCAGTGAACAAGGACATATGCCATCTGCCTCTGGAGAATTCAGGGTGGAAAGTGAGGCCCTTTGTGTTCTAGGGAAACTGGTGTTTAGACAGGTGGATATTTTCAGGAACTGATTTCATGATCCCAATTTCTTACATCTTCTCATATCTAGAAAATTACTATATTCCTTTATCAGTTCCTTGTGACTAGCAGAAAACCTTTTGTAAAGTCTTGTTTGAACTGAACTCCCTCTTCACCAAATTCTTATATATTGACCTTTCCTCACTACATCTTAGGAGCAATCTCTCAGAGCTACCTGAGTTGCTGTCTCCTGGGCTACAGTCATCATCTTGCCCCAAATAAAACTTAACTCGCAACTCATATTGTGCATCTTTTTAGTCACCAGCAGATACCACTGGGATAAAAAAATCCATAAGCAAATTGGACAACCTAGAAGAAATGGACAAATTTCTAGAAACACCCAGCTTTCCAAGACTGAATCAGGGAGAAATAGCCAATCTGATCAGATTATCACTAGTAATGAAATTGAATTGGTAATTTAAAAATTCCCAGCAAATACAAGTACAGGATCAAATGGCTTCAGTAGGGAATTCAACCAAATGTATAAGGAAGAGCTAATACCTATCTTTGTCAAAATCTTCCCAAAAAATGGAAGAGGGTGGAACACTTCCAAATTCATTCTATGAGGCCAATATTACCCTAATATCAAATCCATACAAAGACATTAGAAAAAAACTTACAGGTCAGTATCTCTGATGAATATAGAAGCAAAATCTTCAAGAAAATATTAACAAGTCTAATTCAACAATATATAAAAGGGATCATAGACAGTGTGATTGAGCTGGATTTAATACAGGGGTACAAAGACCATTCAATATTTGCAAATCATTTAATGTGATACACCATATTAACAACAGGAAGGATAAAAATCGCATACTCATCTCAATAGACAGAAAAAGCATTTGCCAAAATTCTATATCCATTTAAGATAAAAATTCTTATTAAAATTGGTTTAGAGGGATGAAAAGTTGGTATAGAAGTTGAAATACATATTTTAACATAACAAAGTCCACTTATGAAAAACCCATGTTAACATTATATTTACTGCTGAAAAGGTAAAAACTTTTTCTCTAAAATCAGGAACAATGCAAGGAAACCCACCTTTGCCACTTCTATTTAACACAGTATTAGAAGGCTTAGCACAACAATCAGACAATAAATAAAAGGCCTCCAAATTGAAAAAGAAGAGGTAAAATTGTCACTGTTTGCAGATATGATACCATATACAGAAAGCTGTAAAGTCACCAAAAAGTTATTAGAACTAATAAATATATTCATTAAAGTTGAAAACACAAGATTAATGTACAGAAACCTGATGCTTTTCTATACACTAATAATGAACTATAAGAATTTAAGGAAACAACCCCATTTACATTCACATCAAAAAAATAAAATACCTAGGAAAAAACATAACCAAGGACATGAAATACCTATACCCTTAATACTATAAAACTTTGGTGAAGTAATGGACAATGATAGTAAGAAATGGAAATATGTTTCATGTTCCTGGATTAGAAGAATTAAAATTGTTAAAAATTACATACTATACTGGTGAGGGACAGGGAGGCCTGGAGTGCTGAGGTCCAGGACTCAAAAGAGTCTGACATGACTTGGCAACTAAACACCAACAAAACTATCTAAAGCAATCTACAGATTTAATGCAATCCCTTTAAAACTCCCAAGGCATTGTTCACAGAACTAGAAAAAACAATCTTAAAATTTATATGAAAACTACTAAAGATTCTGAATTAATCTATAACAAAGGAGACAAGAATATACAATGGAGAAAAGCCAGTATCGTCAATAAGTGGTTATAGAAAAATTGAACAGCCTCATGTAAAAGAATGATATTAGAATATTTCCTCACATCATATACAAAAATAAACTTGAGGTGGATTAAAAACCTAAAATGTAAGACCTAAAAACATAAAACTTGTACAACAGAATGCAGGCAGAATACTCTGACATAAACTGTAACAATATTTTTTTGGCTCTAACTCCTAAGGGTAAAGAAATAAAAGCAAAAATAAACAAATGGAATCTAATTAAACTTAAAAGCTTTCGTACAGCAAAGGAAATTATTGGTAAATGAAAAGAAAACTTACTGAATGGAAGATGATATCTGCAAACTATATGATTGATAAGGAGTTGATGTCTGAAACATATAAACAGTTCATACTACTCATATAAACTTATATAAACAGCTCCTACAACAATTCCCCCACAAAAAAGAAAAAAAAGGCCAATTAAAAAATGAGCAGAAGGCCTGAATAGAAGGCCAATATTATTCATAAGAAGATATACAAATGGGCAACAGGGCACACAAAAAATGCTTAATATCATGAATCATGAGAGAAATGCAAAGAAAAACCACAAGGTAACACCTCATACCTGTCAAAACTGGCTATTATCAAAACATACAAGTGACAAATATTGGCCAGAACACAGAGAAAAGGGAACCATAGTATAATGTTAGTGGTATTGCACATTGGTGCAACCACTATGGAAAACAATATGGAAGTTCTTCAGATAACTAAAAATAGAACTGCCATATGACTCAGCAATTCCACTGCTGGGTATATATCTGAGAAAAAAAAGAAAACACTAATATGAAAAGATAGATGCACCCCAGTGTTCATAGTAGTATTATTTGCAATAGGTAAATTTTAAAGCAACCCAAGTGTCCATCAACAGAAAAGATAACAGAAGACATTGTGTTTATATACATATATATGTATGTATACACAATAGAATATTGTTGTTTAGTTGCTAAGGCTTGTCCAGTTCTTTGCAACACCATGGACTACAGCCTGCTAGACTCCTCTATCTATGGGATTTCCTAGGCATCATTACTGGAGGGGGTTGCAATTTCCTACTCTAGGGGATCCTCCTAACCCAAGGGTCGAACCCTGTCTCCTGTAAGTCTCTTGCATTGCAGGTGGATTCTTTACTGCTGAGCGATCAGGGGCCACAAAATAGAATATTACTCAGTCTTTAAAAAAAGAATGAAATTCTGCCATTTGCAACAACATGGACGAACCTAGAGAATATTATACTCAGTGAAATAAGTCAGATAGAATAAGATAAATACCCTATGTTTTTACTTACATGTGCAATCTAAAAAATAAACAAATTTATGTAACAAAACAGATTCACAGATTTAAAGAACCAACTAGTGGTTACTAGTGGGATGAAGGAAAGGGAAGAGGAGGAAAAAGGGTAGGGGATTTAGAGATACAAACTGCTATATGTAAAATAAGTAAGCAATAAGAATATCTTGTACAGCACAGGAAATGTGTCTTTTTTGTAGTAACTCTAAATGGAATATAATCTATAAGACTGTTCCATGACTAGGCTGTACACTTGAAACTAATATTGCAAATTAACTACACTTTAATAAAATCAATAAAAATATTAACTTTGTCTGTGCCATACCACTGAGCAGTCTTCATTTCTCTCTAAAATTTTTGGGCACAATTTACACATTAAAGCATTGAAGAAAATAAAACTATAAACATAGTAAGCAAAAAGAAGCATTTCCTTGCTTTTAGTCATGATGATGATATCATCCAGTTTATTAGGTACACAAAGTTGGGAAGCACTCCTCAATAGTATGACTTGAAGAGTCTAAAGCAAAGTTCTGAGGGTTAAAGTAGACTGTTTGTGAAGTAATATTATATCAAATAATTTCTAAATATAATACTTTTTAATATAGTGAAGACATCATATCTAGGTTGGAAAATCTAGGGACAAGGCTGGGCAGACACCCTCATTTTATCCTCACCCTCTAACTGAATGACAGTTATTTTTGTCTATTAAATCAAAAGGAACTTGTGAAAGTTGTTCAGTCATGTCCAACCCTTTGCGATCCCATGTACTATGCATGTCCATGGAATTCTCCAGGCCAGAATACTGGAGTGGGTAGCCTTTTCCTTCTCCAGGGGATCTTCCCAACCCAGGGATCAAACCAAGGTCTCCTGAATCACAGGCAGATTCTTTACCAGCTGAGCCACAAGGGAAGATCAAGGATGCTGGAGTGGGTAGCCTGTCCCTTCACAAGGTGATCTTCCCAACTCAGGAATCTAACCAGGGTCTCCTGCATTGCAGGCAGATTCTTTACTAACTGAGCTATTACGGAAACCCAGGAGCTTGCAAGATGCATAATTGATAAGCTGACTGTTTAAACAAGAATGTCAATAATTCTTCATTATACTTTTTATGAAAGATGGTATTTTCTATAAATACAAGTTTTTTCTCTTTTTTTCTGGTCATTGTTTCTTCTTGGTTGATTCTCTATATTTTCTTAATATCTAGTTTGTACACTTTTTGCCCTAAGAAGCATTATCAAAGGCTTGGTTTCTTTTGTGTATTCTCTAGTTCCTAAATCAATCTCTATGAGTTGTTTTTAAAAAGTGTACAGTACACTGCCAAACATCAGTATTGAGTTAGTGGATAGGGGTATAATATCATTATTTGCCTAGATATTCTAAAATTCAAGCCTTTAAAAACACACATTTTATTTATTCTGGGCATACAAAACTGCTTAATAGAATCAAATACTTTCTAAAGCAAGATTTACCTTTTGAAATGTATGCATGTATTTATTGCATGTAACCATTAGAAGTTGTACAAAAAGCACCGCCCATTCAGCACTTACTGGTATCTCCCAAACAATTTTAATCAGACATCTGGTTGAATGTCTTTTAATCATTTGATCTCTGTTTTTCAGGAGAAATAAAACAAAACACAGCCCCGAATTCTGGCTTTCAGGAGAAATACAACAAAACACAGCCGGTGTTATCTGTTGTTACACCGCCTCTCCTTTTTCTAAGCTGTTTTAAGTCATGAAGCTTGGTATTATGTCCTATACAGCTAAGCTAAAGCAAGCATGAAAGTGAAAGTGGTAGTCACTTAGTCGTGTTTGTCCGACTCTGTAACCCCATGGACTGGACTGTTCATGAAATTCTCCAAGCAAGAATACTGGAGTGGGTTGCCATGCCCTTCTCCAGGGGATCTTCGCTACCTAGGGATCAAACCCAGGTCTCCTGCATCACAGATTCTTTATAGTTTGAGCTACCCAGGAAGCCAAAGCAGGCATAGAAATCTTGAAACACCAAAGGATTTTAAAGCAGAAAAAGTAAATCAATATTAAAATTCAATGCATGCTAACGATTCTATCTTCGAAGTGTAGAAGATGGATTTTTAAATTTTTTTTTCTCCTTTGCATGTCTCTCAGAATATAGAGATACAACTCTTAAGGTACTAGTATATTAGAAATACCAACAAAAAAGAAAGGTTATAAACACAAGTCTTAACCTTCAAGTAGTTACTTGTTACTTTTATGGAATTTATAACATTACATTTTTTTTTTTTTTTTTTTTTTAGATTTCTATGCTGTGCTGTACCAAGTTGCTTCAGCCGTGTCTGACTCTTTGCAAACCTATGGACTATAGCCTGCCCAGATCCTCTGTCCATGGGATTCTTCAGGCAAGAATACTGGAGTGGGTTGCCATTTCCTTCTCTAAAGGATCTTCCCAACCCAGGGATCAAGCCCATGTCTCTTACCTCTCATGCACTGGCAGGAAGTTTCTTTACTATTAATGCCACATGGGAAGCTCAGCCACAAAAGCAATTGAGAAATAGATTTTGTGAGAAATATTCTTAATTTTCTCAAATAATTATTTTTAAAATAATAATATTTTCCTAATAGTTGAGTTGGTATACATGTGTTTGGGATACACAAACATTTAACAATTTCTAAAGGAGAGTACATATATAAATGGGGAAACTAAGGCACAGATAATCAAAAGGAAAAAAAAATCTTTCTGAACTGAAAATGTAAGATATTGAGTAGCTATACATTACTCAGAGTTTCAAAAAACTTCAAATTAAATAAATCAAGAGGAGATTGGAAAATAAAAGGGAATCAGATTATTTAACTAATGAGTTTATAGCATCTATTCACCCCAACTCTTGCCTGGAAAATCCCATGGACAGAGGAGCCTATGCATTGGAGAAGGAAATGGCAACCCACTTCAGTGTTCTTGGAGAATCCCAGGGACGGGGGAGCCTGGTGGGCTGCCGTCTATGGGGTCACACAGAGTCGGACATGACTGAAGTGACTTAGCAGCAGCAGCAGCATCCGCCCCAACAGGGCTTCCCTAGTAGCTCAGCTGGTAAAGAATTCACCTGCAATGCAGGAGGCCTCAGTTAGATTCCTGGGCAGGGAAGATCCACTGTAGAAGGGATAGGCTACCCACTCCAGTATTGTGGTCTGGAGAATTCCAGGGACTGTATATTACATGGGGTTGCAAAGAGTCAGACACAACTGAACGGCTTTCACTTTCACTATCCACTCCCACTCCACACAAGTTTTAAATAATGAATTATGTAGTTGAAATAAAATAAATGCAACTTTTAAGTATACTTGAATGTATTTGAACTATGGTAAAAACTCTGTTCCATATAAATAAATAAAGGTATATATTTTTTTTCTCAAATGAAAGGAAACATTGGAAACACTGTGAAATAAAAAGAGACACACAAAGAAAATCACTGGTAACAAGGATTTGATAGAAGCCTTTTAACCAGCTCAGGAAAACTGTAGGAAGGCTGGGTAATCAGGATGGACGCTTAAGGTTCTGTGCCAATTAGAGCCTGAAAGCTATAGCTGCTTCCTAGTTGCATAATAACAAATTTACTGAGGAGATAATTTGTGAGAGAACTGAGCACGGGTCTAATGCTGTTCATGATTATAGACCCTCTTGAATACTGCATGAGAAATTTCAATAATTTTCAGTAATACGGACAGAAATTGAACACAAGTTCTATAACGAAAATAACAGTTTAGTGGAACAGTGGGATCAAAGGTGATTACGAACTTGTACCTGTTAATACAGCGCAGTATTTTGAATGGATGGCCAAAGGAAATTGGGTCTAACTACTCATAGCATAATGTGCTTTCATTTCCAGACTAACCTTGCTGGAAATTCAGACAGACACAAACACAAGCCCTGGGCAAGAGTACTGGAGTGGGTTGCTATTTCCTTTTCCAGGGGATCTTTCCGATCCAGGGTTTGAACATGCATCTCCTGCATTGGCAGATGGTTTCTTTACCACTGAGCCACCAATGAAGCCCTGCTCTGTGTTTCAGTGTACCAGGGCATGAGAAGAGCCCTGCTAATGGAGGATATTAAAGGTAATTGCATTTGCCTGCCTCTTGCCAAGAAAATGCACTGGTCATAGCAAATAGCCTCTTCCAACAACACAAGAGAAGACTCTATACATGGACATCACCAGATGGTCAACACCGAAATCAGATCAATTATATTCTTTGCAGCCAAAGATGGAGAAGCTCTATACAATCAGCAAAAACAAGACCAGGAGCTGACTGTGGCTCAGACCATGAACTCCTTATTGCCAAATTCAGACTGAAATTGAAGAAAGTAGGGAAAACCACTAGACCATTCAGGTATGACCTAAGTCAAATCCCTTATGATTATATAGTGGAAGTGAGAAATAGATTTAAGGGCCTAGATCTGATAGATAGAGTGCCTGATGAACTATGGAATGAGGTTCGTGACATTGTACAGAAGACAGGGATCAAGACCACCCCCATGGAAAAGAAATGCAAAAAAGCAAAATGGCTGTCTGGGGAGGCCTTACAAATAGCTATGAAAAGAAGAAAAGCGAAACGCAAAGGAGAAAAAGAAAGATATAAACATCTGAATGCAGAGTTCCAAAGAATAGCAAGAAGAGATAAGAAAGCCTTCTTCAGCGATCAATGCAAAGAAATAGAGGAAAACAACAGAATGGGAAAGACTAGAGATCTCTTCAAGAAAATCAGAGATACCAAAGAAACATTTCATGCAAAGATGGTCTCGATAAAGGACAGAAATGGAGAAGAGGTGGCAAGAATACACAGAAGAACTGTACAAAAAAGAGCTTCACGACCCAGATAATCATGATGGTGTGATCACTGACCTAGAGCCAGACATCCTGGAATGTGAAGTCAAGTGGGCCTTAGAAAGCATCACTACGAACAAAGCTAGTGGAGGTGATGGAATTCCAGTGGAGCTATTCCAAATCCTGAAAGATGATGCTGTGAAAGTGCTGCACTCAATATACCAGCAAATCTGGAAAACTCAGCAGTGGCCACAGGATTGGAAAAGGTCAGTTTTCATCCCAATCCCAAAGAAAGGCAATGCCAAAGAATGCTCCAACTACCGCACAATTGCACTCATCTCACACGCTAGTAAAGTAATGCTCAAAATTCTCCAAGCCAGGCTTCAGCAATATGTGAACTGTGAACTTCCTGATGTGCAAGCTGGATTTAGAAAAGGCAGAGGAACCAGAGATCAAATTGCCAACATCCGCTGGATCATGGAAAAAGCAAGAGAGTTCCAGAAAACATCCATTTCTGCTTTATTGACTATGCCAAAGCCTTTGACTGTGTGGATCACAATCAACTGTGGAAAATTCTGAAAGAGATGGGAATAGCAGACCACCTGATCTGCCTCTTGAGAAATCTGTATGCAGGTCAGGAAGCAACAGTTAGAACTGGTCATGGAACAACAGACTGGTTCCAAATAGGAAAAGGAGTACGTCAAGGCTGTATATTGTCACCCTGTTTATTTAACTTACATGCAGAGTACATCATGAGAAATGCTGGACTGGAAGAAACACAAGTTGGAATCAAGATTGCCGGGAGAAATATCAATAACCTCAGATATGCAGATGACACCACCCTTATGGCAGAAAGTGAAGAGGGGCTAAAAAGCCTCTTGATGAAAGTGAAAGTGGAGAGTGAAAAGGTTGGCTTAAAGCTCAACATTCAGAAAACGAAGATCATGGCATCTGGTCCCATCTCTACATGGGAAATAGATGGAGAAACAGTGGAAACAGTGTCAGACTTTGTTTTTCTGGGTTCCAAAATCACTGCAGATGGTGACTGCAGCCATGAAATTAAAAGACGCTTACTCCTTGGAAGGAAAGTTATGACCAACCTAGATAGCGTATTCAAAAGCAGAGACATTATTTTGCCAACAAAGGTTCACCTAGTCAAGGCTATGGTCTTTCCTGTGGTCATGTATGGACGTGAGAGTTGGACTGTGAAGAAGGCTGAGCACCGAAGAATTGATGCTTTTGAACTGTGGTGTTGGAGAAGACTCTTGAGAGTCCCTTGGACTGCAAGGAGATCCAACCAGTCCATTCTGAAGGAGATCAGCCCTGGGATTTCTTTGGAAGGAATGATGCTAAAGCTGAAACTCCAGTATTTTGGCCACCTCATGCAAAGTGTTGACTCATTGGAGAAGACTCTGATGCTGGGAGGGATTGGGGGCAGGAGGAGAAGGGGACGACAGAGGATGAGATGGCTGGATGGCATCACTGACTCGATGGATGTGAGTCTGAGTGACCTCCAGGAGTTCGTGATGGACAGGGAGGCCTGGCGTGCTGCAGTTCATGGGGTCGCAAAGAGTCGGACACGACTGAGCGACTGATCTGATCTGATCTGTGATCGTGAACGTGAAGTCGCTCAATCGTGTCCGACTCTTTGGGACCCCATGGACTGTAGCCTTCCAGGCTCCTCTGTCCATGGGATTTTCCAGGCAATAGTACTGGAGTGGATTGCCATTTCCTTCTCCAAGGGATCTTCCCAACCCAGGGATCGAACCCCGGTCTCCGGCATCGTAGACAGACGCTTTACCGTCTGAGCCACCAGGAAGGTCCCTGATGGTAAGTTGTACTAGTGTATAATTTATGTTTTAATGATATGCCCAGCCTCATAGAAGATAAAAGGATTAACTCTAATCTCCATATGAACAGCTTGCAGTCTGAGTAAGGATAAGGATACGTGAGCCTGGAGGCACTAAAAGAGCAGAGAATTCTCTGCTAAGCGGAGAAGTCAAGTTTAGATGATACAGTAGCACTAGTAAAAGCATCTCAGGGTAATTACTCATTTATTTTCACATTTGTGAGTTATAACTTTGACTCCCTATTTGATAAATCCCCCAGAGAGCTTACATTCCATGCTCCATCATCCCTTCTTAAACACTATGCTCATGGTTTTCACTGGTGCCAAACTATCCTAGTTTTCTTTGTACATAGGTTACAATTTCTTTTTATCTCCTTGCTCCTTGTCCTAACCTCATGTCTGAAAAGTCAGTTATCCCCATGTGTCCATCCATGGCCCAGTGCTCTTCTATTTGTAAATCTTCACAGACTGATACTTTATCTATTCTTATAATTTCACCCTTATGTAAATGACTCTTAAATCTATGTGTTCAGCCCAGAAATTTTCCCAAGCTTCAGGTTCATCTACTTATTTTTTCAGCTGGACAACTACTGCTGAGTATTCCACAAGCCCTTCATGGTCTGTATGACCTTAAATGTTGCATATCTTTTTGTGCCTCTTGTGTTTTCCACCTTGGTTGTACTGTGATTAACTCTGTTACCTACCTTACAGTCCTGAGAATGCATCCTTTAGAGAGCTGCTTAGGAGATCCATCAGACAGACAAAGGTTTCCATACCATTCTATTGCACCAAGTAGTCTATTGTCTCTGTTAAAATGGTATATTTATCCATCGGAAAGAAGTAAAATCATTTCTAAAAATAAGCCATTACTCAAAACCCTAAATGTATTACTCAAGATAGTTTATAGAAATAAAAATAGTCCTGGTTGGCACATTATATTCAAGTTAGGGAAGAAAAATGGGGTTGTAGAATAAATCCCACCCACATGGCTTCCCTTTCACTTCCTTGGCAGTGCTGAGGTACTCTGAGGAGCTCACTGGGGTCTTCATATCAAAGACTGAAAGCCACCGGATGATAGAAAAATAGTTCCTTTCTTGGAACAGCATTCAAAGTCCTCCATGACTCAGTGCTCCTCCCCATGTTACCCTTCACATGCCAGCAATATCAAACTGATGGCATTTTCCCCAGATGTCAGGCTGTTTCTTATTTCCCAATTTGCTTATGTTACCCTTTGATAAAATTACTTTTTGAGCCTCCCCACTCCTGTCATGTGGGGAGTATGCAGCTTTAGGATTTAAATCAGATAATATTTCATTCATTCAATTATTCAGTCAGAAAAAGAAGATACTTACTCTCATGGAATCTTAAATTTTGCGGTGGAGGCTAGACAGACAGTAAGCAAACCAATATGCAAACCCCAGCTAAGAGCGAACTGCTTGAATCATCAGTGATTAATGCCACGTTGACCACATACTAGACCTTCTTGACCTTTAAGAAACCATGAATCAACATGATTGTCATGCACAGTGCTACATGCTTTCATATATCCACTCATACTAAATCTCAAAATTAAGAAATAAAAGTTATTCTGACACTTTGGTAGATGAGGAGACAAGGGTTCAGAAAGATTTACATATTTATCTATGGCCACATAGATGGAGAGAGTCAGAATCTAAATACAGATCCAGAAATGTCCAATTTCAGAAACCATCCACGTTCATGATAATATTGGCTTTCAGGTGATATATATAAAAAAATAAAGGCTCCATTTTTATTTGAAATCAATTCATATGTTTAAATCTCCTCCATCAGAAATGGATTCTCTTAGTTCTAGGAAGCTTAGAGAAATTTTACATTGTAGCACTTTACTATTCAAAAGAACTTAATCATAAGCAGGGAATCTGCAAAATATGCTCTCAGAGCCCCACTGATTTTAGCAATAGGAGAGAACAGTCTCCTGCCGCATCTGTTAGAATGAAATGGCTTAGAGGCCGTAGAGGAAAAGCATAAATGATGTACCCAACACCTGGTATTTGAGGCATTCTTTGCTGTATAAGCACCAAATTAAAGCTTCAGTTATTCATCCTGAAAATGCTTCTGTCTTTGCAATAAGATCCTCAAATAATAGATGTGAACTTCAAACGTAATCACTAACAAATGATTTAATAGTAATACATAGCTGTTACAAGAATATAATGAGAATAACAATGTTAAAAAATAAGGCACTTGAGAGCCCGGACTGCAGGTTGCTGCTGCCCAGATGTAGAAAAACACTCCAGTTTGACAGACAGATAAAACGTTTTCCTTTAGAGTCTGAATAAATGCTCTTCTTGAATCTGTCAACGTAAATTCCCAAGAGAAAACAAACCCAGCAAATCTCAGGTTCATAGTTGATTTCAAATTATCCCCTTCCATTTATTGCTTATATAGTGAGGCCATATGGGAATTTAGTATAATCTGGACAGGTATGATTTGCCATCGGTGTAAAAATATCCTCTTAAGATCACTTCCTAATTATGTCATTAAAACTTAATAACCTAAAAACTGCCTCCTTGCTGGACAAGGGGAAAAATCATTTTGCTGTTTTTGAGTCACATTTTTTACACGCAAAATGCTTCCAGCCTCCTCTAAGAAAATCCATTTTGAAAAAAAATTTTGCTTTTATTGCTGCTGTCTCAAAATATTATAGCCCATTTAAATACTTAAATTAGTTTATTTTTAGGTCAAAGACTGTTACTTTGCTAGTTTAATTTTCTAAATTACTAAAGCAAATTACAATAAATAATATTTTAAAAATTACCTCACCTTCTATATATAGCTATAGTATATATTTTAAATTTTATTTTCATGCCATACCCTTTTTATATATAAATTAACCAAATAAATAATGTTATTCTATATCAGAATTTCTTCATATGATGTTAAATTATAAACACTGATTCACACTGTCAATAGAATACTGAATAGAATATTCATTGAAAAAATATTCTGTAGTTTACTTAGTCAACTCTGTAGACATTTAGATAATGTTTAGATTTTCTCCCCCTGTATTATTACCTGTCTGCTTGATCTTTAAGAGACTCCACGCATTTTAAATATTAAAAGTTTTCTTAATGTTTCTAGAAATAAACTATGGCAACCTCTATTAGTGAACTTATTTTCTATGTCTCCATATTTTAACATGGATCTCATCTGAAGCCTTAGCTTTATTTGGATGCATGAAACAACACTCCATTATTTTTAAAACAATATTTACTATTATTTAAACAGTTTAATATTTACTAAATATTTAAAACATATCTACTACATAGTCATCACAGCAATTCTGCAAGGCGCAATTATTCTCATTTTACAGATAAACTATTCAAAGTGTTTAAGCAATGTTCTCATAGCTTGTTACAAGGGGTGTCTGCATGGCAGTACAAGTGATAAGTATTAAAAGAAATTAACAGTACAGTTTTGTGGAAAGGAGATGGAATTTTGTCTTGAATATATTCGGTTTCTGTTGCATGTAGGATGCACAAGCGCAGTTATATGGTAGGAAGATGAACACACATTTGGAACTTTCGTTCCAAATGTTTTGTTCCAGGAAGAGAGGGTTCCTCTGAAGACACCAATTTGGAAGTCCTTAGCTTGTCAATGAATTTCAAACCATGGAACTGAAAGGGTTATCCTGGTAAAGTGCAACATGTGAGGCAAAGGCAGGAAAGTACAGAATCTTGGAGGAGCAGATACATTTGGCAAGAAGAAAGGACTCAGGGAAGGAAAAGGAAAAAAAGAAATGAAGGAATTGTGGGTTAAGTCTTAAAAATCAAGGAAGGAGACTCTTTCAAGGACGGGACACTGATAACTCAGCAATAAAGGCAACATTGGTGATCTTGGTTAGGGGAAGTTTCAGTGGTGTTCTGAACTGAAGAGGACTTCTAGTAGATTGATGAGCAGCTATTTTATTAACAGGAAGAATTTTTTAGAGAACAAGCATGAAAAATGAGAAATCTACAAACTATGGTAACAGTGTTCCCACTGAGTGGGTAGAAGGATGAGTCAGTTGCCATGGAGATCAAAAAGGGGTCCTCTGAACATGCACAGCCCTGAATTCAGCCCTGTTTATGGAAATTTGGCATATAAAGTTTCCTCCCCATAAAGAGTAGACATATCAGTCAGAATGGTCAATAGATATCACTTTTCCATTAGTGTATTCCCCAAAGACTAAAACCAACAGCAGGTACTACATTAAAATTTACTCTGTTCAAGTCATCTGTGGGCTTCCCTGGTGGCTCAGTGGTAAAGAATCTGCTTGCAATGAAGGCAATTCAGGAGATGCAGGTTTGATCCCTGTGTTGGGAAGATCCTGTGGAGTGGGGCATGGCAACCCACTCCAATTTTTTTGCCTGGAGGATCCCATGGACAGAGGAGCCTGGTGGGCTACAGTCCATGGGGTTGCAAAGAAACACAACTAAAGCGACTGAGCCTGAAGCCATTGTTATGTATTAAAAGTATTAAACTACAAACCATGAAACATATTAAACTAAGAGATACTAATTTATATAAGAATCAAAGTACTAAGTTACGATGGAGACAGCTACCTTATTCCAATGTAAACCATTTCTTTTTTGCTAAGAACTAAGAGAGAATGGTAGAAGTCTAGGTTTGTTACCTTACATACCTTTTATATATCTTTAAAAAAAAAATCAATAAATTGTAGGGCATTGTGGAAAGCTGTGCAGACATTCCTGTTCCCCCACTCCCCCTACCCATCGTGTGACCTTTTAACAGCTCAGCCCTAACCTCCACCTCCAGCTGCACTGCCAACAGAAGGCTCAAAGAGGAAAAGTGCATCTGTGATTTCTTGACACCCACAGATAATTACTATACTGTTTGAATCTGAAGCAGATAATTCTTTGTTCTGCTCTTCTTTTGTTTAGCAGAAAAAGAACTATTTACATCTGAACTTTCTTTATGTTTTACATTCAAAGCATTATCAAAACTACAGAGATCTCACGAAGCCCACGGCATTCTCTTATTCACTATATTCAGTACTGAACTGGGTAAAAGATACTTTTAATTACATAAAATGAATAAATTTAGTGCCAAGTATCAAGACGTGTGTTTAGCATAATAAACCTCCCCTCTTTCCCAAGACATCCCCAAATGCTAATATTACCAGAGCATATTCAACCTCTCGTGTCTCAAAGTGGCTAGATTATAGATAAGCTGTAAGTGGAACTCACTGGCTTCCTCACTGATTCCTCACTGAGATGACAGGAGTTCCTCTGTTTCTTCACTATGTTATTCATTCAAGGAAAAAATAATTGAACACATTTTTTGTTCAATAGTTTTTAGGACCTGAACACTCAGAAGAGTGAAGTGAACAGGAACTTACACTCCAGCAGAATTCCACAGGAAGGACAGAAGGTGCTTGCTACCCAGAATGCTCCTGCTGGGTGCCTGGACGGGAAAAGGGGGTTCCCAGAATGCCTGGTATGAGACTGGGCCTGTGGTTGGCTGCAGTGTCTGAAGACATTTTTGATTATAAAATTACTAAATTTCTGTTCAGTTCAATTCAGTCGCTCAGTTGTGTCCAACTCTTTGTGATCCCATGAATTGCAGCACTCCAGGCCTCCTTGTCCATCACCAACTCCCGGAGTTCACTCAAACTCATGTCTATCAAGTCGGTGATGCCATCCAGCCATCTCATCCTCTGTCGTCCCCTTCTTCTCTTGCCCTCAATCCCTCCCAGCATCAGAGTCTTCTCCAATGAGTCAACTCTTCACATGAGGTGGCCAAAATACTGGAGTTTCAGCTTTAGCATCATTCCTTCCAAAGAAATCCCAGGGCTGATCTCCTTCAGAATGGACTGGTTGGATCTCCTTGCAGTCCAAGGGACTCTCAAGAGTCTTCTCCAACACCACAGTTCAAAAGCATAAATTCCTCGGCCCTCAGCTTTCTTCACAGTCCAACTCTCACATCCATACATGACCACTAGAAAATCCATAGCCTTGACTAGACAGACCTTTGTTGGCAAAGTAACGTCTCTGCTTTTGAATATGCTATCTAGATTGGTCATAACTTTCCTTCCAAGGAGTAAGCGTCTTTTAATTTTGTGGCTGCAATCACCATCTGCAGTGATTTTTGAGCCCCCTAAAATAAATTCTGACACTGTTTCCACTGTTTCTCCATCTATTTCCCCAAATCTGATCAAAGGATAGAAAGTAAAAAGCTTTCCCCCTCAAAGCTATAAAAGGCATTAAGTAATAAAATAGCCCATACAGATCAGTGAGGAGATATATCTAGACCTATATCTCTATGCAGAAAATTCTTGACAATCTAAAATAAATTGATTCAAAAACATTAACAAAAAAGTCATAAATTTAAGTTTTTTTTCTTTAACTGGAGAATAAACTCTCAATTAATGTAAATATAATGTGATCATAACCATCCCTAGTTTTTACAAATATTAACAATTTTAAAAAATAAGTATATAAGTATTAATATTAAATATTAAAACAATAATTTTTAAGCACAGCCTCTGAAGGGCAGCAAACATGTCATAATTTGTTTCTGTTTCTCCAGTGCCTTCACAGTACCTGATATAATATAGGTCAGACTTTAAATCTGTTGAAACAGCTGTGAAACTGCTGGAACCAGTAGAAGTCTTGGGCAACTAAATGTCCAATATTTTGCATGTATGATACATTTTCAGGGTATTGTCTATTCCCTTTAATTGCAGAATGAAAGACAAATATAGTGCTTTGGGTACAAGAGATGTTATTGCTAGTTAATAATTATGTAATGATATTAAAAAACTAACATATTAGCTATCTTAATTTTATGACTCCTTGTTTTCATTTCACGCCATGTGAAATACAGCACAGTAACATCACAGTTTTGGAGAAATGACCTAGACATTAAAACAACTTCTTCAGAAGGGAGATATTTGACATGAATAAAAGGGACTTATTTGACAAACCAGTCAGAATAATTGCAATTAAATACTCATTATATGACATTAGACTAGCCTAGGGAATCAACTGATGTTTCAGTAGAGTTTGTTGATGAAAATTACTTTCTTTAGGAAAATAAAAATATTTGATCTTTTCTACATACCTTTAAAATTGAGAATAGTACATTGGGGTTTTGATTTTTTTTATCATAATTAATGCAATGCATGTAAACTAGTTTTCAAGATTTTTTCATCTGTTGATGCCTTAAATCCTCAAATATGGAGACTTTTGTATCATCTTGTTTCATGGACAGTATGGCAAAGATAACAATTAACTCCTTTCAATGCTCTGTGCTAAGACGGTTCATTGTAATCTGCTTACTCTCATGGAAAACTGAGAGGAAATTATATACACTGCAACCACACAGGTATTGCCCTGCTCCTTTCGTCAAGCTTATAAGGTGTACTTAATACAAGATACTGATATGTTAAATTCTTAATATACAATGAAGAATTGCACATGCAAGTCATCATACCAGAAGAAATGGATGACAAAGTGATGTAACACACTGTTCTTTTCCTACTTATTTAAATCCAATCAACTAGACCTACAAGTAACAATTCAAACAATAAATAATATTGTTCCCTATTTCCAGAATCTGATCTCCCTGCTCCCATGCCAGGGCCACTGAGTGGCAGAATTGTCATCAGGTCCCAAAGCAGAAAACTGGGAACCTCAAGGACTACCTTCTCTTCTTAACCCAAAATATGTAACATATTGTAAATACCATGGATTCTACCAAGTTAATACAGCTTTTATAGCTGATCCCTCCTTATTTCATCTTTCTCATTACCAGCAGACTTTCCCCCTGACCCAAATTAAAGCTTGATCATATTATACCCTATTGTCAACTCTGCACTTGCCTAGAGGATGGAATCCTAGCTCTTCCTGGTAGCACCAAGAGCCCTCTTGTGGTCTGACATCCACTCGCTATTGTTTCTTTCTTCCAGTGCCTCCTGGTACCTCGTGTCTTTCAGCTGCATCAAACTGCTGAGAGTCCCTGAATATTCTGCTGTTTTGTTCATTCTACTCTGATTGACCAAACATCTGAATGGCCTTAATCCCTGCATATTAATCATTTTTTTTCAACAAATATTTACTGAAAGACCTAGTATGTGCCAGGTTCATGTGTGCGTGTGTACTCAGTCATGCAATTGTGCTCAAATCTTTGGACTGTGTCTGACCCCATGGGCTGTAACCGGGCAGGACCCTCTGTCCATGAAATTTTCCAGGCAAGAATACTAGAGTAAGGTTGCCATTCCTTCCACAGGGGGAGCTTTCCAATCCAGGGACTGAACCTGAGTCTCCTGCATTGGCAGGTGGATTTTATTTTTTTTTTATTTTTTTATTTTTTTTACTGCTGAGCCACTTGAGAAGTCCCTGAACTATATCTTCGGAATAAAACAAATCACTTAAATGTGAGACCCTCAAGGAGATCACCATGAAACCAAGGATAAACTTAATTAGATAGTCATGATCCTTTCATGATCTCATCTCTTTCCCTTTCATACTCACTCTACTTCAGCCATCTAATCTCCTTGCTGACCAAAGAGCTCAAGTTGGCCCCCACTTCAAGCCCTTTACACATGGTTTCTTTCATTGGCAATACTCTTTCTCCAGTGTACTGCCAGCTCTTTGAGTTCCTTTATCTTATTTGATTCTCTGTTCAAGTATCTTCTCACAGTGGTCTGTTCTAATAATCCTTTTCAAGCTAAAATGATGATTTGCTCCTCTGTCACTTAGGTTTTCTTTTCTCCCCAAATATTTATTGCTGTTGCTGCTGCTGCTAAGTCGCTGCAGTCGTGTCCGATTCTGTGTGACCCCGTAGACAGCAGCCACCAGGCTCCCCCATCCCCGGGATTCTCCAGGCAAGAACACTGGAGTGGGTTGCCATTTCCTTCTCCAATGCATGAAAGTGAAAAGCAAAAGTAAAGTCTCTCAGTTGTGTCCAACCCTCAATGATGCCATGGACTGCAGCCCACCAGGCTCCTCCATCCACTGGATTTTCCAGGCAAGAGTAGTGGAATGGGGTGCCATTGCCTTCTCTGATTTATTGCTACAGATATTATATTATACATTTATTTTTCAATGGAAATTCCATGACAGATGGATCTCATCAATTAGTCTGCTGCTATTCTCTCAAATCTTAGAACTGTGTCTACTGTGTGGCAGGTTCCTCATATATTTGGTATAAATGAATTATACAGATATTTACCTATACCCTGAAATGGTAAACTAGGATGATGGAGTAAGATGAGGTATTAACAATTAAAGGTTATTGTAGTTCCCTGAGTGATGGGAACTTCCTTTTTCGTATTGATAAAGTTTAAAGAATAGGGTATTTGGAAAGTTTACAGAATAGGTAAAAAAATCTACTTGCAGTTCATTTAGACAAAATAATAATAAAGGAAAAAATATTTTAATTTCCATCACAAAACTGTTCAAGACTCTGGGAAAATGCTTGCCCTAAATATAGAACAAACATAAAAATACAGTAAAAATATGCACAGTAAAGACATTTCTGTCACTTATGGTCAATTATTTAGGAACTTTATTTCTAATTTTCCAAATTTTCATTGTTTGATAGCTCCTTGACCAAGAAGTGGAAAAGAGAAATGAGAACAAATTGTCCTCCATCTCTCAAAAAACTATTTCTACTACAAGTTGATAAAAACCAGAAAAAACATCTGATAGATATTGATAATTCTTTGAATTCTTATGAATTAAAGCAAGTCAGAATCTTGGGAGAATTAAGTTTCTTACATATGTAGAAGAAAGATACATTATTTTTTTGCATTTGGAAGAGATGAAAATAATAATGGATCAAAAGGTAACCTAGTAAACTATAAATTTGGGTAGGAAAATGGCAAAATAAAAATGAAAACAAGAATAATGGTGGAAGCAAAAAAGAGAGGAAAAATGTAAAACATGTAGCAACTCAAAACTAGAGTTTTGAGTCTGGTGCGAGGCCCTGTTTAGTAGATTAGGAGACAGGAGGCAAGAGTCACCTTCTTGGAGCTATAAATAATTATTTTGAACCCCCATTGACAAAATGAAATATCAATAAAATAAAGACTTTAACAACTGTTCTCACTTTGGTGCCCATATTTAAGCAATTAATCAATAAAACTTTTTACTGTATACAGAACTTTGTACAGGGTTTTTCCTACTTTTTAATTAGAATATGCCACGATGTCTTCCAAATTAAGACCAACCGTGGCAGTTAATTCATTTTACAGGAGTTTTATATAATCTTTTGGGATTTCCAATCAATGACAAAACAAGTATGCCATTCTCATCTGACATCACCTCACATGAGAGATAAAAAAAACAGATTTTTTAAAGATATTTGGTTTAATCTGTGTCATCAGTCTCAATTAGAATGTTTCCACAAATAGAAAGTTGAGAGTATGTAAATTATTTTCCATGTAACTGTCATGCTATTTTCGTAGTCTCACCTAGAACTGGGAACATGCATTTCATGAGACGATACTGGCTTTTGTGGTTGCTGTTGTACAACATGTCTCAAATCACAGTACTACTTGCAAATGGATTTAAGGAGCATAGAAATGTTCCCATGAGCTACAACCCAAAATATCATCATTTCTACTCTCTCTCCTTTTATGATTATAATTACAATAGAAGAATTGAAAAAGGCAACACATTTTTTCTGTTATTTTTGTGACAGTAAAACTGATAATTACCCTGATGGAGTTAATTTATTGTATAATGCTTAATGATGTTTAATATACAATACAAAAGCTCAGAATAAAATATTTCCTACAATCCATATGGCATCACATATAGTCAAATTAATGGAGCCAACATGCATATAACACCACGATTGCCTATTATCATTGTCCTTATGAGTCTGATCAACCAAACTCACCAGGTATTAAATAACAAACTTTAAAGCTATAAGGAAGCTTTAGATATCATTTTGTGCATACATAATCCAAGACAATCATATGATGTTTCTGTTTTCAGTCCCTAAATCCTGTCTGACTCTTTTGTGATTCCATGGAATGTAGTCCGCCAGGCTCCTCTGTCCATGAAATTTCTCAGGCAAGAATACTGGAGTGGGTTACCATTTTATTCTTCAGGGGACCTTATCGACCCAGGAATTGAACCCACATCTCTTGTGTCTCCTGCATTGGCAGGTGGATTCTTTACCACTAGCGCTACCTGGGAATCCCAAAGCATATCTCATTTAAAAATTAAATTGAAACTATAATGTGACTGAAGTAACAGCAAAAATCTTTAAGATACCTTTCACAATTGGTCAAAATGATGCACTGCTACTGCTAAGTCGCTTCAGTCGTGTCCGACTCTGTGCGACCCCATAGGCAGAAGCTCACCAGGCTCCCCCGTCCCTGGGATTCTCTAGGCAAGAATACTAGAGTGGGTTGCCATTTACTTCTCCAAAATGATGCACTGAAAAATTGAAAACTATCAAATATATTTCCCAATATGTTCCTGATATGCAGTCATAGACACACAGCATTAATATTTATCCTCTAATCTTATCCTCCCATCTATAGTATTTTCATTTTCTCCTCTCAATCTAAAATCATATGCCTTTCTCCTGTGCTTCTCTTTCTAACCCCCACAGCATCTAGTACATGCTTCTATTAGGGTCTACCTTGGGGGTACTGTTTATAATCCTCTGTTGTCCTATTAGTTTCCTACAATAGACTGTAAAATTCTTCAGGGCCAGAACCTAGTTTAATTTGTAATACTTGTGGAGGTAATATTTGTTGCCTAACAAAAGCTGAATCCTTGTACATAGTTCCTTGATAGTTGAGTTCTGACTTGGAGAAGGCAATGGCACCCCACTCCAGTACTCTTACCTGGAAAATCCTATGGACAGAGGAGCCTGGTGGGCTGCCGTCTATGGGGTCGCACAGAGTCAGACATGACTGAAGCGACTTAGCAGCAGTAGAGTTCTGACTATGGTTTAGATGCACCCATAAATAATATGTAGTCCAGAGAAAGACATCTTTCCTGGACCAGGATAAGCCAAGAATAGTAGCTTAGCATTGTAATTCTATTCTATTACCAGTGGTTAGTTTAGGCATAGTTGTTAGACATAATGCTGCTCAATTAGAAGTGAGAGGCAGCATTTTAAGTAGCTTCTTGAAAAGATTATTTTAAGCCTTTAAAATAAAAAAAAAATCAAGAATGAGTTGACTACTCCCCTTCTTTGGAGACTTATTATTCCTCATGTCAGGTCTGCAGCTGCAGAAATAATTTAGCAACCATGAAGGGAGTTTGCCAGAGATACCAAGAACAGAAAACAAACAACTTGTTTCTTGTTTATATCATTTAGCTCCTGAATCACCACCTCTGGAGTCATATATCTTCTTGGTATGAAAGATAAATGATTTTTTAATTAAACTTGATAGACTGGAGTTCTTTGTTATTTGTGTTAATGTCTCCTATGTAAATGTCATTTTTTTCACTTTACTAGGCCCTAAAATATGTTAAATGAATAATAGACTATATTTTCAATTAGAATGTAAACATCAGACTGGAAAAAAAAATTAAGGCCATGTTTTTTCTAATAGTCATGTATGAATGTGAGAGCTGGACTATAAAGAAAGCTGAGTGCCAAAGAATTGATGCTTTTGAACTGTGGTGTTGGAGAAGACTCTTGAGAGTCCCTTGGACTGCAAGGAGATCCAACCAGTCCATTCTAAAGGAGATGAGTCCTGAGTGTTCACTGGAAGGACTGATGTTGAAACTGAAACTCCAATACTTTGGCCGCCTAATGCGAAGAACTGACTCATTGGAAAAGACCCTGATGCTGGGAAAGATTGAAGGTGGGAGAAGGGGATGACAGGAGATGAAATGGCTGGATGGCATCACCGATTCAGTGGGCATGGGTTTGAGTAAACTCCGGGAGTTGGTGAAGGACAGGGAGGCTTGGCATGCTGCAGTCCATGGGGTCACAAACAGTTGGACATGACTGAGCTGAACTGAACGCCTATGTAAATGTCAATTTTTTCACTTTACTAGACTCTAAAATATGTTAAATGAATAATATAATTTCAATTAGAATGTGAACATCAGCCTAGAAGAATTTAGCAAAAATTTTATCTTTTGCATCAGAGTTACTTTATAAGATTTCTGAAATATCACCAGCAATATGAACTTCTAATAATCAAAGTTCTATCAAGTGTAATGTATTACAGAGATAATGAGTTGAATCCACAAGGCATTTATCTCTTGTCTTATTAAGAATTCTAGACTATGGAAGGAAATAAGCAAAATATTCAATTTCTATCACTTCAAATTTGTAGTACTGAGTGTAAGTTACAGATTAAATGTAAAAAGCAAATCCCACTTAGAATTTCCATCTTGATTTGTGTATTAAATGATAAAATAAGTTGTTATACATTTTCCTTCCTGATATTCAACTTTAATGAATACTCTCTTGACTCCAAACAGCATGGTTCATTTTTCAAATGAGAAGCCCAGAGTCATGGAGAACTTCAGATGCGGGAGGATATTATACCAAGAAAACATCAAACATTGCTCACACCAGGCCCTTTTCAAGTCAAAGGCCATCATCTTTCTAGGCAAGAAGAACGAGACTGCATATGTGCCACATATCATTGCAATCTTGTTTGCAGCCCGTGACTGAGTAGAAGACTGAAACTACACAGGTGTAAGAAACAGCTTTGTGCTTTCTATGTAGATCTATCCCCCATGAGTTTACTAATCAAATCATTATTTTTGTCAGGTTGTCCATGGATTCCCTCAGAAGTTTTCAAGAATAAATGATCAAAGATAACTATAGAAAAACTCAGAAAGAAAGATTAAACCAGAAGTAAACTATACACAACTATAATATTCCCTTTAATTTTTTTTTTCAAAAAATAAAGGAAGTTCTAGGAAACCTTAAAAAAATTTCCCTCTGGCTAAAAATATAAACAAGCATAACCCCATAGTTACAAATCCCTTATTTCCCAAAAAGTAAAGGAGACAAGAAAGAGTTACAGCTTAAAGTGTTCATATCTTTGACCTAATGACTGTACAACAGAAAAGATGTTTGAAATTATTAGTGAAGAAAAACTTTAGTCAGATGTTCTTCCCCAAACTATAATACTTTAAGTTCAAAATAACTGTCGAGGAAAGGTGAAGCAATTATAAAAAGTATTGTTAGGCTGTAAGTTCAGTGATGAAATGAACCATGTTCATCTCCCTCACGTTCAGCTTTCAGCACAGAACCTGGTGCAGAGAAAATTCTCAGGAATCACAATTCATTCACTCACTCACTCACTCACTCACTCTACATATCCATCCACAACTAGGTATTAAGCCTTACATTCATCCCAGGAATTAAGCCAGCACCGGTGATACAGGCAGAGCACAAGCAGTTTTGTCTTCAAGGAGTGGTACTTGATGATACAGTTAGGAAAGGAAGAAGAACAAAACATAAATACTGTGAGGAAGTGCTAATGCTCAGTAGGTGACTGGTGGTTGTAATGGAAATATACAAAAATGTAATGAGAGTTAAAGAAAAAAATGGTGGAATTCATTTAGATTCAAAGGACAGGGGGAAGTTGGTGATGCTTTCTGAGAGGGCCTCCCTGGTGGCTCAGACAGTAAAGCGTCTGTCTACAGTGTGAGAGACCTGTGTTTGATCCCTGGGCTGGGAAGATTCCCTGGAGAAGGAAATGGCAACCCACTCCAGTACTCTTGCCTTGAAAATCCCATGGACAGAGGAGCTTGGTGCAGGCCACTATCACAAAGAGTCAGGAATGACTGAGCGAATTCACTTTCTTTCTGAGAGGACCAGTCATATAAGTGGGACGACAGATCTCTGCTGGCCACAAAGTCAAGGAAGGGGAAGGATTTGGAAAGGAGCTGAACAAAGAAGGAGCCTGATGAAAGTTTGTTGAATGAATGTCATGGGAGAAGATGATGACTGAGCAGACGTCCCATTTGTGATCAATATTTCTCCATGTTGGAATATTTCTGGAGATGCTTTCTTACCAGGCTCTTCCAGTTTTTCTTTTTGTTTTTAAAATCTGTGATAGGCAGGTAAGAAGTATTGGTGCCAACCTCACAAACAGTGCATTTTCTGGAATAGCCTCAGAATAATAATAAAAGGAAAAACAACAAGCAGTTTATTTTGCTTTTCATACATACGACCACTGCTTTCATCTGCTTTTGCTCTGTTTTTATTTTTAACATGGTAAGAAGAACATAACACAAAATGATACTGTATTGCCTCAGAAATGAAACTGAACCTCAAGGTGATTAAGTGTTGGTTACTATACAATACTCCAAAATGGAAATCATATTAAATAGTATATGAAATATTGCCATAACTAAGAGTATTTTCACTTAATTTTAGTTTCTGAATGCATCTAGGACGAGTTATTTACAGCTTGCTTATTACTCAATTTTTGTCATAAATATATGTGTGTGGGTGTTTATTTTTCATTGACTTTCAAAGGATATAAACATGAAATACTAAAATCAAAACAGCTTCACAGTGCCTTGTGACAGTCATAATAAAGTCCTATAATTTATTTTTAAAGGCAGAACATGTAGAGTTCAAAATTTAACAAGGTTGCTGCTTACAGATCAGACTTAGGAAATCAATTTAACTTCTATACTCCATAACCCAAGTCACTTCTGGCAAAAGGTAATTCTTATCATAACACTTTTTCATAAAACTCAATAATTTCCAATTATGTATTTTACATTCTGTACTTCTATATTTGATTTTAATAAAAATTCTAACAAGTTGCTTGACATCAATCATTGACTATAATAACTCCTGCCATTGACTTCCATGGACACTCCTTTTCATGAACTTAATATCGCTATCTATTTTAACAGACATATGTAACACAAAGAAGAAATTGATTACCTGAACAAAATAAGACATTAAGCCAGAGAATTGTTTTTTTAAAAATAGTTTTCAAATCATAACATACCAGTAATGTAAACCAAGCCCCTGGGCACTAGTACGGTTCATGAATCTAGGAAATGTATTAAAATTTTGGCTGAAGAGCAGTTTTTTTATATAACCTAGGCTTTGATATAGGAGAACAGCTTAGAAAAAGATTACTTACTGAAGTCAAGATATATTCAAAAGCTTTTATATCATTCTAACTATAGTCATACTTATTAAGTGTGGTTATATATATTGAAATTCTACAAGTTTAACTTTCATTGGACCTACATTCTATGAATTCAACCAACTATTAATCTCAAAATTATACTGCATATGAAAAAGGGGATGCATTACAAATAGACAGTTTTATGACAGAGAGAAAATTACTGACAAGAAATGCTAGGTTCTAACCTACTACGGAGCTGAGGGAACCTGAGCAGTAACTTACTGTCTTTTCAACTCAGATTTTTAATCTGTAATATTGATGGCTTAATCATATAAGTTTCAAGTTAAAACATTCAAAGATTCTTTTTTAACATTCTGAACTGCCATTTATATACTATCAATGCTTTTATATTCCAGTGGAAAGGAAAACAAGTAAATGAGTACAATAATGATAGTTGTGACAGGCAGAATAATGGCTCCCCTAAGATGTCTATGTCCTAATCTAAGAATCAGTGACTATGTTAGGTTACATGGAAAAGGGAAATAAAGATGAAATAAAAGTTGCTCATCAACTGACCTCAATATGAGGAATCATTATTATCCACGTGGGCCCAATATAATCAAAAGAGGTCATGAAACATGCAAAAGAGAGATAGAAGAGCCAGTATCAAAATAATACCAAGTAAGAAAAACTCAGCAGGCCATTCCTGGCTTTCAAGATGGAAAAGGGCCATGAGTCAAGGAATGGAGGCTAACTCTACAAGCTGAAAAAGTCTGGAGAATTCTCTAGTCTCCAGAATGAAACATATCCCTGCTGACTTATTTTAGTCCAGTGAAAATGACTGCAGACTTCTGACCTCTAGAATGATAATACATTTGGGTGGTTTTAAGCTACTATTTCAGAGAAGGCAATGGCACCCCACTCCAGTACTCTTGCCTGGAAAATCCCATGGACAGAGGAGCCTGGTAGGCTGCAGTCCATGGGGTCGCTAAGAGTCAGACATGACTGAGCGACTTCACTTTCACTTTTCACTTTCATGCATTGGAGGAGGAAATGGCAACCCACTCCAGTGTTCTTGCCTGGAGAATCCCACGGACGGCGGGTCCTGGTAGGTTGCCATCTCTGGGGTCGCACAGAGTCGGACACGACTGAAGCGACTTAGCAGCAGCAAGCTGCTATTTGGGGTAATATGTTATAATACCAATAGAAAACTAAAATTGTAGTAATACATGCTAGGAATACACCTGTAGTCATAATGAGAAGAGAATACCTACTCCTCTCATGAGCCACTATGCATATGTTAGGGCAGCCTACCTGGCTGAATATTTTAAAATATTCTAATGTAAATGCATTTAGTAAGTTCATATGCTTTGCTGCTGGTCACATGCCCACATTATAAGTAATTTTTTTTCCCACTGTATATATGGGCAGAGTAATGAGGGCCTATGAGATTCTCAGTAACTGACAATAATTTTGAGACTCCCTTAATTTCTCCAAAATTATAAATTTTTTAAAAAAGGACCCTTTGCAAAATAAAGTCAATGAATTTAATTATATACTTATAAAATGTACCATTATGGTAAATTCAGTTATATTAATTTAGTATATAGTTAAAATTTAATACATTTGAAAACAATTTTCTCCTTTGGCAAGAATTCATATGTATTTCCGATTATGTAGTTTATATGATTATGAAACTATTATAGTCAACTGTCAACCAAAACGGTTAATGGCTGCGAAATAATTTCTAAAAGAAATTCTAAATATCCAAACTTTAATGGGAAACTCTATCTAATGTAGGATGTGGGAATATTTTAATGTGTGTAATGTCATGCAGGAAAGATCTCTGATGGTAAGGGTGTCTTTGGTCTGTGAGAGTATTCAAGGGCCCTGCTCACAACTTCTTATTGTCTTTCTCATAGACAAACACCCAACTTCTTTTACATTATCAGCCTGTACTCTGATTACAACTGAGTCCATGACTCCCTATCTAGTTACCCATTGACAAGCTTAGAAATAAGAGAAGGAAATTGCCTTCACTTTGTGTTGAGGCTTCAGTGACTACAGCTGAATCACTTCTATACTTGCCCTAGTATTGACCCTCCAACACATGTCACATCAAACCTCATTTATGCCTTACTTTCTAATAATGAAATAAAACATATTTATTGAAAAAAAAAATTGAAGACAAGTGAAGAATATTGAAGAAAAACATACTTAAGAAGCCAAGGGTTCTGGGTTCAGTTCTGCATGTTTAATGGAGAATTTGGGCCAAATAATCTCTGAATTCTAAAACGTTTCTGTCTGTGCCTTCTGCTGCTGCTAAGTCGCTTAAGTCGTGTCCGACTCTGTGCGACCCCATAGACGGCAGCCCACCAGGCTCCCCCGTCTCTGGGATTCTCCAGGCAAGAACACTGGAGTGGGTTGCCATTTCCTTCTCCAATGCATGAAACTGAAAAGTGAAATTGAAGTCGCTCAGTTGGGTCCGACTCTTAGCGACCCCATGGACAGCGGCCCACCAGGGACCTCTGTCCATAGGATTTTCCAGGCAAGAGTACTGGGGTGGGGTGCCATTGCCTTCTAGAATCACAGTAATACTGAGTCTTGCTTCACAACTGAGGGCTAGCAGAAATCCTCACCTTTAGGACTTCCTCTAGCCCCAGCTTCTTCAGGATAGATCACAACTACTTGGAATTTGGAGGTATATAGGCTAGTAAGGCAGAGAACCCACTCCAGTGTTCTTGTCTGGAGAATCCCAGGGACAGGGGAGCCTGGTGGGCTGCCGTCTAGGGGGTCACACAGAGTCGGACACTACTGAAGTGACTTAGCAGCAGCATCAGGCTAGTAAGGATTAAATTGAGATATGTGTCCATTTAAGAGATATTCCAGTGTGCCATCTCCTCTACAATTCATCATTGTAGTCTGCTTTTTTAAAATAAACTTTATTCTTCCTGAAAATTCTGAAATTCTAGAGTCTATTTAGGGCAAATGCCTGAAAGAATAAAGCTGTACAAGGAAATACAAATTGTAAATCTTCCTTCCACAATAAAGATTGGAAAAATTCCACTATCACAAAAGCAAGAGTATCCTTGTTTCAAGACAGCTGGGATATTACTTAATTGTTATTTGTTTCTAGAGGGACAAACATTTTATAAATTTAAAATCGTGAAGTATATCAACCTGTAACAAACCACTGTGAACCTGAAAATAAACCATCACTAAAGCCAGTGCTGTTTAAATCAAGCCATTGTCCTGTTTTTGAGATATCAAACTAAGATTACATGGTTTTATTTGAATTTTGTGAATTAATAAAAATTGTTTATCTTCAGTATAAATTTCTACAAGTAGAGATTATCACACACAAAATTAGATGTAATTATAAAGAGCTTTTGAAGGGAATACTAAAGACTGGTAATTAATACTTTGAACAGATAATGATAAAAATTATCCCCTGAAAAAAATCTCACTGCAAGTGTTGGCATTCTTTGCAGATGACTAGTCAAAAGTGCCCTGAAAATATTATTATAACTAAAAGTTAACTTAAACTGAATGTGTTTGATAATGTCCATGTACCTCCTTTAATTCTGTTTTCTATTTTCCCAAACTCTTAAAAATCTGAAGCTATGCATGTACATTTAGTTTAATTCTCATCTCTGTCTGAAATAGATATGTTTAATACAACGGATAATAAAGTCTCCTCGTGTTTACAGTACTTGAAAATGGCTCCTTGTGCCTCATAAAATCATGAGTGTCTGCTTTACCCTATCCATTTTATTTCCTCAGTAATAATAACGGCATTTTTAGCTTTTCCTATCTGAGGTTTATTAGAATACTGGCATAGTCAAGTAAGGAAGTTTTAAGAACATTTCATTTCGAGTATCCTAAGGAAATCATTTCCTGACAATTAAAATCTAACCAGGAGCTCATAAGTGCTGTTGTAAAAGAAAATGACCCTTCTGACAGAAGAAAAGATGGGTGTTTTCAACCATTCTGCTGAAAACTTGAAATAAATGATCGACATGACCAGAACACTGGTTGGAATTTTATAGCTTTTGATACACTCATTATCTAAAAAAAAAAAAAAAAGTCTTTTGTCTTTCAAACATCCTAAGATTAAAAGCAAGGGATGGACAACATTGTCAACATTGACCATATTTCTTACAGTAAATGCCTCACTGGGAAAGGTGAACAATTAATCCTGATAGTTACTAAATTCAAGAAGAGATTTTGCTGAGGATAGGAGGTGTCTTTACTGCCATCAGAAATGCCCCCAAAATAGATGGTTGTCATTTGATAATTTTTTTAAAAAATCAAGACGAAAATCATTAAAATGAAAAAATATTAAACTTTTTCATAGATGCTGATTCTGTGAAGACAAACATACTTCCTCCTGTTCTTAGAAGCTAAAACTGATCAGTAACCAATAGGTAACTTCAGTCTCCCTGGGCCATTGGTTTATAGCCTATGATAAGAATCTATGCCCGGTGATGCCACAATTATATCTAATTCTGATATGAAACAGAATTGCCCCTGACAACTTTTCATGCTTTGTTTCTCTCGAGATTTTAATCAGAGAGAGAAAAAAAAAACCCTCCATTTATTAATAACTGAAATTATTTCCTTTAACTTTCCTTTTCTTCTTTCCCTTATCAAAAATGGTACAGTAACTCATAAGTACTACAAACAAACGATTTTCATTTGATGGCAAAATGGAAGTTTCCTGCAGCTGTTTCACAAATATCCTGAGAGAATCATTTGCAGCCTGTAAGGAGCCTTTATTAGAAAGAAAGAACATAGCAGGCAAGCAGATTAAATGACTCTTGCCCTAAAGCTGCATCTGCTTTTAAGTCAATAAAATATTCAGATTGTTTAAAACTATAGAACATGTGGCATACAATAGTTTCAAGTGAATATAACTTTTCTAGGATAATCCTTTCCTTAAAGTTGCTGGAGAGTTTTAGGAAAATAAGAAGTCACTCTTTGAAACTTCTTAGGCAGACAGTGTTGTCCTCTTGCCTGGGATTTTCTCAAGGTTGCAGTATACTGGAAGGTTCATAGGTCTTGAAACACATCAGAATTATGGTGAAGTCACAACTCTGTCTCAGGTAAAAAACTGCCTTTCAATGCAGGAGCCACAGGAGACGCGGGTTTGATCCCTGGGTCTGTAAGATCCCCTGGGAGGAGGAAATGGCAACCCATTCCTATAGTCTTGCCTAGGAAATCCCATGGACAGAGGAGTTTGGCAGGCTACAGTCCATGGAATTGCAAAAAGTTGTACACCACTGAACACACACACACAAACACAACTCTGTAACTTAATAGCTGGGAAACCTCGGGTAAGTAAACTTTACCCTTCCAAGTCTCAGGGTCTCAGTAACAAGGGAATAACTATCTCTCCTAAAGGAGATCAAGACAGTTTTCACATTCTGCTCAGCTTGACTCAACTGTAGGCAGGGCTCCAGGCTTCCCTTTCCTTCCCTATTTCCTAGAGTTGGTTTAAACTCTTGTCTATTGAGTTGGGGATGCTATCCAACCATCTCATCCTCTGTTGCATAATTTTTAAATTACTTTGAATCACTGTTTTCTTTTTAATTAAAAAAAGGGTCGTACATAGGGTTATAGAAAACAATTTAAGAACCAACCAGATTTATTGATGTTTTGCCATAGATGATTGAATTCCATCCATCTCTCTCTTATGAAATAAAATATTACAAAAATAAAATACCCAAATAACTAATAATGGTTATTCAGTAAATATTACTTTTTTCTCTATCTCCCTCTCTTACCAAGCACACAATTCTTCTCAGAACAGAGATCCCTGAAAATCTCAAATGTCTTTTTTCCTCCAAAAGATCAAGTATTATGGGTATGATACAGCTGTTAAACAACTTTTGTTTTTTATGTAAGAACAGATTCAAGGAATCAAACAGCAAGTTATATTCCTGGCATCTGCTGAGCTGGTCTGCACATTAGTGTCTGTTACAGTGATGGGGCTTTTTGACAGCTGCCTCTTGGCCAGAGGATCCAGAAGATCTCCAGCCAAAATACAGTGCCACTCACACCAAATTCCAAGCAGAGAAGGCAAATACTTTGTTCCCGAAGCCAAAGTGCAAGTTTTCTCTTTAGAAACAGATACAATCATGGCACAGGACTATCAGAGAGCCATCTCATCAAGAAGCATGGGGATGGCATGGACAGTAATATTAAATGTAAAATCTCAAAGACTGAGAGAGTCTGAATGTGATCCGAGTTAACCCAAAGAAATCCTCCTTTCCAAGAGGCTCTCTGAGTGAAAAATGAAGCACAAATCACTCACTATCAGTTTGATTTTCATGAGTATGAAAATGGCTTTTTATTCTCTAGTAAGATCACTCCGAAGACTATTTAGAGCCATTTTTACATCCATTTTAATTAGATTCCATTTCTCTGAACATTGCTACATGAATCTTAAAGGGGAATGATACAAAATATGTGAATTTTTTAATAAAAGTGCTTTTTCAAAGGTGAGTTTCCTGTTATGGAATAAGTAATCAGTGACGTACCAAGATCTCTGTTGAAATATTTGATAATTTTTTTGAAATGCTTTACAACTGTTTTTGATCCATATCATCTTATGACAGGCTCCAGTTCAACTTATTAACTGGCAGTATTTATTTCTAAGAGTAATTACAACCAGATCAGAAGAAAGCACTGCAAATTATAAGTATTAATGTTAATAGTTAATATATAATTTGAATATTTTAATGATTATATGTCCTTATTGTAAGCTTATGCTCTGAATGTCAACAATAACTTTTATTTCTTTAGCCAAAGAGCATAAAAACAAAGGAATAAGAAAATTTAAAGTTTGTTAAATTTAGTGGAGATAAGCTGATCATGAAAAATAAACATAATTAATAGAAAATTAATCTTGAAGTAGTTATGCAGAATATTATGTTTCTAAATTTTGAAAATTGACTTCTACTTCCTTTGTATAAAAATGAAAGACATATACAGACACTTAAAGCTTGTTTAAAGCACATGTGGAAAATACCACAATATATTTGAGCTTGTTATAATTAATTAACATGACTTGTAGAAAGAAGAATTTCAGGAAGGCCATGAAGACTGTAAGATTTCTAGCAATGTCAGGATTTTATATTTGATACTTTAGCTTAAATACACCATCAGAAAATATGAATAACAAATGACAATGAATTATTGTCATAAAATTAGGATAATATTCTATATTCATATTTAACTTAGAATTACTGATTCCTTGTATATTACAGATATTTAAGCAATATTCTTAAAATGTTTGCAATTCTACTTTTGGTTTCTCTCACAATTTAATATCAAGTTTTACTTTTTACTTTTTAAAACAATGATGCAATAAATCACAGAAACTTTGAGTGGCAACGTAATACACAGGAGACATACATCCCCCACTTTCTATTGACCTTAAGTACATCTCTAGCTCAGGGATTATCTTTTTAATGCTGCATTAACCAAAACAAGATTTTAGTGGTCCACATAAGCCCTTTAAAATATAGATTTCTAAGTACATTCTTCTCTTGCTTATATGGGAAAAGGAAAATATAAATAGACTCCATATTGAGTTCATGCTGCTGCAATTAGGATAAAATAATATCAGATGTATCATTCTCTGTATATTATAATTTAGTGGTTCTTAAAATGCTGATATCCTAGAATCACTTGGGTAAAAATAGCCTAATATTGAGCTGACTATGAGCGATTCTGATTGAACTGGTTCAGGATAGAACACGTTGTAAATCTTCCCAGGTGATTCTGATATTTGGCCAGCACTGCGATCCACTCTGGTACAGCACAAAAGCAAAGGAACAGACTCGGAGGACATCTGAAATATTCCTTAGCACAGTGATGCTCTACTTTCTATACCATACAGCTCTAAGAAAATTTAGAACATATATTCTGGGATTTCTTCTTCTCTCCATCTGGAAAACATCAGTTTTTTCTTTGGTACAATTAGCACTCCTCTTTTATAAGAACCCTGCATTTATTCTGATTTGTAATAACATCCCCAGATCAGCAAAGGAGATTAAAAAGAATCTCAAGCCAATGGAGTCAGTCTCCCACACTTGTGAAAATCCTGCTTTCCACAGCACTGTCTGCTCAGAAGCTATATATAGGCATCTTTTATCCTCCCTACCACCTTCACTGGTATTTGTTTCCTCTCCCCGTTTTTTTTTTTTTTTTAAAGAAGCTATTTTCCTAGGAAGTTCAGAAAGGAGTGTAAGAAACTGTGTTCTTGTATTAGCTTCTGTGTTTGAATTCTGACACTGAAAAACAAAACAAAATAAAACAAAACTTCCACAGTTCTGTTTGCCTGTATAAGCCCAGATGCATTGTTAGTATTTAACTCAATATAGAAAAGAAGATACCTAAAGGTAATATATACTACCAGTTCCAATTCCACTCCTCTGTTGTTTAAAGGACTAGTGTGTATCAGCTGCTGTTTATATCAGTCCTTAGGTTATAAGAAATCCAGTATAGATTCCCTCATTTCATGGATTAGGAAATTTATGAGGTCTAACCTTTATAACCTAAGCTAAGTAAATGTCACACATCTTAACCATCAGCAAGAAAGCTTTCACACACACTGAACCAAAGATACTAAAATAGTCTTTTCAAATTTCATTCCAATCTCCCCAAGCATTGCAAGGCACAATACATTAAATAAGAGCAATGGAAAAGCTATAGGAAATGGTAATCAATAAAACACTTCACAGCAGACTGTTCACTCCATGAGTTCTGTCAACAAATACATTGAGAGGACTGCTCATCTTTATCAAAACAATTTTATCAAGCACAACAGAACGTTCTGGATTCAGTTCACAGAATAAGTGCTCTAACAGAAAACGTGGGGGTTCAGTTTTCTAGGCTTAGAAAATAAATTTAATGTTAAGTGCTGAACTGAACCATGGAAAAATAATTAGAATTTCTTCAGTGAGAAGAAAATTTATACAACTTGCACCCCACCCCAGACTGCCGGAAACTGACGTGGGGCGCGAGGGACCGACGGCGACCACTTGACAGGGCCCCGTGGCAGGGAGGGGGGACGCAGCAGCAGCAGCAGCAGCATATTTACTCCAGTAAGTGGAGCCAGGTTTAGGGTGGCTTAAGGAGAAGGAAAAGGCAACCCACTCCAGTACTCTTGCCTAGAAAATCCCATGGATGGAGGAGCCTGGTGTCCATGGGGTTGCAAAGAGTTGGACAAGACTGAGCGACTTCACTTTCACTTTCAAGGAGAATGCTATCTATAACATTCCAGTGGCAAATAGTATTTACCTCTTTTTTCTTTGAGTCTGGCAGTGTAGTCCTTGCTGCCTGAGGGTACTCAGATGTCCCCGACTATACCAGCGTAGTGATCTGGTAGAGCTTAGGGAAGATGGATCCTGAATGCATGCAGTGAAAGACAGCATAAACCTAACTAAAAGCCTCCTTCTCGTGAGAACATTTACAAGACACACCTGACTTTCACAAAGCCCTCTTTATACAACACACCTGAGTCACAAATGTCTCATATCAGCCATCTACATTCCTGAGAAGGAAATGTCTTTCTTCCACATTGCTGTCAAAGTAGAGTGTATCTTCAAATTCAAAAAGGTATGTCAAATAAAACAGCCACATGCTACATAAACTTAGTTTAAGCAGTAAAAAATACAATTCAACCTTCACGTATTAAGTGTATAGCCTTCATTTTATTCCATTGTATTCGACTCACTTTTTAGATATGAGATTTTAATTGACCCTTTTTCAATTTTCTTTTTACTTCCCTTCCTTCTCTTTGTCTAGCACTTTCTGCATATGTGATAAACCTGACATTACTAGCTTACATTTTCTTGCTTATTTCTTCTCTGCCAAGATCCCATTTCTCATGCATCAATATGCAGCAATCTGTCTTCTACTGGGAACGGCTTAAGTACCCAAGAATACATTTCATATCAAGTGAGGAAACTTCCAGTTCTCTACATGAATTTGAATGAGTTTACTTGTCCTAATAAGAGGTCTGTTTTATAGCCTATTAAGTGAAGAGACTGGATTTAATCATTGTAAATTTCTTTTACTCTAATATCCTTTTATTTTTTTTAGTGAAAGTAGATAATAAATAATTGCCTTTCCATAATATTGTTAATTTAAGAGATAATATGCATTGAAATTCATATTTGTTTAATTAATAGTTGGGTATTTTTTCCAAAGGCATTTTTAAGTTTTATACTTTAGAATTTTTACCTGTGTTGTACCCATTTTACTACTGTGGGTTTTTAATATTTTATTTGTAATGAAAAGATTGAGATAAATAGTGGAAATTGACCGAGTAATTTTTACAAAAGCCCCTCTCTTGGAACAGAGAGGATAAATTATTTCAGGCTGGGCTCAGGAAAAGGTACAGTAATAGGAACTGAGTAAGGCCTGCTAGGGGAGAAGGCAATGGCACCCCACTCCAGTACTCTTGCCTGGAAAATCTCATGGACAGAGGAGCCTGGTAGGCTGCAGTCCATGGGGTCGCTGAGGGTCGGACACGACTGAGAGACTTCACTTTCACTTTTCACTTTCATGCATTGGAGGAGGAAATGGCAACCCACTCCAGTGTTCTTGCCTGGAGAATCCCAGGGACAGGGGAGCCTGGTGGGCTGCCGTCTATGGGATCACACAGAGTCAGGCACAACTGAAGTGACTTAGCAGCAACAGCAAGGCCTGCCAGAAAGTTGGCCATTTTGACTACTTGGCAGGAGCAGCCTTACTAGTGTTGAGCTCCCTTAGATTAGGTGCCTCGGAAAGGCTTTTACTCCCTAATTAGTTCCCTAGATTAGCAGTCTCTGAAAGGTTTTTGCTAGAACTGAACTGCCAAGCCCACACTTAAGAATTTTAAACAGCAGATTATCCTGAGTTTTGAAATTTTCTGGGTTGAGATGAAACAGTGAAAGGAAAATTTCTCTGTTGGTATTTGCAGAATTGCTTTTGAACTGTGATGTTGGAGAACACTCTTGAGAGTCCCTTGGACTACAAGGAGATCCAACCAGTCCATCCTAAAGGAAATCAGTCCTGAATATTCACTGCAAGAACTGATGTTGAAGCTGAAACTCCAGTACTTTGGCCACCTGACGTGAAGAGCTGCCTCATTTGAAAAGACCCTGATGCTGGGAAAGATCGAGGGTAGGAGGAGAAGGGAACGACAGAGGATGAGATGGTTGATGGCATCACAGACTCAATGGACATGAGTTTGGGTAAACTCTGGGAGTTGATGATGGACAGGGAGGCCTGGAGTGCTGAGATTCATGCAGTTGCAAAGAGATGGACATGACTGAGTGACTCAACGGATACAGATATGATCTGCAGAACAGTCTGGCATCTGACGTAAGAGTATGAGTGATAAACAGGAGGCAATGTAATGTCAGAAAGTAGGGGATAAAAGCCTCTCTGAGGAGAGTGTGATTGAGTATGGCATTACCACACCCTCCCCCACCCCACCCCCCACACAAACAAACTGGCAAAAAATTCAAATCACTTGGGTAAAAGAAAAGGAGCAAAGGAGAAGTAGGATCCAAATCCAGCCTAAATCCAGCTGAAAATTTGAGCTTTGATAATTAGAAAATCTACTGGGAAATCATAAAGAAGAGCTAGGCTTACTTGGCGGCTCAGACAGTAAAGAAACTGCATGCAGTGCAGGAGACCCGAGTTCAATCCCTGGGTCAGGAAGATGCCCTGGAGAAGAGAATGGCTACCCACTCCAGTATTCTTGTCTGAAGAACCCCGTGGACAGAGGAGCCTGGTGGGCTACAGCCCATAGCGTTGCAAAGAGTCAGACACGACTGGGCAACTTTCATAGAAGAGCTATTTTAATATTAATTTTCTGTAATACTGATAATAAAGCCATTCAGGAAAAAGTAAATCTATTAAAAAAAAGAATATCAGTACTATATTTAAAATATTAAGCAGAATGTAGTCATTATTTGACGTAACTATAAAGTTTTGGAAAACAAAGGTGAAAGAAATCCAAATATTCCATTTTTGTCCTTGAGAGTGGCTTGAATTGTTGGAAAATAATTGTTTTTGATGATAATTTTGGACTGCTATTAGCAATATTTACTTATACTTAAGTCATAAATCACTGTGATCAAATAACTTTTGGTTCTTAGTCTTTTTGGGAGGTACCACACCATTTCAGTGTAGTCAAGTATATCACACTCTGTTTAAAGGAAAATAAGAGTCAATACTTGGTCAAATTTTACTAATATCACTGACAATGGTTTTAACCACAAACACAGACATTCCTTTTTATAAACAAAAGCTTGATGATTTAATCTCTTATTTGACGAAACATTTTTAGGAGTTATAAAGGCCCAGTGGTATTAGACTTTAATTAATTTGATAAATTATATTATAAATGAATTTACTCATGTACTATTAAATATTATCATAAATAATTAAAATTAAGCTATACTTGTCAAAACAGTTTAATAAACTGGACTCAATTGTAGTCACCTTGAATTTCTAGCATGTTCATTTTTTAATTCACAAAATCTAATAAGTCAAGAATGAGAGTTCTACATTTGAACTAAGAGGGTTCTAAGAAAATTATTAGGCTTACTTGAAAATAGTAACTTAAAAAACTATGTAAAATGATTATTTATAAATGAGATGAATAAAATATCATTAGCATAAAACTAGGCAAAGACAAATCAATCCATGATTAATAAGGAACATGGTAATTTGGTAAGAAGTATAAATTGACCTACATTTGTGTGAGGTTTTACTATTAGCAAAATACTTTCACATTCATTAAATCATTAGGGCCTTATAACAACATGGTGAAAGGTATTCTTTAGAGGAGAAATACAAGGACTTCCCAGGTGGCTCACCATTAAGGAATCTGTCTGCCAATGCAGAAGTTACAGGTGAAAAAGTTTCAATCCCTGTGTTGGGAAAATCCCCTGGAGTAGGAAATGGCAACCCACTCCAGTGTTCTTGCCTGGAGAGGAGCCTGGAGGACTATAGTACACGGGGTCACAAAGAGTCGGACACGACTGAGCATACACGCACAGAGAAAAAAGTTTAGGAAATTGGGTGCTAGTGGAGGATGGTTAGTCTAACAGTATTACTCTGGTAGAAATAATACATGTGATACCAGGCAATTTGGGGAACAAGTACCTCATGAAGGTATAAACAAAATAAGGCAGAGGAAATGCACATCAGGAGAGAGACATGAGCTGGAAAATAGTGGGAATTTGAGCAAATAAAGCAGAATGACGGAACTTTGTATGTAACTGACTCTGTGTCAACAGAGCTTTCATCCTATGCAGATAATATAATGGAATTTAAACCAAGACATAAAGTAAAGAGTAATTAGCTATGCTGCCATACATAATTTACTTGGCACCAACCTAGAGGAAGAGTTTGGGACGTGTTTCTGATGTATGCAAAGAATAAGGTGGAATGATTTGGTGATTTTTGTCTGTTCAATTGTGCTAAAGGTTACAGACTTCTTGAATCCTAAAATTGCCTATCCGTGTTGCTTCATCCATTTTACCTTTCAGCACTGCTGCCTAAGAAGAGCGGAAGCTTATGGTTCTGATGCCATAGACATTCACTTGGGGTTTGAGAAATTGCAGCATCCTTCTGCTGATCTTAATCTTCTTGCCTATTACTTTGTAAAGGAGGACTGGGTGAGCCCAGAGTACACACAGGGAAGTGGATAGTGACTCAAGAACTCTGTGCTATTTAGCTGCTCGGTCATGTCCGACTCTGTGTGACCCTATGGACTATAGAGTCCACCAGGCTCCTCTGTCCATGGAATTCTCCAGGCAAGAATACTAGAGTAGGTTGCCTATTAGATAGAAAATAACACAGTTAATCTTCATTTGAAAGCCAGCTTCAGAACTAGTTAAGCAATTTGACCGAGAACACATGGGAAATGGGACAATTGAACCTCAAATCTAGATCTTCTGGTTTCAAATTTACATTTTTATCCTATAAGTTAACATTATAAACATGACATAAGTTACATTATCTATGACAAATTTCTGTAGTAGAATGTCATATTTTTTTTTTTTTACTAGTTGGTGTAAATAAGTTGTCAAAGGTTGATCTATCGTTATGAGGATAGCTATTCATATAGTATCCTAATTTACTGAAAAATTCCTCATTCAAAAATTGTACTCCTCAAATGCTTAAATAAAACATATATGTTGGTGAATAATCTCAGAATTCAATTATGGTAGCTAGTCAGTCAGTTCAGTCACTCAGTCATGTCCAACTCTTTGCGACTCCATGAATTGCAGCACTTCAGGCCTCCCTGTCCATCACCAACTCCCAGAGTTCACCCAAACTCACGTCCATTGAGTTGGCGATGTCATCCAGCCATCTCATCCTCTGCCGTCCCCTTCTCCTCCTGCCCCCAATCCCTCCCAGCATCAGAGTCTTTTCCAATGAGTCAACTCTTTGCATGAGGTGGCCAAAAGTACTGGAGTTTCAGCTTTAGCATCATTCCTTCCAAAGAACACCCAGGACTGATCCTTAGAATGGACTGCTAAGGTTGAGATAAAATCTACCTGTCATCTTCATAAATGCTGTCAATTCCCTCTACTAAATTTTTAGCAAGGCTGTTAAGAGTCACATCTTTTCTCTCCTTCTTTGTTTAAACTGACATGGCATTGTAACTTATGGTGCGATTAAACAAAAGTCAAGTAATACGAAAAGGAAAGAAAAGGAGGTCTGTAATATATTTGCATTATACACATGCCAAAAAATTACCCCTTTGGAAACCATGGTTGAAATGATTGATACTCACCCATATGTGGATATCCTTTCCTTTCTTGAGGATATGGGGTTGACAGAAAGGGCTACATGACTAGTTTTGGCCAATAACACAAACAAGGACCGAGGAAAAGGAACAGCTAAGATTCTGCAGTCTCCTCTTCTTCTGTCGTGGTGATTTTGGAAGAGGACCCATGGCCAGGTGCTGGAGACACATTCAACCGAGCCTGGATCACTGAATGGCCACCTGAGGTACACCTGCCCTGGAGAGTCTGAGGGAATCAGGGTAAACTTGGAGTAGACGAGAAACGACTCAATGCTTCTGTGATACTAGTTGTTTGCTACCACAGCATGCACTCGTCTATCTTGGCTTATGTTTTTACTTTCTATCTGCCAGCATCTTTCAAGTAAGTTTCACTTAAATGTCTGTAAGCTTTATAGATGACCTATGCACAGTGCAGGGGCTGTGCTTTGAGCAGTCCTGAGAAGAGGTGAACAATGTGGGCTGTGGAAGCTGACTTCCTGCCTTACAACCCTGCTGTGACCACCGCCTGGCTCTATGACCTTGAACAGCAGGAGCACAGTTTCCTCATTTGTACAATGTAGATAATGATACAGGGTCTAAGACACTGCATTTTTAGGAGGGAAAAATGATATTATGAGGGGAAAATAACACAAAAACACACAGAAGAATGACCCAACGCAAACCATTGATAAGGGCTAGATAACATGTATTGTCAACATCAACTCTAACCTACCCAAGGGCACACGATGTTTTATTTAGCTGACCCCAAATTCCCTTTGGTGGTTAGGATAATTGACAACTACAACATCAAATAGTTGAAAAAACCTATCTGTAGTCTAATAACAAAAGGATGGAAATGCTTTTATTAGAGCTCTAATGCACTGGTTCTTTAGACAGATCCACAGAGTGGATCTATTAGCTGTCAGGGTCAATGTTAAACAGATGAAACTCCTAAATGAAATACCAGTAATGGAAGTGACACAGGTAGTGTCAAATGGTATTACTACTATAAAATCAGAACTTGTTAGGGGAAAAATAATCCAGAATAATAGACAGCCTTTGAACTTAAGATAAAAAACCAGAAAGGTAACGCCTCTGGTATAACACATGAGAAAATGAAGCTTGAATTATTCAACAGCTCATTCATTTTTGATGGTAGGGAAATTGCCTGAAATCCCTTTCACATTCTGCAAAGATCAAACATATTAGGAATGTCAAAATAATATTAGACATCCTCTTTCAAGAGTCAAAATAACTCCTCAGAACAAAGGAAAAAAAGGGCAAAGTTCAGGGCTCTAAAGAACACAATTAAATGCTGATATTGTGGGGAAAAAACCATGGAAGTCCTGCTGGTACTATTAATAAGATGCCAGCCAGTCATTTACTAAGGGGTCAGTTTTGGCAAAGGACTGAAACTGAGGTCCTGGATTTCTTCACTTTTAAATCAGGTTAATAATTTCTATTTTATACATTCATATGAGAGTTAGAAAAAACTAATGTACGTAAAGTTTCAGAAACATTAAAAATATTAGTTTACCCATCTTTGATCAGTCTGGAAGTCATAAGTCATAAGCAAAGTTTCCTATGTATTTTGCTTGATCTTCACATAGTTCTATATCCCAGATTGATCTAACTATGTTTTAAAGAGAATATTGTTTGCAGAGCTTCTTTATGTTCCACTCTGCTGCTGCTGCTGCTAAGTCGCTTCAGTCGTGTCCGACTCTGTGTGACCCCACAGACGGCAGCCCACCAGGCTCCGCCGTCCCTGGGATTCTCCAGGCAAGAACACTGGAGTGGGTTGCCATTTCCTTCTCCAATGCATGAAAGTGAAAAGTGAAAGTGAAGTTGCTCAGTCGTGTCTGACTTTTAGCGACACCATGGACTGCAGCCTGCCAGGCTCCTCCGTCCATGGGATTTTCCAGGCAAGAGTACTGGAGTGGGGTGCCATTGCCTTCTCTGCTCTAGGTTTATCCAAAAGGACTAGAATGATAAATCCAAGTGCTTCCAATGAAATAACACCCTTCATAAGGGATGCTCCACTAAAATGCAGCTAATGCAGTTTTATGGGCTCCCCTGGTGGCTCAGTGGTAAAAAAAATCCACCTGCCAATGCTGCAGATGCAAGCTTGATCCCTGGGTTGGGAAGATCCTCTGGAGATGGAAATGGCAACCCACTCCAGTATTCTTGCCTGGGAAATTCTGTGGATAGAGTATGGTCAGCTATAGTCCATGGGGTCGCAACAGAGTCAGACATGACTTAGTGACTAAACAACAACAATGCAATTTTATGTTCAACACTGCTGCTTGCCCAAATGGCAGTATCACAACTATCATTATTTCAGAATCAGGTGACTTAACACAATTCTAAAATCGTGAAAGGTTTAGTCTAAAAATTTGAATGCAGTGTCACAGTTCCATATGGACTCAAAAAATGTCTGTGATTTTGCAACAGTATCTAGTAAACGTCAGATTCTGTGTACTTAATTATGTGATATGGAATTTTATTGCTCGTAAAGCATTTCCTCACTTAGAAAACATCACTAGGTACAAATGTACAACAATGCAATCTTTTGTTACAAATTTGGGTGTACATTACAGCATGTGAAACTGGGGAAAGACCAGAGAAACCGGGGAAAGAAACCCGAACCAGGACAAATACAAGACATTGCGTTATTGCCTATATTCCATGGGAAAAAATTCAGTCAAGGCAGTGATTCAAGACTTGATTACACCATTCCCAGAGCAATTACATGTGGAACTACTCAGCCTTTTCTTCATGGAGCATCCAAGAGCTATAATTAGAACATGCAGATAAAACGTCCTGCAGAGTTTGAGAGACTGTGTAGCTGCTGTTTTTGGTGATGTTAAAAGCAACTACTGATTTGTCTAAAGAAAGCCATATAATGCCTTATTCCTTTATTCATTAAGCAGTTAGATGCAGGCATAATTCAAACACAAGATTTTTCAGGTTAATTAAATCACTTCAGTTAATGGCAGACACTTTTTCATAGACTATTATTAAACTAATAAGAGGAGGTATGAATATAATCAGACTGAAGAGGGGGAATTTCTTTTCTTCCATGCCCTGTATTTTTTAGCAGGTATTTTATATTTAGCTTAAGCATGGCCTAAAAAAATCAGTTTTATTTCCTTTTATAACTCCTATAACTACTGAGAGATGGAAGAGAACTTTGGTAAACTTTCTTTTCTTTTCACCACTTAGCAGTGGCGATACAATAAACTCTCATCACAAAAAATGGGACCATCTGTGTTTAAACTAACAAGACAAAAATTTTCCTTGTTGTTGTTTAGTTGCCCAGCTGAGTGTGCATGGACTGCAGCATGCCAGGCTTCCTTGTCTTTCACCATGTCCCAGAGTTTGCTCAAATTCATGTCTAGTGAGTCAGTGATGCTATCTAACCCTCTCACCACCTCAGCCTCTGCCTATTTTTCTTATTCCAATTTAATTAATGGATATAGGGTTTTGAGCCATATGTTCTATGTTATGCTATGCTAAGTCACTTCAGTCGTGTCCGACTCTGTGTGACCCCATAGACGGCAGCCCACCAGGCTTCCCCATCCCTGGGATTCTCCAGGCAAGAACACTGGAGTGGGTTGCCATTTCCTTCTCCAATGCATGAAAGTGAAAAGAGAAAGTGAAGTCGCTCAGTCATGTCTGACTCTTAGCGACCCCATGGACTGCAGCCTACCAGGCTCCTCCATCCGTGGGATTTTCCAGGCAAGAGTACTGGAGTGGGGTGCCATCTACCTTTCACTATAAAGAGATAAAGCAGTACTACCACTTTACATTTTGTAGAAACATTATCTTCCAAAGGAGTATGGAGGTCAGCTTTTTGGTATACTACTCCATGCAGTAGAATATAAGAGTTAAAATCATGATGTGAAAAAAGACCATGCCCTTAAAGATTTAGGGGGAAAAAAATCCTGCTTTGGTATATTCAGGAAGAAAAAATATAGACTATGTTTTACGATGATTTAATAAATGACGTGCAGAACTTGCATTTCAGAATTTAAATTTCAAAAGCAAGAGTTGGCTGATTACAAAAACTGCACTGCACTATGACACTTTAATTGCAAGTTTCCAGGCAAATATTATGACACTCTATGTTAATTACTTTCCATGTTTTACAAGTTTATATATATTTAGAGGCATGACTAAATTCCAGTGAATGTTAAAAAATTATTGGGCAAAAATATATTGGCCCAATATATTCTATACATTAGTGAAAAAAAAAAATAAAAAGGAACATATGGAACAAAAAACTAAAAAGAATGTCCAACACTTGCTGTAATCTACCATTTAATGTTGACTAAGTGATAGACTGTAGTAAGAGAGGAAGGTCAACAACTGTAACTGTCTTAACGCTGGGGCTGAACTCAGCTTTACAGGCCAATAACTTTTAAATGTGTTAAATAAAAACAGGAGTTGTGGTTTTGGTATATGTCACTAATCAAACATAAAAAGATGATCTTTTAAGAGGTAGCTTTGTCTACAATTTGAGGAAGAGAGATGGCTTTGAACCTCAGAGATTGTGTCTAAGCATCGGGCTCAAATATCCTTAACCAGCAAGCTTAAATCATCCAGCTTATTCAACTTGCTTTACTACAAATGAGTTATCTGTTCCATGGATGATATGCGGCTGTTAGTAAGCTCAATTTTGAGGTCCAGGTTGGTTCCCAGACATCACAAGGTTCAAAGTCTCAAACTATAATTATTAGGCTACAGTAAATTGGCTGTGGAAGAAAGAGGGCCTGAAGAGAGAAAAGAGCAAGTCTTCTACGACTGTAATATCAAAAGGCCTAACACCAGATGGACATTTGAAAGGATGTGAATATTTAAATCTAGAAAGGTGATAAAATCCTGGGGTTATTTATAACCAGCCTAAATGAACACATTAAAACATTAAGAATATATGTGGAATTCTGATATTCAATAAATCAATTATTTGTTTACCTGGCGCACATTTATAAACATACAGATCATACAGTTAATAAATTTTACATTCTGGTCTTCGATTATTGGTCTTATGTTCTGTAAGTTTCTGAAAAGTTGGATTGATTCTGCTTGCATTATCTTCATGTCCAACACACACACAACAAAAATCATGCAGAGTAAATTTTCAACATGATATCTCTATTTTTTCCTTATTTCATTGTTCCTTTAAAAACTAAACTTATTTTCTTTAGGGAATTATGCTTAAAATATATTATCACTTTAAATAGGAAGTTGTTCAAAAATAGTATTCCAAATTATTATAACTTGAAAAAGGCAACAAAGAAATATGATTGAAGAGTACCTCTCTGCAGCAGCAAAAACTAAAGTTTTGAGATCAAAACCCAAATATTCAAAAGTATTACAGTATTCTTTTTTAAGTTGCATAATAATCAAATCTCCACCAAAGATGACTCCCTCTACTCCTGCCACTTTATGGACACATTTTGCTCAGGCACTTACCTTTCATCATGATTCTAAGGGAGTAAACCCATTTCTCACTCCAGGGCAAATCACACTATCAGTCCAAATCATGGTAGTTAAGAATTGGGTAAGTATCACCTAAGCTGACAAATTAAAGAGAAGCACATTTATTGGATATTAGAAGGAAAGGATTTCCTCTCTCCCTCCTATAGAATAACAAAGAACCCTGGCATATTTCACCTCTGAGGGGGATCAGCTTAAGGCGAATGCTAAAAACATCTTGTTTCGGAAACATCTGTATTTTCCCCGTATGATTCTCCTATAAAAGAGGGACGCCCTCAGGGAGGCAGAGAGCCTGTTGATGCAGGAGGTGAGTCATCACACTGCTTCAGTGAGCTGGTTTATGGAGCATCCGGGAGGCATGCTGAGAGTGAGGGGGACCTTCAAGGGCTGGCATGCACCAGATCATCCTTGAGGTGCCAAAATGGAAGCACATCATATGAAAATGTGTGCAGTCCTATTTAGTACCTGGATTATGATATTTAAATTTGAAACCTTCTGACTTATACTCACAGGGATCTCCAAACTCTGTCAGAGTTGTTATCCATTTTGATGTGAATTACCATGGGATTGAGTGAACCACTGCTTCATTTTAATTCCGAGGAACATTTGGTTTTGTTATTATTTACCGTTGTTTATTGACATATTATTTCCACAGACCAAATCTTTCATTACATATATAGGTGAACACAGGATCATAATTGTATAGCATAGAAAATAAACCTTCTTGTATCATCCTCAGCATTTAATTATGCAAAACTAGTGACAAACATCTTTAGAAAAAAAATAATAAAATAGTCCTTCAGTATTAAAATTTCTTATTAAAAAGCATGACATTGAAGTTAAGAGTATGGCATGTTATTAATGCATAGATGAGTCAGGCATGAATAAAATGAATCTAATCCCATCTCTTATAGTAAATCAAAATCTTTGAAACCTACAGTTTGTAATGGGTTAACAAAAAAAATGATATATTCAGTTTTTTCATTATTCTGTGGTTTCTGATCATGTAACTTTTAAAACAATGAATACTCAGGATATAAACAACGTACTGCATACTTACCAGTTGATTTTTATGTCACTCTGCTGAATGCAGGATAAATATATTTGGGCTTTTTATTGCTTGAGTAGAAAGTGCTCATTACTTAATATTTTATGTTTATAATATAGAAAAATTTTAAAAAAAGAACACAAAAAAACCCAAAAAATATGCTTTTAAATGGCATACATCACACTGTTGTAGTGGTGGACTTCCTCAAGATCGTCTTCTGTGGTTTTGGTGCAGTGGGAGGAGGCACAGTTGCAGGTCTGACGGGGGGGAAGCTGTTACTGTGGCTTATTCCCAGCCCCCCGTTTTCTAGTGGAAAAGGAGGGAGATGAGGGGGAAGTGGGTGGGGAGGGCCTTGGGGAGGAAGCTTTCCTGGTGGGTGGACGGGTTCACTGTGTAAGTGGACCTCCCTGTTCTTTACGTGATACCTGGTATCACAGTCAGGACAATAGCCATGGTACTGGACTTTTTCATTAAACCTTACTCGTTCCCGAGGCCCAGCTTGGGGGCACCTGTCTTTTTCGGGTCTGTGCATCAGAGGCTGCCCGGGAGCCTTGTCCAGGTTACTGCTGGGTTTGCAGTAGATGTCTCCGTTGGGGATTTTGGTTGGTGCCCCAGGGAAGCCTCCATTTCTCAGAAGGGTGCCATTGGTCTTTACCGGATTGGCAGTGGGCACCACTCGCTGGGGGTCTTCACACTTCACAGGTGTCAACCGTGGAGGAGGCGCTGGAGGGTTTGGCTTTCTCAGGACCGTGAGGATAGCAGATGGGTGGGCTGGGGGCTTAATGAGGGGGGCATTGGCCTGCACTTTGATCTTCTCTATGCTGGAAGCTGTGGTCCCGCTTGAGCTACTATTCAGGGTGTCCGTTTTGGAACTGTCAGTCATCTCATCCTCCAGCTGTAGGTCAGAGGTCAGGGTATCGATCTGGTCAACCACCTGGTAAAAAGGACAAGGTAATCATGTTGAATAATGACCTGAAGCAAAATATACCACAAGTGTCTTTCTATTTCATAATCAGATATGGGAACAGGGACTGATACTGAATGGTGAATTCCATTGTTCTTAAGTTTTCATTCAACAAATTTAGAGTATCTACCAGAAAAGCACCAACTATTTGATAACATAATGATTTCACATGCCTAGAATATGTTATTTATGTATATGTTCTATCCATGACTCTGCTGTATCCAAAGATAAAATCTAATACAGAAACATAACTGACTTTTAAAACTGATTTACAATGTTAGTTTCAGGTGTACAATACAGTGACTTGATATTTTTATAGGTTACCCTTTATTTAAATGTATTATAAAATATTGGCTATATCCCCTGTGTTGTACAGTATACCCTTGTATCTTATTTATTTTATATGTAGTAGTTGGTGCCTCTAATCACTTACTCCTATTTGCCCCTCCCCCACCCTTCTCCCCACTGGTTATTAAACTGATTTTAAACAGAGGAGGGGGCTTTCCTTCTGACTTACCCTGTAGAAAGCATAGGAGAACATTAATCTCATGCTAAAATGAAACAAAGCCTGATAATGTGCAAAAATCAAAACTTTTGTAGAGATTATCAGAGAACTGAGATCACAAAGTAACCAAATAAACGGAACTGTAAAGAGCTCCAAATCCTGTGAGGGTAGACAGGACACAAAGACTGTTCCATCTTTGGCCAATCACAGGGAAAAAGATGTAGTATACAAAAGTGAGTAAAGAAAACAGCCAAGACATTAAAGAGTAATTAAAGGCAGAATGTGCTATCATGACAAGTTAGAAACCTGAGGACCCCAGACACAATGTAGCCTGTTCTTACTTGGTACCCCTTTTTCCATAGGCTTCTCTGAGGGCAGGCAGAAACGGCAAAGGTTCCCTCCTGGGCACAAAAACTCACCCATTTCCCAGACCCTTCTTATACAACAGAAGCCTTCAGCACTAGGGGGATGGCAAGAAATCCTCTAAACTCTGAGACATAGGCAATGACCTGCTGCTTCTAGGCTGGAAGAAAGAGGTGTCTATGTCCTTGGTGAAGGAGGTGAAACATTCTCTTGGGTCCAGGAACCTACATGACTTTTGTCTGATACCACTTGGGGGAAGGATCCAACTCATAGCCGCTCAGTATATGCCAAAGACACAAGACAGAATCAGAAAATCAAGTAAGACTGCAGGCCCATCACCCCACAATGCAGGATCAACCCCGAGTGTAAGAGTGCTTGTGAAGACAGGAAAACTGGGTGGCAGAGTTCTAGGCCATGCCTTTCTAAGGCAAGTTGGGCAGGGCCAGCAGAGAGCCATGGAGATAAGGAATCCAGCACCTCCTACAACCGGCCAGCTTAGAGTCTTTGCTGTTGAGTCATGGTCTGGGATAGCCCTTGGGAAACATAGTCTCGGATCAAACGCTCAATTTCAGAGCCAGGAAGTTTGATCCTCTATTATTTACACTCTCTGAAGTCACAGATCTTAGAGACCATTCTCACAGCTGCCGTCCATGTACTGTGTTTACATGATGAAGAAAGCTACGGGTGACTTTAGAAATAATTTATTTTCAAATGGAATGAGTCCCTTCATCTCACGTTTCCATACGTAGGCTTTTTCCTTCTCTCCAACTCAGGCCGAAGTGTGCTCAACTGTGAAGTTAGCCCTTTGACACAAGATTGGGCTCAAAATGAAGACATCATAACCAACGAGAAGTTAGAGAGGACACAGAGAATTTACTTCTTCCACATGTGAGTCTTTTGTGATTGGTTTGTGATTGGCTTCTCAGTACCATGAGAGCTAGGCCTTCAATTTCAGCTCCTGAATCCATTCGCTTCTCTCCATCTTCCTTTCTTTGATCCCAGTCTGAGCCTTGCCTCCCCTCAGTTCTATAATCTCGGTGATCTTTTAAAACACTGAGTTGTGTTTTTGTCATTCCCTGCTTAAAACTTTCAATAGCTGCTCATTTCTTCTGTGATACGTATCAATTTAACATGGTGTCCAGGGACTTGTAAAGTCTCACTCAGTGTTGTTCTGGTAATTGTTGAATAACTGGTTCTTAGGGATATACGTGAGTCCTGATTTAAAGAGTTTGCCAATTTCCATGGTGTGGTCTCATGCCACGGTTAACTTCAAGTGAGAGAGGCAGCATCACTGAATGTGAGACTGGAAAGAAACATGCATGTGTGTATCATTATAAAGAGTTTCCACCGTACCAGTAGAATAGACATAAACTCAGGAGTACAAATACATATTAAAATGTAGTAAAATAATTAGGAATGACTAGAATTAGACAAAAAACCTTTCTTTTTAATGTAATGTATTTAATATAGGTTTATATATTTCAATTTTCAATAACAGTTATTTCACAACTGGCTCACAAGATTTCTGAAAATAAAACAATTAGCCCTTTTTAGCCAGTATGAGACAGCACTCCTAATGACCTTCTATATGTTGTTGTATATGTATGTGTGTGTGTGTATGTATGTGTGTGTGTGTGTGTGTGTTAGCCATTCAGTCTTGTCTGAGTCTTTGCAATCCCATGGACTACAGCCCACTAGGTTATTCTGTCCATGGAATTCTCCAGGCAAGAATACTGGAGTGGGCTGCCATTCCCTTCTTCAGGAGATCTTTTCCACCCAGGGAACAAACATGAGCCTCCAGAACTGCAGGCAGATTCTTTACCACCTGGACATCAGTTGTTGCTGAGTCACTAAGTTGTGTCTGACTCTTTGCAACCCCACAGACTATAACACACCAGGATTTCCTGTTTTTCACTATCTCCTGGAGTTTGCACAAACCCATGTCTATTGAGTCAGTCATGTCATTCAATCACCTCATCCTCTGTTGCCCCCTCTCCTCTTGCCCTCAGTCTTTATTAGCATCAGTATGTTTTCCAATGAGTTGGCTCTTCGCATCAGTTTGCCAAAGTATTAGGGCTTCAGCTTCAGCATCAGTCCTTCCGATGAATAGTCAGGGTTGATTTCCCTTAGAATTGACTGGTTTGATCTTCTTGCTGTCAAAGGGACTCTCAACAGTCTTCTCCAACACCACAGTTTGAAAGCATCAGTTCTTTGACTCTCAGCCTTTTTTATGGTTCAACTTTTACACCATACATGACTACTGGAAAAACCATAGCTTTGGCTATATGGACTTTTGTTGGTAAAGTAATGTCTCCCTCTCTCTCTTTTTTTATCTCTTCTTTTTAATTCACTAAGTTTGTCATAGCTTTTCTTCCAAGGAGCAAGTGTCTTTTATTTATTTATTTATTTTTAATGCTTAGCAGTTGTAGTGTTTTTTTTTTTTTTGCTTAACTTTACAATATTATATTGCTTTTACAATACATCAAGATGGATCCGCCGCCAGTATACACGTGTTCCCCATCCTGAACCCTCCTCCCTCTCCCCTCCCCACACCATCCCTCCAGGTCGTCCCAGTGCTCCAGCCCCAGGCATTTGTTATTGGGCATCATACCTGGACTGACGACTCGTTTCAGATATAATATTATACATATTTCAATGCTATTCTCCCCAATCATCCCACCCTCTCCCGGTCCCAGAGTCCAAAAGTCTGTTCTATACATCAGTGTCTCTTTTGCTGTCTGGTAAATAGGGTTATTTTTACCATCTTTCTAAATGCCATATATATGCGTTAGTATACTGTATTTGTGTTTTTGTTTCTGGCTTACTTCACTCTGTATAATAGGCTCCAGTTCCATCCACCTCCTTAGAACTGATTCAAATGTATTCTTTTTAATGGCTGAGTAATACTCCATTGTGTATATGTACCACAGCTTGCTTATCCATTCATCTGTGGATGGACATCTAGGTTGCTTCCACGTTCTGGCTATTGTAAACAGTGCTGCTATGAACATTGGGGTGCACGTGTCTCTTTCAATTCTGGTTTTCTCAGTGTATATGCCCAGCAGTGGGATTGCTGGATCATAAGGCAGTTCTATTCCCAGTTTTTTGAGGAATCTCCATACTGTTCTCCATAGTGGCTGTACTAGTTTGCATTCCCACCAACAGTGTAAGAGGGTTCCCTTCTCTCCGCACCCTCTCCAGCATTTATTGCTTGTGGACTTTTGGATAGCAGGTGTCTTTTAATTTCATGGCTACAGTCACCATCTGCAGTGATTTTTAAGCCCAAGAAAATAAAACGTGTCACTCTTTCCACTTTTTCCCCATCTATTTGCCATGAAGTGATAGGAACAGATGCCATGACCTTAGGTTTTTGAATGTTGAGTTTAAGTCAGCTTTTCACCTTCATCAAGAAGCTCTTTAGTTCCTCTTCACTTTCTGCCATTAGAGTGATTATCATCTGCACATTTGAGGTTGTTGATATTTCTCCCAGCAATCTTGATTCCAAATTGTGATTTATTAAGCCCAGCATTTTTCATGATGTACTCTGCATATAGCTTTTAAATAAGCAGGGTGATAATATACAGCCTTGATGTACTCCTTTCCCAATTTGGCCGGGAGCTGGTGATGGACAGGGAGGCCTGGCGTGCTGCCGTTCATGGGGTCACAAAGAGTCGGACACGACTGAGCGACTGATCTGATCTGATCTGATCTGACCTTATTCTATGTCCAGATTTAACTGTTGTTTCTTGACCTGCATACAGATTTCTCAGGATGCAGGTCAGGTGGTCTGGTATTCTCATCTATTCAGGAATTTTCCAGTTTGTTGTGATCCACATAGTCAAAGGCTTTAGAGTAGTCAATGAAACAGAAGTAGATTTTTTTTTTAATTCCCTTGCTTTTTCTATGATCCAATGGATGTTAGAGTTTGATCTCTGTTTCCTCTGCCTTTTCTAAATCCAACTTGTACATCTGGAAGTTCTTGATTCACATACTGTTGAAGCCTGCCTTGGGGAATTTTTAGCATTACTTTGCTAGCATATGAAATGAGTGCAGTTGTATGGTAGTTTGAACATTCCTTAGCTTTGAGAACCCTCTATATTCAATTCGAATAATATTCCCTTTCTTTTCTCACACTTCTTGATATTCTTTTGGATCCTCATAATTGCCAGTCTGCTTCCCACCCTAAGGCATTTGAACATACTATTTTTTCTTGAAATGCTCTGACTTCTCCTCTTTGTCTAATTAACTCTTATTTTTTATAAAAATCTTAGCTCAGGAGTTAAACTTGTGAAGTACATTTTCCCCTCCTACTGCGATTTCCCTTATTGGTCTAGTTAATTTGTTAAATATTTACAAGAAAACATTTCTTTCATTTAAAGTTATCACATATTTTTTATATTATTTGTTTAGTAGTAGCTGAGCATTGGAATAATGTATTCTCTCTAGATCTCAATCTCAGTGAGACTGAGGACCTTGTTGGTTTTTAGTCTTGGATCCTAAAGACCAAATATGTGAATTATATACAAAAGGGACTCAACAAAACTTGTATGAATTCACTGAGGTTGTTTCTTTGATTCAACTATGAGCAAAAGCATTTCTGTTTCTATTTGATTTTTGAAGGTGTCACTTTAAAATTCATAATGACTGAATTCTAGAATCAAATCAGGGGGAAATGACTTAGCTATAAATGATACACAGAGTTCAGTTCAGTTACTCAGTCATGTCTGACTCTTTGCAACCCCCCACGCACTGCAGCATGCCAGGCTTCCCTGTCCATCAAAAATTCCCAGAGTTTTCTCAAACTCATGTCCATTGAGTTGGTGATGCCATCCAACCATGTCATCCTCTGTCGTCCCTTTCTCCTCCTGCCTTCAATCTTTCCCAGCATCAGGGTCTTTTCCAATGAGTCAGTTCTTTGCATCAAGTAGCCAAAGTATTGGAGTTTCAGCTTCAGCATTATTCCTTCCAATGAATGTTCAGGATTGATTTCCTTTAGGATGGACTGGTTGGATCTTCTTGCAGTCCAAGGGACTCTCAAGAGTCTTTTCCAACACCACAGTTCAAAAGCATAAATTCTTTGGCCCTCAGCCTTCTTTATAGTCCAACTCTCACATCCATACATGACTACTGGAAAAACCATAGCTTTGATTAGATGGACCTTTGTTGGCAAAGTAATGTCTCTGCTTTTTAAATGATGCACAGAGTAGGTATCACATTCTCTAGCTCTTGGCCAGATATCATAGAAATTCAAGTGGAAGGACACCTAAATATCATGATAGAGAGATGAACATCTTGGCTCATGTGTGCTGTGTACTGTTTAACCCAGAGTGGTTACCTACCTAAGCCTTTTTTTTAATCTTCAGCAAAGGAGAGAAAGCTAGTCTACTGTGAGGAAAGTGAAAATGATTTTCAGAGATAAATACATTGCCTGGGGCCCTAATGGTTCAGTAGTTCCTGACTGGTCTTGGTCTGTACAGTGCCATTTCCCAAATGCCTAAAAATGCTAATAGAACAACAACAACAACAACAAACAGAAATAAGCAAAATAATGCCTCCATGGAACAGGGTATCTAGTGGAATGGTCTGACATCAATTAGGTTCTCAAACAAGTAACTGTAAAAGCACAAATGCCCCAGGTGCTTTGAAAGAGAAATATGAGCTATTATAAGAAGAAATAAAACCATGTGAGAAAGTGGGTGAAGCATTCCTGAAGGATGAGTTACAGTGAACTGGTAGAACAGAAGTGATTCTAGAAGTCCGTTTAGGAAAAAGCCTCATCAAAGTACTTGGATAGAAGAGAACCCCTGAGTGTGAGCAATTTAGAGAGGACTCTTGGCTGAAGGACACTTTGAGAGACAAGGCTGGAGAGTTGGATAGCATCTACGCTGTGAGAGTGCTAGTTATGTTGTGATAAAGGACTACATATTTTTTAAAGGGTTTCAGAAATGAGAGAAGCAATATTCAAAGAGACAATGAATTCAGTTTTTCAGAACTAAGAAGTATGCAGAGTCTCAAGGAGGAAAGCATAAGCAAACACACAACCAGAGATACTACAGAGAAAATACAGAACATTAGGAAGTAATGATTAAAGTTTTACAGCAACAAAATAAAACACCAACTATTTACACAATAACAAAATTTAGACTGATAGGAGATTTTCACAAAAGCAATTGAAGCCTCAATAAAATTTAGAAATATGTTTGCTATTGAAAGAAAGAAATTGGATATGGAATATAGTGTAACTTATCTGTAAAAGTGAGAGTGAAATGACATTATCCATCAGAGATGAAAAATAATGAATGAAATAAAATTGAAAGCTCATGTACACACACACACACACACACACATACACACACACTCAAACAATGGGATAAAAGTTATAAAGAAATAATTCACATAAGGTAAGCTCCAAATTTTCCAAAATCATACACTCAGTCTCACGAGTAATCAAGCTAGTGCACACTGAAGAAAAATGAGAAAGTATTTATTTTCTTCTGAGTAGTTTAGGAAAAACGAACCAGTCCGATGGTTCTACTTGATGATGAGGTGAATAAATGGGAACTTTGTATATTGCCAGTGGAAATGTAAATTCAGTGCATAGGGAAACTTTTTGACAATGTCTTATAAATTGGATAAGGTTCATACTCTATGGTATAGGTCTTCTAGGAACAAAGTCTGGACTATTCTGGAGAAATTCTAAGAGATGTGCACAGGCTTGGAAAAGCACAAGGATAGTTCTTGTATTTTTTTTTTTTTTCCTTTTTTGGTTTGTTTTGCCATTGCAAAAAATTGGAAGCAACCTAAATGTCTGTTAGTAAGTGATAAGGTAAGTAAATATAAACTAGTTCAAATGAAGCTAACTACAGCTATATGTATCAACAGTGATAAATCTCAGAAACCTTCAGTTGAGCACAAAAATATTTTAAAAAATCTACTAAAAGTATAATATATACTGTTTATATGTAGAAGCTCAGATATTTTAGTTTATACAACATGAAATAATTGATATATATTGAGTTTAGGCAAGAAGGAAGAGGAAAGACTGTCAGGAGACATCAGCTACATAGATGAAATATTTTCTTTTAAAACTTCACATAAAGTAATTATGATAAAGTGTTAACATTTGTTAAGTTCAGGTTATATTTGATATAGTATTTATTTTATGTCATGTGTAAAGTCTTTTATAATTGAAGATAAAATAAATATTTATCACTACTTAAATAAATTTAGAAAGAAATAGAAGTATTTCTCACAGCTGCCATGTGGAGACCACATTGAAGGCTGCTGAAGTTTATTTATTTGGCGAGTTAGAGGATATTGCAGCCAAGTGAAAGATGAATAAATTAACCCGACAAGGAATACACTGTATCCTTATAATTACAATTCTATGTTTTGCTAACAGAATTTCAAAGTATCATATTGCAACTAAAGAAATTATAACCACAGGCATGATGGAATTAAGGGGAAAACAAAATAAAAGAAAGGAGGACTAGAGAGACATGATGCAAATATATAGAGGTGAGAAGGCAGCATGACATCAATGAAAAATATAAGAACATCCACACCTAAACATCAGGAGCAAAGGAGAAATGTGTATCTCAAACTTGAAACTGAATCATCTGTCCAAGTGGAATCTATTTATGGGAGTGAAACAGCAAGACTTAAAGAAAGGATAATGCTTCAGTGAACCCAGAAAGTTTTCTTTCTTGTTGAAAAATAAATATGAAGGTTATAAACTTGCTTAAAGATTCTTACTATAAATTGAACCATTTTTTGAGACAGAAAGCAGGATATGCTTTTGAAGGTATTTGTGTCAGTTTACCGGGGAAGGCAATGGCACCCCACCCCAGTACTTTTGCCTGGAAAATCCCATGGACAGAGGATCCTGGCAGGCTCCAGTCCATGGGGTCACTAAGAGTTGGACACGACTGAGTGACTTCCCTTTCACTTTTCACTTTCATGCATTGGAGAAGGAAATGGCAACCCACTCCAGTATTCTTGCCTGGAGAATCCCAGGGACGGGGGAGCCTGGTGAGCTTCTGTCTATGGGGTCGCACAGAGTCGGACACGACTGAAGCGACTTAGCAGTAGCAGCAGCAGTGTCAATTTACACCCTTTTCTCTGAAAGTAAATAAGATTTAAAAATAACAATAATCATAATTCATCATCAAGCCTGATCAACAGAAAATAAGCTAAAACTATAATGCAATTTTTCTTCTTTTTATGTGGGGTCAATTGGGTTTGACAAATATTTATTGTACAAATATTATTAATCTGTTACTATATGAGACACTGAGGATTAAGAAATGAGGCTTCTAGTTTAATAGATACGGATCATATGTACTTAGTGCCTTCCTTTGTAAATCATATTCAAATGAGAGTAAAGAAATAAAAGCAGTAATAAATTCAGAAAATCTTCTCAAACTGTGGTCTAAGTGCAATCAGAGATTTTTATAAGTACACGAAAGTGAAAGCATTAGTCACTCAGTCATGTCTAACTCTTTGTGATCCCATGGACTGTAGCCTGCCAGGCTCCTTTGTCCATGGGATTCTCCCAGCAAGAATACTGGAGTGGACTGCCATTCCCTTCTCCAGGGATCTTCTCAATCCAGGGATTGAACCTGGGTCTCTTGCATTGCAGGCAGGTTCTTTACTATCTGAGCCACCAGGGAAGCTCATATGAATACTTGAGTGAGTTAATAAAAGGGTGGTAAAAGCACTGATGGAGTCCCAGAAGGATTCCAAACTTGAAAATGAAATAGAGAGACAGTAGGAGCAAGAAATAATGCAAAATTTAGGGTGTGAAATTGCTGAGTGACTATCTTGCACAATGGAAAATAGTTTGTGTCAAATGGTGCAACAAGACTGGCAATGTGCTAACAGCTTACATCCTAAAGATAAACTGAAATTCTTGCTGTAAAGAGACTGAACAATGTCCCTGGATAAGAAGGCCCTAAACGTGGTTGGTAGCATCTCAAAACAAAGCTCTTCTCCCCTATTTTTATACAATAATAATATTAAGTTTTTCCATTGGGAAGGTGGTAGAAATGGGGCAAGAGCAGCTAGCTTGTCTTCTAAAGTACCGCATGCCCATCTGACATATTCACAATCTTCAGTCAGCATCCTGCCTTTTCCCGTATGTAGGAGAGGCTGATAAAACATCTTAATAATTCCAACATCATAAAATACGACTAAGATGAATGAACTGCTAAGTCACTTCGGTTGTGTCCGACTCTGTGCGACCCCACAGACGGCAACCCACCAGGCTCCGCCACCCCTGGGATTCTCCAGGCAAGAACACTGGAGCGGGTTGCCATTTCCTTCTCCAGTGCATGAAAGTGAAAAGTGAAAGTGAAGTCGCTCAGTCATGTCCGATTCTTAGTAACCCCATAGACTGCAGCCTACCAGGCTCCTCCATCCATGGGGTTTTCCAGGCAAGAGTACTGGAGTGGGGTACCATTGCCTTCTCTTAAGATGAATGAACAGATCAATATTAAGATAAAGTGATAAAGTGACTGTTATTAGTTAATTAAGAGAACTTTGTAGTAATTTTAATTAATGTACTAGAAGTATGAGAATATATTGCAGCTATAAAATAATACAATATTATAAAAGAAGAGACGTAAAATAAGACACATTTGAAGTATAAAACATAAATATAAATGTAAAGAGATATTTTTAAGAAAATCTAAAAGAATCTAATATTCCTAATCATAAGTAAAAAATATTTTTTCAAGGAAAATGTAAGAAAAGATTTAAAGGCATGGAACACAAGAAAATGAATCTTGCAGCTTCAACGACTGAGAAGTTCTAGTAAAAATGGGAGAAAAAAGAAAAAAAAAGTGGGATTGCAATAATTAAAAAAGAGGAAATTTCACAGTTGACAATACTAGGAGCTTCAGATGGAAAGAGTCAAATGAGTGCTAATCAGGATGAATGAAAAAGAAAACAAAGTCAATATCTTACCAAATAAACCCAGAAAACCCAGAAAGAGGTGATAATTAAATAATCATCACAGTGTCTTCTGGATGAGTGGAGGATGAAAGACATTTTACCAGTAACCTCCAAAGGTCTGTGGCAAAAATAATTTTAACCCTGATTCTATAGTAACTAAATCAACAATTTATTATAATGAAAAATTAAAATGTTTAGGTATTAGGACAATTTACTTCTCTTGTGTCTGTGCTTTAAATTTTAAGGATATTGTATAGCTCAGTAAAATGGAATCCAAGAAAGGAGGAAAGTACAGGATGCAAGAAACATAATTAACACAGAAGTGTGAAAACAAATTTAAAAAATTCAAGAATGATAACTATACTAGAGTTCCCAAAGTGATTATCCTAAGCTAAAACAGGAAATCAGAAGACTTCAAGAAAAAAAAATGAATTACATTCAATGGTCAAATAACTGGAAAGTTGTCAGCACATCAGTGATAGGGAAAAGGAAACTATTGCAGTGAGTGATGAGTATAATGTATGTAAAAAGAGAATCCATTTGAAACTTGAGTTCTCTTTTGAAAGGTTCAGGTTTAGAAATACAGGTGTAAATGTATTTCTTTGTGAGTTCATTAGCAGTGTTTCATTCTACTTTTATTATTGAGATGCTGGTTACTGAATGAAAGGAATGTTTCCTTATGAATATTTCACAAATATTTTGTGGCACCATCCAAAAAATGCATAAAGTTAGCTCCTTGACAGAGGATGCACATGAACATACATATTTTAGTAGGTTAATTTCTTTTTAAGTCAAATTGTTTTGTAGCCATGGAATGAACAGCATGTAGAAAGTCCAGGTCTAAATATAAAACTCTAGATATGATTTATCCAAAAATGTTAATGGGTCTTGGCTGCCTTAGAAAATTACACAAGTATCAGTTTATCACAAGTAACAGTTTATGTTATTTAAAGCACTTGATCCAAAATTAGTAACTACAATTTGAAAACGAAGATGTTTAATTTTTTTAACTTACAATAGTACCTGGTTTCATTTAAATCATTCCCTCATAGAACTGCAAGCATTTTTGAGGGGCTGTTGAAGGAAGTAGAAATCCCCCAAATTATCACACACAGTTTCTAAATGTCATATACCCACATGCTTGCTGTTTAGAATAAAGAAACATAAGACAACTGAGAACCAAGGGACTAAGTGCTATTAAAGCACAGCTCAGCTCTAATGCACTAGCTGTGATGATCACTTCATGTAAGTCTCATGTTTACTTGCCCGTTAGTTTTAGTAAGTATTTACAACCTTTCTTTCCTCTGTCACATTACCCACAGAATATGACAGTTGAAATGCATTGCTAACTTTAATTTCTGTTTTCATAAAGTATCTTGTTATTTTAACGGGCAATATGCTTGTACTAAGGTTTCTTGTAAAATGTGGAAGAGGAAACATCCCTTATCACAATTGCTTCAGCAGCTTAATAGATATAAAAGACTCATCATCTTGCCTTTTGTAGTACACACATCAAAATGATTCCATTATGTTAATAATGTAAAGGAGGAAGCTGTAACTCAAGATAATGGACCTGTAAACTTAGCGCATGCTTATAGCTCTCAATCTCTAATATCTTTCTGTATTTGTAAAAGTGCAAATGAATAAACTCAGATTGTGCATTACATTCCTTACTGATGATAAACTAGATCAATAAAAAATATTCTGTAAGCATCATGAGTAAAGCTGTAAGAATAAAATTCTTCTCTATCCAAACCATTGTCTCTTTCATTTAATCCAGTTTTTGCACTGCAGCCAGACAGTGTTTTCCTTAAGTCTGTACATATAACATAAATTATTAAACCTTAAGTGGTTTCCTATTGCTCTTTGGATAAAGACTAAATACTTAATAAAAACATGATCTGGGTCCTGCTTTGTACATCAGCCAGCCCCGTGCCCCTGCCTTTTCTATTTCGTCCTGTGCTTAGAAGATGCTAAGCTGGATCTTTGCATAAGTTATCCTCCACCAAGACCTGATTATCCTTCACTGTCTGCACAAAATGCACACACTCATAGGCACACATATTCATATTCACACATATTTTTCCTTATCCTTCAAAAATTAACCCTTATTTCTCCTCTTCAAGGAAAGCTTTCCAATAGCCCTGAAGTCCTGCAACACAGCCTTGAGCTCCTGCATCTGTGCTTCACAGTATGAAATGTACTAACAGAGTGATGGATCATGTAAATAGCTCTTTAATGCCAGCCTCCATGGTGAAAATGTAAGGACCAGAGGGCAGAGCATCCTGTGCCATTATGCCTAAAACAAAATATATATTGAATGAAAAAATCATGACATAAATAAATAAAGCAAAGATACTATAACAAAATACTTTTACATTAGGTTGCTACTGCTTATGGTTTGGTGTATATTTGTAAACTTTTGAGGTGATTGATTCAGGTTGGAAATAAACTAAGTTCATGAGACTGCTAATCTATTTCTTATCTTAAAAATATAAGGTATTTTATATTAGAGGAAAGACCCTGCAATGATATATTATAGTACATTTGTAAGACTACTAAAGGATATCATTTACCAATATCAGTATTAAAATATTTATATACACATTAAAATGACACTTTGACATATGTTTTTACTTTTTATCAGACACTGAATTTACTATATAATGTAAGGGAAGAGGAAGTTTGTAACTTAGACTAATATTTGTCCAAGTTATCTTAGAATCTATATGAATATTAAATTACTTGTCAAAAACATCAGAAAAAATCTATTACTCCTTTCTTGATATCTCAAACACATAATTACAGAAATGACAGCATTTATTGAACTTTCAATATTTCTAGAAATGCTGATATTGATAACATAGTTGGATTCGAAGGTATGGCAATTGGACATAATTATAATTTGGGCTCTCTTTAGCTGTATGATGGTGAAACTGGGTCTCCCTTCCTAATATTAGTTCTCCCACATTGTTAATTAAAAGAAAAAAGATGAAAGAAATAAAAATAGTCTGTGGTATCTATGTACCTGTTAGAGTATGATTACATATAAAATATTTTGAGAGGAGAGAGGAAGAACAGTTAATTCTGCCAGAGAGGGAGAAACAATGTCAGAAATAGGAGTATTAAGCTTCTCTGGTGGCTTAGCTGGTAAAGAATCTGCCTGCAATGCAGGAGACCTGGGTTTAATCCCTGGAGAAGGGAATGGCTACCCACTCGCTTGGAGTATTCTTGCTTGGAGAATTCAATGGACAGAGGAGCCTGGCGGGCTACAGTCCATGGGGTCCCAAAGAGTCAAACACGGCTGAGCAACTAACATACTTTGGAAGAATCAGGTAGAAAAAAGTGGAAGATAATTCCAGACACAATAAAATGCAAAGTAAAGGAAGTGGAGACGCTCAGTCATGGCTGACTCTTTATGACCCCATGGACTGTAGCCTACTAGGCTCCTCTGTCCATGGAATTTTCCAGGCAAGAGTACTGGAGTGGGTTGCCATTTCCTTCTCCAGAGGATCTTTCCAACCCAGGAATTGAAACTGGGTCTCCTGTATTGCTGCTGCTGCTCCTAAGTCGCTTCAGTTGTGTCTGACTCTGTGCGACCCCGTAGATGGAAGCCCACCAGGCTCCCCCATCCCTGGGATTCTCCAGGCAAGAACACTGGACTGGGTTGCCATTTCCTTCTCCAATGCATGAAAGTGAAAGGTGAAAGGGAAGTCGCTCAGTCATGTCCCACTCTTAGCGACCCCATGGACTGCAGCCTACAGGGCTCTTCCATACATGGGATTTTCCAGGCAAGAGTACTGGAGTGGGGTGCCATTGCCTTCTCCGCTCCTGTACTGCAGGCAGACGCTTTACCATCTGAGTTACCAGGGAAGCCCTAAAAAGTAAAGGAGGAGGTTTGAAAGTCAATTGAGATTTCTAGTAGAAAGCTGTAATGTGGTCGATAGGAAGGGGTGTGGTCTGTGCATGTGTGCTGTGTGTGTGTTGACACACATTTGGGGGCATGTTTAATAGATGAAGAGGTAAACTAGGAAAAGCAGAAAGCGCATAGAGACAGAAAGAAAACAAGATGCAAGTGAGGAAGTGCTGCAAACCAAAAGGTCTTCAACACCATGCTAAATATTATAAGTTGGCCTTTACTTGAGAGTTAAAGGCAAAGCTGAAACAGACAAGTGATGTGAGCAACTATGATTGTAGCCTTGAGGGAATGGAAAGACAGTGCCATAAAACGTCATTAAAAACGATTATTCTTGTCATAAGCAAACCTAGGGGAAATTACTGAAAATGATGCAAATGGGAAGGTTACATTACATTATTTTTGCATTAGTGAAAAAAACATCTGAAAATCTCTAAAGCCCATCTTTAGAATGTCTTTCCCAACTTGAAAATATCTAGTCTAACTCAATTATGGTGGAAGCATGTGGGGCATTATCCTTGGTTTAACAAAGGTATGAAAGCATTATGATATTCCCCTCTGTGCCCAAGTTCTATTCCATTCTTAATGGAGTAAAGGGAGTTGCATTTTAAAATATAACACCTTCAGGTCTGATTTAATGAGCCACAATATATGAGATAAAAGAGAAGGGATTTAAAATTTGGGATTCTTTTATAATAGGCTTCTCAAGCATCTGTCTTCATTGTCACAGGCCTCCAGAGATACTTTATAAAAAATAATTTACCCATAATTTGAAAAACAACAAAAAATCTTACCACAGCAAGTCAACAGCCATTTAAATCTGCTAGGACTTTGAAAATTGATCTTTCACAGCTGTCATTTTGTTGAAAAATATGTGAAAGACTTCAGCATGGATTTTTTTTTTTTTTACAAGAACTGAGTATTCATAACAAAAGCTATTCCTACTATTTAGTTCTAACAAAAAGATACGCAAAGGTACTATAAATACACATGTTCTATATATGGTATTAAAATACATGAAATGTAGAATATTTTTCTAATACTTTTAAAATGTTAAGGCAAGGAACATATGAAAACTTATCCCATCCGTGAGTTTGAAATATTGACTACTTTTCACTTCAGATCAGATCAGATCAGTCGCTCAGTCGTGTCCGACTCTTTGCGACCCCATGAACCGCAGCACGCCAGGCCTCCCTGTCCATCACCAGCTCCCGGAGGTCACTCAGACTCGCATCCATCGAGTCAGTGATGCCATCCAGCCATCTCATCCTCTGTCATCCCCTTCTCCTCCTGCCCTCAATCCCTCCCAGCATCAGAGTCTTCTCCAATGAGTCAACTCTTCGCATGAGGTGGCCAAAATACTGGAGTTTCAGCTTTAGCATCATTCCTTCTAAAGAAATTCCAGGATTGATCTCCTTCAGAATGGACTGGTTGGATCTACTTGCAGTCCAAGGGACTCTCAAGAGTCTTCTCCAACACCACAGTTCAAAAGCATCAATTCTTCGGCGCTCAGCCTTCTTCACAGTCCAGCTCTCACATCCATACATGACCACAGGAAAGACCATAGCCTTGACTAGGCTAACCTTTGTTGGCAAAGTAATGTCTCTGCTTTTGAATATGCTATCTAGGTTGGTCATAACTTTCCTTCCAAGGAGCAAGCGTCTTTTAATTTCATGGCTGCAGTCACCATCTGCAGTGATTTTGGAGCCCAGAAAAACAAAGTCTGACACTGTTTCCACTATTTCCCCATCTATTTCCCATGCAGTGATGGGACCAGATGCCATGATCTTCGTTTTCTGAATGTTGAGCTTTAAGCCAACCTTTTCACTCTCCACTTTCACTTTCATCAAGAGGCTTTTTAGCCCCTCTTCACTTTCTGCCATAAGAGTGGTGTCATCTGCTAAATTATAAAACAGTGTCTTACCAATATACCTCAAATATTATATTTTACGTACAGTCAGGATAAGATTCTTGCATACTCTATATACTATAACCACATTTACATTTTTGCCTTTAACCAGGTAAACTTTGCTTGCTATATAAACTTCACTGTTTATCTTAACAATTATGCTTTCGTTGGTTAAATATATATATATATATATATATATACACATATCTATCTATCTATCTATCTATATATATGAACTGATGCGAAGAGCTGACTCATTTGAAAAGACCCTGATGCTGGGCAAGATTGAGGGCAGGAGGAGAAGGGGATGACAGAGGATGAGATGGTTGGATGGCATCACCGACTCAATGGACATGGATTTGGGTGGACTCCAGGAGTGGGTGATGGACAGGGAGGCCTGGTGTGCTGAGGTTCATGGGGTTGCAAAGAGTCGGACACAACTGAGTGACTGAACTGATACTGATATATATATATATGAGAGCCCTCTAGTGGCCAAAATTGTAGGTAGTTCTACTGTACTTGGGCTTCCCAGGTGGTGTTAGTGGTAAAGAACTTGCCTGCCAATGCAGAAGTAAAAGACGAGGTTCAGTTCCCGGGGGTCAGGAAGATCCCTTGGAAGAGGGCATGGCAACCCACTCCAGTATTCTTGCCTGGAGAATTCCATGAACAGAGGAGCCTGGTGGGCCGGAGTCCATGGGATTGCAGAGTCAGACACGACTGACTGACGACTCTGCTGCTGCTGCTAAGTCACTTCAGTCGTGTCCGACTCTGTGTGACCCCATAGATGGCAGCCCACCAGGCTCTGCCATCCCTGAGATTCTCCAGGCAAGAGCACTGGAGTGTCCTTCTTCAATGCATAAAAGTGAAAACATGGACTGCAGCCCACCAGGCTCCTCCGTCCATGGGATTTTCTAGGCAAGAGTACTGGAGTGGGGTGCCATTGCCTTCTCTGGACTGACTACTCTACTTGGTCAAATTCTCTATTGTTGTTTAAAAAACAGGGAGACTTCCCTGGGAGTCCAGTGGTTGGGACTCTAAGCTTCCAATGCAGGGGAAACAGGTTAGGTCCCTGGTCAGGGATCTAGTGTCCTTCATACCATGTGGCATGGCCAATAAACAAACAAAAAAATAAATACAAATTATTAGCCTATTTGTTACATTGCTAATGTAAAACCCAGGAATACTGTTTCTTCTTTCAAAACTACCCTTTCTTTTTTACCAGGGTCTAAATTAATGAAAAGGTGGAATAAGTGCTACTTAACATCATTAAGAAAGGAATTTTTAAAAATATGCCATATAATACACAATTATGAGGCAGTATGAATAAAATGTGCTGAAATTTCAAAGTTTAACTAGCAGAAAAAATTAGATTTTGCATATGGATTTAGAACACATATAATCCAAGAATTAGAGAATGATGACTAAATATTACAGGTAATTTGTAATATCTAGCCATTTAGACATTTTTTTCCAGAAGGCTGGTGTTAACCATATGTTTACATAATAATGATGTAAATAATATCCTTTATGTACATAAAACATAATTATGTTTACTTAATAATGATGAGAAATGCTTATAAAGTAATGTTGCATTTTCAGATATACCACAAGAACAGAGTTGTCAAATTTAACTGAGGAAGGCATGTGCGTACACTGCAATAAAGAAGGGAATTATGGTGGACAGTAGAAGATATGACTGTCTAAAGGAAACACAAAGAGGGCACTGTCTTGACCTTTTGAAAGATTTTAAGAGAGAGTGAAGCCTGACTTTATTATATAAAGTTTACAGATTTTTCAAACATACACACACAAAGACCATGCAAACCAAATCTGTACACAGGGGTTAGCCAGCTTACACCACACCATTTTGAGAGCCCTGGCACAAGAGACTCTATGTCATTATACCAGTCCAATTTAGAATTAGTCTCTTTTTGCACCTTTGAGAAAAAGTTTATACAAATGATTCTGAAAATGAATATACTTGAATTAGCCTTAAGCAATAAATGAGGGCATCTTACTTGCTGCAGGGTCAGTTTAGCTCTTAAAGCATTCTCTCAACCTTTCATTGCCTCATTATATGTAGAAAGAAGTGTCCCTTGAGTTGTTCTTCCCAGTACCAAGCGGATCTTATGGAAGACAAGGATTTGTCTAGCTGTCAATATATTTGTTAGTTTAATGTATGCTTCACAAGTTAGAGTTAATTTTTTTAAGTAAATCAAGTCCCCAACTTCAATGTTTATTATTACTAAACAAAATTCAACTGTAGTCCACCTCAGAAGATGTTGCAACATAAGGCTCTCATTGCGTGTTATCGAAGGACTTTTTATTACAAGATGTTTCAAAGCATTGCTCAACAAATAGTGCCAAGACACAGATAGTTCACTTAGATTCAGTGGTCAAAAACAATACAGTAATAATCCAATTCTCTAAAATATAAGGGGAGTACTCTATAAAGATGTTAATGTGTATATTAGAAAGCTAACAGTATTTTAGAATCTCCTTCCCCATTAACAAATAAAAGGAAAAACAGTAAAAATCCTTAATTTCATAAACAAAATGAATAAATGTAAATAAAGAGGCACAGCCCACAGTCTTAAATTTGAAACACTGTAAGCAAAAGAAATAAAATTTTAACTCAAGTCAGTACAGATCTTCAAACTGGTCTCAGTGCCTCAGGATAGTACCAGTGAAGTTAACAATAGTCTTCAAGTTTTCCAAATTGTGTCAAATATGAAAAAAAATAGATGTGGACTCTGAGTGGGCAGAACAGTAGAAGAGAAGACAGTGAAACAATTAAATAAGCAAGGGGCTGAACTCTAGGAATAATATGACAAAAAAAAAAAGGTAAATGCAAAAGCCTTGAATGTAGTAGGAGTATGAAGTAGAACACGACATTTACTTTTCCTAAAAAGGGAGAGCAACAATTGCAGGATCCCTCTTCACCCTTCTCCTGCCCCCACTGCCCTGGCCTTCAAGCTATAGGACTGTGATTAGAACATGAAATAACCTCAGCTTCATACTGGGGCTTGCTTGGGAAGATAAGTCAGACTTTAGACATGCTAGGAACATAGTTAGGAAAAGTCACCCATACTACCTGAGGCCCAATGGAAGTTCAAAGCAGAGCTACTTAAGTTAAGCAAGACAAAAAGAACTGGCATGGTGACTCTATAAACACAATTGTGGCAAGAAAAGAAAAGAAGCAAAAGAGTACATTATGCAAAAGACAGGTAAAGAACTCATTTTGGAAGAAATCTGCCCTGAGTGCTTTCCATGCTATAGAAACAGTGAAATAAAATAAACAAACAGAAGAATAAAACAAAAATGGAATTGAAGACCCAAAGAAATATGGTGCATTTCCAAATACAACCATTACCAAACTCACAAGTAAAATGCGAACAGCAAGCTAGAGAACAGACATGACTGCAGTACAATTACTGACAAAAAAGGGAAAGCTTGACATGATCTCTGTGACTGAAGAAAGGAAAATCTGGAGTTTCAAATAGGCTTGTGTGGAATATTTTCAGCATCTGGGGTAAAACTAAAATACCATACAATGAAATATTAAATAATCATAATTTCAAGCTAATAAACTATTTTTAAATGTTTACAGAATTTCTGGACAACTCAGCATCCACATCAGAGGGAGGCAGAGAATACGGACAAGTTCCAGCCCCCAGGGTCTAACTCAGGCCCATCACTCTCCTTTTCCCACCCTAGTGTTCCTTACACCATGAGTACCTCAAATACATATGTGTGCATACCCCAGGCCATACTTTCAAACTCTGTCCAGTCTCTACAGATAGTTAACATTTGACCAATAGACCTAAAGATAAATAAGTCTGTGTGTGCTTAGTCACTCAATCATGTCTGACTCTTTGCAACCTCATGGGCTGTATGTAGCCCGCCATGCTCCTCTGTCCATGGGATTCTCCAGGCAAGAATACTGAAGTGGGTTGCCATCCCCTCCTCCAGGGGATATTCCCAAACCAGAGATTAAACCCAGGTCTCCCACTTTGCAGGTGGATTCTTTACTATCTGTGCCACCAGGGAAGCCCAAGAATACTGGTGTGGGTAGCCTATTCCTTCTCCAGAGAATCTTCCTGACACAGGAATCAAACCAGGGTCTCCTGCATTGCAAGTGGATTCTTCACCAGCTGAGCTACCAGGGAAGCCCCAAATAAGTCTAAAGATAAATTTATCAGTGGTGTGGTCTATATTCAGAAAGCTATAGGAAGCTATCACACTCCTTGAAATGTGTTTGGAGCTCATGGTAGAGGAATTCCAGAATCTAGGGTGCTGCAGTATGTTCCACATGGGAAATATGGACTCTGACTGCACATGGCTGCCTGGGTCTCCTGCAGAAGATAGAGGAGGGTGGGGTTGGGGAGCTCTAACGTACGATGTTCAAGGCAGGAGTCTGTCTTGCTCAGATCTAAAGATAGTGTTGACTGCAGAAATTAGAAAATAACAGTAACTGCGAAGGAAATTCAAAGTTGATATACAGCACAGAGAATATTGGTTTTCCTAGGAAGTAAACATTATTACAGAACAGAAGGAATAACACACTCAAAATGCTTAATTTCTCTGAAAGGAAGAAACTACCAAATTTGGCTGTTAAACTATGCAATATGCTGCAGTGAAATCTGTTGGTGAATGATTGCCACTAAGGAATATCCAGCATTTTAAGGATAGACATCAAGGAGAAGTTGCAAGTTAAATGAAAGGAAGAAAAATCTGGTATCAGAAAAGTCTTGTATCAGCCTTTACCAGGGCAACATCAAACAGAAGAGGGAAAAGCAGTATATACAAAGTTCTGAGGGAAAGAAAGCGTGAGCCAAGAATGTCATTCTCAGCCAAGTTGCTATGCAAGTATAAAGATAACAGACGTAACAACCTCATATCTCAAGTACCCCAAAAAAGATAGCAAACACCAAAATTCACCAGTCCAAAAGATGGCAGGGAAGGCTGTCATGAAAGTGAAAACCTTAGATGCTAAGTCCTTTCCAACTTTTTGTGACCCCATTGACCACAGCCCACCAGGCTCCTCTGTCCATGAAATTTCCCAGGCATGAATACTGGAGCAGGTTGCCATGCCCTCCTCCAGGAGATGTTCCCAACCCAGGGATCAAACCCAGGTCTTCTGCATTGCAGGCAGATTCTTTACTATCTGAGCCACCAGGGTTTAACTCAGTATTCCATGGCCAGGTCCACACATTTTGAAGGACAAAAGTACATTCAGTTCAGTTCAGCCGCTCAGTCGTGTCCGACTCTTTGCAACCCCATGGACTCTAGCACGCCAGGCTTCCCTGTCCATCACCAACTCCCAGAGTTTACTCAGAATCATGTCCATTGAGTCGGTGATGCCATCCAACCATCTCTTTCTCTGTAGTCATTTACCAGAATATTTAAAAAAATGTAAAAAGTATATTACCAGAATATTAAAAAAAAAGTCCTTCAACATAGAGACAATGGACAGAGATTCTGAAGAATATAAGAACACACAGATTACAAGATCTCTTGAATACATCTTTGAAAACAAACACAAAACAAACAAAAATTACTTGACACTATACTTGACAGCATGGGCTCATATCAAACATGGAAAAGTATTTCAAGTCCAGTTTTTCTTTTTACATTTCATAGTCATTAAATAATAAAACCATAATTTAAAATAAATTCATAAATTATACAATTTATGTAAATTCTAAAAACACATTAAGACTACATATTATCATGAGTACCAATGCTGTTAAAGTTCAAAAGCATGTGTAGGGAGAACAAGCGACAGCTTCAGGAGGAAAGAGGCGATTGGACTGGGAGTAAAGGACTCAGAAGTTTGGGGGTATCTGTGTATTTTAAATAGGAAAAAAAAGTTCCTAGGCAAACATGACAAACAAGGATAAATCTGAATCATTTGTACCAGGTGCTTATTTTTTTATTTTTTATACTTTCTTTCTATATGCTTAATACATTAATAATTAAAAATATTTAAAACTGCAAAGCCTGCAAAATATATTAGTGTGCTTTACCATATAGCAGTTTTGAACATTTTAACTATATTTCAAGTGATGTTATCAAAATGCAGATTTTCTATTAAGAAAACAAACAAGAAGAGCCCTGTGGCAAGCTTCTTCTGCAGTGACGTCTCTCAATGAAAAGAAATTAGTCACAAAATATGTTTCCACTGATATCAGATGAGTTAAAATATATTGATAACAATGAAAACTGTTCGTAAGAAATATGATCTCAAGTTTAAAAATAACTATAATATATATATTTGGTGACTAAAAGAGAAGGTTCACAAGTACACTGTAAAATTCTTGCTTTGCCTACAAGGATGACATGTATTTATATTGTCCTTAAACTAGCTTCGTTACATCAGGATGAGTTTAGTAATGAAGCACTCATGTAGAGTTCTTTGCCCTTCTCAGAAGTGAGTGATCTCGAGTTCATTCACAGTCAGTTCTAGGTGCAAGAAGGGTATCTCCCTGCCTCCACTGCGTGGAGCTGAATTGGCAACCCTAAGATGCCCTATTTAGACTAACCCATGTTTTCAGACTGCAGTATGCCATTAAATGTTTAACAAGCAGCTCTCCAGAAGGGGGAAAGCCTCTGATTTGTGTCATTTACCAATTTCTATGGTGTAAATACTACCAACAGAGCTAATTTCAAGCTACCAATACAATATCACTGAACAGAAAAGGTGTGAAAGCAAGGGGCTCTCACAGCCCTGTGAGCTGACTCCAGCATGCCACTGCCCAGTGTCATGCTGCCAGCTGCCTTTTATCTGTAACTTAGGTCATATTGTAGCTCCAATCTGATTATGGTGAAGTTTAATTTCTCAAATGGTTTAAAACCTGGGTTGGCAAGAGGAGTGCTAATTATTTCTTTCCTTTAAACATCAAAATATATAGAGGTCCAATATATGGGCCATTTCCAATTTACCTTCATGTCTCTTTGAGAAATACAGTAAATCAAACACACTAAGCACTTAGCAAATAAAAATGAATAGATACATTAGCTTTTGAAATGTTATAGGGATATTTCCATATATATGTATGTATATATCAATATATATGATGGGTGTGAGTCTGAGTGACCTCCGGGAGCTGGTGATGGACAGGGAGGCCTGGCGTGCTGCGGTTCATGGGGTCGCAAAGAGTCGAACACGACTGAGCGACTGATCTGATCTGATCTGATCTGAATAGCATGCTTTGCAACCTACTTTCAAACATGTCGGCCTTTTGTTAAAAAATCATTTGGCTGTACAAAAGTAAATGAAGACATTGCTCATGCTAAAGCTCTGGGAAATTAAAAATAGCAAATATTTTTTTATTACTAGCCTCAAAATTCCTACTGAAAGCATTTGGATCTGCTTTCTTCACAGATATCTGGTAATCATATTATATATGTAGACTGAGATTGAATGAAATACATTTACAAACAGTTTAATACTGGAACATTAAGCACAAAATATTGCATATGTATTATAGAAAGTCTCTTCCTTTTGTAAGTAAGCAAGATATCTCCAGAGGACACACTTGTTCAGCTTGAGGTGCAAGGAAGGCATCGCAATTGAGAGACTATTTAAATTGCTTACACTTGTTTATACCAGACACAAAAATTACATATGTGGCTATTTAAAAAATTGGTAAAAAAGCTACTTTGGCAAACCGTCAACTTAAATATGCCCCTTTTACAGGTCACAATTACACTGAATTTTAGATGTTGATATTTATGTTTACAATCATTTTCCCCATTCTGATATGTTTGATAAGTTACTTAAACTTTTTTTTTTCCCCAAATAGTAATTACTATCATGAGAAAGTCTTTCTACTTTATTTGGAGTTTAGTGTGGCAAGAGACTATGAAAAAATTTTTTTATCCAAATAATAGCTACCAACCACTCTTGAACCTCACATCTATTAAGAAAAGAAGTGCCATAAGAAGTGGAGAGATAACTGAGCCAAAGACAAGCAAATACATAACCTTAAATGGGCTACCCAGTTTAACTTCTCAGTTGACTTCTTCTTTCAGGATGCCCAATGAAAGCATAATTGCAGATTTTCAGTCAATAGAAATCAAAGTACAATGAAACTCCATCATAATGTGGTAAGCAGCATTCAAGAGAGTTATTCGTGTAAACAGTGGCAGTGATATCGCAAGGATAATGAAAAGAATTGGACAAGTTTAAATAATTAGACGGTTGAGAATACTACGGGTCTAGCTGTGTGTTCCAAATTTATAAAGTCCAAGCTGGAATTTGGCACCACTACTCTGTCTTAAATGTAGAAGGAGGAAAAATATTTAGCACCAATTCTATCTGGGATCTCCTGTATAGTGACAGAAATTCAGGCATCTCCTGATTAGCTGTCATTTGTCTCAACATCCCCATGGAGAGTGCTGGGAATGATGAATAACATGAATATGAGAACTCTGTTCAATTTTCCTGGCTCCCCAAGGTTGGGGGCAGGGGAAGGTCTCACTCTTCCTTCCATATCCAGCCTCCTCATTAGACTGCTTTCCTTTAAAAATGTGGGCTGGGTTAAGAATAAAAACCAATCGTCAATCACTAGCATCCAAATATGCATTATCATGGGGCATGTAATTGCATGGTTTGATTGTACTCTGTTCTCCAATACTAGAGGACTGCAATGGACAATCCCACATATCATATTCCTAAGCATGTAGATTTATATTAAATAAAGAAATGTTAGAGGGAAACAAAAATTAAATTGGTTTCTAAGTTATTATTACTCTACCTAATATACTACTTCTCTTGCTCTTTCGTCTCCTTTTCTAAATTTATTTATACAAAAGCTTCTAAATATATTAATATATCTGTAACAAATAGCTTATCTTCCTTCTGTTCTTTCCTTTACATACTAAACTATTAAGCACCATAAAAATCTCTTGTAAAAAGTCAATTTTGAATTGAAGAAAACCCATCCATTGAAAATGCCTGTCAACATTATAAATATCTTTTTGATTTGTACAAGTACATTTGACAGACTGATGTCAACAAGCCAATATACAAAATCACCAACAGAAATTGAATATTTATATTATTAAACATCACATTATTAAGTATTCATTATTACCAGAGACCACAGTTAACAGAAATAATAAATAAGTATAAAGTTATAAGGAAAGGCTGGAGTGCCATCTATCAGTGGAAAATAAGGGGGAAATGTGAACAATCAGAAGCATATCTCTTTGTCTTATAAAGCGTCTGAAGTTTTCTGTTCTACAAGCTTTCTGTCTACACTCAGGCTCCGTTGATGGCTCAGTATAGCTTGGTTTTTTTCTCCCAATGCTTTTCTTTTTTCTAGCATCAGATCTGCAATACCTATTCCCTTGTCTTGTTCATCGTCATGACCCACAAAGGAAATGAAAAAGTTCACAAATAAAGGCATATTTCTTATAAAAAAAATACTGCCCAACCTTGTCATTAAAATATCATTTTCTCTTCCGGTTAAGATGGCGGAGGATTAGGACGGGGAATACGCTCTCTCCTCCACAAATTCATCAAAGGGACATCTGGGCGCCGAGTAAATTCCACAAACAGCATCGGAGTGCTGGCGGAGGACGTCAGACACCCAGAAAAGCAACTCACTGCCTTCTAAAGGAGATCTGTCTCTCTCCTTCACACTCCCTCCTTATATCCTCCTGACCACCTCTGTCTCCTTCCTCCCTTTTTCCTTCTCTGTATAACTCCGTGAACATCTCTGAGCAGTCCAGTTGTGGAATGCATTATAGAAGAAGAAGTTTTTGAGACTACTGTAAAAATAAGACCGATAACTGGAACCAGGAGGCTTAAGTCCATACCCTGATCCCACGAAACATTAATTGACAGGAGCTCATCAAAAGCCTCCATACCTACACTGAAACCAAGCATCACACAAAGACCAGCAAGTTCCACAAGAAGACATACCAAGCAAATTCTCCAGAAAAACAAGAACACAGCCCTGAGCTCCAATACACAGGCTACACAAAGCGACCCCAAAATCATAGACATCTCATAACTCACTACTAGACACTCCACTGCACCCCAGAGAAAAGAAATACAGCGCCACCCACCAGAACACCGATACAAGCTTCCATAAACAAGAAACCTCGACAAGCCACTGGTACAAACCCACATATAGTGCAGAAACGCCACAATAAAGAGAACTCCACAGACTACCAGAATACAGTAAAGACACCCCAAACTCAGCAATTTAAACAAGATGAAGAGACAGAAGAATTCCCAGCAGGTAAAGGAACAGGATAAATGCCCACCAAACCAAACAAAAGAGGAAGAAATAGCGAACCTACCTGATAAAGAATTCCGAATAATGATAGTGAAATTAATCCAAAATCTGGAAAGCAAAATGGAATCATGGATAAATAGCCTGGAGAAAAGCATTGAGAAGATGCAAGAAAGATTTAACAAGGACCTAGAAGAAATAAAAAAGAGTCAATATATAATGAATAATGCAATAAATGAGATCCAAAACACTCTGGAGGCAACAAATAGTAGAATAACAGAGGCAGAAGATAGAATTAGCGAATTAGAAGATAGAATGGCAGAATTAAATGAATCAGATGAGAAAAAAGAAAAACGAATTAAAAGAAATGAGGACAATCTCAGAGACCTCCAGGACAATTTTAAACGTTACAATATTCGAATCATAGGAGTCCCAGAAGAAGAAGACAAAAAGAAAGACCATGAGAAGATACTAGAGGAGATAATAGTTGAAAACCTCCCTAAAATGGGGAAGGAAATAATCACTCAAGTCCAAGAAACCCAGAGAGTCCCAAATAGGATAAACCCAAGGCGAAACACCCCAAGACACATATTAATCAAATTAACAAAGATCAAACACAAAGAACAAATATTAAAAGCAGCAAGGGAAAAACAACAAATAACACACAAGGGAATTCCCATAAGGATAACAGCTGATCTTTCAATAGAAACTCTCCAAGCCAGGAGGGAATGGCAAGACATACTTAAAGTGATGAAAGAAGAGAACCTACAGCCCAGATTATTGTACCCAGCAAGGATCTCATTCAAATATGAAGGAGAAATCAAAACCTTTACAGACAAGCAAAAGCTGAGAGAATTCAGCACCACCAAACCAGCTCTCCAACAAATACTAAAGGACATTCTCTAGACAGGAAACACAAAAAGGATATATAAATTCAAACCCAAAACAACAAAGTAAATGGCAAAGCCCAGAGATAAATCCATGCACATATGGTCACCTTATCTTTGACAAAGGAGGCAAGAATATACAATGGATTAAAGACAATCTCTTTAACAAGTGGTGCTGGGAAAACTGGTCGAACACTTGTAAAAGAATGAAACTAGAACACTTTCTAACACCATACACAAAAATAAACTCAAAATGGATTAAAGAGCTAAATGTAAGACCAGAAACCATAAAACTCCTAGAGGAAAACATAGGCAAAACACTCTCTGACTTACATCACAGCAGGATCCTCCATGACCCACCTCCCAGAATATCGGAAATAAAATCAAAAATGAACAAATGGGACCTAATCAAACTTAAAAGCTTCTGCACAACAAAGGAAACTATAAGCAAGGTGAAAAGACAGCCTTCAGAATGGGAGAAAATAGTAGCAAATGAAGCAACTGACAAACAACTAATCTCAAAATATACAAGCAACTTCTACAGCTCAATTCCAGAAAAATAAATGACCCAATCAAAAAATGGGCCAAAGAACTAAATAGACATTTCTCCAAAGAAGACATACAGATGGCTAACAAACACATGAAAAGATGCTCAACATCACTCATTATCAGAGAAATGCAAATCAAAACCACTATGAGATACCATTTCACGCCAATCAGAATGGCTGCTATGCAAAAGTCCACAAGCAATAAATGCTGGAGAGGGTGCGGAGAGAAGGGAACCCTCTTGCACTGTTGGTGGGAATGCAAACTGGTACAGCCACTATGGAGAACAGTCTGGAGATTCCTCAAAAAACTGGGAATAGAACTGCCTTATGATCCAGCAATCCCACTGCTGGGCATATACACTGAGAAATCCAGAATTGAAAGAGACACGTGTACCCCAATGTTCATAGCAGCACTGTTTGCAATAGCCAGAACGTGGAAGCAACCTAGATGTCCATCCACAGATGAATGGATAAGCAAGCTGTGGTACATATACACAATGGAGTATTACTCAGCCATTAAAAAGAATACATTTGAATCAGTTCTAAGGAGGTGGATGGAACTGGAGCCTATTATACAGAGTGAAGTAAGCCAGAAACAAAAACACAAATACAGTATACTAACGCATATATATGGCATTTAGAAAGATGGTAAAAATAACCCTATTTACGAGACAGCAAAAGAGACACTGATGTATAGAACAGACTTTTGGACTCTGGGACCGGGAGAGGGTGGGATGATTGGGGAGAATAGCATTGAAATATGTATAATATTATATCTGAAATGTATTAATTGTTCAAACTAATCGCTGTCATGTTACAATTTGTTCATATTAGATGTTTGTAATGTTTATGATAATCAATAAAAGAGATTCTTGATAAAAAAAATAAAATAAAATATCATTTTCTAACCAGAATAGCAAAAGTAAAAAGGTTTATAATAATTACTGTGGCAAGCATGTAACCCAAAGCAGGTATTTTATTTAGACAGTTTGGTAGCCATTGTTTGAAAAGAGACCACAGAAAGGTGGCTTGGTCTCAGCATAAGCAGCTGAACTCCTTACATTAATGTTACTGACCTGAGGCATCATGAAATCTTTGTGTGGAAGCACGTGGCACAATAATTTTGGTGAGTAACTTTAAATTAATCAAAATAAAAAATAGCCCTCGGGAGAAGGAAATGGCTACCCACTTCAGTGTTCTTGCCTGGAGAATCCCAGGGATGGGGGAGCCTGGTGGCCTGCCATCTCTGGGGTTGCATAGAGTCGGACATGACTGAAGCGACTTAGCAGCAGCAGCTACCTCCAAGAATTTATCCTATCTGTGTATGCATGTATTTATACATATAATTTAATACTTTCATTTAACTACTATTTATTACATATGTATATATGTGTAACTCTAAATATATCCCCATCATGTGTATGAGCATGCTAATCTAAATATCACTAGTTAAAGCACTGTTTGCCCGAAACAAGTAAAAGAACAAAAGCAAATTCTCACAAACTGAAAGAAGTAAAGCGAAACAAAAACACAAAACATAATGAAATGTCCATCAATGGGAAACTGCAGTACACAGAGTGCAGCTGAATAAAACTCACGTAGAAAGGTCTGATGTACTGATATGGCTGACTAAGAAAGATTAAGAAGCTGTATTTTTAAACAAGAACAAAAATACAGAATGGTACATATGGTGGGATTCAGTTTACTATGAAAATCTCTGAGGAAGACTCTAAGTTGGAGATTAATGTATGCTTTTTCCATAATCTTAACACAGGAAGTTTTATACTTCTATCACATTTTCCCTTCAGCCTTGGAATAGATTCACTGTTTGATGAAGTAGCAGATGAAGTAATTAGCTTGCTTTTAAAGTCCATGTTGTATATATGGTGAAATAATGCAAATATGCACGCATATAAATTACAGAATCACATTCAACTCTAAATGATGCTAATATGATGCAATGTCAGGGGAAGAGAGATCACTGAGTCTAGATTTATACACAGTACATTTATATGCTTACTCCTGAGCATATGGACACTGAACAGACTACATATTTAAACCTGCCTCCCAAGATCCTTTGTTATGCTGAGTTTGCACACATAGCTAAACTCCATAATTCAAAGGAGTTATGTTGGAAATCCTCTGAAAATAATACACTTTTGAAAAAATGAAGGTATATGTGTGAAGGTTTTATAGAAGGATAAACCATTTGTGTTGAGACAGTGGGACTGATAATGTTCTGGGATTTTGGAGTATAAAGAAAAATGTACTTGGAACATAAAGATATTTTTTATATATCTTTGCATTTAAATTTTCGCCATGTGTATATGTCATTTTTTTTTTTTTTAAATCACAACACATACTTAGAGAAATAAAGCTATCTAGAAATAGGACAAAAATAAAAAGATTTAGGAAGGGACATCTGTAGTCAAGAGTATTGAATGCCATCTATGTGACTTAGGCCTAGGTTTATGATGAATGTGCTTCCATAAATAACTAAAATCAAATGTACAAACTTACAGATAAAAAGCCAAAATCAATGTAATCATTTAATGTTTCTAGTGCTGCGTTTCTCTCTTGAGCCCCTTACTGACAGCCATAATAGGTGATATTTCTCATACTTAGGTGCTTCTCATGGTTGCCTGACTGCTCGAACCACCTCTACTCTGCCATCATTTTATTCTTCAGGTCACAATCATGTGACATTTTTCAAAAATGAGAAATTCCTTGGCCTAAACCTCTTCAGTTGCCCCTATACTGCTACTGCTGCTGCTGCTAAGTCGCATCAGTCATGTCCGACCTTGTGCGACCCCATAGAAGGCAGTCCACCAGGCTCCTCTGTCCCTGGGATTCTCCAGGCAAGAACACTGGAGTGGGTTGCCATTTCCTTCTCCAATGCATGAAAGTGAAAAGTGAAAGTGCAGTTGCTCAGTCGTGTCCGACTCTTCACGACCCCATGGACTGCAGCCTACCAGGCTCCTCTGTCCATGGGATTTCCCAGGCAAGAGTACTGGAGTGGGGTGCCATTGCCTTCTCCGTCAGTTGCCCCTATGCATCATCTAGGTAAATTCTAAACTTTTAAACAAGTTCATGAATTGTCCCCTAACATACTTCCCTTCTTCTCTCAGTAAAAGAATACTTGAATGTGAACTGTGACATACAGTGGATACCTACCCAATGGAATATAAATGGTATGTTCAACCTCCAGAAAATACCTTTAAGGGATGAGTTTTTGATCTGCTGCCCTTTCCTCCTTTCTGATGCTTGAAATGTTGACACAATGACTGAAGCAGCCATCAGGGACCACAAAATAGGAGATGAACATTAAAGATTCATTGGACTGCCTATCTTATATGAGAGATAAATTGATTCCTCACTCATTTAAACTCCAGCTATGTGGAGAATTAGCCCCTCAGAGTTAAGTCTGATCAGAATGAGCACAAAACATCCTTTATGATTTCATTTCTACCTATCTTTCTAACTTCATTTCTCATCACTCCTACAACTGCATTCTACATTGAAACTACCTCTATCCACCACTCCCCATGTTATTTCCTATGTCCGCATATTAGTGTAAGTTGTTCCCTTTGTCTAAAATGTCTCCTACTTCTACTCAGCCTCAGCTCCTTTCATGGGAAGCTAGCCAAGGCACTCAACAGAAGACAGAAGCAGTCTCTACTTGGCCCCTCACTACATAATCTATTTGACGCATAACAGTTGTTTCAGAAAGTTCAGACAAATCTTAGAGCTGAAGAAAGTCTTCTTAATCTATCATCCACTCTCACTGGTCTAGGAGGGGAAAACAGGTAGAAAGAATTTAGAAGAAATACTATGGAGATAAAAAATGAAGCTCAAATATCATTATGAATATCCTTACAGAAAGAGAGAATGTGCTGCATCCAGTGAAAAAGAATATTGTTCTATAAAATTATGTAATAAAAAATGAGAAAGGCCTCTCATATATTAAACACTTTATTACCACATTTCAAACTTCAGGGAAAAGATTAGTTGACAAAATTCCAGAAAATAGGATAAAATGGCTGAAATGAAAAATAGGAAAAAAAATGACAAAAACATTGTAGCATCAATCTGGGACATTCTATAATCAACTTCTAAGAATCATCAGAAAGAGAGAAGAAAGACTGTGGAGAGAGAATTATCAAAAACAATACATGAGTACATCTCAAAACAGTGAATTATACTCAGTAAATACTCACTCAACTATGCATATAGTCATTCTTTATCTTATATAAAGCCAGTCATAAACACTGACCACAAACTACTGGGTAGGCCAAAAAGTTTGGTCAAATCCAAACGAACTTTTTGGCCAACTCAATACTTGCCAGAATGTAATTCTAGGTACTGGAAATAAGAGATGAGTAAGACAATGTTTCTGCTTTTTATGATCTTATTTTATTAAAGAACAAAGATATAAAAAATCATAACTACAATATGATGACATAATAAACATTTATAAAACCTCTTCCTAGGAGTCCCAGGTGACTCAGTGGTAAAGAATCCATCTGCCAATGAAGGAGCTGCAAGAGACATGAGTTCGATCCCTGGGTTGGGAAGATTAGTTGGAGGAGAAAATGGCAACCCATTCCAGTATTCTTGTCGGGAATAATCCCATGGACAGAGGAGCCGGGTGGGCTAGAGGTGATGGAGTTGCAGAGTTGGACATGACAGAGCTACTGAGCGTGCATGGAAAATTTCTCTAGAAGAGTGTAGAAGGAATTCATTGCCCATCCAAGTTGGAATTTCACATCATAATATTTATGTATTACATTTATGAGTTAATACAGTGGTGTTCCTTACTTTTCATTTTATTTTGAATCATTTTCCATAAAATGTCTTTGGGTATTTAATTTAATGTTAAAAAAAAACCTTTATAATTTATGTAATCCAAATGTTATTGAGCAAAATCAAGTAATTCCATTGCTTTTTTAATTGTGTAATGTATATACAGATAAGCATAAAAACCCTAGTATAGGTCAAAAGTTTTTTTCAAAGTGAACACAGCCAGGTGACTAACACAGAGACCAAGAATCTGAATATTCAGTTCAGTCAGTTCAGTTGCTCAGGCGTGTTTGATTCTTTGCGACCCAATGGACTGCAGCACACCAGGACTCCCTGTCTATCACCAACTCTGGAGTTTACCCAAACTCATGTCTATTGAGTGGTGATGCTATCCAGCCATTTCATCCCCTGTCGTCCCATTCTCCTCCTGCCTTTCCCAGCATCTGGGTCTTTTCAAATGAGTCACCTCTTCACATTAGGTGGCCAAAGTATTGGAGTTTCAGCTTCAGCATCAGTCCTTCCAATGAACACTTAGGACTGATCAATTTTAGGATGGACAGGTTGGATTTCCTTGCAGTCCAAGGGACTCTCAAGAGTCTTCTCCAACACCACAGTTCAAAACCATCAATTCTTTGGCGCTCAGCTATCTTTATAGTCCAACTCTCACATCCATATGTGACCACTGGAAAAACCACAGCCTTGACAATAGGGACCTTTGTTGGCAAATTAAGGACTCTTCTTTTGAATATGCTGTCTAGGTTGGTCATAACTTTCCTTCTAAGGAGTAAGCGTCTTTTAATTTCATGGCTGCACTCACCAACTGCATTGATTTTGGAGCCCCCCAAAATAAAGTCAACCACTGTTTCCCCATCTATTTCCCATGAAGTAATGGGACTGGATGCCATGATCTTAGTTTTCTGAATGTTGTGCTTTAAACCAACTTTTTCACTCTCCTCTTTCATCAAGAGGTTCTTTGATTTTTCTTCACTTTCTGCCATAAGGGTGGTGTCATCTGCATATCTGAGGTTATTGATATTTCTCCTGACAATCTTGATTCCAGCTTGTGCTTCATCCAGCCCAGCATTTCTCATGATGTAATCTGCAGGTAAGTTAAATAAGCAGGGTGACAATATACAGTCTTGACGTACTCCTTTCCTGATTTGGAACCAGTCTGTTGTTCCATGTCCAGTTCTAACTGTTGCTTCCTGACCTTCATACAGATTTCTCAAGAGGCAAGTCAGGTGGTCTGGTATTCTCATCTCTTTCAGAAGTTTCCACAGTTGATTGTGATCCACACAGTCAAAGACTTTGGCATAGTCAATAAAGCAGAAATAGATGTTTTTTCTGGAACTCTCTTGCTTTCCTGAGGATACAGCAGATGTTGGCAATTTGATCTCTGGTTCTTCTGCCTTTTCTAAAACCAGCTTGAACATCTGGAGTTCACAGTTCACAAATTGTTGAAGCCTGGTTTGGAGAATTTTAGCATTACTTTACTAGAGTGTGAGATGAGGGTAATTGTGCAGTAGTTGGAGCATTCTTTGGCATTGCCTTTCTTTGGGATTGGAAGGAAAACTGACCTTTTCCAGTCCTGTGGCCACTGCTGAGTTTTCCAAATTTGCTGCCATATTGAGTGCAGCACTTACACAGTGTCATCTTTTAGGATTTGAATTAGCTCAATTGGAATTACATCACCTCCACTATCTTTGTTCATAGTGATGCTTCCTAAGGCCCACTTGACTTCACATTCCAGGATGTCTGGCTCTAGGTGCATGATCACACCACTGTGATTATCTGGGTCGTGAAGATCTTCTCGGTATAGTTCTGTGTATTCTTGCCACCTCTTCTTAAGCAGAAGTCTGCTTCTGTCAAGTCCATACCATTTTTGTCCTTTATTGAGCCCATCTTTGCATGGTATGTTTCCTTAGCATCTCTAATTTTCTTGAAGAGATCTCTAGTCTTTCACATTCTATTGTTATCCTCTATTTCTTTGCACTGATCACTGAGGAAGACTTTCTTATCTCACCTTGCTATTCTTTGGAACTCTGCATTCAGATGCTTATATCTTTCCTTTTCGCCTTTGCCTTTCACTTCTCTTCACAGCTATTAGTAAGGCCTCCTCAGAGAGCCATTTTGCTTTTTTGCATTTCCTTTTTTGGGGATGGTCTTCATCCCTGTCTCCTGTACAATGTCATGAACCTCCATCCATAGTTCATCAGGCACTCTGTCTATCAGATCTAGTAAGAAATAAATCTATTTCTCACTTCTACTGTATAATCATAAGCTATTTGATTTAGGTCATACCTGAGTGGTCTAGTGGTTTTCCCTAATTTCTTCAATTTAAGTGATAACCAGCACCCAAAACATCTTTCGGCCCCTTCTAGTCACTGCCCTCTCCCAAGGGAAATGACTTCCCTGACATCTAGTAGCATGGATTAGTTTTACTATCTTTGAACTTCATAAAAATGGCACTATATTCCATATGTACTCTTGGATCCGGCTTCTTTGGCTGAATATTATATGATAAGATATTTCTACATTGTTGAATATATCATTTTATTTTAAATAAAGCTTTTTTATAAATAATATTTTTAGATTTACTGTATATTTGAGAAAAAAATGCAGAGAGTTTCAGCCTGATTTTCCCTATTATCAGAATCTTATATTAGCATGGAGTATTTGCCACAATTAACAAACCAGCATCATCCCACTGTTAACTAAACCTTTGCTGTTATGGTTGTTTAGTCACTAAGCTGCGTCCAACTCTTAGCGACCCCATGGACTGTAGGCTCCTCTGTCCATGGGATTTCCCACCCAAGAATACTGAGAATTATTTCCTTCTCCAGGGGACCTTTCTGACCTACAGATCGAACCCGTGTCTCCTGTGTTGGTAAGTGAGTTCTTTACCACTGAAGCATCAGGAAAGCCTGTTAACTAAAGTTTATATTTACTGACATTTTCTCAGTTTTCCATTATGTTTTTTCTGTTCCAGGGTCCTGTCTAAGACCCCACATCATATACAATCATCATGTCTCTTTAGGCTTTCTTTGTTGTTCCAGTTTCTCAGATTTTTCTTTTTTCCTCATGAACTTGACAGTTTTAAGGATTATTAGTCAGGTATTTTATAGAATGTCACTGAATTAGGATTTATCTGATGTTTTTCTCATGGTTAGTCTGAGGAAATGTGATTTCAGGGGGAAGACTGAAGAGGTAAAGTGCCCACTGTCATCACATAATATAGACAGTATTTTATATCAATATGATTTATCACTGTTGGTGTTAATCTGAATCACTTTGCTTTAGGTAGTGTTTCTCAGATTTCCCCACTGCAAAGTTACCCATTTCCCCCCTCTTTCATATTATGAAGAAAGTAATACATATGCAAAAATAACAGGCTTATTTAACGTAACATGACAGGCTATGACTCCCAAGCACAGCATTTTAACTAATACACTACACAGAAACCTATAAGGAAGTCACACTTACCACAGATCCAATGTATGACGTCCATGTAGAATATCAGTCCAAAAACCACAGACACACTATAAATGTGTTTCTTACAGAATCATCTAAATTATCAAAGCAGTTAATTAACTTGATCTTTAGATCAGTATGCATCTATAGAAATAGTCATAGACTGAGCTGATATAAGGCCAAGTGAAAAAACTAGACAATAACCACATAGTTCATATAAGGATCATCTGAAGATCTGGGTTAGTACAATTTTGGATGACTCTTTTCCTTTTTCATTCTTTTTACACATGTAGACCTAATTACAGATTTTCTAAAGAAAATTTCCAAAAATACACACCATATCATGTTAAAAGTTGACATTGCAGAAGAAAATACAGAACACTGAGGGAATTTATTCACAGAAGATTAGAACAGATCACATCATTTAATGTATTAAGGAATACCTCATTAAGAACATAACAAATACGTTGTTGCTATCTAAGAAGACAAAATTTCTAAGTCCAGTGGGACATATGCCTGAAGAAAAAAATTAACTCTTTCTTTAGTTTAATGAGTAAAACATTCTATTACTCTGACAACTCAGAAAGCAACATACTATATTTCCTATATACTATACTATAAATTATAAATACCCTCAACTCTTAAATGCCATTCAGTAATTTAAATTATTTTCCCAATGGACAGTGGCTGAAGTTACATTTGTTCATTTTACGTTTAAACCCACTTTTCATTCTCCTTTTTTAACTGAAGTAAAAATAAGACACTGGATAACTCATATCTCCTGTACACTCAGTAGTGATAGAAACGATAGTGATCTTCAAACACAGATTCTGCTGTCATCATTCATCCCTGAGGCAAAATGACTCTTGATCTTCACGCTAACTTTGAAGATGTGGTCTGCCCTGACTGTTATACACCACAAATCTGAATAATCAATTTAAATCAGCAAGAAATAGACTGAAAACCTTCCTAGAAAACTTATACTATTAAAGTTCAATCAACTTAAAACTGATATTCATACTAAAACTTCAAAAGAGTAGGAGAAAACTATATTGAGCTAGAGCTAAAATGTTCCCCAGGCAACTTTTTTTTCTACATGTGATCCAGTGGTGTGTTGGGATTCAGTTCATATTGGCTTATGAGAAGCACTTGCTAAATATTTTAGAATTTGTGAACCTATTGTAAAACACAGACATTATTAAAAATTATTCTGTAAAATTACAATTAATCATACTAAAAACAAAGGTAATAACTATTCAAAACTCTTCAACCAGAGATGCGCTATTATATATAACTTTGTGGTCATTTACATCTATTGTGTATGGTGAAAGTTCTAGGTAACACACAATTGTATGTTACTGTGCATCTTTTCCCAATTCCACATTCACTAACATCAAGTTAGTAGCCTGAAGTAAGTCATCATGGGAATATTTAAACCATGAAAATTAGAAAATAAGCAAATGTCATAAACAAGGGTTTTGCTTCCATGTCTCAGAGAAACGGCTGTTAAACATTCGTCAGCACACCACCAACCAAGCACATATTTAACTCTCCCCCAACTTTGCTAATTCTCTCTGCACCCCTTTCTCAAATTTCTTAGTGTTAATTGTCTTTAGAGATATTTGTTTTGGGTGAACTTTCAGCTTTGTACATAACACTGATTCATTTAAAAATAATAAATATTTTTATTCTTTTGAGAGAAAAGTAGGAAATCAATGCCATTGCCCAAAATCATTTATCAGTGAAAGAGAGTCTCTGTGAATTTCAATTTTACAAATTGTTAACATAAAGAAAGGTATGAGAGCTTACTGTTGGTAGATAGAAGTGGGTTTAATCCATCTTACTACTTACTACACTGGGAACATAATCTAAGCTTGAATTCTTGCTTCCTAAAAAAATGTGGTAATGTCCAATGTTACAGAGTTTTTGTGAACAGCACCATGAGATGATATATGTGAAGTTATCATAGATGCTCAGTAAGTGTAAGCTATCTTATGGTGCTCACATAGGCTTGGCAACATATCAACACATGTGAAAATAGAAGCTATGATTCAAAAATAGTTAATGGGTGCAAGGTAGATGAACATTTTCTAAATTGTTTGTATATTTATACTGAGTATTAGCAAACCAAACCTCAGAGGAGTTCCACATATGAGAAGCCAGTATATGTGGCTTTTCTGGTGGCTCAGATGGTAAAGAATCTGCCTGCAACGTGAGAGACCCAGGTTCGATCCCTGAGGTCAGGAAGATCCCCTAGAGAAGGGAATGGCTACCCACTTCAGTATTCTTGCCTGGAGAATTCCGTGGACAGAAGAGCCTGTTGGGCTACAATCCTTGGGGTGTCCAAAGAGTTGAACAAGACTAAGCAACAAATAACTTGCACTTCACTTTCATCTATCTATCTATCTATCTAGCAGCGTTCCTAAAAGTTCTGATATTGTTCTTGATGTTCCAGTTTCAGTAAATTGCTGACCCATTCCTTTCCAAAGTACTATATCTAATAGTGTAATGAGTTCTCTCAGTTCTACCTGTGTCATGTGACTAAATATGTATTTATTACTGTTTCATTTCTCTGGGAGTACCTAAGTCAGGCTCGCAGTACTTCTCTACAAACAAAATTATGTAACCTGGAAATTTCCTCATGCTGCTAAGTCACTTCAGTAATGTCCGACTCTGTGCAACTCCATGGACTGCAGCACAGCACCTGTAAATATCAGTTGTTGGTAAAATACTTTAGGAAATGATATTGAGATGAAGCATGACACTTGGATGCTTTTACAAAGGCCTGCAACATATCTGGGCTATAGAGAATTTAAAATAATGGTAAGTTTTTAAAGAGGGTTCAGAAGTCAGCCAAAAGCAATTATAGATTATGCACTTATCTATGGATAACTCTTTTAGAAACAAATTATTATTAAAGAAATAGCCTGAAGGGTGGCATTATAATGGATGTCAGTAAGTTAAAGCTTCGCAGTTAAAGGAATCAGTCAAATGCAGTCTATCAAGCCACACACCAAGAGCAGATGAGCTTACATTTTTGGTATAAGTGATTAATTATACTAAAGTACAACTACACAAAGAAAAATTTCTTGGCAGGGACTGATACTTATTGCCCAAATATAAAGTGAATCTGTTTATGAATTATTTTTTAATGTATCTCTTTGAAAATGAAGTAGATCATAGATCTGCAATCTTTTAATTGTCAGCTACTTGAAGACTAGAAAACATCACAAAGCTCTTTTGCATCAATGCTTTTTTGCATGATTGGTGCCAAGACACATACTGGACAACAGTTGAATAAGAGGGGGCAAAACATGTCAATATAGTCAGTATTTCTTTCTTAAAACTTCTCATCCCATGCTTTTTCTGTCAGGGCTTTATTCTAATTTTTTCCTTAATCTTAAGTTCATTTGAGGTTAATATGAATTATTTACAGTTTATTTCAGAAAGTATTTAATATAAATTTTATTATTGTTACTGTCATTCTATAAAATTTCCAGGACTGAATATCTCCTATTATGGCAGCTTCAGGGACCTGAAACTGTCATCCACCTAGAGATTCACTGCCTTTTCTTGCCATAACATGCTACACCTATTCCCTGTAAACAAAACAAAGCAAAATGTAATGCCTGCTCCCTGCTGGCTCAGTGGAAAAGAGTCCTCCTGCAATGCAGGAGGGGGGTTTGATCCTGGGTCAGGAAGATCCCCTGGAGAAGGAAATGGCAACCCACTCCAGTATTCTTGCATGGGGAATCCCACGGACAGAGGAGCCTGGCAGGCTACAGTCCATAGGGTTGCAAAGAGTCGGACATGACTTAGCAACTAAACAACAACAACAGTTCTGTTGTTGTGTTTCTGTTGGTCTTTTCACTACTAATTCATTCTTGTCTTACTTACATTTGAATAAGCAATTTCAATTCTCGTCTGTAACATTGCTAGATATGCATTTTATTATAATTTTGTTCCTCATGAGCCCAAATCAGTTTTAATCACTTCTCAACTGTTGATACAGCCTCTGGTCAGCAGTCTCATACCCATTCCTCTCCCCATGTCATCAATCTTATATATCATTGCCAAGTTTCTCTTCTAAAAGAAGCTCTTACTGCATCACCTTCCATATCCAAAATATTGAATTAATCTCAATGACTGCTAATTGTATCCATGCATTTCACACTCTGTGCATCATCCCAGAGGTTTCTCACCCTTCTGCTATAATGCTCTAAGCTTCAAACAGTTGTCTGAGCTATCTTGACTTACAAATTTGCTAATGATGTGTCCTTTACCTGGACTGTCCTCTTGCGTGCTATAAAATTCTCCAAATTCTCCAAGCCTATGCATTCATTCTTTGATTCATCTAGCAAAGAGGGACACATTGATGACTAAGATGATCATTTTTCCTATCCTTATGAAGTTCCAGTATGGAGGCAACAAAAGAAATTTTAAAAAGATCTTACATGCAAATGGCTGCAATTGTAAGAGGTGCCAAGATGGAAAAGTTAGTGGTACTATTTTCTAAAAATGAATAAACAAAACAACTGAAAATTTTTGACATTTTGTTTATCCCTTACAACCACAAAGATTAATAAATATTTCATATTTATCACTTTCTGGTCTGCATTATACTTATTTGCAATCTGAACTTATTCTCTTATTTGGGGGATCGTAAGTAACCCCTATTTCTGCTTTATTGACTATGCCAAAGCCTTTGATTGTGTGGATCATAATAAACTGTGGAAAACTCTGAAAGAGATGGGAATACCAGACCACCTGACCTGCCTCTTGAGAAATCTATATGCAGGTCAGGAAACAACAGTTAGAACTGGACATGGAACAACAGACTGGTTCCAAATAGGAAAAGGAGTATGTCAAGGCTGTATATTGTCACCCTGCTTATTTAACTTATATGCAAGGTACATCATGAGAAACACTGGGCTGGAAGAAGCACAAACTGGAATCAAGATTGCTGGGAGAAATATCAATAACCTCAGATATGCAGATGACACCACCCTTATGGCAGAAAATGAAGAGGAACTAAAAAGCCTCTTGATGAAAGTGAAAGAGGAGAGTGAAAAAGCTGGCTTAAAGCTCAACATTCAGAAAACAAAGATCATGGCATCTGGTCCCATCACTTCATGGGAAATAGATGGGGAAACAGTGGAAACAGTGTCAGACTTTATTTTTGGGAGCTCCAAAATCACTGCAGATGGTGACTGCAGCCATGAAATTAAAAGACACTTACTCCTTGGAAGAAAAGTTATGACCAACCTAGATAGCATATTGAAAAGCAGAGACATTACTTTGCCAACAAAGGTCCGTCTAGTCAAGGCTATGGTTTTTCCAATGGTCATGTATGGATGTGAGAGTTGGACTATAAGGAAAGCTGAGAGCCGAAGAATTGATGCTTTTGAACTGTGGTATTGGAGAAGTCTCTTGAGAGTCCCTTGGACTGCAAGGAGATCCAAGCAGTCCATTCTAAAGGAGATCAGCCTTGGGTGTTCTTTGGAAGAAATGATGCTAAAGCTGAAACTCCAATACTTTGGCCACCTCATGCAAAAAGTTGACTCATTGGAAAAGACTCTGATGTTGGGAGGGATTGGGGGCAGGAGGAAAAGGGGATGACAGAGGATGAGTTGGCTGGATGGCATCACCAACTCGATGGATTTGAGTGAACTCCGGGAGATGGTGATGGACAGAGAGGCCTGGAGTGCTGCAATTCATGGGGTCGCAGAGAGTCGGACACGACTGAACGACTGAACTGAACTTAAGTAACTCCCAAAACATCTATTCCTTTCAGATAAGTAATCTAAATCAGTCATTGTCCCTACACTGTACAGTAAGACATAAAAGGGGAGACTACTGGGCTGTTTCCAGGAAAAAATGTCCTCCATCTTAAGAAAGATAACTGTAAGATTCCATAGTATATTTTCCTTCTTCTGGTCACTGATATTCAAGATGTAATGCCTGGAAGTACAGCAGATAATTAGTCATCAGAATGAGTTCAATACAAAAACCAAGGATGACACAATGGTGCAATAAAGGAAGACTGGCTCTTGATGATATCTCCAGGCTGCTGAATGAACCAATTCTGTGGTACCCACAGACAGACCTATCTCAAAACTTTTTATTAAGTGACTTTCAAATTTCCCCTTCTGTTTAAGCCAGCAATTTGCAGGAAATAGTGACATATTACAATACTAGACTGTAAACATGCTGAGAATGGAGACTGGTGTCACATTTTGCTGATAATAGCTGGTCAAAAATAGTAGCTGGGAAAATTAAAGTTGGATTTCAACTAAAATATTTTTCATGTATATTCTATCTCTGTGTGTATATGTGTGTGTGTCCAGGTTGTTAAGGACTACACTATTAGTTTAAAGTCTCAGCTCAATTAGAATGTGTTTCCTGTGATGCTATAACACACAGGTTGAACACCTACGTTGATATAAAAAGACAAAGAGGAAAAGTACTCAACTTTGTTAATCTTATTCTTTAGTAAAGAAAGGATTCATGTCTTGTCTCCATAACAGGCCATAAACACAGTCAAGTAATTTGCAATTTTAAACAAAAAAGGTCTAAGTGTCAGAGAAGTTGAAAATATTGAAAACTCTCCAGAGATGACAAGACATATGAATGCTGGCAAGGCACCAAATCAGAAGAGAGCTACAGGGATACATATGTGATTTTAGTCAACAGCTGGCTTTGGATGAATAGGTTGTTGAGATGAATCTTTTTTACTGTAAATGAAAGTCAGGGAAGAAGGCTTTCTAACAAAGGTCTCATTTCAAGTAATATAAATTACCATATGGCTTATGAACTCAGAGTATAAACCAACAGAACCAGTAACTTATTTCACTATATGAAATGCCCTCAATGGCACCGTTCTAGCTGAGAAATACAGGCATCATCCATTACTCAAAGAAACAAACAGGAGTGACTTTTCAAATGCCAGGTCAGATGAAGAATGTGACTATGCACCATAAAGAATGAGGTAGGCCCAGCTCTCAGCTCAAAAGTTTATGAAATATTTGACCTAAGAGACAACATTAGATGAGAATATAAATGCGATTCAATTTCTGTTGACTCAGGTGTAAATGAAACAGCAGGCTGTCAGAGATTCCGGAGAGCCCTGCCTGCACTCCCTGGGTGCACTACCCTGTACCACCTATGTGCCTTACACATCTTTAACTCCCATCAGGCTCTTTTATTAAGAACACGAGCAAGATTAAACATCATTTGTTATAATATCAGCATTTGACATTTCCCAAGCTTCTTATTCTTAGAATACTCGAACACTGCATTTTGCCTCTTTCCCAGAGCCAGCCTCACTAAAATATCAGAATTCTACAGAGGACCAATATTCTATATACTGGAGTCAAATAAAAATAATAGCCAATGTTTATTAAGTGGGTTCCATGTGCTGGAATTAAACCAAGCACTCAACATACATTATCTCCACGAATACTCATTATGAGACAGTTATTATCATCTCTATTCCCCAGAAGTGGAAATTGGAGATTAGAGAAGTTAATAGCTCTCACACACCGCTAGTAAGAGAATATGTTGCTTTGGAATCCAGGTCTCTGGATTCTATGGCCTTGGCTAAAATGATTTAGCCCTAAGGACACCTCCTCCTCCACCCACCAATGATGGTCAGTAGTAAAGGATCTGCCTGCCGTGCAGGAGACACAGGAGACATAGGTTCGATCCCCAGATGGAGAAGATCCCTTGGAGGGGAAAATGGCAACCTACTCCTAATTCTCTTGCCTGGAAAATTCCATGGACAGAGGAGCCCGGTGCAGGTCAATGGGTCACAAACAAGTAGACATGACTGAACATACAACACATGAATACCCTTACCCTCAACTTCATCCAGATTTACTGAAGCCCTATTTGGAAAAGGGTTTCAGTAAAGCTGTCTGCAATCCTTAGGTTGAGAAGACTTGAGTTCAGTCCTGAGGTTGGGAAGATCCCCTGGAGGATGGCATGGCAACCTACCCCAGTATTCTTGCCTGAAGCATCCTCATGGATAGAGGAGCCTGGTGGGCTACAGTCCATGGGGTCACAAAGAGTCAGACATGACTGAGCAACTAAGCACACATATCTGGAAAAGAGATCACCTGCTTAGCTTACAATGAAGAAACATTGGTGGCTGACAGGACCAAGATTGGTTAGTGAATGTGCTGTCCCAACTGTCCACGTGAGAAATAGCAACAGCCTGAAGGATCAAAGGAAAGGATAAACAGTAGACAAGTTTGGGAGGTAACACAGGCAAGACTTGCTGAATTAGGAGATGTGGAGGAAAGGAAAATTAGGGAAGGCACCGGCTTTCTGTTCTGGGGAAACAGGTAGCCAATATGAGAATTTTAACATAAGAGGGAAGGACTGAGGTGGTTGGGGACAGGAAGCGTAGAGAACCAGATGGACACTGTATTTGACATATTGGCTTTGAGGTTCTGGGCATAACCCTTTAAATATGATCAATATGCAAAAGGACATCAACCCTGAGGTCAGGATAAAAATCCCTCTGTGGTTCAGATGAATTCTCTCATCAGATTTGTGAGGGAGAGTGAAGCTACATTTGGGTGATGTGTCCCTGGCACCTTTTCCATGAGAAAACAGTTCTCCAGAGAGAACAGCGACACCTTCTTATACTTGCTGTTTTTATCTGAAAGGATGAAAGTCAACTAAAGCAGAAGCAAGCTTCAAGTGTTCCTACATGGCCAGAGGCACATAGATGGATGTCGTTTTCCACTCTTAAGGTGTGCACAGTGGTCTCATGCAGAAACACTGCTTGAGGATAATTCCCCATGTCATTCAGGACAGTGTGTCACTGTGACAATGCTGCCTGGAAGTGGGGTGCTCCTCTCCCAAGCATAGAAAAGCTGGAGAACTCAGGAGGAGAAAAAACAATTTTTTCCTTTTTCGCATATATTTTTCAAGAACTACAGAGTGCTTATACATACTCTTGCTGCTCATCTAACTGTATTATAATTATTAGTTTTGTCTGTCTCAGTCATTAATTTGTTAGCTCCACCAGACAAGGCACTGTAACTTTTTAATGGTTGAGTCTGTGGCCGTTACACATAGGCCTCAATAAACATTTGGTGAATGAATGAACTGAGGAGCTTGTTTGCATACAGAGAAGCAGGTCAGATTCTGCTCAGCCTTGGTCTAATTTTAAACTAGAGGAAAGTTCTGTTTAGCTCCCTCACTCTCACTGGCTATCTGCTTTTGTTTGTTGCTACCTTCTTGCTCCTTTCCCACCTCCACCGCTACTCTGTTCCTCTGGCTGCCAAGGCACTGGCCTTGTAATGGCCTCTTTAAAAAAAAAAAAAAATTAGGCAATGGCTATTTCTCTTATTTGCTGCCTCAAGGCTCTGCAGGAAGTCTGCCAAATCACTGAGAGCCAATTCATAGACAGACAATTCTCAAGATAGCAATGTGAAAACAGCCTAACCAGTAAACTGCTGCTGCTGCTGCTGCTGCTAAGTCGCTTCAGTCGTGTCCGACTCTGTGTGACCCCATAGACAGCAGCCCACCAGGCTCCCCCATCCCTGGGATTCTCCAGGCAAGAACACTGGAGTGGGTTGCCATTTCCTTCTCCAATGCATGAAAGTGAAAAGTGAAAGTGAAGTCGCCCAGTCGTATCCAACTCTTCGCAACCCCATGGACTACAGCCCATCAGGCTCCTCCGTCCATGGGATTTTCCAGGCAAGAGTACTGGAGTGGGGATGCAATTGCCTTCTCCAACCAGTAAGCTGCTGCTCCAGTAAGCTAGCTCTCCCTAAAGAGTTAAAGCCCAGTAGTGGTTTTATGGGTGAAAGATTCAGGGAGAACAGAGGAGATGAGCTGTGTTTTGTGATGTTTTGCCTTGGTATTTTTCTTGAGGCTTTTTTTTTTTTTTTTTGAGATTAGTGATATCATTTGACAGTACCTTTTGTCTACTTGTCAATAAAGAAGAAGGAGTTGGCTCAAAGTTTTCCTGTGAAGAAACAGCTGGACAATTCAGATTCTACCTTTGGCCCCACCTAGTATTCCATGCAAATGCATATGTCAGTCTCTAAAAGTTATTTCTGCTCTCTATCCACATGTAAATGATTAGTACCTAAATAAAACACAGTTTTTCTAAGGATATACTGCCTTCAAAACTGCCACTGCACTGATGAGAAATTACAGTGTCACCGACTAAACCATACATGGAACAATGGACTGGTTCCAAACTGGGAAAGGAGTACGTTAAGGCTATATATTGTCACATTGATTATTTAACTTACAGGCAGAGTATGTCATGCAAAATGCCAGGCTTGATGAAGCAAAAGCTGGAATCAAGATTGCTGGGAGAAATATCAATAACCTCAAATATGCAGATGGCAGAAAGCAAAGAGACACTAAAGACCTTCTTGATGAAGGTGAAAGAGGAGAGTGAAAAAGCTGGCTTAAAACTCAGCATTCAAAAAACTAAGATCATGGCATCCAGTCCCATCACTTCATGGCAAATAGGTGGGGAAACAACGGAAACAGTGATAGACTTTATTTTCTGGGCTCTAAAATCACTGCAGATGGTGATTGCAGCAGTGAAATTGAAAGACACTTGCTCTTTGGAAGAAAAGCTATGACCAACCTAGACAGCATATTGAAAAGCAGAGACATTACTTTATTGACAAAGGTCCATCTAGTCAAAGCTATGGTTTTTCCAGTTGTAATACATGGATGTTAGAGTTGGACCATAAAGAAAGCTGAGCACGGAAGAACTGATGCTTTGAACTGTGGTGTTGGAGAAGATTCTTGAGAGTCCCTTGGCCTGCAAGGAGATCCAACAAGTCAGTCCTAAAGGAGATCAATCCTAAGTGTTCACTGGAAGGACTGATGCTGAAGCTGAAGCTCCAATATTTTGGCCATCTGATACAAAGAGCTGACTCATTGGAAAAGACCCTGATGCTGGGAAAGACTGAAGGCAGGAGGAGAAGGGGACGGCAGAGGATGACATGGTTGGAAGTCATAGTTGGAAGTTGGTATCACCAACTTGATGGACATGAGTTTGAACAAGCTCCGGGAGACGGTCATGGACAGAGAGGTCTGGAGTGCTGCAGTCCATGAGGTCACAAAGAGTCGGACATAACTGAGTGACTGAACTGACTGAACTGATGTAGCATTAGGAGGACTACCTTCAGGAAACCATGTATGTCTGTTTCATGTTTCTCCTTCTTCGTAGATTCAGACACATTAATGTCATCAATGTACACATTTTTGGAGTATTTACAGATCACAGATTTAATTCAGTTACATTGATTTAAAATGACAATGAGAATATTTTAAGGGAAAGAAGAATGAGAACCTGAGAAGCTATCATTATTTGGGGACTCTGGATTTTGAGCATATGCAAAGCATTTCTATACAATTTTTCACCAATCTTAATCTAGTCAGTCAACCTTCAGAAGAAAATAGAATATCATATACATTGATATGTAAAGCTAGGAAGCAAACTGTACTTTTTACTCATTAGATGTTTATTTCCACTTTTTATAATCTTCTTAATATAAAACTGATTATAATTAAGTTTTGTTTCTATCCAGATAATTATATGATATAAACAAAAACTATATCTATAGTGAGCTAAATTTTTAAAATTTTAAAATAAAAATAGACTAATTGAATCCAACATCATAATTAAAGCTTATATTGATTAAAAGTTCATCATGTATAAAATGGCTAAGCACCAAAAAATAAGTTACTTACTAATGATAAATGTCATTCATTGTTTGTTTTGAGTTAGTTGGAAGCACTGATGTTGAATTAAATCACTAGATAGTGAAGAATGAGAACTTGCCCCTTTTCTTACTAATCAGATAGAGAGATGGAAAGATAGAGGCAGAGTTATTTCTATGATAAATTTTACACCACAGACTCCGTATATTTGGGGGATGTGTGTTGGATATGTATACTGGAGAGACTGTGTGTGTGTGTATGAGTGTGTGTGTGTACATGAAGCCAGAGACAGTTCGGAGCAGTAGTTCACAGTTAGACTGTGGAGTCAGACTGTAGATGCAATGGTTGGTAGTCCCAGCTTCACTGTCTCCTAGCTACATAACTTTGAGAAGGAGCCTGACCTCTCAGCAAACCTTGTCTTTATGTGGGATTTTAAGAGAATTTCATGGACATGTTGGAATTAAATGAAGACTTAAACAGGAAGTCTTGGAACAGTGCCTGGTTCACAGTTTTATCTTTTAGTGATTACCATTATGATATTCTTCTAACTTCTCTGTCGTAAATTTTCCTAAAAATATTGGGTCAAATACAGTGTTCAGACAGCTTTTTCATATATGTGTGTTTGAAAATAACACACTGCTAATAACTTTATGGATGACTTTGGTAAAATAACCTGTCTGTTGTGTTATTTCTATATTAAATATTTCTATATTTTAAAAGGGTTACTATGCTGCCTGCTAACACTAGAGGAGGAGTTAATGAATGATTAATCAATCAGGCTGAAATTTCTAAGAAAGAGGATGACATAATATTATTACAGTATCTCAGGTTTTTTGTTTTTTTTTTGCCTTTATGTGTTACTTTGCATTCATTTCAAAGCAAGCCAACAACAAAACTGCTAAATCAGAGTTTCTTTTGAGAGAGTTCTTTTTTAAAAGTGTGTGGGATAGAATCAGTTGAAAGCAGCAAAAAAAAAACAAAAAACAAAACCAGGATGGTATAAAGGCAGAGGAAGTAGATTCATCTAATAGGAAGAAAAGCCAGAAAAAAGCAACACTCAAATGGTAAACTGCTTTCCTTCAAATCTATTTCTTTTCATGCTCAGTAGGAAAGGAGTTTTCCAGGTTATTATTACATCAATCAGTTCAGTTACTCAGTTGTGTCTGACTCTTTGTGGCCCTGTGGACTGCAGCATGCCAGGCCTCCCTGTCCATGACCAACTCCTGGAATTTACTCAGACTCGTGCCCATTGAGTTGGTGAAGCCATCCAAGCATCTCATCCTCTGTGGTCCCCTTCTCCTCCCACCTTCAGTCTTTCCCAGCATTTCAAATGAGTCAGCTTACATATGTACATATAAAATTAGGACTCTGATTTTGCCCCAGTTTTAAAATATCTGCTCTTAATTTATTATGGTGATATATAAAGGATATACAAAGATGAGGTCTTTTTCATTTGGAATCTAGTGAATCCCCTGTGAAATTTTATGTTTTAAATAAATCTTCATCATCTGCCTCTTCTATTGTCATTTGCTTCTTCATTTACTGTTTGGATGAGTCAATCCAAACATTAAATATCTGTGTATTTGTGGGTGAACACTGACCATTAGGAAAACCATAGTTAAACAACTAGGGGGGATGGGAGACGTCTCTTTGTCACAATATACCAGACTAGATGGACTAGAAAACCTGAAACTTCTCTAAATTGTACATTCAGATTTGCTCAAAAAGAAAAGGGACTATCCAGGTGCCAGAAACAGAAAAGTAAGCCAACACGAGCTGGCACAGAAACAAACCCTTTGCAAGATGACTGTCTAAGTAATCAAGTGGTTTGGGGCTTGGCGCCCACAGAGATCACAGATAATGAGGTAGCGACACCTGCATCAAAGCAGGATCTGAGAAGAGCTGAATCTCTGCAAAGAGGCAGGCAAGAAAAAAATAACCATCTCCTTAAAAGTAGGAGACAGGGACATGCTTCTGAAGCACAGGTCAAGGGAAACAAAGTGGTCTTTTTGGTAACTTTTAAAACACTTTACCTGGGTTTGGGATTTAAACATATAGCATCTGAACACCACGGTTGTCCCAAACGAGGGAACTATAAAAGCCTATCTAAACGTGGGGCTTTCCTTGTGGCTCAGATGGTAAAGAATCTTTCTGCAATACGGGAGGCTGGGGTTCGATCCCTGGGTCAGGACGATCCCCTGGAGACAGGAAGGGCTACACACTCCAGTATTCTTGCCTGGAGAATCCCATGGATAGAGAAGCCTAGCAGGCAACAGTCCACAGGGTCACAAAGAGTTGGACACGACTGAAGTGACTTAGCAGATGTCTAGCAGTGAGCTAGTGATAGCACAGAAGCCTCTGGAAAAAATAGAGGCCAGTCAGATCGTAGCAGATTTTAAAGATTTAGATGACTTTATCATAAAAAAGTGACAAGATACATAAAGAAACAAACCAGTAAAACTGGGAGCACAGAGCACACCAGCAGGATTAGAAACCCGAACACTTGATGTTAATAACAGAAGATAAATGGTGAGGGACTTCACCCTAAGGTTCAGTAGTTAAGACTATGTTCCCAACGCAGGGTGCACAGGTTTAATCTGTGGACTTTCATGCACTGGAGAAGGAAATGGCAACCCACTCCAGTTTTCTTGCCTGGAGAATCCCAGGGACGGGGGACCCTGGTGGGCTGCCGTCTATGGGGTCACACAGAGTTGGACACAACTGAAGTGACTTAGCAGCAGCAGCAGAGGAACTAAGATCCCTCACATCATGAGAACAACCAAAATAAAAATAAATAAAATTCTAAAAGGTAAATTATGAAATAAACACATTTAAAGTTACTAAATAATTAAAAATAAACATACAATAAGATAATGTATATAAATGTAAATAAGCTTATAAAAAATTAAATATCAAATTAAACACAGTTAATGAGGAAAACCCCAATACATTGGCAACCAGGTGCAAAGAGCTGATTCATCGGAAAAGATCCTGATGCTGGGAAAGATTGAGGACCAGAGGAGAAGGGGGTGAGAGAGGATGAGATAGTTAAATAGCAACATTGAGTCAATGGACATGAATTTGAGCAAACTTCAGGAGATAGCAGAGGACAGAGGAACCTGGAGGGCTGCAGTCCATAGCGTCACAAGGAGTCAGACACACATTAGCAATGAAATAGCAGCAATGAGGAAAACAGTTAACTAGAGAAATACACAAAGGAACAAAACAGAAAAATGTAAAGATTTTTAAAATATTAAAAGTTTAAGAGATGTAGATGAGAGAATAGGAAGGAACAAGGTGTAATAAAAATTCTGAGAGAGAGAGAGGGAGGGAAGGAGACAATATAAATGAAAATAAAGAAAATGAGAATAAATGAGTATTTAAAGGAAGAATGGCTGAGAGTTTTACAGAATTGCTGAAAAACACAAATCCTTTGACAGAGGGGGAAATGAGATGTGAATGTGATTTGAAAATAAAATGCAAATCTGAGTCATCATAATGAAATGACCAATGACCAAAGAATACAGAAGATCTTAAAAACAGAGAGAAAAAGACAGATTAACTTCTAAAGAATCAAAGTTATGCAGACAGCTGATTTTAGACTGTTCAAATGCCATAGTCGAAACCAGAAGATAATGGATTAATATTATTAAAAGGCTGATTGGAAGTAACTATTTTTCGTAGAATGTTATGCCCAGTAAATGATCTAACATGAAGGAAAAAAACAAATATTCTTCAAAGCAAAAACTATCAGTTTCTTGTACCAGATGTTCTTAAGAACTAGAGGACATATTTTAGGAATATGCAAACTGACCCCAAAAGAACTGAGATGCAATGGTAAGTGAAGGTATCAGGAAGCATCAGAAAATATAAATAAGCATTGTCAGTATAACAGAGTAACAATAATAACGACCTCTTTAGGGCAAATAAACCATAATGGATCTAAACTATTGAACAATAAAGTAGTGAGCAGAATTAAAACAGAAGTTCCTTTTGTTGGTCAAGAAGCTTATAGAAACTCTGCTAGGCATGCTAAATTTGCATTTTAGAAACATATATTGCATAAAGCAAGCATGCATGTAAAAAAGTAAATGTAGTTTCTAAAGACAGGGAGGCCTGGCATGCTGCTATTCATGGGGGTTGCAAAGAGTCGGACATGACTGAGCAACTGAACTGAACTGAACTGAACTGAAAGAGCAAGAAAACAAGTGTGGACTTCAAACAAGTTGAAGGAATTCAACAATGAAAGTCAGGTTCTTGCTTTTAAGATGCTTACTGTTGGTTGGGAAAGACACAGATATAACTTCACAAACCAAAAGATAAAAATCTGCTTTATTCTAGAGAAATCCAATCTCTTTTGCCTACACTTTAAGTCCTTTCCCCTTTACAGCCTTAGGCAGGTAAAGAGTCCAATAAACTTACATGCTTCCTAGACTTTAAAAGGCACAAGTTCTGGGCTTTGCCAAAAGCACATAACAGAAACGATCTATTATTCAACATATGCGGAGAGAGTTCTAACAAGTGTCTGCAAACTTGCCAATACATGTGCTTTATATTAAGTCCACCCCACTCAGTCTCACTTATACTTAAAAAACAACCAGAAAGTAAAATAAATGTAACCAGAAAAATGTTTACATGGTTCCCATGCATACTGTTTTCAGAAAGAAAGATATGCCTCTTTGTTCCCTTGCTGTCAGCACAACAGTCTCTGAAGGCAAAAAAACATGAAGTGAAAACAGGAGGGCTGCGAATAAAAAACAAAGCATCCAGGCCTGACGTTCAGCCTTCTAGGGAACAATCCATCTTCGTGTGTAAGGAACACAAATTCACAAAAAGACAACAGAACAACTGAAGAAATGATTATAAGGTCCATGTTGCTGCTAAAAGAGGATATATAACCAGCAGAATCAGGGCAACAGAAAGGTGCTATAGTTAAGAAATATAATTGTACTAAGAGTAGATCAAGAGATATTGTTTTAAACAACAACAAAGCCCACTTACAGTTCTTTTATTTCTTTTAAGAGAGGGACTAAAAAGTAAAAAATGGATTTGTGAGCTTTTGACAAATCTGTCTTTAACAATAAGTCATTGAGCCCATAAGAACTGGACTGAGATGCTTTTAAGCATCAGGATGTGTGCCATTCAGAACATTCTTGGGGAGGAATAACTTGGAGATACATCAGAGCAAAATGCTACCTTTTGTAAAAGCAGCGGTATGTCTCTTTATGTTAAGCCAGCACTACATTTAAATAATCTATAATCCTTCCCAAAGTTCAGGAATGAAAAATGATGCTCTCAGGAACATTATTTTTAAAGGGTACTGTGATGGGGCATCATGCTTTTCTCCATCTGCTCATTATAATTGATAATGTACATCAAACACTATTATAATGTATTAGTTACAAGTCATATTTTAGACCTGTACTATTTGCAGTCCCAACTTACTACATGATGTTAAAAGACTCTTACAAGATGATAGTAATGAAACCACTTAGGAGCCCAGCTATGATATCTAATATAGATCTACAAAACTCATCAGTCAGCACTTATTAAATATCTATTTCAAAGAAAAAGTGCCGAGTATTAGGATCACACGTGGATTACGTGTTCAGGAAAACTGGGTACTAGGTCCACATCAGACACGTTAAAGCTACTTGACTTGGGCTTAACCCTTGTATGTCTCTGTTGTCTTATCCACAAAATGGGGGAGATGATAAGTGAATGATTGCATATCTCATAAAGGAGAAATAAGTTGAAAATCAGGAGATAGAACATAGCGAAACTGGGTAATGACTATAATACAGTATTATGAATGAGCTATACCAGCAGCAGGTAGTGCCCAGGGTGCAGGTAGTAGGCTACCTGTGTAGATATTCCTCTATACATGAAATAATACCACGATGCAACTTCCATTTAAACATTTTCATTTGAAGAGACATCTAATTTCTAATTTCTTTCTAAAGTCCAATACTCCATTTATCACTAAAAAGGGAAATTATAGCTGAACAGAATTTTAAATAAATAACACTTTCTACTTTATTGCCAATTTATTTTTTATGTTAAATGTAAAAACTCATGTTTTATCATTTATTCATTAAATTATGGAAAGCAGACAAACATAAAAATTACAATGGATTATAAACTTCTGAATTTGATTTTTAGTCTGCCTTATCACAACCCACTCCAGTATTCTTGCCTGGAGAATCCCAGGGACAAAGGAGCCTAGTGGGCTGCTGTCTATGGGATCGCACAGAGTCGGACACGACTGAAGTGACTTAGCAGTATCACAAAAGTATGGTCCAAGACATTAAATTTCTAGGCCATGATCCAGTTTGTCTCTAACTAACAGCATTATTAAGAAATAATTTACATAAGATAAAATTTACCATTTAAGTGGAGAATTCTTTTAGCAAATGATCTTTAGTAAATTTATAGATTTGTGCAACCATCACCATAAATGTCCATTGCCCCCCAAAAATCTCTCATGATCCTTTGTAATCAATCCCTATTATAACCCCTAGTCCCAGGTCACCAATACGCTACTATCCTATTCTATTACTTTGCTTTTTATGGGTATTTCATATAAGTAAAATCATACACTATGTGGTCTTTTCTATCTGCCTTCTTTTACTTAGCATACTTTTTTACTTAGCATTTCTTTTTCTTAGCATTCCTCAGAAAAGGAGTTTGTTCATTTTTACTGCTCAATAATATTCTATTAAATGCATAGTTCATGTTTTGTTTATCTAATATCAGTTGATGAACATCTGAATTATTTCCATTTTGGGCTATTCTGAGTAGTGCTGCCTTGGACATCATAATCCAGTTTTATGGATATGTGTATGTGTGTATACATACACACACATACACACATAGTGCTTACTCAGCCTTGGGGAAACTGGTTCTCAGATACACAAACCACAAATTTAGACTTTCCAGGTGCTCCATTGTTCTAAAGTTTCCAGGTGAAGAGAGAGAGAATTTGTAAAGTGGTTAAGAGCACAGATTCTAGAGTCTGGTTCCTTGGGGTCTGTAAACCAATTCGACTTCATATATTCTAAATTAGGTGGGTTCTTCATTAACTTCCTTGGTTTCCTTCACTGTAGAATGGGGATAATGACGGTGGCTCCGTTATGAGTTTATAGTGAGACTGTGAGTCACTCCATTGTGTGTGACTCTTTGTGGCCCCATGGACCCCATCACCAGGCTCCTATGTCCAGGGGATTCTCCAGGCAAGAACACTGGAGTGGGTAGCCATTCCCTTCTCCAGGGGATCTTTCCAACCCAGGTCTCCTGCATTGTGGGCAGATTCTTGACCATCTGAACCACCAAGGAAGCCCTTATAGTAAAGATAAGATGATGCAAAAGACACCTAGCAAAGTGCTTACTAGATGTTAACTATTATAATTAAAATTGTGCACTAAATCATCATTAAATAGTTTTTTATTTCCCTGGTGGCTCAGATAGTAAAGCATCTGCCTGCAATGCAGGAGACCTGAGTTCGATCCCTGGGTCAGGAAGATCACCTGGAGAAAGAAATGGCAACCCACTCTAGTACTTTTGCCTAGAAAACTCCATGGATGGAGGAGCCTGGAGTCACAAACAGTCGGACAAGACTGAGTGACTTCACTTTCACTCCTGCTGTTAAAACAAAATGTTTATAAGATTTTTGAATCTATTTTCCCACTCAACCAGTCAATCTTAAAGGAAATCAGTCCTGAATATTCACTGGAAGGACTGATGCTGAAACTGAAGCTCCAATACTATGGGCACTTGATGCGACGAGCTGATTCATTAGAAAATACCCTGATACTGGGAAATATTGAAGGCAGGAGGAGGGGATGACAGAGGATGAGACGGTTGGATGGCATCACCAACTCGATGGACATGAGTTTGGGCAAGCCCCGGGAGATGGTAATGGACAGGGAAGCCTGGTATGCTGCAGTCCATCGGGTCACAAAGAGTTGGACACGACTGAATAACTGAACAATGTCAACAACACTTTCCCACTAAGAGATGCAACTCTTATTTCTGATTAATACAGTATAATTATCAAGCACAGACACTGCCCGTTTTTATATGAAGTATAGGAAAATACCTATTTTCCTGTCTGGCCATTGCCATATAGTCATTGGATAGGGAATATTATCTAATGACCTCTTGCTTCAAGATCTCCTGCTGGATTCAGAGGAAATGTAGCAGAGTTAGATTTACCACAGAGAAACCACTCTTCCCGCTCTCACACACTCTTGACTCTAACATTAGACTCAGGAGAGAAGGAAGAGAATAAAAAATAAATGGCTTAGGATGGAAGGACACATGTACACCCATGGCCGATTCATGTCGATGTATGACAAAAACCACCATAATATTGTAAAGTAATTAGCCTCCAATTAAAATTAATAATTAAAAATAAATAGAAAAGGCAATGGAATGGCTTCTTCAGCTTAATTTAATTATTTAACAATATATAGTGCATATTATGGGCCAGGAACAGTTCTGAATTTGTTAAAAATAGTAACTCCTTTCATCTTCATAACCACCTATTAAATAGCATCTATTAACCTCAATTTTGGATAAGATAATCAAGGCACAGAAAAGCTGAGTAATTTAACCAGGGTCACACAGCTTGTAAATATAAAGTGGAGTTTCAAACCAAGCAACCTGGGTGTAGTGTTTGGTTTACACCACTATGCTTTGCTACTCCTTTTGCTAGAAGACAGAAATATCTGACTGAAGTGCATGCATTCCCAGAAAAGACAAGTAGAAGCACAATCAGTTTTGTTTGGCACATAGACCCATTTCCTTCAATCAGACTATTTGGCTTATGAGATAGCATATTAAAAAGCAGAGACATTACTCTGCCAACAAAGGTCCATCTAGTCAAGGCTATGGTTTTTCCAGTGGTCATGTATGGATGTGAGAGTTGGACTATGAAGAAAGCTGAGCACTGAAGAATTCATGGTTTTGAACTGTGGTGTTAGAGAAGACTCTTGAGAGTCCCTTGGACTGCAAGGAGGTCCAACCAGTCCATGCTAAAGGAGATCAGTCCTGGATGTTCACTGGAAGGACTGATGCTGAGGCTGAAACTCCAATACTTTGGCCACCTCATGCGAAGAGTTGATTCATTGGAAAAGACCCTGATGCTGGGAGGGATTGGGGACAGGAGGAGAAGGGGACAACAGAGGAAGAGATGGCTGGATGGCATCACCAAGTCGATGGACATGAGTTTGGGTGAACTCCAGGAGTTGGTGATGGACAGCGAGGCCTGGTGTGCTGCGATTCATGGGGTCGCAGAGTCGGACACGACCAAACGAATGAACTGAACCGAACTGAAGCCACAGGGAAAAGCTTCTTGCAAAGATAAGTGAAACAAGGTAAGTTATATTCCACTTTCAGTTTCATTTTAAACTCTCATCCATTTTATGTAAACATAATGCTGAAAAAGTCAAGCTTTTCAAGTTCACAGAAGAGATTCTTTAAACATTAGAAAGGCTCCCTAAGCTGACCATATGAACGTACTCTTTGTAATCAATCATTCTCACTGTGAATTGACAGAGTAGTACACCCTCTGTGAGAAAACATCCCCAATTTTTAAAACTCTAGCGTGATTTATATCATTCTTGGAAGATCATTGTTCATATAAACATTTTAAACTCTTTATACAATTATTAGGTACATACTTGTGAAAGAGAAACCTACAGATAAATGAAATGCAGCTATAGTAATATTTTAAAGGCTTTTTAAAGTTCTCATGGATATAAACTAAATTTGTTCAATGCAGCCTTTATTAAACTATTACAATAATGGAATCTGCTTTTTTCCCTCCATAATAGCTTTTTTACCTATACTGACTGGAAAATGCTAAGAATTGCTCCAGTCATCCAGGCAATCCAAAACATGTTAATGCAATCATTTCCTATTCTTCTGATGAAATCTTATTCCAATACAACCTCTGAGATCTGAGTTATGAGAAAGATGACAGTTAATAACATGTCATGGCAATGCCAAAGAATGCTCAAACTACTGCACAATTGCACTCATCTCACACGCTAGTAAAGTAATGCTCAAAATTCTCCAAGCCAGGCTTCAGCAATATGTGAACCGTGAACTTCCTGATGTTCAAGCTGGTTTTAGAAAAGGCAGAGGAACCAGAGATCAAATTGACAACATCCGCTGGATCATGGAAAAAGCAAGAGAGTTCCAGAAAAACATCTATTTCTGCTTTATTGACTATGCCAAAGCCTTTGACTGTGTAGATCACAATAAACTGTGGAAAATTCTGAGAGAGATGGGAATACCAGACCACCTGATCTGCCTCTTGAGAAATCTGTATGCAGGTCAGGAAGCAACAGTTAGAACTGGTCATGGAACAACAGACTGGTTCCAAATAGGAAAAGGAGTACGTCAAGGCTGCATATTGTCACCCTGTTTATTTAACTTATATGCAGAGTACATCATGAGAAATGCTGGACTGGAAGAAACACAAGTTGGAATCAAGATTGCTGGGAGAACTATCAATAACCTCAGATATGCAGATGACACCACCCTTATGGCAGAAAGTAAAGGGGAACTAAAAAGCCTCTTGATGAAAGTGAAAGTGGAGAGTGAAAAAGTTGGCTTAAAGCTCAACATTCAGAAAACGAAGATCATGGCATCTGGTCCCATCACTACATGGGAAATAGATGGGGAAACAGTGGAAACAGTGTCAGACTTTATTTTTCTGGGCTCCAAAATCACTGCAGATGGTGACTGCAGCCATGAAATTAAAAGACGCTTACTCCTTGGAAGAAAAGTCATGACCAACCTAGATAGCATATTCAAAAGCAGAGACATTACTTTGCCAACAAAGGTTCGCTTAGTCAAGGCTATGGTCTTTCCTGTGGTCATGTATGGATGTGAGAGCTGGACTGTGAAGAAGGCTGAGCGCCGAAGAATTGATGCTTTTGAACTGTGGTGTTGGAGAAGACTCTTGAAAGTCCCTTGGACTGCAAGGAGATTCAACCAGTACATTCTGAAGGAGATCAGCCCTGGGATTTCTTTGGAAGGAATGATGCTAAAGCTGAAACTCCAGTATTTTGGCCACCTCATGCGAAGAGTTGACTCATTGGAGAAGACTCTGATGCTGGGAGGGATTGGGGGCAAGAGGAGAAGGACACGACAGAGGATGAGATGGCTGGATGGCATCACTAACTCAATGGATGTGAGTCTGAGTGACCTCCGGGAATTGGTGATGGACAGGGAGGCCTGGTGTGTTGCAATTCATGGGGTCGCAAAGAGTCGGACACGACTGAGTGACTGATCTGATCTTATTAATAAGTAATGACAGCATTAATAAGTGTCAGGAAGATAATAAATAGAATAACATTTATTAGTATTATTATGGGCTTATCATGCCCCAAACATTATGTTCTACATTTTTATCTTATGAGATGCTCAAAATAACTCCAAAAGCAAGTATTAATTTGTTAATTCTCATTTTACAAAGAAGAACTAAGTAACATACCAGAGCACACAAATATTAAGAGGTGCGGCTGGGCTTCAGATTTATGCATTCGAAACCCAGAATTCATATTTCAGCAGTTATACTCAACTGTCCTCCACAGGGTCCCAGGCAATCATTTCACTTACACGTGTAGAATCCCTAATAGTAGGAACAAACTAGGAAATAAATATTACATAAACCTACCAAGCAAAAACTAGGAAGGCAGATATGATTTATTCATCACAATGTGTTTATGTTAACTCTTTATACTTTTATTATTCTAATACCTTTTCACTTTCGTTTGTCTCTTCTTCTCTTTAGTAAGTAGTATGATGAATAGAACTTTTTTCTTTCTTCCCTGTCCTAAACTAACTGCAGGGACAGCACATTTTCAAATGGTGATATATTCTGTAAATACTTCAAAACAACAAAATGGATCTGCAAACACTACTTCATATTACTTTTCATTTTTCTATCAAAGGATCATTCATACATTAATATCTCATTCTAAGATATAAATGTGTTGTTTGTGAGCAAGCAGTATATTTTTTTAAACTGTTTTCTTCCTATTGCATACTTTTCAAAGTGCTAACATTAAGTTTCTGCAAATCAAATTCTATTTTGACATACAGCCTTTTAAGTGCCAAAAAGGAAATCATGCAAGAAGCACTAGATTTAAAGACTACAAAAGTTGTGAAAATATGGAATGCCAAGTTCTAAGAAATGCACATTTTTCATGCTTTGTTCTAAGAAGACAGAATCAGAGTAGCATGTAAGACATTTCTTCAGCTCTCTGTAGCTACTGTATTTCTTTTTAACATCTTTAAAGCATCTGAAGATGCAAAAAAGAAGAACAAATGGATCTATAGAGAGTTTTCTTTTTTTTTTTCTTTCACTACATAATTATTGTGCCATGATTTTTCTAGATGTCAAGAATCCAGTAATGAAAAGGACAGACAAGTCCACTGCCCTGAAGCTTCCTTACATTTGACAGGCAGGAGTCAACAAATAAGAAAGCAAATGCGTAATAAGATCTTACAGAGTAGTAAGTGCTGTGGAGAAAATCAAAGATAGCATTATGAAAGACAGCAGGGTGCAGAGGAGGGAGTGAGAAGTAGGCACACAGTCAGCCAGAGCCCAGGCTGGGTGGTCGGCAAAAGAGCCTTTGAAAAACATAACATAGAAACTGATGCTAAAAAGAAGAGAAGCAGCCAGCTATGTGCATGCTAATTGCAGAGGCCCAGAAGAGGGAATGAACTTGGGCAGCCCAAGGAACCCAAAGAATAGCTTGTGATGTAGAGTGCCAGGCAGGGGCACCAGACTCTAACAGAAGATGACTTCTGGGCTCAGAATAGATCACAGTGGATGGATCACAAGGTAAACAGCCAAGGTCAAGAGAGTGAAGGAACTCTCAAAGAAATGGGGAGCCACACAAGTATTTTATGTGAGATGACACAACCTTTTACATTTCAAAAATTATACTTGTGCTGCTCTCAGGATAACAAATTATTGGAGGGCAAGGGAAGAAGCGAGATCTGGTTAGAAATTTGTATGAAGGCAGTCTAATGAAAAGATGAAGATAGCTTAAATGAGCATAGTGGAGATGGTGCAAAGAAGGATTTAAAATGTACTTTGGAGGTAGACTTGATTAAACTTTCTGAAAGAATGGACATGAGGAGTGAATGAAAGGGAGGAAGCAAAAGTGATGCCAAGAGTTCTGGCCCAGCAACTGGTTAGATAATAGAAGAAATTATGATATAGAAGAAACCAAACAAGAAAGTTCTGGGTCTGAGTATTGATTCTTAAGTTTTGCTTTTGATATCTAAGTGCCTGTTAAATAGCCAATGAAGATGATTGAGTGGGTTCAGGGAAAAGTTTAGAGCAAGAGATAAAAACTTGGCAGTCATTCACATATACTTGGTGTTTCAATCTATGGGACCAGATGAAATCATCATGGAGTTGGTGGTGGGGAGGAAGAGGACAGGATAGGAGGGGAAATAAAAGTGTGAGAGAAACAGAAAGAGTGGGGAGAGAGAGAGAGGAGACCATGCATCTGCAAGTAAGCACGGATGGATAAACAAATCCTCAAACTAAACATCTGGGCAATGTAACATTTAGATGTTAAGGAAGCAAGGATTCAGACAAAAACACTAAGGAGGAAGAGCCATTGAGGTAGAGGGGAAATGTAAATTCACCTCTTCCATGCATAGATCCTTGACAGATAACCTTCTAACAACTGCAACCAAAAAGCACTTTCTGGCATTTTTCACCTATAGCATTGCTCCTAGAACTACTTATTTGCTGGCTAAGGTTGGATGTAAACAATACTTTTATAGAATAATTTCCACAGTGTTTTAACAACAAAATCAAGCAACACCATCTTATAAGCACAGGCCCCTGCAGGTTATCAATCCCTGTGCATATCTAGGGGAAAACTGCAACAGAACCATGAACCTGACCTTCCTGTTTCACCACTGCACCTGCTGGCCTTGCTGTTACTGTGTTCCATCATTTTTCACTCTTATCACATTCAAGGCCATATCTTGTGATGAATAAATTTAAGATAAGTTTCATTTCCTGTTTCTTTCTGGATGAGCACAATCTTGTAAAAGTTCTCATAGGTATTTCTCCTATTCTTTCATTTTGCTAACAAAATCAGAAGACTTTGCCATGGCTTGCTAATCCCCTGTGTATTCCTTCAGCAGAATTCCAATGATTATTAATACTTATTTTAGTTTCTGAGCCACATCGATTTTAATCATCATCCTTGTTTCATAAACTCAATTAATTACTTTGTATGCTCTCTGATTTACCTCCAACTCACTTGTCTTATCTTGTTTATTTTTTGACTCTTTTGGTAGACTCTGAACATATCAAGGGCAGAACTGTCTCTTATTAATCGTCACATCTCTTTTTTCTAGCATGGTGCCCAGTACTAAATGCATGTGCAATTAATGTGGAATGAATGGATGAATTAAATAATCTACTAGATTAGTTCAAACTGTTCTCTATAGAGTTTGACAAAAATGATTAAGATGTAAAAAGACTGCTTTATTATATTTTAAATAAGACCCTTAGGAAAAACTTTCCTGTTGCTGAGATTCATCAGTCCCCCAAATTTTCCTACCTTCCTTCTATTTGGATATGTAATTTTCATTATTATGCTAGCATAAGTACAAGCAATATTGAGTGACAACTGCTACTCAATTGACTTTTTTTTTTCTTTTTATCTTCAGGAACTAGCAGTGTGTTTAAACTCAACAGCAACATTAAATGTTGGATTTTCTCATTTGCTCAATGTAGCAAAAATTCTTTTATTTTAAAATTCAAAGTACCTACAATTATTATGGAAAGACACTACAAATTTTATATTAGTATTTTACTAGTCAACTTTATAATTACTTCAACAGTGATTTCACCATTTTTAATCAACTAAACTCTGCTGAAACTGTTAAATATTAGAAATGAATATTTTTATAGAAACTTTATGAAGTTTGAGAGGTTCTATGACAGTGTGACAAGTACACCAGATGTCCAGAGGCTGCGAATACTTCACTAAAATGAGACAAATATTGTTTCAATGTAGATTATCAGGATTTTATTTCAATTAAAAAATGCTGAGCCTACAGTGCCCTGCTTTTTCTGTAAAATTTATGTCAACAGAATACACAGAAGCTAAATCCTGAATTCTCTGGTCCATTTAGTCAGCTGAAACTCTTGGGAACTCCAATTAAATAAATGACTTGCAGAATATTAACAAGTAAATTAACATTAGAGATAGAATTTGAAAAATCTCCATTTCTGTTCTTATATCTTCACCATGTAATTTGTTCTTCAATTTGTCACATAGTGATATGGTGAATTCACATGACTTATAAAGAATAAAGGGAAAATAAAAGCAGAAATTATACATATTTCTTCATAGATCTTGTCTATCAGTATAGACATAGCCAGATTTTTTAAATCTCTTTATCCTGGTTTAGTCAACAACTTCTCCTTACTTTCCTTCAGTATATTTTTACATTTATATAATGCTCTATATGTTCTAATTTGGTTACCTTTAAAGTAGGATTTCATTAAGAAGTTAAGTATAGCTAAATTCCAAATAGCATTGCCTCTTGTTTTCTAATTAGGGCACATAAAGAAAAAGACTTAATGCATGACACAGATCCTAACTGTTAAAAACAGTATGATTGCTACAATCTCACAAATGAAAATAGTTTACTAAGTTCTTGAAGTCACTGTATAGGAATGTAGCAAGGTTATTTAATAGGCTTTCAAGTACAAAACCAATATCACTCAGAGGAATTAATTTTAAATAGAGTATTCCCAAATGATAAATGCATATAAGTGTTTAAAGAAAAACAGTAACTGTAAACATGTCAATATATACGCAGTATTTGACATTATCCAGCCATCTTTTATTTTTGGTTTTAGATAGAATAAATTCACTCTTCTAATTAAATAACTGACTGATCACAACCATCTCTCAGATTTATCTAGATGTGGAAAAATTTAGTTTCATATTTAAATGATAAGTAGAGTCCTATATAGATAGAAATCATGAAATTAAATTATTGCTCCAGAAGCATCAGTGGTTAATGATGCTTTAATATGGGTTGCTGCTAAGTCACTTCAGTCGTGTCCGACTCCGCGTGACCCCATAGATGTCAGCCCACCAGGCTCTCCTGCCCCTGGGATTCTCCAGGCAAGAAAACTGGAGTGGGTTGCCATTTCCTTCTCCAATGCATGAAAGCGAAAAAGTGAAAGTGAAGTCGCTCAGTCGTGTCCGACTCTTAGCGACCCCATGGACTGCAGCCCACCAGGCTCCTCCATCCATGGGATTTTCCAGGCAAGAGTACTGGAGTGGGGTGCCATTGCCTTCTCCTAATATGGGTTAATACACCCATAATCTTTCATATATAAAAACCAGACACCAATGAAACCTTTATTGTCAGCCTTTTATGGTAGGAAACAGAAAACTGCAACGGAAGAATATTTCTGACTACATGTTTTCATTTTAGGAATATAAAGCTAGTAAAGGTAATAGTCGTTCTTATGGTCATATATCGGGGAAGGCAATGGCACCCCACCCCAGTACTTTTGCCTGGAAAATCCCATGGATGGAGGAGCCTGGTAGGCTCCAATCCATGGGGTCGCTAAGAGTCGGACACGACTGAGCGACTTCACTTTCACTTTTCACTTTCATGCATTGGAGAAGGAAATGGCAACCCACCAGTGTTCTTGCCTGGAGAATCCCAGGGACAGGGGAGCCTGGTGAGCTTCCGTCTATGGGGTCGCACAGAGTCGGACACGACTGAAGCGACTTAGCAGCAGCAGCAGCATGGTCATATATGGTGAAGGCAGGACTATCCCTAAATTGTTAATGAGTCTTATGTACGCCCAAAATCAACTTTCTTTAAAAAAATGAGCATTAATTCAATATTTGATCATAAATAATATCATTTATATAATCTTGTTTTTATTTTCATGGTGAAACTTACTACTTTCCTATAGTTAATAAATATAATTATCAAAATTTAAACTAGTTTTGTTCATAGAAAACATGGATGTTTTAACATGAACTTGTTAATCCTGATACCTTAAAAGTTAAATTTTGCAATTTGAAAAACACCATAAATGTTCCTCAGAATATTTTAAAAATGTTACAAAGAAAACATTGCTGAATTTCATGATACTATTATATATATTTTCCTCTACGGAATTTCAATATAAAACATAGACTAAAAATATGACAATTTCTATGGTGATGATTAGTGTGTGACTGTTAATTGTGTTACTATGGTTGTTACTTAATAACTTTAATATTCAAAGAGATCTAACTGGTAATTGTATCTTGTGTGTATATTTCAAATAACAAATGATACCATGGACTTGCATGTTCCTTAGAAATGCAATTATGTGTTGTCTAAATTCCTGTAAACATCATGGCAAAGCAGTGCTGACCTTCTGGGGCATTTCCTGGTGTCCTGTTCTCACTGTCTGTCTGCAGCACTGTTTCCCTGTTTCATCATGTGGGGAGGTGGGAGTAGCTAGTGGAGCTTCTGTTAAAAAAATTAGAGAACTTTTAAAAATAATGTATTTACTTTAGACTTTCTAAAACACACTGAACTGAACAGGTACAGGAGATGATGAAGTGGGGAGTGGGGGATTGATTAGTCAATATGAAAGCATAGGCTGTACTGATGAACACATGAATGGAAGAGAAGAGTTAACATATGAAGCGTGTACATGGAGGAAATGCACATGAAGGACTAAATAATGTGAACGAAAACATTAGAACCATGGGACAGATCAGTCAATCAATCAAAACTTCAAGAACATTCCCTGAGAATCTCTTCTTTCTGAATATAGAACACCAGATTAGAGCAAGTCACTAGCAACTTTCTTTAGATTAACACATTCATTAATCAATACTGTTTTAGTATTGGTGCCCAACATATTATTAACATAGACAAATGAGGACCACCTCTGGAAACAGTAATCAGAAGGGACATGTGCTTAGTTGCTCAGTTATGTCCAACTTTTTGCAACCCCATGGACTGTATTCCAACATGTCCTCTGTCCACGGGATTGTCCAGGCAAGAATACTGGAGTGAGGTGCCACGTCCTCCTCCAGAGGATCTTCCTGACCCAGGGATTGAACCTGAGTCTTCTGTACCTCCTGCACTGCAGTTGAATTCTTTACCCACTGAGCCACTGAAGAAACCCCTATCAGAGAGATGGGGCAGTCAACCATGTCACAAAAGCCGATATAAATACTCCCAAGTAGTGTGGTGGTACAGAGGAGCCTTTGAAAATGAGAGAGCTATCCTGAAATATCTGAAGGGATGACTTGTCTCACAAAACCTAGGCTTGTTGTATGAGGTGCCAATGGACTGAACCAACCTCTGAGAAACATACTCCAGGTCATGGGAACCAAAGATGGCACTACACCTGAGTGACTGATCTGGTTACAACAGAGGCAGAGTGGTCTCTTGGCAGTGACACTGTCAGGACTCCAAGTATCAGAGGGCAGTGAGGACAGAGTCCTATGGCCTGAGAGGTCTAAGTACTGAGCCCATGTGCATGAGTTACAGTCAGTCCCCAAGTGTGCAGTCCCTCATTCCTGCCTTAAGGCTTTGGTAACATGTTCCCCAAACACTGCAGTTGCTATACTTAAGGACATGGGTTTCAGTCATCCACTTTGCAAAAGCATTCATGTATTCTCTCACTGCTTAAAGAGCACTATGCTTGGTCAGTACTAGGAATGCTGAGATGAATGAGAAAGACCCCTCCCTCAAGTAGCTCAAAAGAACCAGCTTGGGGCCATGTTGAGGAAAGGCACATGTTTCTCAGCTTCCTTCTGTTTCCCATGCTATTACCAGTTTTCTTCATCAATAAGATCTTTGAAAATTTAGTAGAGGAAAAGCAAAAGTATACACATAAATAAGCTCAAGGTATTTAATATCATCAATCATCCATTTATAAGGAAGGTCAATTCATGACATACTCACTGAGCACCAATTATATGTCAGGAGAACTTCTAGTTGCTGGTAAAAAAAAAAAAAAAAAAGAAAAACAAAAACACCTGCCCACATTTTTATTATATATGCACAGATTAGAAGAAACATTTTTGTTAATAATGAATTAAAAAGTTTGGAAGCAAAAGACTTAAAATTAATTTAAAAACCTAATGAATAGTATTATACAAGCACTATTTGTTACTTAGTATTGAAAAATTTTATGATCCAAATATTTAACAAAGTTAACAGTCAAAAAATAAGGAGAGCAATCAAATGTTCCAACCACATTTCACATTAAATCTACATGAATACCTTTAACAGTGTTGTCAAAAATCACATTCATAAAGTTATAATGCTGCAGTGGAAAAGCAAAGAAAAGATTTCTGTCCTTTATTGAGCCAATCTTTGCATGAAATGTTCCCTTAGTATCTCTAATTTTCTTGAAGAGATGTCTGCTGCTGCTGCTGCTGCTAAGTCGCTTCAGTCGTGTCTGACTCTGTGCGACCCCATAGATGGAAGCTCACCAGGCTCCCCCGTCCCTGGGATTCTCCAGGCAAGAACACTGGAGTGGGTTGCCATTTCCTTCTCCAATGCATGAAAGTGAAAAATGAAAGTGAAGTCACTCAGTCGTGTTCGACTCTTAGCGACCCCATGGACTGGAGCCTACCAGGCTCCTCCATCCATGGGATTTTCCAGGCAAAAGTACTGGGGTGGGGTGCCAAGAGATGTCTAGTCTTTCCCATTCTGTTGGTTTCCTCTATTTCTTTGCATTGATCGCTAAGGAAGGCTTTCTTATCTTTCCTTGCTATTCTTTGGAACTCTTCATTCAGATGTTTATGTCTTTCCTTTTCTCCTTTGTTTTTCACTTGTCTTCTTTTCACAGCTATTTGTAAGGCCTCACCAGACAGCCATTTTGCTTTTTTGCATTTCTTTTCCATGGGGATGGTCTTGATCCCTGTCTCCTGTACAATGTCATGAACCTCATTCCATAGTTCATCAGGCACTCTATCTATCAGATCTAGTCCCTTAAATCTATTTCTCACTTACACTGTATATCATAAGGAATTTGATTTAGGTCATACATGAATGGTCTAGTGGTTTTCCCTACTTTCTTCAATTTCAGTCTGAATTTGGCAATAAGGAGTTCATGGTCTGAGCCACAGTCAGCTCCTGGTTGTTTTTGCTGACTGTATAGAGCTTCATCATCTTTGGCTGCAAAGAATATAATCAATCTGATTTCGGTGTTGACCATCTGGTAATGTCCATGTATAGAGTCTTCTCCTGTGTTGTTGGAAGAGGGTGTTTGCTATGACCAGTGTGTTCTCTTGGCAAAACTCTATTAGCCTTTGCCATGCTTCATTCCGTATTCCAAGGCCAAATTTGCCTGTTACCTCAGGTGTTTCTTGAGTTCCTACTTTTGCATTCCAGTCCCCTATAATGAAAAGGACATCTTTTTTGGGTGTTAGTTCTAAAAGGTCTTATAGGTCTTCATAGAACTGTTCAACTTCAGCTTCTTCAGCATTATTGGTTGGGGCATAGACTTGAATTACTGTGATATTGAATGGTTTGCCTTGGAAACGAACAGAGATCATTCTGTCTTTCTTGAGATTGCATCCAAGTACTGCATTTCCAACTTTTTTGTAGACCATGATAGTTCCTCCATTTCTTCTAAGGGATTCCTGCCCGCAGTAGTAGATATAATGGTCATCTGAGTTAAATTCACCCATTCCAGTCCATTTTAGTTCACTGCTTCCTTCACGACCAAGATAATCACGATGGTGTGATCACTGACCTAGAGCCAGACATCCTGGAATGTGAAGTCAATTGGGCCTTAGAAAGCATCACTACAAACAAAGCTAGTGGAGGTGATGGAATTCCAGTTGAGCTATTCCAAATCTTGAAAGATGATGCTTTGAAAGGGCTGCACTCAATATGCCAGCAAATTTGGAAAACTCAGCAGTGGCCACAGGACTGGAAAAGGTCAGTTTTCATTTGAATCTCAAAGAAAGGCAATGCCAAAGAATGCTCAAACTACCGCACAATTGTACTCATCTCACACACTAGTAAAGTAATGCTCAAAATTCTCCAAGCCAGGCTTCAGCAATATGTGAACTGTGAATTTCCAGCTGTTCAAGATGGTTTTAGAAAAGGCAAAGGAACCAGAGATCAAATTGCCAACATCCACTGGATCATGGAAAAAGCAAGAGAGTTCCAGAAAAACATCTATTTCTGCTTTATTGACTAGGCCAAAGCCTTTGACTGTGTGGGTCACAATAAACTGTGGAAAATTCTGAAGAGATGGGAATACCAAACCACCTGACCTGCCTCTTGAGAAATCTGTATGCAGGTCAGGAAGCAACAGTTAGAACTGGACATGGAACAACAGACTGGTTCCAAATAAGAAAAGGACTACGTCAAGGCTGTATATTGTCACCCTGCTTATTTAACTTCCATGCAGAGTACATCACGAGAAATGCTGGACTGGAAGAAACACAAGCTGGAATCAAGATTGCTGGGAGAAATATCAATAACCTCAGATATGCAGATGACACGACCCTTATGGCAGAAAGTGAAGGGGAACTAAAAAGCTTCTTGATGAAAGTGAAAGTGGAGAGTGAAAAAGTTGGCTTAAAGCTCAACATTCAGAAAACGAAGATCATGTCGTCCGGTCCAATCACTTCATGGGAAACAGTGGAAACAGTGTCAGACTTTATTTTTCTGGGCTCCAAAATCACTGCAGATGGTGACTGCAGCCATGAAATTGAAAGACGCTTATTCCTTGGAAGGAAAGTAATGACCAACCTAGATAGCATATTCAAAAGCAGAGACATTATTTTGCCAACAAAGGTCCATCTAGTCAAGGCTATGGTTTTTCCAGTGGTCATGTATGCATGTGAGAGTTGGACTGTGAAGAAAGCTGAGTGCTGAAGAATTGATGCTTCTGAACAGTGGTGTTAGAGAAGACTCTTAAGAGTCCCTTGGACTGCAAGGAGATCCAACCAGTCCATTCTAAAGGTGATCAGTCCTGGGTGTTCTTTGGAAGGAATGATGCTAAAGTTGAAACTCCAATACTTCAGCCACCTCATGCCAAGAGTTGACTCATTGGAAAAGACTCTGATGCTGGGAGGGATTGGGGGCAGGAAGAGAAGGGGATGACAGAGGATGAGATGGCTGGATGGCATCACCGACTCAATGGATATGAGTTTGGGTGAACTCCAGGAGTTGGTGATAGACAGGGAGGCCTGGCGTGCTACAGCTCATGGGGTTGCAAAGACTCAGACACGACTGAGCGACTGAACTGAACTGAACTGAACTGATATATTCTTTCTCACAGTGAAGTGCCAAAATCTAAGTGTGCTGCCAGAATTCCCCAGCTTCATAATTGCCACCACTGTTTCCATTTTGACAGTATAGATTCTGTCTTGCTATTTGGCAAAGACTGTTTGGCTTTGCATAGTGGAAAAATCTATTACTAAACCACTCCAGCCATAACTTGTGGTCTTATTCAACAACAGAGCCCTTTTATCAAACACAAGCTAAATGAGTCCTTCGTTCATTTCCCTCATGTATTTTAGACACAGTCTCGGACTAGACTAACAGCAAAATGAAAAAGATTTGAAAATTATCTGTTAAATACTGAAGTAAATCATTAAGCTATATTTCAATTATCCAGAGTATCATTACCCAATCTAGAAGGAAAATGTCTAAACTTTATACTTGGAATCACTATCGGGAAATAACAGAAGATGATGTGAATTTGTTAGAGGACAGAGTACCAAACTTGAATTCTTGACCAATGTGCATTTATGTTTTTCGCGTTCACAGAATTAATCAATGTCCACAGTCTGTTTTGATAACTCTGCCTTGAGTATTTGCTTATCCTTCCAACAAAATGGAGAAATGCCCAAAGGATGAGAACTGAATGTTGAACAGGTTACTCCTGAATCATTATGGGTTTTACACTGAACGTGTCACATTATCATGTCTCCCTTATGATCACTATCATATGCATTTGTACAATGTGTCACGTGCACAGGGTCACAAGTCTGGTTACAGAAGAAAAGATGTCTCTGTATGAAACCATCAGATTTATCTAGGAATCGAACATACACCTATAACCCACAATCTACAAATATCTATCAACTGAATCCCTGTGGATGAGTACTCTGCGAAGGAAAGCATCATTCAAATTCTAGTCAGTATACAACTGGCTGCACTCAAAGTTCCTCTAGGGAAGCGATAAACTTACTCATTTTCATAGCATCAGAATCTAAGAATCAAAGGAGATTTGTTTATTGGCTGAACAAACTTAATTAAATCTCACCTCTTAGGCTAAGTAGCAGAGAGCTATTGATTCTTAGCCCAGATTTCTTAAATAAATCATGTGTTTGGATATAAAGACTTAAAATGCTGGGTTCTGTTCCATTTTTAACAACTATCACTTAAATGATTCATTATTGCCTTAAAGAAAAAGTATTTATTAAGTACAGCATATAACTATGGTGTTGGAATTGCACCAAGAACTCCAGAAAAGCTGACAATATAAATGTTTTTTTTAAAGCTGAATTTAATTCAGTAATAGATCATACATATAAATTGATCATATGAATTAAATAAAATGTTCACATTTTGGATTACGCTTATTTATTTTGTCCTAAATGAAAGGTAAAATGCATAGTCTAAGTAATGTTCATGTAAATAAGTTGGGAATATCACAGGGAGATTTAAATCATGAAATTTGGTATTATACTTATAGTATTATGGGGGAAAATAAAACCAAAGCATGACCTTTCACAGGACAATTTAAGATAAATATCCAAGATTCAAGAGAAAATAAAATAGAAAAAAAAATTGTAAAATTTAAATCATTTTCAGCATAAGTGCTATCAGAAAGATAAAATCCAACCATCAGATCAGATCAGATCAGTTGCTCAGTTGTGTCCGACTCTTCGCGACCCCATGAATCGCAGCATGCCAGGCCTCCCTGTCTATTACCAACTCCCGGAGGTCACTCAGACTCACACCCATCGAGTCAGTGATGCCATCCAGCCATCTCATCCTCATGTTGTCCCCTTCTCCTCCTGCCCCCAATCTCTCCCAGCATCAGAGTCTTCTCCAATGAGTCAACTCTTTGCATGAGGTGGTCAAAGTAGTAGAGTTTCAGCTTCAGCATCATTCCTTCCAAAGAAATCCCACTATACAATCTAATATTTCTCATTTACAAAATACCAACACTAACTTTAATTGCGCATTTTATGATTATTCAGTAAATCAGCAAATAAACAATAAAATATGATCCTTGTTTTAAAATTCATGCTTAATTAGTAGATTTCCTTCACTGTATTCAGACATCAGTTCAGTTGCTGAGTTGTGTCTGATTCTTTTGAGACCCCATGGACTGCAGCTCACCAGGCTTTCCTGTCCATCACAAACTCCCAAAGCTTGCTCAAACTCATGTCCATCAAGTTGGTGATACCATCCAACCATCTCATCCTCTGTCGTCCCCTTCTCTTGCCTTCATTCTTTACCAGCATCAGGGTCTTTTCCAATGAGTCAGTTCTTCACATCAGGTGGCCAATGTATTAGAATTTTAGCCTTAGCATCAGTCTTTCCAGTGAATAATCAGGACTGATTTCCTTTAGGATTGACTGGTTTGATCTCCTTGCAGTCCAACAGACTCTCAAGGGTCTTCTCCAATACCACAGTTGAAAAGCATCAATTCTTCGACATTCAGCTTTCTTTACAGTCCAACTCTCACATCCATAAATGATTACTGGAAAAACCATATCTTTGACTAGATGGACCTTTATCAGCAAAGTAATGTCTCTGCTTTTTAATATGCTGTCTAGGTTTAATATGCTGACCCAGACTTGCTTGTGAGTGTCCAGGAGTCTCCAGCAGAGCTGTAGGTCAGTACTATTCAGACATGGGCAAGATGTATTATACCCATGCTCCATGTGTAACTTCATGGGTAAATAACAGCATTATATGTCCTTCGGTCTCTGCCAACATGCTCACTGGATGCTTTTCCCATATCTTCACAAAATATGTACAATGCTCATATATTTTCCTTTTATAAGAATTTAGTTTCAGTTTCAGAAAATAGTACAGAGTAAACTTTAATCTATAACTTAAATAAAATGAAAATGTAAGTTCTGTAACTTTTCAGGATCAAATATGATCATGTCACCTCAGTATTCAATTAAATACTTACATGCATTCATACTCACACTAAAAAAGAATTGGATTGTGTGGAAGTAATAGTATATGCATATTTTACTAAATAATGCAATACAAAATTGCATTTATTATAAGCATTTTAGAGCACAAAATTATATATTTTTAAAATAATATGTATGTATTCAAATGTTTTTGTTTGCTTTAAAGTATATATATGAACTGTAGTTAATAACATCTCAAAACTAAAATCTCATGTTGCCACTTCAAATATTCAGGTTTAAATAAAGGAAGAGTACAGCTTTGAAAAATAATATTTCAAGGCAGTTTAATTTTGAACCAGTTACCTTTGTAGTGAAGGAAATTTATTCATTTGGCCCTAGCAAACAGATGGACAGTGATGGAGGAAACCAAACTCTACCACAAATCTACACATTAAATGGGAAGAAACTGCTTTACCAGCTGTCTTTGCAGCTTGGCTGTTCAAGGTGCTAAAATGGGCCTGTAACACATGCCCACACACATCTGGGATTAGATTGTACAAATACACCTGAGGGTAAATGTCCTTATTTATGGAATTTGAGCAAAGCAGAGGCCAGGCTTCAATACCCAAAGACACTAGGTCTTCGTGGGGCCTGAGATTTGGAAAGCTAAGTACAATGTGAAAATGTAATTCTGAGACTTTAATAACAGAACTGAAACTGTGGAAGTTTCTCCCAGTTTAAACAATTATTCTAGGAATAGTCCCGGGAAATAGGAAAGAAAGTGAAGATTTCCAGATAATAAAAATGAGGAATTTTTTATTACTCTGTTTTTTAGTCATATGAGTAATGTAGCAAAAATATCCAATAGGTATATATCCAATACCTATATCTAATTTCAAATAAAACATTTTTAAATAACTTTGAGTATTTCAGATTTCACCTGGAGAAAAGAAAATGATTTCATAAGATATACATCGCTTTGAGCCATACTATATCTATCTATATTTATTTCTCAAATATGAAAGGCAAAACTTCAGCAATTTTAGAAAAAAATTATGTAATTATAAGATTAGGAAGGTTTATTCAAGGGTTTTAAACTGTATTTGTGATATTTTATTACACTTCTATAAAATTTTAAACTAGATACACTAAGTGTCTAGGCTTTTCAGCATAATCAGGCTCTAGTTTAATGAAAACCATGCATCCTCACTTCAAGTGTTTTAACTTCACCCTCAGGCAGGTATACAGAGCTCACACTCTTACCACAGCATTCAAATAAACTAGAGTTTACTGTATCTAGTAAGAGACAAGAAACTTTCCCCCAAATCTCCAGCAGATGCCTTCTCGTATCTCATGAACATAAATCAAGACTACAGCTTTAATCAGTCACAGTGGTCAACGGATTAAAAAAAAAATAACAAGACATCAAAAAGGGGGTATCAGGTAAATCTATTATGTGACAGGTAAAGAAATAGATAAAAGTACAAGTCATGAGACTTTTCTGTATTTCAATGGCTAATTCAAAGCAAAGCCAAGTAATTGCTGACACTTCAGAACAAAGTCATCCTTAACACAGAAGAAACCTCTTAAGTTTTCACAATAGCTACCAACCTTTGACCTTGCTATGAGTATCTCAACTTAAAAAGGGTACTCATAAAATATTACATGTTGATAGAAAATACATTTTAATGATGGAAACACTGAGTTAAGTTGCAAAGGTAAATTCTCTGAATTAGGACTACTGTTGAGATAAAACAATACTGTGTTATGCTTAGTCGCTCAGTCGTGTCTGACTCTTTGTAACCCCATAGACTGGAGCCCACCAGGCTCCTCTGTCGTTGGGGATTTTCCAGACAAGAATGCTGGAGTGGGTTGCCATGCCCTCCTCCAGGGGATCTTCCCAACCCAGGGACTGAACCCAGGTCTCTCGCATTGCATGCAAATTCTTTACTGCCTGAACCACCAGGGGAGCTCTAAAGTGATATTAGAGATCTAGAACACTTTATTTATATGAAAGATAAACACTAATTGGTGAAAGAAAAAGATTCTTAAAGGGAAATATTAAATTCATATTAGGACACTTTGAGAATAAAGTGATTTCTTACATTACTAATTTAAAAAGGAAATCACAAATATAGTAGCTATCTTAGGTTTTTGTAACTATTCAAGAGTTTAATTTTTAAAATTATTAATTTAATTTAATTATCTCATGCTATTCCAGAAAACAGAGTAAGACATTTTTAGAAGTTAGCATTTATCACTGAGCCTATGGAACATTACACAGAAAACATATTAATAAAATATCAATAATATAACAAAATATGCCTACATGCCCTATAAAATAATAATAATTATCATGAATCCAAAGTTATTATTAGCTAAGATATATACTGTCTCATTTAAACAATAATTTATGGTCTACCAAGGGTGAGTCACTAAAAGAGTGGGCAACAAAGAAAAAGGCAAGATATATAATGTGTAAACTAGTTGTGTTTCTAATTATTTTTGAAGCAATCATTGCAAAAGATTATGGTTCCATCATTTGCTAAAAGCCTGTTTCCCTAAAGTCACAATATAAAAAATTATTATTTATTATGATTCAGACACTTTATATAATGTATTGGTTGATGTAATATATGTCAAAACAAAATAAAATAAAACAAAACATAACAAACTGGCTGGTCCTGAACACAGCATTTTACAATTCGGTCATGTCAATTGTCAATTTAGTCAAGAATATTTACTAAGCATCCGCTGTGTTCTAAGAGTTATTTTGCACTTCACTCCCCAGGTATACAAGTATTTTTTCATTTTAGTAAGTATTTTGATTTGAAATTTATATTTGAAAGAGAGTGCTTTAGAAGCAGCATATAGATGTCAAATGAGGTAAGTGTGTTACCCAAATTTATAGAAGAGGGGAATGATATCTCCATTAGTATGTATGCTAAAACTATAACATAATATAACGCCTTGGTTATAGTAGTTTATCTTTTGAGACATTTTGATGATGAAAGTGATAGACGTCCAAAATACCATATAAAGATTCAAGCTATCGTACTGCATAAGGCAAAAAACTCTGATAGCAATCTTAGGATTCCTTTTTCTCTTAAGCACATCAAATGGAAACATAAGCTACTCTTGCAAAACTGTTTTAGCATGTCTCTTAAAGAGGACACCATTCTAAAACTTTTATTTTTCTTGTTTTTTTTAAAGAATCAAGATAATTCATTCAAAACACTTTTTATACAATTTGCAATGGTATTAATCTGTATGAGTTTACTATTTTAAAATAAAAATACTATTATTAGACTGGTATTGAAATAGTTTGGAATACTATTAGATTAAATCTAAAGAATACAAAATACATATAACCAGTGAGGATCATAGAAGCTTTCTTCATGGTCTACTACTATGTATCAGAACTGTGATGAATAATTATGACTATATATACATATATACTCATTTTTATTCATAGTAATAATAATACCTAATCTTAACTGAATGGTCATTATGAGACATGGACTTGAACTTATAGTCAAGATCTTGTTCTACCTTCACCAAACAATTCACAATTTCGCCTTCTCCATTTTACAGTTACATAAACTGGAACCTGGGGAGGTGGCAGATCTAGAAGAAGCTACATACTGATATGAACTCAGATACGTTTGACCTCAAATTCACCCCCAAACAGTTCAAGCATCAATTTCAGCTGTTGAGAATTCTAGGTATATTAGTTACCTCTCAAAAGTTTGAATATCTCTGAAAAAAGTAAAATTTTATAAAACTTTAACACTGAATCAGTCACTGCAAAATGAGCATAAAAGTATTATAAATAATTACAGAATTAGGATAAAAGAAAACATTGGGTTTCTTCTGATCCTCTGGTGGATCAGAGGTTAAAGCATCTGCCTGCAATGCGGGAGACCTAGGTTCGATCCCTGGGTTGGGAAGATCCTCTGGAGAAGGCAATGGCACCCAACTCCAGTATTCTTGCCTGGAGAATTCCATGGACGGAGGAGCCTGGTAGGCTACAGTCCATGGGATCGCAAAGAGTCGGGCATGACTGAGCGACTTCACTTTCACTGACAAGTTACTTGAGGTAAATGGGAAGATGAGGCAAACCCCTCTCCAGCCATTCACTATTTCCTAGTAAAAAAGTTAAGTATCCCATTTAGTTCAGGACAGAAAAAGAGCAGATGGATAGAGTAACATAGGCATAAACTGCCATAGGCATTTAGAAGCAAGAGAAGAGAGCAAAGGAGCAAAATCAAGAAACTGCCAGATCCCAAAGGATCCAAGTGGGGAGAGGCTGGGACATGAGGGCTTGCTCAGGTAACAGAATATTTGACAATGAGATTCATTGTTTGTTTATATTGTATTGAGAGGAAAACATTCTTACAGTCAAGTGTTTTCTCAAAATCATGACTTAGAATATGGAGCAAAAATAATAGCTGAAAGGAGGATGGGAGAGAAGGTATCTCTTAAAAATGTACTCAAAGGGTAGATATTGTTTTCTAATCACAAATAAAAATAATAAGTAAAAAGGGCAAGAGGAAACTTTTGGAGGTGATGGATATGTTTATGGCATTGATTGTGATACTAATTTCAAGTATATGATACAAACATATACTTATCTCCAAAGTCATTAAGTTGTATACATTAAATATATATGCATATCTTTTTCTAAGTCAATCATGTTTCAATAAAGTGATTACAAAGTACTAGCTGATGATCCTAGATAAGAAATTAAATAAATCAACTACAAATCACAGAAACAGTTTTGAGTAGAGAAGGAGGACATGATTATTATCATATGGATAAAAGGGAAAACTATTATTAGCTTAAAGGTATCTTTTAGTAGGCAAATTAAGAACCCAATCCCGTTTCACTTGTTACCATTTGGCCAGTTAGTTTAAGGATCACCACCCTAAATCCATAGCCTCAGACTAAACCAGTATAAATGGCAATAAAATTTGTATTGTGCTGGACATGCCTATGGTCAACAAAAGAGTCCGAAATGCAGTACTTGGATGCAATCTCAAAAACGACAGAATGATCTCTGTTCGTTTCCAAGGCAAACCATTCAATGTCACAGTAATCCAAGTCTATGCCCCAACCAGTAATGCTGAAGAAGCTGAAGTTGAACAGTTCTATGAAGACCTACAAGACCTTTTAGAACTAACACCCAAAAAAGATGTCCTTTTCATTATAGGGGACTGGAATGCAAAAGTAGGAAGTCAAGAAACACCTGGAGTAACAGGCAAATTTGGCCTTGGAATACGGAATGAAGCAGGGCAAAGACTATTAGAGTTTTGCCAAGAAAATGCACTGGTCATAGCAAATACCCTCTTCCAACAACACAAGAGAAGACTTTATACATGGACATCACCAGATGGTCAACACCGAAATCAGATCGATTATATTCTTTGCAGCCAAAGATGGAGAAGCTCTATCCAATCAGCAAAAACAAGACCAGGAGCTGACTGTGGCTCAGACCATGAACTCCTTATTGCCAAATTCAGACTGAAATTGAAGAAAGTAGGGAAAACCACTAGACCATTCATGTATGACCTAAATCAAATCCCTTATGATTATACAGTGGAAGTGAGAAATAGATTTAAGGGCCTAGATCTGATAGACAGAGTGCCTGATGAACTATGGAATGAGGTTCGTGACATTGTACAGGAGACAGGGATCAAGACCATCCCCATGGAAAAGAAATGCAAAAAAGCAAAATGGCTGTCTGGGGAGGCCTTGCAAATAGCTGCAAAAAGAAGAGAAGTGAAAAGCAAAGGAGAAAAGGAAAGATATAAACATCTGAATGCAGAGTTCCAAAGAATAGCAAGAAGAGATAAGAAAGCCTTCTTCAGCGATCAATGCAAAGAAATAGAGGAAAACAACAGAATGGGAAAGACTAAGGATCTAGTCAAGAAAATCAGAGATACCAAAGGAACATTTCATGCAAAGATGGGCTCGATAAAGGACAGAAATGGTGTGGACCTAACGGAAGCAGAAGATATTAAGAAGAGGTGGCAAGAATACACAGAAGAACTGTACAAAAAAGAGCTTCACGACCCAGATAATCATGATGGTGTGATCACTGACCTAGAGCCAGACATCCTGGAATGTGAAGTCAAGTGGGCCTTAGAAAGCATCACTACAAACAAAGCTAGTGGAGGTGATGGAATTCCAGTGGAGCTATTCCAAATCCTGAAAGATGATGCTGTGAAAGTGCTGCACTCAATATGCCAGCAAATTTGGAAAACTCAGCAGTGGCCACAAGATTGGAAAAGGTCAGTTTTCATCCCAATCCCAAAGAAAGGCAATGCCAAAGAGTGCTCAAACTACCTCACAATTGCACTCATCTCACACGCTAGTAAAGTAATGCTCAAAATTCTCCAAGCCAGGCTTCAGCAATATGTGAACTGTGAACTTCCTGATGTGCAAGCTGGATTTAGAAAAGGCAGAGGAACCAGAGATCAAATTGCCAACATCCGCTTGGATTATCGAAAAAGCAAGAGAGTTCCAGAAAAACATCTATTTCTGCTTTATTGACTATGCCAAAGCCTTTGACTGTGTAGATCACAATAAACTATGGAAAATTCTGAGAGAGATGGGAATACCAGACCACCTGATCTGCCTCTTGAGAAATCTGTATGCAGGTCAGGAAGCAACAGTTAGAACTGGTCATGGAACAACAGACTGGTTCCAAATAGGAAAAGGAGTACGTCAAGGCTGTATATTGTCACCATGTTTATTTAACTTATATGCAGAGTACATCATGAGAAATGCTGGACTGGAGGAAACACAAGCTGGAATCAAGATTGCCGGGAGAAATATCAATAACCTCAGATATGCAGATGACACCACCCTTATGGCAGAAAGTGAAGAGGAACTCAAAAGCCTCTTGATGAAAGTGAAAGTGGAGAGTGAAAAGGTTGGCTTAAAGCTCAACACTCAGAAAACGAAGATCATGGCATCTGGTCCCATCACTACATGGGAAATAGATGGAGAAATAGTGGAAACAGTGTCAGACTTTATTTTTCTGGGCTCCAAAATCACTGCAGATGGTGACTGCAGCCATGAAATTAAAAGACTCTTACTCCTTGGAAGGAAGGTTATGACCAACCTAGATAGCATATTCAAAAGCAGAGACATCACTTTGCCAACAAAGGTTCGCCTAGTCAAGGCTATGGTCTTTCCTGTGGTCATGTATGGATGTGAGAGCTGGACTGTGAAGAAAGCTGAGCGCCGAAGAATAGATGCTTTTGAGCTGTGGTGTTGGAGAAGACTCTTGAGAGTCCCTTGGACTGCAAGGAGATCCAACCGGTCCATTCTGAAGGAGATCAGCCCTGGGATTTCTTTGGAAGGAATGATGCTCAAGCTGAAACTCCAGTATTTTGGCCACCTCATGCGAAGAGTTGACTCATTGGAGAAGACTCTGATGCTGGGAGGGATTGAGGGCAGGAGGAGAAGGGGACGACAGAGGATGAGATGGCTGGATGGCATCACTGACTCGATGAATGTGAGTCTGAGTGACCTCCGAGAGCTGGTGATGGATAGGGAGGCCTGGCGTGCTGCGGTTCATGGGGTCGCAAAGAGTTGGACACGACTGAGCGACTGATCTGATCTGATCTGGACATGCCTATATTTTGAAAACTTATGGATATTTTCCTTAGAATAGGCTACATTACATTCAACTGATAAGGGGAAAATAGAGATGGGAAAGAGAGTAGCATCTGCAAAGGTGAGAAAGTTGGAGCTAATAACCAACATTCAGAAAATCAGGCATGTTCCTGGTCAGTTGGAACATACATTTTTTGAAGCATAAGATACATTTCAGAAAGTGTCTTTAGTAAAGAGCCTTGCAAAATTAGACAAACAAGCTTACTTTTTATTCTTTATTAAAATACAAAGCTTAGTTATTTATTCCATAATAACCCTATGAAGTGGGTTTTGCTATTATCCATAATTTATAGAGGATAAAATTGAAGCCGAGAAAGGCTAAACAGTTTAAGGTTACATTGCTAGGAAATGGCAAAGCCAAGATTCTAATCCAGGATGTTTACTGGGACTCTCTCTTTAGCAAAATAACATTATTAGAACTGGGTTTTAGTATAAATAACATACGGATCCTATGTTAGACATAGAGGAAAGGACTAGATTGTCCAAATATTTTCTAAAAGAGCAAAATAAAGGAGAGCAAAAGATAAATATCCCAATATTTAGGCTGAGAGTTGCTTAACATATTACATTCAAGATAATTTTGCACATATCAATTTAAAATGTATTTCTGTATTTCATTTCATCTTAGAGAGTAAACTTCAAGAGAACAGGACTACCAGAACTGAAGGTAATGTGTTAACATGTACCTGAAACACAGATGCTCATCTTGAAATACAAACCTGAACTGTAGCGGAAATTCTCGATGAAATGTAAATAATTGGGAAGACAAACAAAAATTAAGCTTTATTTTCAACCAAAGAGAAACACCCGGTCAGTTCTCCATTTTCTGAAACTAGCAAAATGTTCTTAAGACTGTTATGTACTGATGTGTGCTGCTGTCTACTGACTTAAAATTTAAATAGTAAAAAATTAGACCTTCTTCAATAAGCCATCAAGCACAGGAGTGGAATTGACTTATCTGTCTTCTTATTCAGCATTGCAGAGTCCATTGATTGTTAAGCTGTTTCAACAATTGAATTTTTCATTTTTCCCTGGGGGAAAGGTAAACACATTGTTGTTTTATTTTAGAGAATACTTTTAAGAGACTGAGGACAACAGTAGGTCAATATGGTGGGGTGGAAAGGCTAGGAGCTTGGATTCCCCCAGGACATGTTTCAATCCCACTCTGCCCACATCATGATGGAAATGACCTCTGCTTCACAGATCTCCCTCTTTACCAGGGCACTTCCATCCTGTAGTGAAATTACCCATTCTCATGTCTCTTTTGTTTGGTAGATACAGTATAGGACAGAGGGGACCTTGTTCATTTTTATACTTGCAGCATACAATGGTTGGTCCATAACAGATACTTAATGTCAAGTTAGATCTATAACCCAGTCAGGATAACCTTTGAAACTTGCAACAAATTCCTGGAATGCCTGGGTTAAATGCCTAAATTGATTACAGCAGCTAGGCCAATGGGTCTGAGTATCCTCCCTAATATTAGGCAACTCATGGATGGCCTCCAGACAGAGTGCCCAGTACTTCAGAGGTAGTTTCCATCTGAACAACAAATAACATCATTCTGATATAATCCACCAATCTCCAGAGTTGTCTTTGTGCCAGGCAACTAATCTTTAGCCTTGACAGTTCAACATGTCCAAATGTCATGAGATTTACAAACAACTGCAATGCCATTCTTGATAGTTATTTCATCTTTGACACAATTATTTTATTTTTTAGATCTGCTTCCAGTCATGCGCCATGAAGTTAATTCCTATTTTCTCAGAACAAATACTCACCAAAATGTATAGGCTAAAGAAAAACAAAAATAAAGTCTCCTCTTGTGAGTTGGCCTAGTCCCTGTCATGCTTAATAAAGTATCTTCTGGAGACAAGTGTGACTCATTGCTTCCTACCTGGCTTGCCAGGCCCTGGCAAGTTTTAGAACCCTCAGATGGAATGGCAGATTGTATTTTCTAAGCATGGTGATACATACACATACACGAACACATATCCCTTCCTGCACACTTCAATAAAAATGTGATGGCAATTCTCCAGTGAAATGTGAGGTCTAGGGTCTCTCTGTCTTCAAACTGGGTGGACTTTAGTAACTATCTTAATCAATAATATGTAGGGGATGTGGTCTCAATGATTTCCGAGGCTAGGTAATAAAAAGCAAAAGGACCTCAGACTAGATCACCCTCTGACTTAAGACACTTGCTCTAGGAACCCAGCCACCATGTTGTAAGGAATCTCAGGCTAAATGAAGCGGTCCTAGGTAGGCATACCAACAACAGCTATAGCAGGCTCCCAGGGCCAACTCTGTGCGTGGATGAGACTGTAAGTAGTCCCAACCTCCAACGTGTGAATCTTCCAGCTGAGATCCATGGAAACCACCAGAGGTAATGGATGAATATGGCTGTTTTAAGTCATCAAGTTTTGGAAATATTTGTTATTCAGCAACAGATAATGAAAATTGATTTGGCAGGATGCCTAACTTTTGGAATGTCCATTTACAATTAGATTTAAGACCATCTTAGATCTCTCACATTCTTTGGGCATTTTTTAATTGAGAGACAATCTGGAAATAATCATTCTGAATTTTATATTCCCATGCCAAATATCACCAATTATGGAAGAAATAAAATCAATCAGAATGTACTGTCCTAAATATCTTAACTGTTTGATCAAAAACTCCAGATTATTGTTTAAAGGCCTCCACAGTATGTCCTCATCCATTTTGTCACAGGTATTTCTCCAACAGAGTTTGTTATCGTTGGTTATTTTTAAAAATGTAGTTCTTTCCATTTTTAATGACACATGAATATTTTTGGCAGAAAATGCACAACACTGTAAACCCCAGGTACGCTTTATTTTCTCACAATTAAATCTTTCCCATTTATCTGATTTTAAATCCATTCAAAAATTTCTCTGAAACACATTTTTGTTCACTCAGTTTTCATTCTTAGATTTCACTCCTCATCCCACCTTTACCCTATGGTCAACTCAAACCTATGGTTCTCTGCCCAGTCACCCACCAACAAATACATCAAATAGTCTACAAACTTGTCCTGCTGCTGCTGCTGCTGCTGCTAAGTCGATTCAGTTGTGTCCGACTCTGTGAGACCCCATAGGTGGCAGCCCACCAGGCTCCCCACTCCCTGGGATTCTCTAAGCAAGAACACTGGAGCTGGTTGCCATTTCCTTCTCCAATGCATGAAAGTGAAAAGTGAAAGGGAAGTCGCTCAGTCGTGTCCAACTCTCAGTGACCCCATGGACTGCAGCCTACCAGGCTTACTTATCCTAAAATGTGCCAATCAGAAGATCTCCTTCTTATCAGCTAAATAGCACACTCCTGAAGTCAAAATAAGTCAATTTACTTTTTTAATGTGAGCTTCCTTGGTGGCTCAGATGGTAAAGAATCTGCCTCTAATGCAGGAGACCTGGGTTTGATCCCTGGGCTGGGAAGATCCCCTGGAGAAGGGAATGGCAACCTACTCCAGTATTCTTGCCTGGAGAATCCCCATGGACAGAGGAGCCTCGCTGGCTACAGTCCAGAGGGTTGCAAAAAGTCAGACGTGACTGAGCAACTAAGCATAGAACCTTTTTAATTGTTTGCCTTTTCTTATATGATTCAGTTTTCCCATCTATAAAATAGGGATGATAGTTGTACCTGGGTCCAGAGTTGCTGTATTAGTTGAAAATATAAGCATTTTATAGGTCAGTATAAACCTATACTTCTTATATTTACATCTTATGTTCATATTTATATTCAGGCTTTTAGTGAGTAGGTTTCCTCCTCACTGTACCATTGTGTTCAATTACTTAATATTCATTATATGTGATTATCCACAGTTGGAGAAGATCAGGATGTTAAATCAATAAATTATTTATTGACATTAAACATATTCAAATTCAAATGATGCCTACTGTTTAAAATGCAGCCATAAAACTAGAAAAATCAGCCTGTTCCAACATTCCATATAGATTTTAATTTTGACAGACTACATGAAAATTAGGAAACCAAGATACAATTGAGGGTATAATTAGAACAAAAAACAAAATTTTAGAAAATAGAACTTCCTCTGCTATAAGTTCAGTGAACAATCTTTTCCCCAGGAATACTGTAGCCCGTTCTCTCAAATTTAAAGGGGTGAAGAGGTGCAAGGCCAAAAAAAAAAAAAAAAAAAAATAGTATGCTTTGATAATCTCTCTGGACTCAAAACTCCATAGATGATTTTGAAAACCGTCAGGTTTGTGATTTACACTTCAGTAATATGATGATGAAAGTCTAAGTAACTAAAGGTGGTAAGAAGTGACATAAAATAAAAAGTTTATGAACACGGTGCTTACTCTGTGAAAGAGTTAATCTTCATTTGAATATTCCTAATATGTATTGATAAAAGACTTACTTGCAATGTCTAAAGAAAAATTAAAAAAAAAAACAACAGGTATTACAGTTGTAGGAAAGAATCTTATCAGTATTCTAAGATTTTTGGAAAGTTAACACTGAGGTGCTCTATCTTAAAAATAAATGATGTACAATTTATCACAAGGATATTTACTGTGGAAAAGTGAAAAGGCTTGGATGTTAAGGGCTTTTAAAATTTATTTTCAGGGTAGCAATTCTATATAAGAGTGTAGTTGTCAATAACATCCTTCTCTAAAATAAAAATTGTCAAGAGTCTACTCTTTAAGAAGTTTTGCATAAAATAATTATTCAGAGATATAAGACTAATCCAAAACTGGGAAAAAGTTGTGTGGATACTGGTGATCATATCTGTAGTGTGTATCACAGAGAACAACTAAATGCTTTCAACAAACATAATTTGTTATGCCTCATTTTCTTACCATATTATACAACATAAATGTGTTTACAAAGATTTATAATAACTTGGAAAATACTGAAGGTAAATAAATGTTCAGTGAGAAAATTCTGTTTTTGTCTTTGTGACATGCAGTCTGGCATGTGGGATTTTAGTTCCCTGACCAGAGACTGAACCCGGCCCCCTGCATTGGTAGCACAGTCTTAATCACTTGACCACCAGGGAAATCCCAAGTGAGGAAATAAAATAACTAAAGCACATGGATAATAGGAACACAATCAAGCAAATTTACATATAGCATAATAACTAAGGGAAAATATAAAGGAGTTCCTATGGTTTGTGGCTGTCTGACTTTTTCCGTATTTTCTGTTATTTTACCAAATATTTTATAATAAAAATATATTTTACAATGAAATATTTTAAAATTAATTTTTTTTTTTTCTTATCCTCACTTCCCTCTTTCGCTTTATTCTATCTCTTGTCTTCATTCATAAGTTTTGCATACCAATTAAGAGTTTGGTTTCTAAATTCCTCAAAAATTGCATTTAAATTATACATCAAGTCACTTTCTACTGGGCTTTCCACATGGCACTAGTGGTAAAGAATTCACCTGCCAATGCAGGAGACTTAAAAGACTCAGATTCAATCCCTGGCTTGGAAGAACCCCTGGAGGAGGAAAAGGCAACCTACTCCAGTATTCTTGCCTGGAGAATTCCCATGGGCAAAGAAGCCTGGCGGGTGACACATCCATAGAGTCGCAGAGTCTGGTACGACAGTAGTGACTTAGCATGCACATATACTTTCTACCAGTGTGAGATTATGTAAGTTGGTAACTTCCTAGTTTTCTAAATCTGTACAAATTAGCATAACAATAGCATTTCCATTTCTGATTGCTGGAAAATTAAGTGAGACAACAATAATAAAACTCTTGGCATGGTGCCTACTATTACATGGCCATTACTTAACAGATGAGACCTGTTACTCTGCAGTTTCCAGCCTGTCATTCCTCCCTTTGTGTCCTTATTTACCTCCCTTTTGAGAAGTTCCCTGGTGGCTCAGACGGTAAAGCGTCTGCCTACAATGCGGGAGACCTGGGTTGGATCCCTGGGTTGAGAAGATCTCCTGGAGAAGGAAACGGCAACCCATTCCAGTATTCTTGCTTGCAAAATCCCATGGACAGAGGAGCCTGGTAGGCTATAGTCCATGGGGTTGCAAAGAGTCGGACACGACTGAGCGACTTCACTTTTGGTTCTCTTTAAGAACTTCAGTATTAACAAAAGCAGAAGGAACTTCAAATATTATCTAACTAAAGCAAACATTTGTGTGTTCTTTAATGTTGCTCTGACATGTGTAAAAAGATTTGAGAGCAGTTCCAGGGAACAGTGTTTCCTGAAAACATCATGGGGAGGTCAGTGTTTCAGAACAGAAGAAACCCACAAAATGAAAACTTATTTGAAAGAAAACAGTGGTATTATTTCTCTGTTCCTAATTGATTTTCTCAAACCTGAACTAATGTGCTAATCAAGTTACTGTCCATTGTGAAAAAGAAATGGGCCAAGGTCATCCTCTAAACCTCAACAATACAGTTTCTCAAGCTTCGATATTTTTCAGTTTGCAGCCTTTGCTGACAGAGATTACATATGCTAGTGACTTCTCAATATGAAAACTGCAGGAGTTTAAACAAGGATATTTGAGATGAAAATACAATACCTTTTGGCTTGGATTTCTTTGTTAAATATTTCAAAGCACATCCTTGGAACACACACTGCTTCTGTCTGTACACATAGCTATATATAGTTATGTGTGAATCATATTAGCGTGAAAGCACAAGAATATCCCATTATTCACCCATTTTGAACCATTTCCTGGAATTCACCCATGCTAAAAAAAAAAAAAAAAAAAAAGAATCTGCCAGCATAAGTAAACCAACTTTTTAAAAAACAGTGTCTGTATTGGAGAAACATAAGAAACTGAAGGCACACAGAGAGAGGAATAGAGAGAAGGGTTATAAGGAATTGGCTTAGATGATTATGGAAGCCAGGAAGTCCTGCAACCTGCAGTCAGTAAGCTGAAAATGTTGGAAAGTTAATATTGTAGTTCTAACGCCAGTCCAAAGACATGGGAACCAGGAGAGCCAATACTTTAGGCTTCATTCCAAAAGCCAACAGACTGGAGACCCAAGTAAAACCAATTGTTCAGTTCAAGTTCAAAAGCAGGAAAACAGCAACATCCCAGCTTAAACAGTCACTGATTTTAAAATTTAATAATGTAAGTCAGAGAGTGTTTTGCCTATGTTATCCTCTAGGAGTTTTATGGTTTCTGGTCTTATATTTAGCTCTTTAATCCATTTTGAATTTATTTTTGTGTATGGTGTTAGACAGTGTTCTAGTTTCATTCTTTTACAAGTGTTTAACCAGTTTTCCCAGCACCACTTGTTAAAAAGATTGTCTTTACTCCATTGTATATTCTTGCCGCCTTTGTCAAAGATTAGGTGACCATATGTGCGTGGATTTATCTCTGGACTTTCTATTTTGTTCCATTGATCTATGTTTCTGTCTTTGTGCCAGTACCATACTGTCTTGATGACTGTAGCTTTATAGTAGAGCCTGAAGTCAGGCAGGTTGATTCCTCCAGTTCCGTTCTTCTTTCTCAAGATAGCTTTGGCTATTCGAGGTTTTTTGTATTTCCATACAAATTGAGAAATTATTTGTTCTAGCTCTGTGAAGAATACTGTTGGTAGCTTGATGGGGATTGCATTGAATCTATAAATTGCTCTGGGTAGTATACTCATTTTCACTATATTGATTCTACCAATCCACGAACAAACACATGAAAAGATGCTCAACATCGCTCATTATCAGAGAAATGCAAATCAAAACCACTATGAGATACCATTACACGCCAGTCAGAATGGCTGCGATCCAAAAATCCACAAGCAATAAATGCTGAAGAGGGTGCGGAGAGAAGGGTACCCTCTTACACTGTTGGTGGGAATGCAAACTAGTACAGCCATTATGGAGAACAGTATGGAGATTCCTCAAAAAACTGGGAATAGAACTGCCTTATGACCCAGCAATCCCACTGCTGGGCATACACACTGAGAAATCCAGAATTGAAAGAGGCACGTGTACCCCAATGTTCATAGCAGCACTGTTTACAATAGCCAGGACGTGGAAGCAACCTAGATGCCCATCCACAGATGAATGGATAAGCAAGCTGTGGTACATATACACGATGGAGTATTACTCAGCCATTAAAAAGAATACATTTGAATCAATTCTATTGAGGTGGATGGAACTGGAGCCTATTATACAGAGTGAAGTAAGCCAGAAAGAAAAACACAAATACAGTATACTAACGCATATATATGGAATTTAGAAAGATGGTAACAATCACCCTGCTTATGAGACAGCAAAAGAGACACTGATGTATAGAATAGACTTTTGGACTCTGGGACTGGGAGAGGGTGGGACGATTGGGGAGAATAGCATTGAAATATGTATAATATCATATCTGAAACGAGTCAGTCCAGGTACGATGCCCGATAACAGATGCCTGGGACTGGAGCACTGGGATGACCTGGAGGGATGGTGTGGGAGGGGGGAGGGAGGAGGGTTCAGGATGGGGAGCACGGGTATTCTGGTGGCGGATCCATCTCGATGTATAGTAAAAGTAATACAATATTGTAAAATAAAATAAAATAAAATAAAAATATAAAAAAAATAAAATAAAAAAAATAAAATAAAATTTAATAATATTTTTCTGGTTTTTCCAGGCAAGAATATAAGAACAAGTAACAGCATGATTAAGTAATGATAGCTCAATTTAGGATAATGATGGGAAAAGGATAGTGGATAGGAGTAGTCATTTTTCTTCCTATCAGAAAGAGTTTTTATAAAAAATGTTAAGCTTTTTCTCTCAAAGGAGTCAATTCTGGGCATTACATTAGCTGTAACAAAGAATTAGCAAATTGAATCCAACAACACATAAAAAAGACCATGCATCACAACCAAGTTGGAATCATCCCAGGGTCACAGGAATGGTTCAACAATTTGCAAATCAATCAATGTGATACACCACATCCACAAAAGAAAAGATAAAATCACAAGATTATCTTAATTTAAAGACTTAAATACGACATGACCTCTAAAACTACTAGAAGAGAACAGAGGCGAAACATTCTCTGATATAATTCATAGCAATGCTTTTTTAGGTCAGTCTCTCAAGACAATAGAAATAATAGCAAAAGTAAACAAAAGGACCTAATCAAACTTACAAGCCTTTGCACAGCAATGAAACAATAAAGCAAAAAGACAGCCTATGGACTGGGAAGAAATAGTAGCAAATGATGTGACCGACAAGAGGTTAATTTCCAAAATATACAAACAGCTCAGACAACAGCAACAGCAACAAAAACTTCCTCAAATAGACAGAAGACCTAAATAGACATTTTTGGAAAGAAAATATATAGATGGCCAGTAGACACATAAAAAGATGCTGAACATCACTTATTATCAGCCTACATCTATCAGCCTACATCTGATAGATAGAGTGCTTGATGAACTATGGAATGAGGTTCATGACATTGTACATGAGACAGAGATCAAGACCATCCCCATGGAAAAGAAATGTAAAAAAGCAAAATGGCTGTCTGGGGAGACCTTACAAATAGCTGTGAAAAGAAGAGAAGCGAAAAGCAAAGGAGAAAAGGAAAGATATAAGCATCTGAATGCAGAGTTCCAAAGAATACTAAGAAGAGATAAGAAAGCCTTCCTCAGCGATCAATGCAAAGAAATAGAGGAAAACAACAGAATGGGAAAGACTAGAGATCTCTTCAAGAAAATTAGAGATACCAAGGGGACATTTCATACAAAGATGGGCTCGATAAAGGACAGAAATGGTATGGACCTACCAGAAGCAGAAGTTATTAAGAAGAGGTGGTAAGAATACACAGAATAACTGTACAAAAAAGATCTTCATGACCCACATAATCACGATGGTGTAATCCCTGACCTAGAGCCAGACATCCTGGAATGTGAAGTCAAGGGGGCCTTAGAAAGCATTACTACAAACAAAGCTAGTGGAGGTGATGGAATTCCAGTTGGCTATTCCAAACCCTGAAAGATGATGCTGTGAAAGTGCTGCACTCAATATGCCAGCAAATTTGGGAAACTCAGCAGTTGCCACAGGACTGGAAAAGGTCAGTTTTCATTCCAATCCCAAAGAAAGGCAATGCCAAAGAATGCTCAAACTACCGCACAATTGCATTCATCTCACATGCTAGTAAAGTAATGCTCAAAATTCTCCAAGCCAGGCTTCAGCAATATGTGAACCATGAATTTCCTGATGTCCAAGCTGGTTTTAGCAAAGGCAGAGGAACCAGAGATCAAATTGCCAACATCTGTTGGATCATGGAAAAAGCAAGAGAGTTCCAGAAAAACATCTATTTCTGCTTTATTGACTATGCCAAAGCCTTTGACTGTGTGGATCACAATAAACTGTGGAAAATTATTCAAGAAATGGGAATACCAGACCACCTGACCTGCCTCTTGAGAAATCTGTATGCAGGTCAGGAAGCAACAGTTAGAACTGGACATGGAACAACAGACTGGTTCCAAATAGGAAAGGAGTATGTCAAGGCTGTATATTGTCACCCTGCTGCATGGGTGCAGGAGGGCCTAGAGGAGCTATCCCACCATTGAAGGCCAGGAAGGGCGGCGGTGAGGAGATACCCCTCATCCAAGGTAAGGAGCAGCAGCTGCGCTTTCCTTGAGCAGCCGTGAAGATATACCTCATGCCCAAGGTAAGAGAAACCCAAGTAGGATGGTAGGTGTTGCAAGAGGGCATCAGAGGTCAGACACACTTATTATTATAGACTCGTAAATTAAAACTATAATGAGGTACCACCTTATACAGGTCAGACTGGTCATCGGTAAAAAGTCTACAAATAACAAATGCTGGAGAGGGTGTGGAGAAAAGAGAACTCTCCTGTAATGTTGGTGGGAATGAAAATTGGTGCAGTCACTGTGGAAAACAGTATGGCATTCTTCAAAAAGCTAAAAACAAAGTTGCCATATGATCCAGTAATTTCACTCCTGGGCATCAATCAGAGAAAACTTTAATTTGAAATGATACATTCACCCCGATGTTCAGAGTAGCACTATTTACAATAGCTGAAATACAGAAGTAATGTAAATGTCCATCGACAGATGAATGGATAAAGTTGTGCGTGCACGCGCACACACACACACACACACACACACACACACACACACACACACACAATGGAATACTATTCAACCATAAAAAATGAAATTTGAAGCAACATGAATGGACCCAGAGATTAACTAGGTAAAATAAGTCAGAGAGAGAAAGACATATTGCCACACAGTAGCACTTATATGCAGATAAGGCAATGGCACCCCACTCCAGTACTCTTGCCTGGAAAATCCCATGGATGGAGGAACCTGGTAGGCTGCAGTCCATGGGGTCGCTAAGAGTGGACACGACTGAGCAACTTCACTTTTCACTTTCATGCATTGGAGAAGGAAATGGCAACCCACTCCAGTGTTCTTGCCTGGAGAATCCCAGGGACAGAGGAGCCTAGTGGGCTGCTGTCTGTGGGGTCACACAGAGTCGGACACAACTGAAGAGACTTAGCAGCAGCAGCAGCAGCACTTATATGCAGAATCTAAAACATGACACAAAGGAACTCATTTATGAAATAGAAATAGACTCACAGACATAGAGAACAGACATGTGTTTGCCAAGGGAGAAGGAGATAGAGGAGGTCTAGACTGGGAGTCTGAGATTAGGAGGTAAAAACTATTACACATAGAATGTATAAATAACAAAGTCTTATTGTATAGCACAGAGAGCTATATTCAATATCATATAATAAACCATAATGGATAAGAATATATAAATCTAAACACAACATTGTAATTCAACTATACTTCAGTAAAAAATAAATTTTAAAAAGTTCTTGGAAAGAGACCTTAAAAAATGGGTCAATCAGAGGGTTAAACTAATTATGTTCCAATCTTCATTTTAGAAATTATCTCAAAATTACATATGTATTTTATAAAAAGTTACACATACACACACACCTATATATGTTACTCACAATGAGGAATAAGTACATCAATCATTATCTTTATTTCATTAAATAAATTAGAGTTAGTAAAGGGAAGACAGCGTTCAAGCCTTATAAACTCTAGATTCTGCCTACCTTTCCAAGTTGACTGCAAAGATTAGATATATGACACTGGACAAGTTATTTAACCTCATTAAACCTCTATTCTTCATCTGTAAAATGAAAAGAGTAATTCCTACCTCAGTTTACAGGAAAGATTCTTTCAGAGAATATGTGTAATATAATTAGCACGGCACCTTCTTTTTCTTTTTCATCATGTTGTAGAGGTGATATTACTACCATTAACATCATTGTCATCAATATCAGCTAGTGAGTAGCAGTGATTTGTTACTCCAGAGAGTTTTAAGTCTGAAACTTTTCACTGTGCTCCTTCAAAAGTTATACTAAGTTAGTGCAAGAGAAGGCTGAAGGCTTGCCACAATGATATCAACAGCTCAAATACAAATATATTCATAGACAAGGCAAGAAATATTAGTAAGATAGCAGATAATGCTGTGATCTATGACCAGCTGGGAAGTAGAAGCCCAAAGGCTTTCAAATTCAATTTTTTCTTCATGCAATTGAAACTGGAATTTAGTCCTCTTGCCATTTGATGTAATAGTAAGAAAGCATTTTTAAACAAGCATTTAAATTCGAAGTGATGAAACCTTCTGTATATTTAACAGCATCAGAAGGAGACAAATAGAAGCATATTCAATGACCAGAAACAACTCTAGTCCACATTCTTTAAATCATAGACATCAGCTTTGGCAAATACCCTTAAGTTGATACAAATGCCCAGGGCCGTCCATTTGCCCCTGTTCAGATATTGAGGGTAGAAAGAGAACAGAGTGTTTCTTTTTGGCAGACAAAAGAAATTCTAGAAAGTGTATTAAGGTTTTGTCCATGCAAGCTTTCTCTTCTTGTTCCCAGATTTTTTTTTTTTTTCTTGCAGCCATTCATATGGGCTTTTGTTTCTATGGCTCAAACAAATAGCTCCTATAAGGGTCATCAGCAGTCTAGGCTCCAAGAAAATATTCAAGTTTCAGTCCTCATTTGTGTAATAAGCAGTGTGTAATAAATCTGATTATTCCCTACTTCATCTAATGATTTTTCTAGGCTTCTTAGACATCATTTTCCCTTGGTACTTCTACTTCATGACCTACTCTTGATTTCTTTGCTGGTTTCTCATCATTTCCTAATAATTACAAATATTTGCACTTCCCTTAGGCTCAGTAATTAGATTTCTCCTCTTCTTCACCTACTCTTCCTCTCTAAATGAAACTCATGCAGTCCCATTAATTTAAACACCATCTATACACAGATAGCCTCTGCCCAAACCTTTCTCGTGAACTCTAGAACCATATACCTGACAGCCTATTTGATATGTCCATGGGGTTGTCAAACAAGCAACTCAAACTTGCCATGTACAAAATGAAAACTTACCATGCACTCTGATTTTCCTTCCCATAGTTTTCCCTATCTCAATAAACAACTCTGTTTCTCCAGTTGTCTAGATCAAAAATCATGGGGCCATCCCTGATCCTTCCTTTTCTCTCAAACGCATATTTAATTCATTGGCCAAACCTAAACATTTAAAGCTATTCAGAATTAGTCACTTCTCATAGCCTGTACCTCTTGTATTCTGACAGTTTATATATGGCCACACATTCTTTGAGAGTCCTCCTATCAAGAGATAAAGTTTAGAGACTTCTCTGACTGTCCAGTAGCTAAGACTCTGTGATTTCAATGCAAGGTCCAGGTTCGATTTCTGATTGGGGATCTAGATCCCATATGTTGCAACTGAGACTCGGTGTCACCAAATAAATAATTTCCAAAAAAGACAGATAAGTCGAAATCCCCAACCCTGGAATTTGGGTGCACTTTGTGACTGCTTTGACAAATACAATGTGACAGAAGTGATGGTGTGGCACTTTCTAGATCTACACACTGGAAACTCACTTTTGCTCTCTTGGGATACCTGCTACTGGAGTTCTAAACTACTTTGTAGGTAATCTGAATTCTGAATAGACCATGTAGAGAGACCCTGAGTAGGTAGAGGAAGTTGTCTTGGATCAACAAATAAGATACCAGTTGAATATCTCCAAATTACTCTTGTTTGCTCCTCATGAAGCAGAACTGCCCAGCAGAGAACCCTGCCTATATCCTTGGCCCACAGAAACATGATGTATAATAAGATGGTTGATTTACAAGCCACTGAATCAGGGGTAATTTGTTCCAAAGTTGTAAATGTTCAGAGCACTCATACTCTCCCAAGGTACCATCACCCCTCTCTTGAATTAATTTAAACTCTTCTAACTGATCTCTGCTTTCCCTGATTCCCAGCTTGACCTTTCCATCCTTCTCTCCACAAAGCAGTCACAGTAATCTTTTAAACAATACATCATTCTTCTCCTCAATGCCCTCCAATGGACTGCTATCTTATAGTGGTTAATTCCTATCTCATGAAGACTAACAGCCAGGTCCTTACAATGGCTCTGACAGCCCTACATGATATGAACCTCCTCTACTGCTCTGACTTTACGTCTCACCATTCTTCCTGCTACCCACTCCCTCAGCTGTACTGGCTTCACTGAAATTCTCTACAACACACCAAGCACAGTCCCTTGGCACTTCCTACTGCATTTGCATGTACTATTCCTCTGCCAAAACAGATTCCCTCCTTGTCACCCACTAAGCTCACCCTTTCACTTCCAGCAATTCTACGTAGTTCACCCCTTTATTCCCACCAATTCTCTGCTTAAATGGCATCTTTTAAGAGAAGATGTCAATGACCATGATATATAAAAAAACATCCTACTACTGCATATTCTGTCATTTATTATTGTTTTATTCTTTTTAATAAGCCACATAACACAGTCTTCTATATTACCTATTCACTTGTTTATCTTCTGTCTCAACACTTTTTGCATAATCTTATTGCATTCTTAAAAGCAATATGCACTTAAAAAGCTATATATTTTAAAATCATTTGTTTTTAAGTTTACAAAAATACCATCATGTTTGTAATCTTTGGGAATTCACTTTTCATTTAATATTTAGTAATTTATTACTAACATTTATCCATGTTGCTGCATATTGCTATTTGTATATATATATGTATATATATATATATGTGTGTGTGTGTGTGTGTATTCATTTTGCCTGTGGTATGGTTTTGTGAATATACAACAAATTACTCATTTAGTCTTGACTGACATTTAGATGGTTTTCAGATTTTCTACTATGAATAGTATTTTATGTGTCTTTCACTGCCTCTGTTCAAGAATTCTTCTTGGTAAAATACCTAACAGTACAATTCCAAGGGTAATTTTTGATTACGCTTTGTATGAGTCCATGTTTCTACTGAAAACCATCTGCACTTCCTTAGTCCCTACATTATATTTGGCCCAAATTATTTTCCTATGCAGGACTTCTGGTGGTTGTCTTTTCACCAACTATGCTCCATTTTTACACCAATAGTACCCTAATTTTCCTTTGGTAAGTTCATTTTTTTGCCCATTTTTGGAAGTTCAGGCAGCTGTGTCACAAAGCCAGCTCTAGAAATGAAACTAATAGGGAAGAACCATTCAGTACATCCCATCCTCTTGATCTACAGTGATCAATTCAAGAATAGCAGATATAGCATTTAGAGATGTTTGCTGGAGATTCTGGGGAAAAGTATTTTAATTGTCTTTTATAGAACTTCCTAAAGAGAGGTTTTCATCTTGATAAAGATTGAAAGCTTGTAAACTTGGGACTGGAGCAAATCCTGGGGATATAGAGTCAAGAAACAATGACAGAAAACCTATCTTGGTCACATCTTCACATCTTCTTTGTCACATCAAGTGGCTCATAAGCCATATCTAAACTGAATTCTATTTCTGGAATTTTAAGCCATCATGATATGATGATCCCTACCATTTATTTATTTATTTAACCAGCTTTTGTTACCTGTCTCATAAGAGTAATAATATATCCTTAATTTCATCTCTAATTGTCCCTTCACACGAACACTCTACCCAGCTGTGTCAATCAGGTTCCTTATTTTCAAACACTCTCCTGACATTTATTATTTTCTACCATCTTTCTAGCAAATTCTCACCCACATTTTAAAGCCCCATTTGTTCCCTTCTCTTTTACAAACCCTTTCCTGACCATGCTGGGGCATCATATGACACCATAGTATTTTCCAGCTGTGCCTTTTGGGGGATAGTGTTCTGTTCTTGTCATCTCTTTCAGAGTCTTATGTTCCCATGGACATTTTCTGCTGTGCTGTAGTATGCATGTCCTCTTGTCCCACTAAGTTCATGGACCATGAGTTTTATTTCATTATCTCTCCCAAGACAATAAATCCTTATTGAATGAACACATTAGGCAAAGCAGGTCCATGCTTTCTCCATTATCTGGTAGTTAAATTTTCACTCTAGTGTCTTAGTTCCCAAAATGTTAGATTCTGTGTAACCCCATTATTATTATGACTAAAACAATGAACTTGTCTTAAAATTTGCATAGCATTGGTCTCTTTGCAGCATATTACTCTTAGTGCTCTGAAAATTTGTGCACCACTCTTGTGAGTTTTTATAAGTATTAGATTTGTAAATTTATAAGAGAGATTATTTTTAAAAAGCACCTTAGTGCTTTATGAAAGATAAAGTAAACAAATGATTGAAAATAATGTTTTATGAGTATAAAACAGAACAATTTAACATATTTAAACTATTTATAAACATTTAAAAGCAGAAAGAAAACAAATGACCACCAAAAGCAGGATAGTGATGACAGAAATAAATAGAATGAGGCTGTCAAAATAAGAGAGAAATGAATGAATTCCATATGACCCAGAAAGAGAAACAAACATTCATAGATGGAGGCATCAGAAAGGGGACCTAATATCAGAGGTTGGAGAAGTGCCTGGTGATCCTATCGTCATGTTTGTCAAGAACCAGTGATGAGAGTGTTCCAAAAACTTTTACGACTTGCCTAAAATTAGCTAAATTTACTGCAGGTAATGTCTATGTAGATGGTTCTGAGAAGTTAACCTAGCAAATCAGAGTTAATGTATAAATCTTGTATGCCAAAAAAAGCATGCAATCACTTAAAAAATGCTTGTAGTGTTTGTAGTCTATTATTACAAAAGAATGTGTAATTCTCACTTCCATAGTACACTGTTCAATCCAAAAGTAAAAAGCGCTATAGCCTATATGCTACGTTATACAACACAGACAATAAATCAACAAATATTGAACAATAGTTTCTATTTAAACTGGTCCCTTCATTAGGTGGCAAAGGAAGTGGGGAGACTGAGGGACAGGAGCTGATCTTTTACATTGCTTTTTAATATATATAGAATATTAGGAGTCATTTTTCCCTTGAATGACTTTATTTTGGTTTCTTTCAAGAATGATCTTTCCCATAAATATCTCATTTCCCTAACCATAATCAATGACAGAGTACATCTGTGATGACTGCTCTTTGGAAAAGTAATTCCCTACTAGAAGCACAGCTTTATCACATAGGGAGGCTTTAAAAGTCCTGGGTTCCATCCCAGCCCTATTGATCTACACTCTCCCTGGGCGGTTCTTGGAGACGTATATTTTTTGAAAGCCAGCTTATTAGGCCCATGTATTTGCATTGCAGTCTATGCTCTTGCTGCACAGTGCCTGGTTCCATCTGCTTCTGCTTTTCTGGATTCCCAAAGTCTCCTAAAAGATGACTGAAATGCAGAGAAGCAATTACCTCAAAGCAAAAAGTTTGTAATCACTTGTCCCACTGGTGCTGGTGATGCATTAACAACCACAGAAACAATGGAGAGTCCCAGTATATTCTTTTTTTTTTTTTTTTTAATTTTATTTTGCTTAACTTTACAATATTGTATTGCTTTTTCCATTCATCAAAAATATATTCTTTTAAACTAGAATTTGTATCACACTGTATTAGAAATATACTGTGCAACTATATGAAGTTATGGCTGTCACATATTCTGCAGTCTCATCCAATAGACATACAGAAGCTGAATGGAAATGGGTGGAAAGAAGAATGAGCCTGCACAAGATAGGTCCTGCTCTAAAGGGACAGGTCATTTCTCACACAGGGCTTTCTCCTAGAATTTAGTGAGCTGTCCTACTGATAACATCACACCAGGCTCTGTGAACTCGGTGCCAGGCAAATGTGATGGGAAAATCACAGTGGTGGGAAGGTCAACTGAAACAGCACAGTAAGTTCTAGTCCCTCAGGTAAAAGGCTCTAGGAGGGCTAGACATGTCAAGGGCTAGACAGTCTGGGCTAATAAAATACCATAACCCCCCTGACTTAAACAAACAAACAAAAAACACACACATCTATTTCTGACAGCTCTTGAGGCTGAGAGGTCCAAGATCAAGGTGCCAGTAGGTCTGATGTCTTATGATACCTTCCTTCCTGCTTTGCAGATGGCCAGCTACCTTCTTACTACAGTCTCACATTAAGAAAAGAAGTTCTCTGGTCCCTGCTTCTAAGGACACTAATCTCATCATGAGCACCACTCACATGACCTCATCTAAACCTCACTGTCTCTCTAAGGCCCCAACTCCTAATACCCTAGCATAGGAGGTTAGGGCTTCAGCATAAGAACCGGGGATAGTACACAAATATGTAGCCATTAATAGGGCCCCAGGCAAGTAGATCATACTTCATACGAAATGAATAAGACCAGTAAGCCAGCAACACAGACTGACCATACGTTTTTAAGTTAAGAGCCAATGCTGTCAATGTGTAGCCACAATGACTACAAGCTTGTACATGCTGTTACAAGCTTACAAAGCAGGCATGAAGTCTCCAACTTAGGATAACAGATGTATTCCTCTACATCAATTTACAAGATATGGTGAGCATGAAAGCATAACACTCACTGATCTGATAAGCTTGAAAGACCAAACACAAACTACTGGAAAGCTGTTTGTTTACTTAGAAATTACGCAGGAGTTAAGCACACTTGAGGAACAACAACTTCAAAAAAACTGAAAGAACTTTGTGAACTATATAAGATAATCACATTTTTACCAATTTAAGAGTAATAATATATCAAAGCACAATACTGACTAACTTAGGGTATGAACTTTTTACTGATTGAATTCACAGAGAATTGCTTCTAGAATATGTATGGAAAGTAATTCAGCAAACTGTTAAAAGTATTGCTTCCCAGGAGAAGGAAAGAGAGATAGAGACAGAAGAGGAGTCTTACTATAAAGTGAATGCCCCCTTTTAAAACTTGTGTTTTATAGAATTTATATCTATAAACTACTTAGAGATTAATCAGTTTCAAAACAAGAGATGAGTGCTTAAATTTCTCACTTTGTTTTTTACAGATGGATATAACTATATCATGAAATCAGTGATCAAAAATACTTCCATCAGTCAATAGCATATCTCAGCAAAAGATATTGTTCTAAATAGTCATGACGGTCAAGAAATTCTAAACTGTTGGTGAAAATAAACACCAGAAGAAAACTAAAACTCAAAAGACTACAAAAGTTCATGTCAGTCAAGCTATTGTTCTGGTAACTTCCACTGGAATGGGATAAAAAAATCATACACCCCAGTCAACCAATGCCACGTATTTAACACAGAATATGCCACAATCCATGTGTGAATATGCTAAAACACTTCTGTCAAGATTCGGGGGAAAACTATTCGGAATAAATTGAAATGTGAAAATACTCTGAAAGAAATCAATATGTGGTGCAATTGTACAGTTAATTGTACTTATAATCAGCCCAGTATTAAAAAAAAAAAAAAAAAAGAACTATCATGATATTTTAGAGGTATTGGGTTTTAAGAAGCTATTAAGACATCACAACCCAGATAATCATGATGGTGTGATCACCGACCTAGAGCCATACATCCTGGAATGTGAAGTGAAGTGGGCCTTAGAAAGCATCACTATGAACAAAGCTAGTGGAGGTGATGGAATTCCAGTTGAGCTATTCCAAATCCTGAAAGATGATGCTGTGAAAGTGCTGCACTCAATATGTCAGCAAATTTGGAAAACTCAGCAGTGGCCACAGGACTGGAAAAGGTCAGTTTTCATTCCAATCCCAAAGAAAGGCAATGCCAAAGAATGCTCAAACTACCACACAATTGCATTCATCTCACACGCTAGTAAAGTAATGCTCAAAAGTCTCCAAGCCAGGCTTTAGCAATATGTGAACCGTGAACTTTCTGATGTTCAAGAAGCTGGTTTTAGAAAAGGCAGAGGAACCAGAGATCAAATTGCCAACATCCACTGGATCATGGAAAAAGCAAGAGAGTTCCAGAAAAACATCTATTTCTGCTTTATTGACTATGCCAAAGCCTTTGACTGTGTGGATCACAATAAACTGTGGAAAATTCTGAGAGAGATGGGAATACCAGACCACCTGATCTGCCTCTTGAGAAATTTGTATGCAGGTCAGGAAGCAATAGTTAGAACTGGACATGGAACAACAGACTGATTTCAAATAGGAAAAGGAGTATGTCAAGGCTACATATTATCACCCTGTTTATTTAACTTATATGCAAAGTATATCATGGAAACACTGGACTGGAAGAAACACAAGCTGGAATCAAGACTGCCGGGAGAAATATCAATAACCTTAGATATGCAGATGATACCACCCTTATGGCAGAAAGTGAAGGGGAACTAAAAAGCCTCTTGATGAAAGTGAAAGAGGAGAGTGAAAAATTAGCTTAAAGCTCAACATTCAGAAAACGAAGATCATGGCATCCGGTCCCATCACTTCATGGGAAATAGACGGGGAAACAATGGAAACAGTGTCAGACTTTATTTTTCTGGGCTCCAAAATCACTGCAGATGGTGACTGCAGCCGTGAAATTAAGAGATGCTTACTCCTTGGAAGGAAAGTTATGACCAACATAGATAGCGTATTCAAAAGCAGAGACATTACTTTGCCAACAAAGGTTCATCTAGTCAAGGCTCTGGTTTTTCCTGTGGTCATGTCTGGATGTGAGAGTTGGACTGTGAAGAAGGCTGAGTGCCAAAGAATTGATGCTTTTGAACTGTGGTGTTGGAGAATCCAACCAGTCCATTCTGAAGGAGATCAGCCCTGAGATTTCTTTGGAAGGAATGATGCTAAAGCTGAAACTCCAATACTTTGGCCACCTCATGCGAAGAGTTGACTCACTGGAAAAGACTTTGATGCTGGGAGAGATTGGGAGCAGGAGGAAAAGGGGACGACAAAGGATGAGATGGCTGGATGGCATCACTGACTTGATGAACGTGAGTCTGAGTGAACTCCGGGAGTTGGTGATGGACAGGGAGGCCTGGTGTGCTGCGATTCATGCGGTCACAAAGAGTTGGACACTACTGAGCGACTGATCTGATCTGATCTGTTCTGAAGGCATGTAATGCACTTTAGAATTAACAAGCCTTTTTCATAGGAAACACTGTTCCTTTCTCCATCCTACAAATCCTTAAGTAGAGTACTATTTTGGTTTTATTGTATGTGTAAGTCTAGAGATTTGCTAGCAGTCTAGCTCATAGGAAGTAGTAGAGAAATGAATCAGAGTTCTACTTTATTTCAAACACCTGTGATCTTAACAGATCACATTTTGATGAACTGGAAATCTAGTCAAACAAAGCAGAACAAGTTCTTATTGAAACTACTAGTTTTGAAATGATTCTCCACATTTAGCCCAAGTTAATCATATCAGTCTAAATGGGCTAGTTTCAACATATGAAACATAAAGAGTATAGAACCTCAAGTTGTCATTTCATCTCAATGACATGTGTAATTACACCAGTTTACTACTTTTTCAAGGTTATACCTGGTGTTAATATATTTTTAAATGCTTTTTTTTCCCCCAGTCAACATCTGTTATATCACACATAAACTGAAAAGCTCAAGCTCAGCAAGGATTTTAGCACAAGTATAAACATAAGCATATAAATGCATCATAAATACACTGCTACTGCTGCTGCCAAGTCGCTTCAGTCATGTCTGACTCTGTGTGACCCCAGAGACGGCAGCCCACCAGGCTCCTCCGTCCCTGGAATTCTCCAGGCAAGAACACTGGAGTGGGTTGCCATTTCCTTCTCCAATGCATGAAAGTGCAAAGTGAAAGTGAAGTCACTCAGTTGTGTCCGACCCTCAGTGAGCCCATGGACTGCAGCCCACCAGGCTCTTCCGTCCATGGGATTTTCCATGCAAGAGTACAGGAATGGGGTGCCATTGCCTTCTCCTAGCTTGCCCCAAGACTACTACAATGCTATACGCCACTGCATCCATCTGGACCTAACTTTCAATTATGGGCAACTAACACAAGTCTCTATTAGTCCATCCTAAAGGAAATCAGTTTTGAATATTCATTGGAAGTACTGATCCTGAAGCTGAAACTTCAATACATTGGCCATCTCATGCAAAGAACTGACTCATTTGAAAAGACCCTGATGCTGGGAATGATTGAAGATGGGAGGAGAAGGGAATGACAGAGGATGAGATAGTTGGATGGCATCACTGACTCAATGGACATGGGTTTGAGTAAGTTCTGGAAGTTGGTGATGGACAGGGAAGCCTGGCATGCTGTAGTTCATGGGGTTGCAAAGAGGTGGACACGAATGAGAGACTGAACTGAACTGAACACAAGTCACTAAAGCTTTTTATGTTAATTTATACTTACGGTATAAAGAGTGCTGTTAATCAAAAACAAACAAATGACCTAATTAAGCCTGCATATTTTTGTTGATGTTGTAACTAAAGTTATTTCATTAATATTAACCAGGAAGTCAAGTTCCTTATGAAAATTATGTAAGAAAAATTAGAATATATTGACTATCATTTGATAAAGGAATTTAGATATGGGTTTCAAAAATGATTACTCCATTATCTCCCAGAATAATATGAGTTAATCTTTACTTAAAATGATAGATATGCAAAATAATATTCAAATTTACATATGGAACTAACATTAGAGTCTAGTGACAAGATAATAATTTGGTTTCCATACTTCCTACATTAAAAACCCAGAAGTAGGCATGTCTCTGGTGGTGCAGTGGTTAAGAATCCACCTGCCAATGCAGAAGACATAGGTTTGATCCCTGGTCCTGGAAGACTCCAGATGTTAAGTCTCTGCACCACAATTTCTGAAGCCCATGCTCTAGAGTCTGTGCTCCGCAACAAGAAAAGTCACTGCAAGGAGAAGCTTATGCACTACATTTGACTAGTCCCCGCTCATTGCTTCCAGAGAAAGTCTATGTGCAATGATGAAAAACCAGCTCAATCAAAAAAAAAAAAGTAGATTTATCCTTTATATAATCCTTCCAAATGTTTTTGTCCTTCCACAATTACATACTGTCTATATAAACAAAGAATTCACCTCCAAGTCATTATACCAATTTACTTCATAATGGTCTTTTAATCCTTACGTGGAGAAGATTTCAGTGTCTTTATTTTGTTTTGTAGAAGAATGGATTTTTTATCTTATCGTAGTTGAAGCTCTACTGAGGTAGAATTAACACATAAGATTGGAATGCTTTTAGAGTGTACAACATGATGATTTGATAAATGTATAAAAAGATTCCAACAATCAAGTTAGTTTGTACAGAAAACGGATTATTTTAAACAATAGTTCTTTAGACTTCTGGTTTTTAAATTTGAAATGGCCTTTCATAGTAATAGGTTTCAAGTAGAATGAGTTCTAAAATGATCCTTCAGAAATACCATGTACAAGAATTCTAACTTTGAAAAATATGTTATTTCCATGGAATGGTAAATAATTTCTAATTGTCAATAACTTAGTTATCAGATATAGTTTGTATTTTTCTAAGTATTTCATGAATTTAAATGTAATTATATATCACAATCCCTATTTAAGAATGAAAAAGAAACCACAGGAACTATAACTATATATATCCAAACTCATTTGCATGAGAAAATGCATATCTAGAACTGCCAGAGATTTTCCTAAATACTGGTCTTGGCATTGATTTTTTCTGGATCTGACTTTTGGATCAAAAACACAGGCAATAAAATAAAAAATAATCAAATTTGTCTGTATCAGACTAAAAAGTTTCTCATAGCAAAGAAAATAATCAGTACAATGTAGAGGCAATACAGAACATGAGAAAGTATTTGTAAACCATATATCTGACAAGGGATTAATATAAAAAATATATAAAGAACTCATACAACTCAACAGCAAGAAAAAAATTAACTAGATAACTTGATTTTAAAAATGGGCAAAGGACCTAGATGGACATGTCTCCAAAGAAGTCACATGAATAACCAAAAGGTACACCATGGACTGCAGCCTACCAGGCTCCTCCGTCCTTGGGGTTTTCCAGGCAAGAGTACTGGAGTGGAGTGCCATCGCCTTCTCCAATATGGAAAGATGTTCAACATCACTAATAGTCAGGGAAAAGAAAATCAAAAAACAATAACAAATCACCTCACACATGTTAGGATATGTGTGTCTGTGCTCATTTGTGTTTAACTCTTTGCGACCCCATGAACTATAGCCCACGGGGATCCTCTGTCCCTGGGATTTTGGGTGAGAATACTAGAGTAGGTTGCCATTTCCTTCTCCAGGGGATCTTCCCGACCCAGGGATTGAACCCGCATCTCCTATATCTCCTGCATTGCAAGAGGATTGTTTACCCACTGAGCCACTGATGATACCCCAATGGTTATTATCAAAAAGTAAAAAAATAACGAGTATTGATGATGATGTGGACAAAAGGGTGTCTTTGTACACACTGGTAAGAATGTAAGCCATTACAGAAAACAGTGTAGAGGTCCCTCAGAAAAATAAAAATAGAACTATCATTTGATCCATCACCTTCTTGGGTATATATCTAAAGGAAATAAAATCACCCTCTTCAATAGATATTTGTACACACATGTTAATCACAGCATTATTTATAGTAGCCAAGATATGGAATGTTCAGTGACCACTAACAAACGATAAAGAAAAATAGATATATATATGTATATTATTTAGCCTACAAAATAAAGAAATTCTCTTTGTCACTTACAATAACATGGATAAATCTGGAGGACATCACCCTAAGTGAAGTAATCAGACACAGACAAACACTGCATGATCTTATGTATATGTAAAATAAAATTAAAATACAGCCAAATTATAGTAAGACACAGCAGAATGGTTAACAAGGGCCAGAGGTTGAGCAAAAGGGAAGATGTCGGTCAGAGGGTATGAAATTCTAGTTTAATTAATAAAATAAATAAGTTCTGGAGGCCTAAAGTGCAGCATAGTTTGCAATAATGCACTGTGTCCTTGAAATCTGCTAAGAGAGTGCTCGCTCCATACACAGAAAGGAGTAACTATGTGAGGTGATGGATTTGTTTTAGCTTAATTGTGGTAAACAATTCATAATATATACACATATACATATATCAAAACATCACATTCTCTACCTTAAATGTATATAACTTTTGTTTGTCAATAATAATTTAATAAAGCTAGGGGTAAAAAAGCTAAGAAATAACTGGGTCATTTATTTGAACTCAGATTTCCTGAAGTCCATATCTCTCTCTTTTTTTTTTTTTTATGTTTCTGTCTGTAGGTCTTTATTTTTATTGCTTTTATCATAAAAGCAATATAAATGGTTTTGAAAATACAGTAACATATAAAAGACTATGAGATCACAAAGTATAGATAATCACACATAGATTTTGATCTCTATTTCAGGTTTTTTTCCTACTAACCATTACACTTTTTATCATATCATTATATGTTCAATTAATTGCATTAGCAATTACATCTGAAGCAATTTATATAAAAAAGAGTGCAGATACGATCAAACAGCATGTAAGCTGAAAAAATATACAAAGAGTAAACAGAAAATATTTATTTTTTATACAGATAAAATTATTATATATCTAGACCCAGAACTACAAGAGACTCCAGAGCTGTTTACTGAAGTTTCTTTTTGGCCACCAGAACATAGGTTTTTCAGTATGCTATGGGAGAAGACAGAAAAAATGTGAGTTAAAACATAGTTCTATTTTACACCACTTAAACTGTTAATTTTATATTTCATCACACTCTGAGGCTTACAACAATATTTCTGGGTGCTTGGAGATTACATTCAGAGAATATGACTTGGGTGATGTAGAATTACTGACAAAGGAAAACAAGAGCTCACCATTTATAAAAATAAATTTTTTTCTAAATGGGGAAACAACTGTGAAAATGGCCAGAATAATATTTTGTAAACTAAAATCTTGTTGTACCATATAGGGAAAAGAAGGTGACAGAGGAAACTCAAACCAATAAAACCTTACCAAGTTTACCCAACAGATTAAAATCTGGGGAAAAAGCAAGTTACTAATTTTATAAATAGGCCCTGTTATGAATATTTTCAAGCTGAAGGGCTGTGTCCCTCCAAATTTGTATGTTGATGCCTCAACTCTCTAGCATGATGGTATCTAGAAGTGAAGCCTTTGAGAAATACTTAGGCTTAGATAAGATGATGAGGGTAGGTACTCCAGGATGGGATTAGAGTCCTTATATATGAAAAGAAAGAGAGACAGAGCTATCTATCTTCTCCATGTGAAGGCACAGCAAGCCAAGAAGAAAGTCCCCACAAAGAACAAAATCTGCCAAGCCCTTGATCCTAGACTTCCCAGTCTCGAGAACTATGAAAACTAAATTCCTGTAGCTTTAATATTTCCAGTCTGTGGTATTCTGTTAACTGCAACTGGAGCTGACTAACACAGGCAAAACACAGTGTTTCCCCAAACTGACTTACTTGTAGCAGTGGACAACTCTTTTCAAGCAAATCTTATATGGTGCCTCTGAGATAAAAGGGCTTGTTAGAATATGGAAAATCTGGAGCAGAGTGATATTAAATATTATTTGGAATGAGGGAGCCAATGCTGCTTTACCATGAATGAAGATATCATACTATGGGTGCTGAGTTTCCTAAAACTGAAAGAATGAATGAATAAATGCTACATATTTATGAAGATTCCAAACTTGCCTAAGAAAAGCATAATGACTTAGCAAGAATTGGGCTTCATCCTCTCTGCTGACACAGACCTCCCTATATCGGGGTCACCAGCATGAGTTTCCGTGATGTAAGACATGCTGCAACTGCTTCTGCTGTTTTGGGTTAACTTTTTAGTGTTAATATTGCAATCTTCACTAAATTCACCAGACAATTATGTCACATAGTTCTATTATGTTCCTTCCTTCACAGTTCAGTTCAGTAGCTCAGTCATGTCCAGCTCTTTGCAACCCCATGGACTGCAGCACACCAGGCTTCCCTGTCCATCACCAACTCCCAGAGCTTGCTCAGACTCATGTCCATTGAGTCAATGATGCCATCCAACCATCTCATCTTCTATCGTCCCCTTCTCCTCTTGCCTTCAATCTTTCCCAGCATCAGGGTCTTTTTCACTGAGTCAGTTCTTCACATCAGGTGGCCAAAGAACTGGAGCTTCAGCTTCAACATCAGTCCTTCCAATGAATATTCACTACTGATTTCCTTTAGGATTGACTGATTTGATCTCATTGCAATCCAATGGACTCTCAAGAGTCTTCTCCAACACCACAGTTCAAAAACATCCTTCCTTCTAATCCCAACCTAACACAGTCTTTCAAGTTATAGTCTTTTAAGTTACAGAGTTTCAAGTTACAGAGCAACAGTAAAGTTGCTCTGGTTGAGGTGATATGGGAAAACAGAAGTCTAGCTGTTGTGAGGCTTATGTGAAATAGTGTATGTGAAAACAACTAACACATGATCTGCAGCGTAGTCCATAATCAATGCTAGTTCTACTATTTATGCTCATTCAATCTTGTCCCCATTCAGGAAATAGAATTACCTCTCAGATTAGAGCCAAGCTACAATCTGAATTGCATTATCATTTTTTCCCTTACATCTGAATTCCTATATTGCTATTCCATGGGATTGTGTCTTCATTGAGCTAATTTTAATGAAGCCATTCAGTTCTATAATACTCAGTTTTGTTTAAAAACAAACAAACAAACAAACAAACAAAACAAAACCCTGGCCATCCTACTTGCATACAACTGAATTTTTAAAATATTAATTGAGTATTTGAAATCCATCTACTTTAAATTTGGTAATAATTTCTCCCTACAGTGCCAGCTAATCAAGATTTCATGAATACCAAATCTGGCTCAAACAAATGAAAGAATGAATAAACAAACACTGTACATTAAAATATATTCTCTTGGAAGAATGCACACACATTATTGACATGAAGCCTCCCAAAGTGGGAATCTGCAAGGAAAACCTACAAAATCATATCTGGCAGTTGTGCCTACATACCTGGTCCCTTTCAAAAACAGCATTACAGAAACTTGATTTTAAAAATTTGATTTTAAACTTCAATATGTTTTCTATCCTCTCTCAACTGTGTGTCATTTGCAAATTTAGTTAGTATTTCTCCTATGGATTCAATTAATCCAAGGAGAAGATATTGAAAGGGACAAAGCAAAACAGAATTTATTAGAATGTTGCCAGAGTCTTCTGGTAAGACTCAACAAGAAGAAAAGTAGAATGCTTATTGAATTACTACTGAGTGATTTGTTAGACACTACCTTATTTCTTATCTTATTACTTCTCCATCAAAGGGCAGATAGAATGAAAACCACAATCACAGAAAATTAACCAGTCTGATCACATGGACCACAGCCTTGTCTAACTCAATGAAACTACGAGCCATGCCGTGTAGGGCAACCCAAGATGGATGGGTCTTGGTGGAGGGTTCTGAAAAAACGTGACCCACTGGAGAAGGGAATGGCAAACCACTTCAGTATTCTTGCCTTGAGAATCCCATGAACTATGAAAAGGCCAAAAGATAGACACTGAAAGATGAATTCCCTAGGTCAGTAGGTGCACAATATGCTACTGGAGATCAGTGGAGAAATAACTCCAGAAAGAGTGAAGAGACAGAGCCAAAGCAAAAACAACACCCAGTTGTGGATGTGACTGGTGATGGAAGTAAAGTCCGATACTGTAGAGAGCAATATAGAATAGGAACCTGGAATATTAGGTCCATGAAGCAAGGCAAATTGAAAGAGGTCAAACAGGAGATGACAAGATTGAACATCGAGATTTTAGGAAGCAGTTAACTAAAATAGACTGGAATGGGTGAATTTAATTCAGATGACCATTATATCTACTATTGTGGACAAGAATCCCTTAGAATAAATAGAGTAGCTCTCATGGTCAACAAAAGAGTCCATAATGCAGTACTTGGATGCAATCTCAAAAATGACAGAATGCTCTCTATTCGTTTCCAAGGCAAACCATTCAATATCAGAACAATCCAAGTCCTGCCCCAACCAGTAATGCTGAAGAATCTGAAGATGAATGGTTCCATGAACACCTACAAGACCTTCTAGAACTAATACCCCCCAAAAGATATCCTTTTCATTATAGGAGACAGGAATGCAAAAGTAGGAAGTCAAGAAATACCTGAAGTAACAGGCAAATATGGCCTTAGAGTACAAAACGAAGCAGGTCAAAGGCTAACAGAGTTTCGCAAAGAGAATGTACGGTTCATAGCAAACACCCTCTTCCAACAACACAAGAGAAGACTCTACACACGGACATCACAATGTGGTCAATAATGAAACCGGACTGACTGTATTCTTTGTAGCAAAAGATGGAGAAGCTCTACATGATCAGCAAACACAAGACCAGGAGCTGACTGTGGCTCAGATCATGAACTTCTTATTGCCAAATCCAGACTTAAATTGAAGAAAGTAGGGAAAACCACTAGACCATCCAGGTATGGCCTAAATCAAAACCCTTACGATTATACTGTGGAAGTGATAAATAGATTCAAGGGATTAGATCTGATAGACAGAGTGCCTAAAGAACATGGACAGAGGTTCGTGACATTGTACAAGAGGCAGGGATCAAGACCATCTCCAAGAAAGGAAATGCAAAAAGGCAAAATGGCAGTCTGAGGAGGCCTTATAAATAGCTGTGAAAAGAAAGAAAGTGACAGGCAAGGGAGAAAAGGAAACATATACCTATTTGAATGTTTGAATGTAGAGTTTAAAAGAATAGCAAGGAGCCTTCTAATTCTTAAAAACATTCACCAGTTGTTGTGGGTGTGGCATTAAAAATAAATTCTCTAAAGTAATGTGAACAAAGAAGATGGTGATGATTTCATGATTTTGCAGATACCTTATGAAGATAGTGCAGTGTGATAGTCATCTTAAAACTCAAGAGACCAAGTGATTTAAATAAAAAGCAGAAAATATAAAGCATCTCCACAAGAAAATTAAAAAACTGCTGAAATGCAGGCCCGCATGAGTTATTATTCATAATGTTTCTCTCTTTGAAAAACTTTAAGTCATAATGCAAAGCATTTTTTCTTCTTGATTTGGGGGAGGATCTCTCCACAAAGCAAAGACATAATGAGACCCTTGCAAAATACCTTACTAAAGTCAATTTATGATAAACAGAAAGTAGTATGTAATTTACTATTTAGTAGTACTATGGAAACATTAAATGATTGGCATGATATTGTTCATAAGGAATATACACAATACTCTGGTCATCATGGGTGGAATTCCCTGGTGGCTCAGACAGTAAAGAATCTGCCTGAAATGCAGGAGACCAGGTTTGATTCCTGAGTCAGGAAGATCCTCTGGAGAAAGGAATGGCTATTCATGCTGGTATTCTTGCCTGGACAATTCCATGGACAGAGGAGCCTGGTAGGCTATATATAGCCCATGGGGTTGGAAAGAGTCAGACACTACTGAGCGGCTACTACTTTCACTTTCTGGTCATTGTGATCTTTTTAACGTCCCAAAACCATGGATTAATAACAAGTCTATGTAAAATTTTGCAAGAATAATGACTTGTGTATGTACCTTGCATGAGGCTTCATTTGTTACTAAGGTAAGAAAGGACTTCCCTGGTGGCTCAGTGGTAAAGAATCCGCCTGCCAATGCAGGAGACACAGGTTCAATCCCTGGGTTGGGAGGATCCCCTGGAGAAGGAAATGGCAACCCACTCCAGTACTCTTGCCTGGGAAATCTCATGAAAAGAGGAGCCTGGCAGGCTACAGTCCATGGGGTCACAAAAGAGTTGGACATGATTTAGCAATTAAATAACAACACCAAAAGGGAAGAAAATGATTTACCACTTATAAAAACCTGTTAACCTTCATTCTCCATGTTGTCTAAATGTTGTGGAAATAGAAGTAAAACTGAGGCAGAAAGTTTTGTATTATATTTGTACATAAATTACTTAGTCAAATTTGTAATGGACATACCAGTTAAAATCTCTGACTACTTATAAAATGAGATAAGTAGATAAGTTCAGAGTTATCTGATCCATTCTCTGAAATGTGTGACCTCAGAGCACTGAAAATATTTAGTTAATATCATGAGGCTGGCTAGTTAAGAAGGCAAGCTCAGTACTTCAGTCTCCTCATTTGAATTCTGATCTTCCTTTCACTATCAATATGCAGTGGATGACTCTAAAAATCAATAGGAAATGAGTGCTAAAGAACTTCCTAAGGCATTACATGCTATGGAAATAAAACTATAATCCTGATAATTTATTAAAGATTCTTCTGCAAAATTTTCATTACTGTAAGATACATTTTGTCTAAGCTTAGAAAGTTGCAGAACAAATTTGCACATGATTTATTTCCACAAGTTTAGTCCAAGGTCAAGAAAAAAGGCTTTGTTTTATATATAAAATATAATAGCTTCTGAATGACAAGAATTTCCTAAAACTCTTTCTAACATAAAAAAGAAACTGGAACAGTTTTGTAGGACAAGATAGGAATAATTCATATGTGACCAGAAAATACATTTTGGACTTTCAAGTTTATTTTAAGTGATATAAATGACATGGATTCTGAATGGTAAAATTATAAATATCGTGTTTCACTCTATGCCTCCTTTTTCCATTTGATTCGGCTATATTCCAGATATCAATGTGATTTCCCCAAAGAACATATATACCTATCATTTGGTTATAATTCTTCTGTATTTTGTAGATCATTTTAATGTCATAATCAATGGCTATCAATAAAAAGAATAAGGCATCTAGTTCCCACAGCAGTCACCTGAAGCAATATAATGAGACTGAGGAAAGAAGTGTTTACCACTAGTTCCCACTACAATATCTGCAGCCATGGTAATGAAAGGAAACACCAGAGGTTTCTGGGACACAAATTGAATTTCAAATCAATTCAAGAGCACATAATTCACGTGCTCTTATCAAAACCGTATACCTATTGTATAGAAGGCCACTACTGTGAAGGCATGCCACTTTTAGTCTACGAATGTCACAGGGGATTGGGATCTGATGGGATGTCTGAGACTTATTTTTGTTTATGGCTCCATCAGCAGAAAAGTTTTCCTCTGGTTCTACAAAAGGGGGATAAATCCATGAAATGCTCTAGACATCCTGCACTGAGCTCTTGGTGGACATTTTCATTCATCCATCCAATCAAACGGTGTTGCTATTCAGTTGCTAAGTCGTGTCCAACTCTTTGTGACCCCAATACTTGCTAAATAAGGCACCATGCTCGCAAATGAGAACCTGTTTTACCAAGTCAGAGAATTCACTAGTGTCTTCCCTCTGGTGATTCAGGCAACTTTTCCAGTGTGGCTAATGTTTCTCTCCATACTCCTGCACCAACACTGGGTCCACATCCAACAGCAATTTCTGTTATATATTTATCATATCCTACCCTCACAAGATGGAGAATGGAATGGCAATCCACTCCAGTATTCTTGCCTGGAGAATCCCATGGACAGAGGAGCCTGGTGGGCTACAGTACATGGGGTCCCAAAGACTCAGACATGACTGAGCAAATAACACCACGCTACACTACCCTCACAAGAATGCACAGGTCTTACATTTCACCAAAGGAGGCACTGGCTGTGGGTAGAAAATTCTTGGTTTACCACACAGTAACATGTGATATAGCCTCATTTTCAGTTCGACAGAAGAAGCTAACATGCATTGTCATGCACTCATGATTGCTAAGAGAATAACTTGATGAAGGAGTACTTATTGTCCACATTTAATAAAGGATGAATTTGAATCTAAAGTGAAGTTAAATAACTGGACAACAGTTACACAGCTGGTAAGCCTGAGAGCCAGCAATTTAACCCAACTTCATCTGATTCAAAAAGTCAAATCTTAATGCAGCCTCCCTGAATAAACACAATATTGAGGGCTAATGAAAAGCAATGAAGATTTGAAACAATCAAGGCATCTGCCAAGTTCAGTATTTCCCTCCTCTAGGCTGCAATGTGTTTTAAAAAATATGTTAATGATGAAGAAAAAAAAAGGAGTGAGGATAAGAACAGAAAGAGGGATAAAATAAAAGAAGCATCTGTGTTCATCTATCATGCTGGTCACTTGCACAAGTATTAACCCAGTTAATCCTCTTAATAGTGTTTCTATTTTTCACTGATAGAGAAATCACCCTCTGAATAGCAGCGCCAGGATTTAAAACCAGGCCTGTTTGACTCAGAGATGATGCACTTGAAAACACCTATGTTTACTACATATATTGAGGTTCACTCATTCCTATCAATCCTAAACAACACAGAGGGTGCTAGAACAATTCTTGCTCTCATGAGACTGGAAGAGAAGCAGAGCTGCTTTCTAAAACCTCTTTATTTACTCCTTTGGTAACTCACCTAAACCCTTTAGCTACTCACCAAACCCAGAAACTTCCTATATTTTGTGCCTGTAAAATAAACCCATAATTTAACACTTTTTCTGTTCCTTTCCATTTTCAATGCAGTCAAATAACTTTTTGTTCTACAGAACCTCTTAGAAAAATTGAGATACAAAATATTCAAAGCTAATTACTACATCTGTAATTTCCCAACAAATTGTATAATGTCTTGAGTAAGCAGTGACAGAGGGCTGTAGGTTTGAAGGTGCTTTTCCAGTGATGGGGACAGATAAGATAGCACAGAAAACAGCATGTAATATCTCACGTTCAGGAGGATGCTTCTATGAATGGCATTGCATTCTCTCTGTCAAGCACAGTCAGACCTCCTTATCATCACTTGTTAATGTGCATTCATTCTTCACTTTCCTCTCCTAAGAAACTTTGTTCTAACTTTTGCCAAATCCCCATAGGTATCCTTTCCAGGGCTGAAGAGTGTTGCAACTGTCTGTTTCTATGAGGTGTTATATAGTTTAGTCCCTCAGGATAGAATATAAACATCAGAAGAGCAGGAACTCCTCTCTTTTAATTCAACATTGTATCCCTAAGTGCCTAACAGCATTCCTATGCACAGAAGATGCTTCATAAGCATTTGCTGAAATAATTTGCAAATGAATCAAAAGTTAGGGCAACACAAATCTGTAGCCATGGAACACAATAACATTTATTGGTTTTGAAACTTAATTAATTAGACCAATGTTGCATCCTAGCCACTTTAGCTACAAACTGCCTTGGCCCCTAATTCATTACTGATAAATGTCAGACTCACCAAGTGTGTATTCAGAATCTTTATACATATGAGATGCTACAGAAGTACAAAGACATACAGATTGTGATCACTCCTCTCAAAAAGTTCACAGTCTAGCTGAATAACTAATAAGCGGAGAGAAATTTGAGGAAGTGAAAAATGGCAGCAGTAACACAGGGATATCAGGAAGACAGTTCACTGAAGCCAGAAAAGGTCTCAGGGTAGTCTACGGTACAGGATCCAGTGATCAGCAAAATATGTGATGGATGTGGATTAAAAGAGGTGGTTTCATACCACAGAAACAGAGAAAAAACTAGCTATTATGAAGGAAGGGGAAGAAGCTTGCTTGACTCTTACAGAAGATGAAGAAATAGTGGGGACATTAAGGAGAAAGATCAGATATTAAGAAGTGTCTTAAAACTCAGACTGCAATTTCATTCTATGGGGTAGACCACAGAGAGTCACTTTCAATTTTTCATATTTGGAGTACATGTTGGAATTTATGTTCTAGGAAGATTATTCTAACAAATTTATCTTTTAAAGAATAAAAGTGGAAAAATATACAAGTTTAGACAACCTGGAAATATGAGGAAAATAGGTTAATACACTCTTCTAGAATGGTAATTTAGCTTTATTATTTATTTGTTATTTCTTTTTAAGAAACAAATGTGTATCAGTGTGTACATGGATGTGTGTGTGTGTGTGTTTTAAGAGACAGAGAGAGAACCTAGTTGTTTTGGTTCTTTTTTGTTTTTTTAACACCAACTCTCAACCTTTTTATCACTCAGATATCAGTGCATTTAAACTTGGTTCAGTACATCAGAAGCTAATTTGTATAAGTTAACTGAAAGCAAAAAGCATGGCAGGCATGCACCTGTTTATATCACTATCTGTTGCTTACTTTTTAAGTCACCTCTTGGCCAATGGCAAGTCAGATCACATCAGGATGTTAAAATCAATCCATGAAAAGATAACATGTGTCAGTTCAGTTCAGTTCAATTGCTCAGTCGTGTTCAACGCTTCGCGACCCCATGGACTGCACCACGCCAGGCCTCCCTGTCTATTACTAACTCCAGGAGTTTACCCAAAATAATGTCCATTGAGTCAGTAATGCCATCCAATCATTTCAAACTCTATCGTCCCCTTCTCCTCCTGCCCTCAATCTTTCCCAGCAGTAGGGTCTTTTCAAATCAGTCAGCTCTTCGCATCAGGTGGCCAAAGTATTGGAGTTTCAGCTTCAACATCAGTCCTTCCAATGAATATTCAGGAGTGATTTCCTTTAGGATGGACTAGTTGGATCTCCTTGCTGTCCAAGGGAGTCTGAAAAATCTTCTCTAACACCACAGTTCAAAAGCATCAATTCTTCGGCACTCAGCTTTCTTTATAGTCCAACTCTCACATCCATTCATGACCACTGGAAAAACCATAGCTTTGACTAGACGGACCTTTGTCAGGCAAGTAACGTCTCTGGTTTTTGATATGCTGTCTAGGTTGTCATAACTTTCCTTCCAAGGAGTAAGCGTCTTTTAATTTCATGGCTGCAGTCACTATCTGCAGTGATTTTGGAGCCCCAAAAGATAAAGTCTTCCACCATTTCCACTGTTTTCCCATCTATTTGCCATGAAGTGACGGGACCAGATGCCATGACCTTAGTTTTCTGAATGTTGAGCTTTAAGCCAACTTTTTCACTCTCCTCTTTCACTTTCATCAAGAGGCTCTTTAGTCCTTCTTCACTTTCTGCCATAAGGGTGGTGTTATCTGCATATCTGAGGTTATTCATATTTGTCCTGGCAATCTTGATTCTAGCTTGTACTTCATCCACCCCAGCATTTCTCATGATGTACACTGCATATAAGTTAAATAAACAGGGTGACAATATACAGCCTTGACTTACTCCTTTCCTGATTTGGAACCAGTCTGTTGCTCCATGTTCAGTGTTAATTGTTGCTTCCTGACCTGCATACAGATTTCTCAAGAGGCACGTCAGGTGGTCTGGTATTCCCATCTCTTTCAGAATTTTCCAGTTTATTCTGGAAAAAATTCTTTGTGATTCACAAAGTCAAAGGCTTTGGCATAGTCAATAAAGCAGAAATAGATGTTTTTTATGGGATTCTCTTGCTTTTTTGATGATCCAGTGGATGTTGGCAATTTGATCTCTGGTTCTTCTGCCTTTTCTAAATCTAGCTTGAACATCTGGAAGTTCACAGTTCATGTACTGCTGAAGCCTGGCTTGGAGAACTTTAAGCATTATTTTACTAGCGTGTGAGATGAATGCAAGTGAGTATTCTTTGGCATTGCCTTTCTTTGGGTTTGGAATGAAAACGGACCTTTTCCAGTCCCATGGCCACTGCTGAGTTTTCCAAATTTGCTGGCATATTGAGTGCAATACTTTAACAGCATCATCTTTTAGGATTTGAAATAGCTCAACTGGAATTTCATCACCTCCACTAGCTTTGTTTATAGTGATGCTTCCTAAGGCCCATTTGACTTCATATTCCTAGATGTCTGGCTATAGGTAAGTGATCACACCATCGTTATTATCTGGGTTGTGAAGATCTTTTTGATTAGTTCTTCTGTGTATTCTTGCCACCTCTTCTTAATATCTCCTGCTTCTGTTAGGTCCATACCATTTCTGTCCTTTATTGAGCCCATCTTTGCATGAAACATTCCCTTGATATCTCTAATTTTCTTGAAGAGATCTCTAGTCTTTCCCATTCTATTGTTTTCCTCTATTTCTTTGTATTGATCACTGAAGAAGACTTTCTTGTCTCTCCTTGCTATTCTTTGGAACTCTGAATTCAAATAGGTATATCTTTCCTTTTCTCCTTTGCTTTTCCCTTCTCTTCTTTTCACAACTATTTGTAAGGCCTCCTCAGACAGGCATTTTGCTTTTTTTGCATTTCTTTTTCTTGGGAATGGTCTTGATCCCTGTCTCCTGTATAATGTCACAAACCTCTGTCTATCATGACACTCTATCAGACCCAGTCCTTTAAATCTATTTCTCACTTCCACTGTATAATCTTAGGGGATTTGATTTAGGTCATACCTGGTTTTCCCTACTTTCTTCAATTTAAGTCTGAATTTAGCAATAAGGAGTTCATGATCTGAACCACAGTCAGCTCCTGGTCTTGTTTTTGCTGACTGTATATATCTTCTCCATCTTTGGCTGCAAAAAATATAATCAGTCTGAATCAGTGTTGGCCATCTAATGATGTCCATGTGTAGAGTCTTCTCTTGTGTTGTTAGAAGAGGGTGTTTGCTATGACCAGTGGAGTCACTTGACAAAACTCTATTAGCCTTTGCACTGCTTCATTCTGTACTTCAAGGCCAAATTTGCCTGTTACTCCAGGTGTTTCCTGACTTCCTATTTTTGCATTCCAGTCCCCTATAATGAAAAGAACTTATTTTTTGTGTGTTAGTTCTAAAAGGTCTTGTAGGCTTGTAGGTCTTCATAGAACCGTTCATGTGCCAAAGCCTAGTTTATTTCCAACTCCACTGATAAAAGACAACTCTAGGACAATAACCAAAGGAAAGAATAAGATCTGAGGGTTAATTATAATATTTGACCCCTTAAATTGATGCTACTCTGTCAACCGTGCAGAGCATAAATAGCCTCAATTGACCTGTTTTTTTTTTTAATAAACTGGTCAATGTTTCTACTAAAACAACTCTGATTTGACTAACATGAAGCATTTTCCTTTGACCAGCAATGAAAAATACACAATACTTTTAAATATTTTCTTTCTTGTTGACTACTTTTAAAGACAATATCTTTATAAATTTCTTAAATTTCCAAGCCTTCATTGAGATGATTTACTTAAAAAAAACTGTAATTGACAGCTGGGTAAATGTTAAGGAGAAGATTATGAAAGAATAGTAACATAACGTAAACAAGTGACTAGAAAAGATTGATGTGTCACAAGTGACTAGAAAAGATTGATGTGTCTATAGCTAAAAACTCACAACTATATACGGCTCAGGTAAGTTGCTCAATATTAAGAAATTTGATATATTTGCAGCTTGTTACTTAGAAGTAGCTACAGGTAATATCAATCATGCATGTCTGTCTGCAATATTTGGTAACAGTCATACCATTCTGATTGCCTTTTTGAAAAGAAGATTCTCAACTTGAAGAAACCCTCTACCTTCCTCAGTATCTCTTTAGACATAGCACTTTTATGATCAGCCCACAGATGCAGAAGAGACACATCCTAAATCTACAATTTATCATATTCATTTACCATAAAACTTGGGGTTTTCATTGTCATTGTCCAAGGATTTTTTGCTTTGCTTTCTTGTTTGCTTGTTTTTCATATCACTGAATTAAGGTCCCATGAAAATGTAAATAAATGACTACTTACCCACTGCCTATGTGGTTGCCTGCTTTGGTAAAAAACTGATTCATTTATTGCACATTTTAATCAATTTTTGAAGAGATCAAATAAATTATTATATTTACAGAGGACCAGATGGTTGGATGGCATCACTGATTCAATGGACATGAGTTTGAGCAGGTTCCAGGAGACGGTGAAGGACAGGAAAACCTGGCATGCTGCAGTCCATGGGGTTGGAAACAGTCGGGCACAACTGAGCGACTGAATAACAACAAAAACTATATCCCCATAGACATTCATATCTTTACCCTTTTTTGAGCGTAAGTCTCACAAGCATGAAGAGAATTCATAATTGTTGCAGAAATTTTTAAACATTTCAAATAAGTGACTACTTTGCTCATTTCAGTTACTGACATTCTGCTCTTCAAACAGCCTGGGCCAGAAAGCAAGAACCATATTTTTTTGGGGGGGGGTCAATTATGTTCTTATCAGTTCAGTTCCATTCAGTCACTCAGTCATGTCCAACTCTGCAACCCCATGGACTACAGTACGCCAGGCCTCCCTGTCCATCACTAACTCCTGAAATTTACTCAAACTCATGTCCATTGAGTCAGTGATGTCATCCAGCCATCTCATCCTCTGTCATCCACTTCTCCTCCTGCCTTCAATCTTTTCCAGTATCAGGGTCTTTTCAAATGAGTCAGCTCTTCACATCAGATGGCCAAAGTATTGGAGTTTCAACTTCAACATCAGTCCTTCCAATGAATATTCAGACTGATTTCCTTTAGGATGGACTGGAAGGATCTTCTTGCAGTCCAAGGGACTCTCAAGAGTCTTCAACACCACAGTTCAAAAGCATCAATTCTTTGGCACTCAGCTTTCTTTACAGTTCAACTCTAATATCCATACATGACTACTAGAAAAACCAAAGCTTGAATAGACAGACCTTGTTGGCAAAGTAATGTCTCTGCTTTTTAATATGCTATCTGGGTTGGTTATAACTTTTCTTCCAAGGAGCAAGCATTTTTTCATTTCATGGCTGCAGTCACCATATGCAGTGATTTTGGAGCCCAAAAAATACAGTCTCTCACTTGTTCCATTGTTTCCCATCTATTTGCCATGGAGTGATGGGACTGGATGCCATGATCTTAGTTTTCTGAATGTTGAGCTTTAAGCCAACTTTTTCATTCTCCTCTTTCACTTTCATCAAGAGGCTTTTTAGTTCCTCTTCACTTTCTGCCATAACGGTGGTGTCATCTGCAAATATGAGTTTACTGATATTTCTCCCGGCAATCTTGATTCCAGCTTGTGCTTCATCCAGTCCAGCATTTCTCATGATGTATTCTGCATCTGAATTAAATAATCAGGGTGACAATATACAGCCTTGACATACTCCTTTCCCAATTTGGAAGCAGTGTGTTGTTCCATGTCCAGTTCTAACTGTTGCTTCTTGACTGTATGTTCTCATTGATAGTGCCAAAAGATAATCAATATTGTAAAATAATGAAAATTGAATCATAATGAAGATGATCTACCTTCCCAAAGAGGCACATCTACAAATACTAGTCAGGGTTTTATAAAGAAAGATCACAAATAGGAGAGTCACCAGATCTTACATTTTTCTTCTCAGGACAGGCTGCCAGAGCCTTTGTCACCTCACAGAGGGAGGCTCTGTCACCCTGCTGAGGCAGACCATGATGGATGAATAGGATTTGGTGAATATTCAGGACTTCCTTGGTGGTTCAGACAATAAAGAATCTGCCTACAATACAAGAGACCTGGGGTTAGATGCCTGGATGGGAAAGATGCCCTGGAGAAGGGAATGACTACTCACTTCAGTGTTCTCACCTGTAGAATTCCAAGGATAGAGGAGCCTGGTGGGCTACAGTTTATGGGGTCACAAAGAGTTGAACAGGACTGAATGATGAACACTTTCTTTTCTTCTGTTTTCTGCCTCATTTGGCTACTAAAATTATATCCCAAGAATTTCCATACTGTTTCCCTGTCTTTTCTGGGGAGGATGAGGTGTATTTTCCCAGGAATTAAAAAGGACTCAGTGATCTGGAAGTTTTTTGGCAGTCTTAGAAAATGATAATAGTTTAATTCTTTAGAAACATCTAAGGCTCCTTCATTGAGATGATTGGATTTCAATGCTCACCGCCAAGACTCCCAAGAGTAGAGATGACATCTCTGGTCAAATCCTTGGTCACCTCCCATGGTGTGCTTTTGATTCAGCTGATCAGGCAGACAGTTGATCAATAATAGCAACTGTTGCTGCAAGTTACAAACACTGATAAGTAGACAGGGCTTGTAGATAAAAGCCTGGCTTGTGTACTGGAACAGGCTTCTGCCAGCTCCTGCTGTGCCAGGCAATAATCTTTTCACTTCTGAATGGGAGTGGACCTGTTGATACACTGGGGGAAGCTCTGGCTGTAGGGAAGAGGGCAGGGAGACAAGGTCAGATTAATAATTATCTTTCAAAGGAAAACATTTCAGTAATTTCACAATCCAACAGGTAATCTTTATCACTATGTACTGACTGAATATTAGCCATGGCTATATGATTGAAAGTGATGGTGTTAGTTACTTAGTTGTGTCTGACTCTTTGTGACCCCATGGACTATAGCCCACCAGGCTTCTGTCTGTGAGCAAGAATACTGGAGTGGGTTGCCATTCTCTTCTCCAAGGGATACTCCAAACCCAGGGTTTCCTGCTTTGCAGGCCAATTCTTTACAGTCTGAGCCACCAAACATCTGTATATTTTAGGGAGTATGATGACAAATATTGACAGCCTTGCAAATAAAATTTTTACCAAATATAGATAAAGTGTTAAGATCATGGACTCTAGAACTGTGTTACAACATTTTTAATTTCAGCTTTTGCACTTATAAAATGGAAATGATAAAAATACTCCTTGTAATGCTCTGAGAGTAATATATGGAAAGCACTTGTATAGCAAAGCTGGTATAGATCTACCTCAGTTGAAGATCATATCTTCATTGAACTACATTGTTGAGATCAACAGAAAACAGAATCTTGAGTGTATATTAAAGTACCCAAAAGGAAATTGATAAGAACACATCTTACTTTCCAAACTGTTCAAGTATAATATTTTCCTTCCACTTATATTTGGAAATTGAGGGGAAAATGGATGTGTAAGATCTAAAAAAATCAAATCTGTAGTAACATCTATTTCTGCTTTATTGACTATGCCAAAGCCTTTGACTGTGTAGATCACAATAAACTATGGAAAATTCTGAAAGAGATGGGAATACCAGACCACCTGATCTGCCTCTTAAGAAATCTGTATGCAGGTCAGGAAGCAACAGTTAGAACTGGTCATGGAACAACAGACTGGTTCCAAATAGGAAAAGGAGTACGTCAAGGCTGTATATTGTCACCATGTTTATTTAACCTATATGCAGAGTACATCATGAGAAATGCTGGACTGGAAGAAACACAAGTTGGAATCAAGATTGCTGGGAGAAATATCAATAACCTCAGATATGCAGATGACACCACTCTTATGGCAGAAAGTGAAGAGGGGCTAAAAAGCCTCTTGATGAAAGTGAAAGTGGAGAGTGAAAAGGTTGGCTTAAAGCTCAACATTCAGAAAACGAAGATCATGGCATCTGGTCCCATCACTACATGGGAAATAGATGGGAAAACAGTGGAAACAGTGTTAGACCTTGTTTTTCTGGGCTCCAAAATCACTGCAGATGGTGACTGCAGTCATGAAATTAAAAGACGCTTACTCCTTGGAAGGAAAGTTATGACCAACCTAGATAGCATTTTCAAAAGCAGAGACATTACTTTACCAACAAAGTTTCGCCTAGTCAAGGCTATGGTCTTTCCTGTGGTCATGTATGGATGTGAGAGCTGGACTGTGAAGAAGGCTGAGCGCCGAAGAATTGATGCTTTTGAACTGTGGTGTTGGAGAAGACTCTTGAGAGTCCCTTGGACTGCAAGGAGATCCAACCGATCCATTCTGAAGGAGATCAATCCTGGAATTTCTTTGGAAGGAATGATGCTAAAGCTGAAACTCCAGTATTTTGGCCACCTCATGCGAAGAGTTGACTCATTGGAGAAGACTCTGATGCTGGGAGGGATTGAGGGCAGGAGGAGAAGGGGACGACAGAGGATGAGATGGCTGGATGGCATCACTGACTTGATGGGTGTGAGTCTGGGTGACCTCCAGGAGCTGGTGATGGACAGGGAGGCCTGGCGTGCTGCAGTTCATGGGGTCGCGAAGAGTCGGACACGACTGAGCGACTGATCTGATCTGATCTGAATGTATTTTTATTTTCAATAAGGCAAATTATTCATTACAAGTAATCTAACATGGTCTTAATATTTAATGATTCATTGACAAAATATATGCTTTTAGGACATTTCTGTACTATAAACTATATATCATGCAGCAATTTTTAAGAGAATGTAATTTAGAAAGAACGATATGACATCTTATTTTTATATTTAACAATTTTTGGGCCAATATTTTCTCCTAAAATCAAGCTTCATTGACTTATGGTATAAGAAGTGTAAGGTAAGATTTTTCATCCCACTTTATGACATTATGAAAGCCATGCCATATATAAGTTGTCAACTATATAATTATAAGGTGTGAGGGTTGAAAGAAACCCTACCAATGAGTTTCACATTAGGTGGAAAACACTGATTCACTCCAAATAAAGAGTATAATCAAAATATGAACCTCATGGACAGAATACAATATATAATGCCATATATACTGATTATCTCATGAAATTAATTTTTATTTGCCAGAAAAATAACTAAAACATTTGGAAGAGACAAAGATTTTTATGGATACATCTATGTGCATATGAACAAACATAAATACATGCCACATGTAAGCAGTTAAAAGGAAGAAAATTATCTCGTCAACCAAAAAGACATGCAATGTTCAATTTAGGGTTTCTAAATAAACCTCTCTCTGTCCCCTCTCTCCCATCCTCTCTGCTCAGCATTGCCTTCTTCTTGGGGACATTATTTCCCAGTATACTGGAAAAGTTTACTTGGAAACATCAAATTCCCAGCAAGCAATACATTCATACTATCCTCAAGACTTCAAGCTGAGGAAATACCTCTGAGATACTTCAGATATCAGATCTCTGCATGGGAAAATAACATTCAGCCATCAGGAGTACTACCTTCTAGATTTCTGAAAAGAAGCAATGACTAGGAAATCAACTGGAGAAGGAAATGACAACCCACTCCAGTGTTCTTGCCTGGAGAATCCCAGGGACGGGTGGGCTGGTGGGCTGCCATCTATGGGGTCACACAGAGTCGGACATGACTGAAGCGACTTAGCAGCAGCAGCAGCAGCAGGAAATCAACCAATTGGTGGGTCTTGTACTCAATGAGTCTGTGTGTGACTACTTTTTTTCAAGAAGTGAAACATAAAACTATACGAAACATGTCATATTGAATAAAATTGAAAATATAATTGTATTATGATTATCATGCTATTTTTTTAATTTTAGTTTCACATACACACATACACATGTAACACACACTCACACACAAATGTGTACTGGATTGTGAAGAAACAGGCATTTAATTTTGATGTATGGCAAAAGCAATACAATATTGTAAAGTTAAGCAAAATAAAATTTAAAAAAAAGAAATATCTAAAACAAAAAAAGAAACAGGCATTTATTATGTTGAAATGGGCAAAAATGTTGGAAAGCTACAGAAATAGGTACAGAAATCACAAAGTGGCATCCACTGGATAAGTTCCAGACTACTGAATATTTAAGGGTTGGTTTCTTTAAATTGAATTAGTTGCTAATAAAGACGAAAAGCTATTTATGTGGCTTCCTTTGAAAGGTCAATAGATGTTCTTCTGGGGCATAGGCCTTGGAAGCTGAGTAACAGCTGTACCATTAGGAAGAGGATGGGCTCTTCAAGTCATCAGGGTCCTTACCTCTTACCTTTTCACTCAGTTCTGTATCTGCTAGATAACATCATCCATTTGAATTTGTTCCCTCTGGTCTAGACTTTTGTTCCCACAATGATCACAGAGGTCTAAGGATTGCTACAGAAACTCATGATGTGGCCTGAATTATTCCACAGCCTGACAGGACACTGAATAGTGACTGTACCTGATCATCAAAGAAATGATGACCAAATCCTCCATCTATAAAGCCAACATATGCTTTAGAGGTCCTCAGTTTAAAATTTCCATTTCACAGATGAGGAGACAGATACAAAGAGAGCAAGTAAAATGTTGAAGGCCAACGAGTTAGTAATTCCATGATTAGAAATAAGTTCTCACTCCTATCTTGATGCCCTTTCAATAACACATGATTGCCTTTAGTTAAATGATTTTCAGAAGAGAAAAGCAGTATAAACTGAAGCCAATGTGATGTGCTATGTGTAAATGATCTATGAGTAATACGGATAGGCTTCCCAGGTAGCTCAATGGCAAAGAATCCGCCTGTCAATACAGGAGATGCAGGTTTGATGTTTTCGTGAGGAAGATCCCCTAGAGAAGCAAATGGCAACCTATTCCAGTATTCTTGCCTGGGAAACCCCATGGACAGAAGAGTCCGATGGGTGACAGTCCATGGGGTCACAAGAGTTGTACATGACCTGGAAATTAAATAACAACTCTATTCTCACTAATCTCATCTTTTGTTCACATTAGTTTTCCTCCTTATCGCCATTATCCAAGTGTCAGTTCAGTTCAGTTCAGTCTCTCAGTCGTGTCCGACTCTTTGCATGAACTGCAGCACGCCAGGCCTCCCTGTCTATCACAAACTCCTGGACTTCACTCAAACTCACGTCCATTGAGTCGGTGATGCCATCCAGTCATCTCATCCTCTGTAGTCCCCTTCTCCTCCTGCCCCCAATTCCTCCCAGCATCAGAGTCTTTTCCAATGAGTCAACTCTTTGCATGAGGTGGCCAAAGTACTAAAATTTCAGCTTTAGCATCATTCCTTCCAAAGAACACCAAGGACTGATCTCCTTCAGAATGGACTGGTTGGATCTCCTTGCAGTCCAAGGGATTCTCAAGAGTCTTCTCCAACATCACGGTTCAAAAGCATCAATTCTTCGGCGCTCAGCTTTCTTCACAGTCCAACTTTCACATCCATACATGACCACAGGAAAAACCATAGCCTTGAGTAGACGGACCTTTGTTGGCAAAGTAATGTCTCTGCTTTTGAATATGCTATCTAGGTTGGTCATAACTTTTCTTCCAAGGAGTAAGCGTCTTTTAATTTCATGGCTGCAGTCACCATCTGCAGTGATTTTGGAGCCCAAAAAATAAAGTCTGACACTGTTTCCACTGTTTCCCCATCTATTTCCCATGAAATGATGGGACCGGATGCCATGATCTTCATTTTCTGAATGTTGAGCTTTAAGCCAACTTTTTCACTCTCCTCTTTCACTTTTATCTATGTATATGTATGCTATGCTATGCTAAGTCACTTCAGTCGTGTCCGACTCTGTGTGACCCCAGAGACGGCAGCCCACCAGGCTTCCCCGTCCCTGGGATTCTCCAGGCAAGAACACTGGAGTGGGTTGCCATTTCCTTCTCCAATGCATGAAAGTGAAAAGAGAAAGTGAAGTCACTCAGTCATGTCCGACTCTTAGAGACCCCATGGAGTGCAGCCTACCAGACTCCTCCGTCTGTGGGATTTTCCAGGCAAGCGTATTGGAGTGGGGTGCCATTGCCTTCTCCAATATATATATATATATATATATATATATATAGTGCGTGTGTGTGTGTGTGTTGATGGAGTGTACACTGGTGTAAATCAATTACTATATAGTGTAACTTCTAAAATATGAAGAATCCACATTAATTTCCTAATTCTGATAATTATATCTTGGTAATGAAAGATGTTAACATTAGGGAAAACTAGGTGAGAGGTATATAAGAACTCTCTGGACTATCTTTGCAATTAATTGTTCTATAAAAACCTAAAATTAAAAGGTTTATTACAAATCATGAGAAACCATTAATTAAGATGTTATGAGAGTGCCATGTTAGCAGTAAAAACAGAAAAGGATAAATGTATCCTGAGGAAAATATCCCTTTATCAAACAGCTACATCATCATAACTGTGTTCATACTCAAAACCTTACAACAAGATGGCTGAAGGCTTATAACAAGGTTATGGCTAAAACAAAGCCCAGAGGTTGCTCCAGCTCTGAAACACAAAGCCCCCTGTAAGATATAATCACACACACACACACACACACACACACACACACACACACACACACACAGAGTTTTAGCCTTTTCAGAAGAATGCCAATGATTTTAGTCTCAGGAAGACGACTTGAGTTTCAAGATACGATTATTTAGTCTCAAGATTACTTACTTATCTTTATTTTATTTTTTTGATCAAGAATCTCTTTTATTGATTATCAGAAACATTACAAACATCTAGTATGAACAAATTGTAACATGATAGTGCTTAGTTTGAACAATTAATACATTTCAGATATAATATTATACATATTTCAATGCTATTCTCCCCAATCATCCCACCCTCTCCCGGTCCCAGAGTCCAAAAGTCTGGTCTATACATCAGTGTCTCTTTTGTTGTCTCATAAATAGGGTTATTTTTACCATCTTTCTAAATTCCATATATATGCGTTAGTATACTGTATTTGTGTTTTTGTTTCTGGCTTACTTCACTCTGTATAATAGGCTCCAGTTCCATCCACCTCCTTAGAACTGATTCAAATGTGTTCTTTTTAATGGCTGAGTAATACTCCATTGTGTATATGTACCACTGCTTTCTTATCCATTCATCTGTGGATGGACATCTAGGTTGCTTCCACGTTCTGGCTATTGCAAACAGTGCTGCTATGAACATTGGGGTACACGTGTCTCTTTCAATTCTGGTTTTCTCAGTGTATATGCCCAGCAGTGGGATTGCTGGATCATAAGGCAGTTCTATTCGCAGTTTTTTGAGGAATCTCCATACTGTTCTCCATAGTGGCTGTACTAGTTTGCATTCCCACCAACAGTGCAAGAGGGTTCCCTTCTCTCCGCACCCTCTCCAGCATTTATTGCTTGTAGACTTTTGGATAGCAGCCATTCTGATTGGCGTGAAATGGTATCTCATAGTGGTTTTGATTTGCATTTCTCTGATAATGAGTGATGTTGAGCATCTTTTCATGTGTTTGTTAGCCATCTGTATGTCTTCTTTGGAGAAATGTCTATTGAGTTCTTTGGCCCATTTTTTGATTGGGTCATTTATTTTTCTGGAATTGAGCTGTAGAAGTTGCTTGTATATTTTTGAGATTAGTTGTTTGTCAGTTGCTTCATTTGCTATTATTTTCTCCCATTCTGAAGGCTGTCTTTTCACCTTGCCTATAGTTTCCTTTGTTGTGCAGAAGCTTTTTAAGTTTGATTAGGTCCCATTTGTTCATTTTTGATTTTATTTCCGATATTCTGGGAGGTGGGTCATAGAGGATCCTGCTGTGATGTAAGTCAGAGAGTGTTTTGCCTATGTTTTCCTCTAGGAGTTTTATGGTTTCTGGTCTTACATTTAGCTCTTTAATCCATTTTGAGTTTATTTTTGTGTATGGTGTTAGAAAGTGTTCTAGTTTCATTCTTTTACAAGTGTTTGACCAGTTTTCCCAGCACCATTTGTTAAAGAGATTGTCTTTAATCCATTGTATATTCTTGCCTCCTTTGTCAAAGATAAGGTGACCATATGTGCGTGGATTTATCTCTGGGCTTTCTATTTTGTTCCATTGATCTATATTTCTGTCCTTGTGCCAGTACCATACTGTCTTGATGACTGTGGCTTTGTAGTAGAGCCTGAAGTCAGGCAGGTTAATTCCTCCAGTTCCGTTCTTCTTTCTCAAGATAGCTTTGGCTATTCGAGGTTTTTTGCATTTCCATACAAATTGAGAAATTATTTGTTCTAGCTCTGTGAAGAATACCGTTGGTAGCTTGATGGGGATTGCATTGAATCTATAAATTGCTTTGGGTAGTATATTCATTTTCACTATATTGATTCTACCAATCCATGAACATGGTATATTTCTCCATCTATTAGTGTCCTCTTTGATTTCTTTCACCAGTGTTTTATAGTTTTCTATATATAGGTCTTTAGATTCTTTAGGCAGATATATTCCTAAGTATTTTATTGTTTTCATTGCAATGGTGAATGGAATTGTTTCCTTAATTTCTCTATTATCTCGTTATTAGTGTACAGGAATGCAAGGGATTTCTGTGTGTTAATTTTGTATCCTGCAACTTTACCATATTCATTGATCAGTTCTAGTAATTTTCTGGTGGAATCTTTAGGGTTTTCTACGTAGAGGATCATGTCATCTGCAAATAGTGAGAGTTTTACTTCTTCTTTTCCAATTTGGATTCCTTTTATTTCTTTTTCTGCTCTGATTGCTGTGGCCAAAACTTCCAAAACTATGTTGAATAGTAATGGTGAAAGTGGGCATCCTTGTCTTGTTCCTGACTTTAGAGGAAATGCTTTCAATTTTTCACCATTGAGGATAATGTTTGCTGTGGGCTTGTCATATATAGCTTTTATTATGTTGAGGTATGTTCCTTCTATTCCTGCTTTCTGGAGAGTTTTTATCATAAATGGATGTTGAACTTTGTCAAAGGCTTTCTCTGCATCTATTGAGATAATCATATGGTTTTTATTCTTCAGTTTGTTAATGTGGTGTATTACGTTGATTGATTTGCGGATATTGAAGAATCCTTGCATTCCTGGGATAAAGCCCACTTGGTCATGGTGTATGATCTTTTTAATGTGTTGTTGGATTCTGATTGCTAGAATTTTGTTAAGGATTTTTGCATCTATGTTCATCAGTGATATTGGCCTATAGTTTTCTTTTTTTGTGGCATCTTTGTCAGGTTTTGGTATTAGGGTGATGGTGGCCTCATAGAATGAGTTTGGAAGTTTGCCTTCCTCTGCAATTTTCTGGAACAGTTTGAGTAGGATAGGTGTTAGCTCTTCTCTAAATTTTTGGTAGAATTCAGCTGTGAAGCCGTCTGGACCTGGGCTTTTGTTTGCTGGAAGATTTCTGATTACAGTTTTAATTTCCGTGCTTGTGATGGGTCTGTTAAGAGTTTCTATTTCTTCTTGATCCAGTTTTGGGAAGTTGTACTTTTCTAAGAATTTGTCCATTTCTTCCACATTGTCCATTTTATTGCCATATAATTGCTGATAGTAGTCTCTTATGATCCTTTGTATTTCTGTGCTGTCTGTTGTGATCTCTCCATTTTCATTTCTAATTTTATTGATTTGATTTTTCTCCCTTTGTTTCTTGATGAGTCTGGCTAGTGGTTTGTCAATTTTATTTACCCTTTCAAAGAACCAGCTTTTGGCTTTGTTGATTTTTGCTATGGTTTCTTTTGTTTCTTTTGCATTTATTTCTGCCCTAATTTTTAGGATTTCTTTCCTTCTACTAACCTTGGGGTGCTTCATTTCTTCCTTTTCCAGTTGCTTTAGGTGTAGAGTTAGGTTATTTATTTGGCTTTTTTCTTGTTTCTTGAGGTATGCCTGTATTGCTATGAACTTTCCCCTTAGGACTGCTTTTACAGTGTCCCACAGGTTTTGGGTTGTAGTGTTTTCATTTTCATTCATTTCTATGCAGAATTTGATTTCTTTTTTGATTTCTTCTGTGATTTGTTGGTTATTCAGGAGTGTGTTGTTCAGCCTCCATATGTTGGTCTTTTTAATAGATTTTCTCCTGTTGTTGAGATTTACTCTTACTGCATTGTGGTCAGAAAAAATGCTTGGAATGATTTCAATTTTTCTGAACTTACCAAGGCTAGATTTATGGCCCAGGATGTGGTCTATCCTGGAGAAGGTTCCGTGTGCGCTTGAGAAAAAGGTGAAATTCATTGTTTTGGGATGAAATGTCCTATAGATATCAATTAGTTCTAACTGGTCTATTGTATCGTTTAAAGTTTGTGTTTCCTTGTTAATTTTCTGTTTAGTTGATCTATCCATTGGTGTGAGTGGGGTATTAAAGTGTCCCACTATTATTGTGTTATTTTTTATTTCTCCTTTCATACTTGTTAGTATTTGTCTTATATATTGTGGTGCTCCTAAGTTGGGTGCATATATATTTATAATTGTTATATTTTCTTCTTGGATTGATCCTTTGATCATTAGGTAGTGACCTTCTTTGTCTCTTTTCACATCCTTTGTTTTAAAGTCTATTTTATCTGATATGAGTATTGCTACTCCTGCTTTCTTTTGGTCTCTATTTGCGTGGAAAATCTTTTTCCAGCCCTTGACTTTCAGTCTGTATGTGTCCCCTGTTTTGAGGTGGGTTTCTTGTAGACAGCATATGGAGGGGTCTTGTTTTTGTATCCATTCAGCCAGTCTCTGTCTGTTGGTTGGGGCATTCAACCCATTTACATTTAAGGTAATTAATGATAAATATGATCCCGTTGCCATTTACTTTGTTGTTTTGGGTTTGAATTTATATATCCTTTTTGTATTTCCCGTCTAGAGAATGTCCTTTAGTATTTGTTGGAGAGCTGGTTTGGTGGTGCTGAATTCTCTCAGCTTTTGCTTGTCTGTAAAGGTTTTGATTTCTCCTTCATATTTGAATGAGATCCTTGCTGGGTACAATAATCTGGGCTGTAGGTTCTTTTCTTTCATCACTTTAAGTATGTCTTGCCATTCCCTCCTGGCTTGGAGAGTTTCTATTGAAAGATCAGCTGTTATCCTTATGGGAATTCCCTTGTGTGTTATTTGTTGTTTTTCCCTTGCTGCTTTTAATATTTGTTCTTTGTGTTTGATCTTTGTTAATTTGATTAATATGTGTCTTGGGGTGTTTCGTCTTGGGTTTATCCTATTTGGGACTCTCTGGGTTTCTTGGACTTGAGTGATTATTTCCTTCCCCATTTTAGGGAAGTTTTCAACTATTATCTCCTCTAGTATCTTCTCATGGTCTTTCTTTTTGTCTTCTTCTTCTGGGACTCCTATGATTCGAATATTGTAACGTTTAATATTGTCCTGGAGGTCTCTGAGATTGTCCTCATTTCTTTTAATTCGTTTTTCTTTTTTCTCCTCTGATTCCTTTAATTCTGCCATTCTATCTTCTAATTCGCTAATTCTAGCTTCTGCCTCTGTTATTCTACTATTTGTTGCCTCCGTAGTGTTTTGGATCTCATTTATTGCATTATTCTTTATATATTGACTCTTTTTTATTTCTTCTAGGTCCTTGTTAAATCTTTCTTGCATCTTCTCAATGCTTTTCTCCAGGCTATTTATCCATGATTCCATTTTGCTTTCCAGATTTTGGATTAATTTCACTATCATTATTCAGAATTCTTTATCAGGTAGGTTCGCTATTTCTTCCTCTTTTGTTTGGTTTGGTGGGCAATTATCCTGTTCCTTTACCTGCTGGGAATTCTTCTGTCTTTTCATCTTGTTTAAATTGCTAAGTTTGGGGCGTCTTTACTGTATTCTGGTAGTCTGTGGAGTTCTCTTTATTGTGGCGTTTCTGCACTATATGTGGGTTTGTACCGGTGGCTTGTCGAGGTTTCTTGTTTATGGAAGCTTGTATCGGTGTTCTGGTGGGTGGAGCTGGATTTCTTTTCTCTGGGGTGCAGTGGAGTGTCTAGTAGTGAGTTATGAGATGTCTATGATTTTGGGGTCGCTCTGTGTAGCCTGTGTATTGGAGCTCAGGCTGTGTTCTTGTTTTTCTGGAGAATTTGCTTGGTATGTCTTGTCGTGGAACTTCCTGGTCTTTGTGTGATGCTTGGTTTCAGAGTAGGTATGGAGGCTTTTAATGAGCTCCTGTCAATTAATGTTTCGTGGGATCAGGGTATGGACTTAAGCCTACTGGTTCCAGTTATTGATCTTATTTCTACAGTAGTCTCAAAAACTTCTTCTTCTATAATGCATTCCACAACTGGACCACTCAGAGATGTTCACGGAATTATACAGAGAAGGAAAAAGGGAGGAAGGAGACAGAGGTGGTCAGGAGGATAAAAGGAGGGAGTGTGAAGGAGAGAGACAGATCTAGTCAGTAATCAGTAAAGAAAAGAAAAAAGGAAAGGAAAAAAGCAAAGGACAAAAAGAAAAAAAAAAAAAAAAAAAAAAAAGGGTCGCAAAAGTTATATCTAAACGTGGAGATTAAAGAAGTACTAGAGGATAAAAAAAAAATAAAAATAAAAGAAACAAAACAAAACAAACAACAACAAAAAAAATTAAAAGGAAAAAAAATTTTTGTTTTCCTTTTTCCAATTAAAAAATAATAAAAATTTAAAATATATATATATATATAAAAAAAAGAAAAGAAAAAAAAAAAAGGAAATAATGATGGTAAAAATAGTAACTATATATATAAGAGTTTCTCTATTATTGTTGTGGGTTCAGTTCATTTTCAGCTAGTTCCTTGTTCCGGCTTAAATTTCTCAAGATCTATAGGCCCCTTTCTCTGTAGTTGGTCTGTATAGTCCTTTGTTCTGTGCACGGTTCGGCAGTGTTCTGGGCCAAGGCCGGCCACTCGTGTGGTCGGCGCTGCACAATCTGGATTGCTGGCCCAAACTACTCCAGTTAGGCAGCACTCCAGACAATCAGGCGAACGAAGTCTGCGCTGAGGCCCGCAGAAGGGGAGGGACCGGCGACGGGAATGGCGGGCGGGCGGGTGGGGGAGGGGATGGGGTGGCCCTCGTGGGAGCCGCCGGCACAGCGGGCGGGGGCACGCCTGCGCGGGAGTGGCCGGCAGGGGAGCGTCCAGTGGGGGAGAGTCCCGCGGGGGAGCGTCCCTCGGGGGAGCGCCGGCAGGGGAGCGTGCCGCGTGGGAACGACCAAGGCGTCTCCCTGCCCAGCCCCGGCTCCCCAATGGCAGATGCGGGCGTTTGCAGCGGTGCTTCTCCGCTGCGGAAGTTACCGCAGGGCCCGCAGTCTGTGGGTTCTAATTGCTCAACTGTTCTCCTCCCTGTTATGATAGTCTCCGTGTTTCCCAGGTTCGGCGCAGTTTCCGCAGGGAGAGTGTTTCCTGGTGTTTGGAAACTTCTCTTTTTAAGACTCCCTTCCCCGGACAGAGGTCCGCCCCTCCCTCTTTGTCTCTCTCTGGCTTCTATATTCTTTCCTACCTCCTTTAGAAGGCAGTGAGTTGCTTTTCTGGGTGTCCGACGTCCTCCGCCAGCACTCCGAAGCTGTTTGTGGAATTTACTCGGTGCCCAGATGTCCCTTTGATGAATTTGTGGAGGAGAAAGCGTCTACTTACTTATCTTTAATCTATGGTTTCATTGAATACTTAAGAGTATGAAAAAAAAGAACAAAGGGTGAGGGAAGTCTATATATGTATTTAATACGTATATTGATACGTACCAATCAATATACATATTGATTCAGAAAGAGATCAGAAGCATATGAAGAGGCCAAGATATGCTGGCAGAAATGCCTTTACAGTTGAGGAATATGTCTATTTCCAAAATAGCCCACCTGGGCCGTAAAAGTTGTATGACCCCATTTATCCCAGCAGGAATGCTCCTATGTCTGGATCCACAGTTATTACTAAAAACTAATGTTTGTTATAAAAAATGATTTTGTGTAGAAGGTATGTCAGCACCTGAATCCTAGGAAACAGGTACTTTTTCAAAATGTCCTTAAGCCCTATATTTTAAAACCCTTTATCTACTGTGGCAGAAGACCACATTTTTTTTTTTTTTTGGTAGAAATATGGCAGAAGACCATATTTAATTGATCATCAGTAGTTTTTAGGAATATAATGCATACTCTAGTGGGCATTTTGCTCTACACTGCTCATCAAAACCCTGTGCTTGAGACTAGAAATAAGACAGAGTTGGAAGTATTGAAAAATGTTCAGACTTTCAAAAAACAGTAATTTATTGCTATATTTCTAGACTGTGCTACTTCTGCCTTACATCAAACTCTAAAGCAATCCTGTATAAGACCTCAAAAGAATTGTTTTATAAATTATTTATATGACACATTGTATATTATATATATTATCCATATTTATGGATCTGAATTCATTTGTTTGAACAGTATTTACTGCGTATCTTCTGTGTTCATGGCACAGTACCACATGCCTAACCAGAACATACATTTGATCGGGGCTGGTAGATACTAAAGCACCAATAATAAAATTAATTACAGTTATAATATGATAAATGCTATAAAGGAATATAGCACAAGATATTGGATGATAACACAAAGTAGGTATTAACCTTTTCTGGGGTCAAGAGAAGGCTAAGCTTTTTAGTCTGAGTTCTGAAGGATGGAAAAGAGTTGTTTGGGGGGAGGGTGGGGTGCAGGATATCTAAGATCCAAGGCAAGAAGGAGTAAGACATTGTCAAGGGGCAGAAAACAGGCCCATGGGGCCAGAACTCTGGCTGCTCAGGGAGGTATGGTGCACAGGGCACCTGGTGAGAAGGTTGCAGAGGGTCTTAGAGGACTGAGAAAGAATCTCATCTTTATCCTCAGAGCCCTTAATTTTCAAGTGAAAGTAAGCCCAAGTCTGTAAGACAGGTCAAGGAGGAAAGAGGCATTTTCACACTTATATTCAAAACAGATCAATTTGCTGCTTTGCACAAGGTGGTGAGCGATGCTCCAGAGGGTCCTCAGCTGTGGCCCTGATAACAATTCAGATCCCGGCTTGACAAAATGTATGAACACGTTCACTGTATGAACGTGCTTGGCTCATTCAAGAAAACAACACTTCCATTACCATTTTCTGTCTAATGATCCACCACAATATGGAACACCGCTAGGTTCAACAAAATAGAAACTGGTTTCCAAATAAAATAACAAGGGCATGGGTCTCTGCAGAAGCAGCTGTGTTCTCAGTTTTAGGAGTGATGTGCATGAATTTCAACCAGACATTTTGAAATAACAAAGATCCCCAAATGTAAAAGACAATACACTCTAAACATGTCTCAGTCATCTCTCCCACTAAGCATAAACCACTCATCAAAGAAAAAAAAGCCAAAATAAAGAAAACTTAATATGCTTGCCATTTTGCACAATCATTTCTGGAAAAAAAAAAAAAAAAGGCAAAAATAAAACACTACACACTTTAGGGCTTCCCAGGTGGCACTAGTGGTAAAGAACCCATCTGCCAAAGCAGGAGACACAAGGAACATGGGTTTGATCCCTGGGTTGGGAAAATCTCCTGGAGGAGGAAACGGCCGCTCCGGTATTGTTACCTAGGAAATCCCACGGACAGAGGAGCCTGGCTGGTGACAGTACGTAGGGTCGCAAAGATTCCGACACAACTGCACTACTTAACAGACTTAACACACATGACACACACAGACACTTCAATTGCATTAGGCTGATATAATAATTATTGTTAAAAAAGATAAACATTCAATTATACCAAACTGATCATTCAAAAGACTAATGAAAGAATAATACAAGCACCTCATGCCTTGTTACGTTTGTCTCCACACCTTCTGCCAACAAATACAGCTAATTTTTTGCTGGATAAAAAGACTGAAATCAATCGTAGTCTAAGATGATTGTTCACAAAATTAATGATTATCAATCTTAAATTTTGGAATAAATGCTACTTTAAAATCTTTTTGAGTAACATGTGGTTATTGTTTCTTATTCTTTGGTCTCTTTTTTAAGTATCTAGTCCTGATTTGAAATAGTTTCAGTCTTTCAGGGGAAAAAAGTACCATGTTCAAACAAATAAAGCTGCTGTGTGTTATCAATATCAGAATTTTTTTAAATCTTGCTTACTTCAATAGGAAATATGTATGAGAGCCTACACCTGTTCTCTTCATGCTATAGAAATAGCCTCAAAGCTGCCTGTCAGAAATTTCACAAAATGCTAAAAATCATTCTGAGCTGCTCTTTCCTGCTTTCTCAGGAGTCCAGGTATTTAAAAAAAAAAAAAAAAATGCCTTTTCTGCCCTTAGGGTCTTGATTTAGCCATTTTCCTTCATACCAATTTTCTTTCTCTCTATTTCACTTCTACTTTTTCACAATCTTCCTCCAGGGAACAAATTCACAATACAATTGCTAGTCAGCAGCCAACACTTTCTTCTAGCAGTGGCGTGAAAATCCACCACTCCAAACCTGGCTGCTGCTGCTGCGTCACTTCAGTCGTGTCCAACTCTGTGCGATCCCAGAGACAGCAGTCCACCAGCCTCTCCCGTCCTTGGGATTCTCCAGGCAAGAACACTGGAGTGGGTTGCCATTTCCTTCTCCAGTGCATGAAAGTGAAAAGTCAAAGTGAAGTTGCTCAGTTGTGTCCAACTCTTAGCAACCCCATGGACCACAGCCTACCAGGCTCCTCCATCCATGGGATTTTCCAGGCAAGAGTACTGGAGTGGGATACCATTGCCTTCTCCACCAAAACTGGCTGAAACCCCTAGAAAAAAAGGAAACTGTGAGGTATTTCAGAAGATTGATATCTCCAAGGAACCAGATTATTTGGGAGAACTTAGAAACGTCTGGGAAACAAGAGCAAGGTTCTTGTTTTAACCTATAATTGCAACACATTAGTGTAAATGCTGAAGATCCTTTCAGTTTACAAAAACACACTGTGGATTTATACATTTCCCCCACCACTCCCCTACCCCACTCTCGGGTCCAAGGAAATTTAAACCACCAGTTCAGTTTAGTTCAGTTGCTCAGTCCTGTCTGACTCGTTGCGATCTTGATTCCAGCTTGTGCTTCATCCAATTTCTCATGATGTACTCTGCATATAAGTTGAATAAGAAGGGTGACAATATAAAACCTTGACTTATTCCTTTCCTGATTTGGAGCCAGTCTGTTGTTCCATGTCCAGTTCTAACTATTGCTTCCTGACCTGCATATAGGTTTCTCAAGAGGCAGGTCAGGTGGTCTGGTATTCCCATCTCCTTCAGAGTTTTCCACAGTGTATTGTGACCCACACAGTCAAAGGCTTTGGCATAGTCAATAAAGCAGAAATAGATGTTTTTCTGGAACTTTTTCCATGATCCTGTGGATGTTGGCAATTTGATCTCTGGTTCCTCTGCCTTTCTACATCCAGTGTGAACATCTGGAAGTTCGTGGTTCATGTATTGCTGAACCCTGACTTGGAGAATTTTGAGCATTACTTTACTAGCATGTGAGATGAGTGCAATTGTGCAGTAGTTGGAGCATTCTTTGGCATTGCCTTTCTCTGGGATTGGAATGAAAACTGACCTTTTCCAGTCCTGTGGCCACTGCTGAGTTTTCCAAATTTGCTGACATATTGAGTGAAGCACTTTCACACATCATCTTTTAGGATTTGAAATAGTTTCAACTGGAATTTCATCACCTCCACTAGCTTTGTTCATAGTGATGCTTCCTAAGGCCCACTTGACTTTGCATTCCAGGCTCTAGGTTGGTGATCACGCCATCATGATTATCACCAAGCAGTGACCAAACTGTTAGCAGTGGAAACCTTTGTTCAGTCAATTAAATATCTAGTCAAGTGGCATTTTAATAGCATATATTAATGTTCACAAACTCAAAATTGCAATTTGTATACTCAGTAAACTGAATTGATGTATATTTTAACAACATACATCAAGTGATGTATATTTTAGCAACATACTACACCAGGGGCTCCCCTGGTACCTCAGACAGTTAAGCATCTGCCTGCAATGCAGGAGACGGGTTTGATCCCTGGGTCAGGAATATCCCCTGTAGAAGAAAATGGCAACCCACTCCAGTATTCTTGCCTGGAAAATTCCATGGACGGAGAAGCCTGGTGGGCTACAGTCTTCGGGGTCACAAAGAGTTGGACACAACTGAGCGACTTCACTTAACAACATAAAATTTTGAAGTAGAGGGTGACAGATGACTGTTGCTTTCACAGATGGATTACTCATGGATTTCACTGTGGTTACAGAACAGTGACAAAATTCTACATCACAGAGAAATACAGCTGAAATTGCCCTGTTTTGGGTGACTTCCAAAATCAGACTATCCATCAATTAAACTAATTCAGTTGCTTGAAAGAGGGGTACTAGAAATCTTGTTGGAATTAGAAATGCAAACATTAATAACAGCTTACTTACATTTTCTAAACAGTAAATATTTAATGTAGCTGAAATCAATGAATAGACAATTCAGTGTCGCTTGTTCAGAGATGGGAATACCAGACCACCTGACCTGCCTCTTGAGAAACCTGTATGCAGGTCAGGATGCAAGAGTTAGAACTGGACATGGAACAACAGACTGGTTCCAAATAGGAAAAGGAGTACATCAAGGCTGTATATTGTCACCCTGTTTATTTAACTTATATGCAGAGTACATCATGAGAAACGCTGGGCTGGAGGAAGCATGATCCGGAATCAAGATTGCTGGGAGAAATATCAATAACTTCAAGTATGCAGATGACACCATCCTTATAGCAGAAAGTGAAGAGGAACTAAAAAGCCTGTTGATGCAAGTGAAAGTGGAGAGTGAAAAAGTTGGCTTAAAGCTCAACATTCAGATAACTAAGACCTGGTTAACATCTGGTCCCATCATTTCATGGGAAATAGATGGGGAAACAGTGGAAACAGTGTCAGACTTTATTTTTCTGGGCTCCAAATCACTGCAGATGGTGACTGCAGCCATGAAATTAAAAGACGCTTACTCCTTGGAAGGAAAGTTATGACCACCCTTAGACAGCATATTAAAAAGCAGAGACATTACTTTGCCAACAAAGGTCCATCTAGTCAAGGCTATGGTTTTTCCAATGGTTATGTATGGATGTGAGAGTTGGACCATAAAGAAAGCTGAGCACCGAAGAATTGATGCTTTTGAACTGTGGTGTTGGAGAAGACTCTTAAGAGTCCCTTGGACTGCAAGGAGATCCAACCAGTCCATTCTAAAGGAGATCAGCCCTGGTTGTTCATTGGAAGGACTGATTGAAACTCTAATATTTTGGCCACCTGATGCTAAGAGCTGACTCATTTGAAAAGACCCTGATGTTGGGAAAGCTAGAGGGCAAGAAGAGAAGGTGATGACAGAGGATGAGATTTTTGGATGAAATCACAGAATCAATGGACATGGATTTGGATGCACTCCAGGAGTTGGTGATGGACAGGGAGGCCTGGCATGCTGCAGTTCATGGGGTCACAAAGAGTTGGACACAACCGAGCAACTGAACTGAACTCAACTGTTTAGCAGAAAGTATTATTCAAATTTTCTTTTAACATTATATGTGTTTAAAAATGTCATTTAAAACATTCAATATATCAGAATAACTATTTATGGTTAAAAAAAATCACTATCATTCAAACGTTCAAGAATGACTTATTTCAGGCTGACTCCACATTTTACTTCAGCTCCATTACCAGTCTAACTGTGGTTACCTGCAAGTGACTGGGGTTAAAGAACCAATATCGGAACTGAAGGGTGATCCTACTTGGCCAAGTTCAGCTCATTCTGACTAATAACAGTGGTGGGTGGGAGGACCTTCCAATTTAACAATAATTACTTGTACCATGGATAAAAGGATACATTTATGATGAGATGGGTAATATGTATATAATACTTGCTAGAGCATCCACTAAGCTTTACCTTGTATGTAGAAGGTATCCTTTGGGAAATGAGAAATCATGCATCATTACAAATGAAGCAAACACAGCACTATACCCTGTTGTTCAACATTTCCCACAGTTGCCAAATACATGCCCAGAAATTGCAGGAAAAACTTTTATTTCAAGAATCAGTTTGGTAAAACAAATTAATACATTAATTATTGTATTTCATTTACTTTCAAATTTAGCAATTAGTAAATGTGCGTCCTTTTAGGGTTTTTAAATGATTACTTTCTTAAAATTAAAGTTGAATCAAATAATGATTCCCACTGAAGCACGCTATCATGTTAAACAACACAGAAAACCAATAATCTAAAACTTTAAAAGATAAGGTAAATATCTTGGTTAATAGGAGGCAGATAGCAGATAATTCTAGTGCTATGATTTAATTCATCCGTGACTAATAAAGCAGAGATGTACTTGGTTACTCAGTTGTGTACGACTCTGCAACCCCATGGACTGTAGCCCACCAAACTCCTCTGTCCATGGGGATTCTCCAGGCAAGAATACTGGAGTGGGTTGCCATGTCCTCATCCAGGGTATCTTCCCAACCCAGGGATAGAACCCAGGTCTCCCACATTGCAGGCAGATTCCTTACCATCTGAGCTACCAGGGAAGCCCAAAGCAGAGCTAGATCCATTAAAATGTAAATACTACAATGTCACTTCTCGTATATCAAAATTGCCATTTTTCACACTAACATTATTCTTTCCATTATTTGTGTGTGTATATATATTTATTTCCAGGCATTTTTTTTTTTTTGGTCAAACAAGAGAACGCCTTATTTGCAGAACCATTTGAATAAGATAATGTTATTGAATAAGATATGGTTATATCTAACCATATCCAGTTAGATATTTAACTGGAAAAGTAAAGTAACTTTGTAAAGTATGTTGTATAATGTAAAATATATGCAGTATTACAGCACTGGAAAAGGGGTAAGAACAACCAGTATTATGGGAATGAGTAAACACTGACATTTAAACCAATAGACTCCTAAGGAGATTCAGACAGAACTCTCTCATGATCACAGAAAGGTCACAGTGTGTGACTGAAATTCTTTCAAAACAAAAAGTTTTAGAAATTATCTTGAGTGTGTATTTTTTTCTTTATGATGTTAATCAATAGACAGTAACTTATTGCTGAGATCTGCAACACTATTTTAATTTTGAGGAGAAAAAACAACATACATGGTACCCTAATGGAACTCTTACATATGTTCATTATACATATATATATGCAAACACATACAAATAAAATTGATACAATGTAAAATGAATACAGAAAATCACTTTGAATTCAAAAGTCATTACCATCGGATTCATTATTTAGATACACATCTCTTACTAATTATTAAGTAAACCATATTAAGGAGTACATCAAGGCTGTATATTGTCACCCGTTTATTTAACTTATATGCAGAGTACATCATGAGAAACGCTGGACTGGAAGAAACACAAGTTGGAATCAAGATTGTTGGGAGAAAATATGCAGAGATGACACCACCCTTATGGCAGAAAGTGAAGAGGAACTAAAAGCCTCTTGATGAGAGTGAAAGAGGAGAGCGAAAAAGTTGGCTTAAAGCTCAACATTCAGAAAATGAAGATCATGGCATCCGGTCCCATCACTTCATGGGAAATAGATGGGGAAACAGTGGAAACAGTGTCAGACTTTATTTTTCTGGGCTCCAAAATCACTACGGATGGTGACTGCAGCCATGAAATTAAAAGACGCTACTCCTTGGAAGGAAAGTTATGACCAACCTAGATAACATATTCAAAAGCAGAGACATTACTTTGCCAACAAAGGTTCACCTAGTCAAGCCTATGGTTTTTCCTGTGGGCATGTATGGATGTGAGAGCTGGACTGTGAAGAAGGCTGAGCGCAGAATTGATGCTTTTGAACTGTGGTGTTGGAGAAGACTCTTGAGAGTCCCTTGGACTGCAAGGAGATCCAACCAGTCCATTCTGAAGGAGATCAGCCCTGGGATTTCTTTGGAAGGAATGATGCTAAAGCTGAGACTCCAGTACTTTGGCCACCTGATGTGAAGAGTTGACTCATTGGAGAAGACTCTGATGCTGGGAGGAATTGGGGGCAGGAGAAGAAGGGGATGACAGAGGATGAGATGGCTGGATGGCATCACTGACTCGATGGATGTGAGTTTGAGTGACCTCCGGGAGTTGGTGATGGCCAGGGAGGCCTGGCGTGCTGTGATTCATGGGGTCGCAAAGAGCCAGACACGACTGAGCAACTGATCTGATCTGATTATATATAAATTTAAAATAATTATGCCCTACCCTACAATGTTCTGACACAGTTTTTGGTTCATTTACAATATTATCTCTAAAACTATACAAAAGTTCAACTACCAATAAAATCAAAATTTTTCATGCAAGAATTTTTCACGCTATACATACTGATGTGCCTTGTTTAAAAACTGCATTTGTCTTCTTTTTAATTTTACCGGTTAGGGCTCATACTTAAAGGTGACAAAAATGTACACCTAAAAAAAATGTCTATTTTTGAGATAATCTTTGGAAATACACAGAAAATGGAATGATAGACCCACTTTTATTGAGTAGGTAGAAGATAAAAAGTGAAAAGTAGGAAGAGGTGAAATATATTTTCAAGTACAGAGAGTCAGGCACATAACTCCACTATAAAATGATACATATTTTTAAAAAAAGATACAATAGAGTAATTTAAGTGCAGTCAAGGACAGTTGGACTGGAGTCTACCCTAACCATCTCCATTCATTGCTATGAATAGCACATTTATGTCTAGTATGTATATATTCTCAAAGGAGGATTATTTGAGTTTAACTGATAAGAGTAAAAACATAGTATTTTTAAAAAGATATTTAAAAACACAAGATCAACAGACCTAATGTTGAAAACCTCCAAACTCAGTTCTTGGCTCCTGCCTCCTCTCTCTTATTTAGTGATTTCATCAGTTTCGTGGCTTTAAATAGCATCCCTTTGCCAATAGCTAACAAATTTAAATCTCTAGTTCAGACCTCTAGCATGAAATTTTAAGTGATTTATACAATTGCTTATTAAGCATTTCTGTCTATATTTCCAAAAAGTACCTTGAGCTCCATCTGTCAAAAAACAGAGCTCCTAACATTTCCCCCACCTGTCCCACTGAAACCTTCTTCATCTTAGTGGAGGCAACTCCAAATTATCGAGCCAAAAACAATGAATTCACCTTACTCCTCTCTCACTATTATAACCCACATCGAATCTGTCAAGAAACCTTGTTAGTATTACCTGCAAAACATACCAGAATCCAGCCACTGCTTATCATCTCTACTGTAACCTTTTTGATCCAAGTCATCATCTCATTATCTGTCATCCAGACTATTGTAACAGTCCTAATTTTCTCTTTTCTGACTGTGATGTCCTACAGGCTATTCTCAACACACACACAAAAATAGAATTATCCTAAAGAGGGAGGGGACATATGTATACCTATGGCTGATTCATGTTGATGTATGGCAGAAATCAACACAATATCATAAAGCAATTATCCTTCAATTAAATAAATTTTTAAAAAATGAGTGAGCCAGAAAAAAAGAAAAAAGAAATATAGTTTAGGTAATTTGCTTCTCTGTTCAGCAGTTCACAGTGGTCCCTTATTTTACTCAGATTAAACCTGAAGTTGTTACAGGGTTACACTGGCAAGGCTCTAATGTCTTTTTGACTTTAGCTCCTAGTCCCCTTCTCTTGCTTCCTCTATTCCAGTCACAAATGCTTCCTTGAATACACTTGGCACAATCCTTCCTTGGAAAGTTTTCCCTGTCTACATATCAGTAGAATTCGTTTTCCATAGATACTCATGTAGCCAACTCCTTCGCTCTTTGAATTCTTTGCTCAAAGGACACTTTTGAAATAACCATCGTACTCAAGATAGGAACTTATGCCTGTCTCCATCCATCCTGGAACTCCAGATCTGCGTACACCAGTCTACATTTTCTTTTTCCACATAACTTATCCTTTTCTAAAATGCTATACTAATTTACTAATTAACTTCTCAGTCATGTCTGACTCTTTGCAACCCATAGACTATAGCCCACCAGGCTCCCCTGTCCATGGAATTCTCCAGGCAAGAATGCTGGAGTGGGTAGCCAATTCCTACTGCAGGGGATCTTCCTAACCCAGGTCTCCTGCTGAACCACCAGATTCTTTACCAGAATCTTTACCAGCTGAATCACTAGATAAGCCCCTCTAAAATGCTGTGAAAGTGAAGTAGCTCAGTCATGTCCAACTCTTTGCGACTCCATGGACCATAGTCTACCAGGCTCCTCCGTCCATTGGATTCTCCAGGTAAGAATACTGGGGTGGGTTGCCATTTCCTTCTCCAGGGGATCTTCCCGACCCAGGGATCGAACCTTGTTTCTTGCATTGCACATGCTTTACCCTCTGAGCTACCAGGGAAATGCTATATAACTTACCAATTTATTATGTCTACTGTTTACTATCCATCTCCCCTTTAAAAATTCGGTTCCAACATTGTCTCCATTTACTTATACATACTCAATCCCTGACAGCCTAGCACATAATAGGCACTCAATAGATATTTGTTGAGTTAAACTGAAATTAAAGCAAACAAAGAAAAAACCTTAAGAGATGTATATGTTTAGGTTTTTAGGAACTACTGAATCTGATGAATAAATGTAAAGATTTCTGCCCAGAAATCCAGAAGATTACTCCATAAGGGCAGGAGAGGAAAAGAGATGCTTTCTAGTTAAGCTTCTTCATTGCATTTGCAGCAGATCCCTGAGGACGACAACCAGAGATGAAAAGGAAAAGAAAGCACAGGGAGAGTAACAACCTTCCTGTGACTTAAGGGACCCTGCTCTAAGTCAGAACGACCTGGGAACACTGAAAACAGAAGGTAGACACAATCTCAACCCACTCATTCTAGTTTATACAGAAAAGTTACTAGAATGACATCTGCCAAATGTTAATAATGACTTTTCTTTCTGGAGAATGCCCTGTGGAGTGAGGTTTTGCTTTTTTGTCATTATTCTAGAATGCAGATTTCTTTCCAAATAATTCTGCAACACTGAAGGTGAATTCTTACATAAAATTTCTTCTAAAAGCCTATGCACATTTCCTTACAAAAATAATATTCTTATAGGAGAAAATTGAATAATTAAAATTACTTCTAATTTCCCTGAATGTAATATTGTACATTATAAGGTTTCAAGCATTCTATCCTGAGGTATGACTTAGACGATGAAGGTATAAAAACTGTCAAAATAAAAAACTAGAAATGTCAACCACTCTGATTAGGTCATGTCATATGAAACCTAACAAATAACTTTCTAATTGACTGTTATAAAGAAGCCAGAAAAGTGTTCCAAAGGAACTCTAGACAGATTTTCTGAAGAACTTATGTATAAGAAAGAAATAAGGAAAATATTTCCAAACTACAGTGTATTATCCTAACCAATAATGGCATGGCTGGATAATCATAGTGAGACTGATGTGGAGGTTAGTTCAGAGTGAGGGGATTTGGTAAGATGGTGTTTCTGGGTCCTGATCAATAGGATCTCATTGACTTTGACATCATATTATATAATCATCATTTAAATTTCATTCTCATGTTCTCTGATAATATAAAACTCAATCCACACTTTCTTTTTCAGAATATCAGAAAAGAAAACCCTAGCATATTAAAAAAGGAAATTTCTTATGGAGTTTTTTTTTTTTTTTTAATAAGTACCCTTTCAATTAACTTACTGTAATAAGGTGACCATGGATGTTTTCAATTCATTAGATGTCAGTTAACAACTCTTTTATCACTGTCTTGTCAACTCACCATATAATGGCTTAGCAGAGTCATATCAATAAATTAATGATGCTTTGTAGGATATTTATATATTTAAAGATGTATGCACAAATTAAATATAAGTTAGCATTATGAGTCGGAGAAGGCAATGGCACCCCACTCCAGTACTCTTGCTTGGAAAATCCCATGGGTGGAGGAACCTGGTAAGCTGAGGGTCGCTGAGGGTCAGACACAACTGAGTGACTTCACTTTCACTTTTCACTTTCCTGCATTGGAGAAGGAAATGGCAACCCACTCCAGTGTTCTTGCCTGGAGAATCCCAGGGATGGGGGAGCCTGGTGGGCTGCCATCTACGGGGTCGCACAGAGTCGGACATGACTGAAGCTACTTAGCAGCAGCAGCAGCATTATGAGTAGGAGATACTACTCCTTTTTTTTCTGTTTTCTCTTGGGTTCTTCTATACAAAATGTGTGCCAATTTAGAGGGTTCTGAAGCACCTTTTAGATAGTGACAGCATGTTGCAAGACAAACTGCCTAAATAATTGAAAACACAAATAAGGCAGAAATCAAAAGATACAAATTACTTCACCCAAAAATGAAGCTTTTATGAGAATGACCTGTTAGAGGGTGCCTATGTCCACTGACCCCTTTACTGTATTTAGGAATGACATGCTATGGATGAAAGGGTGGACACCAGGCATATTCTTCTAGACCTCTACCAGCTCTCTTAGACCGCTACCTCACCTGCTTATTCTGGTCATAATAACACCAAGGTCAGTAGGGCATCGCAGAAAAGAAACAAAGGAGCAATGTTCTCTTAAAGATGTGAACTGCTCCCACCAAACAATGATTCCCCATGGTTAAACTACAATCAAACATATCAACCTATAAGTCACCATCAAACTACCATCACTAAAGACAGAAAGAAGATTCTTACGTTCAAGAAAGATTTTTACTTGATAGTTTTATTTCCTTTAAATAGGAAAAAAACAAAACAAAAAAACTGAACTCTGGGTTTTCATACCTCTTTCTTATTCCAGCCAGTGTAATCGGAAAACATAGAAAAATGGAGCAAAGCAAAGAGAATGTTTGATCTGGAAGAAGATGGAGACTGTCAGTGCATTTCTTTTATACTTCAATTATTCTTCACCAACTGTATTTCTATTTCTATCTTCTGCTTCACTAAGCTATGCACTGTATGCAATGATGGAGGTAAAATTCTAAGATTGCAATGTGCTCTACTAAAGCCTCCTGCAGAACGTCTGCTAAAGTCATCTACTATTTTGGTAGTAAAGATTGCATGAAGCTCCTTGGCATACATAGGAAAACAGAAACTTCTGTCTTGATGCTGCCAGGGAAACTAATCCTCATTATTCAAATCTCTCTTTCACTTAAGGCTGTTTCTTTTTCCTCCTATCAAATTCCACCTTGCCACCCCTTTATTATGCTTACTTCCCCCTATTCCCTGCACCTCACCTCATCTAAAATCAAATGTTACACAACCTTGCTAAAGTACACTGTTCCACTGTCGTGGGGTTACCGAAGAACTAGTGTTACGCTATTTCCCTCCTACTTTATTTTTTTTTTAAATCCTCCAGTTAAAAATGGATGAATTTTTAAAAACTAGTTAAGAAAAATGGAAGGGAAAGGAAAACAAGGGATCAAAAGAGAAGGGAACTAAGACAATCGAGGGAACTACAAACAGAAAGTTCAGGGAGACATGATGAAAGAAGGACAAAAAGAGATTAGAAGTTGGAAAAAGGAAAGGTGGAAAGGCAGCAAAGAGATTCATCATTATTCATAAGTAGTGAGGGCTTACTTAGGGGCAGGTATTGTGCTAACTGTTTTATATGCAGCATTTAAGTTAAAAAAATGTGAATAGCATATTTATAGGGATAAAATTCTCTGTTGTGAATTGAATGTATTTGGTTCCCAAATGATCAATTTATGTTACCTTGATCTATGCCAGGAAAAATAAAAAAATATATATATATAATATGTACATATTTTAAGAAATGTAAGCTTCCTAAAAATGAAATATTAGATAATAATATATTCCTTTCTTCTCATTTTATTCCAGCATACAAAACTCAATTTTGTATAAGTTTTATTTAATTTAAAAAGGCTAATATTAAAAAGAAAGGAAACCTGTAACATTGTGTTCAATATTTTCTGGTATTATAGCTAAGTGACTTTATCTACTTATATACTCTTAAAAGATGTATCACCATGGTAACTAGATCCTTTGACAATTATTCTATTCTAGTGTAAACCAATACAAAGGGGTTAAAAAATATCCTGTTCTTGAACCCTGAGATTCTTTTTCACTCTTAAAGTTTATCCTTTCCTCCCCTGTCATTTTCCAGAGAATGTTTAAGGATTTTTCTCTGTCCTATTTCACTCCTCATCAACCTGATTTGCAAGCAAGCAGTTCTCAGACCATGAAAGCTGATGCACTTGGTGACAGTGAACTCCCAGCAGGAATTTTTACACTTAATTGAAATGGATAAATGTTGCTGGGTGTGTTATATAATCCAAAGGTTATTTACTGTGATTGCTGCTCTACAGAGAAAAAAATTAGATTTTTGTCTTAGAGGCAGGTATTTAAAAAAAAAATAAGGCAAAAATAAAACTGAGGCCCTTGTCCGCTCTGTTCTGTACTGGATTCCTAAATCTCAGCCGGAAACTCAGATGCCTTCACAGAGCCCGAATTTCCAACGGATTGAGGGACTCTTCGTACTTGCCCTGAGGTGCCAGTTTTCCCATTTGCATCTTTTCATGGGCTCCCCCACTCACTGCTCTTTCTCTACCCTACCCTCCGAATATGCAAAGTTGCCACAGAAAATTACTGTCATGATTCCTGTAAAATAGTGCAGGGTACCGCAATCGCCACCATTCAGCTGCACTCAACTGAAGGGCATTTTGTGTGCGTGCATGCTCAGTCCCTCAGTGGTGTCTGACTCTTTGCGACCCCATGGAGTCTGTAGCCTGCCAGACTCCTTCTGTCCATAGGGTTTCCCAGGCAAGGATACTGGAGTGGGCTGCCATTTCCATCTCCAGGGGATCTTCCTAATCCAGGGATCCAACCTGTGTCTCCTGCATTGGCAGGGGGATTCTTTACCACTGAGCCACCTGGGAAGCCCTAAAGGCCATCTTAGGTCAACAGCAACTGTATCAGTGGGTCTCCTCTACCAGGGCTTTCTCTTCTCATCTTTTTGGTTCTCCACAATGCTGACGGTGCCAAAGGCTCAACATATTTTTGTTTCTATTAGTGTCACATTTAGATTCCCTGTTCTGACCTCATCTCTCCATTATGCCAACAGCAGCAGCAGCAGTCTAGCAGCCCCAGGTGTATGAGAAACTCAGCCTTGCCAAGCAAGAGGGGCTGGACACCCCATCACTATCATGGTTTCTGCACATTTTTACTATCTGACTTGTCTTTAAAATAATACTAACTAACTTAATCCACATTTTTTTTTTTTATTATTTACAAAAGGGTCTGTGGACTATCTGCTGATTTTCTTTCACTTCTTCATGCTGTTTCTGATTGGGCATATAGAAAGGGGAAAGGTAATTTCCACTCTTATCTGTTTCCATTTCCAAGCTCCTACATCTTTGGTGATGGACAGGGAGGCCCGGCACGCTGCAATTCATGGGGTCGCAAAGGCATGACTGAGTGACTGAACTACTCCTACTACTACATCTACAGAGGAGCCTGGAGGGCTACAGTGCTTAGAGTTGCAAAGAGTTGGACACGGCTGAGGCAACTAAGCATGTATGATCATTGAAGAGAGGAAGTGAAATGAGAATCCCTTAGCACCTCAGTTAATGTGCCTTTTCTCTCTTCTGCTAAAATGGCCCCAGCATCTAGAAACCTGCAAATAATAAGGCATCTGTCGACCCCATCTGCCCTCTTAGCAGAAAGTTCAGGCAAATGAAAAGGGAGAAAGGAAACTCAATTTCAGATTCCAGAACGTTCTTCCAGAGATCAGGGACCCATGGCATAGTCCCAAGCTTTGTTTCCATTTGCATTCTACATCTAAAGTTGTTCAGACACTATTTGAGCTGTATTTCTCACTTCATGACTCAAAATTAGCCAGAGGCTACTCAAACTGTTATTTGCTAGCATGTTAATTTGATCAGAGTCTCTCAAGGCTCTTTGCTTCCTTAATCCTTTAAGACCAAGGTCAGCAAAGTACAGCCCATGAGCCAAATCCAGTCTGCCACCTGTCTCTACACAGTACATAAGCTAAGAATGGATTTTACAGATGAATATCAGCAGTCAATTTGATGACAGGGAACAATAACTTTGAACCACTATTAAGGAAAATATTATTCCCCCTCAAAGTCTAATAATTCAATTAGACTTGTGTTACAAATATTTGTACTCATTATTATATTTTGAATCTCATGAATCAAAATTTATGGAAAAGTGTTCATTATATAACTATTTACATTATGTCTTTGATTTTATCTCTCAGCCTACAAAGCCTGAAACAGTTATCTGGCCCTTTATAAAACAGGTTTGCTGATCCCTGCTTTATTGAAACACAGCTGGAAATAGTCCATGAATTGCAAAGAAAAACTCCCATAGCAGTTTAATGCAAGACTTCTAGGAGCTTCACCTTATATACATTTTTTGTAACAGATTAAATTATAGACAGACAGATAGATAGATAGGTCTAAATATATACATATACATTTATCTCTATATAGTTTTTTCTGCTGGTTATAATGCTTATTGACTAAATATCACAAGTGGCAACTATGATTTTCTTACTAAAACACACATCACTCTTTTCAAATTGGTATTCATTACTAGAATTGATTGACTGCTTACTAAGTATTGGGCTTTATGAACTTCAAACCCTTTAGGTTGGCATTGTTTCTGTTTAAAGATAATGAAATGCAAACTCAGAAAAGCTATCCAGCTTACCTAAGGCACAGAGCTAGTATGCAGCATACTACACTTTAACTACTGAGCTCCCATTCCTAACCACACTAATGCACTGTCTCCACTGTGGTTTACCCTCTCTTTCTAGCAATGTCCTTTAATTATCACCAGCTTCTATTTGTCCTAAAGACAGCAGTTCTTCACTGCTGTTCACTCTGCCCTCCAACACTCATTGAGAAGCAGTCACACTGGCATGGAGATTTAGAAGTACATCAATAGCTATGTCTCAATGCTAATTTGAACTTCTGGTACTCTGACCTTGCTTAAATCACAAAGTCCGGCATGGAATTTTGAACAAAGGCCAAGACCCAAGATCCAACTGAGAAAAAGCTATGGCTGCCAGATCCAAGAGGTTTGATTCACTGCCCTGAAATTAGGAGCTTTGGGTAAGGGAACTGATTTACTGTATCTGCCACTTAGACACTAACCTGAATAGACTTTAGGGACATTTAGGACATAGTTACAGGAAACACAAATAAATTGATCAGGAAAGTCAATGCTTTAGCAGTAGGTAAATCCAGTTCAACCACTGACTCCCTCTGTGACACTGTCTTCACTTCATACTACTAGGGGGTTTTGATTCTCTTACTATTTGCACTTTGAAGATTACGATGTCACCAAGCTTTACTTCCCATGACCCTTGGGCTCTAAAGTCCACCTACACAGTGACATAATCCAGAGAAGAATGCTATCTGAGTAGTGGCCGGGTATGAGAAAATTATTTTGATACTGTCCACAGATCACACATTACTGATTCTCTTCAAAGGCTTATCTGGAATAGTTAGGATGGTTCTGCTATAATGATGTCATTGGAAACTTAAGATATATAGTCTATAAACTCTTGGAAAATAGCTACTATATATTATTTCATCTATTACTTTATTTTGAGGTTTCTAAAATCAGAGCATTCCAAATTTTTAAGAATGTGATGTAACCAATTGATGCATTTACAGGCTTTAATATTTTCTGATGACCAGTCCCTGAAACACAGCAGAGGTGATAGAGGATGCAGAGGCTCTATTCCCAAAGATGGGCCCAGCCCAGGGAGTGGAGTGGAGCTCAGTGAATGCACTGTAAGATGAGTAAGTGAAGGAGGGCTACAGTAATTCATGTTATTTCATGTTATTCATGTTATTTCCTGGATTTGTTGCCTGAGTAGCAAATACATAAGGTACAGAAATGTATTCATAAAGTCAAAAAGGGAAGGAAGTGTTATACGATTATAGCTGAATGAGTGAGTGAAAGTCGCTCAGTCATGTCTGACTCTTTGCAACCCCACAAACTACACAGTCCATGGAATTCTCCAGGCCAGAATACTGGAGTGGGTAGTCTTTCCCTTCTCCAGGGGAATCTTCCCAACCCAGGGATCAAACCCAAGTTTTCTGCATTGCAGGCAGATTCTTTACCAGCTGAGTCACAGGGGAAGCCCAAGAATACTGGAGAAGGTATCCAATCCTTTTCCAGCAGATCTTCCTGACCCAGGAATTGAACTGGGGTCTGTTGCATTACAGGTGGATTCTTTACCAACTGAGCTTTTGGGAGATATATAGATGTGAAAGTACTTGTATACATGGATTTAGGAATAACAAGGGATTGAGGCAGCCTGATCTGCGTTCCCACTGGGAAAGGCGGGTCTGGGTGGGACCTGGTAGGTGAAAGGGGAACAGTTTGCCAGGCTTACACTGATAACAAGAGCACGAGACCTCTCTTACCCAGGCACAGAAAGTCTCTGGGAGTACACTATATTTTCTTCACAGCTCATACCACAGCTGATCTTCTCCCTCAGAACAGAAAGACTAGATCTGGAATTGTGGACCTGATTGTCATCTAGTCCCTTCTCCTGCCAAGAATAAATTATATCAGATTGCTCTTTAGATCTAACTTAATCTGCTGCTTTGCATGGGGATATGCTTGTCCTAAAATGCCATCACTTCTTTTTGAACACATGAAATTCTTTCAACAGGGAGTAAAGCTTATCATTACATAACAATCTACTCATTGCCTCATTAAAAAAATAAATAAATGTTATGCTCAACATCTATTGCACCAACGTGACCATCTGAACTGCACAGTGCGTCCTCGTCAAGGCTTATCTTTCAAAGTGCACTAATGACTTATAAACATCGATTCCTAACTGCTTCGTGTATGTCCATTTGTCCACATTAGTTACTTATGGGCACAGATTTGGCAAGACAAGGCCCTCAGCAGAATTTTCTACCTAGTGGTTAACTTTTAAAATGCAATATTTTAAATGTCAATGCTAAGGGAAAATCATATGTTATTGAAGTAGGTCATGGTTGCATATTCACAGTGGCCCATGGAACTGAAGAGTCTGAAGTGGAACATCCTCTTAGTAAATGTGTTTATTTATAAAGAGCCATGTGTCAGAAAAAAATATAAGATGTCTTATAAAGATTTTTTAAATGGAGCAAGAGAACATAAATTAAAGGGAGGGGGGAGTAAAAGAGAAAATCAATGGTGGTACAATTTACATTATTTTGTTTAAGTCTGGGTATGGAAGGACTTGGAGAAATATGGAGCTATGATGAGCTGTGTAGTGTAGCTTGAGTCATTTAGCTTGCAAAGAGGACAGTGTGGTAAATTTGAAGTCAACCTGATTTAGTATATTTAAACATACAGTGAGAAAGCTCACATTTACATATCACTTTTAAGTATATATAAAAACACCAACTATATGCATTTTCTTATCTCAGTACTCTGCATTAGCGATAAGGAAGCTAACTCTCTTTGGAAAAAATAATTTATCATGGAAAGCTGCTTTCTGTAGACTATGACAACAAATGTTTTTAAGAAGACTTATATAGACATGAGAAATAGAATTAGAGGACCTATTACAGGGAATCTCTACATGACCTTGTGAACAAATGGGACATTCCTGTATTATTATATTTTTAAGATATCACTATCAATACTAGGCTGAACCACATGGAACTATCATTCTGGAGGTCAAAAATGGTTACATATCATCCATATTCACCCTTCTGATTTAGATATCAGTGAAAACAAAATGTGACACGGATCTTCTGAAACATCAAAATGTGTTCACCCTCACTTAACTTTCTAGATTGAACATTTAGACATGTTCTTACTTTATCAAGCCAAATGCATCAGCAAAGACACACAATTATCCTTAAATGCACTGAGATCCTTTTTCAGAACAGAAACTCAGTAACAACAATCTCTGGATTCTGGTACTGTGTTTTGTGCAGGGATTTTATGGGGTATATGTTGAAAACTATGTCATAGAGAAGGATAGAGCTTCAACACAAGTCAGTTTAACTGTGCTGACTATCCCCATTCAAGCTGGTTTGGTGATACTGGGCAGGTTACATAAACATCTGTGTCTCACTTTTGTCATCTGTAAATTGAAAATGACTCTATCACTTTCTCTAACAATGAATGCTACATTACTGAGCCTTTATCGCTTTCTATTGTGGCTAGAAAACTCAGAGCCAGTTTGGAAATTCAGCTTCAGGAACTGAAGACCGTATGGTCTACATATTAATATTCTTTCCCCTGGTTTTCAGTGATAACTTTTAAAAAATTTTCCTTTGCTTATACCTATATATTTCTTCTTTATTCTAATTTTGTGGGATAAAGTATTTTTTAATATTAACTCAAATTTTTATGGTACAAGTTAGATTTTAAGAAATCAATAAAAGAATTCATAAATAATACATACTCACTCTGAAATGCTGACTAAAGGTGATTTCTGCTAGAAAATACACGTCATAATTAAGAATGTATATAAATTCAAGCATGATAAAGCTTTTTACCTCTACTGACTATACGGAGTAATAACGGCAGTAAATTATGAAGCCCTCAGAAAAAAAATCAGATTCAATTCAAAATAAATATTAAATAATAAAAATTAATTAATGAGTTTTATGTTTAATAAATGTTATTATAAAGTTAAACAATATTAAACAGGATAAAGATAAAAAAAACATTTTCATTGACATCAGTACTAAATGGTGTTTAATTTGTGAAAATAGAAATGGATTTTTGTACTTGTTTGTCCTACGGCCAAGTTCATAAATGCAATTCAAAACAGCATTTACCCCATTAGAAAAAGCACATTAATAATAACATTGGCTGTTAAATAACACACTTAATCCTATATGTTGTAACTAAGAGATTCCATTGAAATATACTGTTTTTAGAGGCAATTACACCTAAAAAAGTTCCATATATTTTCCAGATACCAACTTAGAACAAATAATTAGGTCAAAATGATACATAAATGTAATGATGTGTTATTTTCTTGAAATGCTCAAACTATGAATTCTACCTCAAATAAATAGTAAGAAATGAGAAACTTAAAATCATTTTAGTGACCCTTTTGAAGGTAATTTAGAATAAGACAGCCTGGGATTCAAGTTCTATGACTCTGAATGAAGCCAAAAAGTAGATAAGAGGCTGAAAATATTACCACAAAAATGAGTCCAGTAAAGACAGGTAAGCTACCTGTGATTCTGGGTTGCTGTATATATATTAGAAAGAAAGTACATATATTCCATCAAAGATAAATGGCAATGATAATAGCAATAATAAATCTAGAAATTTACAGAATAAAAAACCTGTAGTACTAAAGGTGTGTTCTTTATGATTATTCTAATAAAAGTGAATAATCTCAGCTGAGACATTATAGTCCATGGGGTCACAAAGAGTTGGACACGACTGAGTGACTAACACACTAACATACTTTAACAATAGAAAATGGACATTTATTTTGAGAGCCTATTCTTTCTATTTCCTCTTTCTTTAAACTCATTTTGCATTGATTGCATTTTCCTCTCATTCCCCTCACATTGTCAATTTAACTTTGTATGCTGCCCTCGTTCTCTCTTCGGAACAGAGGCCTAACACCCCCAGATGCCAGGATTGATGCCTCTGGACAGCTTACAGCTGAGTCCCACCTAGGACTCCTCCTCAGCCCGAGGAAGTTGTCTTATCCAACGCTACCCTCCCTCCTGGAGGCATCACCCACCCAAAGTCCAGCCAGTACAGAGGCAGAAAGACTCTTGCCTTGAATCTGATATTTCTGCAGGGCCATACTAACTTCAGAGCCTTAGCTGCAATTGGCTGAGCCCATTCTTAGGACCACAGCACAGTTCTGCTTCTCCTTCTGCCTGCCCCTTCTCATATTCCCTCATAGCTGCTTCCAAAGGCATTTCCTCATCAACCTCCTACACAAATCTCCATCTCCTGAGAAACATGACCTACGATACTGTGAAGGAAAAGTATTATGTGCTATAATTCATTTTAAAAGAAATTAACTAAAATGGTAATCAGTACAATCTTTAAGAATTTTTTTTTTTTAAGTAGGAAGAGACAAACTCCAAATGGAGAAATAAGAACCTCAAGGTTTTATTATTTTTTAAATATAAATTTATTTATTTAGGATTACCATTCTCGGCATTGTATAGAGTATGATTAATTTTCAAATGTACATGACAACTCACATAAGATGCCCAATTGAGGAGAACAATAAAATGCAATGATGAAATTTCAACCCACATCAAAAGATATCCAATGTTAATGCACTACAAGTAGTCAAATACCACATGTTTCAATTGTTAAAACACTGAACTGACATGAACCGAAATCTGGGGGAAAGGATTCTCTCAGCCTGGGTTCTTTTACAGGGAAAAAGATGTATTTATTGACAAGGACCCTTTGCTTTGTTTCCTTTCTTCTGGCTTTTACTGCAATTTCAGGATGAGACTCAAACTTTGCTGGCAAAATTCTACTAAAATACTGTATATTATCATATGACAGTAGAAAAATGTGATTCAACTTGTTAGTAAACTTATGGTGCTTTCATACATGTGATGCTTTTTAATAATAATGTTCAGGATTAACAGTATCTAGAAAAGATGCAGAGAAGAACAAAAGGGATTAGTTTAGGGACTTATCTACAGAAAAGCAAAGCAAAAAGATTAGGTATTTTCAGTATAGAAAGGGAAAGCTGAAAAGGAGATAACCAAGTGTGAAAAAAAATAAGAATAAAAACATAAAATGTACTGTTTTCAGTAATTCTTCAGCATACCAAATCCCCTAATATGTCACCTCCCTCTTACATCTGTGTTCTTTTTTCACTGAATTATACCCTTAAATATTCAAAGCCTCTTGAATCTCATATCTTCAATATTAAAAGACTCCCTCAACTTCTGAAAAAGAGTTGTATTTATATCTTGTATTTATGTTCGTCACTACTATTCCTAACCACCTACCTACTCCAGTCTGGCTGCCAACTCTACTGCCCAACGGAATTGTTCCGACTATGTGTACTGATCTGATGTGTACTAGTGACCACAATGCTACTAAAACCATTGGGTAACTTTCATCCTCACTTTACTCCCCTTCTCAGCAGTAATTAAACATCCCTTCCATCTTTTGAAGGGTTCTGCCTTATTCTTCTGTGATACCAGGCTCTCATGGTTTTCTTTTTAACTTGCTGGCAACTCCTTCTGTCTTTGGTCACCTCATACATGTATTTGCTCATTCATTCATTTATTTAGTAGAATGGAGTCTGGAGACACAAGAGTGAGCAATACCAGATGTGGTTCCTGCTATCACAAGGTCCTATACACCCTCTACAGCTTTACTCTGTACAAGTCGTTCCCCAGTATCACCACAGTGCTACACGTAGCTTTCATCTAGGTCTTCAACTATGCAGAGCTCTTCCTATCTCAAAGCTTTTACATGCATCCTGTCCTCTTCTTAGAAAGTTTTGCCCCAGCCAGCCCATCCCTAAAAATGGATTCCATGTTAATTCCTCAGAGAAATTTGCCCTGGTATCCCTCTCTCAATCAGCATATTCTCTTATTTTATTGTACACATTTTTTCCCCCTGTAGTAATAGAAATAGCTGGCACAGCATTTAAAATAATGACTCAACAACAGCAAAAAACAAACAAACAAACAAAAAAAAACAGCTGTTATTTCACTTCTGGTACAAAAGATGGTTTAGGTGAGAAATATAAATAGGTTCCTAAGAGATTTAAGTTCATAAATAAAGTAATCAGAAAATACAACTGAGCTTTTTAATAATACAGGGTCATACACACCCAAGAACAAACAAGAAAGATTCAAATCCAGGCAAGTTGACTGCAGATTCTATGATTCAATAGGGTGATGCATCCTTTGTTCTATGGACACACAACTTTTCCTTCAGCCAAGTTACTCTATTCTCCTTGCAAGCACCACAGAGAGTCTCAAACTTTTAGAGTTCAGTAAGTCTTTGTAGTGGAGAAGGCAATGGCACCCCACTCCAGTACTCTTGCCTGGAAAATCCCATGGATGGAGGAGCCTGGTAGGCTGCAGTCCATGGAGTCACTAAGAGTCGGACACAACTGAGCGACTTCACTTTCACTTTTCGCTTTCATGCATTGGAGAAGGAAATGGCAACCCATTCCAGTGTTCTTGCCTGGAGAATCCCAGGGACAGGGAAGCCTGGTGGGCTGCCGTCTATGGGGTCGCACAGAGTCGGACACAATTGAAGCGACTTAGCAGTAGCAAGTCTTTGTAGATCTCATAGAAGTAATGCGGAGGGAGGTCACACATAGAGCAGAGACAGATAAGACACTTGTATCCAGTCTTCTGGTTTTCAGAAGAGAGCTCAGTCGATACCTCATGCTGGACCTTCTCTACAGAAATCAAGTAGAGAATTACTGAGACAGGCAAAAAGCCATGTTCCACCTAGGAACACTCTCCTATTACCTACAAAGAATGAGCCATTAATATTCTGGAGTATTTCTCTAAAAAGAGAGCAATCTCTCAAAAATTCAGCTACTTTTATAAAGAAAGCTAATCCTTATTGCCAAATTCAGACTTAATTGAAAAAAGTAGGGAAAACCACTAGACCATTCAGGTATGACCTGAATCAAATCCCTTACAATTATACAGTGGAAGTAACAAATAGATTCAAGGGATTAGATCTGATAGACAGAGTGCCTGAAGAACTATGGACAGAGGTTCCAGACACTGTACAGGAGGCAGTGATCAAGACCATCTCCAAGAAAAAGTAATGCAAAAAGGCAAAATGGTTGTCTGAGGAGGCCTTACAAAAATTTATGAATAGAAAAGAAGTGAAAGACAAGAAAAGGAAACATATACCCATTTCAATGCAGAGTTCCAAAGAATAGCAAGGAGAGATAAGAAAGCCTTCCTCAGGGATCAGTGCAAAGAAATAGAGGAAAACAGTAGCATGGCAAAGACTAGAGATCCCTTAAAGAAAATTAGAGATACCAAGGGAATTTTTCATGCAAAGATGGGCACAATAAAGGACAAAAATGGTATGGATCTAACAAAAGCAGAAAATATTAAGAAGAGGTGGCAAGAATACACAGGAGAACTATATAAAAAAGATCTTCATGATCCAGATAATCACGATGGTATGAACACTCACCTAGAGCCAGACATCCTGGAATGCAAAGTCAAGTGAGCCTTAGGAAGCATCACTATGAGCAAAGCTAGTGGAGGTGATAGAATTCCAGTTGCGCTATTTCCAATCCTAAAAGATGATGCTGTGAAAGTGCTGCACTCAATATGCCAGCAAATTTGGAAAACTCACCAGTGGCCACAGGACTGGAAAAGGTCAGTTTTCCTTCCAATCTCAATGAAAGGCAATGCCAAAGAATGCTCAAGCTATCACACAATTGCACTCATCTCACACAATAGTAAAGTAATGCTCAAAATTCTACAAGTCAGGCTTCAACAGTATGTGAACCATGAACTTCCAGATCTTCAAGCTAGATTTAGAAAAGGCAGAGAAACCAGAGGTCAAATTGCCAACATCTGTTGGATCATCAAAAAAGCAGGAGAGTTTCAAAAAACATCTACTTCTGCTTTATTGACTACATCAATGCCTTTGACTGTGTGGATCACAACAAACTGTGGAATATTCTGAAAGAGATGGGAATAGCAGACCACCTGACTTACCTCCTGAGAAATCTGTATGCAGGTCAAGAAGCAACACTTAGAACTGGACATGAAACAACAGGCTGGCTCCAAATTGGGAAAGGAGTACATCATGGCTGCATATTGTCATATATATTGCTTATTTAACATATATTCACAGTATATCATGAGAAATGCTGGACTGGATGAAGCACAAGCTGGAATCAAGATTGCAGAGAGAAATATCAATAACCTCAGATATGTAGATGACAACACACTAATTGTAGAAAGCAAAGAGAGCCTCTTGATGAAAGTGAGAGAGGAGAGTAAAAAAGTTGGCTTAAAACTCAATATTCAGAAAACTAAGATCATGGCATCCAGTCCCATCACTTCATGGCATATAGCTGGGGAAACAGTGGAAACAGTGACAGAATTTATTTTTGGGGCTCCAAAATCACTGCAGATGGTTATTGCAGCAATGAAATTAAAAGACACTTGCTCCTTGGAAGAAAAGCTATGACCAACCTAGACAGCATATTAAAAACCAGAGACATTACTTTGCCAAACAAAGGTCGGTCTAGTCAAAGCTATAGTTTTACCAGTGGTCATGTATGGATGTGAGAATTGGACTATAAAGAAAGCTGAACAGTGAAGAATTGATGCTTTTGAACTGTGGTATTGGAGAAGACTTTTGAGTGTCCCTTGGACAGCAAGGAGATCCAACCAGAACATCCTAAAGGAAGTCAGTCCTGAATATTCAGTGGAAGAATTGATAGTGAAGCTGAAACTCCAATATTTTAACCACCTGATGGAAAAAAATCTGACTCATTTGAAAAGACAGTGATGCTTGGATAGATTGAAAGTGAAAGGATGAGATAGATGGATGGTATCACCAACTAAATGGACATAGATTTGAGTAAACTCCGGAAGTCAGTGGTGGACAGGGAGGCCTGGTATGCTGCAGTCCATGTAGTCTCAGAGTTGGACATGACTGAGGAACTGAACTGAACTGAATTCAATACAAAAACTTTAATTAAAAAAAAGAATGTATATATGTGTACAACTGAGTCACTTTTCTGGACAGTAGAGACTGGCACAACACTGTAAATCAAGTATACTTCATTAAAGAATTTTAAATAAAAAGTGAATAAAGCCAAAATGTGAAATTGCTATTTGGACATTTCCCAGGATATTTTTTTCACCATAGAAGAATTTTTCCCCTCTCCATTTATATTTTAAATATAAAAAAATGAAAATCATATATTTTAAAAGGGAACCCACATGTGCCTGTGAAAAGCTTTTTTTCCTAAGTGAAAGAATACACATGAAATGCTTAACAGTCTTCAGTCTTGAGTTTTTGAGGGCCTGCATGAGTGGGGAGTAGGCAGAGAGAGCAGGAAAAGAGAGAAACACAATTGTAGCTGTCTGGGCAGACTTATGCTTCAACTGTAATGTTCTAATTTCTCTTATAGGGGAATGAAATGAATTCAGGGCATTGCTTGTATAACTAAAATAAAATCAATACAACATTAAAATTAATGTTTTCAAAAGAGCAAAAGTAGGCTATTCAAAAGGATTCAAGTCAAGAAAATCAACCTTGGTTTGTTCTCTGTCCTGTTTTCCTACAGACTATTCCAGCACAACCGTGTAAGAGTTCAGTTCAGTCACTCAGTCATGTCCACCTCTTTGCAACCCCACGGACTGTAGCACACCAGGCTTCCCTGTCCATCACCAGCTCCTGGAACTTGCTCAAACTCATGTCCATCAAGGTGGTGATGCAATCCAACCATCTTGTCCTCTGTCGTCCCCTTCTCCTCCTGACTTCAATCTTTGCCAGCATCGGGGTCTTTTCCAGTGAGTCAGTTCTTTGCATCAGGTGGCCAAAGTATTGGAGCTTCAGCTTCAGCATCAGTCCTTCCAATGAATATTCAGGACTGATTTCCTTTAGGACTGACTGGTTTCCTCTCCTTGCAGTCCAAGGGACTCTCAAGAGTCTTCTCCAACACCACAGTTCAAAAGCATCAATTCTTCGGCACTCAACTTTCTTTATAGTGCAACGCTCACATCCATACAAGAGTACTGAAAAAACAGGAGCTTTGATTAGACAGACTTTTGTTGGCAAAGTAATGTCTCTGGTTTTTAATATGCTGTCTAGGTTGGCCACAGCTTTTCTTCCAAGGAGCAAGTGTCTTTTAATTTCATGGCTGCAGTTACCATCTGCAGTGATTCTGGAGCCCACAGAGAGTATCCATTTTAAAATCATCCACGTAAAAGTATCCATTGCCAAAGATAACTTTGCACCAATTTTTTACTCCAACTCAGGGAAATCCCCAAGAAGCCTTCTCTTTGGGTTGTATTCACCTCAGGAGGATTTCTCACAGAATTTGCTAACAATAGAAATCATTTCTTGGTTATGATACAGTATCAGCAGGATGTTCAAAATGCCACTGGCCATTCTGTAGTCCTACCTGGCCAAGCCTGCTGGTAGGTACCATATGAGCCATATGGAAACTGCTAAAATAGGAAATAAAGCAGCAGGTTCTGAAGCCACCAGCTTCCCCTGCCATGGTAGAATTAGCATTAGTCTATGATGCAAAACATTTCTGCCTTTGAAATGCCCAATATCCATGGAATATCACCAATCCATGGTGCTACACCAAATAGTATTTTAACATATTCTGATTACCTTTTCACCTCTTTGGTGCCTGAAATAGCTACATTTTGAAATAAGAAAATGTACCCAGAAAAACATCCATACAGGCCATATTTTGCTCAGCAGAATTAACATTCTATAGACACTAATGTTTAGACAGGATGGTTTGAAGATGCAATGTAAATTCCCTATAACTGCTAATGCATGTCTGTACTTCTTCCCTGAGAGATAATATCAAGGGATCTTTTTTTCTAACATAAAAATGTTCAGACTTGAACTGCAATGTGGGGATAATACAGGGAAGAAATTGCACTAACCGGATGGACTTAGAGGAGTGAAAATCACCTACCAGAAAACCCACAATAAGGAGAAAAACAGCAACAACTGAAGTTTAGAAGATGTTTAAGGTCAGGCTCTCTTGAACAAGAAATCCTCGAAGAAAGAAATAATATCAATATAAAATGTACAGAAATACCTCCCAACTGAATAAAACTGAAATAATCTGAGAAATATAAATGCTATAAAGGCAATAAATCTGAGATCTTTGCATAAACATGTGGCATACTTTGTTTCCATGGGTAGACTTCCTGTAACATATTACTTAACACTGGTTGTGAAAATAATGGTATTTCCTGTGTAAATTAATATACACATGGGCGCAGCTTATGTTAAAGACTGATACAGTATACTATTAACAGTTTTTTGGAGTCAGTGGATAAAATTTTTTTAAAAAGAAAAAGATATCAGTAGGTGAGCATATTCCTGTTGTTATTTATCCCAGGCAATTTCCATAGAAAGTGCCATGTTCACCTACATTATAAAAAATTCCTGTAATTCATGCCATCATCTGTATTATATAATCAGCACTATCAATCATATATTACTTTTTCACTGATTAAAAAAAAACATTATTTTAGAAAGACACTCCAACTGAAAATGGGATAAGGCATTTAGCATATTCTTCTTACTTAAAAAAAGAAGCTAACCTATGAATATTAAGGAATTCCTAGAAGATAATTTAGAACAGTAGATACACTCCCATATGTATATCTTTGACAGTTAAAGAAAATGCATTAACATTTCTTTATCACAAATTTGCAAAAAGCCTTCAATTTCAAATAAAACAGAATGAATTCTTGGGTTTACTGACTGCCCAAGCATTCTAAACCCCACTTGACATAGAGGCATAGAGAACTGATAAATCATTGGGCTGCAAATGGCATCTTAGGTTCATCCATTCATGATTCATTTATAAAAGACCTGTTGAGTATCTGGCATATGTCAGGCATGATGGTAAAAACTGAACATATAATGATGAATGAAACAGATGTTATCTAACCTTTTAAGTCTCACTGTGAGACTTAAAGAAGAGAGATAGCACTCCAGACAAAGGAAACATGCATGAAGGGTTTGAACTCCAAGAGTCGTAAGTATTAAAGAACTAGAAGGAGTCAGCATGGTGATAGCATAAGAAGCAAAGGAGAGTGAGATCTGAGCAAAGCCTGAAAGGTAAACAACAAGAGATCACCATTGTGAGAGGTCTATACTTCATGGTCATCATGAAGTCATTCAAAGGATACAAGCAGCATGGCCAGGATCTAAGCCTTAAGTAGACTGTTTAGAGAGTGCTTGTAGAAAATACAACCTCAATATCTTCCTAAGATCTTTTTTCTACTGCCAGAAACCAACCCCTTTCAAGATGAAATTCATCCATCCGTCCCATACGTCTGGGAAGAATGGTCAAAGCAAGCATCCCAGGAGGAAAGGATTTTCATATACTAAGTTCTGCCAGAGATTCCCCAGGCTTATGGGAAGTTTTCTACCTCATTCTCATGATGGCAGACCTTTTTTTAGCTAGTTGCAGAACCACAGCCAGGCAATTTTGATCTTCTATGGATTTGATCCCCTAGAACTTTTATACCCCTGATGCTCACAAAGCTGCAGAGAAATGCAGTTGTGTCAAATCAGAAAGTTAGGGAAATGGATATGGGAGGGAAAGGGATGTGTATCCTGAACACTATTCCGACATGGAGTGGGGGTGAAGGGAACAGGTCGATGGAAGTGGATTCCAGGAATATATTCTGGGTAGTGCTGGAAGCCTGCAGAGCTGATCAGCAGATGCCTGGATCTAGGGCAGTGCTATGAAAAGTAAGTCAAAGTGTTAGCTGCTCAGTCGTGTCTAACTTTTTTGTGACTCCATGGACTGAAGCCCACCAGGCTCCTCTGTCCATGGGATTCTCCACCCAAGAATACTGGAGTGTGTAGCCATCCTCTTCTCCAGGGGATCTTCCTGACCCAGTGATCAAACCGGGTCTCCTGTATTGCAGGCAGATTCTTTACTGTCTGAGTCACCAGGGAAGCCCAAACTACAAGAATAAAGCACCACCAAATATCTGCAATGATAAAAACTAATTTAATTATGGGGTGCAAAGCTTCACAGATACTTCTTTCACCAAAGTTTTTAAAAATATCAGTTGTTCATTTCCTTGGAGGGGCTTCGGAAGGAATAAGTTTCCTTACTTTTCTAAAATAATCCAAATTGATGGGATGATACAAACTAGAGCACTTTCCTTGATTTCTGTCTATGTCTGCCGACACTGAACTATATCAAAAAGATAATGCTATTTCTCCTCTGTTGCCTAGTTAATGGCAACCCACTCTAGTATTCTTGCCTGGAGAATTCCATGAACAGAGGAACCTGGCAGGCTGTCCATGGCGTCACAAAGAGTCGGACATGACTGAAGCTACTGAGCACGTACACCTAGTTAATGCTTCAAAGGAATCTAAGTGTATTCTCCAGGATGAGAGGAAAATCTGAAAAAAAATCAAATTGCCTCTTAAACACTAAAACTACCCAAATAAATACAGTAAGTGAGGGGGCAGTTGCTCAAAGTCTGAGTTCTCTAAATATTGAATTAACCTGACAAAGGCAGAGATGGTAAGGGAGGGGCTATAACAAGAAATCCCACCAAGAATTGAGAAATAAAAGAGATAAGGTTTCCCTCTGAAAATTAAATTATAAAATAATCATATAATAGGTGAAAGAGAAATAAGCTGACTCATTTTGAAGAGTCACAAATAGCTCCCTGATAGGGAAACCTTATTTTAATTAAACAAAAACCAAAAAAAATTCATCAAAAAAAAAAAAAAAAAAAAAATATTTTTAAAAAAAATAAAAAAAAAAACATTTTTTTTGGTGTGTGGGAAAAAAAAAGAATTTTTTTTTCCCAAGGTTTTTTTTTTTTTCCCCCGACAAAAAAATTTTTTTTCTTTTTTTTATTTTTTTTTTTTTCTTTTTTTTTCTTCATTCTATTTTTTTTTTTTTCCAACAATTTTTTTTTTTTTTTTTTTTTTTTTTTTTTTCTTTTCCTTTTTTGGTGAAAAAACAAGCCCACAAAAATTATTCTCTCTTTTTTATTTTTTTTTCTTTTTTTGAAGTGCCATCCTCCTCCCCCTTAAGATGGCGAAGGATTAGGACGGGGAATACGCTTTCTCCTCCACAAATTCATCAATGGGACATCTGGGCGCCGAGTAAATACCACAAACAGCTTCGGAGTGTTGGCGGAGGACGTCGGACACCCAGAAAAGCAACTCACTGCCTTCTAAAGGAGGTAGGAAAGAATATAGAAGCCAGAGAGAGACAAAGAGGGAGGGGCGGACCTCTGTCCGGGGAAGGGAGTCTTAAAAAGAGAAGTTTCCAAACACCAGGAAACACTCTCCCTGCGGAATCTGCGCCGAACCTGGGAAACACGGAGACTATCATAACAGGGAGGAGAACAGTTGAGCAATTAGAACCCACAGACTGCGGGCCCTGCGGTAACTTCCGCAGCGGAAAAGCACCGCTGCAAACGCCCGCATCTGCCATTGGGGAGCCGGGGCTGGGCAGGGAGACGCCTTGGCCGTTCCCACGCGGGACGCTCCGCTGCCGGCGCTCCCCAGAGGGACGCTCCCCCGCGGGACTCTCCCCCACTGGACGCTCCCCCGCCGGCCACTCCTGCGCAGGCGTGCCCCCGCCCGCTGTGCCGGCGGCTCCCACGAGGGCCACCCCATCCCCTCCCCCCACCCGCCCGCCCGCCATTCCCGTCGCCGACCCCCTCCCCCTCTGCGGGCCTCAGCGCAGACTTCGTTTGCCTGATTGTCTGGAGTGCTGCCTAACTGGAGTAGTTTGGGCCGGCAATCCAGATTGTGCAGCGCCGACCACACGAGTGGCGGGCCTTGGCCCAGAACACCGCCGAACCGTGCACAGAACAAAGAACTATACAGACCAACCACAGAGAAAGGGCCTATAGATCTTGAGAAATTTAAGCCGGAACAAGGAACTAGCTGAAAATGAACTGAACCCACAACAATAATAGAGAAACTCTTATATATATTGTTACTATTTTTCCCATCATTATTTCCTTTTTTTTTCTTTTCTTTTTTTAATATATATATATATTTTTTAAATTTTTATTATTTTTTAATTGGAAAAAGGAAAACAAAAATTTTTTTTTCCCTTTTAATTTTTTTTTTGTTGTTGTTTGTTTTGTTTCTTTTATTTTTTTATTATTATTATTATTTTTATCCTCTAGTACTTCTTTAATCTCCACGTTTAGATATAACTTTTGCAACCCTGTTTTGTTTTTTTTTTTCTTTTTTCCTTTTTGTCCTTTGCTTTTTTCCTTTCCTTTTTTCTTTTCTTTACTGATTACTGACTAGATCTGTCTCTCTCCTTCACACTCCCTCCTTTTATCCTCCTGACCACCTCTGTCTCCTTCCTCCCTTTTTCCTTCTATGTATAATTCCGTGAACATCTCTGAGCAGTCCAGTTGTGGAATGCATTATAGAAGAAGAAGTTTTTGAGACTACGGTAAAAATAAGACCAATAACTGGAACCAGGAGGCTTAAGTCCATACCCTGATCCCACGAAACACTAATTGACAGGAGCTCATTAAAAGCCTCCATACCTACTCTGAAACCAAGCATCACACAAAGACCAGCAAGTTCCACAACAAGACATACCAAGCAAATTCTCCAGAAAAACAAGAACACAGCCTGAGCTCCAATACACAGGCTACACAAAGCGACCCCAAAAGCATAGACATCTCATAACTCACTACTAGACACTCCACTGCACCCCAGAGAAAAGAAATCCAGCTCCACCCACCAGAACACCGATACAAGCTTCCATAAACAAGAAACCTCGACAAGCCACCGGTACAAACCCACATATAGTGCAGAAACGCCACAATAAAGAGAACTCCACAGACTACCAGAATACAGTAAAGACACCCCAAACTTAGCAATTTAAACAAGATGAAAAGACAGAAGAATTCCCAGCAGGTAAAGGAACAGGATAAAAGCCCACCAAACCAAACAAAAGAGGAAGAAATAGCGAACCTACCTGATAAAGAATTCCGAATAATGATAGTTAAATTAATCCAAAATCTGGAAAGCAAAATGGAATCATGGATAAATAGTCTGGAGAAAAGCATTGAGAAGATGCAAGAAAGATTTAACAAGGACCTAGAAGAAATAAAAAAGAATCAACATATAATGAATAATGCAATAAATGAGATCCAAAACACTCTGGAGGCAACAAATAGTAGAATAACAGAGGCAGAAGATAGAATTAGCGAATTAGAAGATAGAATGGCAGAATTAAATGAATCAGAGGAGAAAAAAGAAAAACGAATTAAAAGAAATGAGGACAATCTCAGAGACCTCCAGGACAATATTAAACGTTACAATATTTGAATCATAGGAGTCCCAGAAGAAGAAGACAAAAAGAAAGACCATGAGAAGATACTAGAGGAGATAATAGTTGAAAACTTCCCTAAAATGGGGAAGGAAATAATCACTCAAGTCCAAGAAACCCAGAGAGTCCCAAATAGGATAAACCCAAGACGAAACACCCCAAGACACATATTAATCAAATTAACAAAGATCAAACACAAAGAACAAATATTAAAAGCAGCAAGGGAAAAACAACAAATAACACACAAGGGAATTCCCATAAGGATAACAGCTGATCTTTCAATAGAAACTCTCCAAGCCAGGAGGGAATGGCAAGACATACTTAAAGTGATGAAAGAAAAGAACCTACAGCCCAGATTATTGTACCCAGCAAGGATCTCATTCAAATATGAAGGAGAAATCAAAACCTTTACAGACAAGCAAAAGCTGAGAGAATTCAGCACCACCAAACCAGCTCTCCAACAAATACTAAAGGACATTCTCTAGACAAGAAACACAAAAAGGATATATAAATTCAAACCCAAAACAACAAAGTAAATGGCAATGGGATCATATTTATCATTAATTACCTTAAATGTAAATGGGTTGAATGCCCCAACCAAAAGACAGAGACTGGCTGAATGGATACAAAAACAAGACCCCTCCATATGAATGAAACTAGAACACTTTCTAACACCATACACAAAAATAAACTCAAAATGGATTAAAGAGCTAAATGTAAGACCAGAAACCATAAAACTCCTAGAGGAAAACATAGGCAAAACACTCTCTGACTTACATCACAGCAGGATCCTCTGTGACCCACCTCCCAGAATATTGGAAATAAAATCAAAAATGAACAAATGGGACCTAATCAAACTTAAAAAGCTTTTGCACAACAAAGGAAACTATAAGCAAGGTGAAAAGACAGCCTTCAGAATGGGAGAAAATAATAGCAAATGAAGCAACTGACATACAACTAATCTCAAAAATATACAAGCAACTTCTACAGCTCAATTCCAGAAAAATAAATGACCCAATCAAAAAATGGGCCAAAGAACTCAATAGACATTTCTCCAAAGAAGACATACAGATGGCTAACAAACACATGAAAAGATGCTCAACATCACTCATTATCAGAGAAATGCAAATCAAAACCACTATGAGATACCATTTCACGCCAATCAGAATGGCTGCTATCCAAAAGTCCACAAGCAATAAATGCTGGAGAGGGTGCGGAGAGAAGGGAACCCTCTTGCACTGTTGGTGGGAATGCAAACTAGTACAGCCACTTTGGAGAACAGTATGGAGAAACCTCAAAAAACTGCAAATTGAACTGCCTTATGATCCAGCAATCCCACTGCTGGGCATATACACTGAGAAAACCAGAATTGAAAGAGACACCTGTACCCCAATGTTCATAGCAGCACTGTTTGCAATAGCCAGAACGTGGAAGCAACCTAGATGTCCATCCACAGATGAATGGATAAGCAAGCTGTGGTACATATACACAATGGAATATTACTCAGCCATTAAAAAGATTACATTTGAATCAGTTCTAAGGAGATGGATGGAACTGGAGCCTATTATACAGAGTGAAGTAAGCAAGAAAAAAAAAAAAAAATAAATAAAAAAACAAAATATTGGAATTTAAAAAGAGGAAAAAAAAAAGAAAAAAAAAAGGGGGGGGGGGGGGGGCAATTAAAGAGATTCTTGATTAAAAAAAAAAAAAAATAATGGTCCCTTTAGTAGTGCTATTTTCATTCTGTATTAATATGCCAGCATTCTGCTTGTTTCCATTAATTTCTGGGAGCTTGCATGCTGGATGCTGAGAGACAGACTCACATCCAGAATGCCAATAAATCAGGTTTCTGAGACTGTAAAGCTGAAAACCAGACCATATCATGTAATATCATCTTGCAAACATGATATTAGTGTTTCCAAACAAATAGGGAAAACACAACCAATACATTCGGCAGATGAGATAATTAAAGGCACACAGCTTCTATGTGGCACAATCAGAACTGGAATCTGGCTCTGATTCCTTGTCCACCTTGTATCAGAAATGTATGTAACACCCTAATTATCTATTGACTCTCTGACTAAATTCCAGAGTGTGGGATAAGTAAGAAGCCCCTAGGCATTCCAATTCAACACTGCTAAGCTGAATTCGTAATTAAGTGATTTTTCAAACTCCCCCTCATCATCACCCAGTGCATCCTATCTCCTTAACTGGTCATGTATGAGACTGTCTCTGAAAGTTTAAAAAAAACAGTAGCATCATACCATGTCTAACACCCAATATGTGGGTACAGATGGCATTTCATAGGACATGATCTTTTTCTATAAATGACAGAAAGTGAAAAGTAAACCCTCAAAGATAGCAGGCTCTTCTGCACAACGATAACATGCCAGAGAGTAATTTTTCATCTTAGCAATTTCAACTGAGGAGCCCGTTTCAACTGTCAAGACTTATCCATTTCTCATGTTTCCCTTATGAACTGTATTCTCACATACATTAACAAGCTCCCACAGAACGTCCTGAATGTTACTATTTAGTATTTAAGTAGCTTTCTGAGAACACAAAGTGTCCTGCCAATCATGGGTACTTTGCTACTAATACCATCTCTTTGGAGGCAGACATAAATCATTCTCACTTTAACAGCTGAGAAACTAAGTTGGAGTAAGTTAATAACAAAACTGTTTAAATAATAAGCTCAGGTAGAATCAAAGATGTATTTACCCAGTTTGGGCCATTCTTTTGTGAGACTCTTTTAACCCTTCATGGACTAGCTCTTTTTGAAACTTTCTTTTGGGCTAATAGAAACCTCACTGATAAACTAGCCCAAATATATACAGGGAGAAGGCAGTTTAAGGAACAGAAAACCGGGAGCCTTGTCATGTCAGAAACTCAGCAGGTCAAGCTGGAAAAAAAAACCCCAATGAAAGGACCTGAAGTCCTGATAAGCTGTTAATAGATTAACTATTAGTGACGGTACAAAACTCCAATTTAGGAGGTTATTCACTATTACTGAACATTTCTGATTGAATAGATAAATAAAAACTGAACTGTCTTGATATTCACCTGACTAGTTCATATTAATTTCTTCCTAAGTGAAAGTTAAAGTCACTTAGTTATGTCCGACTCTTTGTGACCCCGTGGACTCGTCCATGGAATTCTCCAGGCCAGATTACTGGAGTGGGTAGCCTTTCCCTTCTCCAGGGGATCTTCTCAACTCAGGGATCAAACCCAGGTCTCCTGCATTGCAGGCCTATTCTTTACCAGCTGAGCCACAAGGGAAGCTCAATTTCTTCCTGCTCTGACTCAAATACTATAAAGTAAAATCCTGATGCCTTTAACACTGAGGGACTGCCCTGGTGGCTCAGAAGGTGAAGAATCTGCTTACAATGTGGGAGACCCTGGTTCAATCCCTGGGTCAGGAAGATCCCCTGGAGATGAAAATGGCAACTTTTTCCAGTATTCTTGCCTGGAGAATTCCATGGACAGAAGAATCTGGTGGGCTACACTCCACGGGGTTGCAAAGTATTGAACATGATTGAGCCACTAACACTTTCATTTTCTTTAACATTGAAAGAAAACATAAACTCAATGGCCTCCAGTAGCATAAAATTGATGAAATTTTAATTTTAAAATTTTAAATCCCCTACTCCCAGTAACATCCAGATGCTAGTACATTTAACTCCAAAGAATGACGGAAGAAACTGCATAGATAAAGAAATCCTCAATGGGGAAGCCCTTCTAAGCTATTGTTTCCTGCATCTCCCACAGAGAATAAAATGCCTTGGCCACCTAGTATATTCTCCAGCATGTGACTGCTTCTAATTGAAAAAGTTCAGTAGCCCAAATGACTTGCCATCAATCTTCTGGTGGTCTCAGCCAGGCCTTCTGCTCTCACAGGATCCTAGAGCATATGGTTGTAAACAGTCCTACAGATGTATACAGAGAACTCAGCAGAAGCCCAGGGGGTAATCTGGCCTACAGATGTATGATTATACCAGTGGGCCTGTGTTACTCATAAACCATACAAGTTAAAGTATTTACAAAATGAATACAAGAAACACAAAGTACACATGAATGTAAAAGATAAGGATTTACTGCACTACTGAATTTTGCCCACCAATTAGAAATTTGTTATCTAGATTCATGGGTATATGATACAAGACGAAAATGAAAGTCGCTCAGTCCTGTCTGACTCTTTGCGATCCCATGGACCATACAGTTCATGGAATTCTCCAGGCCAGAATACTGGAGTGGGTAGCCTTTCCCTTCGCAAGGGGATCTTCACAACCCAGGTCTCCCTCATTGCAGGCAGATTCTTTACCAGATGAGCCACAAAGGAATCCCATGATATACGATAAGGGTTATGAAATCTAAATCAACAACAGCCTATTTTAGAGTGAGATCTAGTTTCACCAGTATATATGTTCAATTTTACAAGTTTTATTTGACTAAAAAAACAAATGATCACCATCCAATTTCATACAACAGAAGTTACCAGTTATACCAGGGGAAAAAAGCACATAATAATGAATATTTAAATTCAGATGATATTAAGTGTAGTAAGTTTCATATAGTTTAACTAATCCATGGGAAGCATTTATACATTTAACATATTCACTGTTTGATACAGCAAACCACAAGCATAAAATAGCTTTCTCCCCAAACAAATGTCTTACTTAAAACCCATGATGATGATCCCTGCATAGGGGAAAACCTTCACAACGTAAAAGTAAAGTGTTTGCAGAGAGATATTATTCACATAAGGCACTGTTAAGTAAAGACAGATTTTATAACCATATTCCTTATATACTTGGAAAGCCTGAGCCTCTAAATACAGGAATTTAATGATATAAAGAGGGATAATACCATCATTTTAAAGCCTTTCCTTTCTACTGCAATTTCTAAAGCAGTTGAAACAGCCTGGATTACCATCTATCCAAAGGAAGCTGATTTTATCATATTGCAGCAGACTGCTACTGAAGGGGGCAAATTGTCATTAGTCTCCACATTTGCTCCTTTATGTTGCTATAACAATTGAAAACTGCATTCAATTGCACATAAAAAAAAAAAAAAAAAAAAAAAAAAACTGCTTTTAGCACGTAGGGGTTTACATAATAGAAAGCCCAATTTTAAGTAGTCCAGGATGATGCAACAACTATAAGAAGTCTTGAATGAATACTCCAGACACCATCCATCTTAGTGTCTGGCATGCATCCTCATGGTCTCAAAAGGACAACTTTTTCTTTGGGTATCACATCTCTGTTCCAGGCAACAGGAGGGGGAGGGAAGGAAGGAAAAGGAGAAAAGGAATGCACAGCATCTTTCCTCTTTTAAAAGTATCCCCAAAAGTGTTACCAATGACTTATATTTTGAAATGACTGAACTGAGTATGTCACTTTTTAGTAAGAGAAGCAGAAAATTGTAGTTATTTATAATGGGCACATTAAATCAAATGTGTCTCAAATCAAAAGTAAGATTCTGACATGAAGGGAGAAAGAGGCACAGGCAGTGGGCAGGCAACGAGCAGCAGCTCGCTGTTACAAATATACTGCTTTGCTGTCCAGGTATTTCTGTGTATAACCCCACAGAATATAGTTCTAAAAGTCTCAGAAAAGGAGATTCAGTTTATGCTGATTCTTTTTATCAGGCAGTGATTGCTGCTCCAAAGACGCCCAAGCTCAAACTGCCATATTTAACACACGAGAATGACTTTGAAACACTAATAGTCAACACACGTGCTTTTTCCCTTCTCCAACCCTCATCTCGCCAGTTTGAAAGAAAGGTCATGAAAGAACTGGACTTATCCTCATACCCTATATTTGTAGAACATCAGACCATATCTCTTAATGAAATTTTTAAACGCTTTTTTGGAAATAGCTAATTCAAATATAGTCTAATATGTTTAAATTTTGGTTTGCAGGAATTTCTTCCAAAATATTATTATTTTTGTTCTTCCTTTTTAAGATAGGATAAAGATGGAAAGAGTTAAACATAAAGCCTAAAAACCAATTATTGTCAAAATTCCAAGTTAAAACAAGGACACACAGGCAGTAACTAGAAGGTAATTCATATGAAAATAGCCCACAGTTTCTGGATAGTATGCATGTCTATCTGTTTCTTCATTTGTTTTTGGATAGTATCATTGCTGAGAAATCACTATTTCCCCGCCTCCCCGCCCCTTTGGCTGCCTCAGGTCCTGGTTGCATCATGCAGGCTCTTTCCTTGTGGATTCTCCAGCTGGGTGCACAGGCTTAGTTGCTCCGTGTTATGTGGGATCTTAGTTTCCTGACCAGGGGTCAAATCCACATGCAACATGCCCTGCATTCCAAGGTGGATTCTTAACCACTGGCCCACCAGAGAAGTCCCAGACATCAGTATTTTTCAGTTCTCATGAACTTTATCACATGATATGAGTTTACAAGTAAATGTGACAAAACAAGATACATTTTGTGCCCAAGAAGGTGAAAATACATATACATATTATAGAAATATATATGCATATTTCAGAAGAAGAGTAGTAAGTTTTAAAAGTAGGTGTTATATATCAGTTTCAAGCAGGTAGAGCAAATAATTCATGAATAAGTTTTACATTATACAGTTTTTGAGATTACTCATAGAGAAAAGACTACAAATGGTTTCAACCTGTTTAAAATTTTACTCTGTAGTGATCTGTTATCAAAGAAAAATGGAAAATTCCCTGCCACTTTTTCCATTAAAATAAACGCCAAATGTATAACTGCCAAACATTTGTAACCTTTGTCCTCCAGTGATGGATAGCCTGATAATTCTTATGATGAACAGTCTTAAACTAAATTTTGAGAGGCAGGTTTTGGAATTCCAGCTTCAGCTACTCAAGCACTCTCCATCTGGTAAGTGAGGTGCAAAGGAGTCCATTTGAGAAATTCATTTATGATTGAGTACCTGCCCAAGCAGGAAGCAAAAGCCACATTCAAACATGTTTAAAGTAAACCACTTCCTGTTAAAATTTCTTGCCCAAGACTTGGATTGTTTTTATTGCATTTGTTCAGGAACACTTTAATAATCAAATAGATTAGAAATTGTTTCTTTATTAAGCACTCCATCAATGTTTCTTTAGACATAAGAGTTTCTAATTCAAATACTTCTGATGAGCCTCATTAAACTTATATTATCCTGAAACTCATTTCTAGGAGTCAGAAAAGTGTTTGGAAGGGGAAAAGAAAGAGAAGACGAGAAGAGAACGCAAAGAGGATTAATCAGGTGGAATTCTTTTTAACATTATTCTTGAAACTACTCCAACACAGCTTGATTCTCCAGATTACATTCCAAATGTTTAGAAAAAAATAATACTAAATTGAGAGAATTCCTAAAAACTCAGAGAGGTGCTACAATAATAGATGCCAACATCAGGCACAAGTGTTCCTGCCTTCTAAAATCAACCACTTCCTTCTGTACTCATGAATCAGTGGGATCAGATCCTTGAGAATGCAGAATGTTTCTTTGCCTACAGATCTATAACTGTGGGCCCTGTAGGATTTAATGTGACAGTGCAGGTAATCCCAGAGTATGTGAGTCTCTGACACTCACATTTAATAAGCCTAAGAAGCAGTAAGAAAAGGCCAGAGGTGCTGTCATCCACCTTGAGAGTCTAGGCTTTGGGGGACTGCATGGCTGTGCAGCAAGAAACTGGTGGCTGCATTTTTATGAATTCCTGCCTGAGCTCCTCTTTAATGACCACATCATCCTCTTCCTCCAGAGACCCTGCCCTTCTTGGACCAAATGTTCACTGCCCACATCAACCCTCTGAAGAGTGACTCACTGTTCTCCTTGTTCACTGGAAGTACTTCTCAAAGACAAGTAAGAGAATTTCTTTTCAACATATGAACACAGTAGTTCATGGCAGGCAGTCACGAGGTAGTAGGAGAAAAAGATTTTAGGAACATCTCCACAATGTCTTAAGGAACTTAGCTTCATGGATAAGAAACACCTGGTAAAAAATTAAAGAAATCCGTCTCTCTTGATTTGTCTCCATTAGGATATGATATGCCAAGAGACCCCAAATTCCTGCTGCTTCAGATGTGTTGCCAATAACTTTTCCAACTTGAGATGATGGAACGTGGCTGGTTGTTAATGTCCAGCAGAATCAGCACCAAGGCCAGGGCAGACAGAAGAAGGGTGTGGGCAAGGGGCCTCAGCCTCCTCTAAAAACCATTGTGTGGCCAAGGCTGGACTACTTTACAGTCTTTTCAAGGAAGTGGGAATCTTACTTGCATGACAATAAACATTCTCAGTTCAGGAGGTTATCTGAATCTCTCTGCCCTGAGTCCTCTCACCATACTTTAGGAATAGAGCCACTGGACTCCAGATTTTCCCTGCATTGGCTCTGTGTCTGTTATTAAGTCTATTAGAGCATTCACATTATCAATAAACACATTTTTCTTACACCTAAAATGAGATCACGTAAAATTATGCCACTTGGTAGAAATCATAAATGAATGAAATTATGTAATTTTAAAAAAACACTTTAAATTCTTATAATGTGCATCATTTTAAGTAAATGTTTTTCTAAATTTGCATTTTCTCTCCTTTTCCCTCCTTTCATTAAACATGAAATACTTTAGTTTCTGAGTCTGAAATGTTTTCTCAGATTTTTTATGACATTTACAAAAATGTTCAATATTTAATTTTCTAATTTATTCTTAAACTTTCTTAGAATTGCTGGTGGAATTTGATGTTTTTAAGATTAACTGAATGGGCAACAATTAACTTCTTTTAACCTAGAGGCCCCCTAGTATTTATATGCTTCAACATAACATGGAAATGTGAACCAGCAAAATATTTTTCACATAAAAAGATAAGTTACAGGTTACTTGAGCTAAACATTTCACTAGTTAATATGAGAAGGCTTTTAAATGGACAGAAAGGTTACTCTGCCTCCTAAAAGGAGACTTTTTGCCTAAGAAGAAATCAGTTTTTTTAGACAAAACTTCATTAACTCTATAAAAAACTCATAGATCATTGGTGCTAGGAAAAAATCGATTACTCATTTTATTAGGGTGAACCAGACTGCCAGTATGGAAGTGTTAGATCAAAAAAAAATGGCAATATCATACGCTTCAACTAATAAAAAGAAAATTGCCTCACAGAGGGGTTAACAGACTTGTCCAAGGTTAGTAACAAAGCTGGAGAAGGCAATGGCACCCCACTCCAGTACTCTTGCCTGGAAAATCCCATGGACGGAGGAGCCTGGTGGGCTGCCGTCCGTGGGATCGCTAAGAGTCAGACACGACTGAGCGACTTCACTTTCACTTTTCACTTTCATGCATTGGAGAAGGCAATGGCAACCCACTCCAGTGTTCTTGCCTGGAGAATCCCAGGGACGGGGAGCTTGGTGGGCTGCCGTCTATGGGGTCTCACAGAGTCGGACAGGACTGAAGCGACTCAGCATCAGTAACAAAGCTGGAATCCAAAGCAAGGCCTCTGGTTTCCCACACCAGGGGGCCTTGAATTTTAAGCACACAGAGCCGCTTAACATAGCAGTTGTCTTTTTATTACAGTTTTTGTTTTCTACCACTTAAAACACCCCTGTCACACATACAAGGCAGAATTAAAAAGATTTTCTGACTGAGGAGTAACAAAGACAATACAAAGAATATAAGACTTTACTAGATACTTTTATGGGGTTTAAATGGGTTAACTGTTACAATTTTAGTATCTGCTTTTGAAAACAGTATTTTTTGGATTTCTTTAAGAATTAGGAAAGTGACACTTTCAGTTGTAAAATGTAAAAATAAATAAGAGCAGAAATATGAAGAAAAATAAGAATAAAGAGAACACATAAAAGAAAATTGATATATAGATATTTTGATGCATACTCTGTTATTTAAAATTTTCTCTGCTTCTCTAATTATTTCCTTTTAAATAGAGTCTATTGTTTTTTGGGAAAAAAGAGTTTGCATGACTTCTGATGAATATTGACAAAAATGTCCTTCGGAAATATTGTTCCAATTTACACTCTCATTAGCTTTATTTTGAAAATGCTTGAATCTCTCCTCCCCTGCACAGTGACTTTTTAAATGCACACCAGTCTTTCATTTCTTTTTCCTCTTTTGTGAACCACTAGATCACATTCTCTGATATTTTTTATGTATAGAAATAAATGCAACATATAGAAATGTCTAACCAACATATGTATTCTATATGTTCTAACCAACATATAGAAATGTCAGCTTAATGTAAATGTCCTTTAAACTATAGAGAAGAAGAGTTTATTAAATATATCCCCTTAAAATAGGGTCTGAAAATGTGGCAAATAACTTCTTTTTCATCATACCATCATAAATTAGACATTCTTAGAAGTTAATATTTATTTATCAAGATTCCACATTATATATGTATGTTTATATGTGTGTATTTTAGTATCTCCAAGCCCTCCTTTTTTCTAGACAAAAGAAACATCTGGCACATAGTTAAACTTCTGATGGATATACTATCCTCTTTTCAGTTTCATCAGAGTAAATGTTTAAATCTATTTTCACTTAAAAGTTACTGATGATAGGATTCAGATGTAAGGTTCAATTAATTTACTTTATGTGATTAAGTTAAGTATGTCATTCACAAAGGCTAAACCCAATTCTGAATATTTCTTCATTTAATTTACATTAATTGAATTAACTTATTCTAATTAAATTAATTAGAATTAATTTATTCTACACATTTCTACCTTCCTCAGTCCTTTCACATTTACTATATATATCAGGAAAAATATTCTTTATTATTTCAAGATACCAACTTTAATGCTTCTATGAAAAGGGACTTCCCTGGTGGCTCAGATGGTAAAGAGTCTGTCTACAATGTGGGAGACCCGGGTTCAAACCCTGGATTGGGAAGATCCCCTGGAGAAGGAAATGGCAATCCACTCCAGTACTATTGCCTGGAAAAACCCACAGACAGAGGAGCCTGGTGGGCTACAGTCCATGGGGTCGCAAAGAGTCGGACACGACTAAGCGACTTCACTTCCAGTCCTTTCACATTTACTATATATATTCAGGAAAAATATTCTGTATTATTTCAAGATAACAACTTTAATGCTTCCATGAATAAATTTAAAAGCGTCTCTCCTGAATTCTCTGGGGGCAACTGCTCAGTCTTTTCATCTTTCATTTCTAATGTAGTTCATATCATAGTTGCTCACTTTGTTTTTTAAGCTTTCTTAGTTGTTATGTAAGAAAATATCATAAAATGAAAGCAAGAAATTCTCATTCTAGCACTGAATTCTATTCAACCTACAAGACAAACAAAGAAAAGAGTATAAAATTTATGCAGTTTAGCATGAACTCAAATAATTACGATTCTCTTCTCATGGATGACTTTAATCAGCATGCTACAAGATCCATTCTTTTAAATAACAAAACATAACATTAAGGTATGTCCTTCAGTGAAATTCTCTATTTGAATTTAATGAGATTGAAAGAAAGTATACATTTTTTAAGGAGGGTTCAGGATGGGGAACACATGTATACTTGTGGCGGATCCATCTTGATATATGGCAAAAGCAATACAATATTGTAAAGTTAAGCAAAATAAAATTTAATTAACAAAAAAAAGAGGGAATCTGCTTTTCATGTGGTGCATGCTTAGTCCTGTCTGACTCTTTGCAACCCCATGGAATGTAGCCCACCCAGGCTCCTCTGGTCCATGGGATTTTCTAGGCAAGAATGTTGGAGTGGGTGCCATTTCCCTCCATGGGATCTTCCCAACCCAGGGATCGAACCCAACTCCTGCTTGGCAGGCAGATTCTTTACCACTGTGCCACCTAAGAAGCCCCACTGCATGATAGGCACTGCTCTAAACTAAGAGAACACAGTAATATAAGACATATGAGGTGTTTACTCTCATGGAACATATACTCTGACTATAAGGAAGAAGATGCCCAGTGGGTAATATGCTCATTAAAGAAAAAAAAAAAGATGGCACTTTTCTTATTAGATAATTATATTTGTAATTCTGTTTCCCTGCTAAATGTCATTTAAAAACATATGGAAATTATGGTGATTAAAGAAACAAAAAATGAGCCATTAATCTTTATTTTCTGTTAGAATAACAGATCAGATACTAAATCAAATTTTGGTATTTCTTGGTTCTCTTTAGTAATGGAATCCTATTTGAATATAATCAGCAAACTATTTCAAAATTTATTTTGGAAAAGAAATATTCTAGGCAAATTGCAACATATTTTATCTAATTCTATAAAAATACTACAATCTAAAATTTTATTTATCACTTATCAAATTCTTTGTATTAATGGAACTTGTATTAAGATTTTCTTAAATGCACAAAAGCATTTTTTAAAGTTATACTCCTAGCCATGTATTGGTTTCCACCTGCACTGAGAAAAGTAATATGTTTTCAATAATTTATAGGAAATATATTAATATAAACCCCACTCCAGTACTCTTGCTTGGAAAATCCCATGGACGGAGGAGCCTGGTAGGCTGCAGTCCATGGGGTCGCTAAGAGTTGGACATGACTGAGCGACTTCACTTTCTTCTCACTTTCATGCATTGGAGAAGGAAATGGCAACCCACTCCAGTGTTCTTGCCTGGAGAATCCCAGGGATGGGGAGGCCTGGTGGGCTGCCGTCTATGGGGTCACACAGAGTCGGACACGACTGAAGTGACTTAGCATAGCATAGCATAGCATATTAATATAATGCAGTATTATTTAGATCTCTATTTTCAAAAAACACAAGATCTCCCACAGACTTTCAGAATTTTATAATACACACATATACTTCTCCTATGCTAAAAATGGAACCAATATCTGTAATGATATCTTTTAAAATACTGGTTAAGTGTCTGTGTTATTTTTGAAAATTATCAAATATCCAAGGCAAATAAGTTAGCCAAAGTGCTGTCTGCTATGTATTTCTTTGTCAAAAAGTACTTCAGGTCATTGACAAGTTCAGGAGTACTATACAGGGTGACTTTGAAGAGGACGTATGAAAACATTAATTCAATCAGTTTTCATACATTTTCTGTTGGTTTAAGAATCTGCCTGCAAGGCAGGAAACCTGGGTTCAATCCCTGAGTCAGGAAGATCCCCTGGAGAAGGGAATGGCAACCCATTCCAGTATCCTTGCCTGGAGAATTCCAAAGACAAAGAAGCCTGTCAATCTATAGTCCATGGGGTCTAAAAGAGTTGGACACGACTTAGCAACTAACACTTCCATCTAAAGTAAAATAAGACAATTTTATATAACTGCATAGGAGATCAAAGTTTCTTACTAGAGTTCTTAATTGGTTTAGATTTCCTCACAATTTGAAGCTATCATCCTCTTGTGTAAACTCAGACATGAACGTGAAAGTCGCTCAGTCATGTCCAATTCTTTGCAACCCCATGGACTAGACAGTTCATGGAATTCTCCAGGCCAGAATACTGGAGTGGGTAGCCTTTTCCTTCTCTAGTGGATCTTCCCAACCCAGGAATCGAACCCAGGTCTCTGACATTGCAGGCAGATTTTTTACCAACTGAGTAATCAGGGAAGCCAAACTTAGTAAATCATCTCCCATCTTCAGTAAATGTTATAATGGTATTCTAACTCTATACAAAGCAAGCTTATTACTATATTTTTAAATTAAATGATAGCCTCTGCTCTTTTTTTTTTTCTCTGCAACTCTGTTCAGGTATTAGTGCTTTTTTAAAATTACATCCCTTTTTTTCCTTCAATTTTCTGAAGAAAGAAGACGCATGATCCGGAACCAATAAAAATTTAATATGGTTAGAAATATTTTAAATCTAAGAAAGAGCTAAGTGTAGCAATATAAGTGTTATCTCCAGTAAATACTACTAAATCAGTAGAGTGACCAAAAAAAGCATTATGAACAGAAATTCAGATAGTGGTTCAGTAACTATCCCCATCTAGTCAAAAAAAAAAAAAAAAAATTCAAGAAGTGTTACTAGCTAACCTAGGATTAAATACAGAGTATATCAGGACCTAGGGTTGTCAGTGAGTAATGGACTTCATTAGACATATTTATTAGTAATAACAACTTCAGAAAGCAGATGTTAAGTTCTCAAGCATTTTGGTACACACTGTCTATAATGAAACAACCCCTAATAGGCATCGGTGCCATATTATTATTCTGCATATTTTAAAAATATATTTCCTCAAGGGCATACAATGCAGTCTGTTATGAATAAGGTTAAAGTATTGAATAATTCTCCCTTTAAAATATATAGTATGAATGTTGAGTATTAGATTCATTTAAAATGCACTAATTATTATAATATCAAAGTATTTCCAGGGATTAGATAGAGCTTAGCAAACAATGTCTCTGAAAGTGACTTAATTTATTATTTCTATTCTTTTTTATCAATGCTTTGTCTGACTATGAGCAATAGTAGGCATCAAAGTAGTTCAAAATAGTAGGCATCAAAGTAGTTTAAAAACTGTAGAGCATTAATCGAATATAAGTAATAATCTTATACATCAGTTTAGAAAAATTCACTTCAAACAGTAGCCCCGAATTTTTAAAAGTTTCTGAATAGTAACAATTTAGTTAACTTTACAATTTAAAATTATTTTCTCTTCTATATATGCTAGCAATTTTAATATTCTATATTAGATGAGAATAATATAATATATAAAGTAATATATACATTATTTAAGGGCTTCCCCAGTGGCTCAGATGGTAAAGAATCTGCCTGCAATGCATGAGACTTGGGTTCAATCCCTGGGTTAGGAAGATTTCTAAATTTTCTTATTTGTTATTCCTAGAGATACCTTCATTATTTTATAAGGTATCTTGAAGCCAATATATTTAGATAATGTTTCAATATATTAAAATAAAATTATGTCAATTATTTAAATACTTTAAATTCTATGTTCAAAGACACAGCTCTAGTTAATACAGCTTTTGTTTTTTTAAATTTTAGCATGTGGGAGGATTCCTGTTCTTATCCAAATTGCCCAACTAATATCTAGACTTTAGTTTTTAAGACTGAGGAAAATTCTGATCTTTAAAGACAGATGTTCAAGAAATCCACTATTTCCCCTGACTAAAGTGGACAGGTTAAAATTACACATATGAAAAGACAGAAACAATCAAATCCCTACAGGAAAGGGGAGAAAGAATGCTGTTCATACAAACATTGAAAATTCACTAACTGGATAATATAATCTCCAGAGTAGAAAAAAAAAAAAAAAAATATATATATATATATATATATATACACACACACACACACACATATCAGGTAAAGAAGGCCTTGCTGCTGCTACTGCTAAGTCGCGTCAGTCGTGTCCAACTCTGTGCAACCCCATAGACGGAAGCCCACCAGGCTCCTCTGTCCCTGGGACTCTCCAGGCAAGAACACTGAAGTGGGTTGCTATTTCCTTCTCCAATGCATGAAAGTTAAAAGTGAAAGTAAAGTCGCTCAGTCATGTCTGACTCTCAGCGACCCCATGGACTGTAGCCTACAAGGCTCCTCCATCCATGGGATTTCCCAGGTAAGAGTACTGGAGTGAGGTGCCTTATTTCTACATTAATGTGTGTTCTTTAGTATCTGAATAAGCTAATTATAAGTACTCATATTTTTGAACACTAGAGGGAGTATACAGAAGAAAAAAAAAGAAAAAGAGGCCAAATACAAATATTATCTAGCTTCTGAATATTTTGCATAATATCAGGTCTTCTCAACAAACTGCTTTCTTATTTCTTATGGACATAGTGGAATGATTAAAACATATTTAAACGATATCCAAAACCTCTTTTGCATGTCATTTTCCAGTTAATTTAAAATTTATAATGACTAATGATAAGACAGGTACACAATGTTCAAAAAGCAGAAAAACATAGTAAATGCTGTAAAAACAAAAAAAAAATATATATATATATACTTTCTCCACATTTTAGTTTACACACTCGATTGGAAAAAAGTAGAATTGCATCTAATGTGCTTCAAGGAGCTTAAAATGACAACTCTGATCTTTAGGGAATAATGAGCTCTGAAATCAAAGCCAGACTTGTCTGAAGGTGAGGGCCTAAAGTTACACCACATTCAGGGTTGAAATAGACAGGATATCTCTAGAATTTCCATATGGGAGGGATAATAAGGGAGCCAGTGGTTGGGTTCAAGAAAGGTGAGGCTTAATGAGTTAATGTTTTTTCAACATTTAGAACCTTACATGACACATAGTAAACATTACTGAGAGATCCTTGGTCCATTTCAAAGAATATGAACTGGGTTTAGTGTAGTGGGTTTAGTGAGGTGAATAGATTACAAAAATCAAAGCAGGGGACCACGAGCTGCCTCCAGCCAACCTACAAACTACCACCACATGAAAAGGCAGGAAGATAAAGCATCCAGGTAAAAAGTATTTAGAAAGCATCTACTTCATGTTCTTTCGCTCTAACTGATACATATGCATTGGAAAGTGCAAGGTAATCATTTGATCTTTGAGAACTTTGATGGAACAAGACTTGGAAGAGCCTCAGTTATTCATAAACTCATTTAATGAGCACCTATTATATGATAGCCATTGTTCTAGTTCCTTGAGATATATAAAACAAAGGTCACTGACCTCTAGGAGTGAATATTCTAGATGTGGGAAACAAACAAACAATGAACAGTAGAAATAAGCTGTTTAGTATATCAGAAACTATCAAGAAAGAGAGAAAAGTTGAAATAAGAAAAGAAAGATAGAGGATGCCAGAGTATATAGTAACATACAGAGCTGCCAGAATCAGCTGTGGTGGGATAACACACGAGGGAAACTTTAATAAAATAACAGAGCAGCAGAGCAGAGTTAGCCATGTGGATGACACATTAATGCCTGAAATAGCCAAGGTTAATGAAGCTGAAGCAGAGAGAGTCAAAAAAATAGAAAGTGAGTAAGAAAGTGGAAGTCGGCATGAAAACAGGGGTAAAAGGAAATCTGGGGCCTCGTAACCACTGTAAGCACTTTGAGAACAGCCAATCATTACACAGATTTGAGAACAACACTATGATCATGGTGTACCCAGACTGCTAAGATAAAAATGAGGGCTCAAGGAAGCAAAAGAGAAGAACAATCAGGATGTTACTGAAGCAACTGAAGTGAGAGAGCATGTTGCTGCCATGGACTAGTGTGGTAGCAGCGGAGGAACTGGTCAAATTTTACAAATATTTTGAAGGTACAGCCAACCAGACTGTGATGAATTTGACTCTAACACTATCCGTTGACTTGGGAGAGACTACAAAAGCTAAGTTTTGAGGGAAAGAGAAAAAACAGTATTCCAATTTGCACACAAAAAGGTGAAGATGTTTCTTAAGACATTCAGGTAGAGATACAGAGAAGACCACTGATCTTATAAAATTAAAAGAAAGGTCTGGAGAAACCAGGGTTCTCTGCCATGGGGATTCTCCAGGCAAGAATACTGGAATGGGTTGTTATGCCCTCCTCCAGGGGATCTTCCCAATCCAGGGATCGAATCTAGATCTCCCGCATGGCATGTAGCGTCTTTACCATCTGAACCCACCAGGGAGGAGGGAAGCCCCAGGTAGAGAACAGGTCTGATCAAAGGGGGTTTAGGAAAGAGTAAGAGGAAATAGATGATGGCAAATATAAAACTCAGGATATTCGATAAAAGAGAGCTAAGAAGTGGGATGGTAATTTTCAAGGCAAGTGGAGTCAAGAGAGGGCTTTATTATTATCACTATTTTCACTTTTACATTCATGGGAATCATCTGGGGAGAATGAACAAAAGATAATACAGGAGAAATAGGTGAGAATTGTTAGTGATTTTCTTGAGTAGATGAGAAAGAACAGGCTGTCATGCACAAGTAGAATTACTGACTTTTAGTACTTAACATCTTTAATAAGTATTACTCAGAATTGGATCCTCAAATTTAAGTTCCTCATCAGATAACAAGAGCAAGACTTTAAAAATGTTGCAATGAATATTACATGGTTACTAACTAAAAGAGAAAGGTTACTAATTTTTTTTAAGGCACAATCATGGAACGATTGTTAAGGAACCTAAGAAAACACAATTGAGTGGCATAGTGACCATAAACATGAGGAATACGGAATTCAAGTTGGGTAAAAACTGTGATGTCAAGACTGTCTGGGATGGTCCCCAATCTGCTTTACTCCCCAAAGAAGAAGAGATAAGGCCAAGCTATAAAAATGGAACTGCTAGATATCAGCCTGGAAGTCTGGGTTTGTTCATTTGACATTTTAAGTATCAGGAGAATAGTGTGTGATCTTTAAAGCAGGGGAGTGGCCTGAAGAAAGCAGTGTATTAAGAAGATTAATCTGGTAGTGTTTAAAGAATGAACTGGCAGAGGAAAGGCAAACAAGAGACAGATAGCTCTAGGGCTATTAAAACATCACCCATGAAATTCACAGCACAAGGATAGGAGAGGTGGCAATAGGAAGGAAGGCGGTCAATCTGAAACCCTCTATTTAGAAGAATTTACAAGACTTCCCAATGATTTTATGCTCCTGCTGTACTAGGAGCTTTTCTTTCACAGCCTTTAACATGCCTTAAAAAATATTATCTCTGTTATAATTTGAATAATGTCGTCCTATTAGTATGTAAGTTCCAGATGTCAGGGGTGTTGTGTGTTGCTCAATACCGTGCTTTTATTCCCTAGTACATTGCCTTGCATATAGTAGATATTTAAAGAATGTAGAAATGTTAACAAAATTTTTGCATAAGTATATAATATATTGAGGCATAATCAAAGAAGCCCATGCAGCATATCAAAGAAGCTTATGTGGAAGGAGAAGAAGGAAAAGAGAAGTTTCAAGAACAAAAAAATGAAGAAGGGAAGAACAAGAAAGGAAAGTGTGACAGATGAGGTAGAGGAGGAAGGAGAGAGAAAGAGATTATACTGAAGTTAAAAGCCTGTAAAAAAATAGCAGAGTAACACTGTTGCTGCTGACAACTGGGAAGCTGTACTTCTGAACAACGATCCAAAGGGAGAAGTATCAAGAGACCAACTCCATCTCTGCTCTCTGTATTGGTGGATCAGCCAAAAAGATCATTCGGGCTTTCCCATAACATCTTACAGGGGAAACTCAAATATTTTGGCCAGCTCAAGTTATCTCTCCAGTTCAGCTTGCTCACACATAGGACAATTATAATGACCTAAAGGGATGGCTGAGAGGATTAAGTGTGCTACATGTGAGCACTAAACAGATCTTAGTCGCCTTCATGTTCCTCGTCTTCATCACCACCATCATTATTACCATCATGAACATCACTGCATTTCTTCTATAACTTGCACCATTCCACAGAGCAGTGGCACCATTCAAACCTCCCCTATATCTCTACGTACAAATACATATGACACTGCTGTTGCTGTTTAGTTGTGAAGTCCTACCCGACTCTTTTGTGATCCCATGGACTGTAGCCCACCAGGCTCCTCTGTCCATGGGATTTCCCAGGCAAGAATACTGGAGTGGGTTGCTATTTCCTTCTCCAGGAGATCTTTCTGATCTAAGATCAAACCCACACCTTCTGCAACTGCAGGAGGATTCTTCATCACTGAGCTACCAGGGATGCCCATGATATTGTTAGGCAGCTCAATAATTTGGAGCCTTGTAAATAACTCCACAAGCTTCTTATTCATCTGTCACAGCAGAAAGTGAAACAACTGTAAAAACCCAGACATTTCAGAAAACTTAAGGACAGTAGTCCCCTTCTAATGCAATTTGAAAACAAAAGAGAATAAAAGTTATTGAAACAGTGACAGACTTTATTTTCTTGGGCTCCAAAATAACTATGGATGGTGACTGCAGTCATGAAATTAAAAGACATTTGCTCCTTGGAAGAAAAGTTATGACAAACCTAGACAGCATATTAAAAGGCAGAGACATCACTTTGCCAACGAAGGTCTGTATGGTCAAAGTTACGGCTTTTCCAGAAGTCATGGACAGATATGAGAGTGGGATCATAAAAAGGCTGAGCACCAAAGAATTGATGCTTTCAAACTGTGGTGCTGGAGAAGACTCTTGAGAATCCCTTGGACAGCAAGGAGATCAAACCAGTCAATCCTAAAGAAAATCAACCCTGAATAGTCACTGGAAGGACTGATGCTGAAGCTGAAGCTGCAATGCTTCTGCCACCTGATGCGAAGAGTTGACTCATTGGAAAAGACCATGATGCTGAGAAAGACTGAGGGCAGGAGGAGAAGGGAGAGACAGAGGACGAGATGGTTGGATGGCATCATCAACTCATTGGACATGAGTATGCGTAAACTCTGGGAGACAGTGAAGGACAGGGAAGCCTGGCATGCTACAGTCCATGGGGTCACAAAGAGTCAGACATACTGAATGACTGAACAACAAATCCTTTTAAATTCATTTGAAATTTCTGAATACAATGCTCAAGATCAGGAAGTACCTATATTAGCTGCTACTTTATTTTCGAAGTCATAATATTAAAAAAGAGATATCATATTATTATTAATGTTTTTGCTGAATAGGTCAAAAGTAATTCACTGCAGTACCTATTTATTTGAAGGATGAAAACTACAATGTCTAATCAACCCACTGTTAGTTCTGCCTCAATACTGGTGCCCAAAACTGAGTACAACCCAACAAAAACAATGTTATCACAAAGAAGTAATCCACTCACAACAAGATGAAAAGTTCTATCATTTTCACTAGAAATTGAAGAAGAGTCCACACATATACAGATATCAGGGGTAAAAACTTGCGAAAAACTCCCTGGAAGATAGCTCAGCAAAGTGGATTGAAGACTTTAAAACTTTCACACCCTTGATTTCTAAACAAATGGGGATAAAGTAGGAAAATCCAGAGCCTAGTGGTTAAATGCCTGAGTTGTGCTGTGTGTCCAGTCACGTTCAACTCACTGGGGCCCCATGCACTGTAGCCCACCAGGCTCCTCTGCCCATGGAATTTTCCAGGCAAGAATACTGAAGCAGGGTTCCTTCACCAGAGGATCTTCGCAACCCAAGATTCAAATCTGTGTCTCTTGAGTCTCGTGCATTGGCAGGCGAGCTCTTCACCACTAGTGCCACCTGGGAAATGCCTGGGCTGCAGCACTAAAATGCTTAGCAATGAAGCCTCGCTTACAAGGAAGGCACCTAGGCAAGTGACTATATCTCTGACCTCTGTTTTCTTATCTGTAAAACAGTAACAACTCTACCTTCCTCACATGTCTGTTTTGAGAATTAGAAGTCCTAATATTAAGAAATATACTTAGAACAGTACCAGGCAGAGAGTAAAAATTTATTTGCTGTTTTTACTGTCAAAGCTGTTCTTTTAGAGATCCTTAACAACCACAAAAACTTGTTAATAAACAGGCTGTTGAACATTCAGTTCAGTTCAGTTGCTCAGTGGTGTCCAATGCTTTGCGACCCCATGAATCGCAGCATGCCAGGCCTCCCTGTCCATCACCAACTCATGGAATTCACTAAGACTCACGTCCATCAAGTCAGTGATGCCATCCAGCCATCTCATCCTCTGTCGTCCCCTTCTCCTCTTGCCCCCAATTCCTCCCAGCATCAGAGTCTTCTCCAATGAGTCAACTCTTTGCATGCGGTGGCCAAAATACTGGAGTTTCAGCTTTAGCATCATTCCTTCCAAAGAAATCCCAGGGCTGATCTCCTTTAGAATGGACTGGTTGGATCTCCTTGCAGTCCAAGGGACTCTAAAGAGTCTTCTCCAACACCACAGTTCAAAAGCATCAATTCTTCAGTGCTCAGCTTTCTTCACAGTCCAACTCTCAAATCCATACATGACCACAGGAAAAACTATAGCCTTGACTAGACGGACCTTTGTTGGCAAAGTAACGTCTCTGCTTTTCAATATGCTATCTAGGTTGGTCATAACTTTCCTTCCAAGGAGTAAGCATCTTTTAATTTCATGGCTGCAATCACCATCTGAAGTGGTTTTGGAGCCCCCAAAAGTAAAGCCTGACGCTGTTTCCACTGTTTCCCCATCTATTGCCACATTGCTGCTGCTGCTGCTAAGTTGCTTCAGTCATATCCGACTCTGTGAGACCCCAGAGACGGCAGCCCACCAGGGTCCCCCTCACTGATATTCTCCAGGCAAGAACACTGAAGTGGGTTGCCATTTCCTTCTCCCATGCATGAAACTGAAAAGTGAAAGTGAAGTCGCTCAGTCATGTCCGACTCTTCACGATCCCCTGGACTGCAGCCTACCAGGCTCCTCCGTCCATGGGATTTTCAAGCAAGAGTACTGGAGTGGGGTGCCATTGCCTTCTCCGATTTCCACATTAGGGGACCTATAAAGAAACTTATAAGAGATTTATATGATGGTTATGATCTAATAGTACTCCAGAAAGCAGAAAACATCCTTGCACATAACTTCATAATTTTACATGACTTTGTTTATGTTAGAAATACACATACAAAAAGACAGAAGGGCTTGTCTGGTGGTCCAATGGTTAAGAATCCACCTTGCAGTACAGGGGATGCATGTTCAAACCCTGGTCGGGGAACTAAGATTCCACATGGTATGGAGCAACTAAGCCTGAGTGCCACAACTACAGAGTCTGTGAGCTGCAATGAAGACCCAATGCAGACAAATTACATAAACAGATATTAGGAAAAAAAAAGATGGAAAGAAAATGTAGCAAAATTCTCAATATATTTATTTATGTGTGGCATTAAAGACAATTTTTGTTTTCTCCTTTTTAGTTTTTTAGACTTTTCCAAGCTTTCTATATTATTCATACACTGTATTACTTACGAAATCACAAAAAAAAATTGAAATATTTTCTTTAAAAAAACAAATACCCTCAGGATTTGAAGGAAAGAAAAATAGGTGGAGCAGGAATTTTAGGGCAGTGAAAATACTCTATAGAACACCAAAATGATAGATATATATCATTAGACATTTGTCTAAAGTCACAAAATGTCCAAAATTGAGAGTAAACCCTAACATAAACTATGGACTTTGGATGGTAATGATGTGTCAATGTGGTTTAGTCACTAAGCCATGTCCAACTCTTTGCAACTCCATGGACTGCAACACACCAGGCCTCCCTGTCCTTCACTATCTCCTGGAGTTTGCTTAAACTCATGTCCATTGAGTCGGTGATGCCATCCAGCCATCTCATCCTCTGTCAACCCCTTCTCCTCTTGCCCTTAATCTCTGAATATCCATCAGTTATACCAATGTATCAATCTAGTGGGGGATGTTGATAATGCAGGATGATACATACGTACGAGGACATGGGGATATAGGAATCTCTGTACCATCTCCTTGATTTTGCTAGGAACCTAAAACTGCTCCCCCCAAAAAAAGTCTTAATAAAATACACAAATTAATCTTCTAAAGAAAAAAAAAGTACCCTTCATTGTTACCAAACTTTGATTTTCAGCTTTATGTCAGTTATATACGTATTAATCAGAAATTAGTTAGCATATTATTGGAAATTTTCCCTTTTAATTTTAAAAAATTGCCCATGCTATTTTTCATGAACTAGTTCTATAGAAGCTTCTGTAGTTTAATTTATTCGGAAAAATATGTTTTACTCAAACTTACATTCTATCTTGTTCTTATACTTTGTTTTAATTACCTGAGATCCTCAGAGAAGTAAAGGTAGAAAAAAAAATAATGCAGGTAACAAATTACTGCAGTGGTTTTATTATCTATTACTTCACTATTGCCTGAAGTACACTATTTATTACTTTAAGTCTGCTTGAATTTCTTATCAGGTAATTCTCTGAGTCTTAAATAGTTTAATGCATTGGAAATAGAGACAGTAAAGGATGGTTACTGGTTATTTTTATTTTCTCAGAACCATGCTGCTCTTTTAGCAACATGCTAAGCCATCATGCTTAAGAAAAGAAAAACTAAAAAGCATTTTAGCAGGTAAATATACTTGTTTGAGAAGGCAGACTATTGAATAGAGTAGTAGAACTACAGCTATAGCTGTAATTGAATTAACTATGAAATTTTACTCATTCACAATTTTAGAACTTAGAAAATACTGCAGAGATTATTCTCTGTAATTTGTTCAAGTAACGAATTTTATATGCATGGATTCATTAACCAGAAAATATTTGGTAGGATTTCCCAGACCAATAAACTACAGCACTTCATATGGAAAAGGGTAAAAACATTTAAAAACAAAAATATTTTGTAGATAATTGTTAATTCTATTTTGTTGTTGTTAATTCAATTAATTCTGTTTCAATGCCCCCCCGCAAATGGATCATTTCCTAAGGTTTAAAAAGGTTTTTAAAATTAAACTTAATTTTATTTCCTTTTATGACATTATAAGAAAAAAGATGAATGCTTTCCAATTCATAGTCACAAAGCTGACAAAACTTTCCCACTCATGGAGTCCCATCAGTCAGTGACTGTGGGACAGACAAAACAGTTCATCTTAGCCTCATCTTAGCTGGTTTCTCCATAACAGTCATGTCTATTCACATGGCTTAGCTATATGTTATATACATATGTGTATGTGTATGTATATATATATATACAGATATATGTATGTACACATATATTTAACTCATATGACAGTCTTGTTACTTAAAATCATAATGAAACACTATGAAAAATTACCAAGGCTATAAACAGTCTAAATGAGAATCCAGCTAAAGCAGCAATGAATTTTGTTTCCAAGTAAAAAGCTACTTATTACATATTCCAATATCTCCCTAATCAACAAGATCTGTGATCCCATACTAACACCAACACTTGATGCAAACTAAGTTTATCAGTGACTTCATAAAAGAGCTTCCCAAGTGGTGTAGTGGTAAAGAATCTGCCTGCAATGTAGGAAACCTTGGAGGCTAGAGATGTGGATTCAATCCCTGAGTCTGGAAAATCCGCTGGAGGAGGAAATGGCAACCCACTCCGGTATTCTTGCCTGGACAATTCCGTGGACAAAGGAACTTGGTGGGCTACAGTCCAGGGGGTCACAAAGAGTTGACTTCTACTGAGTGACTGAGCATGCAAGCGTCTTCATAAAAGAACAGGCAAAATGATATGAAGAGCTGTCAGATTATATGAGAATGATTTTTTAAAAGCACTCTTTCTTCTGCATTACTTCATTAAAAAAAAAAAAAAAAAAGGATCATTCCATACCTAATAAGCCAGAATTTGCTAATTTTATCCCTACAACTTTAGCGTTTCACTACTAATTTTTTCTCTGTGTTTCATTGTGTATAAAAAAGCAACATGGAATTATCTTGCACTCCAATGCTATTTACCCTCAAATCCACCTTTCTACCTTTTCAAACCTTATCCACATCTCAAAGATCCCAAATTTTCCTTTTCAACTCTTCATTCCCCTAAGAGCTTAATCATCATGAAAATCCCCACTGTTTATTTATATTTTCTTTACTGGGGTATAGTTGTTTCATAAAATCTCCACTGTTTAATTGTAACAGTTGGATATGTGAGTTCCTGTATATGGTACTGATCCATTTTTGTTAATCATGACAATCTGAATAAACCATAAGCTTATTCAAATTCATATCTTGCCATCTTTTTTAAGCTTCTACCACTCTTTTCACCAAAGGTTTACCATACTACTAAGTACATAGTAAGTATTGACTTATAAATCTACATATTCTTATTCTCAAGTCTCTTTTCTTAGATCACAGTAAGAGTACCCACTAAAAGCAGCAATGTCTTTTTACAGTATTGATGCTGAAAGACAGGATAAACGTCTCCCAAACAACTCTCTGAGTTCACTGAGATCAGAAGCTCCAAACTACTCATACTAGTAGCAATATAAAGATAACATAGTATTTGGCACACAGTAACTACTGAATAAATATGTTGGATTATACTTAAGGCTTTTCCATTATAGTAGGGAAGACCCAGAAACTCATATTATTTCTGAACAGTCAAACTATTTGAGGTTTTACTAAATTCAGACCCTTAGACACTGTAGAAATCCCAATCCTCTTCTCCTAATATTCAATCTAATTATAAATGGTTAAGCAACAATAGCTAATGATAAGAGATACCAATAGTAATGAAATTTTGTTACTGTTAAAGAGTTCCAAGCATCTACTATTCTATTGGAATCCATCCCACTACCTGAATTTTCAGATGACTAAAGTCCAGAAAACTTCTAAAAAGAAAACAAATTTCAAAACAACATCAAACAAAAGTCCAATATTGCTGGTGCAGAATTTATACAAAAATAAAGGACAAAATATTCAAAAAAAGAATACTGCATTTTAGATAGAACGAACAGGGGGAAAAACAAATGCCATATGGTGAATGATATAGTAATCAAGTCATAATCACCTTCTTATTTCTAACTTCTGTTCCAAGTTAATAACAGCTCTGTGCTAATTTATATCAAAATACATCATGGCCTAAAATTACACCACTGCCAATAAAAGACTTAGAATTCTAAATGCAACAGTTTGTATTTAATATATTCCTATGATAACCTGCCAGAATAGAGAATGTAACGACTGATAAATACTGATATTTATATTTACAAATCATAAGTATAGACACTAGCAGGTTTTTCAGTTACTCCCCATTCAAAATTACATCATAGACATGTTCAGTCATGTGTGCAACATTATCTTAAAAAGATAAATGCTGGACAACTGCAAGATGTCATAGGTTAAACATGCCCTATAAATATTTTGTTCTTGAAATAACTCTTTCTCCTACAATATAAATGGCCAGTGTTTTGAGATTCAGACACAATATATACAACTCCATGTGCAAACTTAGGATGATGAGCTCCTCCTCACAAAAGTAATTAACAATCACATCAAATCATTTATCATTCATAAAGTTTACTCCTGAGAGTGAAATCCTTAATCAATCAGGCCCCAGTACCCAATCAAAACTTACAAAGCATCAAGTCAACATTTCATCTTTAGATATGCCTAGAAGACAGATCCTTTAATTTAATTGGTTGTACATTTTCTATGCTTTTTTATTTCTTTTACATACCGGTTTGCTTGGTGGTGTTTTCCCTAAAAAAGAAAAATCCTCAAGCAAATGAAAACACAGAAAGAGTGAAAGGGAGAGAGACCCACAGACTCCCTGATTTACTCTTTGTAATTCCAACAAAGATCTATAATGAGGTTAAAAGTTTCACAATACATCAGCCTGGTCTGCAAACATCTACAAAATCAGGATGCAAAGCAGAACTGGGACCATGTGCAGTTTCTTGTCATTTATTCTGCCTAAAATAGAGAGTGGAGTGACACATGGTAATATAAGAAGTATTTGCCCATAGATGCCATTTTCATTGACTACCTTTCTCCTAATCTCAGGCTCCTGGATGAAACAGTAAAAACATTTCTGTGCTGATGTACGTTTCCCACATCCCCCATCTTACAAACCTCAACTGAAAAGCACAATTCTGCCAAAAGGAACTTGCAAAAATTTGTTCATTTTTTAAAAAACATAATTATGTTTCAAATGAAAACACAACCTGCCAAAGATGTCAAATAAAAGGGTAACAAAGAAACAAACAGCATTTTTAGAATTGAATTTCAATGCATAACCTTGCCATCTGCCAACCAGTGGTGAAGCAGTGATCCTAGAGAAGCCCTGAAACATGAACAAGTAAGTTTCCTCCTCGGATTGATCACCTGTATCACTCTCCGCTTCCAGGTTAGTAATTATATTGTCGATGGAGCAGCCTCCAAAAATGACTTGCCATTGGCAAACCGAACCCTGTTGATAAATGGGCCATTTAAACAGACTTGCATTTGGTAATATTTGCGGAGTTCAGTTCACAGAGACTACGAGGAGATGGGAAGAAAAAAGAGGGGCTCTATCTACATTTGGATTGGAAATTGGACAAAACAGGTCAGTCTCTAGAGTCCAGACATCCAAAGGACCCTCAATCTCCTCCCACTTGGCCTCTAAAACAAGATTACAATTTTGGATCCAGACTATGCCCCACCCCTTCCCTTCCCACCGTGGCTACCACCTTAGAAGTTACCGCGGTAGCTCTCCTGTGACTAGGGGTGCGGATTCTCTGACGCAAAACAGCACAGGGCACCAATTCAGTAGCGGGGAACTACTGGGTTGGGACAGCCACCAGCTCCTCCTAGAAGCCACCTTCGGGCTCGCGGGAGATCCCACCGCCCCATCCCTGCCTTCGCCCCCGCCTGGAGCTGCAGCGGGAGTTACGCATCCTCAGCCTTGACACTGTCTGCGCTTCTTTCTATCCGGATCAAGGCTGGTGGAGGTGAAAGGGTAGAAGAATGGGGGTCCGTGGGAGCGAGGGAGAACCAAAACAGTCCGGGTCCCCAAAAGGTAGAACTCAAGTGGCCAGAAGCTGGTGCACCCGCATCACACACACACGCACACATACAGGCACACACACACCCCGAAGCGCTCTGTGCCCCAGCTTCTATGCCAACTGGCGATAGGACGGGAAGAAGAAAGGAGGTGGGGTAGCGGGCAGGCCCGGAGTTACTAAGGAGTGCAGCGGCTGCCTCCTGAACTGCGAAAGTGAGGAAGTCCCAGGCCCTTCTACATCCCCACGTCTGAGATCTCCTGCAAGCAACCCCAGGTCGCTTTCCTTCCAGCAGGGTTCGGGGCTCGGGAAGCGGGGATCAGAGCGGGAGTCGAGCTTCTCCCAGGCTGCCCTCCCGGGTCTGGCTCAGCGCCGAAACCCGCCCCATCAACCTTGGTCCAGGAAGGCTGCCAGGCAAGGAGCGACAAGCCTGGGAGAGCAAGAGGGCAGGAGAGAAGCATCTTGCACTCTCAGGCCGGTGGCTGGTCTCTTCCTCTGTCGACACACCCCTAGTTAATCGCCTACTCTCTCTCTCACACACACACACACACACTCGCACACACACACTTAGATACGGAGACTCGCACGTTCACCCCTCCCACCAGCCCAGGTCCATCGATTAAAAAACACTAGTTGATTTCTTCCTGATTAAAAACAAGAAAGTGCAACAACTTCTCGGGAGTCGCAGGAGCAGAGCAAGTCTATCTTCAGGCGTCCTCTTTCTATAGTTCCTAGGAGTTAAGAAATCTGGCGGTCCCCAGTGAAAACGGACCCCTAGTGGGTAAAAGACTAGGAACTCCTTCCCCAGCCCTCCACCCCCCAACCCCTGCCACCGCTCACCTCCTTAAGTTCCTTGGCCACGTCCTTCAGGTCGCCCAGGACTAATTCCAGATCCTCCACGATGATCTTGATCTGTTCCTTCACCTTGGTTTTGGAGGCTGCCGGCGGTCCCTCGGCTGGAGAGGACGAGGAGGGGGTCCCCTTGGACTTGGCTGACATTCTTTGGGGGCAAGCGAGGCAGGTCAGCACAGGCGGGCCAGCGGAGGCTGCTGCGCGCCCCGGTCCCCCCACATCCTGGACGCTCCCCGGGCAGCGGCGGGTGGTGGCTGCGCTCGGCGCTCGGCCGGGCGGCCGCACCGTAGTGGTGCTGCCATCGGCTCCCCGAGACACGGCGCTCGGCGCCGGGCTGCAGACGGGCGAACAGCGCGCCTGCGCCTCCTCCCGCCGCTCTCGCGCACACACGCGCTCGCTGTTCCCCGCCCGCGAGCCGAGAGGGGCGCCGGGCCGCCGGCCGGCTGTCAGCTGCAGTTCCCCAGCACGCGCCTCCTCCGGGATCTCTCCGGAATACCTGGGCGTCTGGGAGCAGGGTCCTGCCCACCCTCTCGTCTAGATCCTGAAATGCCCTCCCTCATTTGATCATGCTCTATGTCTTTTCACATCCAGCTTGGATTCCTTCTGTTTCTCCACCAGCAGGGACCAGTATCCCCACCACACTTTTTCTGATCAATTAATAAGAACCACAGGAGGGTTAGAAGTTGGATTTAGGGTTAGTAAAAGCGAACCTAAACGTTTATCCAGGGCGAGAGTATGTCCAGAAGGCCTCCAGTCACTCTCCTACTCAGCTAAGAGTTAACACAGACGTACAGGTTTAAAAAAAGAGAGAGATGTCCATAAAATTGACCCCTCACCCCCTGGAATCATGATATTTAAACAGTGTTCTTGAAAGAGGTAGCTTAATCCTGCTGATTCCACAAACCTAATAGAGGATTTATTAATTGCAAGTCGTCTCACCAAAAAATCCCCTGGGAGACTGAGTCATCTTGGCTCTATTTATCTGGGACAGTTTTTTTTTTTTTTTTTTTTTTTAACTGTCCTTCCTCTTTTCATGACCTATGTTGATGTATGTTTTGGGTAGAGGGGGAAATACACTGGATCTCCTGTTGTGAGAGAGAATAAGAAGAGTTTGCTTCCAACTTTTTTCTTTTTTGTTTTTGTATCTATTTCAAATCTTTTGCAACTAAATAAAGAGGAAATAACTTTTTGACTGCTCTGTTAAAAAGATCTAGGGAAAGGAATTAATAGGAAGCCTTGGGTTTCATTCTCAGTAGGTGGCTAGGATTCTCATTAGTTAAAAGTTCTAATTTCCTGAGTGGCAAACTCATGGGTTATTAGCTATTGACCTAGAGGGCTGGATTTACTTTGTTTTCTTCAGTGCACTTTACTCCAAATTACTATTTTAATAGGCTTCCCATTTGGTCATGCCTTAGCAGGCATCTGTCTCTTACTTCTCATACCCCAGGTTGTTCCAACATGCTTCCATACAAGAAGAAAATCTTGGCAGCTCCCCTCTTCCTCGTCCCTTAGGCCCCTCATATTCAGTCTCTTCATTCTGAGTAATTCATCTTGATAAATCCTTGTAAGTCTTATTTGCAATATGGAAGGAAAAAAGAGACAACAGAAGAAAAATGGGAATTTAGAAGTGGTGTCAAGAGAATAAAAAAAATTAAAATTTAAAATTCATTGAAAAATCAGAGGGAAAAGAAGAAAAGTAGAAAGCAGAGGCTGCTGGAAAAAAATTAAAATAAGGCAAGAATAAAGAAACCAGTGTGCACTAAGTAAACTGGAGAGAAGAGGGAAGAAATACTTAAAAGTGTTAAATAAGTAATATGCTTGAGTTCTCTAAGGTAAAGAGAATGTATAGTTTTAAATGACCATGTGTCTGCAGGTTCTTCTTTATATTAAAAGATGTAACAGTAATTCCTAATCTTTAATTATACTCAATATTGGAAGAAGGATAAGTGGTCAGAAATGGGAGGAAAGAAGGTGAGAAAGAGGGAAGGTGCTACTCCTTTATATCTGAATTTTTGACTCTCAATAGGAGACAAGTGAATAGAAAAGCCCTCAAAACTGAGAAATAACAAAGTTAGGCAAGAATACTGGAAAACAGGAAAGAAGATGGTGTTTTGGTGGTTTTCTCCCACAGACAAAGTAAGCCTCATTAATATAAGAATATTTTCATGCTATGCTAAATCTCCTTCACTGACAATTAAAAAATTTCTTTTCTCCTATAATATCTATGAAATCAATCCTGAATATTCACTGGAAGGACTGTTACTTCATGAAGCTGAAGCTCCAATACTTTGACCACCTGATGCCAAGAGCCTACTCATTGGAAACAACCTGGATGCTGGGAGAGGTTGAAGGCAGGAAGAGAAGGGGACAACAGAGGATAAGATGGTTGGATGGCATCACTAGCTCAATGGACATGAGTTTGAGCAAACCCCAGGAGAAAGTGAAGGACAGGGAAGCCTGGTGTGCTGCAGACCATGGGGTCGCAAAGAGTTGGACACCAATTAGTGGCTGAACAACAGTAGATTAGTGAGTCCAACTATTTTGGATCAAAATTGAATCATAATTATTACTATAAAACATGCTATGCACATCTATATCACAAATTACTTTTAAGTAAAGGCTATCCTCCATCTATATATCTATCATCTATCAATCTGTAAATATGATATGGAGTTAACTGAAAGGAGAAAAGTTAAAATTGGCTTCCAAATCCAAACTATAACAGCTAGACAGCCCCCAGCAATGATGACTACCACTATTTATCAGTCATTAATCAGGTATGCATAAAATATTCCTAAAGAAGAAAGTTTTACAAAGAGAGTTAAAGATATTGAGGGGAAGGAGACAGAATGAGAAGAACAGAAGGATATAGTCAAGTCTACTCACTCTATTTTTTTAATCACCCTTGGGAAAAATTGGGCTTCCTTTGTGGCTCAGCTGGTTAACAATCCACCTGCAATGCGGGAGACCTGGGTTTGATCCCTGCGTTGGGAAGATCCCCTGGAGAAGGGAAAGGCTATCCACTCCAGGATTCTGGCTTGGAGATTTCCATGGACTGTATAGTCCATGGGGTTGCGAAGACTCAGACACATCCCTTTGATGCATCCTGTTCTTTCTCAGAGATAAGTATATATGATGTTTTAAAGCCAACTTATGGTGATCACACAGCAAAAATGACACCTAATAAAATTTCTTATGCATGTGTTCATAAATACATTTATGTACTAGTGGTAGAGGCAAATGAGTACATATGCAAACCACATCATTTATAAACATAGAATCCTGCTGCTGCTGCTAAGTCGCTTCAGTCGTGTCTGACTCTGTGCGACCACAGAGACGGCAGGCCACCAGGCTCCCCCGTCCCTGGGATTCTCCAGGCAAGAACACTGGAGTGGGTTGCCATTTCCTTCTCCAATGCATGAAAGGGAAAGTGAAAGTGAAGGCGCTCAGTCGTGTCCGACTCTTTGAGACCCCAAGGACTGCAGCCCACCAGGCTCCTCCGTCCATGGGATTTTCCAGGCAAGAGTACTGGAGTGGGATGCCATCGCCTTCTTCAATAAACATAGAATAACAGACTGCTAATAGAAAAGTGTCTTATTTTTTTAGAAATGACTTTGTAGCCAGCATTTTATTCTTTCTGTCTCTTTAGTCAGTATTTTCTGAGTGTTTCATCAGGAAGGATTGGATAATTATAGGAGATCATCTAATGATGGTTTGTTCAGTTCCAGGCACTTATCAATATTCTCCTGTGTGTGTGTTTAATCTACTGAATTCAAGCTGTAATAATTAACCTACATGAGGAATGCTACAACACTGCCATACTTTTTAATTCAGGAAGAACTCAAAAATATTCCCAAAATATTTTGTTGGCAGCAGCTTTTATTACTATACTATCATAATAATGTTCATTGCGTCTTTAAAAAGAGGATAATATGCATAATAATGGCAACAGTGTTTTCATTTTTTTTTCTTTTGCATAAACTTTGTTTGTAAAATCCAGTGAAGTCATTAGAGATTTTTGAAAACATTAAGAAAAAAAAAAAAAAAAAAATGGGGGCGTGACAACTTTGTTCCCACCAAATAGTTTTCACTGGGTGAAAAATAATGGAGAACAATATGGATATCTATGAGAGAAAATACTGCTCGTTAAATGCAACAGAGGAAAATGAGTTAAGTTCTCCATGTGCACACTAAGAAATATACTGTACACGATATGCCTAGGCAGCGATTCTCAAAGGCACTAGAGCTTCTTACTGTCAAGAAGAAGTAATTCATCACTGCTGGGGGCTGACTAGCTGTTATAGTTTGGATTTGGAAGCCAATTTTAACTTTTCTCCTTTCAGTTAACTCCATATCATATTTACAGACTGATAGATGATAGATATATAGATGGAGGATAGCCTTTACTTAAAAGTAATTTGAGATATAGATGTACATAGCATGTTTTATAGTAATAATTATGATTCAATTTTGATCCAAAATAGTTGGACTTACTAATCTACTGTTACAGTTCAGTTCAGTTCAGTCACTCAGTCGTATCCGACTCTGCGACTTCATGGACTGCAGCACGCCAGGCCTCCCTGTCCATCACCAACTCCTGGAGTTTACTCAAACTCTTGTCCATTGAGCCAGTGATGCCACCCAACCATCTAATTCTCTGTCATCCCCTTCTCCTCCTGCCTTGAATTTTTCCCAGCATCAGGGTCTTTTCAAATGTGTCAGTTCTTCACATCAGGTGGCCAAAGTATTGGAGTTTCAGCTTTAGCATCAGTCCTTCCAATGAACATCCAGGACTGCTCTCCTTTAGGATGGACTGGTTGGATCTCCTTGCAGTCCAAGGGACTCTCAAGAGTCTTCTCCAACACCACAGTTCAAAAGCATCAATTCTTCAGTGCTTAGCTTTGTTTATAGTCCAACTCTCACATCCATACATGACTACTGGAAAACCATACATCAGAGCTTGTTAACGGACCCCACTACCAGGGTGTCTGACCCAGTAGGTCTGGGGCAAGGGTCTGAAATCTGTGTTCTACTAAGTTTCTAAGCCGATGGAAAGGGTCAAACTCTGAAAGCCACTACCTAGAAAGACTGAAAGAAAACTTTAGGCTCCTTTTAGCCAAAATAAACCTTAAAGATCATCCAGTTACAAATCTTCATTTGATAGATGAGGAAATATGGTCTGGGGAGGTTAAATGGCACCTCCAATACACCACATCTAGGGAATATAAATTGGAAGCTAGAACCTCATACTGCCTCAGACATCTTGTGGTTTTGTCTCTATTTGTCTGGAGAAGGTCTCCTTTTTAATGTATCCATTGCTTTTGGCATGATGGCTGTCTATTATAGAAGCATATTGGTGAAAAACAAATGTGATCTGGAAGGCAAAATACAAATACTCATTGTAATATCCTGAGTAATTAGAGCTGTGTCTATTCCAATGTAGCTTATCAATAAATACTTGATAAGGAGATGGTTGAATGAAGTATTGTCTATCTTGTGTGTTTTGAAACGAATTTAACTTCACACATATTTAGCAAATGGTTAGTTTAGGTAAAATTCTATGCTATGGAGTAGATAGCATATGGAAAATTCTGAAAGAGATAGGAATACCAGACCACCTGATCTGCCTCTTAAGAAATCTGTATGCAGGTCAGGAAGCAACAGTTAGAACTGGTCATGGAACAACAGACTGGTTCCAAATAGGAAAAGGAGTACGTCAAGGCTGCATATTGTCACCATGTTTATTTAACTTATATGCAGAGTACATCATGAGAAATGCTGGACTGGAAGAAACACAAGTTGGAATCAAAATTGCCGGGAGAAATATCAATAACCTCAGATATGCAGATGACACCACTCTTATGGCAGAAAGTGAAGAGGGGCTAAAAAGCCTCTTGATGAAAGTGAAAGTGGAGAGTGAAAAGGTTGGCTTAAAGCTTAACATTCAGAAAACGAAGATCATGGCATCTGGTCCCATCACTGCATGGGAAATAGATGGGGAAACAGTGGAAACAGTGTCAGACTTTGTTTTTCTGGGCTCCACAATCACTGCAGATGGTGACTGCAGCCATGAAATTAAAAGACGCTTACTCCTTGGAAGGAAAGTTATGACCAACCTAGATAGCATATTCAAAAGCAGAGACATTACTTTACCAACAAAGGTTCGCCTAGTCAAGGCTATGGTCTTTCCTGTGGTCATAAGAAGGCTGAGCGCCGAAGAATTGATGCTTTTGAACTGTGGTGTTGGAGAAGACTGTTGAGAGTCCCTTGGACTGCAAGAAGATCCAACCAGTCCATTCTGAAGGAGATCAATCCTGGAATTTCTTTGGAAGGAATGATGCTACAGCTGAAACTCCAGTATTTTGGCCACCTCATGCGAAGAGTTGACTCATTGGAGAAGACTCTGATGCTGGGAGGGATTGAGGGCAGGAGGAGAAGGGGACGACAGAGGATGAGATGGCTGGATGGCATCACTGACTCGATGGATGCGAGTCTGAGTGACCTCCGGGAGCTGGTGATGGACAGGGAGGCCTGGCGTGCTGCGGTTCATGGGGTCGCAAAGAGTCGGACATGACTGAGCGACTGATCTGATCTGATGGAGTAGATATGCCACTAGGATTAGCAAGACACAACCCCAGCAAGAACAATTAGATAATCCCACACATGACTCTAAAATAAAATGATTTTACCTCAGAGTATCTCTTTTTGCCCTCTTTCTCAACTATAGTCAGTTTACTTTACTTACTTACAAAGTTAATGTAGATTTAACATGGTTTTCCTTACTTTTTATTCATGAGACAGAAACTGAACTTTGCTTAACTGAACAAAGGAAATTATCTCATAGCTTAACCATAGAAAGGCAAAAAGAGAAATATTTTCTAGTAGAACTGGAGCCAGAAATGGAAACAGAGTCCATTGGGACTATTTATTTCTGTCCTCGTATCCCATCCCCTTTTAGTGGACTGGCTTCAGTTTCTCCCTAAAATTGAACTTTGGTCAATGATAAATCCATATTCACATCTTATAACTCTGCAAGTAGAAAAAAAAAGAGGTAATTACAGTAAGTTCCAAGGAGAGGACTTTGATAGGTCCAGCTTTGGTCATGGACACACACAGTGGCCAATCACTATGATAGGCTCAGATGCAAAGCTACTATTACAGTGTGCCATTCTTAGAGAAAAGTCTAAAATATAAATAAATATATTTGTATATTTATTACCATGACTCTCCAGCAGGTGGCAGTAAGATGAGTTAGTCTACAAAAATGGGTGTATTATGATAATTTTCTAATATATAGAAGTAAAGTATCTTTCGGAGAAGGCAATGGCACCCCACTCCAGTACTCTTGCCTGGAAAATGCCACGGACAGAGGAGCCTGGTAGGCTGCAGTCCATGGGGTCGCTAAAAGTCGGACATGACTGAGCAAATTTACTTTCTCTTTTCACTTTCATGCATTGGAGAAGGAAATGGCAACCCACTCCAGTGTTCTTGCCTGGAAAATCCCAGGGACGGGGGAGCCTGGTGGGCTGCCGTCTATGGGGTCGCACAGAGTCGGACACGACTGAAGTGACTTAGCATAGCAAAGTATCTTTAGGAAGCAAAATTATTTTCAAATTCATACAAAGAAAGACATATGAATCAGCAATGGTTCTACCTGGGTCAGGGCTTCCCAGGTAGTGTTAGTGGTAAAGATCCAGCCTGCCAATGAGGGAGATGTAAGAGATTCTGGTTTGATCCCTGGATTGGGAAGGTACTCTGGAGAAGGGCATGGCAACCCACTCTAGTATTCTTGCCTGTAGAATCCCATGAACAGAGAAGTCTGGCCAGCTATGGTCCATAGGGTCATAAACAGGCAGACACCACTTAAGCAACTTAATATGCATGTATGTACTACTTGGGTCAATAACTGATAATGAGGCAATTTAATGACTGGTCAAACTTGGGTCAAGTTTCCTACACCTCTGGCCTATTTCTCCCTCAAAGGTGGAGAAAAGTTATCTACCATACAGCCTACAGATTTTTTTGCATTCTTGTAGATTGACATTTCTAAATTGCTTAGTTTCCATGGGGTCGCTAAGAGTCAGACACGACTGAGCGACTTCACTTTTCACTTTTCACTTTTCACTTTCCTGCATTGGAGAAGGAAATGGCAACCCACTCCAGTGTTCTTGCCTGGCAAATCCCAGGGACAAAGGAGCCTGGTCAGCTGCCGTCTATGGGGTCGCACAGAGTCGGACACGACTGAAGTGACTTAGCGGCAGCAGCAGCAGATTGACATTTCTAAATTGCTTAGTTTCCCAAAGCTAGCTGCACTCAAGTCTTAGTTTTAGCATTAACCCCTTCATCCATTCCCATTTTAGGGTCCCAGCTCTAAAGACCTGCAATATTAATATTGTGATATATATACGTGTGTGTGTGTGTGTGTGTGTGTGTGTGTGTGTATGTGTAGTTGGTTATTCAGATGAACACAGCCCCTAAAATCCTTGGAATTTCCTGGGCAATAGTAACTGTGATAATGTTTGGTCTCTTGTCCTTTAGTTCTTGAAAATGCTACAAGGAAACTGGCTTTTGGATCTCACCCAAGGGAGAGTGCTGGTTGCCAAGAGAATCAAACATATGATTAGAAAGTTGGGACTTTAAATCTCACTCCCTGATTCCCATCATCATTGGCCAATGATTTAGTCAGTCATGACTATGTAATGAAGCCTCCATAAAAACCCAGAAGGATAGCTTTATGCACCCCTTTTTGGACAGCTTTCAAGATGGGGAACAAGAATGTTTCCAAGTGCTGGTCCCAGCCTCCAGGTGGACAGAAGTTCTTCTGTTCTGAACCTCACCCAATGTATCTCTTCGTCTCACTGTTGATTAGTACCCTTTAACATCCTTTTATAATAAATCAGTAATCTAGTGAGTAATGGGTTTTCCTGAGTTCTGTGAACAGTTCTAGCAAATTCTTTGAACCTGAGGAGGGGATTGTGGGTACCTCTGAATTTTAGCCAGTTGGTCAGAAGTACGGACAACAAGCAGGACTTGTGATTGGGGTTTGAAGTAAAGGGAGGGGTTCTGGGACTAAACACTTTACTTGTAGAATCTAATTATACCTTCCAGTAAATGGTGTGAGCACTAAGTTGGATTTTTCAGACATGCTGCTGGTTGTTGCTTATTGATGTTGGGAATTGCTTGTTGGTGTGGGGAAACCTACACACATACACACACACACACACACACACACACACACACACACATGCACACGTGCATGCATTGGAATTGAGCCCATGAACTCATTTCAAGGGCTCACTAAAACCATAGTTGTTAAAGTGCTCCACCATGTGTGTAAGCAAAATACTGAAACTACTATACCCTTTCACCTAAGTTTTTAAGAATTTCTATTCATCCTGAAACCTTGGGACCCATGCCTGACATCTCATTCTACCCAATCTCATTCTACCTCTCAGCTAGAAACTGCTGGACCAAGTTAAAAAAGAACCTGAGATTTTCAATACTATAGGACTTTTATAAACTTGGCCAAAGAGGTGTTCTAAAAACTTGGCCAGTTGCCACGCTGCACAGATTAACAGCTTTTCCATGGAAAGAGATTCAGCTACAACTCAAGAGTATCTGATCATTCTGTAGAGCCCAATACACCCGGAAAGCAATAAAACGACTGACGGTTCTAGTCAACCATTTATCAGTTCAGTTCAGTCGCTCAGTCATGTCTGACTCTTTGTATCTCCATGAACTGCAGCACTCCAGGCCTCCCTGTCCATCGCCAACTCCCAGAGTCTATGCAAACCCGTGTCCATTGAGTGGGTGATGCCATCCAACCATCTTATCCTCCGTTGTCCCAATCTCCTCCTGCCCTCAATCTTTCCCAGCATCAGGGTCTTTTCAAATGTGTCAGTTCTTCACATCAGGTGGCCCAAGTATTGGAGTTAGAGCTTCAACATCAGTCCTTCCAATGAACACCCGGGGCTGATCTCCTTTAGGATGGACTGGTTGGATCTCCTTGCAGTCCAAGGGACTCTCAAGAGTCTTCTCCAACACCACAGTCCAAAAGCATCAATTCTTCAGTGCTCAGCTTTCTTTATAGTCCAACTCTCACATCCATACATGACCACTGGAAAAACCATAGCCTTGACTAGACGAACCTTTGTTGGCAAAGTGATGTCTCTGCTTTTCAATATGCTATCTAGGTTGGTCATAACTTTCCTTCCAAGGAGTAAGCATCTTTTAATTTCATGGGTGCAATCACCATCTGCAGTGATTTTGGAGCCCCCCAAAATAAAGTCTGACACTGTTTCCACTGTTGCCCCATCTATTTGCCATGAAGTGATGGGACTGGATGCCATGATCTTAGTTTTCTGAATGTTGAGCTTGAAGCCAACTTTTTTACTCTCCTCTTTCACTTTCATCAGGAGGCTCTTTAGTTCTTCTTCACTTTCTGCCATAAGGGTGGTGTCATCTGCATATCTGAGGTTATTGATATTTCTCCAGGCAATCTTGATTCCAACTTGTGTTTCTTCCAGCCCAGCATTTCTGATGATGTACTCTGCATATAAGTTAAATAAACATGGTGACAATATACAGCCTTGACGTACTCCTTTTCCTATTTGGAACCAGTCTGTTGTTCCATGACCAGTTCTAACTGCTGCTTCCTGACCTGCATACAGATTTCTCAAGAGGCAGATCAGGTGGTCTGGTATTCCCATCTCTTTCAGAATTTTCCATAGTTTATTGTGATCCACACAGTCAAAGGCTTTGGCATAGTCAATAAAGCAGAAATAGATGTTTTTCTGGAACTCTCTTGCTTTTTCCATGATCCAGCGGATGTTGGCAATTTGATCTCTGGTTCCTCTGCCTTTTCTAAATCCAGCTTGAACATCAGGAAGTTCACGGTTCACATATTGCTGAAGCCTGGCTTGGAGAATTTTGAGCATTACTTTACTAGCGTGTGAGATGAGTGCAATTGTGCGGTAGTTTGAGCATTCTTTGGCGTTTCCTTTCTTTGGGATTGGGATGAAAACTGACCTTTTCCAGTCTTGTGGCCACTGCTGAGTTTTCCAGATTTGCTGGCATATTGAGTGCAGCACTTTCACAGCATCATCTTTCAGGATTTGGAATAGCTCCACTGGAATTCCATCACCTCCACCAGCTTTGTTTGTAGTGATGCTTTCTAAGGCCCACTTGACTTCACATTCCAGGATGTCTGGCTCTAGGTCAGTGATCACACCATCATGATTATCTGGGTCATGAAGCTCTTTTTTGTACAGTTCTTCTGTGTATTCTTGCCACCTCTTCTTAATATCTTCTGCTTCTGTTAGGTCCATACCATTTCTGTCCTTTATCGAGACCATCTTTGCATGAAATGTTCCTTTGGTATCTAGAATGACCCAAATCTGCACACAATCTAGAACATTCTGTGTAATGATTAACTTCCAAAAGTGTGAGAAAAATGAATCTCAGTGTTGACTGTACCCAACTTACAGTAGTGTGGTGTGGAAGTCCAAGATGACTAAGATTTAGCTTTGTTTTGTTCTTCTAGCTTCATTTAAATATAATTAACATATAATATTGTATAATCTTTAGATATAGATGTGTTAATTCAATACATTTACATGTTGCAGAATGATTACCACCACAGAATTAGCTGACATCTCTATTCCATTGCATAATTACAATTTCTTTTTTTGTAATAAGTACATTTAAAATCCGTTCTCTTAGTACCTTTTAATTATAACATGTAGTATTATTAGCTAAAATCACTGGGTTTCCCTGGTAGCTCAGATGGTAAAAAAATGTGCCTGCGATGTGGGAAACCTGAGTTTGATCCACAAGTTGGGAAGATCCCTTGAAGAAGGGCATGGCAACTCACTGTAGTATTCTTGCCTGAAGAATTCCCATTAACAGAGGAAACTGGCGGGCTACAGTCCATGCGGTTAGAAAGAGTCGCACACAACTAAGCAACTAAGTACACACACATACCACTCTGTATTTGAGATCCCCACAAGGTATTCAGCTTATAACTAAAATTTGTACCCTATGACCAAATTCTCCCCTAGCCCCTACCCTCTAGCCCCTAGTAAACACCATTGTACTGTTTCTAGAGTTCAACATTTTTTAGAGTCAATATATAAATGATAATATACATTGTTTCCTCTGTCTGATGTATTTCACTTAGCATGATACCTCCAAGATCCATCCATGGTGTTACAAATGGCAAGATGTCTTGTTTTATCATGGTTGAATAATATGTCATTGTTTATGTACACCACATTTTCTTTATCTATTCATCCATTGACTGGCATAGGTTATTTCCATATCTTTCCCATCATGAATAATGCTTCCATGAACATGACAGTATACATAATTCTTTGAGATCCTGATTTTACTTCCTTTAGACATATATCTAGAAGTGCAATTGCCAGATTACCCAGTAATTCTAAAATAGGATTTTGATATTGAGAAATGGGGCATTGCTGTGACAAATACCTAAAACGTGGAAGCAGCTTTTGAACGGGGTAATGGGTAAAGGCAATGGCACCCCACCCCAGTACTTTTGCCTGGAAAATCCCATGGACGGAGGATCCTGGTAGGCTCCAGTCCATGGGGTCGCTGAGAGTCGGACACGACTGAGCAACTTCACTTTCACTTTTCACTTTCATGCATTGGAGAAGGAAATGGCAACCCACTCCAGTGTTCTTGCCTGGAGAATCCCAGGGATGGGGGAGCCTGGTGAGCTTCCGTCTATGGGGTGGCACAGAGTCGGACACGACTGAAGCGACTTAGCAGAATGGGTAAAGGCTGCAAAGGCTTTGAGGTGCATGCTCGAACTATGGACATTTAGGGCATTCTGGAGGGGGCTGAGAAATAAAAAAGGAGATCAGAATAAAAACCTTCCATCTTCTAAGAGATTGCATAAATATTCATGAATAAGATGTTTGCAGAAATATGGACATGAAGGGCCATTCTGGTGATGTCTCCTGCAGACCTAAGGATATGTTATCGTGAACTGGAAGAAAGGCTATCGTTATTATAAAGTAACAAAGTACTTGGTTAAAGTATGTCAGTTCAAGTATTTTACAGAAGACAGAACTCATGAGTAATGGAGTTGGATATTTAATTAAAGAGATTTTCAAGCAAATGTTGAAGGAGCAGTTTGGTTCCTCTTGACTGCTTACAATATAAAGCAAAAAAAAAAAAAATGACTATTTTGCAAAAAAAAAAAACAAAAAAAACACAAAAGCATATTTTGAAGAGAATACCAAGGGAAACGCTGGAAAATCAATCAAAGATATTATGGAATTATAAAAACTGAAATACAGCCATTGAATTGAAGGGGACAGAGATGGAACAAAATGAAAGAAGGATGTCAGACTTAGATTCTATTGGGTTGGATCATATTTCTATAAGAATGGAAATATGTACTCTCTTTCAAGGAAATGGAAAGATCCCAGAAATCATGTCGAGATCATCAGGTCACCACTGCGGGATTTAATAGGCCAGATGGCTTTCATCTAAAGACTTGGGTATGAGACAGTCCTGCAAAGCAATGGGACAGGGCAACCCAGAGTCTTAGGGTATGAACCCCTCCCATCAGATTCACGGAGAATCTCTGTGACAACTTCAGCGGGTACTGAAGGCAGAGCTGCTGCCACGGCAGGCCTGTAGTGTACAGCACTAAACCGAAATATGATCCTACAGGCCCAAGATGAGATGGGGTTTACCTTGCTAGATTTTGGACTTGCTCGGAACCCATCATTCTTTCCTTATTCCATGTTTCTCCCTTTTGGAATGGGAATGCCCATCTATGCCAGCACTGTAATTTGGAAGTACACTGACTTATCTGTTCACAGATTCACTGACAGAGAGTAATTTTGCCCCAGGAAGAACTGAAATACAGCAAGACCCTCCTCTGGTCCATCCTCACCTCACCCCTCGGAGGCCACCATGTCCTCTGCTTGCCTTTTGTCTGTTGAAAAACTTTAGCCAAAGAATAAGCTTAATCAGAGAAGTGAGAAGATGTGGAAGCTAAGGAAAGCAGTCAAAATAGTAATAGTTCAGTCATTAAGCAAAGTCAAGGAACTTAGTTCCTCCTCAAGGGCTACAGATAATATTCTGAGCCATATCCTTTGAGCCATTTTGTAGATCTTGAAACCTCCACCAGGTGGAAGACACCTGGTGGTGTTTTATGATGACAAGACTGTAGCCATAACATAAACTGCTATGATTCTTGGGATACGCCTCAAATAAATGGGAAAAATAAATAAATAACCCTGGAACTGAAGACTAACTGTACGTAAATCAATCAAAATGACATTGATCAGACCACTGCATGACCAATTTCAAGATGATTGTCAGAGTTGACTATGCTCTGTCTGCATGTAGCCCCCTTCCTTCACCTATAGAAGTTCTTGCCCACTTGTCAGTGCAGAGAGTCGGCCTTTGGATACAAGTCTGCTTTTTCTCCTGAAATAAATCAAACTTTTCTTTCCACCAACCTTGCCTCTTCAGTATTGGCTTTAGAGTGGAAAGCAGCCAGACCCCACTTTTGGTAACGAAATTGTATCTGATGTCTCACACATACCTGATTAATATAATATTTATATGAGACTTTAGACTTCAGATTTTAAATGATGCTGGAATAATTTAAGACTTTGGGGACTGTTGGCATGAAATGAATGTATTTTGCATTTCAGAAGGACATGAATTTGGGAGGCCAGGGATAGAATGGTATAAAGTAAATGCTTACTTCACCTCGAAATTCCTATGTTTACGCCCTAACCCTATGTTATAATATTTGGAGATGGGGCCTTTGGGAGGCAGTTAAGATGAGGTCATGAGGTTGAGCCTTCAAGATAGGATTAGTGGTCTTCAAAGAAGAGGAAAAGATTCTCTTTTTTCCCCAACTCTCCACTGTCACTTTTCTTTCTCTGTCTTCCTCTCCATCTACATGCACCAAGGAAAGGCCATGTGAGGACATAGCAGGAAGAGGAAGAATAAGCCAGGAGGGGACCTCTCACCAGGAACCAAATGTGCTGACGCCTTGAACTTGGACATCTCAGCTTCCAGATTGTAAGAAGATAAATTTCTGTTCTTTAAGCCACACAGTCTATAGTGCTTTGTTACAGCAGGCAGAGCGCCCTGAAAAAGGTATTGTCCACCCCAGAGGAGTTCTACATTTACATGAAAGTGGTGGCATCTCTCTTAGGCAGTATGTGAGATAAGCATTGGAGTTTGGCTAGTACACAGAGCAGAGATATCTGCGATGCCCCCTGGGACTTTGCAATTCACAAGGTATAAATTTGAATGTTAAAGTCTTCTGTAATGGAGAGAAAGGATTTGAGAGAGCAGAAGTCTGCCCAGGGAGGATGATGGTTGCTTTGGATGTGCATATAGCCTAAGGGCCTAACTACACAGAAATAGTGAGCCTAAATTGGAGATAATCCATAGGTTTTCAGGAATGAGAAGGACTTATCAGCCACTTGATCTGGTAACTAATTTAACACATCAGTAAGAAAGAAGTTACGTTTGATTTTAAGTTTGAATCTAAGTTATTCTCAAATGCCCATTCTAATGTTTTGAAATATAGCTAAAAGTCATGCCTAATGTGGTAAAGGTACATTTTGATGGAATTAAGGAAAAATAAGCAAAATAAACATACCATATAGCATGAAGTCAAATGTCCATACATTGTTCTCCTAATGAGAACTGAAGTATGTATATAAATAATATACCATTCAAAGACCAAGCAGTATTTTCTAAAAGTTCATGTGTAAAAATAGTCAACATCACAAAAGAAGCAGATGTTTGCACTCTAACAGAAAACACTGATTGTAGCAAGAGTTTAAAAAAATCTCAGTATTTCAGGAATGGAAATGATTTAGAAGCTATATAATCCAAATATTTCAGCCTTACTGATAGAGATACTGTGTTTAGAGAAATTGTAGGACTAGCTGGAGAATCAACAAAGTCAACAGAGTCAACAAATGATCAGAATCAGACTTTCATACATGGACCCTTCAATGATACAAACAGATTAAGATAATATTAGATCTTCATGACCCAGATAATCACAATGGTGTGATTATCTGATGGTGTGATCACTGACCTAGAGCCAGACATCCTGGAATGTGAAGTCAGTTGGGCCTTAGAAAGCATCACTACAAACAAGGCTAGTGGAGGTGATAGAATTCCAGTTGAGCTATTCCAAATCCTGAAAGATGATGCTGTGAAAGTGCTGCACTCAATATGCCAGCAAATTTGGAAAACTCAGCAGTGACCACAGGACTGGAAAAGATCAGTTTTCATTCCAATCCCAAAGAAAGGCAATGCCAAAGAATGCTCAAACTACCGCACAATTGCACTCATCTCACACGCTAGTAAAGTAATGCTCAAAATTCTCCAAGCCAGGCTTCAGCAATATGTGAACCGTGAACTTCCTGATGTTCAAGCTGGTTTTAGAAAAGGAAGAGGAACCAGAGATCAAATTGCCAATATCCGCTGGATCATGGAAAAGGCAAGAGAGTTCCAGAAAAACATCTATTTCTGCTTTATTGACTATGCCAAAGCCTTTGACTGTGTGGATCACAATAAACTGTGGAAAATTCTGAAAGAGATGGGAATACCAGACACCTGACCTGTCTCTTGAGAAATCTGTATGCAAGTCAGGGAGCAACAATTAGAACTGGACATGGAACAACAGACCGGTTTCAAATAGGAAAAGGAATACGTCAAGGCTGTATACTGTCACCCTGTTTATTTAACTTATATGCAGAGTACATCATGAGAAATGCTGGACTGGAAGAAACACAAGCTGGAATCAAGATTTCCGGGAGAAATATCAATAACCTCAGATATGCGAATGACACCACCCTTATGGCAGAAAGTGAAGAGGAACTAAAAAGCCTCTTGATGAAAGTGAAAGTGGAGAGTGAAAAAGTTGGCTTAAAGCTCAACATTCAGAAAACGAAGATCATGGCATCTGGTCCCATCACTGCATGGGAAATAGATGGGGAAACAGTGGAAACAGTGTCAGACTTTGTTTTTCTGGGCTCCAAAATCACTGCAGATGGTGACAGCAGCCATGAAATTAAAAGACACTTACTCCTTGGAAGGAAAGTTATGACCAACCTAGATAGCATATTGAAAAGCAGAGACATTACTTTACCAACAAAGGTTCGTCTAGTCAATGCTATGGTTTTTCCAGTGGTCATGTATGGATGTGAGAGCTGGACTGTGAAGAAGGATGAGCACTGAAGAATTGATGCTTTTGAGCTGTGGTGTTGGAGAAGACTCTTGAGAGTCCCTTGGACTGCAAGGAGATCCAACCAGTCCATTCTGAAGGAGATCAGCCCTGGGATTTCTTTGGAAGGAATGATGCTAAAGCTGAAACTCCAGTATTTTGGCCACCTCATGCAAAGGGTTGACTCATTGGAGAAGACTCTGATGCTGGGAGGGATTGGGGGCAAGAAGAGAAGGGGACGACAGAGGATGAGATGACTGGATGGCATCACTGACTCGATGGATGTGAGTCTCAGTGAACTCTGGGAGTTGGTGATGGCCAGGGAGGCCTGGCGTGCTGTGATTCATGAGGTCGCAAAGAGTTGGACACGACTGAGAGACTGATCTGATCTGATCTGATCTGACCTAACCTTAAACTAACTCTTTTTGAAAGAACTGTATAATAATGAGGTAGCATAGAAGTTATTTTTCCTACCTTAAGAGATTCCTACTTCTTAAGACATAATTACTAAGATCTCTTGTACTTTAGAAGCTGGCTTTAAACTCAACATTCAGAAAGCTAAGATCATGGCATCCAGTTCCATCACTTCTTGGCAAAGATGGGGAAAAAATGGAAACAGTGACAGACTTTATTTTCCTGGGCTCCAAAAGCACTGCGGATGGTGACTGCAGCCATGAAATTAAAAGATGTTTGCTTCTTGGAAGAAAGGCTGTGACAAACCTAGACAGTGTATTAAAAAGCAGAGACATCTCTTTGCTGACAAAGGTCCTATAGTCAAAGCTAAATTTTTTTCAGTTGTCATGTATGAATGTGAGAGTTGGACCAAAAAGGAGGCTGAACACCAAAGAATTGAGGTTTTGAACTGTGATGCTGGAGAAGACTCTTGGATAGCAAGGAGGTCAAACTAGTCAATCCTAAAGGAAATCAACCCTGAATATTCATTGGAAAGACTGATGCTGAGGCTCCAATATTTTGGCCACCTGATGGGAAGAGCTGACTCATTGGAAAAGACCCTGATGCTGGGAAAGATTGAGGGCAGGAAGAGAAGGGAACAACAGAGGATGAGATGGTTGGATGGCATCATTGACTCAACAGAAATAAGTTTGAGCAAATTCTGGGAGACAGTGAAGGACAGGGAAGCCAGGCATACTGTAGTCCATGGGGTTGCAAAGACCCGGACACAACTGAGTGACTGAACAACAACTAGTACTTGAAAAGATTTTGCCAATAATATCCTTTGAAAGAGAGCAATAATTAGAAAATGCTGGAGATTCTAAGAAAGTAAAATAGGAGACCTTCAAAGACAGTATCAAAATTAGAAAGAGAGCTGTCAACTAGGCAATACAACAAAAAATTAGTACGTAACTTTTCACAACACAGATTCCTTATTTTGTTTCAAAATTTAGGATGGCCACGTAGGAACTATTTTAACCATCTCTTCCTAATAAAATTTGACCAAAGCCTTGATATCTCTGCTATTTTAATAATATATGTTCTGTCATTTTTTTCAAATTTCTTTTTACATATGTGCAAGCTGTTTTCCTTTTTTTAATAATTGTTCTAATCCACTGAAATACTTTTTAACTCACTATGTATTTGTAAATGCTATAATTGAGAGGAAAAAATGCTTAATGTCAATAAATTTAAAGACAAAGTCTTTATTCTATAATAATATTCCATCATAATGACCATCTCCTATTTACCTTTAGCTTTTCATATAATTTTTGTAAAAACTTTTCAGGATTATCATGTGTAAATCACTACTAGTTTGTCTTTTCAGAAAGCTTAGCACTAGCTAAACTAATAGTTTAGCCAGACATTTGAAAATGGTTCAGTTTTTTCCCACATAGCACAGACATTTAATATCCCTCATTCCAGTAAATGCCAATCATACCAGCTGTCCAGACATCTAAAATGCCCTCTACGTGGTGGTACTGTTCTCTTTTAAATACACTATGCCTTTTTGTTTTGTTCATGCTTTCCTTTGCTATGCAAAAGTTTTAAGTTTAATTAGGTCCCATTTGTTTATTTTTAGTTTTATGTTCATTACCCTAAACAATGGATCCAAAAAGATCTCGCTGTGATCTATGACAAAGATTTTTCTGCCTATATTTCCCTCTAAGAGTTTTATTTGCAAAGGAAGCAACTGACAAGGAATTAATCTCCAAAATATACAAACAGCTCATGCAGATCAATACCAAAAAAAATGAATAACCCAATTAAAAACTGGGTGGAAGACCTAAATACATATTTCACCAAAGAAGATATATAGAGGGCCAACAAGCACATGAAAACATGCTCAACATCACTAATTATTAGGGAAATGCAAATCAAAACTACAATGATGTATCACCTCATAGCAGTCAAAATGGCCATCATCAAAAAATCTACAAATAATAAATGCTTGAGGGGGTGTGGAGAAAAGAAAGAGCACATTCTCCTGCACTGATGGTGAGAATGTAAATTGGTATAGCCACTGAAGAACCGTATGGAAGTTCCTTAAAAAACTAAAAATAGAGCTCCTGTATGAACCAGCAATCCCACTCCTAGGCATATATTTGAAGAAAATCATAACTTGAAAGGATGCAGGCATCCCAGTGTTCACTGCTATTTACAACAGCCAGGACATGGAAGCAACCTAAATGTCCACTGATGGAGGAAAGAAGATGTGATCCATATATACAATGAAATATTACTCAGCCATAAAAAGGAATGAAATAGTATCATTTGGAGAGATGTGGATGGACCTAGAGACTGTCATACAGAGTAAAGTAAGTCAGAAAGAGAAAAACAAACATCATATAGTATTGTTTGTATGTGGAAGCTAGAGAAATGGTGCACATGAAATAATTATCAAAGCAGAAATAGAGACACAGATTACCAAAGAGGAAGGATGGGGGGTGGGATGAACTGGGAGACTGGGATTGACATACATACACTACCTATATAAAATCATGAGAACCTACTGTATAGCACAAGGGCAAAGGAGAAGCCCCAGTATGATGGTGCTGCTGCTGCTGCTAAGTCACTTCAGTCGTGTCCGACTCTGTGTGACCCCATAGACGTCAGCACACCAGGCTCTCCTGGCCCTGGGATTCTCCAGGCAAGAAAACTGGAGTGGGTTGCCATTTCCTTCTCCAATGCACGAAAGCGAAAAAGTGAAAGTGAAGTCGCTCAGTCGTGTCCGACTCTTGCGACCCCATAGACTGCAGCCCACCAGGCTCCTCCATCCATGGGATTTTCCAGGCAAGAGTACTGGAGTGGGGTGCCATCGCATGCTCCGAGTACGATGGTAGGAGGGGTGAAATTGTGTTTAGCATCAGACCTCTTACCCGCCAGAGATACTCAGAGGGTTCAAACATAACTTGTGTGTACCAGGACCCAGAGATCCCATAAAGATTGAGACAGAACTGTGTTTGGGTGTCTCCTGAGGAGGTACGTGTCAGCAATGGACTGCTGAGGGGGCAGGGGCTCTGGGTGCAGTAGACCTGGGTACGGCATAAGCCCTCTTGGAGGAGGTAGCCATTAACCCACCATAGAGCCACCAGAACTTACACAGGACTTGGGAAACAAACTCTAGGAGGGCACAAACAGAAACTTGTGCATACCAGGACCTAGGAGAAAGGAGCAATAACCCCAGAAGAGACTAACCAAGACTTGCCCATGAGTGTCTAGGAGTCTCTGGCAGAGGCGTGGGTCGGCATTGTCCTGCTGCGGGGTAAGGGCATTGAGTGTAGCAGTGTGTGCATTGGAACTTTTGAAGGAGGTCACAATTATCTTTATTACATGCACCATAGTTGGGCTTCAGGTCAAAAAACAGGGAGGGAACACAGAAAATTGGATTAAAGATTTACAGAGCATGGCCCCGCCCATCAGAACAAGACCCAGTTTTCCCCTCAGTCAGTCTCTCCCACCAGGAAGCTTCCACAAGCCTCTTATCCTTCCCCATCAGAGGGCAAACAGACTGAAAACCATAATCACAGAAATTTAACCAATCTGATCACATGGACCACAGCCTTGTCTAACTTCAATGAAACTATGAGGCATGCTGGGTAGGGCCACCCAAGATGGACAGGTCACAGTGGAGAGTTCTGACAAAACACGGTCCACTGGAGAAGGGAATGGCAAACCACTTCAGTATTCTTGCCTTCAGAACACCATGAACAGTATAAAAAGGCAAAAAATAGGAAATTGAAAGATGAACTCCGGTCGGTAGGTGTCCAATATGTTACTGGAGATCAGTGGAGAACTAACGCTAAAGAGAATGAAGAAACAGAGCCAAAGCAAAAATAACACTCAGTTATGGATGCGACTGGTGATGGAAATAAAGTCTGATGCAGTAAAGAGCAATATCGCATAGGAACCTGGAATGTTAAGTCCATGAAACAAGGCAAATTGGAAGTGGTCAAACAGGAGATGGCAAGAATAAACATTGACATTTTAGGAATCAGCGAAATAAAATGGACTAGAATGGGTGAATTTAACTAAGATGACCACAATATCTACTACTGTGGGCAAGAATCCCTCAGAGGAAATGGAGTCGCCATCATAGTCAACAAAAGAGTCCAAAATGCAGTTCTTGGATGCAATCTCAAAAATGACAGAATGATCTCTGTCTGTTTCCAAGGCAAACCACTTAATAACACAGTAATCCAAGTCTACGTCCCAACCAGTAACGATGAAGAAGCTGAAGTTGAACGGTTAAGTGAAGACCTACAAGACCTCCTAGAACTAACACCCCCAAAAAGATGTCGTTTTCATTACAGGAGATGCAAAACTAGGAACTCAAGAAATACCTGGAGTAACAGGCAAATTTGGCCTTGGAGTGCAGAATGAAGCAGGGCAAAGGCTAATAGACTTTTGTCAAGAGAATGTACTGGTCATAGAAAACACCCTCTTCCAAAAACACATGAGAAGACTCTCCACATGGACATCACCAGATGGTCAATACCAAATTCAGAGTGATTAAATTCTTTGCAGCCAAAGATGGAGAAGCTTTATACAGTCAGCAAAAATAAGACTGGGAACTGACTGTGGCTCAGACCATGAACTCCTCATTGCCAAATTCAGACTTAAATTGGAGAAAGTAGGGAAAACCACTAAACCATTCAGGTATGACCTAAATAACATCTCTTGTGACTATACAGTGAAAGTGACAAATAAATTCAAGGGATTAGATCTAATAGTCAGAGTGCTGATGAACTATGGATGGAGGTTCATGACATTGTACAGGAGGCAGGGATCAGGACCATCCCCAAGAAAAAGAAATGCAAAAAGGCAAAATGGTTGTCTGAGGAGGACTTACAACAGCTATGAAAAGAAGAGAAGTGAAAGGCAAAGGAGAAAAGGAAAGATATACCCTGCATTTGAATGCAGAGTTCTGAAGAACAGCAAGGAGAAATAAGAAAACCTTCCTCAGTGATCAATGCAAAAGAATAGAGAAAAACAATAGAATGGCAAAGATTAGAGATCTCTTCAAGAAAATTAGAGATATCAAGGGAATTTTTGATGCAAAGATGGGCACAATAAAGGACAGAAATGGAACAGATCTAACAGAAGCAGAAGATATTAAGAAGAGGTGGCAAGAATGCACCAAAGAACTATACAAAAAAGATGTTCATGACCCAGATAACCACGATAGTGTGATCACTCACTTAGAGCCAGACATCCTGGAATGTGAAGTCAAGTGGGCCTTAGGAAGCATCACTATGAACAAAGCTAGTGGAGGTGATGGAATTCCAGTTGAGCTCTTTCAAATCCTAAAAGATGATGCTGTGAAAGAGCTGCACTCAATATGCCAGCAAATTTGGAAAACTCAGCAGTGACCACGGGACTGGAAAAGGTCAGTTTTCATCCTAGTCCCAAAGAAAGGCAATGTGAAAGAATGCTCAAATTACTGCACAATTGCACTCATTTCACATGCTAGCAAAGTAATGGTCAAAATTCACAAGCCAGGCTTCAACAGTACGTGAACCATGAACTTCCAAATGTTAAAGCTGTATTTAGAAAAGGCAGAGGAATCTGGAATCAAATTGCCAACATCCATTGGATCATCAAAAAAGCAAGAATTCCAGAAAAAAAATCTAATTCAGCTTTATTGACTATGCCAAAGCCTTTGTATGGATCACCACGAGTTGGAAAATTCTTCAAGAGATGGGAATATCAGACCACCTGATCTGTCTACTGAGAAATCTGTATACAGCTCAAGAAGCAACAGTTAGAACTGGACAAGAAACAGACTGGTTACAAACCAGGAAAGGAGTATGTCAAGGCTACATATTGTCACTCTGCTATTTAACTTATATGCAGAGTACATCATGAGAAACGCTGGGCTGGATGAAGCACAATCTGGAATCAAGTTTGCCAGGCAAAATATCAATAACCTCATATATATAGATGACACCACCCTTATGGAAGAAAGTGAAGAACTAAAGAGCCTTTTGAGGAAGGTCAAAGAGGAGAGTGAAAAAGTTGGCTTAAAGTTCAACATTCAGAAAATTAAGATCATGGCATCTGTCCCATCACTACATGGGAAATAGATGGGGAAACAGTGACAGGCTTTATTTTGGGGGGCTCCAAAATCACTGCAGATGGTGACCATAGCCATGAAATTAAAAGACGCTTGCTTCTTGGAAGAAAAGTTACGAGCAACCTAGACAACTTATTAAAAACAGAGAGATTACATTGCTAACAAAGGTCTATCTAGTCAAAGCTATGGCTTTTCCAGTAGTCATTATGGATGTGAGAGTTGGATTATAAAGAAAGTTGAGCGCCAAAAAATTGATGCTTTTGAACTGTGCTGTTGGAGAAACTTTTGAGAGTCCTTTGGACAGCAAAGAGATCCAATCAGTCCATCCTAAAGGAAATCAGTCCGAAATGTTCATTGGAAGTTCTGATGCTGAAGCTGAAATTCCAATACACTGACCACCTCATGCGAAGAACTGACTCATTTGAAAAGACCCTGATGCTGGGAAAGATTGAAAGTGGGAGGAGAGGGGGATGACAGAGAATGAGATGTTTGGATGGCATCACCGACTCAATGGATATGAGTTTGAGTAAACTCCAGGAGTTGGTGATGGACAGGGAGGCCTGGTGTGCTGCAGTCCATGGGGCCGCAGAGAGTCAGACATGACTGAGGGACTCAACTGAACAGAATGACTATATAGTACAGGGAACTGTACTCAATGACCTGTGGTGAATGAAATGAGAAGAAAATCTAAGAAAATCTAAAGAGTGGATAGCTGTATACGTTGTAACTGATTGCTGTACAGCAGAAACTAATGCGACATTGTAAAGCAACTGTACTCCAATAAAAGTTGATGTTAAATAAAAACCACTATGCCAAAAGTATGCAGGATCTAGTAGGAGGAAACGTCTCTATCCTTTATTTTGAACTTTCAAAGAACAGTACAAAGTGCCTCACTGTGTCCCTTTTTCAGTAGTAGAGCTGTGGGCTCTGGTGGAAAGCTAATGGATTCGCAGCAAGATACCTTCAGTTTGAAAATCCTGTTCTGCCACCAGCTATGTGATCACAGCAGTGAAAGTCCACCACCATTTGCTTCTTTATCTGCAAATATGGATACAGTACCTATTTTACAAAGGTTGATTGAAAGTCAAGAGGGAGAATGCAGGTGAAAATGTTTCCTAATCTGTAAAGTACTGAACAAATGTTAGTCATTCTTATCCTTTTTTGTGTTTGTTTTGACTGATGTTCACTGTGCATCAAGGAAAATGCTACCTTCGCTGTTCCAGAATTTGGCTGCTTTCCAGAATTGCTTGATTAAGTAAGTCTTTCTACAACAGCATTTTTTAAAAATATGTTTCAGCAGTTTCAATTTTCAAAAACAAAAAAATGGAAACTGTATAATATGCACCCCTCTTATACAAGTTAAAGTCAAATATCAGTAGGTTAAAAAAAAATCCAATTAATTTTAATTTCCAAACTTGTTTCTTTTGACCATGAAATCCCCAAATCCCCTTCTTTCTGTGTCTCTTCCTTTCCTGTCTTCTTTCCTTCTACTCTTCCAGCCACTCTTGCCCTTCCTTCCTTCCTCTTTTAACATAACACTTACAAGAATTTTGCCTAAAAAATTTCATGGAACACAAGTTCTTAAGATCTATTTAAAATGTTTCTAGTGACTGCTACTGCTGCTGCTGCTAAGTCACTTCAATCGTGTCCCACTCTGTGCGACCCCATAGATGGCAGCCCACCAGGCTCCCCTGTCCCTGGGATTCTCCAGGCAAGAACACTGGAGTGGGTTGCCACATTTCCTTCTCCAATGCATGAAAGTGAAAAGTGAAAGTGAAGTCGCTCAGTCGTGTCCGACCCTCAGCGACCCCATGGACTGGAGCCTACCAGGCTCCTCCGCCCATGGTATTTTCCAGGCAAGAGTACTGGAGAGGGGTGCCATTGCCTTCTCCATTCTAGTGACTACTTTTGATCATATTTTGCTCTTCCTAAGAATGGACTGGCAGCTGAATAGGAGGTCTTCTGTATTATTCTGTGTAGGAGGACTTTACCAGGAATTATAGTGTGTGTGTTTCAATAATATTTTTATGCTGATATATTTTTCCATATGACAACTTTTGTTCTGTATTTTTGTTTATGTTATTGTTGCTCAGTCACTAAGTCATGTCTGACTCTTTGAGACCCTATGGACTGCATCACGCCAGGGTCCCCGGTCCTTCACTATCTCCCGGAGTTTGCTCAGATTCTTGTCAAATGAGTCAGTGTTGCCACTCAACCATCTCATCTACTGCCTCCCCCTTCATCTTTTGCCTTTAATCTTTCTCAGCATCAGGGTCTTTTCCAGTGAGTTTGCTGTTTGCATTGGGTGCCCAAAGTATTGAAGCTTTAGCTTCAGCATCAGTCCTTCCAGTGAATATTCAGGGTTGATTTCCTTTAGGATTGACTGGTTTGATCTTGCAGCCCAAGGGACTCTTAAGTGTCTTCTCCAGTACCACAGTTCAAAAAGCACCAATTCTTCAGCACTCAGTCTTCTTTATGATCCAACTTTCACATCTGTATGTAACTAATGGAAAAACCATAGCTCTGACTATATGAACCATTGTCAACAGAATGATGTCTCTGCTTTTTAATATGCTATCTAGGTTTGTTGTACCCTTCCTTCCAAGGGCAAGTGACTTTTAATTTCATAGCTGCAGTCACTGTCCAAAGTGATTTTGAAGTCCAAGAAAATAAAAATTGTCACTGCTTCCACTTTCTTCCCCTTCTATTTGCCATGAAGTGATTGATGCTGTATTCATACAGAACTTTACTGTTTTCCAAGCATGTCCCAATGTCACATTATCATCTTCCTTTACTCTCAGGATAATCCAACAAAACTAAAGCAGGAAAGTACTGTTATCCTGTATTTACACATAAGGCTTACAAGGCTAAGGGAGTTATTCAAGATCACACATAGCTATGTGGGGCAAAACTAGCAACAGAACCTGGAAGTCCTCATCCTTGCCCTCTGAGCTTTCCTCTACAAGGTAACACAACTTAAACTTTTTGCCTTTCAGACTATCAACTTCCAGATCTCTTTGCTATCTTTGCATGCCCCTCTCCCCTCCACACCCCACCAAAAACAAAAAACAAAAACAAACAAACAGAAAACAGTGGGGCTTCCCTGGTGGCTCAGATGGTAAAGAATCTGCATGTAATGCAGGAGATCTGGGTTCGATCCATGGGTCTGAAACATCCCCTGGAGAAGGAAATGGCACGCCACTCCAGTACTCTTGCCTAGAGAATTCCATGGACAGAGCAGCCTGGTGGGTTACAGTCCATGGGATCACAGAGTTGGAAAGAGTCAGACATGACTGAACAACTAACTCACACACACATTTTCTTCTCCAGGTCAGGAATGTGAAGGGTAGAATTTGCTCACTTATTTTTAGCTGCCTATAACTGAACCCCTATCTTTATTTGCTACAGGCTATTTGGGAACAAGAGGGAAAGGCAGAGAGGTTTATATTTGGTTTGAAATACTGAAGGAACATCTCTTGCTCTCAAATTCAGACCAAGATTTATTCAAGAAATGTCAAAGACTATAGCTCGTTCAGATTTTTTTTTTTTTTAGCATAAGACTGCATCCTCAAAGGTTTGGGTTAATAATTCTGAAGTAGAACAGTATGTACTATATAACAATGGGATTTTTCCTGCCATAGGGGCATGGCAATGCTTTTACAAAAAGAAAGCCGTATTCAAGTGGTGCCCATCTGGAGCCATAAAAGAGCTCAGAATACACTAATGCAACCAAGAAAACAATAGGAAAAGCTTTCCTATGGACCTTCCACCATACGTTTGACACACTGGCAGCTCAGTAACATTCCTGACATTTCTGAGCTTTCAGGAGAACAGCCCATGAAGAGAAAGTGTGACTGAGGCTACTTCAGCACAGAACCATGCTGCAGGACAGGAGTTTCAGATAGCTTCTCCTGGTTAGGCTGAATGCCAAGTAATCTATAGTCACATGACTTGATGACTGGAAATCTACACTATGTACCAAATTCTCAATAATATAACCATTGGATTCAATTTGCTCCTTCCCCAGGATTTTTATTGTTTTGGGAGTCACAGCATAAAAATCAATGGGGAGAGGATATATGTATATATATATATATATAGCTGATTCACAATGTTGTACAGCAGAAACTAACACAACATTGTAAAACAATTACATTCTAATACAAAAATAGCAAAAACATCAACAACTTATGCAACACTGATTGTAGTAGGAATGTAAGCTGTTTCTTATTTATCTGCAACATATATGTTTTTAACCTTAAACACCATTGTAATAGATCATGTTTCACTAAATCCAGCAATACATGACCTATTATAAAGCTAATTTAATATTCTTTTGATTTTGCTATTTTGTAAGGATAACCCTGTTAAAGTTATAAAGTTAAGATGAGGTTCCATAGTATTTTCTACTCCATAGTATTTTCTACTCCATAGTATTTTCTACTCCATAGTATTTTCTACTGAAGCGATTCTGTGCTAACAAACGTGTACTGGATGGCAGGTGGGGGCTAAGAGAGTGAATGAATGGAACCCGATGGAGGAATCACCAGAGTAAGAGTTTGAATTAATGAAACCAGACACACTGTCCACTGTTGTTTGCAGTGATCTCTGCACAGGAGATTCACTTGTATAGACTACATTCTTGAGCTCCTTCGCCCTCTGCCTTTCCAGATTGGTTCAGGTAATCAGGACTAGAGGAAAGCTATTTCCTTGTCTGGCATATTTCCTGTAGGACTGACCATGTCCCTTAGTCATAGCCCTTGACAAAGGTCTTCCTGGGTTCTATTTATATTATTCTATTTTCTTCTTCCCTCAGGCCTCAGCTCCTTCGCAGGTTCTGCACCACTGCTTGGTTTCACTATACTCTAAGCCAATTTCTGCTGACTGTCCTTATGTTAAACTCTTTTCAAATTACCCAGTGGGAAAGCACTATGTTTTGGCTGACTCTGCCTTATATACACTAGAAGTCAAACATGCCTGCATACATATGGGTGGCCAAGTAGTTAGGATCCCGTTTGTAAAAGTATAAAAAAATATAGTAAGTGCTTCAGTCTAGGAAAAGAGAGAAACCTAGGGTCCTGCACATTAATCCTAGATCCATTGTAGGAAATAATATGTGGGTGTTTTACAATCAAGTGTGTACCTGTTGTCTCATTCTCCCTAATGTGTACTGCTTACACATTAGGTTAAAAACATGTAAACTTTGGCAAGTTTATATGGTCAAATGTTTTTACAGGTACATACAAAATTTTATATTTTTCTGGTGTTATTCTTTCTTTTGTTCTCACATTTAAGCTAGGAAAATAACTTTACCGTCGTATACACCCTGTTCAGATTATTTTTCTAAGCAATGAGATATATACAGAAACAGTATGTGTAAGTAGCATCAGTTGTTTCTTCCATAAGCAGTAACAGGCAAATCAAAGAGATTCAGCAACACAGTCCTAGGTGGCAATAAATATATTTTGAATGTACTTGAATTACTTTTAACTTCTGTGCTTACAGGTTTCATAGCATAGGCAGCGGCAGTGCTGATTAACTTGAAAGAACATATCTAAATTGATTTACATGTTAATTATTTTAGAAATTCTATTAGAAGCTCAAGTTTCTTTTCATGGCATTCTGGCTTATTCTGCCTATTTTTTTCTCATTTGGGGAGAGAGAGAGAGACGGAGACACTATATATATATACATCAGATCAGATCAGATCAGTCGCTCAGTAGCGTCCGACTCTTTGTGACCCCATGAACCGCAGCATGCCAGGCCTCCCTGTCCATCACCAACTCCCGGAGTTCACTCAGACTCACATCCATCGAGTCAGTGATGCCATCCAGCCATCTCATCCTCTGTTGTCCCCTTCTCCTCCTGCCCCCAATCCTTCCCAGCATCAGAGTCTTCTCCAATGAGTCAACTCTTCGCATGAGGTGGCCAAAATACTGGAGCTTCAGCTTTAGCATCATTCCTTCCAAAGAAATCCCAGGGCTGATCTCCTTCAGAATGGACTGGTTGGATCTCCTTGCAGTCCAAGGCACTCTCAAGAGTCTTATCCAACACCACAGTTCAAAAGCATCAATTCTTTGGTACTCAGCCTTCTTCACAGTCCAGCTCTCACATCCATACATGACCACATACACACACACATATATGGAGAGAGACTGCATCTCTATACATATATGGCCTCTCTCTCTCTCCATATTTATTTGTGTATATATATATATATATATAGTGTCTCTGTCTGTCTGCCTATCTGTCTCTGTCTGTCTCTGTCTCTCTGTCTCTGTCTCTCTGTCTTTGTCTCTCTCTCTCTCTCTCTCTCTCTCTATATATATATATATATATAAATATATAGTGTCTCAGAGTATTCTAGCTTTTAGACAAATCTTCAGCATGTTTTTGTACAGAGTTACATATTGTTGGAGCCCTCCAGCCTTCGTGATAATTCTATAAAATAGAAGATTCTCACTGATTCTCACTGAGAGGGTGGGGTGCTACTGATCATATCTTTAAAGAATTCTCCCAGTGCATCTGGTGAACATAAAAGTGTCTGTCCTTTGGGAAAATGTAGCTAAAGTTAACACTACAGTCTTCCCTCAGGATCTGCAGGGGATTAGTTCCAGGGGATTGGGTACCTACTATGGATACCAAAATCCAAAGATACTCAACTCCCTCATAGAAAATGGCATAGTATTGGCATGTAATCTATGTGTATCTTCCCATATACTTTACATCATCTTTAGATTATTTTTAATACCTAATACAATGCAAATACTATGTGCTGCTGCTGCTAAGCTGCTCCAGTCATGTCTGACTCTGTGTGACCCCATAGATGGCAGCCCACCAGGCTCCTCCGTCCCTGGGATTCTACTGGAAAGAACACTGGAGTGGGTTGTCATTTCCTTCTCCAATGCAAGAAAGTGAAAAGTGAAAGTGAAGTTGCTCAGTCGTGTCTGACTCTTAGCAATCCCATGGACTGTAGCCCACCAGGCTCCTCCATCCATGGGATTTTCCAGGCAAGAGTACTGGAGTGGGGTGCCATTGCCTTCTCCGCAATGCTATGTAACTAGCATAAATACAATGTAAATGCTATGGAAGTAATTGCTGGCATGTGCCAAATTAAAGCTTTGCTTTTTAGAACTTTATGGAATTTTTTTTCAAATATTTTGGATCCTCAGTTGTGGAATCATGAATGTGGAGGACCAACAGTACAGATGAGAACACTGAGGTAAAAAGAACTTAATTGCATATAGTCAGGCAAGAAGTAACAAAGTTCTAAATCAATTCCAAGTGTGACTGACTGCAAAATCGGTATCCTTAAGTACTAGTTTTGAATAAAGAAATAGGAACCCTTATTTATTATCTGCCATATATTTGCAAACTTGAAAGTTGTTGTCCCTTCTTGATCTCAATTTTTCATCTGTATAATGAAAGTACTTTATGATCTCTAATACATTTTCTACCTGTATTATTTAATATATTCAATCAATCACTTACTTAAAGAGTTTGCATCAAGTGCACAGAAATTTTAAAGTACGTCACTAGATTACCTGGAAAGTTTAAATTAAAATAATTCACTTATTTGCATTATTTTTCTCATGAGATTCCTCCAGGAGAAAGAAATAACTCATCATCTGCATGTTTTGCTTCTTTCCCTAGATTCCTTCCAGCACCAATGTTACAGACACACACATAATTTTCTTCACTAACTGCTGGGTCACATCCTCTTTACCCTAATAATATTTTCTTTATTCTAGAGACAGAGTATACTTATTGAAAACTCTTTATAGTTTTATAATTGACTAACTAACTGCTTTTCTCATTTTCCTTTCAGCTCTACAATAATAAAGCAATGAAAAAAAAAGAATACTTTCTCTGATGGTTGATATCTATTACTTGGACCATAAATTTAATGTCAGAAAAACATAAGATCTTTTATGATCACACATATTTATGTCCCTGGACCTATAAATGTTTGCCACAAAAGTATGTAAAATAATTTTGTGGTTTTATTTTTTGTGTTTCTAGAAGCCCTACATAGTCTACATGTCAGAAACAACTACTTTGACCATGATTTTCATTTTGTCCAGGGACTTAATTCATTTTACTAATTATTCAATATATTTTCCTATACACCAGCCCATTGACATCTTATGATTATGCATTGATTTAAAGCCTGTATGATACTTTCATTTTATAAACAATACATGCTACTCTTTATTGTCTTGAAATAATAATGCCAGAAAAGGCATCTATGCTGAATTCATCTACACTGAATTATTATATAGTGTCCCACTGATCACAGGCTGGCTCCCCCAGAAAACAGTCTGCCAGGTGGTTTATAGGGTCCATTGTACTGATATATTTGTTATCCTAATAATCTCTTTCCTGTCCTTTCTCCCACTCTGTTCTACATCACAGGGAACACCACTTTCCTGCCAGCTAGTTTCTCTTGCCAACTGACTTCTGGATAGTTTTACTGCTTCTGCTACTGCTGCTAAGTTGCTTCAGTCGTGTCCAACTCTGTGCGACCCCATAGACGGCAGCCCACCAGGCTCCCCCATCCCTGGGATTCTCCAGGCAAGAACACTGGAGTGGGTTGCCATTTCCTTCTCCAATGCATGAAAGTGAAAAGTGAAAGTCTCTGGATAGCTTTAAGCAATGGTTAAAAAGGGGAAGGTGAGAGCAATAGTGAAACCAGAGTATTTCTTTCTCTCTTAGACTCTGCAGCAACAACTTTGTCTGCAGCTGCATCCGCTCAGCTCATGCAGAACAAAAACCTCTCCCCTAGAGACCCAACTGCTGATGGTCACAGTTCTTGCCCTTTGAATACTCTACCTTCTAGATCTGATATCACTGATATGAACAGAGTAAAGGGACAAAGTAGGTGATTACATAGTCAATCCCACCAATGGATCATAAGTGGAGAGGAAAGTATGGGAGATGCCATAGTGATTATTCAAGAAAGTATGCTTGCCTAGCAACAAAACTGTGCAAGAGAAGTGGGAATCATGCCCCAAAACAGTAAAAGAATTGTGGAATGAGATCGTCATACTACCCACTGAAGTCAATAAGTTAAGGATCCTTGCCAAGGGATTTTTCTGCCTGTACTAAGAACAGAAATATAGGGGAAAGGTGACATCGTACTGAAAGTTGAGATGATTTACCACGTTTAGCATACGTTATCACCTTTTTGTTCATTTCCATAGTGCCATGATAGTCTGGGTTTTGCCATATAGGGACCAGAAAATTCTCTCATCTGACATGGGGGCAGAAGTGAAGATGGAAGTGTGACATCTACTCAAGAATGAGTAAGAAGATGGTCTTCTCCCCCTCCCTACTTTTCCTTTGACTATAAAAATGTAGCCCATTAAGTTCTTGTGGGGGCAATCCCTTGCCCGCCCGCTTGTATCTCTGTACTAATAAACTCTTTCCTTACCAGTTACCCTGCCTCTCACTGAATTCTTTCTGCACCAGACATAAGGATCTGTGCTCTACCGAGTTTTGAAATGTCTTCTATAGCTTCATCACTGCTTCTTCCTTCTGTCCCTTCTTCTCCCTTCTGTCCCTTCTTCTCTATGTTAGTGATGCTCCCAAATGTTATTAATCACTGGTTTGCCTCATTATCCCTAATTGATTTACGAGCTCTTCTACTGCCCATGCAAACAATTCCATGAATTTTATTCCCTCTGTGTGAAAGACCTAATATGGTTTCTGTTTTTTTGGACTGGACTCATAGATTAACCTACGCTTACTCCTTTCATATTCGTCCATCAAGACTTCATTATATATCAAACTTGCGCAAGACACTGTTTAAGGGTAAGAGCATATCTGTGAACAAGATAAAATACTTTCCCTACCCTTTATAAAAATTATAGTCCAGTGGGAAAGATAGACAATGTATAATAAATTGTGGGTGTGATGCATATTATAAAAGATAAATTATACTATATTATATTATGGGGTCAAAAACAAGAGAACATTAAACCTGAATGAGTCACGGGACTTCCTTGTCAGTCCAGTGGTTAAGACTCTGTGCTTATGCTGCAGGGGGTGTGGCTTTGATCTCTCATGGGGGGAACTAAGATCCTACATGCCACAGGAAAACTCTTAAGTTTGTGCCTTTTCAAATGAGATCTGAAATGCAGGAGAGTCTTGACAAGGTGTATATGATAAGAATAATATGTGAGAAGAAAAGAACTTACTGTAAAAAATATCTCACCTAAGTTAACTTCCCACTTGGAGCTATGTATCTGTGGAGTGGAGAAAAGAAGGAGGCTCTATTATGTATATTCTCCTATAATCTTTGAATAATGCTAACTGCAAGTATCTCATATTCAAAAAGATCATTTAAAATTATCTTTAAATATCTGATAAAAATATCTTTAAATATCAGTTCTCTCAGACAGAACTGATAAATAATTTTTCTAATTTAAAGTAATATCCAAAGAGAAGTACATGACAGTTCACTGAGGTTTTTAGACTCTCTGGATAGTAGAGAGATACTAAGTACCCAAGTAGAATGAAGGCAACACACATATTTTAAATAAGCACGGTGAAAAGACAGCCTTCAGAATGGGAGAAAATAATAGCAAACAAAGCAACTGACAAACAACTAATCTCAAAAATATACAAGCAACTGCTGTAGCTCAATTCCAGAAAAATAAATGACCCAATCAAAAAAATGGGCCAAAGAACTAAACAGACATTTCTCCAAAGAAGACATACAGATGGCTAACAAGCACATGAAAAGATGCTCAACATCACTCATTATCAGAGAAATGCAAATCAAAAGCACTATGAGGTACCATTTCACGCCAGTCAGAATGGCTGCAATCCAAAAGCCTACAAGCAATAAATGCTGGAGAGGGTGTGGAGAAAAGGGAACCCTCTTACACTGTTGGTGGGAATGCAAACTAGTATAGCCACTATGGAGAACAGTGTGGAGATTCCTTAAAAACTGGGAATAGAACTGCCGTATGACCCAGCAATCCCACTGCTGGGCATACACACAGAGGAAATCAGAATTGAAAGAGTCACGTGTACCCCAGTGTTCATCGCAGCACTGTCTATAATAGCCAGGACATGGAAGCAACCTAGATGTCCATCAGCAGATGAATGGATAAGAAAGCTGTGGTACATATACACAATGGAGTATTACTCAGCCATTAAAAAGAATACATTTGAATCAGTTCTAATGAGGTGGATGGAACTGGAGCCTATTATACAGAGTGAAGTAAGCCATAAAGAAAAACACCAATACAATATACTAACACATATATATGGAATTTGGAAAGATGGTCACAATAACCCTGTATACGAGACAGCAAAAGAGACACTGATGTATAGAACAGTCTTTTGGACTCTGTGGGAGAGGGAGAGGGTGGGATGATTTTGGAGAATGGCATTGAAACATGTATAATATCATATAAGAAACGAGTTGCCAGTCCAGGTTCGATGCACGATACTGGATGCTTGGGGCTGGTGCACTGGGACGACCCAGAGGGATGGTACTGGGAGGGAGGAGGGTTCCGGATGGGGAACACGTGTATACCTGTGGCACATTCATGTTGATATATGGCAAAACCAATACAATATTGTAAAATTAAAAAATAAAATAACATAAAATAAACAAAAAAAGTATTTAAGTAAAAATATGTATCTTAGATAATATATAACCCCAGGTACTTAAATAATAATGGAACATAAATATATTGGCTCTCTGTGTAATCTTTAATTAAAAAATTTCTTACAGCCTACAAGAAAGAGGCACAAGGTTTGCAATTGCAAACATAAGTGCTTAAATACGTCCCCATATTACCTTGTCCCTTTACTTAGCCTGAAAATACCAACTTATGTTAAGCCAATTGTGACTTGCTCTAGTACATCATTTTCCTTATTTTTTGGTGTGTGTTCAATTTGGTGTAAAATACTTGTTAATTATAAGGTACTATTTGTGGCTATGAGGATGATAGAAAATACAAAATACATATCTTGCCCTAAGGAAATTTCTGTCTGAGAGATGCAGGCAAGTGAATGAGTGGTTATGATATCTTATGATACAAATCAAGAGAGAGGTTGGTACAATGTGTTATGGGAACCCAATAGAAAGGGATCCAGCTAGCCTTGGGAAATTAAGGTAGCTCCTTAATGATGTAATAGTTAATTAGAAGAGGAATCAAAGGCTTTTTGGTGGAAATACACAGCTATAAATTAACAGTTTTTTGATAACAAGATTGAAACCAAACAGTGGTTAATCTTCAAAGTAAGCCAGACAAAATGGCAATTTATTTAAGAGATTCAGTCTATAATTGTTATAAAAGACTATAACTTATATGGGCTACCCTGGTGGCTCAGCTGGTAAAGAATCCACCTGCAATGCAGGAGACCTGGGTTCCATCCCTGTGTCAGGAATATCCCCTGGAGTAGGGAATAGCTACCCACTCCAGTATTCTTGCCTAGAGAATCCCATGGGTGAAGAGCCTGGCAAGTTACAGTTCATGGGGTCGCAGAGTTGGACACAACTGAGTGACTAAACACACACACCCACAACCTATATATTGATAGATTTACTGCTGCATACCCCCACCAGTGACACTTAAGGGTGATTGCTGATGAAAGAGATTTCAAAATACACTAGGCTCAATTAGTGTTTTCTGAGAGTTAAGGCAAAAGGGATGCTTCACCTTAAGGTCTCCTTATTCCCATAAAAGAATTACAATTAGAGCCATAATTAGTCAACTTGCTCATTATTCTTAATTAAATTAGACATTATCCCGACATCAAAAATTATAATATACTCCAATTATGTGCCAGAGTAAGTTATTCATGTAATTGGCCCCACACTTAACATACAAATAAAGCAAACAAACAAAGCCTTTCTGGAGCTCCCTGATTACAGAGTTCCATGTCTGCTCAAACTGCTCACTAGCTCCCTTTTCTCTGGACTTTGACTCTAAATAGCTCTCCCTGTCCTGCTGTATAAGAGGAAGTCAGGAAAAGGTTGGAGAGGCTCTAATTGCCTGGAGAATCCCATGGACAGAGGAGCCTGGCAGGCTACAGTCCATGGGGTTGCAAGAGTATGACACGACCTAGCAACTAAACCGCCACCACCACCAATAAGCATCTGAGCTGTCTACTCAGGGCCACATCCTCTCCTCTGTGCAGTGAGACTTTTTATTCGGATCCTTTGTTTCCTTGCACTGTCTTGGGGCCATGATGGCTGCAATCATCACGATGCCAAATTCTCTCCTTTTAAAGCCTTCAGTTGATGATAGCATTTTCTCTTTTCTTTTGACAAAATAAGGTCATTCAACATGCTATCTCTCATCATTCTTAGTTTTCACTTCACCAACACTAAATTTTAACTTTTCTCCATATATAAAGAAAAATACAGTTCCTCCTTTCTAAGATTAATTCTTTTTCCTTGACTCTTCCTCATAACCAGCTTTCTTGAAATCCAGCAAATGCTCTTGCGTAATTGTTCTATATTTTTCTTCTACTTTTTATTTCCTTTATCTGTTGGCTCCTTTTTCTCTGCTTGTCTCTCTCTTTGTCTCTCTCTCACATACAATATATAGACATTTGAAGAATGTTTATACAAATGCTTTATAAACAAAGAATAGGAAATGAGTGGTTGGGAAGCTAGGGAAAAGGGTTTTTAAGACTGAGATTTAAGCTAAGAACTGAAGAATCAAGAACTTTTACTTGATCAGAGGTTCTCAAACATTTTTGATTTCAAGAACCCTTTACGGTCTTAAAAGCAAATGAGGACCCCAAACAGCTTTTGTTTATGTATATTAGATTGATCAATAAAAATCAGATCAGATCAGTCGCTCAGTCGTGTCCGACTCTTTGCGACCCCATGAACTGCAGCACGCCAGGCCTCCCTATCCATCACCAGCTCTCGGAGGTCACTCAGACTCACATTCATCGAGCCAGTGATGCCATCCAGCCATCTCATCCTCTGTCGTCCCCTTCTCCTCTTGCCCCCAATCCCTCCCAGCATCAGAGTCTTCTCCAATGAGTCAACTCTTAGCATGAGGTGGCCAAAATACTGGAGTTTTCAGCTTTAGCATCATTCCTTCCAAAGAAATCCCAGGGCTGATCTCCTTCAGAATGGACCAGTTGGACCAGAATGGACCATCTCCTTGCAGTCCAAGGGACTCTCAAGAGTCTTCTCCAACACCACAGTTCAAAAGCATCAATTCTTTGGCGCTCAGCCTTCTTCACAGTCCAACTCTCACATCCATACATGACCACAGGAAAGACCATAGCCTTGACTAGGCGAACCTTTGTTGGCAAAGTGATGTCTCTGCTTTTGAATATGCTATCTAGGTTGGTCATAACTTTCCTTCCAAGGAGTAAGCGTCTTTTAATTTCATGGCTACAGTCACCGTCTGCAGTGATTTTGGAGCCCAGAAAAAGAAAGCCTGACACTGTTTCCACTGTTTCTCCATCTATTTCCCATGCAGTGATGGGAACGGATGCCATGATCTTCGTTTTCTGAATGTTGAGCTTTAAGCCAACCTTTTCACTCTTCACTTTCACTTTCATCAACAGGCTTTTTAGTTCCTCTTCACTTTCTGCCATAAGGGTGGTATCGTCTGCATATCTGAGGTTATTGATATTTCTCCCGGCAATCTTGATTCCAGCTTGTGTTTCTTCCAGTCCAGCATTTCTCATGATGTACTCTGCATATAAGTTAAATAAACATGGTGACAATATGCAGCCTTGACGTACTCCTTTTCCTATTTGGAACCAGTCTGTTGTTCCATGACCAGTTCTAACTATTGCTTTCTGACCTGCATACAGATTTCTCAAGAGGCAGATCAGGTGGTCTGGTATTCCCATCTCTCTCAGAATTTTCCACAGTTTATTGTGATCCACACAGTCAAAGGCTTTGGCATAGTCAATAAAGCAGAAATAGATGTTTTTCTGGAACTCTCTTGCTTTTTCCATGATCCAGCGGATGTTGGCAATTTGATCTCTGGTTCCTCTGCCTTTTCTAAAACCAGCTTGAACATCAGGAAGTTCACGGTTCACATATTGCTGAAGCCTGGCTTGGAGAATTTTGAGCATTACTTTACTAGCGTGTGAGATGAGTGCAATTGTGCGGTAGTTTGAGCACTCTTTGGTATTGCCTTTCTTTGGGATTGGGATGAAAACTGACCTTTTCCAATCTTGTGGCCACTGCTGAGTTTTCCAGATTTGCTGGCATATTGAGTGCAGCACTTTCACAGCATCATCTTTGAGGATTTGGAATAGCTCCACTGGAATTCCATCACCTCCACTAGCTTTGTTCGTAGTGATGCTTTCTAAGGCCCAGTTGACTTCACATTCCAGGATGTCTGGCTCTAGGTCAGTGATCACACCATCATGATTATCTGGGTCGTGAAGCTCCTTTTGTACAGTTCTTCTGTGTATTCTTGCCACCTCTTCTTAATATCTTCTGCTTCCGTTAGGTCCATACCATTTCTGTCCTTTATCGAGCCCATTTTTGCATGAAATGTTCCTTTGTTATCTCTGATTTTCTTGAATAGATCCTTAGTCTTTCCCATTCTGTTGTTTTCCTCTATTTCTTTGCACTGATCGCTGAAGAAGGCTTTCTTATCTCTTCTTGCTATTCTTTGAAATTCTGCATTCAGATGTTTATATCTTTCCTTTTCTCCTTTGCTTTTCGATTCTCTTCTTTTCACAGCTATTTGCAAGGCCTCCCCAGACAGCCATTTTGCTTTTTTGCATTTCTTTTCCATGGGGATGGTCTTGATCCCTGTCTCCTGTACAATGTCACGAACCTCATTCCATAGTTCATCAGGCACTCTATCTATCAGATCTAGGCCCTTAAATCTATTTCTCACTTCAACTGCATGTTAATATAAAAATATTTTTACAAAAAATAGCCACATTAAAAAGAAAGCAAAGTATTACTGTTTTACAATATTATGTAACACTATACTTCTTACTGTTTTGCCAGTTTCTTTAACGTCTGAAGAACATTACTGGTTTCTCATACCTGCTCTGCATTTAATCTGTTATAGAGTGTTATTCTGATTAATGTATGCAAAGAAAACCCTGCCTCACTCAGATATATAATTGAACAAGGGAAGATGATTCTAATATAATTTTTATATAATTGAGACTATTGTTTTTGATATTATGCTAAAACTCAGTAAGTAGTAAACTCCTAAAGGTTAGTTGTTATATGCAACTTGCAAACATGTCAGTAATCTCTTCTTGCCCTGTTTCGTTAAAATCCACTGGCCTGTCTTGCACTTTGATGTTTTCCTCATGAATTGTAAATTTCACATTGTTTATTTCGAAGATATTTGCTTACAGAACTATGCAGATCTTTCAAATTTAGATACCTTCCATCATAAAATGTAATATATATATATCATTCATTAATATCCTCACCAATATCATCAGAAAAACTTTCAAGCTTTACAAAGTGGTCAAGACTACAGTGGCAAATGAAAGTTGTCCAAAATTCCAATTTTCATGTAAATCTCAAATTTTATTATTTCTCTTTCTTGAAGTAATAGGCTCACTTTGTTCATTTTCCAGAGATATATGCCAAACACCCAACTTTGAATAATCATTAAGTTATTCTTTCAAGTGAAAATGGTGTTAATTGGAAAATGAAGTTAGTTCAGCCTACAACTCAAATACTTACACAATATTTTGAAATGACCATTGTATATCAGTGTCCAGCATAAGTGCTTTAATATATATTTCTTTTTTGCCACAAAGAATATTTAAAGTTTGAGTAAACAAGAGTCACAATTTAACAAAATTAATAACTTCATTTTTCTGTTAAAGACACAATTAAACAAGATATTCTCTCCTTCTCTCCTTTTGTCTCTCCCTATCTTTCTTGCTCTCTCTTTTAAATGCAATTGCCTGGCTGTGAAAAATCCAGTAATTACTTATATAGTTTGGTGCCAATGCCTTGATTGGTGCTAAGTTTATCTACTATTACTTGTGTAAAATCAATGCAAATGTCAGCATAGTGAAAAAAGGCAAGTTATGTCAGAGTATGTTTTGAAAACAGTTTTGATCTCTGGACTCTCTGAAAGAGTCCTAAGACTCTCCAGGGATCCCTGGAACAAATTTTGGGAATCACTACTGTGGCTCTAGAAGCTTAAAAAATAATCTGGTATAAAAAAATACATATAAATATTAGAACATCACATGTTTATCAACAACACCTAATTATTTACGCTCTGCTGCCTAAACATGACTTCTTCTTTTAGTCTCCACATCATTGTGAACCCTTAGACAAGTCAGGTAGATAAGGAAACACCTGGAAACACAAGTCATGGGGGCACTGTGACATCCACTTGTCTCTGAGGTCCAGTCTGGTGGTAGAATCAGTAACATACTACTTCACTCTTACTGGTTTCAGTACACTGCTCTTCCAAATCTCTGGAACTGAAATGTCTAATATGAAGGTCATTAGTCTATTGTGGTTATTCCAATTAAACTTAACTAATATTAAATTAAATAGCATTAAAAATTCAGTTGCTCAGGTGAACTGTCATATTTCAAATGCTCAGTATTACATGCCGTTGGTGGATATTATATTGATTAGTATAGATAGAGAGCCTTTCCATTATTGCAGAAAGTTCTCTTAGGTAGGATTAGGGTGGACTATCTTATTCTTTTTATCCTCGCCATAATTTAATGCTTTCCCCTTATCCTAGTGACCATCATAGGAGGAATTCTGTATCATCAGCTTTATTCACAGTTCTTTGCTCTGTTTTCATTTTTTTTTAAACATCAACCTCCAAGAGAACATCCAACCCAATACACTAGACTTATTCTTTGATGTCCTATATTTCCAATGTCCCTCACCTACAGGTTACTTCTTAAGCAACCCAGAACTGCTCCATTTCTAAAATCTTAAAATTCACTGTCTCATTTCTCAGATCACATATTCCTATCTTCTAGCTCCTACTTACTAATTTCCATCTCTCTTCTGTTTGAACTCATTAACATTCAAGTTAATGGAGAAGACTCTTGAGAGTTTCTTGGACAGTAAGGAGATCAAACCAGTCAGTCCTAAAGGAAATCAACCCTGAACATTCATTGGAAGGACTGATGAGAAAGCTGAAGCTCCAATACTGTGACAACCTGATACGAAGAGCCAATTCATTGGAAAAGACCCTGATGCTGGGAAAGATTGAAGGAAGGAGAAGGGGGCAACAGAAGATGAAATGGTTGTTATACTTTACATTTCCCTCTCTTTTTTAAAGTTACTATCAGTATAATAAATTCTCAAATCTAAACTATTTTTAATTCCAGTAGTTAAACTAATAGGACTTTTAGTTTAATCTTTCTTCTTCACTTTGTCTAAACCATCCTTTATATATGCAGCACATCTTTATATCATAGAAGAACAGAATTAAAAGTGACCCAAACAGTCTATTAGCCAGTCAACACCAGTTTTAGGCAAGCTTGAACTTAAAAGCAATGTCAAAAGGTTATTACATGTAAGCAATGGTATGGAAGTCTAGCCTCTATCATGGCAGAAATAAACACACACACACACACACACACACACACACACACACACACTCCAGGTCCAAAACTAGGATCTGGGAGCCAGGAATTGACCTAGGATTTTTGCTCCATTTCTGAAGACAAAAGGCATATAATACCAAACTTTGGGAACATTTAAATTAACTTGATGTTCAAACAGAAAAAAGTGGAATAAATACTTGGGATCTGCCTATCTTTGATAGCCAACCCCCATTACTTTTCAGCCACATAATCTTTTTTTATTTTTCCTTATCATAATTGGTGCTTCCTGTCATGACTTTATGTATGCATATGTTGTCTGTCTCCTCCATTAGAATATTAACTCTCTGAAAGCATCCCCTTTGATTTGCTCAAAATTCCTACCATCTAGAATAATATAAAATAGCTTTTCTGTTCAAGAAATATTTGGGTGAATGACCAAATACAGAACATAGTTGCTCTTTACAAACACACACACACACACACACACACACAATAAAATTAAACTCTTCCATATGAGAAATAGTACATTAAATACTGATAGACTCAATTCCTAGACAGGTTGATAAGAAGTCAGTCTGGGGTCCCTGAGGAGGAGAGAGGGAGTCTGGGGTTCTTGAGGAGGAGATAGGGGTCTGGAATTCTTAAGGAGGAGGAATAGACAAATATCTTTTTTTTTTTCCTCTACATTCCTTAGTCTTAGTCACATAACATGTGTTTTTCTTTAAGCCTGGAACTGATGATTACATAAGATTACATAAGAGACAACTCAGTTTAAACTCTGTATTAACCATGTATCCTGCTTGAGAACAGTTTCTCCTTCCTGAAAACCTGACTAATCCTGTTTCCCTCAGTTCAGTTCAGTCCCTCAGTCATGTCTGACTCTGTGTGACGCCATGGACTGAAGCACACCAGGTCTCCCTGTCCATCACCAAATCCCGGAGTTTACTCAAACTCATGTCCATTGAGTTGGTGATGCCATCCAACCAACTCATCCTTTGCCATCCCCTTCTCTACCCACATTCAATCTTTTCTAGCATCAGGGGCTTTTCCAATGAGTCAGTTCTTCACATCAGGTGGCCAAAGTATTTGAGTTTCAGCTTCAATATCAATCCTTCCAATGAACATTCACAACTAATTTCCTTTAGGATGGACTGGCTGAATCTCATTGCAGTCCAAGGGACTCTCAAGAGTCTTCTCCAAAACCACAGTTCAAAAGCATCAATTCTTCAGTGCTCAGCTTTCTTTATAGTCCAACTCTCACATCCATACATGATTGCTGGAAAAACCATAGCCCTGACTAGATGGACCTTTGTTGGCAAAGTAATTCTCTGCTTTTTAATATGCTGTCTAGGTTGGTCATAATTTTTCTTCCAAGGAGTAAGCGTCTTTTAATTTCATGGTTGCAGTCATCATCTGCAGTGATTTTAGAGTCCAAAATAAATAAATAATAAAGTCTGTCATGTTTCCACTTTTTCCCCGTCTATTTGCCATGAAGTGATGGGACCAGATGTCATGATCTTAGTTTTCTGAAAGTTGAACTGTAAGCCAACTTTTCCACTCTCCTCTTTCACTTTCATCAAGAGGCTCTTTAGTTCTTCTTCACTTTCTGCCATAAGGGTGGTGTCATCTGCATATCTGAGGTTATTGATATTTCTCCCGGCAATCTTGATGCCAGCTTGTGCTTCATCCGGCCCAGCTATTCTCATGATGTATGCTGAATATAAGTTAAATAAGTAGAGTGACAATATGCAGCCTTGATGTACTTCTGTCCTGATTTGGAACCAATCTGTTGTTCCATGTCCAGTTCTAACTGTTGCTTCCTGATCTGCATACAGATTTCTCAAGAGGCAGGTCAGGTGGTCTGGTATTCCCATGTCTTGAAGAATTTTCCAGTTTGTGGTGATCCATACAGTCAAAGGCTTTGGCCTAGTCAATAAAGCAGAAATGTTTTTCTGGAACTCTCTTGGTTTTTCGATGATCCAGCAGATGTTGGCAATTTGATCTCTGGTTTCTCTGCATTTCCTAAATACAGCTTGAACATCCGGAAGATCAATGTTCACATACTGTTGAAACCTGGCTTGGAGAATTTTAAGCATTATTTTACTAGCATCTGTACTCCAAGGCCAAAGTTACCTGATACTCCAGGTATTTCTTGACTTCATACTTCTGCATTCCAGTCCCCTATAATGAAAAGGACATCTTTTTTGGGTGTTAGTTTTGGAAGGTCTTATAGGTCTTCATAAAACCACTCAACTTCAGCTTATTCAGCATTACTGGTTGGGGCATAGACTTGGATTACTGTGATACTGAATGTTATCTGAAGTACTGTTGATACTGTAATAATTATTTTATCTTTAGATGTATATTATGCGACTGGATCTGGTAAAATTTTTCTATTGTTAAGTTCTAATCCTGTTATCTTAAAATGTGAATTGTGGGAGTGGGTCTAGTAAAATTTTTACAACGTTGAGACATTCTTTTGATTTATTGAACTCTTTATTGCCAAATTCAGACTTAAATAGAAGCAAGTAGGGAAAACCTCTAGACCATTCAGGTATGACCTAAATCAAATCCCTTACAATTAAACAGTGGAAGTGAGAAATAGATTTAAGGGACTAGATCTGATAGATAGAGTGCACGATGAACTATGGACAGAAGTCTGTGACACTGTACAAGAGACAGGGATCAAGACCATCCCCAAGAAAAAGAAATGCAAAAAAGCAAAATGACTGTCTGAGGAGGACTTACAAATAGCTGTGAAAAGAAGAGAAGTGAAAAGCAAAGGAGAAAAGGAAAGATATACCCATTTGAGTGCAGAATTTGAAAGAATAGCAAGGAGAGATAAGAAAGCCTTCCTCAGCAACCAATGCAAAGCAATAGAGGAAAACAACAGAACAGAAAAGACTAGAGATCTCTTCAAGAAAATTAGAGATGCCAAGGGAACTTTTCATGAAAAAATGGGGTCAATAAAGGGCAGAAATGGTATGGACCTAACAGAAGCAAAAGATATTAAGAAGAGGTGGCAAGAGTACACAGAAAAACTGTACAAAAAAGATCTTTGCGACCCAGATAATCAAGATGGTGATCTATCTATGTGATCATCAATCACATACAGCCATATTTTCTGGAATGTGAAGTCAAGTGGGCCTTAGGAAGCATCACTACGAACAAAGCTAGTGGAGGTGATGGAATTCCAGTGGAGCTATTTCAAATCCTGAAAGATGATGCTGTGAAAGTGCTGCAATCAATATGCCAGCAAATTTGGAAAACTCAGCAGTGGCCACAGGACTGGAAAAGGTCAGTTTTCATTCCAACCACAAGAAAGGCAAAGCCAAAGAATGCTCAAACTACCCCACAATTCCACTCATCTCACATGATAGTAAATTAATTGTCAAAATTTCCAAGCCAGGCTTCAACAGTATGTGAACATTGAAATTCCAGATGTTCAAGATGGATTTAGAAAATGCAAAGGAACCAGAGATCAAATAGCCAACATCTGCTGGATCATCGAAAAAGCAAGAGAGTTCCAGAAAAATATCTATTTCTGCTTTATTAACTAGGCCAAAGCCTTTGACTGTGTGGATCACAACAAACTGTGGAATATTATGTAAGAGATGGGAATACCAAACCACCTGAACTGCCTCTTGAGAAACCTGTATCCAGGTCAGGAAGGACAGTTAGAACTGGACATGGAACAACAGACTGGTTCCAAATAGGAAAAGGAGTACGTCAAGGCTGCACATTGTCATACTGCTTATTTAACTTATATTCAGAGTACCTCATGAGAAACGCTGGGCTGGATGAAGCACAAGCTGGCATCAAGATTGCTGGGAGAAATATCAATAACCTCAGATATGCAGATGACACCACCCTTATGGCAGAAAGTGAAGAAGAACTAAGGAGCCTCTTGATGAAGGTGAAAAATGTGAGTGAAAAAGTTGGCTGAAAGTTCAACATTCATAAAACTAAGATCATGACATCTGGTCCCATCACTTCATGCCAAATAGATGGGGAAAGAGTGGAAGACTTTATTTATTTATTTATTTATATATTTATTTATTTTTGGCTCCAAAATCACTGCAGATGATGACTGCAACCAGGAAATTAAAATAAACTTTCTCCTTGGAAGGAAAGTTATGACTAACCTAGACAGCATATTAAGAAACAGAAACATTACTTTACCAACAAAGGTCCATCTAGTCAAGGCTATGATTTTTCTAGTAGTCATGTTTCTTTCTCCATGTATGGATGTGAGATTTGGACTATCAAGAAAGCTGAGCACCAAAGAATTGATGCTTCTGAACTGTGGAGTTGGAGAAGATTCTTGAGAGTCCCTTGGACTGCAAGGAGATCCAGCCATTCCATCCTAAAGGAATTCAGTCCTGAACATTCATTGGAAGGACTCATGCTGAAGCTGAAACTCCAGTACTTTGGCCACCTCATACGAAGAGCTGACTCATTTGAAAAGACCCTGATGCTGGGAAAGATTGAAGGCAGGAGGAGAAGGGGATGACAGAGGATGAGATGGTTGGATGGCATCACCGACTCAATGGGCATGAGTTTGAATAAACTCCAGGGGGTGGTGATGGACAGGGAGGCCTGGAGTGCTGCAGTCCAAGGGGTTGCAAAGAGTCAGACACGACTAAGCGACTGAACTAATGAACTATCTGTTTTAAAAGTATATAGCTCCCTTGCTAAAGACTAGCGAGCAGGCCACTCTCCATCCCTTTTAATGTCTATGTTAGAAGCTTTCTCTGTCCCTTTGCTCTGTAATAAAGCTTCTGCTACACCAGATCCCTGAGTGGTCAAGTCTGGTCTTTGTCCAGAAGCTAAATCTTCTTTGGAGGTCACTAATCTGACATCATTCACCATAAGCTATAAGTACTTTATATGTATAGTTATCTAATGCTAAGAAAAACCTTAAACATTAGGCCCTATTTGTTTCATTTTAAAGAAAAGATAACTTAATCTAAGAAAAGTTGAGCTACTGATATAAAATCAGAAGCTGATATAAAATTAAGACATACTTCTACTTTAACGGCTAGAGATTCTCCATGAACCTGCTCCCCCATGAAACTGGGGAAAATCATTTTCTAAGAAAAATCACTTTAAGTTTCTAGAAATCGTTTTAAGAGCATACAGCAAAATAAGAAACATTTCTTTAAAAAAATAGGTACTGAAACTCAAAAGGAAGAGTCTGTGATACTTGAACAAAGACCCACTCCTTCCTTCCTCCTGGGGGCTCAGAGACTGAGATTCTACCCATTCATGGTGCAGCCCAGAATAGGGTCCCTCTCCTGTATCTCCCACTCAGAGGGCTATGGTCTCAGGAGCTGAAACCATCAATATTTTTTATCCTACCCCCAGCTATGTGTTGTTGAGACTAAGTCTGGGCATGTGTGACTAAGAAATGGGGGTGGGGATCACTTCTGCTTGACCCTACTCAGTCTTCACCACAGCTGAAGACACTAATGCTCTCATTGCCCTTGCCTTGTTTGTATGCTCATTTTAAAAATGAGTTACATTATCATCACAGTAATAAATGCATATAGTGGTAAAAAAACTTTTCAAAGTCTCGTAGTTAAAAATAAAAGTTATTTTTCTTTTCACATGATGAAGCTATTGTAAAAAATTCATTGACTATTATTTAGCTAAGTGTTTGAAGAGAGAGCATATAAACACCAGCAGTAGATCAGGGAGGTAGTAACTTCAGTGCAGTGGAGAAATGCATTGTTGCAGTAGGAAATCTCTGATTGAGAGAAAAGGTTGTGTGAGGGGTTCCAGAGAGCATGGCTGCCTGCGATAGGAGAGGAGAGAAAAAGAGAATGCTAAAAATAAATTGTCTGCTTTGTTATTTTGTCATGGTTTAGTCTAAATGTTGGCGATCAGTTCTTGGGTTAAGCAGAGTCCTTTTCAGCTCAGAGAGAGGAGACATAGGTTAATGCAGGTGACCTTGCCACACTGTCTGCAACTGCTCAAAGCAAGAGACCCATGCAGTCTTACCACATCTCGTGAATCAATCATTGCTCCTTATATATTCTCAGGAGATAGCTAGGCCCTTCCTTAACCAGAAAACCCTGAGGCAACCACATTAGACCCACAGTCATCTCAAGAGAACTGGTAGTGCCAGAAGGTTCCAAGCATGAACAGTGTTATCATATTCTTAGATGAGCAGAATGACAAATATGGCAAGTGGGATTTAGAACAGCAATTCCCTAAGTGTGTTCCATACATCATTATCCCAGTAGATGCTCCTTGTGGGGCAGGGGGGACAAAGGGTTTTGGATCTATTCCATCAAAAGCCTTAAATTACTGAAAAAAAAAAAAAAAGTTTATACCCATCATGTAAAATAAGCACATTAGATTATGGAATAAAAGTAACAGGTCCAACAAAATTCTGATTTTCCTCTGGTGTTAACTCCTGATGCTTTAAAAAAATATTAAATTCTGACATAATTTTCCTTCCCAGTTTTGCTGGTGTCCTAAACATGTATTTTATTTGCCTAATGGTTAATGGTTGTCCTGGCACAGGTTTGACAGCTAAATAATTTGGGGAAGTGAGGTATTTTCTCTAGAAGATCCGTAATGCATGTGAGTATATTAATGAGTCTGACAGCTCACTGGAGAGGAAAATGTGCAAACTTAACACAGTATTTCCAAATTGTATTTGACCTTAGAACCCATTTTTGACAGTATACGTATTAGTATTCTATTGAACTAATGGTCTGCAGAAGATATTTGGATATCACTGCTTAAAGGACTGAAGTTGGACAAGGCAGGCATCGGGCCCTCACAAGCCCCATCGTATCCAACATTCTGCACAAATAGACATGATGGCACCAAAGATTAATCTTTTATGACATCTGTTCTCTTAACATGGAACATAAATCCTAACCATCTAAATATACTTCTTGCTTTTTTTTCCAGATAAAATATTTTCTGTACCTAACTGTAGGATAACATCAGTGGTACTATTTTAATTGTCACTTGATATCATCTCAGAAGCAGCTGGCTGTGTTTTGAGTGTGATAAAATTGACAGAAGTTGTGTATGTGTAATGTGATTTGTGATTCTCTAAAGTTTTGACTTGTGTTCTTGAAAAGTGCTATGTGCCTTAATAGATGATAAATCACTCAAGGGATTTGAGATTCTAACAATCTGGTATTGATCAGATGAAGAGTAAGTAAATGTGAATTATGTGTAAATTGAAAGATAAGCAAAAATCAGTTCTCTCGGTTTAGAAATATTATATGCAGTACTACAAGACCTTTGCAAAGTATAACCATATGTTATACATAAACATTTTCTCTGATAAACATAATAAATACAGTGATCTCCTAGAGTAATGCCATCTTGGAAGATAAATTCAACTGTATTATGTATGTGTGTTAGTCGATTAGTTGTGTCCAGCTCTTTGTGACCCCATGGACTTTAGCCCACCAGGCTCCTCCATCCATGGGATTTTCCAGGCAAGAATACTGGAGTGGGTTGCCATGCCTTTCTCCAGGGGATCTTCCTGATCCAGGGATCGAACCCAGGTCTCCTGCACCATCTGAGCCTCTAGGGAAGATCCATATTGTGTACTAATCACATGGTAATAATGGTGAACTTGGAGGTGACAGCACTGGCTAACTCTGCTGGAGATGTATTTTGAGATTTTTTTTTTAGTATAATTTATAGATATGTGTTGACTCGTTGCTCTTGTTCCATTTTTCCTTGCTACCAATGGCATGAAATAAAAAGAGATGGCTAAGATTCAGAGTACAATCTATGACCTTGGAAAAAACGCAGCTAACCTGCCCAAATGAGAACTATAATACCATTACTTAACATAGAGCTTTGCCCAGCTGAGTCAATAAACTACAATATATGTTTTCACAATGTACATGGTATAATTCTTAGTATCTCTTCTTCTGTCTTGATCATCAGAGCTAAATGGACATGAAAAAAGTCTAAACTCACTGGGTATCTCATCATCAAAAGAAGACCTTATCAGTGCTTATATATTTTTAAATGAACAATAACTTGTTGCTATTAAGTATTTGTGTGCATGCTCAATCCCTTCAGTCATGTTTGACTCTTTGTGACCGTATTGACTGTAGCCTTCCAGGCTCCTCTGTCCATGGGATTTTTCAGGCAAGAATGCTAGAATGGGTTGCTAAACCCTCCTCCAGGGGATCTTGCCAACCCAAAATCTGAGGCTAATTTATTAAAAAAAAAAAAATACACTTACTTTGCAATTTTTTGATGACATATGATGTGGAACAGTTTTTCATATGCTTATTTGGCACCTATCTTCTTTGGTGAGGTGTCTGTTAAGATCTTTAGTCCACTTTATAAAAAAGGAATATTTATTTATTTGGCTGCACCAGGTTTTAGTTGTCACATGTAGGATCCTTGTTGTGGCTTGTGGGATCTAGTTCCCTGACCAGGGTTCGAACCAGGGTCCCTATGTTGGGAGAATGGAGTCTTAGCCACTCGATCATCAGGGAACCCTTTGGTCCACTTTTTAATCAAGTTGTAGGTAAACTCTTTGTATACCCAAAATTTTAGGAATAAAAATTATTTAATGCCATCAGTATATGTTTCATCCTCTATTTTATGAAGTAGGAGAGGCTACTGATTGTTTTTCTTAATTTTGCAAATAAAACATATCTTAAAACACTGCCTAGAAAATTTCTACTTTGTAAGCACATACCATTGAGCACTCAGCCCTCAGAGGTTGCCGGACTATTTCATTGGAATGGACTAAAGATAGCAAAGTATTTTGTGTTAATTAACATTTCTTTTATTCAGTTCTAGGAGAAGGCAATGGCACCCCACTCCAGTACTCTTGCCTGGAGAATCCCATGGACGGAGGAGCCTGGTAGGCTGCAGTCCATGGGGTCGCTGAGGGTCAGACACAACTGAGCGACTTGACTTTCACTTTTCAGTTTCATGCATGGAGAAGGAAATGGCAACCCACTCCAGTATTCTTGCCTGGAGAATCCCAGGGACAGAGGAGCCTGGTGGGCTGCTGTCTACGGGGTCGCACAGAGTCGGACACGACTGAAGTGACTTAGCAGCAGCAGCAGCAGCAGCAGCAGCAGCATAAATAAAAGAGAATCCTCATGTTGGGATAGATAGAAAGTAAATCTGAATTTTTCTATAAATAATATGTAATATTATGAAACATTTTATTAAACCTATCAAGTATTAATTAAACCATCTATAGACAATTTCTGGATAGAAATCATAAAGTTTTATCCTTTACTATAGACAAAAACATTGACTGAATATTGTATAGAGGAAAAAAAGTCAAGCCTTATGTAATATATCCCACAAGAAAAATCTCTATTTCTGGAAAAAATTTTTTATGTATTTAGATAATATTCATATTTTTAAAAATATCAATCCTTATACACAGTAGAAAATCTAACACAATGCATGATACAAGGTATATACCATAAATATTAATAGATAACATTATTTTTCAGAAAAGTAAAATTTTTATTTACATGATTTTAAATATACTGCCTACTAAAGGTGATTATTTTTACACTCTCTATCCAAACATCCACTGGAATGCTAAGCTGAGTAAGTCAGTAGAGAAAATGTGTATCATGTTTCTAACATCTTTAGACATTTCTCAGAGTGAGAAAAAGAAATCTTCATCTGTCACCTTTGCTCTTCCTTTTCTTATCATTCTATCATCAGTTTAATGGGTCTTGTCTAAACCATCCTTAAACTCTCTCTGCCACAATTACTTCTTGATTTAGCACAACCTGCTAATGGTCACTCCCAAGACCACCCCAAAATCTCTCCATTGACAATGCTCAGGCCCTGCCAAAGTTCTTAGCCTTGTAGAGAATATTCTGTCATCTGACAGACCTATACAAATATCTCACTCTCTAATTCAAAGCTCTGTTTTATTTGTTATCCTCTCTTCTCCCTTGACTTTGTTGTTGTTGTTTAGCCTCTAAGTTGTGTGATTCCTTGTGACCCTTTAGGCTGTAGCCCACAAGGCTCCTCTGTCCAGGCAAAAATACTGGAGTGGGTTGGCATTTCCTTCTCCAGGGGATATCCCCAACCCAAGGATCAAACCCGCATCTCCTGCATTGGTGGCAGATTATTTTACCACTGAGACACCAAAGAAGCCATTCTCACTCAACTACAATTTCTAAACAGTGCATGATTTCTTCTATATTTATTCTCATAAAATAGAATTTGACTCCATTTTTTGTTTGACCTGTTATCGTTTTAGTTGCTCAAGTCTATTTGCTGTTGCCCTACATAGGGCAACCAAGTTAAGAGACTGTCTGTGAGCCATTCATCCTGTGAAGTCAGTGGCAACCTCCCTGGCAAACCCCAGGCAGCATGTGGGCTCTCTCCCTGCTCCATATCCAAGTCACTACAAGTACCCAATGCACTCTCTCTGCTTTGCTTTTGCTTCACTCCTTAAGGAACTTGAACCCTACACCTTGGGAAATCCTTTCATGATTTACTATCTTAGTAATAAATTCTATTTCACATCTATTGATATCTGTGTGTCATTTGTCCCGGCATCCATTATATATTTCTAGGGGGGTGGATTTATAGCTGGAGATGTTAGTCACACATACAAAATACTTTTATACATTTATTTATGCCACTTAATCTTATCCTTGTCAACCATACATTTTTTTTGTAAAAATGTTAAAAGCATGCCTTAATTTCTTTTGTGTCCAATGCAGGTATTTATGTAACATTTTCCACAGTAGATAATTTTATATTTATGTATAATAGATAATATATTATAAAAGTATCCATTGTGTAATCCCTTATATAAATGTATAATTAATGTATATCTATACAAATATTCTCTGTCTTGCCAGGAAAATTATTAATAGTAAAGGCTATTTTCCTATGGTTAGCATATTACAATAGATATTTAATAGACCATTTTAAATTTGGAGGTAAATAGATTTAATTAAAATAGAAAGAATGAGGAAACAATATATTTCCTAAAAGTCTAAAAACTAATTATATGTCTTATATTTGACTGCCCAATACAATATCTGGGCAATATAATATTAATTTTTGTTCATACAATATCTTGTTTTGCAACTTGTCTTAGTATATACATATGCTTCAAAGTCTCATCCCTCTTACAGGATATCTTTTCAAGCTTCCTTTTCTCATTTTGATCTCCTAATATGCTGATCATGGGTATAGCTCTGGTGGATCAGCAACCAGCTCTTTGCATTTACAACAAGGTTTTTAACCTCATCTCTTTTTACTATGAGTTACTGTGATTTACAAACTATTTCGTATGAGAAAGTATCTTTTTATTGTTAGAATTTATGTCAGTCACACATTATTGCAGACATCTGGAAGAGAGAAGAAAAAACTTCAGTTCTATTTCAAAAATGCCTCAAAGTCCAAGCAACAGGATTCTATAGTCGAATAGCATAAAAAGGCAACAGAGAAAGAGGTAACAAAACTCAGTATTTTTCACTGAGATTATTAACACTGAGAGCATAATCACATATTTTATCTCATGTGATGAACATATCAATTATCCAGACTATCTTCAGTTAGGGATCAGAGATTAATTTTTCTTTTGGCAATCATGGTTTCAGTATCTTTCACATTTACACAATCCAAACAAGGGTTTTGTGCAAATGTGACATCAAACTTAAATGTTGATAAAATGACCATGGCACAAATATAAGCCCTTTCATGGATCACTGTCTTGTCATGGCGAAGGGGCTTGCATAACACAATGAAGCTATGAGCCATGCCATGCAGGGCCACCCAAGATGGACAGGTCATGGAAGAGAATTCTGACAAAATGTGATCCTCTGAAGGAGGGAATGGCCAATCACCACAGTACACTTTATGTGAAAACCTCATGAACTATATAAAAGGCCAAAAAAGATATGATACCAAAAGATGAGTACCCCAGGTCAGAAGGTATCCAGTATGCTACTGGGAAAGAGTGGAAGAGAATTACCAATAGCCCCAGAATGAATGAAGAGGCTGGGCCAAAGTGGAAACAATGCTCACCTGTGGATGTGTTTGGTGACGAAAGTAAAATCTGAATCTGCAAAGAACAGTACTATGTAGGAACTGGAATGTTAGGTCCGTGAATCAAGGAAAATTGGATGTGGTCAAGCAAGAGATGGTAAGAATAAACATCGACATCCTAGGAATCAGTGAACTAAAATGGACAGGAATGGGGGGATTTAATAAAGATGACCTTTATTTCTACTAATGTGGAAAAGAACCCCATAGAAGAAATGGAGTTCCACTCATAATCAAGAGTCCAAAATATAGTTCTTGGGTACAGTCTCTAAAATGATAGACTGATCTTGGTTCATTTTCAAAGCAAGCCAGTCAACATAACAGTAATCCAACTCTATGCCCCTACCACCAATGCTGAAGATGCTGAAATTAATCAGTTCTATGAAGAACTAGAAGACTCCTAGAAGTAACACCTAAAAAAGATGTTCTATTCATCACTGGGGATGGGAATGCAAAAGCAGGAAATCAAGATATATCTGGAATAACAGGCAAGTTTGACCTTGGAAAACAAAATGAAGCAGGGCAAAGGCTAACTGAATTCTGCCAAGAAAATGCACTAGTCATAGAAAATACTCTTTTTTAAACAACACAAAACAACTTTACACATGGACATCACCAAATGGTTAATACCAAAATCAAATTGATTACATTCTTTGTAACCGAAGATGGTGAAGCTGCATACAGTCAACAAAAACATGACCTGGAGCTGACTGTGGCACAGATCATCAGCTTTTTATAGAAAAATTCAGGCTTAAACTAAATAAAATTGGGAAAAACACTAGGCCAGCCAAGTACAACTTAAATCAAATCCCATATGAATGAGACAGTCAATTCCTAGGCAGGTTGATAAGAAGTCTGGGTTCCCTGAGGGGTAGAAAGTGGTCTGGGTTCTCAAGGAGGAGACAGGGCTCTGGAGTTCTCAAGGAGGAGAAAAGAACAATCGTTTTTTTCTACATTCCTTAGTAAGGATTATATAACAATAATGTATCCTGCTTGAGGACACTTTTCTCCTTCCTGAAAAACCTCTGCTAAACCTGTTACGTTAAAATGTATTTTATGGGAATGGGTCTAGTAGGATCGTTACAATCTTGAGACATACTTTTGATTTATTGTACTAACCAATTAAAAAGTATATAATTACCTTGCTAAGACTAGGGATGGAGGGCATTCTCCATCCCACTTCCGCTGTCTATGTCAGAAGCTTTCTCTGTCCCTTTTCTTACTTTAATAAAACTCTGCTACACAAAAGCTCTTGAGTGATCAAGCCTGGTCCCTGGTTCCAAAGCTAAATCTTCTTCGGAGATCACGAATCTGACATCGTTCACTGTAAGCTATCATGAATTTGCAGTTCACTTCAGTTCATTTGCTCAATAACGTCTGACTCTGTGTGACTCCATGGACTACAGAACACCAGTCTGTCCATCACCAACTCCCAGGGTTTACTCAAACTCATGTCCATTGAGTCAGTGATGCCATCCAACCATCTCATCCTCTGCCATCCCTTCTCCTCCCATCTTCAATCTTTCTCAACATCAGGGTCTTTTCCAATGAGTCTGTTCTTCACATCAGGTGAAGTATTAAAGTTTCATCTTCACCATCAGTCCTTCCAATGAATATTCAGGACTGATTTCCTTTACAATGGACTGGCTGGATCTCATTTTTGTCCAAGGGACTCTCAAGAATCTTCTCCAACACCAGAGTTCAAAAGCATCAATTCTTCGGTGCTCAGCTTTCTTTATAGTACAACTCTCACATCCATACATGACCACTGGAAAAACCATAGCTTTGACTAGATGGACCTTTGTCAGCAAAGTAATGTCTCTGCTTTTTAATATGCTGTCTAGGTTGGTCATAGTTTTGCTTTCAAGGAACAAGCGTCTTTTAATTTCATGGCTACAGTCACCATCTTCAGTGATATGGGAACCGAAAAAAAAAAAAAAAACCAAGTCTGTCACTGTTTCCACTATTTCTCCATCTATTTGAAATGAAGTGATGAGACCAAATGCCATGATCTTAGTTTTCTGAATGTTGAGTTTTAAGCCAACTTTTTCACTCTCCTGTTTTACCTTCATTGAGAGGCTCTTTAGTTCTTCTTCCCTTTCTGCCGTAAGGGTGGTGCCATCTGCATATCTGAGGTTGCTGATATTTCTCCTGGTAATCTTGATTTCAGCTTGTGCTTCATCCAGTCCAGCATTTCTCATGATGTTCTCTGTATATAAGTTAAATAAGCAGGGTAACAAAACACAGCCTTGAAGTACTCCTTTCCATATATAGAGCCAGTTTGTTGTTCCATGTCCAGTTCTAAACATTGCTTCTTGACCTAAATACAGATTTCTCTGGAAGTAGGTCAGGTGGTATGGTATTCCCATCTTTTGAAGTATTTTCCATAGTTTGTTGTCATCCACACAGTCAAAGGCTTTGGCATAGTCAATAAAGCAGAAGTAGATGGTTTTCTGGAACTCTCTTGGTTTTTCAATGATCCAATGGATGTTGGCAACTTGATCTCTGGTTCCTCTGCCTTTTCTAAATCCAGCTTGAACATCTGGAAGTTCACGGTTCACATATTGCTGAATCCTGGCTTGGAGAATTTTGAGCATTACTTTACTAGCGTGTAAGATGAGTGCAATTGTGTGGTAATTTTAGCATTCTTTGGCATTACCTTTCTTTAGGATTGGAATGAAAACTGACCTTTTCCAGTCCTGTGAACACTGCTGAGTTTTCCAGATTTGCTGGCACATTGAGTGCAGCACTTTCACAGCATCATCTTTCAGGATTTGGAATAGCTCTACTGGAATTCCATCACCTCCACTAGCTTTGTTCATAGTGACGCTTCCTAAGGCCTAACTGACTTCACATTCCAGGATGTCTGGCTCTAGGTGACTGTTCATACCATTGTGATTACCTAGGTCATGAAGATCTTTTTTGTATAGTTCTTTTGTGTATTCTTGCCACCTCTTCTTAATATCTTCTGCTTCTGTTCAGATCAGATCAGATCAGTCACTCAGTCATGTCCGACTCTTTGTAACCCCATGAACTGCAGCACGCCAGGCCTCCCTCTCCATCACCGACTCCCAGAGTTCACTGAGACTCACACCCATCGAGTCAGTGACGCCATCCAGCCATCTCATCCTCTGTCATCCTCTTCTCCCCTTGCCCCCAATTCCTCCCAGCATCAGAGTCTTCTCCAATGAGTCAACTCTTCACATGAGGTGGCCAAAGTACTGGAGTTTCAGCTTTAGCATCATTCCTTCCAAGGAAATCCCAGGGCTGATCTCCTTCAGAATGGACTGGTAGGATCTTCTTGCAGTCCAAGGGACTCTCAAGAGTTTTCTCCAGCACCACAGTTCAAAAGCATCAATTCTTCAGCGCTCAGCCTTCTTCACAGTCCAGCTCTCACTTCCATACATGACCTCAGGAAAAACCATAGGCTTGACTAGGCGAACCTTTGTTGGCAAAGTAATATCTCTGCTTTTGAATATGCTATCTACATTGGTCATAACTTTCCTTCCAAGGAGTAAGCGTCTTTTAATTTCATGGCTGCAGTCACCATCTGTAGTGAATTTCTGTCCTTTATTGAAATCATCTTTGCATGAAATGTTCCTTTGGTATCTCTAATTTTCTTTAAGAGCTCTCTAGTCTTTTCCCATTATATTGTTTTCTTCTATTTCTTTGCATTGCTATCTGAGGAAGGCTTTCTTATCTCTCCTTGCTATTTTTTGGAAATCTGCATTCAAATGGGTATATCTTTCCTTTTCTCCTTTTCTTTTGCTTCTTCTCTTTTCATAGCTACTTGTAAGGCCTCCTCAGACAATCATTTTGCCTTTTTGCATTTTTTTTTTTCTTGGGGATGGTCTTGATCACTGCCTCATGTACAATGTCATGAACCTCCATCCACAGTTCTTCAGGCACTCCATATATCAGATCTAATCCCTTGAATTTATTTGTCACTTAACTGTATAATTGTAAGGGATTTGATTTAGGTCATATTTGAATGGCCTAGGAAAGCCTTCTTCAGCGATCAATGCAAAGAAATAGAGGAAAACAACAGAATGGGAAAGACTAGGGATCTCTTCAAGAAAATCAGAGATATCAAGGAATATTTCATGCAAAGATGGGCTCAATAAAGGACAGAAATGGTATGCACCTAACAGAAGCAGAAGATATTAAGAAGAGATGGCGAGAATACACAGAAGAACTGTACAAAAAAATCTTCACGACCCAGATAATCACAATGGTGTGATCACTGACCTAGAGCCAGACATCCTGGAATGTGAAGTCAAGTGGGCCTTAGAAAGCATCACTATGAACAAAGCTAGTGGAGGTGATGGAATTCCAGTTGAGCTATTCCAAATCCTGAAAGATGATGCTGTGAAAGAGCTGCACTCAATATGCCAGCAAATTTGGAAAACTCAGCAGTGACCACAGGACTGGAAAAGGTTCGTTTTCATTACAATCCCAAAGAAAGGCAATGCCAAAGAATGCTCAAACTACCGCACAATTGCACTCATCTCACAAGCTAGTAAAGTAATGCTCAAAATTCTCCAAACCAGGCGTCAGCAATATGTGAACCGTGATCTTCCTGATGTTCAAGCTGGTTTTAGAAAAGGCAGAGGAACCAGAGATCAAATTGCCAACATCCGCTGGATCATCGAAAAAGCAAGAGAGTTTCAGAAAAACATCTATTTCTGCTTTATTGACTATGCCAAAGCCTTTGACTGTGTGGATCACAATAAACTGTGGAAAATTCTGAAAGAGATGGGAAATCCAGACCATCTGATCTGCCTGTTGAGAAATTTGTATGCAGGTCAGGAAGCAACAGTTAGAACTGGACATGGAACAACAGACTGGTTCCAAATAGGAAAAGGAGTACATCAAGGCTGTATATTGTCACCCTGCTTATTTAACTTATATGCAGAGTACATCATGAGAAATGCTGGACTGGAAGAAACACAAGCTGGAATCAAGATTGCTGGGAGAAATATCAATAACCTCAGATATGCAGATCACACCACCTTTATGCCAGAAAGTGAAGAGGAACTAAAAAGCCTCTTGATGAAAGTGAAAGTGGAGAGTGAAAAAGTTGGCTTAAAGCTCAACGTTCAGAAAATGAAGATCATGGCATATGGTCCCATCACTTCATGGGAAATAGATGGGGAAACAGTGTCAGACTTTATTTTGGGGGGCTCCAAAATCACTGCATATGGTGACTGCAGCCATGAAATTAAAAGACACTTACTCCTTCGAAGGAAAGTTATGACCAACCTAGATCACATATTCAAAAGCAGAGACATTACTTTGCCAACAAAGGTCCATCTAGTCAAGGCTATGGTTTTTCCTGTGGTTTTTCCTGAGTTGGACTGTAAAGAAGGCTGAGCGCTGAAGAATTGATTCTTTTGAACTGTGATGTTGGAAAAGATTCTTCAGAGTCCCTTGGACTGCAAGGAGATCCAACCAGTCCATTCTGAAGGAGATCAGCCCTGGGATTTCTTTGGAAGGAATGATGCTAAAGCTGAAACTCCAGTACTTTGGCCACCTCATGCAAAGAGTTGACTCATTGGAGAAGACTCTGATGCTGGGAGGGATTGGGTGCAGGTGGAGAAGGGGACGACAGAGGATGTGATGGCTGGATGGCATCACAACTCGATGGACGTGAGTCTGGGTTAACTCCAGGAGTTGGTGATGGAGAGGGAGGCCTGGCGTGCTGCGATTCATGGGGTCGCAAAGAGTCAGACATGACTGAGCGACTTATCTGATCTGATCTGAGTGAGAATTTGCAGCAAGAAGGCAAAGTGGTTATCTGTAGAGACTTTATGAATATCGGAAGAACAAAAAGAAGTGAAAACCAAGGGAGAAAGGGAACAATATGTCCAGTTAAATGCACAGATTCAAACAATAGCTAGAAAAGACAAAAAAGCTGTCTTCAATGAACAGTGCTTAATAATAGAAGAAAACAACAAAAGGGAAAGACTAGAGATCTCTTTAGGAAAATTAAAAACATCAAGGGAGCATTCCACCCATCAGATCAGATCAGTCGCTCAGTCGTGTCCGACTCTTTGCGACCCCATGAACCACAGCATGCCAGGCCTCCCTGTCCATCACCAACTCCCGGAGGTCACCCAGACTCATACCCATCGAGTCAGTGATGCCATCCAGCCATCTCATCCTCTGTCGTCCCCTTCTCCTCCTGCCCTCAATCCCTCCCAGCATCAGAGTCATCTCCCATGAGTCAACTCTTCGCATGAGGTGGCCAAAATACTGGAGTTTCAGCTTTAGCATCATTCCTTCTAAAGAAATTCCAGGATTGATCTCCTTCAGAATGGACTGGTTGGATCTTCTTGCAGTCCAAGGGACTCTCAAGAGTCTTCTCCAACACCACAGTTCAAAAGCATCAATTCTTCGGCGCTCAGCCTTCTTCCCAGTCCAGCTCTAACATCCATACATGACCACAGGAAACACCATAGCCTTGACTAGGCGAACCTTTGTTGGCAAAGTAATGTCTCTGCTTTTGAATATGCTATCTAGGTTGGTCATAACTTTCCTTCCAAGGAGTAAGCGTCTTTTAATTTCATGGCTACAGTCACCATCTGCAGTGATTTTGGAGCCCAGAAAAACAAAGTCTGACACTGTTTCCACTGTTTCCCCATCTATTTCCCATGCAGTGATGGGACCAGATGCCATGATCTTCGTTTTCATAGATGGGCAGAATAAAGGATAAAAAGGGTAGAGACCTAGTAGATACTGAAGAGATCAAGAAGAGATGGAAAGACTACATGGAAGAACTGTATAAAAAAGATCTTAATGAATCAATTACTATGATGGTGAGGTTACTCACCCAGGGCCAGACATTCTGGAGTGTGAGGTCAAGTGGGCCTTAAGCACTGCTGTTAATACAGGTACTGGATGTGATGAAATTCCAGCACAAACATTCAGATCCCTAAAGAAGGATGCTGTCAAGGTTTTGCATTTATTACGTCAGCAAATCTGGAAGACCCAGCAGTGGCCATAGGACTGAAAAACATCAATCCTCATCCCAATCTCCAAGAAGGGTAGTACTAAAGAATATTCAAACCACCAAACAGTTGCAATCATCTCCCATGTTAGTAAGGTTATGCTCAAAATCCCCCAAGCTAGGCTTCAGCATTATGTGAACTGAGAACTTCCAGATAGTCAAGCTGAGTTTAGAAAGGCCTAGGTACCAGTGATCAAATCACCCACATTCGCTGGGTCATAGAGAAAGCAAGAGAATTCCAGGAAAAAAAAAAAAAAAACTTATTCTGTTTCATTGACTATGCTAAAGCCTTTGTGTGGATCATAAAAAAATGTGGAAAACTGATAAGAGATGGGAAAGCCATACTATCTTACCTGTCTCCTGAGAAACCTGTACAGGTTAAGAAGCAACAGACTGAACCCATTATGGAACAACTGATTGATTCAAAATTCAGAAAGGAGTACAACAGGGCTGTCTGCTATCACCCTGTTTGTTTCACCTATAAGCTGAGCACATCATGAGAAATGCTGGGCTGGGTGAGTTATAAGCTGGAATCAACACAGGATGGAGAAACTTCAACAACTTCAGATATGCAGATGATACCACTCTAATGGCAGGAAGTGAAGAAGAACTAAAGAGCCTCTTGATGAGGGTGAAGGAGACAAGTGAAAGAGCTGGCTTAAGACCAAATATTTAAAAAAAAAAAAACAACACTAAGATCATGACATCTAGCCCCATCACTGCATGGCAAACAGAAGGGGAAAAAGTGGAAGTAGTGATAGATTTCCTCTTCTTGGGCTCCAAAATCACTGCTGATTGTGACTACAGCCATGAAATCAGAAGACAATTGCTTCTTGGCAGGAAAGCAATCACAAACCTAGTGTGTTGACAAGCAGAGACATTACTCTGGTGACAAAGGTCTGTATAGTTATGGCTATGGTTTTCCCAGTGGTTGTGTATGGTTGTGGGAGATGGACAGTAAAGAAGGCAGAATGCCAAAGAACTGATGCCTTCAAACTGTGGTGATGGAGAAGACTCCTAAAAGTCCACTGGACAGCAAGGAGATCAAATCAGTCAATCATAAGAGAGATGGACCATGAATATTCACTGGTAGGACTGATGCTAAAGCTGAAGCTCCTGTATTTTGGTCATCTGATGTATTTTGATCAACAAATGACTAATTGGAAATGTCCCTGATGCTGGGAAAGATTGAAGGCAGAAGGAGAAGAGGGCGTCCTGAGACGGCTGGATGACATCACTGATGCAATGAACATGAACTTGGGCTAACTCCGAAAGATGGTGTGGGACAGAGAGGCTTGTTGTGCTGCAGTCCATGGGGTCACGTGACTGGGTAACCAAACAACATCAACAAAAACAAATAAAAGTGCATCAGAGCCAGGAGACAAAAGTTACAAGTGGTGCCATAGCCTTGCAATTCTTATCTTTCTTGAATCTTGTTTAAAATCATTAACATTTTTTGTCAAGTAATTTCCTTTTTATTTGACTTTCATGGAACTCTTTCCAAAATAATTTTAATAACCCTATGCCCAAATAGTTATCTCAGAAACTGAAGTGTCATTTCCTGCCTCAGCATACTTATGATCAATTTTTTAAATGCAAATAAAAGTTACCTGCGGGCAAGTGAAATTGAATTAAAATTTATGAAAATATACCTCAAAGATTTTACATGTGTTTAAATATTTCACTTTCTAAATTAAATGAAACCAGTAGTCTAAACTTGCAAGGGGGAAAACTTGATAATGACTTAGTGAATCATGATTTTAGCACATATCCTAATAAAGAAAACAATTGATAAACTCTTAAGAAGAGACTGGAGAAGGCAAATGGCACCCCACTCCAGTACTCTTGCCTGGAAAATCCCATGGACAGAGGAGCCTGGTAGGCTGCAGTCCATGGGGTCACTAAGAGTCGGACATGACTAAGCGACTTCACTTTCTCTTTTCACTTTCATGCATTGGAGAAGGAAATGACAACCCACTCCAGTGTTCTTGCCTGGAGAATCCCAGGGACGGGGAAGCCTGGTGGGCTGCCGTCTATGGGGTCACACAGAGTCGGACACGACTGAAGTGACTTAGCATAGCATAGCATAGCATAAGAAGAGACTACTGTGTCAGTGAGTTTATTAGACAAAAATGACAATTTTATATAAATAATAACTTAGAGGGAGAAGTAAAGAGGAAATGCTTTCATTATAAGAATGAGTCTTAGAAATGTTTAGGACAACTTGTGCCCTTTACTGACCTTCTATCCTGATAAATCTTAAAAAAAGAATGCAGTACACTCAGATTGGTGCCTCTCTTCAGGAGTCCCCTCTTTCTATAAATGGTCCTATACACAGGAAACATGTGTGTGTGTGCATGCTCACTAGCTTCAGTCGTGTCCAACTCTTTGCGATCACAGGAAACACACTGACCCTTAAAGGTCATGTGATCTGGCTTCTACTCTCTCAAGCTCATTCCCTTAAAAACTGTTTCAGCCTGAGTCAATCAGAGAAATTATTCAAGAAATTTGAAAATTCATAATGTAACTAAAGATACTTGTTGGAGTAGAATTAATTTGCTAGTGAAGTTGGTGAAGTTGCTCAGTCATGTCTGACTCTTTGAGACCCCATGGACTGTAGCCTGCCAGGCTCCTCCGTCTATGGGATTTTTCAGGGAAGCACACTGGAGTGGGCTGCCATTTCCTTCTCCAGGGGATCTTCCCAACCCAGGGATCGAACCCGGGTCTCCCACATTTTAGGAAGATGCTTTTACTGTCTGAGCCACATTTCCTAAAGACAAGGTCCATGAATTTCTCTTGTTGAAGTCCCTGCAAAGTTCCTCATTTAATTTTTCTCTTGACCTGTGTTTTCCAGCTCTCTGATTCCTAATTTCTATCCCCGCTATTTTACAAACAAACCATGTTGCTGTTATGGCTGTTACTTTGTCCAGAGTTCATTTCTGTTGCCTACTGATATAATGGAACTTTAAGTTATACAGATACTGTTACCAGAGAGTGAATTGTAGATAAAAGATCTTTAGGGACATGGTAGAATATTAGCAATGGAATATCAGGCCAAGGAAAACTGAAATATATTGAGTTCTTATTTTAAGATGGCAAGTATTCTATGGTACGAAAGGTCAAAATAAGCCAATCAGTTTCTGTTCTGTGATCCACTGACCATGAGTTCATTGAGGCTAAAACTCTGAAGATTTGAACAAATGACACTGTGGAAAATTTAAAGCAAATATTCCCAATAACAGAAAACAAAAGCTTCAAAGACAGATTTTAAATTCTGGACAGACTTCATGGAATCAATTCAAAATTCTAAGGGTGGTAAGAATAGGTCTAGTCCATCTACAAGTAGAAACTTGTAGTAGTCGGCTTCTGTCACTGTGTCCTGGAAGGGCAATGGCAGAACTCCGAGAAGTACATTTCCCTGATCTACTTTAACTAGAAGAAGAGATGAACTAGCCAGTGGTTAACAGTGTAATCAAGCAGTCAGGGCTTCAGATGAAAGAGGATTAACAGCAATGTGACTAGAAAGAAAGATAAAGAAAGGTAAATTAACCTTTTGGGATGGTCCCTGAACTTGAATATATCTTTGCAATGGTCGTCAAAAGAACCTTTCAAGAAGAAAGTCTTAACAACCAAAAGGAACAAGAGGTCCTATTTTGTGGGTATCATTTATCTTTCCTTGTCACCCAGGTCACAGCTTGATCCTAAAAAAGTGGCCATGGGGACAGGAAAGTAGACTATGCATGGGCATGATGACAGACTTTCTTCAACAAAGTCAATCCTACCACAACTACAGATTATATTGTTACTGTTGCAACTCTGTTTGGCAGCAGGATATATAAGTTTTTAGTAATTCAACTAGTCTTGATACTCCTTTGTAGTAACATGTGTCAAGGTAAGCTGCAAGTTACCTGTTGGCAGATGGATTCTACTAGATCCCATTCATTATGAAGTGCATAGTATATTTTTTTCTTGCCAAAATAAGTTTACATACTAATTTGAATTTACCTCTGACAGCAACATCTTTGTGGACTTACCATCTTCCCTATATGATGATGATATTCCATACAACTGTACATGAGTATAACAAACACTTAACAGGGACATAAACAAATTAATGGCTGCACATGTTTGAGATTTACTGGTATTTTCATGCATTCCACTATCTAGAAGCATTGGGAGAATAAGAATGCCATATTGGGACTTCTGTGGTGGTCTATGCCCTTGCTTCCAGTGCAGAGGGCCCAGGTTCAATCCCTGGTTGGAGAACTAGATCCCATATGCTGCAACTAAGAGCCCACATGCCATAATTAAAAAGATTCCTCAGGCCACAGCTTAAGGCCCTACATGCTGCAACAAAGATTCTGTGTGCCACAACTAAGACCCAGTGCAGGCAAAACAAATATATATATATTTTCAATAAGAGTGCCTTATTGAAATCTCAGCAGTGGCGATAATCAGCTTTTCTGAGAAGTCAGAAAGTCATGTTTTGGCTGAGACTTGAAGGTTAGTAGGAATTAAGTCAGGGGATTACCTGGTAGCTCAGCTGGTAAAGAATCCAATGCAATGGATTCTGCAATGCAAGAGACCCTGGTTCAATTCCTGGGTCAGGAAGAATACCTGGAGAAGGGATAGGCTACCCACTCCAGTATTCTTGCCTGGAGAATCCCATGGACATGGAAACCTGGTAGGCTACAGTCCATGGGGTCACAAAGAGCTGGACATGACTGAGTGACTAAGCACAGCACAGCACAGGAGTTAAGTCAAGTCCTGAGTAGAGGAGAAGAGTTTCACATTTTAGAAATAAGTAAAAATATCCCCAAATTCAGAAAACTAAGAACATGGCATCTGGTCCCATAACTTCATGGCAAATAGATGGGGAAACAATGGGAACAGTGAGAGACTTTATTTTGCAGACTGCAAAATCACTGCAGATGGTGACTGCATCCATGAAATTAAAAGATGCTTGCTCCTTGGAAGAAAAGCTATAATCAACTTAGACAGCATATTAAAAAGCAGAGACATTACTTTGCCAACAAAGGTCCATCTAGTCAAAGCTATGGTTTTTCCAGTAGTCATGTATGGATGTGAGAGTTGGACTATAAAGAAAGCTGAGCACTGAAGAATTGATGCTTTTGAACTCTGGTGCTGGAGAAGACTCTTGGGAGTCCCTTGGACTGCAAGGAGATCCAACCAGTCCATTGTAAAGGAAATCAGTCCTGAGCATTTATTGGAAGGACTGATGCTGAAGCTGAAACTCCAACACTTTGGCCACCTGATGTGAAGAACAGACTCATTTGAAAAGACCATGATGCTGGGAAAGATTGAAGGTGGGAGGAGAAGGGGATGACAGAGGATGAAATGGTTGGATAGCATCACTGATGCGATGGACATGACTTTAAGTAGGTTCTGGGAGTTGGTGATGGACAGGGAAGCCTGGCATGCTACAGTCCATGGCTTTGTGAAGAGTCAGACACAACTGAGTGACTGAAGTGACTAAATTAATCCCAAAATAGATAAGAGCTTTGTGTGCTTGATGAACTATCTGGTTGGTCTAATGGAGGTTTAGTGAGAGAAGGCCCTGGCCAGATTTTGCAGAGCCCTGGGGCCATATTACAGAATTTGGAGTTCATCCCAAATCCAAGAGAGGGTTTTTAGGGAGGGTGTGCTACTTAATTTAATTAAATTTTCAGAAGACCACTCTGTTCCCTCTGAGTAGAAGGTTGAACAAAGAATAATCCACAGATTTTAGGTACAAGATACTCAGTAAACACAGTTGTCATCTGCAGTTGAATGCTGTGGGCAGTTGGGTAAATTGGCGCGAGACACCATCGTATCAATACTTATCAGAGTGTGTGTAGGGCATAGAATATCTGCACACTGCTCCAGCTGCTGATTTTAAAAGTTCCTTTGAAGCTTACTTAAACATTTAGGTAATTGATTCATCATGACTTTTGGCTCTATAGTTCACAATAGGGAAAACATTTTGACTTGAAACGTTTGAACTCAGATGCAAATAACCTCAACCATAGAATAACTTCATCTTAACTCCTGTGGAGCATTTGACTTAGAGTCATATAGCACCCTCAGGGGCCTGTCAAGGGCTGCCTGGCTGCAAATACACACTTTGAAGTGGCTGAAATGAAGGATGGGAGGGGGTTATATAAAACCCTATTTCTGTCTTGAAGCTTGTCTCCTAAAACAACAATCTTAGTATTTATAGAGTTGATGCCTAGTTACTATTTCTGAGAGCAATTAGAAAGTCGGTTTTTTAAAGGAGCCTATTTAACATCTTTTTAAGGCTGGAATTTAATTGACCCTATTGCCATTCGTAATTGTTTGAATTACAAGTATTTCACGTAACAGATTTTGAAGAAGTGCTAAAAGGCTGCAATGTATTATAAGCTAATGCAGGTTAGTTGTAGAAATTAACTTTCCATGAGTGAAAAGTTTGTGTGGTCACTGAAAAAAAGGCATGCATTATTTGCTGATATCATTCTTTACTGATATAATAGTTTATGGCAGTAACTCTTCATGTAGTAGTTTTTCTAAAAACTATATTTTCACTCATGCCACACCTTAGATTGCAGGATTGAATCATGCAATTTAAGAAAGATATTAAGGAAGCTTTCAGAGGCTCAGACAGTAATAGATTTACTTTGGGTATTCTCATTCAAAAGCCTATCCCCCTAACAGTCCTTAACAGTCAATTATCCTACCTTTAACTCAATCTATAATTTGTGATAATGTAATTTATATATTGCTTATAATGTATAATGTAACTTCTTTAATCTACTCTGTCTTGGTGATGAGAATAATATTTTGGAAGTGTAAGACATGTTTTCATTTCCCTGCATAAGTTGCAAGGAGGTTAGTATCTAACACCTTCAGGATAGAATCTAGCTCTTTAATATAGTAACAATAACAGAAACAAACGTTCTAATTTCTACTTCATTTTTTTCTTGCCATGCACACTGAGTTTCAGATTTCAAACTGCTTGAATGAATGTGCCATGATATATCTGTGCCAAAGGCCAAGACTTGGGCCTGTCTGAAGAAGTCAAGTCCTCTTGACTTCCTTCCATCACAATCTGGCATATAATTTTCCTGGTATGTTTAATTGATTCATTGTCAGTTTTTCCTATTAGACTATGAGCTACATAAGCCCCAGTGTCAAACAGAATTTTTAATATATACCACTCAATTCATACTTAATGAATGTATAAATTGTGAATGAAGTACAGGTTCATTTAATTATTTAATTATGTAGCTTAAATTTTAGTTAAATGAAAAATTAGTACAAATTAGTAGCGATGTGGCTCTTAAACAGTCAATAATATTTAAGACTAAGTTTGTGTCAATAAAGAACATACAATGTCTACCTTTAAGGAAATAATCAATAGTCATTCTGATCTGTAGAATCATACAAAAATATATATTTATATATTTCAGATCTAAACAACACAACAAAGTATATTAAAAATGATAGTTAAATATAAAATTATATACAATATATGATAGGGAACTAAAGATATAAAATAGAACAAAAGCGAACAAAAGAAATCTCTTTGTGTGATTAAAATATTTTGTCATAGTACATATGTAAGAATATGAATTGAATATTCAATATATTATGTACATCAATGTAGATATCACATAGCTTAAGAAACAATATATTAGCAGTACTAATGAAGTCATAAGTAAATCCCTTTCTACAAACATGTAGAAAAAAAATTCCTCTTATATGTAAGTAGATGACAGTTAAATGACAGTTTTCTTCTTTTTTCCTTTTCTTAATCCATTTATTTATTATTATTACTATCCTGAATTAGTTAGAGTCCACAGAATATCCTTGGGAAAGTGGTAGTGAGTATTCTTCTCCTATTTCTGCTTTCAAAGGTAATTACTTTAGCATTTCACCAATAAGTTTATTTCATGTAAGTTTTCATAAGCTAGAATATATACAGTTAAAAAATTCCTTTCTATTTCTGGTTCTAATCATGAATGCATGGTGAATTTTTATTGGGAAGATTTTTAATCTACTGAGGTGATCATAACAGTTTTTTTTTCCTTTTCTCTCTTAATGTTAAACTATCCTTGCATCTCTGTCAAACCATACACATTTAAAATGTATTATTTTTATACATTGGTAGATTTAGTACCCTGGTATTCTTTTCTTTGGCTCAAAAATAAGATTAATTTCCCTTTACTTTTCTTAATTTGTATGGAATTTTTAAGAAGAATATATAAGCTTCATACAATTATCCAAAGAATGTACTGTTTTTCTTTTTCTACTTGAACAAATTACTACAAGCTTAGTGACTTAAAACAATATAAACTTATTATCTTACAATTCTATAAGCTAGAAATTTGACATGGGTTTCATTGGCTACTATAAAAATTCTAAAGAGATGGGAATACCAGACTACCTTACATGTCTCTTGAGAAACCTGTATGCGACATAAGAAGCAACAGCTAGAACTGGACATGAAACAATGGACTGGTTCAAAATTGGGAAAAGTGTACACCAAGGCTGTACGTTGTCACTCTGCTCATTCAATTTCTATGCAGAGTACATCATGCGAAATGCCAGGCTGGATAAATCACAAGCTGGAATCAAGAATGCTTGGAGAAATATCAATAACCTCAGATATGCAGATGATAGCACTCTAATGGCAGAAAGTAAAGAGGAACTAAAGAGCCTCTTGGTGAAGGTGAAAGAGGAAACTGAAAAAGCTGGCTTAAAACTTGACATTCAAAAAGCTAAGATCATGGCATCTGGTCCCATCACTTCATGGTAAATAGATGAGGAAAAAGTGGAAACTGTAGCAGATTTTATTTTCTTGGGCTCAAAATCTCTGTGGACAATGACTATAGTCATGAAATTAAAAGACATTTGCTCCTTGGAAGAAAAGCTATGACAAACCTAGACAGCATATTAAAAAGCAGAGACATCACTTTGCTGACAAAGGTCTGTGTAGTCAAAACTATGGTTTTTCCAGTAGCCATGTATGGATGTGAGAGTTAGACCAAAAAGAAGACTGAGCACCAAAGAACTGATGCTTTCAACCTGTGCTAGATAAGACTCCTGAGACTCTTATGGACAGCAAGGAGATCAAACCAGTCAATCCTAAAGGTAACCAACCCTGAATATTCTTTGGAAGTACTGATGCTGAAACTGAAGCTCCAATACTTTGCCCACCTCATACAAAGACCCAGCTCATTGGAAAAGACCCTGATGCTTGGAATGATTGAGAGCAGGAGGAGAAGGGGACAACAGAGGATGAGATGGTTGGATAGGACAGCCAACTCAATGGACATGAGTTTGAGCAAACTTTGGGAGATGGTAGAGGACAAGGAAGCCTTCCACGCTGCAGTCCACGGTGTCACAGAATCAGAAACTGAACAACATTATACTAATAGAATATTCTGAATTTTACTATTGGTTTATGTTTAATGGTGTGTTGTATATTTTTATATGTTTTATAATACCAATTAGCATCCTTTCATTTCAGCTTGTAGAACTCCTTTCAGTTTTTTTTTCTGTCAGGCAGTGAAGGTGATGAATAACCTTAGGTTTTGTTTGTCTGGGAAAGTCTTTATTTCTTTTTTTATTTCTGAGGAATAGCTTTGGTAAAAGAGTATTCTTGGTGGACTATAACAGAATATTCTCTTCCAGTACTTTGACTATGTCATTTTATTCTCTCCTGGGCTCTAAAGTTTCTACTGAGTAATTAACTAGTAGTTGTACTGGGGTTCCATTACAATTTACAAGTTTTTCTCTTTTTTAAGTATCTCTCTTTGTCTTTGATAAAAATATCAAGGAGGGTATTTTTATATTTATTTTGTTTGGTGATCTATGACTTTCAAGAATTTGCATATCAAATTTCCCCCTAGATTTGGGAATTTCCCAGCCATTATTTCTTTAAATAAGCTTTCTGCCTTCTTCTCTCTCTCTTCTCCTTCTGAGTCTCCAATAATTCTTAAATTGATACTTTTGATGATACCCAACATATCACTTTTACTTTATTTTTTATCCTTTTTTCTTGTTATCCTACAACTGGGTTATTTCAAATTTCCTGTACTTGATCTCACAGATTCTTTCTTCTGTTTGATATATTCTGTTGTTAATTCTCTCTATTGCACTTTTCATTTCAATACTTACAATTTTGAATTCCTATGACACCTCCTTAATTTCTATCCAGTTCTTTTTATTATGATTGCTATCTCTTTGCTAGATAGAGTGCCTGATGAACTATGGAATGAGGTTCGTGACATTGTACAGGAGACAGGGATCAAGACCATCCCCATGGAAAAGAAATGCAAAAAAGCAAAATGGCTCTCTGGGGAGGCCTTACAAATAGCTGTGAAAAGAAGAGAAGTGAAAAGCAAAGGAGAAAAGGAAAGATATAAACATCTAAATGCAGAGTTCCAAAGAATAGCAAGAAGAGATAAGAAAGCCTTCTTCAGTGATCAATGCAAAGAAATAGAGGAAAACAACAGAATGGGAAAGACTAGGGATCTCTTCAAGAAAATCAGAGATACCAAAGGAACATTTCATGCAAAGATGGGCACGATAAAGGACAGAGATGGTGTGGACCTAACAGAAGCAGAAGATATTAAGAAGAGGTGGCAAGAATACACAGAAGAACTGTACAAAAAAGAGCTTCAAGACCCAGATAATCATGATGATGTGATCACTGACCTAGAGCCAGACATCCTGGAATGTGAAATCAAATGGGCCTTAGAAAGCATCACTACAAACAAAGCTAGTGGAGGTGATGGAATTCCAGTGGAGCTATTCCAAGTCCTGAAAGATGATGCTGTGAAAGTGCTGCACTCAATATGCCAGCAAATCTGGAAAACTCAGCAGTGGCCACAGGACTGGAAAAGGTCAGTTTTCATTCCAATCCCAAAGAAAGGCAATGCCAAAGAGTGCTCAAACTACCGCACAATTGCACTCATCTCACACGCTAGTAAAGTAATGCTCAAAATTCTCCAAGCCAGGCTTCAGTAATATGTGAACCGTGAACTTCCTGATGTTCAAGCTGGATTTAGAAAAGGCAGAGGAACCAGAGATCAAATTGCCAACATCCGCTGGATCATGGAAAAAGCAAGAGAGTTCCAGAAAAACATCTATTTCTGCTTTATTGACTATGCCAAAGCCTTTGACTGTGTGGATCACAATAAACTATGGAAAATTCTGAAAGAGATGGGAATACCAGACCACCTGATCTGCCTCTTGAGAAATCTGTATGCAGGTCAGGAAGCAACAGTTAGAACTGGTCATGGAACAACAGACTGGTTCCAAATAGGAAAAGGAGTACATCAAGGCTGCATATTGTCACCATGCTTATTTAACTTATATGCAGAGTACATCATGAGAATTGCTAGACTGGAAGAAACACAAGTTGGAATCAAGATTGCTGGGAGAAATATCAATAACCTCAGATATGCAGATGACACCACTCTTATGGCAGAAAGTGAAGAGGGGCTGAAAAGCCTCTTGATGAAAGTGAAAGTGGAGAGTGAAAAGGTTGGCTTAAAGCTCAACATTCAGAAAATGAAGATCATGGCATCTGGTCCCATCACTACATGGGAAATAGATGGGGAAACAGTGGAAACAGTGTCAGACTTTGTTCTTCTGGGCTCCAAAATCACTGCAGATGGTGACTGCAGCCATGAAATTAAAAGACGCTTGCTCCTTGGAAGGAAAGTTATGACCAACCTAGATAGCATATTCAAAAGCAGAGACATCACTTTACCAACAAAGGTTCGCCTAGTCAAGGCTATGGTCTTTCCTGTGGTCATGTATGGATGTGAGAGCTGGACTGTGAAGAAGGCTGAGCACCGAAGAATTGATGCTTTTGAACTGTGGTGTTGGAGAAGACTCTTGAGAGTCCCTTGGACTGCAAGAAGATCCAACCAGTCCATTCTGAAGGAGATCAATCCTGGAATTTCTTTGGAGGGAATGATGCTAAAGCTGAAACTCCAGTATTTTGGCTACCTCATGCGAAGAGTTGACTCATTGGAGAAGACTCTGATGCTGGGAGGGATTGAGGACAGGAGGAGAAGGGGATGACAGAGGATGAGATGGCTGGATGACATCACTGACTTGATGGGTGTGAGTCTGGGTGACCTCCGGGAGCTGGTGATGGACAGGGAGGCCTGGCATGCTGTGGTTCATGGGGTCGCAAAGAGTTGGACACGACTGAGTGACTGATCTGATCTGATCCGATCTCTTTGCTGAAGTTCTCATTTGGTTACTATATTATCTTCCTAATTTTGTTGAACTCTCTTTCTATATTTTCACGTATTTCATTGAATTTCTTAAAATAGCTATTTGAATTCTTTATCTGATAAAAGCAGATCTTCATGACTCTGGGTTCATTTACCAGAAGATTACTATGATCCCTTTGTGGTATCATGTTACTTTGATTTTTCATATTCTTTGTAGTTTTGTGTTGTTGTATTCGTATTTGAAGGAGCAGTCACTTCATCCAGTCTTTACAGAGTGCCTTCAGAAGAGAAATACCTTCCATTTACCCTGCTAGAGATGTTGAGGTTATCTCAGACTTCCTGTAGGATACATGCCTCACTCTTGGTTTCTGTCTTGTGGCAGAATGTTTAATATTGTGGACTTTCTCTGGATGATGCAATATACCAGGCCAAGTGCTGACAGTCTTTCTTGTTTTCTCAAACATGGTGCTAAAGCTGAAGTTTGTGGTCTCACCATGGTCCACAGATTCGACTGACTTTCTGTGGCTATTCCCTAGCTGCCTGTCAAAACTCTCTCTTGATGTTGTGGAAACTCTATGTATAGAGCTGACCACAGGGCAGGTGTGTCCATGTAGTGAAGCATATAGAATGAAGAAGGTGCCCATAGGGCAGGTAGGGCATCCCCAGGTGAGGTAGCTCCAGTCACTTGTGGATCGCCTTCTTGATGGAATCCCCAGTGCAGTTAAGAACCACAGTCCCTTATAGGCATGCCTCATTTTATTCTATTTTGCTTTATTGCACTTCATAGACAATACATTTTTTTAAAAATGAAAGATTTATGGCAACCTTACATTGGCAGATGATGCTTAGCGTTTTTTGGTAATAAAGCATTTTTGAATTAAGGTGTGTGTAGTGTTTCTTAAACATAATGCTATTGCACACTTAATAGACTACAGTGTAGTATAAATACAGCTTTTTATGCACTGGTAAAGTAAAACATTCATGTGACTTGTTTTACTGCAATATTTACTTTATTGTGGTGGTTTGGAACCACACCCTCAGTATCTCTGAGATATGCCTTCAGGAGTTCTAACTACCATTCTCCCTGCTTCTTTCTATCTCGCAGTCATGGTTCAGTGCTCTAGATGATATGAGATAGAAATTAGTCATTTTGGCAGCGTCCTGCAGAGCTGAGGAAGCCAGGTTTTCACTTATACACTCTCTCTTTCCTTGATTGAATAAATCATAGGCCAAAAAAAGATGTTTCTTGATCCTATGCTGTACTTCCTTGAGGGAAGGGATGTAGGTAAAGTAAAAGTGTCTCTCCTGCCCACTGCAGTGGACCCAAATATATACGGATTATACAGATGAATCCTAACTTAAGATGGTTTCATTTGTATGTGGAATCCCTACTTAAAATTTTTCAGTTTTACGATGGTGCAAAAGCAACATGCATTCAGTAAAAACTTTACTTCAAATTCTGAAGTAAAGGGCTAGGCTGGTGACAATCGATACTCTCTTGTGATGCTGGGTAGTTACAGTGAACTATAGCTCCTAGTCAGTCACATGATCACAACAGTAAACACCGGATATATTTATGGGCATTCTGTACCCATACAACCATTCTGATTTTCACCTTGAGATAGTCAACATTTTTATTAAATAATAGGTTTTGTATTAGATGATTTTGCCAACTCAAGGCTAATGTAAGTGCTCTAAATATGTTTAAGGGAGGTTAGGCTAAGTTATGATATTTGGTAGGTTAGGTGTATTAAATGCATTTTCAAATTATAGTTCTTTCAGCTTATGAGGGTTTCAGTTCAGTTCAGTCACTCAGTCGTGTCCAACTCTTTGCAACCCCATGAATCGCAGCATGCCAGGCCTCCCTGTCCATCACTAACTCCCTGAGTTCACTCAAACTTACGTCCATCGAGTCAGTAATGCCATCCAGCTATCTCATCCTCTGTCGTCCCCTTTTCCTCCTGCCCCCAATCCCTCCCAGTATCAGGGTCTTTTCCAATGAGTCAACTCTTCGCATGTGGTGGCCAAAGTATTGGAGTTTCAGCTTCAGCATCAGTCCTTCCAAAGAAATCCCAGGGCTGATCTCCTTCAGAATGGACTGGTTGGATCTCCTTGCAGTCCAAGGGACTCTCAAGAGTCTTCTCCAACACCACAGTTCAAAAGCATCAATTCTTTGGCCCTCAGCTTTCTTCACAGTCCAACTCTCACATCCATACATGACTGCTGGAAAAATCATAGACTTACCAAGATATAACTCCATTGTAAGTCATGGAAGATCTGTAATTTTTCCTCCAACAAAATGTTGAAATTTCTTTTTGGAAACCTGGACTTCCATAGAGGCTCTCTTGTTCATGAGTGATCATCTACATTAGCATTCCCCAGGGCCTCCTGGACCATAACTGAGGGGAACTGGAGCTGGTTTACAGGACACTGCAGAATCCACAGCCAGAACCAGGGACCTTCTGCCTATCACTTGACACAAATATGGACAAGACTCCTCTTATATCCCTTCACATATGGTGACTAACCCCACAGTTTCTTCAAAGGCACTTTTGTTTGTGGATGCCAGATTTTCATTGTTGATGAATGGAACACAAACAAAAGACATCTTATGCCACTGTGATTCTGACTTTACTGCCTGTACACCTATTTTAACTTTATTTTTTATAAATATATATGTGAATTTTACTTAGCATCAGTACCTTCATTTTTGTTTGTTCATTTATTTTTTTATTACTGGTGGTTCTATTTCCTTTATATATATTTCAATCATAAATATGTATGACTTGATATCTCTCTTGTTTTGTTCTATTTTGTCTATATTGTTTGATTTTCCTTACTATATTGTTTTTTAGGATTGATTTTTTAAAACTCTAAATCCTTCTTTTGGAAGTTACACACATTGCAAATATTTCAGGGGTTGCCATTGTACTTTTACTATAGACACATAATCATTCAAAGGTTAATCCTAGCGTACAAACTAGGATCTTAGAACACTTTAAATCTTCTCATATCTCTCTTTTTGGCTTATATGTTATTGTCCAATATGTTTCTATGGGTTTTTAACTTCTAAAATTAGATAATAGGATTGATAATTCATATTGTCCCAGATATTTACCAATTTCTTTGTTCATTATTGCTTTGTACATCTCAGATTTTCCTTATTTAAAAAATGTTTTCTCATTTGTAAAGTAAACCCCTAGCATTTTATGTAATAATGCCTGTTGTTGGTAAGCTATTTCAGTTTATATTTGTCTGAAAACTCTAAATTACAGTACTTATTTGCAGGAAGCAAAGTGCTCTTAGTTCTCACTATCGACACAATCTGTGGCATAAGCAGTCTTGCCATTTGGCCATTTTCATCAAGTACATTGGTTTAAAATGTCAGTGCTTGATAAGGATGATAGGCAAACTGCACTAACTCAATCACAGTGGAGCCCTATTGAGCTCTCAATTTACTCTTGGGCTGTGTGTGTGCATGCATGCGTGCGTGCAGGTTCAGTCCTGTCCAACTCTTTGGGACCCCATGGACTGTAGCCCACTAAGCTCTTCTGTTCATGGAATTTTCCAGGCCAGAATACTAGAGTGGGTTGCCATTTCCTACTCCAGGGGATCTTCCCTACCCAGGGATCAAATCCAAGTCTCTTGCATCTCCTGCAATAGCAGGCAGATTCTTTACCACCACTGCTACCTGGAAAGTCTGCTCTTGGGCCACGGGACACCAGGTGAACATTCAACCTCAGTTGTCTGTCATGAATTGAATGTCTTCTGATACAGCAAGCCATAAATTCTGGCATTACTGGGATTATCCCACAGTACTTGAAGTATTTGATGTGATATAAGGTGGTGCTATAAGTGAACAAGGCTGAGAGCAGATGGCTCACATTCTCAGTGTGCTCACTCCTACTGTATTGCCCAAGTGCCCTCAGACTACAGTTTTAGCCTTATATGGAGTTCTCTAGTTTAATAAGGAGGAACAATAACAAGCTTAACTTACAAATCTCTTTATACAGAATGGCTGCGCTTGCTAGAAGTAGACTAGTGGAGTAGTACAGCCCAATCTAGGCTTGACCCTGAAGGATAATAGAGAAAACTTTATTTATTTATTTATTTACTTTTTTAATTTAATTTTATTTAACTTTACACTATTGTATTGGCTTTGCCATATATCAAAATGAATCTGCCACAGGTATACACATGTTCCCCATCCCGAACCCTCCTCCCTTCTCCCTCCCTATACCATCCCCCTGGGTCGTCCCAGTGCACCAGCCTCAAGCGTCGAGTATCATGCATCGAACCTGGACTGGCAACTCGTTTCATATATGATGTTATAGATATTTCAATACCATTCTCCCAAACCATCAAAACCACTATGAGGTACCATTTCATGCCAGTCAGAATGGCTTCGATCCAAAAATCTACAAGCAATAAATGCTGGAGAGGGTGTGGAGAAAAGGGAACCTTCTTACACTGTTGGTGGGAATGCAAACTAGTATAGCCACTATGGAGAACAGTGTGGAGATTCCTTAAAAAACTGGGAATAGAACTTCCTTATGATACAGCAATCCCACTGCCTGGCATACACACTGAGGAAACCAGAATTGAAAGAGACACGTGTACCCCAGTGTTCATTGCAGCACTGTTTATAATAGCCAGGACATGGAGGCAACCTAGATGTCCATCAGCAGGTGAATGGATAAGAAAGCTGTGGTACATATACACAATGGAGTATTACTCAGCCATTAAAAAGAATACATTTGAATCAGTTCTAATGAGGTGGATGAAACTGAAGCCTATTATACAGAGTGAAGTAAGCCAGAAAACTTTATTTAGGTAGGAAATATTGTTTTCCAGGAAGGAAATATATTCCAAAGTATAGATGGAATACTCACATCAGAGAATGAGCTAAAGAATGGTTTGCCGAGATGGTCAAGGATTTGGAAAGGCTAAGCATGGAGAATTGGTAAAAATTTGGAAAATTTTCCTCTCAGAATGAATCTTATGCTGACAAAATAAACTACTCTACAGGTGTCAGTCAGCTTTTTACCCAAGCATCTGCATAACTCGCCTAATGAATTTTATTAACAAAGTAGTTATGGTAGAAGGAATGCAGGTAATGGACAGATACAAAAACACAGGATAACCATCATCTAAATTGACATTTTCCACCAATTTCACCTGATATAATATCAGCTATGTTTAATCTTAAAGCCTTCCACATGGCCACATATCTGAGTAACAAATCACTTAATGGCAAATAAATTACTTCCTAAAATTTTTCCTGTCTTAATAGACAGTTATATTGTATACAGCTTTTACTTGATTGCCCATCACACTTCTAAAAGTAGCAATATCTGTATTTTATGAAATATTTACCACCATATTATCTTATTATCTCTTCTGATCAAGAAACTCATGTTCAGAATGAAAGATGTTCTTGTTCGTAGGATTCATTAGCTTTACCACATGTCTTGTCACCTAGAAATCACCTAAACTATAGCCCAGTGGACAGGAATACTGAAGACAGCTACAGTACTTGCTTGGAAATACACATTAAAATGTTCCTCAGATAGCAGTACATGGTTCTGTATACTTCACTCCCCAAACCAGAATATGTGGGTCTGGAAACTTTGTAAGTTATCAAAATGAGACTGCACCTCTCACTATCACAACAAAGACCCACTCACAGCATTGATTGCCCTGCAATAAATCCCTCTCTGCTCAAATTAGCCATAGCAGATCCTGTCTTACGTAAATAAGAGCCCTGACAGATATAGGGCCTAAAAATATATACACAAAGTATACTGATTAAATGTATCTTGAATTAAATGTTTTTAGAATCTGTGAATGGAATTTTATGAAACCCAAATAAGATAATGTATGCATACAGTTTTATAGTCAGTGTGACTCACTGGTCAAATTAAAAAAGAAAACATTTATTATTAGAAACTGTGAGCGCAAATCTGGGCACTGGGTACGTGACTCAACAGGATCTTCTTGAGCCTTTTTTCCCTTACTTTCTTTACTTGAGCCGGAGTTTCTTTACAGTATTGGAAGAATGTTAATCTAGGTCATGTTTGTGAAAGGATTTGACTTAAGCACAAGGACCATGTACTTGTATGTATCCAATGTCTATGATGTTATCTGACACATTGTGTCAATAAATGGTTGTCCAACTGAATTGTGAATAGGCATCATGAACATGCTAATGATTCATTTAACAAATTACCTTAATAATACCCTTTATTTAATTGTAGGGATCTAGATAAAGAGAGGAGAAGGCAATGGCAACCCACTCCAGTACTCTTGCCTGGAAAATCCCATGGATGGAGGAGCCTGGTAGGCTGCAGTCCATGGGGTCGCCAAGAGTCGGACATGACTGAGCGACTTCACTTTCACTTTTCACTTTCATGCATTGGAGAAGGAAATGGCAACCCACTCCAGTTTCTTGCCTGGAGAATCCCAGGGATGGCGGAGCCTGGTGGGCTGCCATCTATGGGGTCGCACAGCGTTGGACATGACTGAAGCGACTTTGCAGCAGCAGTAGCAGCAGCAGATAAAGAGAAAATGTTTGGCAACAAAATGCCATCAGTTTTACTGAGTTAAGGCCATAAGAAACTTACTTGGAAGTTGTATGTCCAGGGCTATATATCAGCTGGCAGTTGAGTAAATCTGTGAGATCACCATGAAATCTGTGTAAGAAAGGAAGGAGAGACAAACAGGTTTAGACTAGTGGAGGGAAAGTTGAGATAAGACAGTGACAATTGAATAAAGAATTTATGGGATGACTGAAATGTAAAATGGGATATTTATTAAGGCCTTTTCTATGTAAAGTTTGGTATAAACTTTGTCTTCTCTTTTCTTGAATCTGACAAATAAAATCTACGTAGCTCACGAATGATTTGGTAGTGGATTTAATTTCAGAGGCCATGATGAAACACCAAATCCAGTTTCACAGTTTGGGGAAACAAGAAGCTGTTTAAGATATGACACTCACATATAGGAGACACATTTGAACTGTTGCTTATGGATGGCCTCCAGAACACCTTCTTAAATGCATGCAGATTTCTAATTAATAGAGCAATTGGGGGAGTTTATATTTTATAGCCATTAAACAAAAAATTAGTGTATTTAGTATGTTTATTACAAAATATCTTCAATGTACAACGTTGTTTTTAGAATTAATTTATTTGTTTACTCAATCCATTTTAAAGTATCTGAAATAATGGAAAAAGTTAGAGACTTCATTTTCTTGAGTTCCAAAATCATTGCAGATGATGACTGCAGCCTGAAATTAGAAGACGCTTGCTCCTTGGAAGAAAAGATATGACCAGCCTAGACAGCATATTAAAAAGCAGAGATATTACTTTACTAACAAAGGTCCATGTAGTCAAAGCTATGGTTTTTCCAGTAGTCATGTATGGATATGAGAGCTGGACTAGAAGGAAACTAAGTGCCAAAGAACTGATGCTGTTGAACTGTGGTGTTGGAGAAGACTCTTGAGAGTCCCTTGGACTTCAAGGAGAGTCAACCAGTCCATCCTAAAGGAAATCAGTCCTGAATATTCATTGGAAAGATTGATGCTGAAGCTGAAACTCCAATACTTTGACCACCTCATGTGAAGAATTGACTCATTTGAAAAGACCCCGATCCTGGGAAAGATTGAAGGCAGGAGGAGAAGGGGATGACAAAGGATGAGATGGTTGAATGGCATCACTGACTATGGACATGAGTTTGAGTAAACTCTGGGAGTTGATGATTGACAGGGAAGCCTGGTGTGCTGCAGTCCTTGGGGTCACAAAGAGTCGGACATAACCGAGCAACTGAACTGAACTGAACTGATGTAGACATAATTCATATACTATACAATTTACCCATTTAATGTGTGTAATTTAATGCCTTAAAGTATTTCATAGATTTGTGCAACCATCACCACAAACAAAATTTAGAACATCTTTGACCTTTCTGAAAGAAACCACAAATCTTTTACCTCCCCATGACACCCCTATCTGTCAGCAATAACTAATCTCATTATGTCTTTGTATATTTGTCTGTTCTGGATATTTCAAATACATTCAATCAGACAAGATGTGGTTGCATGTCACTGTGTTTTTTCCCTTAGTATAATGTTTTCAATCATCTTGCTGTAGTTTATCAGTATTTCATTTCCTTTTCTTGGCAAATAATATTCCATTGCATGGATATGCAACATACTATTTATCTGTTCTTTGGTTGATAGACATTTTGGTTGTTTTCACTTTGGACGATTATGAGTAATACTGTTATGAAAATTTGTGTACACATTTTTGTGTAAATAATTGTTTTTACTACCTTGGGTGACAGTGTTGACTCATACAGTACTCTATATTTACATTTTTGAGGAATTTCATATTGCTTTCCAAAGTGACTGCAACATTTTGTTCTACTAAGAGCGACATCTGAGGATTCCAATTTCTCCATATCCTCAACATCACTTGTTACTGTCTGTCTTCTTAATTATAGCTCCCACAATTGTGGGAGTGAAATAGTATCTCATTGTGGTCTTGATTTGCATCTTATTAATGACTAATGATATTTAGTGTATCTTCACATGCTTTTTGGTAATTTGATATCTTTGGAAAATATCTGTTCAGTTTTTTTTCCATTTTTAATTGAGCCATTTGTACATTTATTATTGAGTTGTAAGAGTTATTTGCACATACTAGATACAAGCATTTTATCAGATATACGATTTAGAAATATTCTCTTCCATTCTGTGCATGGTCTTTTATTATCTGAATGATATCATTTGTAGCACAAAACAATTTTTTAAAATTTTAATGTGATTCAATGTATGTGTTTATTTTCTTTTTTTGCTGATGCCTTTAGTCTTGTGTCAAAGAAACCACTATCCCAAAGTTAATAAGGTTTATCCCCATATTTTGGCTGTTCTGGATTCATTGCTTTTTTAATATAAATTTTATCTTCAGATTATCAGTTGCTACAAAAAAGAATCTAGGATTTTGATACAAATTGCACTGAATCTTTAGATCAATTTAAGAAGTACTGTCATCTTAACAATATTAAATTTTCTGATCCATGAACATGAAATGCCTTTCTCTTTCTTTAGATCTTCTTTCAACAATGTTTTGTCACTGTCAGTGTTCAAATGTTGAATTTCTTTTGTTAACTTTATTTGTAATTTGTTTTTTCATGCTATTATAAGTGAAATTATTTTAATTTTTTGAATATTAATCTAGTATATAGAAATATTTCTGTATATTTATCTTTTATCCTGAAGTAAATCCTGTTAAGCTCACTTATTAGTACTAATAATTTCAATAGAGTAATTAGAATGGTTATACACAAGTTCATGCCATATGCAAATAGAACAAATTTTACTTCTTTCTAATCTGGATTTGTTTTTCTTTATCTTGCCTAATTGCAAAGACCTCTAATACAATTTTAAATTTAAGTGGCAAGAGTGGATCTTCTTGACTTGCTCCCAATTTTAAGTGAAAAACATTCAGTTTGTCAATATTTTGGGGCTATGGGTTTTTTGTAGATATCCTTAATCAGAATGAAGAAGTTGTCATCCAGTCCTACTTTGTTGGGCATTTTTCTCATGAGGATATTTGCTGAACTATTTGAGATAGTCATTTGTTTTTTATACTTTATCTATTGGCATGGCATATTTTATTCTTTTGTTTTAAGCTATTAAAACAGCTTCAACTTTTGCAATAAGTTCCACTTGGTCATGATATGTAAACCTATTTATGAATTGTTGGATTTGGTTTGCTAGTATTTTTTAAAGTCATTGAATCAAGCAATAAATTAAAAGTATTCTGCTATATATAAAGGGTGAAATTATGATGAAACTCATACATAATCCTTTCCTTCATGAGTTTCTTGTTTAGCTGGGGAGACAAATTTCATTCAAATAGTCACACAAATTATTAATAGTTATTAATGAAAACAAATATTATAAAGGGAAATAACATGGCTATCAGTTCAGTTCAGTTGCTCAGTTGTGACTGACTCTTTGTGACCCCATGGGCTGCAACATGCCAGGCCTCCCTGTCTAGCACCAACTCCTAGAGTTTACTCAAACTCATGTCCATTCAGTTGGTGATGCCATCCAATCATCTCATCTTTTGTCATCCCCTTCTCCTCCCGCCTTCAATCTTTCCCAGCATCAGGGTCTTTTCAAATGAGTCAGTTCTTCACCTCAGTTGGCCAAAGTATTACAATTTCAGCTTCAGTATCAGTCCTTCCAATGAATATTCAGGACTGATTTCCTTTAGGATGGACTGGTTGGATCTCCTTGCAGTCCAAGGGACTCTCATGAGGCTATATGTGAGTTTATAACAAAGAGAAAGATCCAAGTTGAAATATTTTCTTTTCCTATAATATAAAGGATGTTTAATTTCTAACTAGGAAATGAAAAAGCATTCTAGAAATTCTATAAGCATTCTGGGAAAGACAATAGCATATTTGAGAAGATTACACAAATATAATCATTTTTAGAGAGATATGGAAAAATGCTTGAAACCAAGAAAAAAGCCACATTATCCAGGTTCTTCTGAGCCATGTTTTTAATTTTCAATATTACCCCAAGAGCAGTAAGAAGCTATTGATAAGTTTTAAGCAAGTGAAATAATACGATCAGATTTTCATTTTTAAAGGCTAACACAGACTGTCTTGAAGAAAATGGACTGAAAGAAGGATTTAATGATAATCAGGAAGTTATTCTTGAGGCTGATGGTAGTAGTACAGGTAAAAGGTGCTGCCTGATATTATCACAGGCTGGTGGTAGAGGCGATTCGGGTATAAGGAACTGTTAGAGTTCTTTAGTTAATTTTATGGCCAAAGTTGTCTGTCACATACTAAGTTGGCTAATACGTGTCAAGAACTACTTATCATTTTAATCCCCATCACAGCTGTGTGAAAAGGGTGGTGTCACCACTCAGTATGTTAGAGGAGAGGAAACTTCAATTCAAAGTAAAGAACTTTTCCAATTTCATAGTTAGGAGGTGACAGAGCTAGGATTTGCAAAAAAAAAAAAAAAAGGAACTATGAAATAAAGATTACCACTGGCTTTTTAAACAATTAGTGCAATGTATTACCCTGGGATATCTTTGGAAGGAATGATGCTAAAGTTGAAACTCCAGTATTTTGGCCACCTCATGCGAAGAGTTGACTCATTGGAGAAGACTCTGATGCTGGGAGGGATTGGGGGCAGGAGGAGAAGGGGACGACAGAGGATGAGATGGCTGGATGGCATCACTGACTCGATGGATGTGAGTCTGAGTGACCTCCGGGAGTTGGTGACGGACAGGGAGGCCTGGCGTGCTGCAGTTCATGGGGTCACAAAGAGTCGGACATGACTGAGCGACTGATCTGATCTGATTAAAATGTATAATTTGCAGAATTGACAACATTCACAAAATACTTGCACCCAGATTATTCAGATTTTAGAGCTTTATGTCATATGGAGATAATATAATGATAAATAAGAAATATGTAAACATTTATACAAGGAATTGTATAGTACCATTGTATAGTACCAAAACTAAACCAAGCTTGCATATCAATGTTCAAACCATTTAATGAGGTGAATGGAAGAACTCCATTTAAAGAAAAATACTTCCAGATTAATCTAATGTTTTCTAAAGAACATGTATGTTATTGCGATTGACTTTTCATACTTCTGCTTTTATAATATGATTTTAGTTGTTTTAATGTTTATAAATTAGCTAATACTATTATTTTAGAAGTGAATTATTCCTGGTTTTTGTTGTTGTTGTTTTGAATAATATGTGTTGCCAGGGCAAATTTCAATAAGCAAGGAATTTATTTTATCACAAATTCTAGTTTATAATATTTTGATTTTACAAAATCACATTTTCAGTGATGAAAACTAATTTTTACAAAAGAGCAATGAAAATTTTATTTTAAAATACATTTGGTTGCACATATGTTTGGAATAAAATTGTTGTTTTAAATGGCTTAATTAGAACAGTTTGTCATACTTACTGGAAACTGGTATAATGGCATTGCTTTAACCACCCAACTCATTCACACACAAAACAGAGTGTGAGAAACACTCTTTTGAACCTTTATTCTTCTGTGTCTTTCAGGGCAGTTTTATCTGTCTTATTATCTCCAATGTACTTGTCACTATAAAACTGAGATATTCAGAAAGATGTTATTCTAGGATATAGATAAAGATCAGCTTCTCAGTTGAGTAAAATAATGTCTATTAAATGTTTAGTATGTGCAAGCCCTCTATCTATAAATTAGAAATTTCTCTGAAGGCAGTTTGATTTCTAATGTTGAATTTCTTATTCCATGTTTTGAGCTAAATGCCCATAGATGGCCAAAAGAGTGGGCACTTTGTCCAGTATGAGAAGAAACACACAGTAGTTTTCATACAGAGTCACAATATCCATGGTTCCTAGAGGGCTTTTCATCAGTAACTTGATTGCTTCGAGGTAACTATTCACATCCTGCTTTTCTCTCAGTGTGTCCTCCTATACCACATACTCTGAGAAAATTAGGCTATTTCATCTTTCTGCAAAACAACCCATATTTTTCTTATTTGTTTTCACTGGAGGATACCACTGCCCTATCTCAACAAACCCACTTGTCCAGAGTCTTTCCAAACTTCACGTAGTAGCTTTCCAAACATGCTAAACTTCCCATAACCCAAACCCTAATGGAGATAATTTTGTCTCTCTTCATATTTCCATAGTAATTCTGTTCCTTCACTATGATCTTCTAATACAGCTATTTATATACTTGACTAACGATGTACTCTATGAGATTATAAACTCCTTTGTAGCCAATTCTTTCTTATTTTCATATGTTGCCTTTTTGTCTCAAACAGTTCTTGGTGCATAGCACTGTCAAAATGAATTGTCTTTACAGAGTTACTGGTAGGCTCAAGCTCATGATGCATATAATGAGTGAGTGAGTGACTCATAGAGCCAACAGAAGGAGAAAAGCCTGCTGCTCCCAGCTTTTAATAGTGCCCTAGAGATGCATTTGGAGAAAGACTTCCTCTTATAGCAGTTTCTTACTTGTCAAAAAAAAAAAAAAAAAAAGGAAGTAAAGGAAAAAAACCAAGGGAGTTAAGAATTTTGACCCAGAAAAACAGCAATGGCACCAAAACAGAACTGAGATAAGACTAAGAATTAAATAATCAGTGCATCTCCTCAATTAAAGCTGAGACTCCACCAAACACCTCTTTCACTGTTTCCAATGGAAATCTTTGATGCATAGCTTATTTTAGGAAACTAGTTCAACAAAGTAACTTTAAAATCTTAATTAAAAATATTAACTATATATCACAGCTATCTGTTATTATTTCCTGGAGAATCAGTGTCTTCGCTTCTTTACTACACTTGTGAAATCACCTCCTACAACCTTGTGAGTTTTGATGGGATTAAAAGAATGTGCTCAAGTTCCAGATATCTACTCTTGTACTCAGAGTTCCTCCAAATGACCTAGACATTGCCAAACAGGTTTTTGGAGAAGATCAACTAAGGAAACTATCTGGCTGAGAGGAAAATTCCAACAAGATCAAAATGCCAGAAGGAACCAGAGCAGGGGTGCTAATCTGGGTGTGAAGTGTTCAGGGATAACTGTGTCGAAGTACAAGGAGCATCTTCCATGGCTTTGTGGGAGGTAGCCTTATGTCTTCACCAAATATATTCGATGAAGGAGTTCAGGGCATTTTTCTAGATGACTTAATGATTCTATCCACAACCTAGTATTCTTTCAGCATGCTGTTTTCCATAATGCAGCAGATGACTTTTCTGTCCATCTCTCCCTTACCTTTTACAGTAGCTGCCAACTGACTTCCAAATAGCAACACCTGCTCTTTGCTTGAGGGTTTGCTGTGGCTGCCTGGGCCCTCTCTGTTTATGGACAATGAAGGTTAGAAATGCTGGTGAATCAATGCTCCACAGGAATAATCTTCAGTCATCAACTGCTAGGAGCTAGTTCTTAATACCCAGCTCTCTCCTCTCAGAGGTGACAATCACATGGGATAAAGTTACTATGGTAGCCTATTTAATAATGTGATACTTTTTGGGCTTCCTTACCTTTTCTCTATCATTTCCTCACTCCTCTGTTCATGGTTACTGGGATCACTTCCCAAATAAACTATCTGCATATGACTCTTATTTCAAGTCTGCTCCTAGAACGTAAACTAAGACACTTAAATAATCAAAAATTGGTTTACATTGTTTAAACACTGAACACTGACTTCCTTTATTAGGGAATTTGACATCATATAAAAATGTCTAAGTCATTTTTATATGTCACATGCTAAGTAATAATCAAAGCTCTCATAATGTTTCTTTCTTTGTCTTTTTATGTCTTTGTTATTTTAATTTTAATTATTTAAAAAAGTGTGGACTTTGGTGTTAAAGTCAAATAACAGATTTAGCTTTTATTAAGTGTCACTGGATTATTTATTCATTCTTCTGAATCTCATTTTATCCTCAAAGAAATGATGGTAATTATAACTCATAGTGAAAGTATATAAAATAAATATTTCAGATGTCTACACTGTACCATTCACACTAATGCCAATCATATGTACTTTCCTTTTCTCCTCTTACTTTGGTCTATTTTTTCCTCCTTTCCTTGATCAACCTTTGTTTTTCTTATTTAAATATTAATTGAACAAAAGTCAAAATACTCAAAGAAATACAGTTTTGGTGAGGCAACTAACCACTCAAGGCACTTAGAAAATGTTGACAGTACATGTCCCTCAAACTGGCTATTCTGATTTTATATTTGTTGATGTTCTCACTAAATATAAGTCTCTACCTGAAACTCATTCAACAACAGTTGCCTTGCATAAAAGCACATCCATCTAGTATAGATATAGCTCATTCAAGAGCTGCTTTTTATACCCACTACTTTTTGGCAATTCACACTTCACTCCATCTCACATACTCAGCACAGTTACCACACACCCTTAGCACAGAAAGTATTTCCCCAGAAGAATTTCATTCCTTGAAGTTCCATGTTCTAGACTTTTCCCTTCACTCCTCTCCCTCATCTCGGTCTATTCGAACACCTCCTTGAAGTCTGGAGAATTAACTTGACTGATCTGATAAATCAGTTTAAGACAAAATACTCTTTCAAATAACATTCATGTCTTTATTTGGGTTTTATTAACTCTGAGGAACTATGAGAATTTTAAGCGGAGAATAGACTCTTTCAGTTCAGTTCAGTCGCTCAGTTGTGTCCGACTCTTTGCAACCCCATGAACTGCAGCACGCCAGGCCTCCCTGTCCATCACAAACTTCCGGAGTTCACTCAGACTCACGTCCATCAAGTCAGTGATGCCATCCAGCCATCTCATCCTCTGTTGTCCTCTTCTTCTCCTGCCCCCAATCCCTCCCAGCATCAGAGTCTTCTCCAATGAGTCAACTCTTTGCATGAGGTGGCCAAAGTATTGGAGTTTCAGCTTTAGCATCAGTCCTTCCAAAGAAATCCCAGGGCTGATCTCCTTCAGAATGGACTGGTTGGATCTCCTTGCAGTCCAAGGGACTCTCAAGTGTCTTCTCCAACACCATAGTTCAAAAGCATCAATTCTTCGGCGCTCAGCCTTCTTCACAGTCCAGCTCTCACATCCATACATGACCACAGGAAAGACCATAGCCTTGACTAGGCGAACCTTTGTTGGTAAAGTAATGTCTCTGCTTTTGAATATGCTATCTAGGTTGGTCATAACTTTCCTTCCAAGGAGCAAGCGTCTTTTAATTTCATGGCTGCAGTCACCATCTGCAGTGATTTTGGAGCCCAGAAAAACAAAGTCTGACACTGTTTCCACTGTTTCCCCATCTATTTCCCATGAAGTGATGGGACCAGATGCCATGATCTTCGTTTTCTGAATGTTGAGCTTTAAGCCAACCTTTTCACTCTCCACTTTCACTTTCATCAAGAGGCTTTTTAGCCCCTCTTCACTTTCTGCCATAAGGGTGGTGTCATCTGCATATCTGAGGTTATTGATATTTCTCCCAGCAATCTTGATTCCAACTTGTGTTTCTTCCAGTCCAGCATTTCTCATGATGTACTCTGCATATAAGTTAAATAAACATGGTGACAATATGCAGCCTTGACGTACTCCTTTTCCTATTTGGAACCAGTCTGTTGTTCCATGACCAGTTCTAACTGTTGCTTCCTGACCTGCATACAGATTTCTTAAGAGGCAGATCAGGTGGTCTGGTATTCCCATCTCTTTCAGAATTTTCCATAGTTTATTGTGATCCACACAGTCAAAGGCTTTGGCATAGTCAATAAAGCAGAAATAGATGTTTTTCTGGAACTCTCTTGCTTTTTCCATGATCCAGCGGATGTTGGCAATTTGATCTCTGGTTCCTCTGCCTTTTCTAAAACCAGCTTGAACATCAGGAAGTTCACGGTTCACATATTGCTGAAGCCTGGCTTGGAGAAGTTTGAGCATTACTTTACTAGTGTGTGAGATGAGTGCAATTGTTCGGTAGTTTGAGCACTCCTTGGCATTGCCTTTCTTTGGGATTGGGATGAAAACTGACCTTTTCCAATCTTGTGGCCACTGCTGAGTCTTCCAAATTTGCTGGCATATTGAGTGTAGCACTTTCACAGCATCATCATTCAGGATTTGGAATAGCTCCACTGGAATTCCATCACCTCCACTAGCTTTGTTCGTAGTGATGCTTTCTAAGGCCCATTTGACTTCACATTCCAAGATGTCTGGCTCTAGGTCAGTGATCATACCATCATGATTATCTGGGTCTTGAAGCTCTTTTTTGTACAGTTCTTCTGTGTATTCTTGCCACCTCTTCTTAATATCTTCTGCTTCTGTTAGATCCACACCATCTCTGTCCTTTATTGTGCCCATCTTTGCATGAAATGTTCCTTTGGTATCTCTGATTTTCTTGAAGAGATCCTTAGTCTTCCCCATTCTGTTGTTTTCCTCTATTTCTTTGCATTGATCACTGAAGAAGGCTTTCTTATCTCTTCTTGCTATTCTTTGGAACTCTGCATTTAGATGTTTATATCTTTCCTTTTCTCCTTTGCTTTTCGCTTCTCTTCTTTTCACAGCTATTTGTAAGGCCTCCCCAGACAGCCATTTTGCTTTTTTGCATTTCTTTTCCATGGAGATGGTCTTGATCCCTGTCTCCTGTACAATGTCACGAACCTCATTCCATAGTTCATCAGGCACTCTATCTATCAGATCTAGGCCCTTAAATCTATTTCTCACTTCCACTGTATAATCATAAGGGATTTGATTTAGGTCATACCTGAATGGTCCAGTAGTTTTCTCTACTCTCTTCAATTTAGTTGACTATTATTCCAGCAGAATATAATATAAGCTCTAAGACTCCTGGGTAATAACATATCTCCCATTCTCTTGACATTTTAGCAATGATCAACAGTATTTCTGTCAGTATATCATACACCTTGACTTTAAAAATGAGAATCTTCTTATTAATGATCTATATGACAAACACTTCAAAATAGTACTGTGTTGACAGCATTTTCCCAGACTTTAAAAGTCAGAGAATAAAGATTCCCATACTCTAAGAGCATAGGTATTAATTTTGAAATCAAAGAATAGAACATGATGTTGTTATAAGTTGAAGCTTACACATGACTTAATTTCCAGAGAATTTTTTTATGCCCAAAACATCCTAATATAGTTCCAGAATGTTAATATAAGTGGATGTTAGGACAGTTAAGAACAAACTATACTGAGTGTGTGAAAACTGGGGCAATGCTTGAATACAAGGAGGATATTTGGATATGCAATGAGAAAGGAGATGGGCAGCCTAGGTTGGGAGAATCACTGGCGCAGTAACTTAGAGACTGAGGGCACCAATACTGGAGAGTGAAGTGACCCATCTGAGTGAAGCAGAGTTCCAATGTTGAGAAATAAATAACCTGAGTGTGGCCAGATTTTGCTTGTTTATTTAGAGAGGTATGTGTGCCTACAGGTTATAATATTTTGTGTTAAGGTATACAGGAAGTCACTGGACATTCATTGTATATATTTCTGGATCAAAACTTTTACTCATATCTAAGGGAAAGATAAATAACATCAAAACCAAAAACTAGATCAAGAATACGTTGGAAGATTCAAATGTAACTCAGCAGAAAGACCTAAGCTGCAAACAGAGATTTGAGCAGTATTGACCTGGCATGCTGCGGTTCATGGGGTTGCAAAGAGTCGGACACGACTGAGCGACTGATCTGACCTTAAAGAGGGCAGAATACCAAAGAATTGATGTCTTCGAACTGTGGTGCTGGAGAAGACTCCTGAAAGTCCTGTAGACAGCAAGGAGATCAATCCAGTCAATCTTAAGGGAGATCAACCCTGAATATTCACTGGAAGGACTGATGCTGAAGCTCCAGTATTTTTGGTCATCTGATGAGAACGCATGACTCACTGGAAAAGTCCTTGATGCTGGGAAAGATTGAAGGTAGAAAGAAAAGAGGGCATCAGAGGATGAGCTGGCTGGATGGCATCTTCAGGAGATGCTGAAGGACAGTGAGGCCTGGTGTGCTACAATCGATGGGGTCACAGAGTTGGACATGACTGGGCAATTGAACAACAACATCCTATTGGTAGCTAAAGACCAGACTATATGTGAAATCATCAAACATAGTGTTTAAATAAGACAGCCAGAGTTTGGGGACAGACAGAACAAGAACTGCATATAAAAGCTCTTGAGAGTAATTTGTACAGGTGTGGGGTGATCTAAGAGACAAGTGTTGTGGGGGCTGTAATTTTAAAGAAGGAATTGTTACCACTATCAAATAATGTAGAGTTCAAATGAAATACAGACTAAAAGGTAACTTTTATATTTAATTCTTTGTTGTTGTTCATTTGCTAAGTTGTGTCTGACTCTTGGCAACCCCATGAACTGCAGCACGCCAGGCTCCCCTGTCCTTCCCTATCTTCCAGAGTTCACTCAGACTGATGTCCATTGAGTCACTGATGCCATCCAGTCATCTGATCCTGTTGTCCTCTTCTTTTACCTTCAATCTTAGTGATTAGCAATGTTTGACAGAGTAATTTCAGGAAAATGGTGAGTTAGGAAGTATGATTAGTGTTCTTTTCTTATCTCCTAAAAGTGGCTCATGTGTTGACTGAACTTTCTCTTAGGAGATACTCTCTGGTGCCCTAAAAGTGTCATTAAAAGTGTTTTCTCAACCACCCTGGTAATCTGTTGTTATGGTGATCTTTAACATATTACAGGAAAACCTGAACAAAACTTTTTGGCCAACCCAATATATACCTGTTGAAGTTGACTATTTGACAGCAAAAAGTAGGAAGAAGATTTTCAGGAATGATCCTAATATGAGGAAACCAGCATGTGGAGCAAGTTTTAAAGGCCCAAGGGCAAGGATCTTGGCATGAGCTCTATCAGGCATTGACAGGTCTGTCTCCAAGGAAAAATGTTCCCCTTAAAATGGTTATAAGGATCCAAGGCAGAAAGAAATTACTTTCTTGGTTGGGGGGAACTCTTTCAGAAAAATAGGCAAATATACAGTGCTAGTATGATACTCATGAGCATTGTTAAGCTGTTAAGTTTGAGAGCTGTGGTTTAGGCTTCTACTCCCTAGGATAACTTTAAGTTAGATCTTATTTTTAAAGTTAGAATCTAAAAATTTCATCATACAACTCAATAGTTTTCAAAGGTATATAATTTCTATTTTAAACACAATTGCTGTGTCATTTTTAAATGTATTAAAAAACAGTACAAAAAACTGTTTTTGACAGTTTTGTTTGTTTTTTGTTTTTGCTGTCAAATAGTACAGTATCTCAAAAAACTAAAAATAAAACTACCATATGACCCAGCAATTGCACTCTTGAGTAAGTAAACGAAGAAACAAAAACACTAATTTGAAAAGACAGCCATTAAAAAGAATACATTTGAATCAGTTCTAAGGAGGTGGATGGAACTGGAGCCTATTATACAGAGTGAAGTAAGCCAGAAAGAAAAACACAAATACAGTATACTAACGCATATATATGGAATTTAGAAAGATGGTAACAATAACCCTGTTTACGAGACAGCAAAAGAGACACTGATGTATAGAACAGTCTTATGGAACTCTGGGAGAGGGAGAGGGTGGGATGATTTGGGAGAATAGCATTGAAATATGTATAATATCATATCTGAAATGAGTCTCCAGTCCAGGTACAATGCCTGATAACGGATGCCTGGGGCTGGCGCACTGGGACAACCCAGAGGGATGGTATGGGGAGGGAGGAGGGAGGAGGGTTCAGGATGGGGAACACATGTATACTTGTGGCAGATTCATTTTGATGAATGGCAAAAGCAATACAATATTGTAAAGTCTAAATCAATGAAATTAAGCCATGCCCGTGGGGCAACCCGGGATAGGCGGGTCATGGTGGAGAGATATGACAGGGTGTGGTCCACTGGAGAAGGAAATGGCAAACCACGTCAGTATTTTTGCCTTGAGAACCCCATGAACAGTATGAAAAGGCAAAATGATAGGATACTGAAGAGAAACTCCCCAGGTCAGTAGGGGCCCAATATGCTACTGGAGATCAGTGGAGAAATAACTCCAGAAAGAATGAAGGGATGCAGCCAAAGCAAAAAGAATACCCAGCTGTGGATGTGTCTGGTGATAGAAGCAAAGTCCGATGCTGTAAAGAGCAATATTGCATAGGAACCTGGAATGTCAGGTCCATGAATCAAGGCAAATTGGAAGTGGTCAAACAAGAGATGGCAAGAGCGAATGTCGACATTCTAAGAATTAGCGAACTAAAATGGACTGGAATGGGTGAATTTAACTCAGGACCATTATATCTACTACTGCGGGCAGGAATCCCTCAGAAGAAATGGAGTGGCCATCATGGTCAACAAAAGAGTCTGAAATGCAGTACTTGGATGCAATCTCAAAAACGACAGAATGATCTCTGTTCGTTTCCAAGGCAAACCATTCAATGTCATAGCAATCCAAGTCTGTGCCCCAACCAGTAACGCTGAAGAAGCTGAATGGTTCTATGAAGACCTACAAGACCTTTTAGAACTAACACCCAAAAAAGATGTCCTTTTCATTATAGGGGACTGGAATGCAAAAGTAGGACGTCAAGAAACACCTGGAGTAACAGGCAAATTTGGCCTTGGAGTACAGAATGAAGCAGGGCAAAGACTAATAGAGTTTTGCCAAGAAAATGCACTGGTCATAGCAAATACCCTCTTCCAACACAAGAGAAGACTCTATACATGGACATCACCAGATGGTCCACACCGAAATCAGATCAATTATATTCTTTGCAGCCAAAGATGGAGAAGCTCTATACAATCAGCAAAAACAAGACCAGGAGCTGACTGTGGCTCAGACCATGAACTCCTTATTGCCAAATTCAGACTGAAATTGAAGAAAGTAGGGAAAACTACTAGACCATTCAGGTATGACCTAAATCAAATCCCTTATGATTATACAGTGGAAGTGAGAAATAGATTTAAGGGCCTAGATCTGATAGATAGAGTGCCTGATGAACTATGGAATGAGGTTCGTGACATTGTACAGGAGACAGGGATCAAGACCATCCCCATGGAAAAGAAATGCAAAAAAGCAAAATGGCTGTCTGGGGAGGCCTTACAAATAGCTGTGAAAAGAAGAGAAGCGAAAAGCAAAGGAGAAAAGGAAAGATATAAACATCTGAAAGCAGAGTTCCAAAGAATAGCAAGAAGAGATAAGAAAGCCTTCTTCAGTGATCAATGCAAAGAAATAGAGGAAAACAACAGAATGGGAAAGACTAGGGATCTCTTCAAGAAAATCAGAGATACCAAAGGAACATTTCATGCAAAGATGGGCTCGATAAAGGACAGAAATGGTATGGACCTAACAGAAGCAGAAGATATTAAGAAGAGGTGGCAAGAATGCACAGAAGAACTGTACAAAAAGATATTCACTACCCAGATAATCATGATGGCGTGATCACTGACCTAGAGCCAGACATCTTGGAATGTGAAGTCAAGTGGGCCTTAGAAAGCATCACTATGAACAAAGCTAGTGGAAGTGATAGAATTCCAGTGGAGCTATACCAAATCCTGAAAGATGATGCTGTGAAAGTGCTGCACTCAATATGCCAGCAAATTTGGAAAACTCAGCAGTGGCCACAAGATTGGAAAAGGTCAGTTTTCATCCCAATCCCAAAGAAAGGCAATGCCAAAGAATGCTCAAACTACTGCACAATTGCACTCATCTCACACGCTAGTAAAGTAATGCTCAAACTTCTCCAAGCCAGGCTTCAGCAATATGTGAACCGTGAACTTCCTGATGTTCAAGCTGGTTTTAGAAAAGGCAGAGGAACCAGAGATCAAATTGCCAACATCTGCTGGATCATGGAAAAAGCAAGAGAGTTCCAGAAAAACATCTATTTCTGCTTTATTGACTATGCCAAAGCCCTTGACTGTGTAGATCACAATAAACTGTGGAAAATCCTGAAAGAGATGGGAATACCAGACCACCTGATCTGCCTCTTGAGAAATCTGTATGCAGGTCAGGAAGCAACAGCTAGAACTGGTCATGCAATAACAGACTGGTTCCAAATAGGAAAAGGAGTACGTCAAGGCTGTATATTGTCACCATGTTTATTTAACTTATATGCAGAGTACATCATGAGAAATGCTGGACTGGAAGAAACACAAGTTGGAATCAAGATTGCTGGGAGAAATATCAATAACCTCAGATATGCAGATGACACCACCCTTATGGCAGAAAGTGAAGAGGAACTCAAAAGCCTCTTGATGAAAGTGAAAGTGGAGAGTGAAAAGGTTGGCTTAAAGCTCAACATTCAGAAAACAAAGATCATGGCATCTGGTCCCATCACTACATGGGAAATAGATGGAGAAACAGTGGAAACAGTATCAGACTTTATTTTTCTGGGCTCCAAAATCACTGCAGATGGTGACTGCAGCCATGAAATTAAAAGATGCTTACTCCTTGGAAGGAAGGTTATGACCAACCTAGATAGCATTTTCAAAAGCAGAGACATTACTTTGCCAACAAAGGTTCGCCTAGTCAAGGCTATGGTCTTTCCTGTGGTCATGTATGGATGTGAGAGCTGGACTGTGAAGAAGGCTCAGCGCTGAAGAATTGATGCTTTTGAACCGTGGTGTTGGAGAAGTCTCTTGAGAGTCCCTTGGACTGCAAGGAGATCCAACCAGTCCATTCTGAAGGAGATCAACCCTGGGATTTCTTTGGAAGGAATGATGCTAAAGCTGAAATTCCAGTACTTTGGTCACCTCATGCGAAGTATTGACTCATTGGAGAAGACTCTGATGCTGGGAGGGATTGGGGGCAGGAGGAGAAGGGGACGACAGAGGATGAGATGGTTGGATGGCATCACTGACTTGATGGATGTGAGGCTGAGTGAACTCTGGGAGTTGGTGATGGACAGGGAGGCCTGGCGTGCTGCAGTTCATGGGGTCGCAAAGAGTCGGACACGACTGAGCGACTGATCTGATCTGACTGTAAAGTTAAGCAAAATAAAATTTAAAAAATGAAAAGATACATGCACCTCAGTTTTCATAGCAGCATTATTTATAGGATATGGAAGCAACCTAAGTGTCCATCAACAGACAAATGAATAAAGATGTAGTATATAAGGGAATGTTACCCAGCCACAAGCAGAATAAAACATTGCCATTTGCAGCAACATTGATTAATTTGGAGGCTATTATGCTAAATGAAATAAGTCAGACAGAGAATGGAAAATACTGTATGATATCACTTCTATGTGGAATCTAAAAAATACAGTGAACTAATGAATAAAAGAAAAATAAGAAGCAGACTCACTGATACAGAGAACAAACTAGTGGTTATCAGGGGAGAGAGGAAAGGAAGGAGGGGCAACATGTGGGAGGGGAGTAAGACATACACAACTATTAGGTATAAAATAAATTATTAGAATATATGGTATAACATGGGGAATTTAGCCAGTATTTTATAATAACTATAAATGAAGCATAATCTTTAAAAATTATGAATCAGTATATTCTATACCTGTAACTCTTCCCCAGTGGTTTAGTGGTAAAGAATCCATCTGCTAATGCAGGAGACATAAGTTTGATCTCTGGGTTGGGAAGATCCTCTGGAGAAGGAAATGGCAATCCACTCCAGTATTCTTGCCTGGTAAATTGCATGGACAGAGGAACTTGGTGGGCTACAGTCCTTGGAGTCACAAAAGAGTTGGATACAACTTGGTGACTGAAATAAACAAAGAAAACATATAATATTGTACAGCAGCTATATTTCAATAAAAATTTAAAAAGAAACCCAAAAGGAGTATAAATATAATCACAATGATATTATTATCCCGTAATTTAGTTAAAGATATACAAACATACTTTTTTAATATTCAAAAAATCTGATTGCTTTTTCTTCTGTGAAATTATATTTTCATTCAATTTTACCTACAGATTTTCATTCTCATATATTTTTATACTTGAATATGTTTATTAAACACTATATGATATTTCTCTGCAGTAAAAAGGCATCATAAAGAAGATATTTATTTAAAATTTTCTTTTAACATCAATTGTAAGTGTCTAAAATTTCTTCTGGAATTAATTATGTCACAATAATTATCATTAACAATTGCTCAGGACAATATTATAAATCACTGTAAGTAACAATTGTAAGGAGAAGAAAATGGCAAGCCACTTCAGTATTCTTGCCTGAAGAATCCCATGGACAGAGGATCCTGGCAGGCTACAGTCCATAGGGTCACACAGAGTCAGACATGACTGAAGTGACTTAGCACAACAATTGTAAAACATAACAAAATAGATATGCTACTAGAAATGAATCTATTAATGAGACAGATGGGAAGAAGGGTTGTGGTACCTTGATTAAAGAGGTTTTTCTGTAGGATCTGAGAGCGTGTCTGCATTTCTGGAAAATGCAATGTGCAATACTGGGAAAGGGGAAAGGAGTGAAAAAAAAAAAGAAAGGAAAAGGTGATTACCTAAGGGTAGCTGGGAAAGGCGAACAGATATGTCTGCTTCATAGAGAGCATTTTCCCCAGAAAGAGAATACATAGAATTTGAGGCTCTGGAAATCAATTTCCTTAATCATATCCTTACACACACTTAAGGTCTCTCTTTATGTGCCCTCAGGGCCCTCCACTTAAAAAGCATTTCAAGTTAAAGAGTAAAACTCTTCCGAAAAGAGAGTTTTCTTTTCCAACTCACCCTTCCCATTTAGGAAATCAAGTCTGTCTTTTGTCAATAGTGTTTCTGGCACAGGAGATGTAATACACATGAATTGTTATTTCAAGATTCATTATAGGATTGTTTTTAACTTACGTAAAGGTATTAGGGAATTATTCCATTCCCTTATTCCATTCAAATGCTTGAATTTCTTTCCTTACTCAAGTGGCAACATGACTTTATTAAAAGGACTCTGTTGAAAAATCCACCGAAGGATTATGCAAAAGACTTGAGTAGACAAAACAAACAGGTGCCAGGGTTCCCATGGGCACACTGTTACTGCCATGCAGTAGAATTCTATGAAAAAGCAGGCATGGGAGTGAAGGTAGGAAGAAGGAGCGGGGCTGGGCTTTGAGTGGAGGTAAGAATCAGAAGGTTTGGTATGAGTTTCCCTGGTGGCTCAGACAGTTAAGAACCCGCCTGCAATGCAGGAGACCTGGGTTCAACCTCTGGGTCAGGAATATCCCCTGGAGAAGGGAATGGCAACTCACTCCAGTATTCTTGCCTGGAGAATCCCATGGACGGAGGAAACTGGCAGGCTATATAGTTCAGGGGGTCGTGAAGAGTAGGACATGACTGAGAGACAAAGCATACAAACAAGTTCTCAAGAAAGACCCATAGGATTATACCAAGTGCTGTGCCAAGCTGCTGCTGCTGCTGCTAAGTCACTTCAGTCATGTCCGACTCTGTGCGACCCTATAGATGGCAGCCAACCAGGCTCCCCTGTCCCTGGGATTCTCCAGGCAAGAACACTGGAGTGGGCTGCCATTTCCTTCTCCAATGCATGAAAGTGAGAAGTGAAAGTGAAGTCGCTCAGTCGTGTCCGACCCTAGCGACCCCATGGACTGCAGCCTACCAGGCTCCTCCGTCCGTGGGATTTTCCAGGCAAGAGTACTGGAGTGGGGTGCCACTGCCTTCTCTGAGTGTCAAGCTACTAGGCATGAAAACAGTTAAAGAGCAATATTTATCCCTTTGAAGCAAAAAGCGTGTAAAATGATGAGAAGTTTTACATATAGCCACTGATATTTAAGATATTTACTTAGTAGCAAAAGGAAGGGTGATCTCATATTTGGGGAATGACATTTAGGGTGAGGCTACACTGTCAAAATGTATACAGAAGCCAATTTACAAAAATAGTTTTAATTTTTGTATGACTTTGTTGGAACTGTTTCAATGATGTGTTGAAGAAAACATATTGTCTGGTGTTTTTCCAAAGAAGAGTAGCATAATAAATGTAAGATGTTGCTGCTGACATTAGAACTCATGCATCCCACACTAGTAAAAGAAAAAAATTAAAAAAAAAAAAAAGGAAGAAGAAGAGGTAGAGTCTAAGACACTAAGCAAAGGATGAATCATATCCTGTCCTTGTAGAATTTTATGGGTATATTTGAATTACACAATTTAGTTATGGGAATCAGCCACTAGAAGTCTGTATAAATGTTTTTCGACTGAACTGCGCAGAACCAAAAAGGACAAACAGTCTCAAGAAGAGGAAATTGCTACATCTTCAGAGTAAATCCCTGGCATTTACTTAAATTTGTGCTCTAAATGTCAAATTCAACAGAAGACAAAGTTTAGCTGTATTTAGGGTTTAATACTTGGTAAACATTCTCAGCACAGACCCTGCTCACTGGAAGAACACTCAACACATCTTTTTAACGAATACATGAACTACTTAATGAATGAATGGTTGGTGTCCTCATCAAACAAACAAGAAAATGAGCAAAAAAAAGCCCAAACAAAAATCATAAAGTGCAGATAGGAATAAATACTTTATATTTCAAGATCTGTGAAAACCTATTGCTACTGTATTAATTTTAGGAAACAAATTTACTCAATATCTGAAATTGGTAATTTAAACATTTTTATTTTAATTGTATTTTCCTATTTTACTTTATTATCATGCATATTCTTAAAATTTATTCATGAGTTACTTTCCTCCAAATAGTATATATTCTAAAAGGTTTTATTTTGAAAGGACAAGTTAAACTAAAGACCAAAGATGTACTTCAAGCAAAGCTACTCCAGAGTGGGTGTTTCCTTTTATTTCATTTATGTGATATTTTTCCTTTTGCCTCTTAAAGATGGAGTGGAGCAGTCAAAGAAGTTTAATACCCCATGTTGTGTCTACTACAAAGATACGATAATTCACAGATGTGCAAATGAATAAACTCTCAAATGTGAATTTTGTAGTTTTCCTGAGCTGAAAAGAAAGGAAAATTGCAACCAAGTTGAGCTGACAACTTATATGTTTTTTATAAACATTTTATAGTGCTATTAAAAACCTACTAAGAATACAGAATGAAAACATTTACCATATCATTTGGAACTCATTTTTTGGTAAAAAGGCAAAATAGAAGAGTGAAAAATCTTTTTCCCCTAGTCAGTTATTAGCTAGAGAAATGATTCATACAACTGTTATGAGGATTAGCTTAGGAATAATTTCAGTGGGCAAGGATGCCATCTAAGTGTAGGTCTTTCTACTGAATTGAATGAGGAGCTGAACTTGACATTCATTATTTTGTATATTCTTTATGTGGTTCATTGGTGTTCAGTCTCTCGTTTGTATCCGACTCTTTGCAACCCCATGGACTGCAGCATGCCAGGCTTCCCCGTCCTTCACATCTCTACATGGTTCAAGGAGAACTGTATTTATGGTATTAATATTACGGCATTCTCAGGCAGATTGGGGGTCCACTCCCACTAAAGCTTCACAGATATGGACTCATATTTAGAAAAAAATGAGAATTTAGTGCTTGAAAAATCAAGTGCTCCTTGAAATGTATAGTTTTAGAGTTAAAATTAGTCATAATTTTATCTGAAAATAATGTCATACTTTGCCAAGTTCGTGTTATTCAATTTCCAATTTTAAATTTCATTAATATATTCCTTCAGTGAATTACATATTATTCTTTTCCTGTATCTCCCAAACTCCAGTGTTAACATAATCATTTTATATGTACATCCACTATCAAATCATTTAAGTAGATTTTGGTAATTAGTAAAGGTTTTATATGAGTTACTTTCTTTTCCTCTCCAAACCTAGCATTTAGTCATTCACCCAAATATTTACCAGATGTTGCCAGCTTACTTGGACATTAGTGCCCTGCAGTTCATGTTGATTTCTCATCTGTGCCCACTGTTGGGATGACTCTCTACTTTCCCTTGCTCTAGATGCTGAATCATCCCAACCTAGTCGCAACTGAACAATAATACCCAGCTAACACGGAGAAGGCGATGGCACCCCACTCCAGTACTCTTGCCTGGAAAATCCCAGGGACGGGGGATCCTGGTGGGCTGCTGTCTCTGGGGTCGCACAGAGTCGGACACGACTGAAGCGACTTAGCAGCAGCAGCAGCACGTGTTATGTATCACCATCATTTGTTTCATCTTGTCTATGATTTTTCTTCCACAAATGAGCTTATATAAATATATACACACTTTTTATAAGAGTTCTTTCTCTCTACCCATCCACATACAAAGAAAACATATTGTTTATATCATAATACTTGCTTTAAAAAATTAAGATGTTTCACACACTCCAAACAACTTTATTTTACAAACTTCCAAAATACATCTTTCAAATCTGATATTTTGGCAAAGGATTTTTCACAATTAATTTTAAGTTGGCTTCCAGACATTGGTTTTCCATAGATAGCATATGGTTGTTAAACCTAATTATTTAAAGATAAAACCCACAAACTTAACCACCTGATTGTGAATAGAATTTGACTTAAGACTGTTGTATTTCTCTCTCTACATTTTTATTTGTGTATGTGTGTGCACATGTGTATGTATATATATATAGTGTTATTTAACTTACTAAGTATCTTACTGGTCTAGTAGAATATTTTATGACTAACAAAACTCTTGGTTCATAGGTTAATTTTAGTACTTACATGGTAAATCATATTTCAGGACTCAAATTTTAATCAGTCTTAAAATTTGTCTATAATTGTTAGGTTTTAGAAAAGGCAAAGGAACCAGAGATCAAATTGCCAACATCCACTGGTTCATGGAAAAAGCAAGAGTTCCAGGAAAACATCTATTTCTGCTTTATTGACTATGCGAAAGCCTTTGACTGTGTGGATCACAATAAACTGTGGAAAATTCTTCAAGAGACGGGAATACCAGACCACCTGATCTGCCTCTTGAGAAATTTGTGTGCAGGTCAGAAAGCAACAGTTAGAAGTGGACATGGAACAACAGACTGGTTCCAAATAGGAAAAGGAGTATGTCAAGGCTGTATATTGTCACCCTGCTTGTTTAACTTATATGCAGAGTACATCATGAGAAACGCTGGACTGGAAGAAACAAGTTGGAATCAAGATTGCTGGGAGAAATATCAATAACCTCAGATATGCAGATGACACCACCCTTATGGCAAAAAGTGAAGAGGAACTACAAAGCCTCTTGATGAAAGTGAAAGTGGAGAGTGAAAAAGTTGGCTTAAAGCTCAACATTCAGAAAACGAAGATCATGTCGTCCGGTCCAATCACTTCATGGGAAACAGTGGAAACAGTGTCAGACTTTATTTTTCTGGGCTCCAAAATCACTGCAGATGGTGACTGCAGCCATGAAATTCAAAGACGCTTACTCCTTGGAAGGAAAGTTATGACCAACCTAGATAGCATATTCAAAAGCAGAGACATTACTTTGCCAACAAAGGTTCGTCTAGTCAAGGCTATGGTTTTTCCTGTGGTCATGTAGGGATGTGAGAGTTGGACTGTGAAGAAGGCTGAGTGCCAAAGAATTGATGCTTTTGAACTCTGGTGTTGGAGAAGACTCTTGAGAGTACCTTGGACTGCAAAGAGATCCAACCAGTCCATTCTGAAGGAGATCAGCCCTGGGATTTCTTTAGAAGGAATGATGCTAACGCTGAAACTCCAGTATTTTGGCCACCTCATGCGAAGAGTTGACTCATTGGAGAAGACTCTGATGCTGGGAGGGATTGGGGGCAAGAGGAGAAGGGGACGACAGAGGATGAGATGGCTGGATGGCATCACTGACTCAATGGACGTGAGTCTGAGTGAACTCTGGGAGTTGGTGATGGACAGGGAGGCCTGGCTTGCTGCAATTCATGGGGTCTCAAAGAGTTGGACACAACTGAGCGACTGATCTGATCTGATAGGCAATCTATAAAAAATGGTTATTCAAAACAATTACCATTTGAAAGTGAGTAAAACATCTGCCTACTGCTAATGTAAAATACTCCAGATGACATCTGAATAACAGGGGAACCCTGAGCATTCTTAGGCTTATAATGAACAGCTTCAAGAAAATTCCCCTGTAGTTGCCTTGCTAATGCTAATGCTAATGCTAAGTCACTTCAGTCGTGTGCAACTCTGTGTGATCCCGTAGATGGTAGCCTACCAGGCTCCCCCATCCCTGAGTTTCTCCAGGCAAGAATACTGGAGTGGGTTGCCATTTCCTTCTCCAATGCATGAAAGTGAAAAGTGAAAGTGAAGTCACTCAGTCGTGTCCGACTCTTAGCAACCCCATGGACTGCAGCCTACCAGGCTCTTCTGTCCATGGGGTTTTCCACGCAAGAGTACTGGAGTGGCTTGCCATTGCCTTGTCCGGTAGTTGCCTTGAGCTTTCTAAATGTAATATTCTTGGGTTTAACATTTTTCTATGTTTAAAATATTCCTGCAACATAAACAGTATATACCACACCATAGAGATTGGACTGCATGTGCATTTTTATACATGCAAATTCTGACATGAAATTTCAGATGTGATAAAAGAGTACTTGGAATGCTCGGATGTTTAAGTGATATTAGAAAAGACCCAGATATGGGAGAAAGAAAGAACAAGATTTCTAAGTGGAAAGGAGAATCACATTCAGTGGATAGCTACTTAATTTACTAAGAAGATAAAATAACAAGACAGAAACATAACTAATTTCTATCAAAAATAACTCTAAATTGGAAAAAAAATTCCAGTATACGTTACTTACCAAATTTAGAATTTATTTAAGAACATGAACAAATTTAATGGACTCTGACTTGATCAGTTAATTAAATCTTATAAAACAGATACATAAGCTCCTTCCTTTTATTTTTAACTAAATGAAAATACTCATGAACATATGTGGAAATATAACCTCTCTATATAAAGATGAGGCCAACCTGTCTTTTAATCTAGGAGCCAATTGCTGATTGGATAAAAAACCATGGTATTCTAGGAAACAAATCCAGCTGACTGTAACACCCCTGAAATCTCCTTTTCATCTCTAAAATAGACTAGGCATGGACTTGCCCAAGATACAAAACACAACTTCTTAGGAGGCAACTCCTGACTGAGTCCATGATAGCATAAAAAAAATTCTGATAATCAGATCACCCTTATAATTATACTGCAAGAAAGATCAAATGTCTTTCCTTTTTGTGTAAATTTCCCTCAATCCAATATTTATCTGAGTCATTATACAGTCACTTAAACCAAAACTAGGACTTTCCTGGTGGCTCAGACAGTAAAGTGTCTGCCTACAATGTGGGAGACTCAGGTTCCATCCCTGGGTCAGGAAGATCCCCTGGAGAAGGAAATGGCAACCCCCACTCCAATATTCTTGCCTGGAAAATCCCATGGACAGAGGAGCATGGTAGGCTACAGTCTATGGGGTCTCAAAGAGTCAGACACTGAGTGACTAAACTAAAACCAAAACTAACCCAACAAATTAGACAGTTACAGCCAAAACTTAACTATATTTATTCTGAGAACACATGGAAAGGAAAGGAAAAGGAAAGTGAAGTCGCTCAGTCGTGTCCGACTCTTCGCGACCCCATGGACTGTAGCCTACGAGTCTCCTCTGTCCATGGGATTTTCCAGGCAATAGTACTCAAGTGGATTGTCATTTCCTTCTCCAGCGGATCTTCCTGACCCAGGGATCGAACCCAGGTCTCCTGCATTGTAGACAGACGCTTTACCATCTGCGGCACCCCAAATTTTTCGTTACTAGCTAATTATGTGTGTGTGTGTGTGTGTGTGTGTGTGTGTGTGTGTGTGTGTAATGATTATTATTTCAGAATAAGGACAGCTTACATAAAACTTGTCCTGTGGTTTTTCTTCCCTAATAGTATTATTCATTTCTTGTTTCCTACTCTGGTTAAAAAAACAGTAAATTGAGTCTAATTCTCCATCATTGGTTTCATCCCAAACTGTATTATTAAGAACGTAAATGTCCATGTTTAAAAATATTTAACATGTTCATTAATTAACATTATTTTAGAAACGTTTCAAATGAGAACTTTTTCTATGTGACAAAAGTTATTTCTAAAGAATTTTTAAAATAAGTCAAAATTCAGAAAACATTGCTTACTGTTTCTTTTCTAATGGTCAAAGCAATGGATGGAAACTTTCTTTAATAAACTTAGTGTGGCATTTGCTGGTTAACAGTTAATGTTTCAAGTCATTGTGACCTCTGTTTTCTGCTCTGAAATTAGTGGAATGAAAACATAAGAGAAAAAAAAGTTTTATTTTTAAGGGAACTGTTAAGAGCTACTGCCAAATATATTGAAATATTGGCCAAACTGAAGTCTAATAGTCAGGATGTAAACCATTTTAGATCTCAAACAGGACACAGAGGACTCTCAAATTAGGACGCATGCCCTTGGCGAGAGAGAAGGGGAAACCAGTGGTACTTTCTTTGGAAAAATAAGGCCACTTGATAAATAAAGGCTACAGGATACTCTCTGTGCCCATTTGACACCATGGATTGATAAAGGAAGTGGGGTAAGATGAAGAATATCAGGAACACATTGTCTTTGCCTGAGGCTCTTGTCATTGCACAAAGAGGATGGAGAAGCACAGCGAGTACATATCATTTCTAAAACTTCTCTGGCAACTAAGCAGTAAAAAACTAGGAAAGGACATGTGACATATAGGGTTCTGCTGGGAGTCAAAAATATCTTCTGCTGTCACTGAGTAGAAACATATCCAAGACAAGAATGTTAGTGAATTTGTGTAACTGACCCAAATTCCATATGTATGCTTTTCCAGTGCAATACCCTGACTCAGACTCAAGCACTATTTACTGTTAAGCAGCAAGTAGGATCAGAAACATCTGTCATTCCAAGATTAGTAATAATCAGAAAGATAAAGTATATGAGTATACATAATTACAAAAAATACTTAAGCAAAGAAATATAATTATATATAAAAATTTAAAAACACTCAAATATAGCAGTGGGAACTGTACTCCATGGTCTGTGGTAACCTTAATGGGAAGAAAATCTAAGAAAAATTGGATATATATGTATATTTAACTGATTCACTTTGACGCACACCAGAAACTAACATAACATAGTAAAGCAACTATACTCTAATAAAGATTCATTAAAAAAACATTGCAAAGACTATCAAACAGAAGAAATTATTGAGATAGAATAATATCTCTTTAAAATCAATTATACACTACATACTTACATAATAAAACAAAGCTCTAATGAGAGTTAACTGGCTTTAAAGAAAATATGATGAGGCCATATAAGGACAGAACTGGCACAGCTCAGGAATCCAAGAAAAAGTAAAATTATTTAGAAAATTGAAAAATAGCTGCAGTATTAAAGAGAATAGATATTCCTGAAAAAAAGTCAGTTATTTTGATAATGCTCAAACAAAACAAAACAAAATATTAATATGAAAATGAAACTGAAATGAATATACATGCATAGGAAGCATTTGGAAAACAAAAATAAATCTAAAAATAGTACTTCTGGAGAGACAAAACAATTTGCCAATCTTAAAGGTGAGAGAGAGAATTACTTTTAATTATATACTTTTCTCTTATTATTGAATAATTTTTTACCGTTAAAAGTTTTATAAAATTGCTGTTGTGTGCATACCCGACTACATTATACTATATTCTTACAGACATTTGTAGCAAATTAAATTTGTACTTTATTGAAGCACTTTTTTAATGTAGACTATTTAATTGAAACCATACAGTACAATGATTGAGCACATCTAAAAATCATGTGATTAGAATTAGATGTAGATGGAAAAAGTTACAAGTGTGGAAGAGAGATCCTAGAACATTAAAAACAAATAATGAAGTGAAAAAAGATTTCAAATGATCAGAGACCAGAATTATTAACAGCACATTTAGCCAGATGAAAAATATTATTTCTATTTCCCCAAGAATACTAGATCAGCTAAAAACCTGCCATGAGATTTGTTTTTTATTTATTTATTTTTTTGCATGCAACATTTCCAGGCCTGGACACAGCTCACTTCAGTGATTTGGGTCAGAGTACCAGTTGTCAAGTTGCCCTTCTTACACCATTGTTTTCATCATAGCTCTCTTTTATTAGTCCCATTAGTACAGGACCACGCTTAAAGGATACAAAAATGTCAAGTGAAATGAAGACATCACTTTATTTGATTAAATGTTTACAAATTACATGATTTATATTATTTCATGAAGAAAAGAACAATTTTACCATTTAATTATTGTAAACAAGTCTTTTAAAGTTAAGACTAAAAAAACCCAGGATATTCACAGATGACTGATATGGTAAGTACCCACCTGCAATGCAGAAGACCCACGTTCAAGCCCTGCATCAAAAAAATCCCCTGGAGAAAAGAATGGCAACCCACTCCAGTATCCTTGCCTGGAGAATTTCATGGACTGAGGAGACTGCGTACAGTCCTGGGATCACTACTTTCTCTTGATTTTCAAATGCGACAATATTTTTGAGTTAATAATGGTAATTCAGTTCAGTTCAGTTGCGCAATTATGCCTGACTCTTTGCATTCCCATGGACTGCAGCATGCCATCCTTCCCTGTTCATCACCAATTCCTGGAACCTACTCAAACTCATGTCCATTGCATTGGTGATGGCATCCAACCATCTCATCCGCTGTCATCCCCTTCTTCTCCTACCTTCAATCTTTCCCAGCATCAGGGTCTTTTCCAGCGAGTCAGTTCTTCACATCAGGTGGCCAAAGCATTGGAGTTTCAGCTTCAGCATCAGTCCTTCCAATAAATATTCAGGACTGATTTCTTTTAGGATGGACTGGTTGGATCTCCTTGCAGTCCAAGGGACTCTCAAGAGTCTCCTCCAACACCACAGTTCAAAAGCATCAATTCTTCAGTGCTCAGCTTTCATTATAGTCCAAATCTCACATTCATACATGACTACTGGAAAAACCATAGCTTTCACTAGATGGACTTTTGTTGGTAAAGCTGTCTAGGTTGGTCAAAACTTTTCTTCCAAGAAGCAAGCATCTTTTAATTTCATGGCTGCAGTCACCATCTGCAGTGATTTTGGAGCCACCAAAAATAAAGTCTGACACTGTTTCCCCATCTATTTCCCATGAAGTGATGGGACTGGATGTCATGATCTTTGTTTTCTGAATGTTGAGCTTTAAGCTAACTTTTTCACTTTCCTCTTTCAGTATCATCAAGAGGCCCTTTAGTTCCTCTTCACTTTCTGCCATAAGGGTAGTGTCATCTGCATATCTGAGGTTATTGATATTTCTCCCGGCAATCTTGATTCCAGCTTATGCTTCATCCAGCCTGGCATTTTGCATGATGTACTCTCCATAGACTTTAAATAAGCAGGGTAACAATATACAGCCTTGACGTACTCCTTTTCCTATTTGGAACCAGTCTGTTGTTCCATGTCCAGTTCTAACTGTTGCTTCCTGACCTGCATACAGATTTAGCAGCAGGGAGGTCAGGTGGTCTGGTATTCCCATCTCTTTCAGAATTTTCCACAAAAGGCTTTGCCATAGTCAATAAAGCAAAAGTAGATATTTTTCTGGAACTCTCTTGCTTTTTCCATGATCCAGCGGATGTTGGCAATTTGATCTCTGGTTCCTCTGCCTTTTCTAAATCCAGCTTGAACATCAGGAAGTTCACGGTTCACATATTGCTGAAGCCTGGCTTGGAGAATTTTGAGCATTACTTTACTAGCGTGTGAGATGAGTGCAATTGTGCAGTAGTTTGAGCATTCTTTGGCATTGCCTTTCTTTGGGATTGGAATGAAAACTAATCTTTTCCAGTCCTGTGGCCACTGCTGAGTTTTCCATATTTGCTGGCATATTGAGAGCAGCACTTTCACAGCATCATCTTCCAGGATTTGAAATAACTCATCTGGAATTCCATCACCTCCACTAGCTTTGTTTGTACTGATGCTTCCTAAGGCCCAATTGACTTTGCTTTCCAGGATGTCTGGCTCTAGGTCAGTGATCACACCATCATGGTTATCTTGGGTCACAAAGATCTTTTTTTACAGTTCTTCTGTGTATCCTTGCCACCTCTTCTTAATATCTTCTGCTTCTGTTAGGTCCATACCATTTCTGTCCTTTACTGTGCCCATCTTTGCATGATATGTTCCCTTGGCATCTCTAATTTTCTTGAAGAGATCTCTAGTCTTTTCCATTCTATTGTTTTCCTCTAATTCTTTGCATTGATATCTGAGGAAGGGTTTCTTATCTCTCCTTGCTTTCTTTGGAAATCTCCATTCAAATGGTAAATCTCTTTACATATATACGAACATGTCATTGTAAACTTTGCTTAGTTTGTATTTGCAAGGAGTGGCTTCCATAATGATAAACTCTGATTTATTAACCTTTATGCTTGGAACCTTTGGATCAAGCACCCTTAGGAGGATCCTACCTTCTCAGTGCTGTAGGTGCTTTGGCTCCTATAAGTCCTTTGCAGCACAGTTCCTTTCTTCCCTAGGCAGGCCCTGGGCTTTTCCAGGTAGGTTATGGCTGCAAGTTAACCTTAATGCTTCATCTGATCAACATAAAATGTGAAAAATTTGAAATTATTTTACCTAGTTCCTAATTTTATAAATATAGATATAGGTTCAGAAATGAATATGTAATTGCTACTTGTAATGCTTTAATTTTTCTGATTACTGTGCTATTTTTACTTCTGAGACAATCTAGATTTTTGTTGTTGTTGTTGTTAGTAAAGAAAATTAGAACCAAATCCAATTTGGGAGGTGGGGTATATCATATTTCACTCAAGTTTGTTAGAATGTTTAAATTTATAAAATACAAATTTTTAACACATTTTTCATTATTTGAAATCGCAAACAAATATTTTGGGGTATATTTGATTATGTTAATGTATTCCTATTTGGTGGACAGTTGGATATCTGCAGTAGCACTTTTAACCAAGTAATTTCAATATTCTTTTTATATTTTATTTTAAATTTTATCTGTGTCAATATCTCATGCTTACTAATAATAGTAATATGATGAAATCAAGGAAAGTGTTCCTTTTATTTTAAAGCAATCACCATGTGTTTATCTGCTAGGTCTATCAAGTAAGCATACATTATAGATATAATGGTTAAAATTTCACCAATAATGATGGACAAAATTGCGTCCACTTCTAATAGTTTTCTTTAAAAGAAATTATGCCTCTAAAGATACATTATTCTTGTTGGGATTCTTCCCTTAGGGCAACATTGATTTAGATGATTCATTTTCACTTTTTCCAGTAATATGGAAGAAAACATCAGAATATAGATTGACAGTCTTTTACGTAATATTATTTCTATTTTTCACTGACCTAATTTTCTTTCAGCTAATGGAAATGTCTAAAGTGGCTCAAATAAAACTCACTCAGGATCATTTGTAGGAGAATGAATGAAGTTTGTTCATATTATAAACCCATTTCCCTGTTTATAGATTTTTTTTTTTTCTGTTTTTTTTTAATGCCTTTAGTAAGTGGAATCCAGCTTCAGGCCAGAATTCTATGTAGTCTTTCAGGCCTTCCCATTAGGCAATGACAAAGCTTTGCATGGCAGGCTTCACTGGGGCAACTATCCTTCTCACACACTAAACTCAGTACACAGGCAATGCACTGAAGTTTTTGGAGGCAGTTGCAGTGAAGGACTCCAGTCCCTCTGGGCCAGCCATGCTCATATGCATATCTCCATTCCTGGCTGTGAAATTCTATGTGGAGGCCTCCTTCTTGGGCATCCTGGTTGATGCACTTCTCAGGTGCTTCCACCATAAACTCCTTTATCCTGAACTTTGGCTGATGTAATTTTGCCACTTTGATTCAGTCATTCCTGGCCCTTCCCCTTCACTGCAGCCTTTCAGCCCGTTAGTCCATTGTTGTTCAGTCACTAAGTCATCTCTGACTCTTTGTGACCCATGGACTGCAGCACGCCAGGCTTCCCTGTCCTTCACTATCTCCCAGAGTTTGTTCAAACTCATGTCCATTGAGTCTGTGATGCCATTCAACCATCTCACGAGTCCTTTAAGAGACAGAATCCTTTTGCTGAGCCCTGCATCCACCTGGTAGCATTCCCTGGGGAAAAATGAAATACTAGGGAATTGGCACCACTTTTGTCTATTTCTTGTCCTGTCATAATAAGTGATCAAGTCTTGGTTTTTACTTTCAACTTTGTCCTAACTGACCACTGTACACATGGATGTCTAACAGTTATGCATTTACCAAATTTTAAGTGATCATCGAACTTGTTTTCTCATTGCCAAAGATCCTTTATCTCGGCAATATGTTCCTTGTTAAATGTACCATTCTCTTCATCCAATAGTCAGATCTTATGAAAGTGCTTTTGAAGATACAAATAATTTTTGAGGCTTGAAGGATAATCAAAAAAGATTGAATTTTAAGCATTGTGATAAATAGTATAAGGCTTGGGAGTATATACCTTGAAGAGCCGTTTTTCTTTTTTTGTGATAAGAACTCAACATGAGATGTACTCAATAAATTTTTGAGTGCATAATACAGTATCCATAATGGTAGGCACAATGTTGAACAGATTTCTAGAACTTATTCATCTTACATGCTGAAACATTATACTATTGAAAATCAACTTCACCTTTCTCTCTACCCTCAGCCTCTGGCAACCACGATCCTCCTTTCTGTTTCTGAGTTGGACTATTTTACATACTTTCTATTTATGTAGCATTTTTCCTTCCATGCTTGGCTCATTTCACTTAACATAATGTCCTTTAGGTTTATCCCTTTTGTTGCACTGGCAGGATTTCCTTCTTTAAGGCTAAATAATATTCTTGTATTATTGTATGTGTGTTGTATGTACATACCACACCTTCTTTATCAATTCATCTGTTGAAGAATATTTACGTTGTTTCTATATTTGGTTATTGTAAATAATGCTGTAATAAACATGAGAGTGCAGATAACTTTTTGAGATTTTGATTTCAATTCTTTGTGGTAAATTTCCAAAAGGCTGGAATTTGATCTACATACCTGCATAGACACCTTCGCTTCTATTGATAGTGTTAGCATTAGTTGCTCAGTCATGTCTGACTTTTTGCAACCCTGTGGACTGTAGCCTGCCAAGCTCATCTGTCCATGGCATTCTCCAGGTAAGAATACCAGAGTAAGTAGCCATTCCCTTCTCCAGGGGATCTTCCTGACCCAGGGATCAAACCCTGGTCTCCTGCATTGCAGGCAGATTCTCTACTGTCTGAGCAAACAGGAAAGCCCCCTCTAATGACAGTGGCCACTCCCAATTTCTTTAACAACTACACTCAGCAGTGTAGCTAAATATTCGCATGTCTGCATAACCTCTCCACATGTGTACTCCTTTCCTTCTATGTTGCAGAGATAAGCTGAGTTTGTAAATAACCCAAAGTAAAAGCTGAAATTGATACAATGACCCATAAGAATCCACTCATTCTGTCCTTGTCCCTGGATATTTTTCCAGCCTCTCCTCTTGCACCTTCCTCTTTTCTCCCACATGAAGCCACATGAAGACAGACTTCTGCTCCAGGACTTGCACATGTTCTTCCCCCACACCAGGAATGCTTTTTCCCCCAGAATCTAGTAGGTTGCTTCCTAACTTTTTCTCACAGGTTATTTCCCAGCTATCCTAGTCAAAGTTAAAACATCCCCCTTAATATACTCAGTCCATGTTCTCTGCTGCTGCTAAGTCACTTCCGTCGTGTCCGACTGTGTGACCCATAGATAGCAGCCCACCAGGCTTCTGCGTCCCTGGGATTCTCCAGGCAAGAACACTGGAGTGGGTTGCCATTTCCTCCAATGCATGAAAGTGAAAAGCGAAAGTGAAGTTGCTCAGTCGTTCTCTGCTAAGTCCCTAATACCTAACAAGTATGGGCATATATCGAAGGTGTTCAATAAATACTTGTTGAATAAATGAAAAGAATAAATATGCCTACAAACCAGGAAATCAAGAATACTCTTTGTAGTCACAAAGCTATGATATTTTGTCACTGTAACTCCTTTGTTATTTCAATATAGATAAGTAGCCTGTTTCTAAAGTCCTTATAATGGTAGGATTAAAAGAGATAGAAAATTCCTAAGTGGCTGTGACTAGGAGAATTATTCAGAATTGCAGCCATAGGAAGTAACAAATAATCCTGGATCTCTGTGTACAGCCAAGGCATTATTTTCAGGTCACACTTGGCCTGGATGCAACCCTCTTCCTTTGTAAAGCAAGAGCTGAAAAAAAAATAATAATCTCCCACTTTGGCAGCATAGTTCAGAGAGAAATATAGCAAAGATCAGAGCATGGAGAACAGAAAGAAATAGCAAGAGCACATCAAATACAGAGGACATTCTTCCTAATGAGTCGCTGCAGGCAGCACTGGAAAAATGAGCAAGCCTCCTGAATTTCTAGTGCTCTACAGATTCATGGAATGATTAATAAAAACAATTGCTTCAAGTGTGAACCTTCAGCAGTTACAAAGGCTCCAAGAATGGTCTGTAGTTAGTGGTAAACCTGTTCCAGAGGAAGTGACTATGGAAGTGCAGGTGGTTAGCTAACTTCTACCTGCTCTTGGCCACGTATTAAATATTATCTCATTTATCCCTCACAACTTCATGCAGTCTGGTACTATTTTGCAAAAAAGAAGATGACTTGAGAAAATTGGGTTTCTTGCTCAAAATTACAAGCTAGGAAGTTGTGAGTTCAGAATTTGAACCTAGAAATTAATGACAGAGCATATGGAAGAGCTGCCAAAGGGATGAACAGAGAAAACCAAGATCTGACCTAGTCTTTCCAGGCTAAGCATATCAAGAAATACACATATATACATATATAAACATATATATATATATACATATTTTTGTGTGGTTGTCATATGTGTACATATATATATATATACACACACACATATACATACACTCTTGTTCAGTATATCCCCAAGTTGAGATTTAATTATTTGCAATTAATAGTTCTGTGTTACTCCTAACAGCCTGAGTAAAATAATCAAAATTTTATAAGTAGTATTTCTAGAGAATTTTCTATATTTCCTAGAGTTTTTTTTAGGCAACTTTGATTTTGAGTTGTCTTTAGTATGAAAACAAGACTAAAAATACCAATTTATAAAACTACTATTATGGAACACTTACTAAGGGTCAGGCACTGTGACAAGTGTTTTACATACATCACATTCATAACTATGCAAAACAACAGTTATCATTTTTATTCCAATATTTTATATAAGTATGAAAATGCTGAGATGTCACATAGATTCAAAATTAGTTCTGGCTAGCTTCAAAGTACTCACCATTCACCAATATGACATGCTGCATAAACTATGCAAAGAAAAATAAACTAATATAGTCAATTTATACCATGTTGAAAAAACATGGTTTCATGTAATCTTATTAAAGCACCATTTGTCTCTACAGCTTTTTATCATAACCAAGTTGACATCAGTTATGGTGTTAATGATCATCTACCATCACTTTCCTTGTTTCACTGCTCAAGTCTTTAGTTCTACACTGTCTGAGAACCCCCTGGATTATTGGTTCACAGGTTAAATCAAACTTTCTTAGCCATGTCATTGAATGCGATCATGGTTGTGGGTGAGCACAAGTCGAATACAGCTATGAATACGACCAAATGGAATTGGAATCTGAACCTGAAAGTGCATATTTATAGCTGATAAAAGTTCAACTAGGTGGAGGCATCTGAAGAGGGAGGATCTTGAGATCTACTTACTTAAGGATATTGAGATACAAAATGCTTATTGATGGTCTTTCCTGGTAGCTCAGCTGGTAAAGATTCCTCCAGCAACTGCAGGAGATCCTGGTTTTATTCCCAAGTCAGGAAGATCCCCTGGAGGAAGGCATGGCAACCCACTCCAGTATTCTGGCATGGAGAATCCCCATGGACAGAGGAGCTTGGCAGGCTACAGTCCATGAGGTCACAAAGAGTCAACACAACTGAGTGGCCAAGCACAAAGCATATGCTTGTTGATACACTGCGACTGGAAGACTTCTAAAGAATATAACAGATCTACTGGCCATGCATGTAAGACTGCTCACAAAAGTGTATTGTATCACCATTTTAATTATGGTAAACCAAAGGAAGCTGGCCCATCAAATATCAGATTCTTATGAGGAAGTTAATTCTGAGCCTTTGAGAAATATTTTATCCCTGGTCAGCACCATAAGCTCCATATGCCTATTTTATTTTGATAAAACAGCCAGAAATACTCAGCACAAACATCTATATCATAATATAACCCACATAAGTAGGAAGATTCATTTCATGAAACAGGATCCTAAGTGATTTCAGGGTTTCCAAATGAATTTTGATATGATTTTGATATTTATATGCACTAATTTACTCTATTTGTCTCCAGTTTATGCTAGTGTGCATTATCATAGAGCATTAAATCTATGCTGTCACTTCTTTTAAAAGAACATGTGAATGGTGATTAAAGTATCATTTTAAAAAACATGTAATACTTTGTTGCTTTAAGAGAACATTTAATGATGAAAGAAAAACTGTTAAAAATATTACTGAGAGAAAGAACATCATACATATAAATGAATTCATGTTTGGAAATGGGAATAATGGTAAAGCAATCATGAATCCATAGTGAACCTCTGAAAGTTTTGCTAAAGATCTCAAAGCAGTAAAAAATACAAATATGAAAGTCCAAATTTATTTTATGGGATAAACTTTGAATCAAATATCATTATATAAACAGGAAAATACTAATATGTGCATTCATTATGGAATAGTCCATAAAATATGAGCTGAATCAGATAAGCATGAAGCAGAAATACTTTAAGTTGTAAGTTACCAAAAGGCAGGACCAGATTTTAATTCAAATTGGAGTTAATACTGGGAACCAAGCTGTCTTTGGTTATGAGTAAGGAATTCACCATTCAAATGTTCCCTTAAAAGAAGTGACAGCACAGATTTAATGCTCTATGATAATGCATAGTAGCAAACCGAAGACATTCAGGCTAGAATATTTCGTACGTAGCACCTTTTCAGGGCAACAGCTATAAACCAGGAGGATCATCCCAAGCAACCTAGAAGTTACAGTTACCTTATTTATGAGGTATGACATGGCATCTACTAGAAGGACCTCAACTTGATCCTCTGCTGCTGCTGCTGCTGCTAAGTTGCTGCAGTCGTGTCCGACTCTGTGCGACCCCATAGACGGAAGCTCACCAGGCTCCCCCGTCCCTGGGATTCTCCAGGCAAGAACACTGGAGTGGGTTGCCATTTCCTTCTCCAATGCATGAAAGTGAAAAGAGAAAGTGAAGTCACTCAGTCATGTCTGACTCCTAGCGACCCCATGGACTGCAGCCCACCAGGATCCTCCGTCCGTGGGATATTCCAGGCAAAAGTACTGGGGTGGGGTGTCATTACCTTCCCTGAACTTGATCCTCATTTGCTCCTAAATTCAGTTTTTAAAATAGTAAGTATCATGGTATGAAAGATGAAGGATTCTGACTAGGATAATGTATTAAGAATTTAATGTATTTGTTCAGCAGTCTTTAGTTTACTGTACTACAGAGGTAGAAGAAATTAGGGTTGCATCTACACACCAAGGGTTCTGAATAAAAGAGAAGGAAAAAGCTATGCATAATTATGTACAACCAGTATTTATTAACTGCTACACTTGGCACTGAAACTGTATCATTTTAAAATGATGAAACAGTCACAACTGTGGACAAAATTGTATCAACAATACTATGATTAATCATTACTTGCAGTATTACTCTGCCTAGAAAAAATATTTTATGGATAAAGAAGGCAAATTTCTCTCACCAGAATGACTAAAATGAAAAAGAAAGGCAGTACCAGCTGTGAGTGAATGTGTAGAAAAACGAAGTCACATACACTCTTGGTGAGTATGCAAAGTGGTGTCATCATATTGCAAAACTCAGGAAAATCATTTGGCATTATTTACTAAAGCTGAATACATACACTTATCTCTTGGTCCGTCAATTTCTATGCTAACAAAAATGTGTACATATATTTACCAAAAGACAGAAAAAAATGTTTTTAGAAGAATTTTTCATAGCAGTAGCAAACAAGAAACTGCTCAAATGCCCATCAGTAGAAGACTAAACAACAGATAAAAATAAATGTTGATATATTCACAGAATGAAATACACCAGTGAGAATGAAGAAACCACCACTACTCTCAAAAGTATGAATCAATCTCATAAAAATAATCCTTAGCAGAGTAATACATTTACTAGTATGCATATGGAGAAGGCAATGGCACCCCACTCTAGTATTCTTGCCTGGAAAATCCCATGGATGGAGGAGCCTGGTAGGCTGTGCAGTCCATGGGGTCACTGAGGGTCGGGCACAACTAAGCGACTTCACTTTCACTTTTCACTTTCATGCATTGGAGAAGGAAATGGCAACCCACTCCAGTGTTCTTGCCTGGAGAATCCCAGGGACAGGGGAGCCTGGTGGGCTGCAGTCTATGCGCTCGCACAGAGTCGTACACAACTAAAGCGACTTAGCAGTAGCAGCAGCAGCATGCATATGGTATGTTTCTATTTATGTAAAGTTGAAAGACAGGCCAATCCAACTGATGGTGTTAAAAGTCAGGATAGTTCTTAACTGCTCTGTGGCTGATGAGATTTTTTTACTTGATTTGGGTGCTCATTATCTGAGTGCATTCAGTTTTTAAAAAATTAATTCTAATGCAGCATATTATTTTTGCACTTTCCTTATGTAAGTCAAATTCCAATAAAGAGGCATAGTGTTGTCAATACTAGTGGAAATGATAATTTCAAATTAACAGAGTCTGAACTAATGATGTTTTAAAGCATACATAAGCATCAATTCTCTTTTAATGTTTGGGAAAATAATAGTATGCAAATATTGGGCTGGCCAAAATGTTGATTTGTGTTTTTCTGTAAGGTCTTATGGAAAAAATTGAATGAACATTTTGGCCAACTCAGTATGTTCCAAATTTTTATAAGATAGTTTAAAAAGATTATTTCCATTCTAAATCTCCTTTAGAAAAGAATATACTCATATGGTAATAAAACTTGGAATTATAAAAATAAATAATATGACCCAATTTTTAAGCTTTATTTGTGTGTAGAAATAGATATATACACACATATAAGGCTGCAGTCCATGGGGTTGCAAAGAGTTGGACATGACTGAGCAACTTCACTTTCACTTTTCACTTTCATGCCTTGGAGAAGGAAATGGCAAACCACTCCCAGGGACAGGGGAGCCTGGTGGGCTGCTGTCTATGGGGTTGCACAGAGTTGGACACGACTGAAGTGACTTAGCAGCAGCAGCAGCAGCATGTACATAATATGTATATATGAGTTTATAGTACTGATGATGTTCTCCCATTATTTCCTTTTTAATAATCACTTGAAATGCTTTTTAAAAAAACTTATTTAAAAAATATTCTAAAAATATGATTGCTACAGTTTTGGGGATTGTTTTCTAGACAGAAAAAATAATGTAATGAAAAGACACTCTGATTACTATTTAGTGGAAAGGAAAAATTATTGTTGGTGGTTTCACCTTTGGTAGCCTATTAAAATGGAGAAGGAAATGGCAACCCACTCCAGTGTTCTTGCCTGGAGAATCCCAGGGGCAGGGGAGCCTGGTGAGCTTCTGTCTATGGGGTCGCACAGAGTCGGACACGACTGAAGCGACTTAGCAGTAGCAGCAGCAGTAGCAGCCTATTAAAAATAAAGAATATAAAATATAATTTTATTCCTCAACTAAAGTTACTTAACAGGCTGTACTCAGTCATTCATAATATATTCAGAAATACTTGGAGTGACATTATGTTGAAAAAATTCTGGAAAAGAAATTATCCTTCTCTTTTTGTTATAAATGTGTAAGGATCTGCCTCCTGTATTCTAAACTCTTGTTAAAATATTTGCTATTTATATAACTTAAATACAAAAATGCTATGGCAAATTATATTTTAGTTCATAAACTAGGCATATAATGACTTTCTTTTCATATTTTAGTTTGATAAATAATATTTGTATTACATATATAATCACAGTTTTCAATTTTATTTATATGAAAATATATGGAAGTAAAATTATTAAAGTGGAAGTAAAATATAATTTGTGTCTTATTCTATGTTATAATTTTACTTATTAGAACACATGCCACTCACTAGCTAGCTAAATATTAAATAATTACTAAATTGATATTTTAAACTCTTTATATTATGTGTTATTTAGATGTTTGAGAGAATTATAGAAATATTTGTAGAAATTAGAATTTGGGAGTAGGTAAGAAATTTAAATTTGGAAAACTCAGCAGTGGCCACAGGACTGGAAAAGATCAGTTTTCATTCCAATCCCAAAGAAAGGCAATACCAAAGAATGCTCAAACTACCGCACAGTTGCACTCATCTCACACGTTAGTAAAATAATGCTCAAAATTCTCCAACCAGACTTCAGCAATAAGTGAACCGTGAACTTCCAGCTGTTCAAGCTGGTTTTAGAAAAGGCAGAGGAACCAGAGATCAAATTGCCAACATCTGCTGGATCATCGAAAAAGCAAGAGAGTTCCAGAAAAACATCTATTTCTGCTTTATTGACTATGTCCAAACCTTTGACTGTGTGGATCACAATAAACTGTGGAAAATTCTTAAAGAAATGGGAATACCAGACCACCTGACCTACCTTTTGAGAAATCTATATGCAGGTCAGGAAGCAACAGTTAGAACTGGACATGGAACAACAGACTGGTTCCAAATAGGAAAAGGAGTACATCAAGGCTGTATATTGTCACCCTGCTTGTTTAACTTATATGCAGAGTACATCATGAGAAACACTGGGCTGGAAGAAGCACAAACTGGAATCAAGATTGCTGGGAGAAATATCAATAACCTCAGATATGCAGATGACACAACCCTTATGGCAGAAAGTGAAGGGGAACTAAAAAGCCTGTTGATGAAAGTGAAAGAGGAGAGTGAAAAAGTTGGCTTAAAGCTCAACACTCAGAAAGTGAAGATCATGGCATCTGGTCCCATCACATCATGGGAAATAGATGGGGAAACAGTGGAAACAGTGTCAAACTTTATTTTGGGGGCTCCAAAATCACTGCAGATGGTGACTGCAGCCATGAAATTAAAAGACGTTTACTCCTTGGAAGGAAAGTTATGACCAACCTAGACAGCATATTCAAAAGCAGAGACATTACTTTGCCAACAAAGGTCCGTCTAGTCAAGGCTATGGTTTTTCCTGTGGTCATGTATGGATATGAGAGTTGGACTGTAAAGAAAGCTGAGCACCAAAGAATTGATGCTTTTGAAATGTAGTGTTGGAGAAGACTCTTGAGATTCCCTTTGACTGCAAGGAGATCCAACCAGTCCATTCTGAAGGAGATCAACCCTGGGATTTCTTTGGAAGGAATGATGCTAAAGCTGAAACTCCAGTACTTTGGCCACCTCATGCGAAGAGTTGACTCATTGGAGAAGACTCTGATGCTGGGAGGGATTGGGGGCAGGAGGAGAAGGGGATGACAGAGAATGAGATGGCTGGATGGCATCACTGACTTGATGGACATGAGTTTGAGTGAACTCCGGGAGTTGGTGATGGACAGGGAGGCATGGCGTGCTGCGATTCATGGGGTCGCAAAGAGTTGGACATGACAGAGTGACTGAACTGAACTGAACTGAACTGAAGGAATTTGTTATGACTTTTCCAAATTTAAATAATTGAATATAGGCTCAAAATGTGAAAATTCATTATGTAGTCTATCTTTAAAATTCAATTAGATTTAGAGAAAAAGATATGCCTTTATGATAAGAAATGAAAATGACACTAATCCTGAAACCATATTAGTTACATTTCTGACTATACAAGTGGACAAGTGTTTTAGAACTAGCTTAAAATGACCAAAAAAAAAGTATAGTGGAGATGTTTTGGGAGGGAATTCTCAACTACAACATTTTAATGTCCTGCAATAATTTATAGTGACTCTCCTTCTTAGAGAGTCACTATATTTCTTAGATATAGATGTATGTATACCTATAAAACATATCACATGAATACACACATTTATTAACTCCCTAAGATATTAATAATGAAGGATGCTGGGAAAGTTAAAAATAATTTAGTGTAGGATAATATTACAGGGCTGAATACAGAGAATAAGCAAAAGAAGAATCAAGAGGATATTCAAAAAGACAGAAGGAAACAAAACCTGAGATTTCTAGTCCAAACTCTGTATAGCAGACTGATGAATTCATATGAATTCATGGATAAAGCTGAATTAGACTAGATGATAAAAACCTTGAGCACTGCTTCCTTACCTTACCCCCAAAAAACAAAAGGATAGCTTCCCCTAGCTTTCTCAAGAAGCAGCCCACTGGTCCCTTTCTTTGTCCACAAGCCCCTAAGAACCTCTTGGCGTTACTGTCCTCTTATCCATGGAGGATTCTATTACATACAGGAAATAAGAGATTATTGAAGCCATGCCCTTTTTCCTCTCAACTTTTTAATTTGCTATCTCTTGTGAGAGAAAGAAATTCATCAAACAAGCCATTTTCTTTAGTTTCTTCCTCAGTGACTATGAGACAAAATTGTTACAATGGATATGGTTAGGGACTTTGATTAAGAAATGTGAAAATCATTAGTAGTCATTTGTATAAATAAATTAATGTGTTAATCCCTACCTAGTGAAGTCACTATTCTGAAGACTAGCTTGGAAAATATCAGGACCACCCTTACAGACTTCAGTATTAACAAAGTTAAAGTCTGGGTGTTTCACATGTTTCAAGTCCATACAAATGCCTTTTCAGATCAGCAACACAGAATTTCTTCCCTAGCTATCTCAATTTTGATTTGCCTCATGAAGGAATGTTCTGCTTAGACAACTGATATTGAAGATTTATATGCTAAACACTTATTCCTCTAGACTCTGAGTTTTACACCTAAGTAATGACCAGAAAGCTATATTCCAAGCCTCTGTTGAGTTCTCCTATTGAACTCTTACTTAAGTCTTGGTCTTAGGTCTTTGGTGAGGTCTTCGATAAGAGAAGTCCCCATGTAGTATGTCTGCAGAGGCAGATTTATCGTGAACATGAAGAAGTTCAAACTCCAGGGCCTCTCGCTTCCTTGGCAACTTCCAAGGACCTGGGAGGGGCACTAACACTGGATTCATAAAGTTTAAAATTTTGGCAAAATTTGCAAAAGTAAAATATTTTATCAACAACCTGTTAAAACCACTTCCTGGGGCCATTCTATCTTCTCCTCTGACATACTTCACCTCTTATCTGGTGGTATTAGTGTGGCACCCAAAACACTCATAATGAAGAGAAATGTGGGTTGACAAGTTTGTTTGTTTTTTAACAAAGCTAATAAATGCTATTCATGACTTCTTTAAATTTACATAGTGCTCCAGTATATTAATACTCTGTTAGCTTCAAAAAATCAACTACATTTACAATAGTATTACTGGTCACCAAAATGAAGGCTTTAGTGGGTTGCATTAGGTAGTGGTAGTGACTTTGTGGAAAAAGTGGCTGATTTTATTTTGGGGGCTCCAAAATTACTGCAGATGGTGACTGCAGCTATGAAATTAAAAGATGCTTACTCCTTGGAAGAAAAGTTATGACCAACCTAGATAGCATATTCAAAAGCAGAGACATTACTTTTCTGACAAAGGTCTGTCTAGTCAAGGCTATGGTTTTTCCAGTAGTCATGTATGGATGTGAGAGTTGGACTGTGAAGAAAGCTGAGCACCAAAGAATTGATGCTTTTGAACTGTGGTGTTGGAGAAGACTCTTGAGAGTCCCTTGGACTGCAAGGAAATCCAACTAGTCCATCCTAAGGGAGATCAGTCCTGGGTATTCTTTGGAAGAACTGATGTTGAAGCAGAAACTCCAGTACTTTGGTCACCTGATGAGAAGAGCTGACTCATTTGAAAAGACCCTGATGCTGGGAAAGATTGAGGGCAGGAGGAGAAGGGGACAACATATGATGAGATGATTGAATGGCAATGGACACGGGTTTGGGTGGACTCTGGGAGTTGGTGATGGACAGGGAGGCCTGGTGTGCTGCCGTTCATGGGGTCACAAAGAGTCGGACACGACTGAGCAACTGAACTGAACTGAAGTGACTTTGGTGGGAAATCATGCTATTCCTAGCCATCCTGGCATACATTTTGCCAGCTCTTCCGGTGTCAAGATACAAATCTGCAGGGCCTGAGGTCATTAAAGGACCAGCATTCAAAGAATAAGAGTCATGGAGAGGAATCACAGTTTGAAACATATAGAGCCATAGCTAATTTTTCAGAAATTCTTCCAAACATAAGACAGGTAAAATTGTTAACAGAGAATTTTGTTCTCATGGGCACCAAGTGAATATATTGTTTCTACCTGCCAAGAAAAGATTCAACCAAACAGCATAAATAATGTAAACAACCACCATACTTTATGTTTTTCCGTTTCATGAGAATGGAGGGAAATAGATTTGTGAGAATTTCTGTCTCCACAGGAGACAAACTCATAGCACTACTCTAAATGGTTAGAGTTGGCGTGTGAAGTTGCATGTTTCATGTGTCTCAATGTTTCAGATATTATTTTGTATATCTAACACCTCATCTTTTGCTAAAGTCTGGAAATTTTAGACAAAATAGCATGCAGATTATACCCAAAGCAATAAGTCCTGAAGTGGAAGAGATAAACCTTTCAGAGAGAAATAATGGATTCTTGGATGATTCAATAATCCAATTAATGAATGTATTCCCCAATACCCTGGGAAAATATTTAGACTTCTTAAATGATTTAACATTCTGATACACCCGATGATTTAACATCAATAACTGACATTAACAAAGATAGTAAAATCCACCTGACACTGTTACCAAAGCATTGATGACATACTGACCACTGGATTTGCTAGTGCTAAGCTGCTTCAGTCACGTCTAACTCTTTGTGACCCCACGGACTGTAGCCTGATGGGTTCCTCTGTCCATGGGGTTCTCCAAACAAGAATACTGGAGTGGGTTGCCATGCCCTTCTCCGGATCCAGGGATTGAAACAGCGTCTCATGCCTCCTGCACTGGCAGGCAGGTTATTTACCAGTAGGGCCACTCAGAAGACCCAAACAATGTATGCTGTCAGTTTAAGAAATATTTAAGATCAGTTTGCCAAGAAAATGTGAAATATAAATTTCCTGAAATTTTACAGCTCATATATGAAAGAACCTTGATAGGAATTTCCCAAATTTGACAACAATTCTAAACATGAATGATGTTACAAACAAGTTGTAAAGTTCAAATAAATTTCTTAAAACTACCACTAATAATGGAAATGCCCAATCATGTTATTTTCTCTACAGATAATGATATAATAAAACTATTGTGTACAACTGAAACTCATATAATGTGTAAAATTATACCTCAATATAAATGTTCTAGATGCTTGTTTCTAGAGTACACGGATAACAAATATAGGAAAAAAATATAGCAAGTAGTTAATGTCTGTTGTACCTTTAAAAGTTTTAATTTCTTTGTGATTTATTTTTAACTCTAAAGAAATGTTTTCTTTTCTTCCTAATTATGTACTTGTAATTGCATATCCTGTTTTATTCAATTGGAGATAATATGCTTCAGACATCAAAAAAACCTGCTTTTTGAGTTCCTGTGTTTCAGTAGCCTTTTCTGTTGCTAAAGAGGATGACTATGTAATTATTTTCCCAACAAAGATACTTGAGAATGGAAATTTTACATAAACAATGCAAAAGACCTCCCAAAAAACAGAAGTGGGTCATGCTACTTAAATCAATATCCACAGGAAAAATTTCTGATGGATTGTGCAGATATGGGAACACTGGTCTATTCTGAGAAACTGGTATGAGTCATTGTTATTTATCCATCAAAGCTATAACTCATTATGTTTTTCTTCTTTCTTTGACTTCCAGGAAACTCAGAGGTAAGTTTTTTGCTCAATAGCCATACAGTTCCTTAGTTCAGTATTTTCTGGATGATTCTGTAAACTATTTACCCCTAAACACCTTATAATATAACTTTCTCCCTCTCTTTTTCAGCTTTTATTAAATGGCTATATGGTTTATAAAATATTTTCTATTGAATACTGTTTTTAAGTACTTTTTTGGAAATTAGCATTATATAAAGACAACAGCTAAAAAAGAAAAGCCTTTAGAATTCTTATTATAACAATAACTGCCATTTATTAAACAGTGACTCTAGCCCAGTTCTGTTATAGAAATTATTTTTAATATATATTTAAATATAATATTTAATATATTTTATTTTGTCCCAATAATTTCTAGATTGCATTATCTTTTACTGCATTCACCAAACATGGGATAAATCTTAATAATAACCACTTTCTTAGGAATTGAATGTCACCCTTACAATTATTACACAACTTCTTTATTTAGTAGAATAGAGGGAATTTCACATGCACATACCTACAGGTGTGTGTGGGTGTGTGCAGCCTTGTTAAATATTTTAAAGGTACCAATTCCTCTGTGAAGTTGCACCTTGCAGTTCTAACAATATGATGTTATTGCAACAGTTTAATTCAACTATCTGCTTGGCACTTTGATGAAATCAGGGGAACTCATGGATGGGGAAAAAAAAAAAAAAAAGATTACATTCCTAACTGGCTTTTGTGTGAGGCACCTATTAAATTGTTGTAACTCTATGCTGTGAAGAATATTGGAGAGTCTTGGAAATAAAGCCAGCCTAGGAGACTTGGTTGATTTCCTGAACTAGAAAGCCATCTGCCTTCCAGTTCTACTCTTTAGTACAGTAGGTATTACCTTCAATGAAACAGATCACTTTCCTTGACTGTGCCCATTGTCTTTTCCAGAGAAAGATTTTAATATTGGCATGAAAGTGATCTCAGCGAGGGAAGCCAAGCTATAAAAGGAAACTCTAAACACTATTTCTCCATTTACACATCTGGAGGGTAATTGTAGTCCATGATGACCAAATGTGTGTGTATTGGAATGAAGAGTGGAAGCAAAAGCAAGTTTTTTTGTCAGAATGCTGATCATGCTAACCATTCCCTTCTTAGTGATTAACAAGTCCTTTCATTAATGGAAAACAAGACACTAGGATTCCAGAACATTCTAAGAACCTTCATAGTATGTGCTGTGACTACCCAGGGGACACAGTGAAAGAGAAAACAGAATCTTACTTGATGGGACCTTCTCAGTTACATGGTCTCTGCTTTCTCTTCCCTTCACATGATCAGAACAATATGACATATTGAGGGATAGCTCTTGAGACCAGGAAACTTGTTCTTTCTCATTATTTGAGAAACTTGTTCTTTCTCATTATTATGTCTCATAATGAGAAAGAACAAGTTTCTCATTATTTCAATTCCGGGTGAGAAAAATAGACCAGGGATATGAGGACAAAAATGCATGGGGTGAAAACATTAAGAGAGTATTAATATTGCTTTTACTCTTTTGGTAGATTTTGTCCATTAGCACTGACTATAATAGTGTCTCTGTGAATATTTTCATATTTTAGTCATTTAAAAAGTTATCTTCTCCAGACTTTAACTTGAAGATAGTAAACTGATGTCAAGATGACAAAGTATCTCTGCCCCAAAAAGATGGGAAAAACAAATAGTTACAGAAAACTAAGCATAGTAAAATTGTACCAGCACAATGATTAGAAGGCAAGAAAAGAACTTAATAGAAGTTTCAAAATGTTGCTATGCCTTGATTTGGGGCAGTCTAAGCAGCTCTGAGTTCTGCTCAGTTTGTGTTGGGAAATGTGTTGGGGATTAAGGGATGGTATGGGGAGGGAGGAGGGAGGAGGGTTCAGGATGGGGAACACATGTATACTTGTGGTGGATTCATTTTGATGAATGGCAAAAGCAATACAATATTGTAAAGTTAAGCAAAATAAAATTAAAAAAAAAAAAACAAAAAAAACAGTGCTTCCCCCTCCCCTAATATCACTAATCATTTCACTCAGGAGACTAATAGAAAACACAGCATGAGATTAGGGATTCTGGAAGAGGGAGGAGGTGGATATTTCCACTTGCCCTCTCCTGAGTCCCTGTAAAGGACGAGGAAAACCACTGTACATTACCATTTTGATGATTCCCTAACAGATATCAAACTGTTAGGGGAAATCTAAACATGCCCACAAAATACTCAGAGCTAACTAACCACAGTTTAATCAAACAGAAGTTGTAAGATGAAATACATAAGCAAGAATGGGAGAGCAAATTGGAAACAGGCATTGCTGACAGAGATCCTTCCCTCCTATCTCCTCAAACCTACCCCCAGACTTTTAATTTGATTGGCAAAACACATGTAATGCATGTATTTCTCTCCTCTATTGTTGGCAAATAGAAATGACTGTATTGAGAGAACAACTGGCCAGGATGAATGGGTCAACTTCTTTGAGTTGAGTTAGGGAAATTATCTGAAGTCAAGGGCCATTCTCAAACTGGACATGGATGCCTCCCAGGCACTGTGAAATGAGTACAGGTCTGGGACATGTAACAAAGCTTGGATGCAATCAAATGCAGAGACCACAGATTCCTGCTGAACCCATATGGGGCTCTGCAGCCTTCTCTATCCCCAGTCCATGTGCTACAGAAATTCAATTATCAACACGAATCTCAAAGGGAAGACAGATTTCAGATAAGGGATGAATCAAGTAGAATTTACTCTGCAGTTGTTTTTTTTTTTAATTAAATTTTATTTTGCTTAACTTTACAATATTGTATTGCTTTTTCCATACATCAAGATGGATCCGCCACAAGTATACATGTGTTCCCCATCCTGAACCCTCCTCCCTCCTCCCTCCCCATACCATCCCTCTGGGTCATCCTGGTGCACCAGCCCCAGGCATCCGTTATCAGGCATCGTACCTGGACTGGCGACTCGTTTCAGATATGATATTATACATATTTCAATGCTATTCTCCCAAATCATCCCACCCTCTCCCGTTCCCAGAGTCCAAAAGTCTGTTCTATACATCAGTGTCTCTTTTGCTGTCTCGTAAACAGAGTTATTGTTACCATCTTTCTAAATTCCATATATATGCATTAGTATACTGTATTTGTGTTTTTCTTTCTGGCTTACTTCACTCTGTATAATAGGCTCCAGTACCATCCACCTCATTAGAACTGATTCAAATGTATTCTTTTTAATGGCTGAGTAATACTCCATTGTGTATATGTACCACAGCTTTCTTATCCCTTCATCTGTGGATGGACATCTAGGTTTAAAGGGTAATTGCCACATCACCAAGTTAGGTAAGAAGAAGATGAAGGAAAAAAGGCAGCATTTAGGCAACATTACTGCAGCAAAAACAGAAAGGAAATACAAGGAACATGGACTGTAACAACTAGAAGTAAATTTGTCTTGAAAGAAAACAGAACCCAAGAATTTAGAAAAACTCAAAAACCTTATTGGTCCACAAACAGTCCCTAATAAGACAGCAACTCTTAAAATACTAGGTTTGTACCTTGAGAGAGAATGCTGAAATACAGTTTGAAATCAGAATTGTTATTAGGGGTAAAAAATTAAATCTGTATTAAAGGATAAAAGTAAACTACTTCAAAAAATTGTGTTGTTTTTTTTTTTTGTAAGTGACAAATGTAGAAGCAAAATTAATTAAGCTTTGCTAGATAATCAGATAATTTATACCCAATAAACTTATTTATATGTAGTCTAGGAACAATACTTTGGCCACCTAATGCGAAGAACTGACTCCTTGGAAAAGACCTTGAGGCTGGGAAAGATTGAAGGCAGGAGAAGAAGGGGATGACAAAGGATAAGATTTGATGGACATGAGCTTGAGCAAGCTCCAGGAGTTAATGGACAGGGAAGCACGCGTGTTGCAGTCCATGCAGTCACAAAGCGTCAGACACGACTGAGTGACTGAATTTAGGATTAATAGCCTGTTTCTCACTACATCTTTGAAAAAATAGAGTCACCATAGCTAACTAATATTGTTCAGTTTAAAAAATCAGTTTCTTGTAGACAGCATTCATCCAGTCTGTGTCTTTTGGTTAGAGCATTTAATCCATTTACATTTAAAGTAATTATTGATATACATGTTCCTTTTGCCATTTTTTAAATTGTTTGGGGTTTGTTTTTGTAGATCATTTTCTTCTATTTCCTGACTATATAAGTCCCTTTAACATTTGTTGTAAAGCTAGTTTTGTGGTACTGAATTCTGTTAACTTTTGCTTGTCTAAAAAATCTTTTGATTTCTTCATCAATTTTGAATGAGATCCTTGCTGGGTACAGTCATCTTGGTTGTAGATTTTTCCCTTTCAGTACTTTAAATATATCCTGGCATTCCCTTCTGCCCTGCAGAGTTTCTGCTGAAAGATCAGTTGTTAAACGATAGGGTTTCCCTTGTATGTTACTTGTTGCTTTTCCTTTGCTGCTTTCAATATTCTTTATTTGTGCTTAATCTTTGTTAGTTTGGTTAGTATATGTCTTGGAATGTTTCTCCTTGGGTTTGTCCTGTATGGAACTCTTTGTGCCTCTTGGACTTGATTGACTATTTCCATTTCCATGTTGGGGAAATTTTCAACTATAATCTCTTCAAAAATTTTCTCATCCCTTTCTTTTTCTCTTCTTCCTCTGGAACCCCTATAATTTGAATGTTGGTGCATTTAATATTGTCCCAGAGGTCTCTGTAGAGAAGGCAATGGCACCCCACTCCAGTACTTTTGCCTAGAAAATCCCATGGACAGAGGAGCCTGGTAGGCTGCAGTCCATGGGATGGCTGGAGTCAGACATGACTGAGCAACTTCACTTTCACTTTTCACCTTCATGCACTGGAGAAGGAAATGGCAACCCACTCCAGTGTTCTTGCCTGGAGAATCCCAGGGACAAGGAAGCCTGGTGGGCTGCAGTCTCTGGGGTCGCACAGAGTCAGACATAACTGCAGTGACTTAGCAGCAGCAGCAGCAGCAGCAGCAGAGGTCTCTGTGGAGAAGGAAATGGCAACCCACTGCAGTGTTCTTGCCTGAAGAATCCCAGGGATGGGAGAGCCTGGTGGGCTGCCATCTATGGGGTCGCACAGTCGGACATGACTGAAGTGACTTAGCAGCAGTAGCAGCAGAGGTCTCTGAGACTATCCTGTTTTTAAAATTATTTTTATTTTATTTTGCTCTTCAACAGTTATTTCCACCATTTTATTTTCCAGCTCACTGATCTGCTTCAGATATTTTGCTATTGAGTCCATCTAGAATATTTTTAACTTCAGTAATTGTGTTGTTTGTTTGTATGTTTGTTCTTTTATTTTTCCAGGTCTTTGTTAATTGACTCTTGCATTTTCTCCATTCTATTTTCAAGGTTTTGGTCAACTTTACTATCATTATTCTGAATTCTTTTCAGGTAGTTTGCCTATTTCCTCTTCATTTATTTGAACTTCTGTGTTTCTAGTTTGTTCGTACATTTGCATAGTATATCACTGCCTTTCATTATTTATTTTTAAACTTATTGTATTTGAGGTCTCCTTTTCCCAGGCTTCATGGTTGAATTATTTCTTCTTTTTGATTTCTGCCTACCTAAGGTTGGTCCAGTGGTTTGTATAAGCTGCAAATATGGTAAGATTTGTGCTGAGCTTTTTATTCCTCTGATGGACAGGGCTGAGTGAGGTGATAATCCTGTCTGCTGATGATTAGGTTTGCATTTTTTGCTGTTTGTGGTTTGGATGAGGTGTCCCACAGAGGATTCTACTAGTAGTTGGGTGATGCTGGGTCTTGTATTCAAGTGTTCCCTTTGTGGGAGTTCTCACTATTTGATACTCCCTAGAGATAGGAGTTCTCTGGTTGTCTGTCTAAACACACATATAGACTGAAAGTGAGAGGATGGAAAAATATATTCCATGCAAATAGAAATCAAAAGAAAGCTGGACTAGCAATCATCATATCAGACAAAACAGACCTTAAAGAATATTATAAGAGATAAGAAAAGACACTATATAATGATCAGGGGATCAATCCAAGAGAAAGACATAGCAATTGTAAATATATATGCACCCAACATACAAACACCCCAATACATAAGACAAACACTAACAGACATAAAAGGAGAAATTGATAGTAACCAATAGCAGGAGACCTTAATACACCACTTACACCAATGGACAGATCATTAAAACAGAAAACTAATAAGGAAACACAAGTCTTAAATGATACATTAGATGAAATGGATCTCATTGATCCCTTCAGGACATTCCATCCAAATGCAGAAGAATACACGTTCTTCTAAGTACACATGGAAAATTCTCTATGATAGACCACATCTTGGGTCACAAATGAATCCTCAGTAAATTTAAGAAAACTGAAATCATATCAGCCTTTTTTTCTGACCACAACACTATGAGACTAGGCATCAATTACAAGAAAAAAATGAAAAAACACAAACACATGGAGATTAAACAGTACGTTTCTAAATAATGAGCAGGTTACTGAAGTCAAAAGGGAAATCAAAAAATTCCTAGAAGCAAATGACAATGAGAACACAACTCAAAACTTTGGGGTGTAGCAAAGCAGTCCTAAGAGGGAATTTTATAGGAGTACAATTCTACCTGAAGAAACAAGAAAAACATCAAATAGACAACCTAACTTTACATCTAAAACACCTAGAAAAACAAGAACTAAAAAATCCCCAAATTAGCAGAAGAACAAAATCAAAGATCAGAAAGGAAATAAACAAAAAGAAAAATGAAAGAAACAATTAATAAAATAAGTATCAATAACTAGTTATTAAAATTAAAAATAATTTAAAATTAATGAAACTAAAAGCTGGTTATTTGAGAAGATTAACAAAATTGACAAACCTTTAGGCAACTCATCAAGAAAAAAGAAAGAAGAATCAAATTAACAAAATTAGAAATGAAAAAGGAGTGGTTACAACAGACATGCAAAGAATTTTAAGAGACTATTATGAATAACTATACTGTAATAAAATGGATAACCTGGAAGAAATGGACAGGTTCTTAGAAAACTTCAATCTTCCAAGACTGAACCAGGAAGAAATAGAAATTGTGAACAACCCAATTACAAGCACTGAAATTGAAGCTGTGATAAAAAATCTCCTAGAAAATAAAAGCGACAACCAGATAGCTTCACAGGAGAATTCTTCAGACATTTAGAGAAGAGCTAATGCCTATCCTTCTGCTGCTGCTGCTAAGTCACTTCAGTTGTGTCCGACTCTGTGTGACCCCATAGATAGCAGCCCACCAGGCTTCCCCGTCCCTGGGATTCTCCAGGCAAGAACACTGGAGTGGGTTGCCATTTCCTTCTCCAATGCATGAAAGTGAAAAGTGAAAGTGAAGTTGCTCAGTCGTGTCCAACACTAGCGACCCCATGGACTGCAGCCTACCAGGCTCCTCTGTCCATGGGATTTTCTAGGCAAAAGTACTGGAGTGGGGTGCCATTGCCTATCCTTCTAAAACTCTTTCAAAAAATTGCAGAGTAAGAAACACTTTACAAGGCCACCATCACCCTGATATCAAAACCAGAAAAAGACAACACACAAATAAGAAAACTACAGGCCAATATCACTGATGAACATAGATGCAAAAATCCTCAACCAAAATTTTAGCAAACAGAATTCATCAACACATCAAAAAGCTCATAAACCATGATCAAGTTGAGTTTATTCCAGGGATGAAAGGGTTCTTCAATATACACAAATCAATCAATGTGATATACAATATTAATAAACTGAGAGATAAAAACCATATATAATCTCAATAGATGCAGAAAAAGCCTTTAACAAAATTCAGCACCCATTTACGATTAAAACTTTTCAAAAAATGGGCATAGAAAGACGCTATCTCAACATAGTAAAGGCCATATATGATAAGCCCACAGCAAACATTATTCTCAATGGTAAGAAACTGAAAGCATTTCCCCTAAGATCAGGAACAAGACAAGGGTGTCCACTCTCACCACTATTATTCAATATAATTTTGGAAGCCCAAGCTATAGCAATCAGAGAAGAAAAAGAAATGAAAGGAATTCAGATGGAAAAATAAGAATTAAGGCTCTCACTGTGTTTGCAGATGACATGATACTTTACATAGAAAACCCTAAAGATACTATCAGAAAATTACTAGAGCTAATCAGTGAATTTAGCAAAGTTGCAGGATACAAAATCAATACACAGAAATCACTTGCACTTCTATACACTAACAATGAAAAATCAGAAAGAAATTAAGGAATCAATCCCATTCACTATTGCATAAAAAGAATTAAATATCTAGGAATAAGCCTATCTAAGGAGACAAAATAACTGTATACAGAAAATTATAAGACGCCAATGAAAGAAATCAAAGACAACATAAACAGATGGAGAGATATTCCATCTTCCTGGGTAGGAAGAATTAATATCATGAAAATAACTATACTACCAAATGCAAGCTACATATTCAATGTAATCCCTATCAAATTACCAATGACATTTTTCACAGAACTAGGACAAAAAATTTCACAATTCATATAGAAACACAGAAGATCCAAATATCCAAAGCAGTCTTGAGAAAGAATGGAGCTGAAGCAATCAACCTTCCTGGCTTCAGATTATACTGCAAAGCTACAGTAATCAAGACAGTATAGTAGTGGCACAAAAAAAGAAATATAGATCAATGGAACAAGATAAAAAGCCCAGAAATAAACCCATGTACCTATGGGTAGTTTTGACAAAGGAGGCAAGAATATGCAATGGAACAAAGATAGCTTCTTCAGTAAATGGTGGGGAAACTGGACAGCTACATGTAAAATGATGAAATTAGAACACTTCCAAACACCATAGACAAAGATAAACTCAAAATGGATTAAAGACCTAAATGTAAGACCAGAAACTATAAAACTCTTAGAAGAAAATATAAGCAGAACACTTGATGACATAAAGCAAACCAAGATCCTCTATGACCTACCTCCTAGAGTCATGGAAATAAAAATGAAAGTTAAGCTGTTGAGGTCCTTTAATGGACCAGAACCTGGTGGTCCGGAGTCAATGATAAGAAAGTAAAAGAGAGAAAGAGACTGATATTTCTTGGTTTATGCAGAAAACCAAAAAAGCCCCTGACACACGGCTTGTGTCGCTCACGAAGGCCCTGGGCGCCCTCTCGAGGGGGTGAAGGCACAGTGCGCCTTCTCGAGAGGGTCTTAGAAGCCTGGTCAGAAGAATGAGTGCGATGGGTTTCTACGCTCCAGAGAATTAGCTGGAGAGAGAGAGAAAGAAAGAAAGACACGGGGACCCAAGCTCTGATGGAACAAGGGTGTTTTATTCAACATAGTGTGGGTATATATACTGTCTTAAAAGGTAGCTTTGTCCAGCAAAGATAAAGATCAAAAGTCCAGACTTACAAATTACCAAGGAAACATACTGCTACTGCTGCTAAGTCGCTTCAGTCGTGTCCAACTCTGTGCGACCCCATAGAAGGAAGCCCACCAGGCTCCCCCGTCCCTGGGATTCTCCAGGCAAGAACAGTGGAGTGGGTTGCCATTTCCTTCCCCAATGCATGAAAGTGAAAAATGAAAGTGAAGTCGCTCAGTCGTGTCCGACTCTTAGCGACCCCATGGACTGGAGCCTACCAAGATCCTCCGTCCATGGGATTTTCCAGGCAAAAGTACTGGGGTGGGGTGCCATCGCCTTCCCCGCAAGGAAACATAAGGCAATGCATATCAAAGAGAAAGGGTTGTAAATAATCACTTTAACCGTAAGGTTCATAAAAAGGAAGAGGGTCGTAAATAGTTACTTACCACCATATGGAAAAACTAACAAAGGAAATGCATGCATCCCTTAGCCCCGGGAGCAGTTTGCCACTCCTCTTAATTCCTGAATATTCAGGAATTAATATGGAACAAAGGATTCATGACAGATCCAAAACAGCATACAGGAAGCCTCCTGTTAAATGCTTCCTGACAGTAAGCAAGTGGGACCTAATTAAGCTTAAAAGCTTTTTCACAGTAAAGAAAACTATAAGCAAGGTGAAAGGACAACCCTGAGAGTGGGAGAAAATAATAGCAAATGAAACAACCAACAAAGGGTTGATTTCCAAAATATACAAGCAGTTCATACAACTCAATACCAGAAAAATAAACAACCCAATTAAAAACTGAGAAAAAGATCTAAACAGACATTTCTCCAAAGAAGACATACAGATAGCTAACAAACACATGAAAAGACATTCAATATCACTATTAGAGAAATTCAAATCAAAACTAAAATGAAATATCACCTCACACAGGTCAGAATCACTTCAGTTCAGTTCACTCACTCAGTTGTGTCCAACTCTTTGTGACCCCATGGATCGTAGCACGCCAGGCCTCCCTGTCCATCATCAACTCCCGGAGTTCACTCAGACTCACGTCCATCGAGTCAGTGATGCCATCCAGCCATCTCATCCTCTGTCGTCCCCTTCTCCTCCTGCCCTCAATCCCTCCCAGCATCAGAGTCTTTTCCAATGAGTCAACTCTTCGCATGAGGTGGCCAAAGTACTGGAGTTTCAGCTTTAACATCATTCCTTCCAAAGAAATCCCAGGGCTGATCTCCTTCAGAATGGACTGGTTGGATCTCCTTTCAGTCCAAGGGACTCTCAAGAGTCTTCTCCAACACTAGATTTCAAAAGCATCAATTCTTTGGCACTCAGCCTTGTTCACAGTCCAGCTCTCACATCCATACATGACCACAGGAAAAACCATAGCCTTGACTAGACGAACCTTTGTTGGCAAAGTAATGTCTCTGCTTTTGAATATGCTATCTAGGTTAGTCATAACTTTCCTTCCAAGGAGTAAGCATCTTTCCATCATCAAAACGTTTATAAACAATAAATAAACCTGGAGAGGGTGTGGAGATTAGGGAACCCTCTTGCACTGTTGGTGGGAATGTAAATTGATACAGCCACCATGGATGATGGTATGGAGATTCCTTGAAAAACTAGGAATAAAACCACCATATGCCCCAGCAATCCCACGCATAGGCATATACCCTGAGGAAACCAAAACTGAAAAAAGACACATGTATCCCATTGTTTATTGCAGCACTATTTACAATAGCTAGGACCTGGAAGCAACCTAGATGTCCATTGACAGATGAATGGATGAAGAAGTTGTGGTACATATACACAATGGAATATTACTCAGTCATAAAAAGGAACACATTTGAATCAGTTCTAATGAGGTGGATGAACCTAGAGCCAGTTATACAGAGTGAAGCAAGTCAGAAACAGAAGGAGAAACATCATATACGAACACATATGTACAGAATCTAGAAAGATGGTACCAAAGAATTTATTTGCATGGCAGCAGTGGAGAAACAGACATAGAAAAGGGGAAAGGGGAAGGAGGATGGGGAAAGGGGAGGAGCGGATGAGATGTATGGAGAGTAAAATATGGAAACTTACATTACCATACGCAAAATAGATAGCCAACAGGAATTTGCTATATGTCTCAGGGAATTCAAACAGGAGCTCTGTATTACCTTAGAGGGGTGGAATTGGGAGGGAGATGGGAAAGAGGTTCAAGAGGGAGGGGACATTATGTGTACCTATGGCTGATTCACATTGAGGTTTGACAGAAAACAACAAAATTCGGTGAAGCAATTATCCTTCAATTAAAAAATAAATTAATTTAAAAAATTAAAAATAAAAAATCAGTTTCAATTATATAAAAATTACTCTTCTTACTTTGTCTTGTCTCACAAAGGGCGATTTACAACTAAAATGAGTTCATAAATGTTGATTTTGTGAGTATACAACTGACATATAAATGCTTTCCAATAATTTCTGCTTATTCTTCCTTTTAGATCCAATAATAATACATGGTAACATGAGCAGAAGGAAGTTAGAATCATAGAGTCTGGTTCAGAGTTGTCATTAATAGATTGCCATCTTGAGAAAGGCTCCTAGGTTTTCACTTTTCTCTTACAAAATTACAGACATTTGACCTGTAAGCTGTCTTAAAGAAAATAATAAAAATTCCGTCTCTTTTCTTAGTTCTTCTAACACTTACATGCATGCTGAGTTGCTTCAGTTGTGTAAGACTCTTTGCAACCCCATGAACTGTAGCCTGCCAGGCTTTTCTGTCCATGGTATTTTCTGGGCAACAATACTGGAGTAGGTTGCCATTTCCTTCTCCAGGAGATCTTCCAGACCCAGGAGTGGAACCCAAGTCTCTTACTCTTAGATAGCTGGGGCGGCGGCCGGGGGTGAGGCGGGGAGGTGAGTTAATGGTCCAAAATGCTCTAAGGAAGGTCATTAGTGGAAATCACCTGGTTTTAGAGTCACAGAGCCAGTAATTTAGTCCCAGTTCTACCCCACACTCATCTTATGATGTTGACAATATTGTCACTTCTCTGGGCTTCTAAGACTTCCTAGAGAAAAGAAGGCAGTAAAATAAAGGCTTTCTTTTTTTTCCCCCTTTGCTCCTCCTCCTCTTCTTCTTATTTACCCTTTTAACCTTAAGCAGACTTTGAGGTTCTTGAAAATCCACACATGTACAATGCTTTGCACATACTTTCAGTGGGTCTCTTTAAGGAAAAGCCCAGTTAGTCAGTTCACTCACTCAGTAGTGTGTGACTCTGTGACCCTATGGACTGCAGCACAGCAGGTTTCCCTGTCCATCACCAACTCTCAGAGCTTGCTCAAACTCATGTCCATCCAGTTGGTGATGTCATCCAATCATCTCAAGCTCTCTCATACCCTTCTGCTCCTGCCTTGAATCTTTTCTAGCATCAGGGTCTTTTCCAATGACTCAGTTCTTTACATCAGGGGCTAAAGTACTGGAGTTTCAGCTTCTTGAATACTCTTCTTCCAGTGAATACTCACCTTCCAGTGAATACTCAGGACTGATCTCCTTCAGAATCGACTGGTTGGATCTCCTTGCAGTCCAAGGGACTCTCAAGAGTCTTCTCCAACACCACAGTTCAAAAGCATCAATTCTTCGGCACTCAGCTTTCTTTATAGTCCAACTCTCACATCCATACATGACTATTGGAAAACCTATAGCTTTGACTGGATGGACCTTTCTTGGCAAAGTAATGTCTCTGCTTTTTAATTTGCTGTCTAGGCTGGTCACAGCTTTTCTTCCGAGAAGCAAGCACCTTTTAATGTCATGGCTGCAGTCACCATCTGCAGTGATTTTGGAGCCAAAAAAAGAAAAGTCTCTCACTGTTTCCCCATCTATTTGCCATGAAGTGATGGGACCAGATGCCATGATCTTAGTTTTCTGAATGATGAGTTTTAAGCCAACTTTTTCACTCTCTTCTTTCACTTCCATTAAGAGCTTCTTATTACAAAATCCAGAATTAAATCGAAGAAAGTAGGGAAAACCACTAGACCATCCAGATATGATTTAAATCAAATCTTACAACTATACAGTAGAAGTGACAAATATATTCAAGGGTTTAGATTTGATAGACAGACTGACTGAAGAACTATGGATGGAGGTTGGTGACATTGTACAGGAGGCAGTGATCAAGACCATCCTCAGGAAAAAGAAATGAAAAAGGCAAAATAGTTGTTTGAGGAGGCTTTACAAATAGCTTAGAAAAGGAGGGAAGCTAAAGGCAAAGGAGAAAAGGAAAGATATACCCATTTGAATGCAGAGTTTCAAAGAATAGCAAGGAGAGATAAGAAAGCCTTCCTCAGTGATGAGTGCAAAGAAATAGAGGAAAACAATAGAATGGGAAAGACTAGAGATCTCTTCAAGAAAATTAGAGCTACCAAGGGAATATTTCATGCAAAGATGTGCACAATAAAGGACAGAAATTGTATGGACCTAACAGAAGCAGAAGATATTAAGAAGAGGTGGCAAGAATACACAGAAGAACTATACCAAAAAGATCTTCATGACCCAGATGACCACTATGGTGTGATCACTCACCTAGAGCCAGACATCCTGGAATGTGAAGTAAAGTGGGCCATAGAAGCATCACTGCAAACAAAGCTAGTGGAGGTGATGGAATTCTAGTTGAGCTATTTCAAATCCTAAAAGATGATGCTGTTAAAGTGCTGTACTCAATATGTCAGCAAATCTGATAAACTCAGCAGTGGCCACAGGACTGGGAAAGGTCAGTTTTCATTTCAATCCCAAAGAAATGCAATCCCAAAGAATGTTCAAACTACCACACATTTGCACTCATCTCATATGCTAGCAAAGTAATGCTCAAAATTCTCCAAGTCAGGTTTCAACTGTATGTGAACTGTGAGCTTCCAGATGTTCAAGCTGGATTTAGAAAAGGCAGCGGAACCAGAGATCAAATTGTCAACATCTGTTTGATCATCAAAAAAGCAAGAGAGCTCTAGAAAAACATCTACTTCTGTGTTATTGACTATGCCAAAGCCTTTGACTGTGTGGATCACAACCCACTGTGGAAAATTCTTAAAGAGATGGGAATACCAGACCACCTGACCTGCCTCCTGAGAAATCTGTATGCAGGCCAAGAAGCAACAGAACTGGACATGGAACACCAGACTGGTTCCAAATTGGAAAAGGGAAAAGCACATCAACACCAAATTAACAATTCCATGAACTGGATAATTTAAGGTCATTGTCAGAAATTTAATGTATTATTCTAAAGTAACTAGAAGCATTTCAATTTGTGCTATCAGAAAATGTTTCCACAATGTTAGTAATTTACTTTTTCCTATGTCTATTTCCTTGAACATATATGTTTTTCATAAAGCTGGTCAGATGTATATCATTTTGACAAATATTCTGTGCTAAGTATATTTTCCTAAAGATTTGAGTATATTAAATGAGAGGCAGTACAGTTTAGTGAATAAAAATTGTTTACTTATGAATCCATAGACCTGAGTTCTGCTTTGTGATCTCAAGAGTTCTCTGTAACTTTGAGTAAGTAACTTTATAGTTCTTTTCACAATAATACGATGAAACTTGCGTCCATTATTTCTAAGCTGATTTCCTCCCCTGAATTTTTATAAGGAGTTAATAACCCAGGACTCATAAGACCTTGTTTTTCATTTATGTGAATATGATACCATTTGGAATTTTATCAAGTAGTTTACAGTGAACACAATGTGTGTGAATTCCCAGGTTTGTTTAGCTGAGTGAGCTGCTCTTCTGAATCACCAGCAGCAACCCCTCAACCAGGCTCAACCTAGGCCAGAATGGTTTGCCTAGGCATGCAGCCTCAAGTTAGACTTTTGGCCCTGCCTCCTGACAACTATGGTTGCCTCAGCCTTTCCAAATATGAAGGTAAGGACTGCACACAGCTTCCATTACAAATCCACTGGTGCTGTGGGGAGTCTGGTTCTACTTACAATTTCCAAATTTGAATGAACCATCCTGCTGTGGTGAAAGGGGCTTGGCTTTTCCAGTGACATCCAGCTGGGGCTACATAAAGCAGTACCTTGCAAATATGAAGACTAGTGACCTGGGACAAATGGTGAACAGCAAGCAACAGGGGACTGGAAGGAAGAAGATAAATTTCTTGTCCTTCCTCTCCTCAGTCAGCTTCTCAGGCAATATTCAAAGTGACAGAAATGTTTTCTTTTCTTGTTAAGTAGCCCTCAGTTGTCACCTTTTATCCATACTCTCTTCTCTGTGCTCATGGCCCTTTTCTCTTCCCTCTTGCTGTCCTGGAGCTGCAACATCCAATAAACTGTAGAAAGTAAACTTTACTTCAGGGTCTGTATTCTAATTGATGAGAGGCTCATAGAGATGGTCATACCTAAGATCTTCCTAGGTATTTGCTTCTAGTCTACAGGGACGCCTGAAAAAAATGATAGTGAGCAGAGCAAGCAGAGAAACCTGAGCAACAGTGCTTAATTCCAACTATGAAACTGAACTTCCCAGCTAGTGCTACTGGTATAGAACTGGCCTGCCAATGCAGGGGATGTGGGTTCGATCCCTGGGTTGGGAAGATCCCCAGAGGAAGGCACAGCAATCCATTCCAGTATTCTTGCCTGGAGAATTCCATGGATAGAGGAGCCTGACAGGGTATGGTCCATGGGTAGCAAAGACTTGGATAGTAATCAAGGAATCTCCAAATTTTTTTCCAAAATCTGACTCCAAAAGGTTACACTTTCATTATATTCTACATTAACCTTACCCTAATATTATTACTCTTTCTAGATTTTATAATTTGTTATTTATTTAGGGGAGGGGTATTTTACAAGGAGAGTAGAGAAAATGGAAAAGAAATAGGCAAAAAAGGAAATCATTTGAGAAATGGAAAAACAACTACAATTATTAGATGAGAGGAAGATATTAATCCCACATACCTTTAGGCCTAATTTCTTTGGAAGCCCAAGTCAAACACATCATGCATCTACTAAAAATTTGATTTGAGATTATCTTTTAAAAACAGGACCATTCTAAAGCCCATTAATCTTTACTCAGTCATGTAATAAACGATAGTATTGATCTGTGATGGACATGGAATGTGCTATCCATATCTCCCTTCAGAGAAGGACTTCTTGCCACTGTGAATGGGGGTCTCACTAGCAGGAAACCCTTCAGCTACAAGCTAGCTTGGAAGCTGCCTCAGCGGCAGAAAGCAGACTTCAGGATCATGCCCTTCCTGAGTCAGCACACTCTAGTGACTGACAGCGAGAGTTATATATATGTCTGGCCATCTTGTTCCAGTGAGAAACATGATGGATCGTTTGATTCCCAGAGCTTCCTGTGGGGTCAACTGAGGCATTAATAAAATGTTTAAGAATTTGAAAACTCAGATGCCAATCAAAACATTTTCCTCTAGAAGACTGTTACTGTGCCTCACCCTTTTATTTGATGGTTTGTGTGAAGGTAAGTGGTAGAACGATCAATGTGAAAGTATTTAAATATTTTAGTAACTGATAAAGATATCCTAGGTCATCCTGCCTGAATATCAATACTTCTTTAAGTAAAAGTGGGACCATTGCTACAAGAAGCTGCTAATATGGAAACAGATTTAGGGCAGGAATGCAATGCCCTCATTGATTTCAGATTTCTGCTAGAGGTAAAGCCTAGGAAAGATGTAAAGTTTTCCACAATGACAAAACTCCCTGTCCATATGATAGCCCAATTGTCCTAGGGCCCACAGGACTGTCTTTCTTACTGATGAAAAATACTTTTAGCTCTGCTCTGAAGAAGGCCTCCACCAGCTGCTTCAGCAAAGTATAGGCATACAGAGTAACAAAAAAGAAAGTGCTTGACTAAGCTGTGAACATTTCCACTGAGAGAATGCCTTTCAAGTGACCTGCCTTCCACTTCTCCTGGCTAACTAGAATCAGAATTAACACCAAACTACAGAGAGGGAGGCAGAGAGAGAGAAAGACGATCAGTGTGAGACAAAGAATTAGAGAGAAAGCTGGAGAAAATCTCTTTCTCTTTTGGACTGAAAGCGTTTTGATCAGAGACCACATACTTTCTGACAGAAGAAATCGGAATCATCAATATTAAACAACTGAGAACTTTCTAAACTAGGAGCCAGCCACAGTAAAAATCACTTGAATAAGGACAGCATTCTGTAGTTAGAAAGGAGATTATTCCAAGGAATTTGAGCAAGTGTGCCTCTGTAAACTAGATTTATGTTAACAAAGAGCAGAAAAAATAAAAAAAATATTAAATTCATATTCTCAGTAATATTGGGGAATATATTGTGTGTATTAAATTACACAATAAGAAAAATTACTTTAGGATTATAACCCCAAAGTCTGAATATAAAATATTTCTAAGTGTGATTATATACTTATTCTCATGAGGTTGATGTCAACATTTTTCAGGTTAGTGTCACATCAAATGGTTAAACAAAATATGAAAGGGCAGGAGTGGAGAGAAAACAAAAAAGTGAGAGAAAAAAAGCAATTTAGTGAAAATATTATCAAGTATGAATTCCTTTCTTCAATTTTTTTTTCTTACATTTAAAAAGATGCAAATTTAAACTTAGAAAAAAACGAAAATCATAAATTTAATCACAAAGGCAGGAATAAAAGTTAAGAATGCACTCAAAATAAGAAAATTAAGTCTTGAACTTAATGAAAAAAAATATGTATATACATACATATACTGTGGGGAGACAGGAAATTAGCCAAATTGGCCTTTTTAGGTTCTCTGGCCTGGTGTTTTGTCAATAATGACTACGTTACAGTTGAGATCATTTATACCACTTCACATGCACATCACAAGGTACTTGCTTGGTCACAGGCTACTTTGTGCTGTAGGGGTATGTGAGCTCCACCTAAAAAAAAAAAAGCATTGGCATTACTGCTGCATCAAAGCTGTGTCCGTTGGGTCAGCCATGAGTGGAGATGATATAGTGTGTCTAATGCTATGACTGTTGTGTCAGCCAGAAGAGAGGTTGTGTTGTGATAGCTTATGCTATGGCTGTTGCCCTGAGAGGAGAAATGTGTCTGCAATTCCTATGGCTCCTCGAGTCTTCTTCCAGCCTATCAGCTTGCACCTTGTCTACCATGGGTTCAATGAACAGTGCCCACAGTGAGATACAGTGAGACAATTGGCGTCAGGAACAGGATGAAGAGCAATGCATATACATATATATATATATATATTCTCATAAAAATGTACAATTCAAGATTTAATTTATTTATGAGTGCATTCCTGGCTACCCCCTCCAGTATTCTTGCCTGGGACATCCCATGGACAGAGGAGCCTGGTGATCTACATCTACACTCCATAGGGTCGCAAAGAGTTGGACATGACTGAGTGATTAACACTCTTTCGCATATAGTTCTAAAATTGACATTGTGATCCTAAACAGCTTAAGAACATGCTTGAAAGAAACTAATTTGATGACTCACCATTGAAAGAACAGCTACTTCTATTGTTAATCAAATGGGTTTAATCCTATAGATTCTATTCTGAGCAGATCTCTTCTAAACCCATCAACCTTGTGCCAATATGTTCAGTAGCAAGTTACTTTATTTGAATGTAAACTGATTTGTCTGTGAACTGCAACCATCAAATATCAATATATTTTTTTGAACATGTGCCTGATGGAATTCCTAACGAAGTAAAACATGATCCATGCATTTTGGTTGCATTGTTAAGGTATTTCAGGTACTGCCTTTTTCTCTGTGCATTGTAGGGAGAAAGCTTTGTAGCTCTCTGTATGACAGTAAAATACTGAAGTTAATTGCAGCTAATTTGTAGCTACAGCGGAACATTTCAGATGTGAAATGGTTTAACAACCCTAATGATACTACAGAAAAATCTTACTGGTCTCTACTTATGCTTGCCATTCCTTTGATGGAAATAAAAATTTGTGATTTCTGTTGTGAGATGCAAATAATTGTGGGAGAGATAACAGATTATATTTAATCTTTTTAAACTACATTTTTTAAATCAGTGAATTATGTGATCAGCTCCTTTCCAAAAGCAGATTTTTGATAAAAAGAAGAGAGTAAATATAAGTCAAGTGTAACTATCAAAATTTGTTAAAAGAAATGCTGTCTAATTAAAAAAACTTTTAAACTGTATTTTGAGTACCTTTATCAGAAATGTTGCCTTGAAAAAAATTACATTATAATTTATCATTTACTAAACATTTGCCTAGAGTGCTGCAATTCATGGGGTCGCAAAGAGTCGGACGTGACTGAGTGACTGAACTGAACTGAAACATTTGCAGTTTTTAAAGGTAAAACATCGTTCTATTTAAATCCATTTTACTTGTGAAATGTTCTAAACACACTTAAAAATTAAAGATTTATGTCAGATTTTAAAAGTGCCCATGTTTTGACATATTTGTTTCAGATCTTTTAATTTTAAAACTAATTATATAGTTTTAACAATATTTGTACCTTTAATCATTTAATTCCCTACTTCGCTTTCAAGAGTTAACGATCATACTTAAGGTGTTTAGATTCTTCTTCTACCCATGTTTTTACACATTCACTACACCTCTGTGTTTCTATCAATTTATAGTATTGATTTGGATGTTTGCAGTGTTTACCATGACTAGGCAAATTATGTTTACCATAACAAAACATAAAAGAAGCAACATGGCCCACTTTCTCTCCATTTCTGTCTGTTGTTTAGTCGCTAAGTCATGCTCAACTCTGATAACTCCATACACTGTAGCCCTTCAAGCTCCTCTGTCTGTGGGATTTTCCGGGCAAGAATACTGGAATGGGTTGCCATTTCCTACTCCAGGGGATCTTCCCCACCCAGAGATTGAACCCATGTCTCCGGCACTGGCAAGTAGATTGTTTACCAGAGAGCTACCAGGGAAAGCCCCTCTCTCTTTAACTGACTCACCTTGCTATACATTTGAATCATTATAAATCAACTATACTTCAATAAACCTTTTAAAAATAAAAAGATTTATCTACATATATTCATGTGGCTCTGTTTATAATTAATTTTAACTACTAATTAGCTTTCCATGGCATGAGTCAACTTTAAATTTGCAATCAATCTGCTGTTTATGGGCAATAAAGTTAATTTCAATATTCTACTGTCATACAGAAAGCTTCAGTAAACTTCATTGTTTACATTCTCTTACAAATATGTGTTATAATTCCTCTAGTCTATAGAGAAGAATCTATCTAGAAGTGGAATCATGGGTTGTAGAATGTTTGTGAGTGTGTGTGTGTATTTTTGATGTTACTAAATATCCCCATTTTTGCTATATAAAGTAGTATCCATTTTCTTTACCACCAGAAATATATGAGGAGTACTACATCCTCAAAAAGGACTTAGAACTGCCATGTTTTAAAATGTGTGACCATACAATACAATGAAAATATGACAATTATGAGAACATCTCATTACTTTTATTTCTATGAATTTTTTACTTTGCAACTCTTTATTTGCAAGTGAGGATATTTCTATGTGTTTGTTAGCCTTTATCTGTTCACATTCTATAATAATTTTACCCATTAGACTGTTAGTCTTATTTAGTAATTCTTAACATTTCTTGTAGATTCTAGATTCAAATGCTTTGCCAAGTCTTTGGTTAGCAATAATTTCTAATTTGGTGTTAGTTTTTTCATCTAACTTTTCTTTATGGTATCTTTGGTGTGTAAAAGTTGTTTAATGTATTAATTTTCTTGTTATAAAATCTATAAATTTGTCTTACACAAGAAATCCTTACAAATCCTAAGGTTCTAAATATACGGTCCTTTTTTCTAAGGGCATTGCAATTTTACTTTGTACATTTAGATCTTGAGTCTACTGGGGACTTCTCTTTTGTAGAGTGCAATAGAAATCTAGTATCTCTCCATCCCCACTCCCAGGTCCCCTGCTTGTGAATATAATCAGTTTCCTCATTGACACTGAGTATTCTCTCCTTGTCTTGCAACTGACATATATCCCATTTTGAGTGGGACTCTCTGTGCTCCCTTCTGCCTATTGGTTTAACTATGGTCTTTTCCAGAACTAGTAACAAACTTTTAGTTATTAAAGATTCATAACAAAGTTCCCATTTTTTATTCTTCTTTACAATTGCCTTAGTTAGCTGTTCTTCAGATCAGATCAGATCAGATGTCATTCAGTCGTGTCCGACTCTTCACGACCCCATGAACCGCAGCATGCCAGGCCTCCCTATCCATCACCAGCTCCTGGAGGTCCCACAGACTCACATCCATCGAGTCAGTGATGCCATCCAGCCATCTCATCCTCTGTCGTCCCCTTCTCCTCCTGCCCTCAATCCCTCCCAGCATCAGAGTCTTCTCCAATGAGTCAACTCTTCGCATGAGGTGGCCAAAGTACTGGAGTTTCAGCTTTAGCATCATTCCTTCCAAAGAAATCCCAGGGCTGATCGCCTTCAGAATGGACTGGTTGGATCTCCTTGCAGTCCAAGGGACTCTCAAGAGTCTTCTCCAACACCACAGTTCAAAGGCATCAATTCTTCGGCACTCAGCCTTCTTCACAGTCCAGCTCTCACATCCATACATGACCACAGGAAAGACCATAGCCTTGACTAGGCGAACCTTTGTTGGCAAAGTGATGTCTCTGCTTTTGAATATGCTATCTAGGTTGGTCATAACTTTCCTTTCAAGGAGTAAACATCTTTTAATTTCATGGCTGCAGTCACCATCTGCAGTGATTTTGGAGCCCAGAAAAACAAAGTCTGACACTGTTTCCACTGTTTCCCCATCTATTTCCCATGTAGTGATGGGACCAGATGCCATGATCTTCGTTTTCTGAATGTTGAGCTTTAAGCCAACCTTTTCACTCTCCACTTTCACTTTCATCAAGAGGCTTTTGAGTTCCTCTTCACTTTCTGCCATAAGGGTGGTATCATCTGAGGTTATTGATATTTCTCCCGGCAATCTTGATTCCAGCTTGTGTTTCTTCCAGTCCAGCATTTCTCATGATGTACTCTGCATATAAGTTAAATAAACATGGTGACAATATACAGCCTTGACGTACTCCTTTTCCTATTTGGAACCAGTCTGTTGTTCATAATATGTGAATTTTAGAATTAGTTTGTCAAATTTTAGATTGAATTTAAAATTGTCAAATTTTGACCAAGAAATTCACAACCAATAATCTTTTTTAAATTATTCTAAAAAATACTCAAACTAAGGTATGAAAAATCTCAAGAGGATGTAAAAATGTCCTTTAACTTGAAATTTTTGTCACCTATTGGTGATTTGGATGCAGGACATTAGAATATTTTTTTCATTTATAGAAAAATCGTCAGGTTTGTTCTAGTGAGCAAACCTTTTTGGAACTATGCAGGAGTAATAGCTTTGGTTTTAATTTTCAATTACATGTATCTATAATATTTTCCTTCTGAAAAATGTGTGCTCAATTACCAAACTATATGTTTCATAGATAAAGTAGTAAATCACTTTTCAAAGCAAAGTAATGAAATATCATATCTATTTAAAACCTAACCTAAGGCAAAACTGAAACACTACATACAATGTTTTGCATAAAATTTGCATAACATTAATTTCATGTTAAATTTTGTTTGTGGAGATTTTTTTTACCTTTGTAAACTAATATTTGTTCATTCATCCCAGAAATTATAATTTCTATAAATCAAGTCAAACATGCTTTTTGCATAACGTTTCAGATTGTCATGTCACAGCCACTTTAAGTATTTTACTTTCAAAAATGTATCAAAAGCATTGTCATCTCACACCCTATTGGGTTAATGCCTAATAGCAGTGATGAGGCATCTAATATGATCCAACAATTATCATATTTTTCTTAAAAATATGTTTTTCTTTCAGTATTTTGAACTGTTGCATGCACAATCAGCTCACTAGGTAATGAGGATTAAGTAGTGAGCCAGATATCCACAATGAGGCTACATTTTAATATGAAAAACAATCACCAAATTAATTGCCCAATTAATTATTGAATTATAAACTCAACTATTATATGGAGCAAAGAGCACTACCAAAAGGATCTATAAATGGTGACTATGAAAAAGCTTACTTGAGATATATTTTAAATACAAACTCCAAAGGATAGGAAAGAATTACTAATGAAAGAAATGGTAGTAGTACATTTTTCAAGCAAAAGTAACAAATATGTGCAAATTTCATAAGATGATTAGAGAAGAATGGTGCATTTGAGGAATGCAAAAACTACTGGGTCAGCTGCAATAGAGAAAACAAAGAGGACAGTGGCTCAAGTTGAGAATGGTGTGCAGCAACTATATCTTTCAGAATCTGAAAGACTATGTGAGGAATTCTAAATTTTTTCTGAACAATGGCAAGATATTGAGCAGATTCATGAGAGAAATGTTACGGAATAAGTCCAGCTTCAGTATGAAGAAAGAATCAGGAAGGAGCAAAAATGAAATTATGGCTGTGGTTAGGCAAGAAACAATGGTAACTCAGATCAGGGTCATGACAGCAAGGAGAGAAGAGAGATAAAGGAGATACTTGTGAAGGAGTATTAGAAAAGATGCATTGCTTTATAAGTATAAAGAGTAAGAGATGCTTTGCTCTTGGGATGCCATTTGGGACTCTGGGGTGTGAAAAAAAAAAGTGTAAATGCTAGTGACATTGATTGTGATGGAAGAGAATCAAGTTTTAGATAATATTTAGTTGTATTAGTCTATTAAAAATCAAAAGAATGATATATACCTAGAACTAGGTACAAATGGTTTTGGTATAAAAATAGTTTCAATAGATACACACCAGGGTCAATTTCAAATAGTTAAAACATTGAAATGTAAAGAAATGATTCTATAAAAGGTACCAGGAGGGGGAAAAAAAAAAAAAAAAAGGAGAAAGAGGGAGAATTACTTTACAATCTCAGTGGAGAAAAAAATCTTTCTGTGACTCAAAATTCAGAATCCATAAAAGAAATTATCACCAACAAAAAAGGCCAATAAGTCACATATCCTTAAGTTATAAAGAATTTCAAACAATGGAAAAAAGAATGAGGAAAAGAAAAATATAGGTAAAGGAGACAGTTTTTAATAAGATAAGTTAAAATCCACAAATGGGTCTTAAACATAAGGAAAAACATTGATTTCACTTAATAACAGAAAGGAAAATACAAGCCATCAGAATGCTCACTTTTGTGGCACATATACCAAGAATTAAAGTGATACAGGAAAATTATCATAGTTTCTGCACAAAAATGACATGCCAGTTCATGAAGAATCTTTCTGTACTAAAACAGAGATGTCATCTGTAAATATCAGCTTGACGAAACTGCAAGATTTTTAAAACAAACTTGTTTTAAAATGTTTAAAACACTCATTTATTGTTCATGAAAGTACAAATTGGTACAGATTTTTATGGAGTACAATTTTGAAGTATCTATCAAAAATTATTTAGGCAGTCACCGTATGAGCAACCAATTCCACTTTTAGGATCGTTTCTTACACATATTTTCACATCAGAACAGATCAGACCAGTCGCTCAGTCATGTCCGACTCTTTGTGACCCCATGAACTGCAGCATGCCAGGCCTCCCCGTCCATCACCAACTCCCGGAGGTCACTCAGACTCACATCCATCGAGGCAGTGATGCCATCCAGCCATCTCATCCTCTGTCGCCCCCTTCTCCTCCTGCCCCCAATCCCTCCCAGCATCAGAGTCTTCTCCAATGAGTCAACTCTTCGCATGAGGTAGCCAAAATACTGGAGTTTCAGCTTTAGCATCATTCCTTCCAAAGAAATCCCAGGGCTGATCGCCTTCAGAATGGACTGGTTGGATCTCCTTGCAGTCCAAGGGACTCTCAAGAGTCTTCTCCAACACCACAGTTCAAAGGCATCAATTCTTTGGCGCTCAGCCTTCTTCACAGTCCAGCTCTCATATCCATACATGACCACAGGACAGACCATAGCCTTGACTAGGCGAACCTTTGTTGGCAAAGTAATGTCTCTGCTTTGGAATATGCTATCTAGGTTGGTCATAACTTTCCTTCCAAGGAGTAAGCATCTTTTAATTTCATGGCTGCAGTCACCATCTGCAGTGATTTTGGAGCCCAGAAAAAGAAAGTCTGACACTGTTTCCACTGTTTCTCCATCTATTTCCCATGTAGTGATGGGACCAGATGCCATATACACATAAACTAATGTATACACAAAGTTATTAATTGTGGCACAGATTATAGTAGCAAAGTTTATAAAGAAGCTAATTATTTATCAATTGTTGACACAAATATATTATAGTATAATCACACAATGTAATAGGATACACTGTACATGTTGGTCTAGGAAAATACTCAAGACAAATTTTTTAAGTAAAAAGCACAAATATACAAGAGTATGTATGCATGCTAAGTTGCTTCAGTCGTGTCTGACTCTGTGCGACCCCGTAGACAGCAGCCCACCAGGCTTCTCTGCCCCTGGGATTCTCTAGGCAAGAGTACTGGAATGGGTTGCCATTTCCTTCTCCAATGCATGAAAGTGAAAAGTGAAGTCACTCAGTCGTGTCTGACTCTTAGCGACCCCATGGACTGCAGCCTACCAGGCTCTTCCGTCCATGGGATTTTCCAGGCAAGAGTACTGGAGTGGGCTGCCATTGCTTTCTCCCAGAGTATGTAAAGTATGGCATCATTGGTGTAAAACAGGAAAATAATATAATCATACTTGCTTTTGTATACATGAAAACCTGTCTGGAAAGACACACAAGAATCTAACATAGAAATATCTGTTTATGGGTGTACTAGCAGCTGGGCAAAGAGAAATAGGGTTTGAGGGACATTTTGTATTACTTTTTTTTTTTTAATCCTTTGATGTTTTAAACTTGTGAATTTTATTTGAAACATAAAGCATTTCAAGAAGACTGTTATATAATGAAGAGAAATAGATGTCCTTGCTCTGGGTGATGAAAACATTCTTTATTCTGATTGGTAATAGTCATTACAGTCACTAAAGTTGCTGACGCACAATAGTTTGTATACCAAGGAAAGGTTATGATTTTGTAGAGGATCTAATCTTGCTAGAATTGATGGACCTGTCAATGTGTACTGTCAAGAAAAGACGTCAAAGGCTTGATAAGCAAGGCTCTTACTGGACCACAATATTACTCATTATCGCTGAAATTAACAACAGGGTCATTATTTAACATGTCTTTTTAAAATGACCAATGAAATTGCAGTACATGCATCCATTTTCTCACCTGAAGACTATGTATAAAGCACATTGTTGGGATTATAAAGGCAACTCAGTGATGCTCTCTGCTTTCAAGAGTTTATATTCTACATGGGCAAATAAGTCATGTACATAAATATATAAAACTACAAAGTTAGATATAAAGGGTAAAAGGTTATGAGAGAAATAAAGTGCGGTAGGATTTAGAAGAGACAGAGATGACCTGCAGCTGGAGAACAAGGGGAAGATCAACGGAGATCTGGCAATGAGCTGAACTAGGAAGATCTTCAAGTGGATCTGTGAGCCAAAGGGCACTCCAGGTGGAGAGGACAAAAATGGGACAGGAGGACGGGGAGTGAGAAGAACAAATGGTTCAATCTGGTTTCTGTGTGCTGCTGTCTTTGTGAGTGCTAAATCGTGTCATTCATGTCCAACTCTTTGCAACCCTGTCAACTATAGCCCACCAGGCTCCCCTGTCCATGAGATTCTCCAGGCAAGAATACTGGAATGGGTTGCCATTCCCTCCTCCAGGGGATCTTGCCAGTCCAGGGATTGAACCCTTGTCTCTTATGTCTCCTGCGCTGGCAGATGGGTTCTTTACCGCTATCGCCACCTGTAGGAATATGCTATTTGAAAGGTAGAATCATAAAACCCAGATTATAGAACCCCAAATTCAAAGCTTAAAGAGCTTGTATATTATGAGCTGGGAGAGTTGTGCAAGTTCAGGAGAACGGGAATGACAGTATGCACAAACGATTCCTTAGCAGGTCTGACCTGGCAACAGGCTTGTAGGATGGGCTGGAGGAAAAAGTTGATCATAGGACAATAAGAAAAAAAAAAAAGAACAAACAGGAAACTTTCGGAGAAATCCAGTGAGAGTTATTATATGGAGAATGGAAGGGTATAGGTAAATGGTACTGCTTGGAGGTATAAGCAAATAATAAGGAATCAGGAAGCATCTGCTGTGTAAGTGAATGATAAAATGAATGAATGAAGTCAGGCAAATGGAAGCAACAAACCAATTTTTCTTCTTATTCCTGGCTCAAGTTACTAGTCAAGTCTGCACAGAGTTTTTTTCATCAGATTATGTTATCCCTGCCTGACAACATTAAAGGAAAGAGAGAACCAACCTATTACTATAAGGGGAAGGAAAGAGCTTGGCTTTCTTCCTGCTCTTCTGCTCTTCCTGGAGTTGCTCTGGCCAGTGGAGTAAGGCTGGAGTGCACTGCAGAAGGGCTGTAGCTTCATAGGTTGCATACAGTAAATTCTTAGTTACCTTAGAAGGAATTTGGTTCAGTTATTTTTCTTGTAGCCACAGACTACCAATGACTAGATATGTTAGACTCTATCAGAAAGTGAGAGGAAAGGAGAGATACTCTTTGATTCCTCTTTGACTACAAGATCCAATTCTGGATGTTCTTCATATATAAGTGGGAAAACAGGTGCCTGAGGATGAAAGGGGACAAAGAAGTATGTAAAAGAAGGAAGCAAGGAAAAAAGTAATTGAAGGAGAGAGAGAAGGAAGAAAAAAAGAAGTAAGGAATGAGGGGAAGGATAGAAGGAGGAAGAAATGAAGCAGAAAAGGAAGAAAGGAAAAACTAAATGATTTTGAAATGTTTCTGTTGGAATATTTACAGACATTCATCCCTAACAATCAAATGAAGTAAGCATTATCATTTTTTAATTTTATGGATGAATCCCTTGGTTGATGCTGATGGTGATTTCAAGCCTTCTCGTAAAGTTACTCTCTTGAGCAGCAGGTCACGGTGTAATAAAATTGCTTATGACAAGGAAATGCAATTATTGTGAGAATATGGAGTCTTTGGGAAAAGATTATAACAAGGCAATTTACACTTCCTTTTTAATTCAACTGATATTGCTATGGGGAACTGCACTTTTAACAGTCATTGTCAGATCCAGTTTCTATGGAAATTTTAGGCTGCTACCATTAGACAAAATCAATGGTACCATGGGAACAACATCCTTGATAATGGCAAGTTTTTTTTCCCCAGAGGTGTGATTTGCTTTTTTCCTGAAATGTGACACAACCCACTAACAATTTAAAAATTCCTCCATAGATATACACAATAAAAACTGTTCATGCTGCAGTTTTCAAAATTCTATAAAGAAAGGAATTATCTACCACAGTAATGATTTTTCAATTAAAGAGAGAAAAGGAAAGGAACATAATAATCAATATGCACCATAGATTGTCTTAACCTAAACTCAGCCAATAAAACTACATCCAATGTATAGATATGTTCTGTTTGTGGATTTTCCTCCTTTAAATATATGGCAAGTCTCAGTCAGGCAGAGAAGCCCTCCCTCCTTCTCCGTGCTTTTTCATATTTGCCACTCGATCCCATAATTGATTTCATAGTATTAAGAATCATAGCTGCTTGCAGAAATTTTAGCCTTCAGTTTGCAACTGGCCATTGATTGGAGGGGAAAGCTTGCATGAGTATGGTGGGAAAATGTATTTCCCTATTAAAATATTTTGAACTGCGGTGTTTGAGAAGATTCTTGAGAGTCCCTTGGACTGAAAGGAGATCCAACCAGTCCATTCTGAAGGAGATCAGCCCTGGAATTTCTTTGGAAGGAATGATGCTAAAGCTGAAACTCCAGTACTTTGGCTACTCATGTGAAGAGTTGACTCATTGGAAAAGACTCTGATGCTGGGAGGGATTGGGGGCAGGAGGAGAAGGGGACGAAAGAGGATGAGATGGCTAGATGGCATCACTGACTCAATGGACGTGAGTCTGAGTGAACTCCTGGAGTTGGTGATGGACAGGGAGGCCTGGTGTGCTGCGATTCATGGGGTCTCAAAGAGTCAGACACGACTGAGTGACTGAACTGAACTGAACTGAATTAAAATATTTGTTGTCTAATGTCAAGGAAAAGACGTGTTACCTATAGAATAAGTGATATTTTTGTTCTAAGCAAATTTTTAAAAATTATTTTACTATGTATTGTATAGTTGTATAACAATGATAAATAGGCAAGCTAGATCAGTTCTTGGATATCTGAAAGGTGATTTCATGATGATATACAAAATCCTGAGGTATTCATAGCAAATGTCTTGTACATGTCCTAGTCTATAAAAGATGTAAGTGAAGATCTTTTGGATGTAAGTGAACATCTGAGTGGACATCACTCAGTCATGTCCAACTCTTTGTGACCCCATGGACTATAGCTTACCAGGCTCCTCTGTCCATGGAATTTTCCAGGCAAGAGTACTGGAGTGGGTTGCCATTTCCTTCTCCAGGGGATCTTTCCAACCCAGGGATCAAACCCGGTTCTCCTGCATTGTAGACAGACGCTTTACACTCTGAGCCACCAGGGAAGCTCAAGTCTATAAATGTCTTCAAAAAAAGGAGAAGAAAGAAGGAGTCAAAGGGATTGGATGCAGTGGCCAATAGGGCAAGTGGAGTCCTATGTCTTTTTCCAAGTCTCCTGTTATTCCCCCTGGTGTCTTCCTTTTTATTGAGAGGAGAGGCTTTTTGGTGTCAATCTAGTATCAACAGAAGAGGCTACAATACATGTTTCAGAACCATGCATGGCAAACACTGCTTTACCTAGATGATAAATTTACTTGTTCTTTTTTGGAGTTGGGGGAAGGCGAAGAGGAGTGTTAACAGGTATTATGGAAAAGCTAAAATCCTTCAAGCCATTCCTGATTCTTTGACTGATTCTTTGTTGATTCCATAAGGTGGCTCAGATCCATTTTGATCTGATATTTTAAAATTAAGTGTGAGCCAATTAAATTTCCTGAGATATAATACAAATGAAAAAAAGAGATGAGTTAAATTAATCTCTTGTTTATATAACAAGACAGTTTTCTGTATTATTATTGGGACCAGGAGAGCTTTTTGCATACTTCAGATTGACTTGCATGGTTATTTGTTGCCTGCCTGTCCCAGAATCCTACTCCCGATAGAGTCTTCCAACATGTAAAATGGGTGATCCCTTCTGTTACCCTAAGTGTTGATTTGGGAGATCGCTCTGCAAAGGTGAATGTGCCATCCTGCCAGGAGCTAGGGTGAGCTGCTCCACCCCACACAGCACTTAATAATAAGGAAGATGTGACACATATGTACAATGGAATATTACTTGGTTATAAAAAGGAACAAAATTGTGCCATTTGCAGAGACATGGATGGACCTAGACACTATCATACAGAGTAAAGTAATTCAGAAAGAGAAAAATAAATATTGTATGTTAACACATATATGTGGAGTATAGAAAAATGGTACAGATGAACCTATTTACAAAGTAGAAGTAGAGACACAGATGTAAAGAGTAAACATATGGACATCAAGGGACAAAAGGGGGTGGGAGGTGGGATAAACTGGGGGATTGGGGTTGACATACATACATTACTGTGTACAAAACAGACAACAAATGAGAACCTACCATATAGCACAGGGGACTCTACTCAGCGCTCTGTAGTGATGTAAATAGGAAAGAAACCCCCCAAAAAGGGGGTAAAAGTAGCTGTGTAACTGATTTACTTTGTTAAATAGAAAATAACACATTATAAAGCAACCTATACTCTAATAAAAATTGAGAAAAATAATAAAGCCCAGGTTACCAAAGTCAAGGCAGGTGTTAGGATTCAGATGGACTAAGTTATAAATGAATGAGTATGCTAAGTCACTTCAGTCATGTCCGACTCTGTGCAGACCCATAGACGGCAGCCCACCAGGCTCCCCCATTCCTGGGATTTTCCAGGCAAGAACACTGGAGTGAGTTGCCATTCCCTTCTCCAATGCAGGAAAGTGAAAAGTGAAAGTGAAGTCGCTCAGTCGTGTCCGACCCTCAGCAACCCCATGGACTGCAGCCTTCCAGGCTCCTCCATCCATGGGACTTTCCAGGCAGGAGTATTCAGATGTAAACACTAAGGATCACTGATCCCTCGACTTTTCCATCAACTACTTCAGCTGTTAGTCACAGAAAAATTGTGCTTAACTAACATTCTGCTTATTCTTAAACCTATTTTGTTGGCTCTGTCCTTTCAGAGTTTTGCATAACTTGGAGTTTTATTCTAAAAACCTTTCTTGATTTTTGTCAGAAGTTATATTTGTTACTTGACACAGTAGCATATGTGCCCTGGAGTTCTGGCGATGCCAGAGTAGAAATAATGTTTCGTGCCACTTCCAGCTCTTCTTATTGTCCCTGCTCAACCATATGTGCATGTATCTTCTTTGGATTTCTTCTGTCCCCAAAGGGCACACAAGGTACATAGAACCAAGTTAAAACATCCTTCTCCATCCCTATCTAAGGAAAGGACAAATATGGATGAATGGCAAGACCACGAAACCATCTGCCTCCCACTGCTGCCCAGAATTTAAACCATAATACCTTGAGATGCTGTTTCATCAAGACTGCATTGGCCTTGACACAGAAGGCTTCCTGGGCAGTTGTCTTGGGTGGATAAAAAGGCTAATCAAGTTGCGCTTTTGGAAAGAAAAATGGGAGCTCTATACAGTACCAGTCCATGTATCATCACTATTTTCAGGACAAGCGGAATGTCAAGGCTAAAATAACCCCCAGCTATCTATAAAATAATGTAATCCAGGTACATACTCAAGGCGGAGTTTTGAAATATTATTCAATCGGTTTTCTCCATAAGGAAAAATAAAAAAAAATATTTTTTTCTGCTCCACATTTATCAAAAACAGGTACTGAATTAAAAACTAAAAATATGCAACAGTCTGGTATCCTGTCAAATTTAGTCTATGTGCAACAGTCCAATCTATCCAACAAAAATGCATCATACTGATATTGAAAGGCTATTTCAATCAGATACTTGTTTTTCCTTCCTTTGAGACTATTATCCTGCACTATATATTTGCTTTATTGAAAACTACAAGGGACGGTTTTTAATGTTTTGTTATTGGTAATCTTGGAAATTAACTCTTCTCTTAACAAAATGGAGAGCTATTGAAGATTAAAGATACTTTTTTTTTTTTTTTAATGATTGTAAAAAGATGCTTTCATATATATTATATAAAATTGAAACACAAAGGCACAGTTGTTTATGGAGTGAACTACTTTTGAAAAATTCATAAAACCTCAATTGTTAAATGGCTTCCCAGGTGGCACTAGTAGTAAAGAACCCTCCTGCCAATGCAGGAGACATAAGATACGTGGGTTCAATCACTGGGCTGGAAAGATTCCCCTGGAGGAGGGCATGGAAACCCACTCCAGTAGTCTTGCCTGGAGAATCCAGTGACAGAGAAGCCTGAGAGCTACTGTCCATAGGATTGCCAAGAGTCAGACACAACTGAAGCAACTTAGCACGCATGCACAAATGTTAAAAGTTATTATTTTGACAGGAGGCAGAATTATAAATAATTTCCACTTCTCTACTTAGGAATCATATTTAGTATCACATGTATAGATGACACCACCCTTATGGCAGAAAGTGAAGAGGAACTAAAAAGCCTCCTGATGAAAGTGAAAGAGGAGAGTGAAAAAGTTGGCTTAAAGCTCAACATTCAGAAAATGAAGATCATGGCATCTGGTCCCATCATTTCATTGGAAATAGATGGGGGAAACAGTGGGAACAGTGTCAGACTTTATTTTAGGGGGCTCCAAAATCACTGCAGATGGTGATTGCAGCCATGAAATTAAAAGAGGCTTACTCCTTGGAAGAAAAGTTATGACCAACCTAGATAGCTTATTGAAAAGCAGAGACATTACTTTGCCAACAAAGGTCCATCTAGTCAAGGCTATGATTTTTCCAGTGGTCATGTATGGATGTGAGAGTTGGACTGTGAAGAAAGCTGAGTGCAGAAGAACTGATGCTTTTGAACTGTGGTGTTGGAGAAGACTCTTGAGAGTCCCTTGGACGGAGATCCAACCAGTCCATTCTAAAGGAGATTAGTCCTGGGTGTTCATTGGAAGGACTGATGCTAAAGCTGAAACTCCAGTACTTTTGCCACCTCATGCGAAGAGTTGACTCATTGGAAAAGACTCTGATGCTGGGAGGGATTGGGGGCAGGAGGAGAAGGGGACGACAGAGGATGAGATGGCTGGATGACATCACTGACTCGATGGACATGAGTCTGAGTGAACTCTTGGAGTTGGTGATGGACAGGGAGGCCTGGTGTGCTGCGATTCATGGGGTTGCAAAGAGTCAGACACGACTGAGTGACTGAACTGAACTTACTTTATTTTTATGTTATTGAAGAAGATAAGATTTACTGCCACCAAAGTACATTTTGAACAATGGAAATGCTCTACAGTTTGAAATTATTTATTAGAAATTATTATTTCAATCAAAATGTAATTAATCTGGCTCCTTGATATCAGCTGCTTAAATGGGTTTTGAGAACAGGGTGAGAAATAAGACATACTTTCTACCTTCATTAAACTCTTAATCTAGTAGGATTTAGTATAATTTTTTTTTTGATGAAGACTAATGGCAACCCAATGCAAAAGTAGGAAGTCAAGAAACACCTGGAGTAACAGGCAAATTTGGCCTTGGAATACGGAATGAAGCAGGGCAAAGACTAATAGAGTTTTGCCAAGAAAATGCACTGGTCATAGCAAATACCCTCTTCCAACAACACAAGAGAAGACTCTATACATGGACATCACCAGATGGTCAACACCGAAATCAGATCGATTATATTCTTTGCAGCCAAAGATGGAGAAGCTCTGTACAATCAGCAAAAACAAGACCAGGAGCTGACTGTGGCTCAGACCATGAAGTCCTTATTGCCAAATTCAGACTGAAATTGAAGAAAGTAGGGAAAACTACTAGACCATTCAGGTATGACCTAAATCAAATCCCTTATGATTATACAGTGGAAGTGAGAAATAGATTTAAGGGCCTAGATCTGATAGATAGAGTGCCTGATGAACTATGGAATGAGGTTCGTGACATTGTACAGGAGACAGGGATCAAGACCATCCCCATGGTAAAGAAATGCAAAAAAGCAAAATGGCTGTCTGGGGAGGCCTTACAAATAGCTGTGAAAAGAAGAGAATCGAAAAGCAAAGGAGAAAAGGAAAGATACAAACATCTAAATGCAGAGTTCCAAAGAATAGCAAGAAGAGATAAGAAAGCCTTCTTCAGTGATCAATGCAAAGAAATAGAGGAAAACAACAGAATGGGACAGACTAGGGATCTCTTCAAGAAAATCAGAGATACCAAAGGAACATTTCATGCAAAGATGGGCACGATAAAGGACAGAGATGGTGTGGACCTAACAGAAGCAGAAGATATTAAGAAGAGGTGGCAAGAATACACAGAAGAACTGTACAAAAAAGAGCTTCAAGACCTGGACAATCATGATGATGTGATCACTGACCTAGAGCCAGACATCTTGGAATGTAAAGTCAAATGGGCCTTAGAAAGCATCACTACGAACAAAGCTAGTGGAGGTGATGGAATTCCAGTGGAACTATTCCAAGTCCTGAATGATGATGCTGTGAAAGTGCTGCACTCAATATGCCAGCAAATTTGGAAAACTCAGCAGTGGCCACAGGACTGGAAAAGGTCAGTTTTCATCCCAATCCCAAAAAAAGGCAATGCCAAGGAGTGCTCAAACTACCGAACAATTGCACTCATCTCACACGCTAGTAAAGTAATGCTCAAAATTCTCCAAGCCAGGCTTCAGCAATATGTGAACCGTGAACTTCCTGATGTTCAAGCTGGTTTTAGAAAAGGCAGAGGAACCAGAGATCAAATTGCCAACATCCACTGGATCATGGAAAAAGCAAGAGAGTTCCAGAAAAACATCTATTTCTGCTTTATTGACTATGCCAAAGCCTTTGACTGTGTGGATCACAATAAACTATGGAAAATTCTGAAAGAGATGGGAATACCAGACCACCTGATCTGCCTCTTAAGAAATCTGTATGCAGGTCAGGAAGCAACAGTTAGAACTGGTCATGGAACAACAGACTGGTTCCAAATAGGAAAAGGAGTACGTCAAGGCTGCATATTGTCATCATGTTTATTTAACTTATATGCAGAGTACATCATGAGAAATGCTGGACTGGAAGAAACAGAAGTTGGAATCAAGATTGCTGGGAGAAATATCAATAACCTCAGATATGCAGATGACACGACTCTTATGGCAGAAAGTGAAGAGGGGCTAAAAGCCTCTTGATGAAAGTGAAAGTGGAGAGTGAAAAGGTTGGCTTAAAGCTCAACATTCAGAAAACGAAGATCATGGCATCTGGCCCCATCACTGCATGGGAAATAGATGGGGAAACAGTGGAAACAGTGTCAGACTTTATTTTTCTGGGCTCCAAAATCACTGCAGATGGTGACTGCAGCCATGAAATTAAAAGATGCTTACTCCTTGGAAGGAAGGTTATGACCAACCTAGATAGCATATTCAAAAGCAGGGACATTACTTTACCAACAAAGGTTCGCCTAGTCAAGGCTATGGTCTTTCCTGTGGTCATGTATGGATGTGAGAGCTGGACTGTGAGGAAGGCTGAGCGCCGAAGAATTGATGCTTTTGAACTGTGGTGTTGGAGAAGACTCTTGAGAGTCCCTTGGACTGCAAGAAGATCCAACCAGTCCATTCTGAAGGAGATCAATCCTGGAATTTCTTTAGAAGGAATGATGCTAAAGCTGAAACTCCAGTATTTTGGCCACCTCATGCGAAGAGTTGACTCATTGGAGAAGACTCTGATGCTGGGAGGGATTGAGGGCAGGAGGAGAAGGGGACAACAGAGGATGAGATGGCTGGATGGCATCACTGACTCGATGGATGCGAGTCTGAGTGACCTCCGGGAGCTGGTGATGGACAGGGAGGCCTGGCGTGCTGCGGTTCGTGGGGTCGCAAAGAGTCGGACACGACTGAGCGACTGATCTGATCTGATCTGATCTAATGGCAACCCATTCCAGTGTTCTTACCTGTAGAATCCCAGGGATGGGGGAGCCTGGTGGGGCTCACACAGAGTTGGACATGACTGAAGCAACTTAGCAGCAGCAGCAGCATAGGTTTTAAAAGTCATTTAAAAAATTAGAACTTGGTACCAAACAAAGGTAAAGACTTTAACATACTTCTAAAGAACTTTTTTTATATATATTCACATATGTGAACAGATGATATGAAGAACTTGATCTTTATACTGATCGTAGGGGAAAAAATCCCCAAAAGATCTTCATAACATACCAACAATATTCATATAATTTTTAGACCTACTGATCTAGTATTAAAAGGGAAAACCCCTGCTAAGGTAGACAATTTACTTATTCTATTTCAAAGACACCATGTTCATAAGATTCAGTGAGTAGGTCAAGTTTTCAATTCCAGGAATTAATAAAGAGGAGGCAAATAATGGGATGGTTTCCTGTTCTTTCTTATTTTTCTTCTCCAAGATCTTTTATAAGACTCCTACCCCTTCATCCACTATCTGGCACTAGTAGTCATATTCTTGTCTTAGAAATTATTTAGAATATTCAGTTCAGTTCAGTTCAGTCGCTCAGTCGTGTCCGACTCTTTGCGACCCCATGAATCGCAGCACACCAGGCCTCCCTGTCCATCACCAACTCCCGGAGTTCACTCAGACTCAGGGCTATCGAGTCAGTGATGCCATCCAGCCATCTCATCCTCTGTTGTCCCCTTCTTCTCCTGCCCCCAATCCCTCCCAGCATCAGAGTCTTTTTCAATGAGTCAACCCTTTGCATGAGGTAGCCAAAGTATTGGAGTTTCAGCTTTAGCATCATTCCTTCCAAAAAGATCCCAGGGTTGATCTCCTTCAGAATGGACTGGTTGGATCTCCTTGCAGTCCAAGGGACTCTCGAGAGTCTTCTCCATAATTTGGAATACTACTACAAGGCAAAAACAGACCTTTTCCAATTGAGACCTCTGAAAATAATCAACAACTGTATTGCCATATGAAAAAATATATAGACCTGGATGCCAGGAACTAATCATGTGAAGTAGGGTACCCAGATTAGTTTACCCAGTTTATTTGCTCCTTCCACATTAACATGGAGTTCTCCTCATTCCAGAAGTGATGACTTCTTCAGAGAAAAAATAGAAACTGTTGAGCTGGAAGGAACCTCAGAGATAATTTTATCCAGTGCACGCTTGCCTGTGTTGTAATGAGGAAACTGAAATCCAGGCAGATTAATCTCAGCTGGCAAAGCTTTCCTGGCCTCTATTGTGATGCTTTCCTGCTGCTGCTAAGTCGCTTCAGTCGTGTCCGACTCTGTGCGACCCCATAGACGGAAGCTCACCAGGCTCCCCCGTCCCTGGGATTCTCCAGGCAAGAACACTGGAGTGGGTTGCCATTTCCTTCTCCAATGCATGAAAGTGAAAAGTGAAAGTGAAGTCACTCAGTCGTGTCTGACTCTTAGCGACCCCATGGACTGGAGCCTACCAGGATCCTCCGTCCGTGGGATTTTCCAGGCAAAAGTACTGGGGTGGGGTGCCATTGCCTTCCCTGATGCTTTCCTAGTAGACATCATTCATGATATTTGACTATAATATATGAAGGGATGTTTACCGTAGACATACCAACACTCAAGCTGCAATTTATCTCGGTGGAATAGTTCAGTTCTGTCACTCAGTTGTGTCCGAATCTTTGCAACCCCATGGACTACACCACACCAGGCCTCCTTATCCAGCACCAAATCCCAGAGTTTACTCAAACTCATGTCCATTGAGTCGGTGATGCCCTCCAACCATCTCATCCTCTGTCATCCCCTTCTCCCCCTGCTTTCAATCTTTCCCAGCATCAGAGTCTTTTCAAATGAGTCAGTTTTCACATCAGGTGGCCAAAGTATTGGAGTTTCAGCTTCAGCATCAGTCCTTCCAATGAATATTCAGGATTCAGTTCCTTTAGGATGGACTGGTTGGATCTCCTTGCATTCCAAGGCACTCTCAAGAGTCTCCTCCAACACCACAGTTAAAAAGCATGAATTCTTTGGTGCTCAGCTTTCTTTATAGTACAACTCTCACATCCATACATGACTACTGGAAAAACCATATGCCTGACTAGACAGACCTCACTGGAATAGACCTCCCTCAAAAAACTTGAGAGAGCCCTAACAATTGTAAATTAGTGAATCTGAAAAATTTTATTACAGAGGTATAGTTCACACAAAATTTGGATCCTCTCCTGTTGGCAGGCTACAGTCGCAAGAGTCAGACACAACTTAGCAACTAAACCACCACTACCACCACCACCACCTGTTAATACAGAGATAGTACAAGAGTTTCATTTTGCTTTAACTTATGAAGTCTTTGTTGGGTTTGACTACAGTGAAGTCTACTTTTGTTGCAAAGGTCCAGCCAATTTAAATAATCTAGGCTGGATCAGGAAGGACTTCTCTTTTATAAAGTGCCCATTTCAAGGTAAATATTATCAATTGAAGTTTCTTCCTGTTTCACAGGAAAACATTTCTTACCACCAGTTTTTTTTTTTTTTTTAATTAAAATAAAAACCCTATCTCATATCAAAATACCTTCAGAGTTCACATATTTGCTGATTTAAATAAAAATAGTAATTTTAAAATGTGGGGTCAAAGTGTGCAGATGATGAAAGTATATTTCAAGACTAACAGTTTATCTCATATTTAGTAATATTTTAAACCATATTCCGGAGAAGGCAATGGCACCCCACTCCAGTACTCTTGCCTGGAAAATCCCACGGACGGAGGAGCCTGGTAGGCTGCAGTCCATGGGGTCGCTAAGAGTCAGACATGACTGAGCAACTTCACTTTCTCTTTTCACTTTCATGCATTGGAGAAGGAAATGGCAACCCACTCCAGTGTTCTTGCCTGGAGAATCCCAGGGACGGGGGAGCCTGGTGGGCTGCCGTCTATGGGGTCACACAAAGTCGGACACGACTGAAGTGACTTAGCATAGCATAGCATAGCATAAATCATATTCAAACAAAACTTTTACTATATACAAATGAGATGCACTGCAAAGAAAGAAGTTCTTCGTATGTATTTCATTTTCTGGAATTTCTCATTGTTCTTCCTTTAAAAAGGAAGGAATCCAGGGGTATTTGTTAATAAGGTAATCCTGAAATGCCATTCTACAGCCAAGAAGAAAATATTTCTTTTCCCAACAGTTAATTTTAGGTCCATGATTGAGTATAGGAATTAATAACAAAATGCTTACCATTATGGTGTGGTCTCAGTAAAACAGCAATAAAAACAAAAACAAGAACAAGGGTTGGCACACCTTCATGTAAATTTTTGAAACCACAAACTACAAGCATACAAATACAAAAGATTTCTTAACCACTTGAGGAAGAACAAAGAGTGTATATACATATTATTTTAATTACTCATGAAATATCTTAAAGGATTTTCACTCGAGGGAATTATTAAGGTTTTATTGAAGAAGCATCTCTTGCCCTTTGATAGTTACAGATAATATACTGTATCTTAAGCAACATCAAACAATATAATTACATAATACCAAGGTATGCACTTCCTAGAAGACAGGATCCTAGATAAAAATACATAGGAGGAAAAATTGTATTTTAGGGAAAAAAAGGTGTTTGAAGTTAAAAAAATCTATTACGTTACAAAATAAATCCAAAATTGTCTTTGAGAAAAACTCAGACTTGTGGATGTGCAGTCACCTATTCCATGACAAGTGTAGACAAGAAGAGACAACTTTTCAGAAACAGTTTTTTACAGTGCTGTAAAAAGGTTCTAAGGTTCTTTAATATGTTAATAAATATTCCTGCAGTAGAGGCTAAAAGTCTAAGTCCATTTATATTTGGAAAAAATTATAACATCCAGAATCCCTTCTTAGGGAGTTCTATAAAAGGATCAAAAATTCTGCAGTTAAAAAAAAAAAAAAAAACTTTTTGCTTTCTTTAATCTAGGATTTACCAAACATTTTAATTCTTGATCTTGTTTTTTTTTTTTGGAACACATTTTATTATGACAGTAGTGGTATTTTACCTAACAAAACTCAAGAAAAACAAAATGGGAAGATTTCAAAAATTCTCCCAAGTTTCACAAAGTAGATTCTCAAGAAATATTCATTTCATGAAAAAAATCAAAGCTAAATATGGTGTTATAAACTAGCTTGACTATTGTGAGATTCTTTATTCTGTTTTCTGTTTTTAACTGGTGAAGTGTTGATGACATGGATAAATTACATTTTTCTATTACTTCTGCTTGTAATAAATATGCACAATCAATGCTAATTATATATAGGAAGGTAATATTAACTAAGAGAATACTAATACAATCTAAAGCCATGAACATTTTTGCTATGATGTTCACAAGTACTTAAGCCAACTTAAAAATGATGGATTATCTAATCCTATCCTCAAATATTTGAAATTTCTCTAATCAATTCAGAATTCTAATGGGTATATATCCTCACTATAGAGTCAAATTCAAAGTTATTATGAAGGTTTATCTCAGATTCTAGAACTGTCATTTCCAAAAATATGTTTTAATTCATATTTTAAGAATTAAATTCTACTTGTATTAGACTCTGGGGTATATAAATAACACATTTCTCTCAGGCTCCTGCTCTTGATTTTGATCTATGTAAAATAAAAAGAAACAGGGAGAGAGTGAGATAAATTGTCAGTGTCATGAATTCTGCCTTTGACATTAAAGAGCCCACTTAAATGCTATGGACTTGATAGTTCTGTATTGGATTCACAATGTGGTGATAATACTGTAGCATTACAATATTTATTTCCAAGTAGCTCAGATCTAAGGCTCTTTATTTTTTTAATGGACTATGTTAACAATCTGTAAGTCAGAGAGAAAAAAAAATTTTTAAACAGATTTGGAGGCTGATGCTTAGGAAGTTATCTGAGACCTACTACTGGTAAAGAAAGCAACCACCCCTGTAATAAGTTAAAGAGTGGCAATAAAAATACCAACTCTGACTATGAATTAAAATAGAGGCTTTAGAACAGTCCATTTAACTTACAATATGGTATATATTTTATGCTTGGTTAATGTCTGAGGTTTGAAATAAGAAATTCAAAATTAAGTCACCCATTCAAAGATCTGAAATTCTTTCCATATGAAATACTGAAGTGTGTTTTTCCAAAATTCAAATGGGCATAAATTTCTCTTTCCCCACATACTTTCTCTAAAGTGTAACATAATATGGTTTCTATAAGGTTATTCCTTCCAGTAAATAGGCATACATCCTGTGAAAACTGGTCCTTCTGAATTTTAGAGAAATCCTGAATCAATTCCCATATTCAACAGATCACAATAGCTATCATTTAAAGAAAGCTAACTATATATTAGGTAGTATGATAAGATAAAAAAATTCTAAATAGGTACTGTCTTATCATTTCTATTCTACAGTTGAGGAGAGAGAAATTCAGTTTGGCTAAGTATCTTTGAATTTCAAAAGTCAGTAAATGTCAGAGAATGACATTTTCTAATTTTGGAGTTCAGATGACAAGATTTACACCAGTCTGGTGCTCACTATGAAAAGACCCAGGTAGGGCAGAAAAGAATGACCGATTGAACTACTATGCCTATTGAGTTGATGATCTGTCATCCACGGTAGAACTCTGTAGATAATGAGAAGCTGGGATGATTTAATAAGGGTTAAAGCCCCGAGGTTATTCATTCAGAGCCGAGGCTGGGGCCAGGTCAAAGAAGCTCTGCTCTTTCCTGAAAACTTCTGTGGGTAATACTGGATAGGAATGAACACAAACAGTCCCTTCTCCACAAGGCAATTAACAGCTCTGTGGGTAGTAAAATGGAGGCTAAAACTACTCCTGAGCCCATCTCTGGCTGAGCCATGCCAAAGACAACTCTCAACCTGAAGACCAGTATTTCCAGTACACTGAAGTAGAGGTGGAACAAATAAAACCTATACCTGGAAGAACACCTGATCACATCAGAAACTCCAGATGTAGAGTGTTCAGACATGTCATTTATCCCTGGCTGGGTGGCCTGAAGTGAATACAATTTTTCAATGACTTAATAAATACATTCCAGATAGAGTCTCAAGGACTTCTATAAAATAAACTCATTTATTTTAATTTTCATAATCATCCTATCAAGGAGAAACTGTTATCCCCAATATTAAGTAGCACCCCCAAAATTTCTGAGCTATTAAGTGGCAGGGCAAGAATTCTAACCTACATTCTTAACCACCATTCAACTCTGCCTTCATTGCCTGACTAGCCTCAACCCACTGATGGCCCTGGAAGATTGATTGGTCTAGAAACACAATAACCCGTCTGTATAACACAGACCAGACTCACAACACTCAAGGTCCAAGCAGACTAGTTATCCTAGGTGCTGGCTGCTTCAAAATGATTAAGATGTTATTTCAAGTATGTATTTTGAATAAGTGCATTAGAGTAGGCTGAAAATAAGAGCTCTGATATAAGCAAGCTGTATCCAATTACTGAGAAGGGTGAAAACAAAACCATAGGTATGATCACAGAAGCAATAGTCATGAAGGTTGAGAGCATGGACTTGGAGCCAGATTGCCTGGGTTCAGATCCCACTAGCTGTAGGTTCACAAGTTACTTTGACTTGACTATTTGATTCTCACCTATAATTGGGAGGTCATAACACCTATCTATTTGAGTTATTATAAAGATAAATGTAAACAATTTACAACTTTACATTTGATATATATGATATTTACTAAGGATTGAATAAAGGTTGCCTACTGAACTTATTTCTGTATAAGCAGAATAAGCAGAACAAGCAGAACCCAGACAGTGCAAGAAGAGAAATATAACCCTCATCATCATCAGAAATATGTTTTCCTTATCATACTGGGTCAAGAGATTTTTATCTGTCTTATAGAGAGAAACAACTAGAAATTAATATTCTCTTTTGTAGCTCTCTCATAGTCTTGATTAAAAGTATGTCCATGTTTGCTGATCTCAACTAATTTTTGTCATCTAAAATCATTTCAAAATATGTGTCACACATATTTCCCAGTTTAGTATGTTACTATGCTATGTGATTTTTGCGTATCCCATTAGAAAGGCTGTCTATTTTACCACCAATGGAATCTAGGTTGGTATTTGTCTGACAGATTGAATCAGAAGTGAGGTATAATACTTACAATGCTAGATCTAAGAAGAGGTGGCAAAATACATAGAACTATACTAAAAAGATCTTCATGACCCAGATAACCACGATGGTGTGATCAATCAACTAGAGCCAGACATCCTAGTATGTGAAGTCAGTTCAGTTCAGTTCAGTCATTCAGTTGTGTCTGATTCTTTGCTACCCCATGGTGTATAGCATGCCAGGCCTCCCTGTCCATTACCAACTCCTGGAGTTTAACCAAGCTCATGTCCATTGAGTCGGTGATGCATTCCAACCATCCCATCCTCTGTTGCCCCCTTCTCCTTCTGCCCTCAATATTTCCCAGCATCAGGGTCTTTTCAAATGAGTCAACTCTGCGCATCAGGTGGCCAAAATATTGAAATTTCAGCTTCAACATCAGTCCTTCCAGTGAACACCCAGGACTGATCTCCTTTAGGATAGATTGGTTGGATCTCTATGCAGCCCAAGGAGCTCTCAAGATACTCCAATACCGCAGTTTAAAAGCTTCAATTCTTCAGCACTCAGCTTTCTTTAGTGTCCAACTCTCACATCTATATAGGATGTGAGACTACAGGAAAAACCATAGCCTTGACTAGACAGAGCTTTATTGGCAAAGTAATGTCTATGCTTTTCAATATGCTGTCTAGGTTGGTCATAGCTTTTCTTCTAAGGAGCAAGCATCTTTTAATTTCATGGCTGCAGTCACCATCAGCAGTAATTTTTGGAGCCCCCCAAAATAAAGTCAGCCACTGTTTTCACTGTTTCTCCATCTATTTCCCATGACGTGATGGGACCAGATGCCATGATCTTAACTTTCTGAATGTTGAGCTTTAAGGCAACTTTTTCACTCTCCTCTTTCACTTTCATCAAGAGGCTCTTTAGTTCTTCTTTGCTTTCTGCCATAAGGGTGGTGTCATCTGCATATCTGAGGTTACTGATATTTCTCCCAGTAATCTTGATTCCAGTTTGTGTTTCATCCAGCCCAACATTTCTCATGATGTACTCTGAATATGTTAAATAAGAGGGGTGACAATATACAACCTGATGTACTCCTTTTCCTATTTGGAACCAGTCTGTTGTTCCATGTCCAGTTCTAACTGTTGCTTTCTGACTTGCATACAGATTTCTCAGGAGGCAGGTCAGGTAGTCTGTTACTCTAATCTCTTGAAGAATTTTCCATAGTTTATCATGATCCACAGAGTCAAAGGATTTGGTATAGTCAATAAAGCAGAAATAGATGTTTTTCTGGAACTCTCTTGCTTTTTTGATGATCCAGCAGATGTTGGCAATTTGATCGCTAGTTCCTCTGCCTTTTCTAAATCCAGCTTGAACATCTTGAAGTTCACGGTTCACGTATTACTGAAACCTGGCTTGGAGAATTTGAGCATTACTTTACTAGTGTGTGCGATGAGTGTAATTATGCAGTAGTTTGAGCATATGTTGGCATTGCATTTCTTTGGGATTGGAATGAAAACTGACTTTTCCAGTCCCGTGGACACTGCTGAGTTTTCCAAATTTGCTGGCAAATTGAGTGCAACATGTTCACAGCATCATCTTTTAGGATTTGAAATAGCTCATCTGGAATTCCATTACCTCCACTAGCTTTGTTAATAGTGATGCTTCTTATGGCCCACTTGACTTCACAGTTGAGCACCACCTGACCTGCCTCCTGAGAAATCTGTTTGCAGGTCAAGAAACACCAGTTAGGACTGGACATGGAACAAGAGACTGGTTCCAAATAGGAAAAGGAGTACATCAGGTTGTATATTGACACTCTGCTTACTTAACTTATATGCAGAGTACATCATGTGAAATGCAAGGCTTGATGAAGCACAAGCTGGAATCAAGATTTCTTGGAGAAATATCAATGACCTCAGATATGCAGATGACACCACCCTTATGGCAGAAAGTGAAGAGGAACTAAAAAGCCTCTTGATGAAAGTGAAAGAGGAGAGTGAAAAAGTTGGCTTAAAGCTCAACATTCAGAAAACTAAATTCATGGCATCCAGGCCCCACACTTCATGGCAAATAGATGGGGAAACAATGGAAACAGTGAGACACTATTTTTGGGCTCCAAAATTACTGCAGTTGGTGACTGCAGCCATGAAATTAAAAGACACTTGCTCCTTGTTAGGAAAGCTCTGACCAAACTAGACAGCATATTAAAAAGCAGAGACATTACTTTGCCAACAAAGGTCCATCTAGCCAAAGCTATGGTTTTTCTAGTAGTCATGTACGGATATGAGAGTTGGACTATAAGGAAAGCTGAGTGCTGAAGAATTGATGCTTTTGAACTGTGGTGTTGGAGAAGACTCTTGAGAGTCCTTTGGACTGCAAGGAGATCCAACCAGTCCATCCTGAAAGAAATCAGTCCTGAATATTCATTGGAAGGACTGATGCTGAAGCTGAAACTCTAATACTTTGGCCACCTGATGCAAAATACTGACTCATTGGAAAAGACCCTGATGCTGGGAAAGATTGAAGGCAGGAGGGGAAGGGGACAAGAGAGAATGAGATGGTCGGATGGCATCACCAACTCGATGGACATGAGTTTGAGCAAACTCTGGGATTTGGTGAAGGACAGGGAAGCCTGGCGTGCTGCAGTCCATGGGGTCACAAAGAGTCGGACATGACTGAGTGACTGAACTGAACTTAATGCTAGATCTTAAGATTTGCAGTGCTCTGCTTTTTCTGTGTTGGGATGATGTGCTGAGACTACCATGAAAAGAAGCCAAGCTCGCCTACTAGGAGATTAGACCATGTGAAAGAAAAGAAAGAGCCCTTTTTGACAGCTTGCCAGGTACATCTGCCAGATATGTGAGTGATACCAGCTTACCGTCCAACATAGCACAGCCCACACTTTAGCCAAATGCAGTTCTATGAATGAGCCCAGGAAAAATCCGCAGAAGAACCAGTAAGAATTCTGAGAAATAGTAAGGTATTGCTTTAAGCTATTATGTAGTGGGTATGAATTGAGCACAACATTAAATAATTAAAACCATATTTTTATGAAAGTCTGGAATTAAAGAATGTTTTTTTAGAAATTTCTATGTTATTTCTAAGACTGGTTAGACTCCATGTATTAACAGAACCAAGTGTGTTTGGCATCTAGATGAGGTAGAATAGACAGACATTTTGAGGAATAATATCCTTGCCAGGTTTATTTCAGTCTGATTTGATGCTCCAGTAAATAACACTTTCCCCTGAAATTCAGGAAAGCCATTTTCTGTATAAGGCATTAGACTTCCAGAAATATTTATAAATAGAGCTTAGATTAAAGCACATGCCTGGGAGCTAAATGGTCTAAAATCAGTTCCTAAATAACTAGCAAGTGACCTCAGAAAGTGTATTACATAAGTGTTAGCAATTATAAGCATTATATGTGCATACACATGCATGTATCCAACACATGGAAGAAATAAAACTCATTGGGTATAATCATAGCACAACCTAATTTTTATATATCATTGTTCCTTTATACATTTCTTTTTCAGGGAAGTCTTTCCTTGTCCATGCATAAAAATTCATTATCAAACCCATATCCTATTCTTCCTGAGTATATACCTAAGTCATAAACTTTTCAAGTTTCTAGAAAAGAAGATGGAGTGTGTAAACATAAAACAGGGATAAAAGCTAATATTAAAAATAATTAATTTATAGAAGGAAGAGGGAAAAACATATAATAATAACACATTTAAATCCTTCATATAAAGAGTTTTTCAGACTGGATTAACAAACAAATCATATTGGACTACATACTTTTATGAAATACTAATGCCAAGTGATACAGAAATTTTTTAATAAGATTAACCATGGTATGTCAGACAGTTAATGATAAATATATTAAAAAATATCTAAATATGTGACAGAAAGCATTGTATGGCATACAGGGATTTTTTTTTTAAAGAAGATGGTACAAAATAAAATAAAACTTTACACTTTTATGTATAGATAACATAGCATTGAAATGTAAAGAACAAAGACTTTTAGATGAGCAGAAAAAATGCCTAAGCCTTCCTGTCTTCTTAAAATAGGTGCCAAAGTGCTAAAAAATATAAAGCATTAGATCAGTTTCTGTTGCATTTTTGGTGCTATTGATAAAAAGGAAATAGAGAGAAATACATGATAGAGTCCAATTGTCCAAGAGTTTATTGTCTCATGTGAAGAGACAGTTCACATATTTATGCAATAGCGGAGTAACACTGACCTTCTGATTTTGAATAATTTAAATAAATGCTGAGAACTATAAGAATTCCAGGTAAAATCAGATCAATGTGGAAGGGAGCAGAAAAAAAAAAGCATCATGAGATAGATAAATGGATTAAAACTTGATCTTGAAGTAGAGAGATGGGAAGTACATATTGGGGGTGAGGGGAATATATTTGAAATAAAGTAGGTTTTTGTTCTGGGGTCATAATTTGTCATTGCGTTTCCTGATTGAATGCATGAATAACTCAGGTGTGCCTAGACTTAGAAAGATATTATGGTGATTTATTGATAGTCACAGAGATAGTTTTGGATCAGTGGGAATACAACAGTGGAAAGGCTTTATTTTATTTTTATCCTATTACGGTCCCCAACTACTTTCTTTCTCATCCCTTAAAATAGGAAGATTCTATGGAGATCAGACAGTCTTATTAGTCTTATTAAATCAGTCTTATTAAAAAGTCTTATCTAGTCTAATGAAAAACCCAAAATATTTATGCTGCCAAATAAATTTTAACCATTTTGGTTTATTCAATGGTGCCAATTTCTAAAAAACCTGATTCTGAAACAAATGTTTAACAAACCACTTGTAGAACATCAGGAGTGTCCAAAATATTTGTTATTTTACTGCCAGGGTCTCAGTTAAATGAATGAATATGCAATCAGTCTATCTATCTACCTATTGACATGAAACAATTAATTATCCTTTTCAATTATATCTAGCTGTAAGCGTTTGGTTAATAAACAACCTAGAGATGAAGAAACATTTATACATGTCAGAGGTATTCATATTTGTCGTACTGTGGCTGATGCTATCTTCAACTCCTCATGTATTCATCCACAATATTTTTTTCAAGTCAGAATGTAGTAGCATGGATGCAGTAGAGAGTAGAAAGGAAAAGTCTCTGGTTTCATAACATTTATCTTCATAAGGCTGTCCCTAACAATCATAAATCTGAATGGAGAAACAGACTATAAACAGATAAATATATGATGTGTTAAATACTCATGGAAATAAAGGAAAATATGAGGGATATAGCATACTGGGGTTTGACCAGAATATTAATATTTGTCATCTTAATGATCACCAAATAATTGATTTTACAATTTTAAACTAAAATTAACTTCACTAATTCAGCATATACTTTATTCATTAATTCAGCAAATACTTACTGAAAGCCTAGCCCATCAGTGCCAGGCACTAGAAAGACAGTAGAAAGCAAAGTAAGACTTGTTTCCTGCTCTCATGGAGGTTACAGGTGAGTGTGCAAGAAAAACAGCAATTCAACAACTGCTTGGATAGGTACAATTTCTAATCCATTTACATGGTGACTCATACTTGTACACCATGTCCTTGAGATGGATAATAGTTGTTCTGTTTGTTTACTGCTATAATGCCTTAATAAACCACCTAAATACATGAGACATTATGAGGACTTAGAAAATAAACAGAACCTTGACTTGTGTCAGTTATCACATTAAAGCTACCATTAATTGCCAACATTCATTGGATCACAGAAAAAGCAGGGGAATTCAGAAAAACATCCAATTCTGCTTAATTGATTACACTAAAGGCTCTGACTATGCGGATCACAACACACTGTGGAAAATTCTTAAAGAGAGGGAATACAAGACCACCTTACCTGTCTCCTGAGAAACCTGTATGCAGGTCAAGGAGCAATAGTTAGAAATGGACATTGAATGATGGACTGGTTCAAAATTGGGAAGGAGTACATCAAGGCTGTATATTGTCACCTTGTTTGTTTAACTTATATGCAGAGTACATCATTCAAAATGTTGGGCTGGTTGACTCACAAGCTGGAATCAAGATTGCTGGGACAAACATCAACAACCTGGTATGCAGATGACACCACTCTAATGGCAGAAAGAGAAGAGGAACTAAACAGCCTGTTGATGAAGGTGAAAGAGGAGAGTGAAAAAACTGGCTTAAAATTCAACATTCAAAAAACTAAGATCGTGGCATCCAGTCCATCACTTCATGGCAAATAGATGGGGAAACAATGGAAATAGTGACTGCATTTTCTTGGACTCCAAAGCACTGTGGACAATAACTGCAGCCACAAAATTAAATGACACTTGCCCCCTGGAGGAAAAGCTATGACTCATCTCAACATCATATTAAAAAGCAGAGACATCACTGCCAACAAAGGTCTGTACAGTTAAAGCAATGTTTTTTCCAGTAGTCATGCATGGATGTGAGAGTTGGACCATAAAGAAGGCTGAGCACCAAAGAATTAATGCTTTCAAATTATGGTGCTAGAGAAGCCTCTTGAAAGTTTTTTGGACAGCAAGGAGATCAAACCAGTCAATCCTAAAGGAGATCAACCCTGAATATTCATTGGAAGGACTGATGCTGATGCTGAAGCTCCAATATTTGGGCCACTTGATGAGAAAAGCCAACTCATTGGAAAAGACCCTGATGCTGGGAAAGATTGAAGGCAGGAAGAGAAGGGGGTGACAGAGGATGAGATGGTTAGATGGCAGCACCAACTCAAAGGACATGAGTTTGAGCAGACTCTAGGAGATAGTGAAAGACAGGGAAGTCTTGTATGCTGCAGTCCATGGGGTCACAAACAATCAGACTCGATTTAGTGACTGAACAACAGCAACAACCACAATTACACGGATCTATTCTTCAACTCTTCACTGGGTTTTAGTGATTGGAACCTTACTTCTTAGAATTGGATAAAATCAGAAGCAGAGATTTAAAAAAATATGCATTAAAATATATATTCCTTTTAAACTATAAAATCTGGTTTAATTTTCCAAAACAAAAATATAGCAGAACAAAGGAAAAGTAAATGATTTTTAAAAATCAAGTCATATTATGACAACCCATAGCTTGTCTTGAGTTGTGACATACCTAAAATAGACATTGTATTTCTAGTAAAATGGTGATCTTGGAGAATTTATTTACTAATAAAAACTTATTTTATTCTATGGATTTCTCTTTCATTTTATTGGCTAAAATATTTATTAGTGTCTACAGCTTCAGTAAATATTCACATTTTAGCAGGTAAACCTATATTGAATTTGAGAAAAGAAAGGGTAAAGGGTCAAAGTTATGGGTTTAATCATTTCACAGTGAAGATGATGGAAACATTTTCAGGTTATTGTTACTTAGGATGAGTATTATGGTTGGAATGTTTATGTCCTGCCCAGCAGTACCAATGTCCTACCAGCTACAGTTTTATAGTTATATTTCCTCGCATGCTGATCTCAACCAGTATTACCAGTATTATTTTGATTCTGTTGTTTTATTATGCACACACACACTTTTCAAATACATTGTAGAATACATTTAAATATATTTTAAATATTTAAATAAATTATATAAACAGTTAGAACCAAAAGATTTACTGGTTTTGTAGATTGTCATTGTTTCTTAGGTTCCACAGTTTTGTTTGCTTATATTTTGCTAAATTGTATCCTTCTGTAATTCATTTCAGTTGAATTTATGGGTAATAAAATTTCTGAGACTGAAAATGTAAATGAATGCCAATATTTCACTGTTATATATGAGTGTGTAATTCTACAAATAATTCTAAGATAAAAATTATTTTCCTTTCACCTTTACAAATTTTAGTATGGTGTATCTTTTTTAAGCAAACGAAAGTATGACATGAATTCTCGTTTATTTTCTGTTTATTTTTCCTTGTCTAGAAACATTTACGATTTTTTTTAATCAACAAATGCTAATATTTCATCACATGTATCTGGTTGTAGTACTTATCTGTTCAACAAATTATTTTTTCAGTATGAGAATAAAATTTAGTTTAGGTCTGGATTTTCTACTATTTTATATGCACTTTTCACTTGCCAATCAGTTATTTCCTTCTTGATCATTGCTATGTGAAAATTGAAAGATCAGAATTTCTTTTTTTTTTTAATTTAACTTTACAATATTATATTGGTTTTGCCATATAGCAAAATGAATCTGCCACAGGTATACGTATGTTCCCCATCCTGAACCCTCCTCCCTTCTCCCTCCCCATACCATCCCTCTGGGTCGTCCCAGTGCACCAGCCCAAAGCATCCAGTATCGTGCATCAAACCTGGACTGGCGACTCATTTCATATATGATGTTATACATATTTCATTGCCATTCTCCCAAATCGTCCCACCCTCTCCCTCTCCCAGAGTCCAAAAGACTGTTCTATATATCAGCAACAGTTAGAACTGGTCATGGAACAACAGACTGGTTCCAAATAGGAAAAGGAGTACATCAAGGCTGTATATTGTCACCATGTTTATTTAACTTCTGTGCAGAGTACATCATGAGAAATGCTGGACTGGAGGAAACACAAGCTGGAATCAAGATTGCCGGGAGAAATATCAATAACTTCAGATATGTAGATGATACCACCCTTATGGCAGAAAGTGACGAGGAACTCAAAAGCCTCTTGATGAAAGTGAAAGTGGAGAGTGAAAAGGTTGGCTTAAAGCTCAACATTCAGAAAACGAAGATCATGGCATCTGGTCCCATCACTACATGGGAAATAGATAGAGAAACAGTGGAAACAGTGTCAGACTTTATTTTTCTGGGCTCCAAAATCACTGCAGATGGTGAATGCAGCCATGAAATTAAAAGACGCTTACTCCTTGGAAGGAAAGTTATGACCAACCTAGATAACATATTCAAAAGCAGAGACATCACTTTGCCAACAAAGGTTCGCCTAGTCAAGGCTATGGTCTTTCCTGTGGTCATGTATGGATGTGAGAGCTGGACTGTGAAGAGGGCTGAGCGCCGAAGAATTGATGCTTTTGAACTGTGGTGTTGGAGAAGACTCTTGAGAGTCCCTTGGACTGCAAGGAGATCCAACCAGTCCATTCTGAAGGAGATCAGCCCTGGGATTTCTTTGGAAGGAATGATGCTCAAGCTGAAACTCCAGTATTTTGGCCACCTCATGCAAAGAGTTGACTCATTGGAGAAGACTCTGATGCTGGGAGGGATTGAGGGCAGGAGGAGAAGGGGATGACAGAGGATGAGATGGCTGGATGTCATCACTGACTCGATGAATGTGAGTCTGAGTGACCTCCGAGAGCTGGTGATGGATAGGGAGGCCTGGCGTGCTGCAGTTCATGGGGTCGCAAAGAGTCGGACACGACTGAGCGACTGATCTGATCTGATCTGATACAGGGTTATTGTTACCATCTTTCTAAATTCCATATATATGCATTAGTATACTGTATTTGTGTTTTTCTTTCTGGCTTACTTCACTCTGTATAATAGGCTCCAGTTCCATCCACGTCATTAGAACTGATTCAAATGTATTCTTTTTAATGGCTGAGTAGTACTCCATTGTGTATATGTACCACAGCTTTCTTATCCATTCATCTGCTGATGGACATCTAGGTTGCTTCCAAATCCTGGCTATTACAAACAGTGCTGCGATGAACATTGAGGGTACACGTGTCTCTTTCAATTCTGGTTTTCTCAGTGTGTATGCCCAGCAGTGGGATTGCTGGATCATAAGGAAGTTCTATTCCCAGATTTTAAAGGAATCTCCACACTGTTCTCCATAGTGGCTGTACTAGTTTGCATTCCCACCAACAGTGTAAGAGGATTCCCTTTTCTCCACACCCTCTCCAGCATTTATTGCTTGTAGACTTTTGTATCGCAGCCAGAATTTCTTGTTTATCTTTCCTTTTGTTTTTTTCAGTTATATTCTGAGATGCTCTTAATCTTTTAATTTACCAATTCTGTCTTTATCTGTGATCATTATTCAGCCAACTGACTGAAATTGTAGTTCAAAAAATCACATTTTTGTTGATTCCTTATTCTGAATGCTGAAATGCTTAATATCTGAAAAGATAAGTTTTATTTGTTTTAATTATATTTTGCCTGGTCTGTTAAATTGCTGTCTTTGGGTTTGATTCTCCTTCTTGCTTAGCTATGCTGATAGCATTATTCAAATTTTACATGAATCTTGATTATCTATTTGCCTTTACATATGAGATGACCTATTAGTGATCTGTGAATTGTAGAGGTGTCTTGTGATTGTGGGACAGTATGGAAATGACTCCAGCAAGGGTGCTCCTCTTCTAAGCACTGTGGCTTCTGATTGTGTAGCTTTTGCCAATCACCCAAGGAATCTCCTCTTAGTGTTTAATGCAGCTATAGAGGTACAAATTCTTTTTAAAAAATTTTCTGTAATGTCTAGTGGTTTGCCATAAATTCGTGTCAAAGTGCAGCTTGGACTGTTTATCATTTTAAACCCTATCTACTCATTAGTTTTATAAAATTTTCTAATTTATACCTGGACTATTGAGATTATAAATTGTTGAAATGATTGCTAAATTTTTTATGAGGAAAACAGTTCCTTTAAACTCAGTATAGAGTTAACAGTATATTAATGAGTTTCAGTAGATTTTTCCCCTTAGAGTAAGGAATGTATGCCTCCAAATTTCAAAGAGCAACACTTTTGTTATGTTTTTAAATTAGAAGGATGCATTTTTTTTTTACTTAAGGTAGCAAAAAGAAGGTATTTTTAATTACACACATTTATGCCACATTCATGTTAATGACTAAATAAATAACTACTCACTCAATTTATAAAAAATTGAATATTGTACCAGAGATTATGTTTTTAATGCTAAATAAATCTAAGCCTCTTTGGATAATTTTAGAAAATATTTGGAAAATTATATACAAAATATTATGTTATTATCTCTAATAACATAATCAAGATCATGTATACTTTTTTCTTTTCCTTTATTTTGGCATTTTCTAAATTTTCTCAAATAGCAGCATATTACTTTTAATGCTAACAAAAATATTTTTAAGTCCTTGCCCATAAGCTGTAAGTTTTTAGAACTCCTGAACAATTATTATATTTCTCCATAAAACATGAAGCAATTAAACAGTGCCACTCTAATACCTCAGGTCAAGTTTGATATCTTAACTGCTTTGTCAGGATTAACACATTAAATAGACATCATAGTGAATTCAGCTGAAAGTGCATAGCTTTTATCACTTCTCTTTTCTTAGTCTATATCTGTCTTTTTCTTTGGCCATAATTGTAAGTTGATAAATCCCCAGTGCTAGCTGGCTTTATATCTGGGTCTGAATCACTAAGTAGTGAGAGAGGTGATGAACAGCTTTCATCAGGGTTCACTCACCAAGTACTTCAGGTTTTCACTGTACTGGCCGTGCATCTCTGGGTCTCCTGTGCCACCAGTACAAAGACCCTTATTCTTTTATTCAAATATGTTTCTTCTACAAAAGAACTACCACCCCTTCTCTAACTTCATATAAGGAATTTGGTCTTCTTTAAGAGTGATTCTGTAGTTTCAGAGAGGGTAAGAGATCTCACAATGGTAGCACTGACCACAACCTTCTTCGATATAGATAAATTTCTAAAAATATACAAATTAAAAAATCTTAATAAATAGTTTAATGTTAGTGTCTTAGTCATCTTTCCTTTCCAAATCCAATACATAATCAAGTGCAAATGTCTATTCTCCTGAAATATCATGTAAACCCATTTCATCTTTTCTGTTCCTAATGATGCTGCTTTTGCTCAGGTCTATGTCAAATTTCACTCACCTCCACTCTTTCATTGGTTTCTTCAATAATTCTTTTAATTGTAATACCACCCTTTCTTAATTTGTATTTTATAGAAGTTGTATCCTTCTAAACTACAATATGATTTTGGTTTGTGATCTCAATATAAGTTATATGACTCATAGAAGTGAAGAAGTAAAGTTGCTCAGTCATGTCCAACTCTTTGCAATCCCATGGACCGTAGACTACTAGGCTCCCCCCATCCATGGAATTTTCCAGGCAAGAGTACTAGAGTGGGGTGCCATTTCCTTCTTCAGGGGATCTTCCCAACCCAGGGATCAAACCCAGATCTCCGGCATTGCAGGCAGATGCTTTACCATCTGAGCTACCAGGGAAGCCCCTGTATGACTCATATAACTCTTCATTTCATGTGGAATAAAATACTAACTACTTGGAAGAATAGTCAATAATCCGTACAAATTCACATCAACTTCACATCAACATCCTAGCCTCAACTCTACCTCGCATTCTACTCCAGCTTGATATATTCTATATGGCAACTCCAGAGTACAAGGGGTCTTCCTGATAGTCCTTAAACTTCTTTGACTGCTGGGCATATACTCTGAGGAAATCATAATTCACAAAGATACACGCACCCCAATGCTCATTGCAGCCCTATTTACAATAGCCAGGGAGAAACCTAAATTGACAGATGAATGGAAGAAGAAGATGTGGTACATATAACATATACACAGTGGAATATTACTTAAGCATAAAAAGGAATGAAATTGTGTCATTTTATAGGAATGTGGATGGACCAAAAGTCTGTCATACAGAATGAAGGAAGTCAGAAAGAAAAAAACAAATGTATATGAAATTTAGAAAAATGGTATTGATGAACCTATTTGCAGGGCAGGAATAGAGATGCAGACATAGAGAATGGACACGTGGACATGGTGGGGAAGTGGAGGGCAGAACAGATTTGAGAGACTAGCACTGACACACATTCACTACCTAGCTAGACAGATGGGAACTCCCTGTACAGTGGGAACTCCCTGTATAGCACAGGGAGCTTTGCTCTGTGGTCTTGATGACTGAGAGGGTGGAATGGGGGGTGGGGTGGGAGGGAAATGCAATAGGGAAGGGGTATATGTATACATATAGCTGATTCACTTTGTTGTACAGCAGAAACTAATATAACATTGTAAAGCAATTATACTCCAATTTAAAAAGTGTAGTAAAAATGTCTTCAAAGGCAATTTTACTGTTCAAAAACAAGGAAGTATGCTAAATTATGAAAAGACTGCAACTAATATTTTTTCTAATGTGTAGAAAGACAAAACTTTTTAACCTCCATTTCTTGTGTTAGGTAAACTGTCTTAACACACAGAGACTCAACCCTCATTCAAAAGAAACCATCTAGACTACCATTTGTAGCTATGACTGAGTGGCCAGTAACAGAAAAATTATCCATCTTGGAACAACTATTAATACAAACTATACTTTTAATATCTATTCTTTACGGACATCAGGAAACAACCAACTCAAAACTCATGAGGGCAAGGTCCTCGAAAGAGGGAAATGCATTGAGGCAAAGTCATCACTTCTATTGATTTTTCCCTCAGGGGATTTATTGATTTTCCACATGAGCTGAATAAAAAGATCAAGGCTAAAAAACAAAACAAATCTTATGGCAGTATCGCATTGTTATGGGCTAAAAACTATAGCATGATTTCAAGGAGAAATGACCTCAGAAAAGCCCTAGACTTTCTGTTGAGACTCATGTAAGGCTATGCTATAGGATAAGGGCAAACCTCAGTATTCACAAACACTAAAACTTAGACTTAGCCATAAGTCAACTAAATCTCTGAATGGAACAAGGTCATCGGTCCTACTAAAACTTGTTTTTGGAAGCAAATTTAGAATATAACATCATCCACAGCCTCTTCAACATTTTTATAAATAATGTCTACCATAGAACCTCAAGTACCACACATGCCAGGGAAAAAAAAATCTTACCAAAATTCAAAGAGTATAAATAATAGAAAACACCTTTTAAATGATGTAAATATTGCTTTAAAATTATTATGATTAATATGACCATGAAATATATGATGAATTAGGTAATTTCACCAAAAATTAGCAAATAGAAACCTAGATCTGTAATACACAGAATCAGATTATTAATTAGGAATCATGTGAATCAGCAATCTTACCCAGTATCAAGCTTTATTAAATGATGCCAAGGATACCATCAAAAGGCGCAAGAAAGACTTAGTGGTCCAGTGGTTAAGACTTCATATCCACTGCAGGGGCACAGATTCAATTACTGGCCTGGGAAGCAAGATCTTCTGCCAGACAGTCAAAAAAAGAAAAAGGAAAAAAAAGATAAAGAAGATTCTGGAACATCAATAATGACTCTGACAGAGCCTTTATTCCTTTATCAGACATGAGTCTCCAGTTCATGGTGCCTCTAAATACTGCTCATAGGTGCCTTCACACAATAGAGAGCATATCAAATCAGGCTACTTTCATTTAGTACCCCAGAGAGTTGTATAACTTATGTGTCATCCTCCAGGGAGCCATTTTTCATATTTTGGATTCCATTTTGCACAGATTATTCTTAGCTGAAGAGAGCTAGGTAGGGCATTTTAGAGAGAAAGTCACTTCTATCTAGTAAATACCATTAGTCATTTTACCTACATACCTAGTATACAAGGTTAATATATGTTACCTTACCTGCTTATTTTTTCCTTTTTCAGAGGTATTCCCCCAGTAAAAGGAGGGAAAGAATCATAAGCCAGATGCTTTACCCCTTCCTCTCAATTTCTAATAATAACTGAAATAAAAACAATACATGCTAAAATTTAACACTAAATAAACAAAGAAAAGAGGTGGATTAAAAGTCTGGAGAACTGTAAAATTTATCAGTATACCACATAAAACAGACTAAAAATGAGACAGAAGAAAGAAAACACAAGAGAAGAATGTACAGTACACGCAGGGCACACAGTGAAAAATTCAGAAATATATTTTATTGGAGTATTGGAAACAGAGGAAAAGATAGAGAATGAACAGAATCAAACTTTGAAGAGGTATTGGTGGCTTCTATTGGTAGAATGTAATCAATGCAACACCTGTTATTCTTATAAACAACTCTGTAATTCTTATAAACAACTCAAGATCTTAAAAACTTGAAACAATAAGGACTAAAATGATTGAAATTTCAGAAAGTTGAGGAACACTTAGAAGTAGGCTGTGGAACAAGTATTTTCTTCTACTAGGGACACTTACTAATGGTTGTCACAGGCAGAGGTCTGAGGACAGAATACTAGACAAGGAAAAGGCAAATAATAGGAGATTTTAATGACTGCATGGGGCTGGAGTGACCAAATTGAAAGTGAGAGGGTCCTCAAACATGTAGCCTACCTACGTGTCTCAGTTCACTTCAGTTCAGTCACTCAGTTGTGTCCATCTTTTTGTGACACCATGGACTGCAGCAAGCCAGACCTCCCTGCCCATCACCAACTCCCAGAGTTTACTCAAACTCATGTCCATCAAGTCAGTGATACCATCAAATCATCTCATCTTCTGTTGGCCCCTTCTCCTCCTGCCGTCAACCTTTCCCAGCATCAGGGTCTTTTTCATTCAGTCAGTTTGTCAAATCAGGTGGGCAGAGTATTGGAGTTTCACCTTCAGCATCAATCCTTCCAATGAATGTTCAGAATGTTCAGAACAAATCATAAAGATTTCCTTTAGGATGGAGAGTTTGGAACTCCCTGCAGTACAAGGGACTCAAGAGTCTTCTCCAACACCATAGTTCAAAAACATCAATTCTTCAGCACTCAGATTTCTTTACAGTACTCTCACATCCATACATGACCATGGAAAAACCATAGCCTTGACTAGACAGACCTTTATTGGCAAAGTAATGTCTCTGCTTTTTAATATGCTATCTAGGTTGGTCATAACGTTTCTTCCAAGGAGTAAGTGTCATTTAATTTCATGGCTGCAGTCACCATCTGCAGTGATTTTGGAGCTATAAATAAATAAAGTCTGCCACTGGTTCTACTGTTTCCCTGTCTATTTGCCATGCAGTGATGGGACCAGATGCCGTGATCTTAGTTTTCTGAATGTTGAGCCAGCTTTTTCATGCTCCTCATTCACTTTCATCAAGAAGCTCTTCAGTTCTTCACTTTCCGCCATCAGGGTGGTTTTGTCTGTATATCTGAGGTTATTGATATTTCTCCCAGCAATCTTGATTCCACCTTGTGCTTCATTCAGCCCAGCATTTCTCATGATGTACTCTGCATATAAATTAAATAAGCAGGGTGATGATATACAACCTTGATGTACTCCTTTTCCTATTTGAAAACAGTCTGTTGTTCCATGTCCACTTCTAACTGTTGCTTCTGGATCTGCATGCAGATTTCTGAAGAGGTAGGTCAGGTGGTCTGGTATTCCTATCTCTTTAAGAATTTTCCACAGTTTATTGTGATCCACACAGTCAAAGGCTTTGGGAAAGTCAAGAAAGCAGAAATAGATGTTTTTCTGGAACTCTCTTGCTTTTTTGATGATCCAACGGATGTTGGCATTTTGATTTCTGGTTCCTCTGCCTTTTCTAAAACTGACTTAAACATCTGGAGGTTCAGAGTTCATGTACTGTTGAAGCCTGGCTTGGAGAATTTTGAGCATTACTTTACTAGCATGTGAGATGAGTGCAATTGCGTGGTAGTTTGAGCATTCTCTGGCATTGCCTTTTTTGGGGATTGGAGTGAAAACTGATCTTTTTCAGTCCTGTGGCCACTGCTGAGTTTTCCAAATTTGCTGGTATATTGAGTGCAGCACTTTCACAGCATCATCTTTTAGGATTTGAAATAGCTCAGCTGAATTTCATCACCTCCCCTAACTTTGCAGTGATGCTTTCTAAGGCCCACTTGACTTCACATTCTAGGATGTCTGGCTCTAGGTGAATGATCACACCATCATGATTATCTGAGCCATGAAGATCTTTTTGTATAGTTCTTCTGTGTATTCGTGCCATCTCTTCTTAATATCTTCTGCTTCTGTTAGGTCCATACCATTTCTGTCCTTAATTGAGCCCATCTTTGCATGAAATGTTCACTTGGTATCTCTAATTCTCTTGAAGAGATCTCTAGTCTTTCCCATTAGATTATTTTCCTCTGTTTCTTTGCATTGATCCCTGAAGAAGGCTTTCTTATCTTTCCTTGCTATTCTTTGGAACTCTGCATTCAAATGGGTATATCTTTCTTTTTCTCCCTTGCTTTTCCCTTCTCTTCTTTTCATAGGTATTTGTAAGGCCTCCTCAGGATGCTATTTTGCTTTTTGTATTTCTTTTTCCTGGGGATGGTCTTGATCCCTGTCTCCTGCGCAATGTCATGAACTTCCATCCACAGTTCCTCAGGCACTCTGCCTATCAGATCTAGTCCCTTAAATCTATTTCTCAGTTTTGCTGTATAATCATAAGGGATTTGATTTATGTCATACCTGAAAGGTCTAGTGGTTTTCCCTACTTTCTGCAATTTAAGTCTGAATTTGGCAATAAGGAATTCATGATCTGAGCTACAGTCAGGTCCCAGTCTTGTTTTTTCTGACTGTATAGAGCTTCTCCACCTTTGGCTGTGTAGTGCACTGAACACTTCCTTTCTTCACAGAGACAAATTTCAAAATTGCACAAAGCAAGAAGCTAGATAGATGATCCAAAATTTTCTGAAGGACAAGAATGGTTGCTAAAGTCTTCTGGGATTGTATAAAAACAATCTAGGTGAATTCAATCTAGTGTGAATCAAAAATAAATTGACTCTTATTAAAACTGAAACCAGCTTTATTTAATTCAATTCCTGCTAGATTGAGGTGATCTCCTCTTAGACTCCACTGAACATCACAACATCACACCTCTATATTTTTAGTGGAGGAGAAAATCAGCTCTCTCCATTGGAAAATTTCATCATCTGAAACCTCTACCATTCTTTCATATACAATTTCCAGAATACACTGAAGAAATTAGACTTGTGAGATGAGGCAAATGGCTATGCAATCACGAAGATAAACAACAAAGCCACTTACAGCTATCCTATACCCACAGAACCATTCTGCTTTCCACTTTTAGTACAGCATTCCAAAAATTACATGAGATAGTTAAAACTTTTTTGAAAATATAGGCTTTGTCTATATAGGCTTTGTTAGATGATTTTGTTCAACTGTAAGCTAAATGTAAGTGCTCCTAGCACATTTAAATTATCTAGGCTAAACTCTAGTGTTTGGTAAGTTAGGTGTTTGAAATGTATTTTCATTTATGATATTTTCATTGTAGGAGGATTTTTCATGATGAAACTCCACTGTAAGTAGAGGATATGTAATTATGCTGGATCTCTAAGTAGCAGTTCTCAAAGGAGAGCCTTTCCAAGGTCCATGCAGTGACAATTATTTTCAAACACTTAACATGTAATTTGATTTTTTGCTCTCATATTTCAGTTCAGTTCAGTTGCCCAGTCATGTCCAACTCTTAGCAACTCCATGAATTACAGCACACCAGGCCTCCCTGTCCATCACCAACTCCTGGGGTTTACCCAAACTCATGTCCATCAAGTCGGTGATGCCATTCTCTGTCATGATTCTCTGTCATCCCCTTCTTCTTCTGCCAGCAGTCTCCAGCATCAAGGTCTTTTCCAATGAGTCAACTCTTCACATGAGGTGGCCAAAGTGTTGGAGTTTCACCTTCAGCATCAGTCCTTCCAATGAACACCCAGGACTGATCTCCTTTAGCAAGGACTGGTTGGATCTCCTTGCAGTCAAAGGGACTCTCAAGAGTCTTCTCCAACACCACAGTTCAAAAGCATAAATTCTTCGGCACTCAGATTTCCTCACAGTCCAATTCTCACATCCATACATGACCACTTGAAAAACCATAACGTTGACCATAGGGACCTTTGTTGGGAAAGTAATGTCTCTGCTTTTGAATATGCTGTCTAGGTTGGTCATAACTTTCCTTCCAAGGAGTAAGCGTCTTTTAATTTCATGGCTGCAGTCACCATCCACAGTGATTTTGGAACCCCAAAAATAAAGTCTGACACTGTTTCCACTGTTTCCCCATCTATTTCTCATGAAGTGATGGGACCAGATGCCATGATCTTCATTTTCTGAATGTTGAGCTTTAAGCCAGCTTTTTCACTCTTCTTTCACTTTCATCAAGAGGCTTTTTAGTTCCTCTTCACTTTCTGCCATAAAGGTGGTATCATCTGCATATCTGAGGTTATTGATATTTCTCCCAGCAATCTTGATTTTAGCTTGTGCTTCTTCCAGACCAGCATTTCTAAGATGTACTTTGCATATAAGTTAAATAAACATGGTGACAATATACAGCCTTGACATACTCCTTTTCCTATTTGGAACCAGTCTGTTGTTCCATGTCCACTTCTAACTGTTGCTTCCTGACCTGCATACAGATTTCTCAAGAGGCAGGTCAGGTGGTCTGGTATTCCCATTCCTTTCAGAATTTTCCACAGTTGATTGTGATCCACACAGTCAAAGGCTTTGGCATAGTCAATAAAGCAGAAATAGATGTTTTTCTGGAACTCTCTTGCTTTTTCCATGATCCAGCGGAAGTTGGCAATTTGATCTCTGGTTCCTCTGCCTTTTCTAAAACCAGCTTGAACATCTGTAAGTTCATGGTTCACGTGCTAAAGCCTGGCTTGGAGAATTTTGAGCATTACTTTTCCAATGTGACATGACATGTGACAGCATTCTCAGCCTGAGGACGAATGTATACGTGCTTATGCATTCTGTTGTTTAAAACTGTCTTAATTTTAACTAGTAATATGGTAAAAATAAAAATATATAGCCCACCTTATTAAAAGATCTTTGGTATTCCAAATAATTTTTACAAATGTAGAGGGATCCTGAAATATATTTATGACTAAGATTTAGGGTTAAATCACTAAATGAATCTAAAATAAAAATAATTAACAATAATTAAAAGGAATAACAATAAGTTTAAAAATATTGATCACTCAATGAGAAGGCAAAAATAAGGGAAAAAAGAACAAATGTTTTATAGATAATAGTAAGATTCTTTAAATCTAAATATATTGGTCATTACAGTAGAAGTTTTATAGCCCATAAACTTATGCTTAAGTGAAAAAAAAAAGCAGTACCTAAAGTATGATTCCACGTATGGAAATAAAAAACAAAGAATCTATTGTGTGGAAGTTAGAATAACTATTGCCTTTGGGGTGTGTAATAATTAGCAGTATTGAATATCTACAGTGCTGGTGATATTCAATTTCCTTATTCCTAGTGTTGGTTTTTGTTTTTCCTAGTAGTGGTTTATGTAGGTATGTACACTGTGTAAAATTTCAATAAACTGCATACTTTGTTTAATACACTTTTCTGTATCTTTATTATTTTTACATAAAATATTTGATTTAAAGAAAATAGACAGTAACTCTTATTTGGTTTACTGGTGGCTGCTCAGGACTGGAGTGGTGAGTGGCAGAGAGGAGATAAACCACATCCAAGGTAAGGAGTGGCGGCCAAGAGGAGATATCCCACGTCCAAGGTAAGGAGCATGGCTGCACTTTGCTGGAGAAGACGTGAAGAGATACCCCACCTCCAAGGTAAGAGAAACCCCAGTAAAACAGTAGGAGCTGAGAGAGGGTATCAGAGGGCACACAGACTGAAACCACAATCACAGACAACTAGCTAATCTGCTCACATGGACCACAGCCTTGTCTAACTCAATAAAACTAAGCCATGCCCTGTAGGGTCACCCAAGACAGACAGGTCATGGTGGAGACTGACAAAATGTGGTCCACTAGAGAAGGGAATGGCAAACTACTTCAGTATTCTTGCCTTGAGAACCCCATGAGCAGTATGAAAAGGCAAAAAGATAGTACACTGAAAGATGAACTCACCAGATGGTAGGTGCCCAAAATGCTACTGGAGACCAGTAGAGAAATAAGTTCAGAAAGAAAGAAGGGATGGAGCCAAAGCAAAAACAATACTCAGCTGTGGATGGGACTGCTGGTAGAAGTAAGGTCCAATGCTGTAAAGAGCAATACTGCACAGTAACCTGGAATGGTAGGTCCAAAAATCAAGTCAAATTGGAAGTGATCAAACAGGAGATGGCAAGACTGAACGTTGAATGCTAGGAATCAGCACACTAAAATGGACTGGAATGGGTGATTTTAACTCAGATGACCATTATATCTACTACTGCGGGCAAGAATCCCTTAGAAGAAATGGAGTAGCCATCATAGTCAACAGAGTCCAAAACGCAGTACTTGCATGCAACCTCAAAAACGACAGAATGATCTCTGTTCATTTCCAAGGCAAACCATTCAATATCACAGTAATCCAAGGCTATGCCTCGACTAGTAATGCTGAAGAAGCTGAAGTTGAATGGTTCTATGAAGACCTACAAGACCTTTAGAACTAACAACCAAAAAAGATGTCCTTTTCATTATAGGGGACTGGAATACAAAAGTAGGAAATCAAGAAACACCTGAAGTAACAGGCAAGTTTGCCCTTGGAGTATGGAATGAAGCAGGCCAAAGACTAATAGAGTTTTGCCAAGAAAATGCACTGGTCATAGCAAACACCCTCTTCCAACAACACAAGAGAAGATTCTACACATGGACATCACCAGATGGTCATCACCGAAATCAGACTGATTATATTCTTTGCAGCCAAAGATGGAGAAGCTCTATACAATCAGCAAAAACAAGACTGGGAGCTGACTGTGGCTCAGATCATGAAGTCCTTATTGCCAAATTCAGACTTAAATTGAAGAAAGTGGAAAAAACTAGACCATTCAGGTATGATCTAAATCAAATCCCTTATGATTATATAGTGGAAGTGAGAAAAGATTTAAGAGACTAGATCTGATAGAGTGCCTGATGAATTAAGGACAGAAGTTCATGACATTGTACAGGAGATCAGAAGCAAGACCATCCCCAAGAAAAAGAAATGCAAAAAAGCAAAATGACTGTCTGAGGAGGCCTTACAAATAGTTGTGAAAAGAAGAGAAGTGAAAAGCTAAGGAGAAAAGGAAAATATACCCATTTGAATGCAGAGTTCCAAAGAGTACCAAGGAGAGATAAGAAAGCCTTCTTCAGTGCAAAGATATAGAGGAAAATAACTGAATGGGAAAGATTAGAGATCTCTTCAAGAAAATTTAGAGATATCAAGGGAACATTTCATGCAAAGATGGGCTCGATAAAGGACAGATATAATATGGACCTACCAGAAGCAGAAGATATTAAGAAGAGGTGGCAAGAATACACAGAAGAACTGTACAAAAAAAAAGATCTTCATGACCCAGATAATCATGATGGTGTGATCACTCACCTAGAGCCAGATATCCTGGAATGTGGAGTTAAGAGGGCCTTAAGAAGCATCACTACGAACAAAGGTAGTGGAGGTCATGGAATTCCAGTTGAGCTATTTCAAATCCTAAAAGATGATTCTGGAAAAAGTGTTCTCTAAATAGGCCATCAAATTTGGAAAATTCAGCAGTGGCCACAGGACTGGAAAAGGTCTGTTTCATTCTAATCTCAAAGAAAGGCAATGCCAAAGAATGCTCAAACTACTGCAGAATTGCACTCATCTCACATGCTAGCAAAATAATGCTCAAAATTCTCCAAGCCAGGCTTCAGCAACATGTGAACCATGAACTTCCAGATGTTCAAGCTGGTTTTAGAAAAGGCAGAGGAACCAGAGATCGAATTGCCAACATCTGCCGGATCATTGAAAAAGCAAGAGTATTCCATAAAAATATATATTTCTGCTTTATTGATTATGCAAAAGCCTTTAACTGTGTGGATCACAATAAATTGTGGAATATTCTGAAAGAAATGGGGATACCAGACCACCTGATCTGCCTCCTGAGAAACCTATATACTGGTCAGGAAGCAACAGTTAGAACTGGACATAGAACAACAGATTGGTTCCAAATAGGAAAAGGAGTACGTCAAGGCTGTATATTGTCACCCTGCTTATTTAATTTATCTGTAGAGTACATCATGAGAAATGCTGGGCTGGATGAAGCACAAGCTGGAATCAAGATTGCTGGGAGAAATATCAGTAACCTCAGATATAGATGACACCACCCTTATGGCAGAAAGTGAAGAAGAACTAAAGAACCTCTTGATGAAATTGAAAGAGGAGAGTGAAAAAGTTGGCTTAAAGCTCAACATTCAGAAAACTAAGATCATGGCATCTGGTCTCATCACTTCACGGGAAATAGATGGGGAAACAGTGGAAACAGTGGCTGACTATTTTTTTTCTTTTTTTTTTGCCTCAAAGTCACTGCAGATAGTGATTGTAGCCAGGAAATTAAAAGACACTTACTCCTTGGAAGGAAAGTTATGACCAACCTAGATAGAATATTAAAAAGCAGAGACATTTCTTTGTCAACAAAGGTCTGTCTAATCAAAGCTATGGTTTTTCCAATAGTCATGTATGGATGTGAGAATTTGACTATAAAGAAAGCTGAGCACCGAAAAATTAATGCTTTTTAACTGTGGTGTTGGTGAAGACCCTTGAGAGTCCCTTTGTAAGGAGATCCAATCAGTCCATCTTAAAAGAGATCATTCCTAGGTTGTTCATGAGGACTGATGTTGAAGACAAAACTCCAATACTGTGGCCACCTGATGCAAATAGCTGACTCATTTCAAAAGACCCTGATGCTGGGAAAGTTGAGGGCAGGAGGAGAATGGGACAACAGAGGATAAGATGGTTGGAAGGCATCACGGACTCAATGGACATGAGTTTAGGTGAACTCCGGGAGTTGATGATGGACAGGGAGGCCTGGAGTGCTGTAGTCCATGGAGTCACAGTCAGACACAAGTGAGTGACTGAACTGAACTGATCTAAAACTTGCCCGTAGCTGTATTTCTGTGTAGGACAAAGTTATGCCACTTGAGGTATTGCTTCAATACACCACTTAGGAATTTCTATATGCATGGGGTTGGAAAAAAAATACTTAGAAAATTAATTTCTTCTCATTATATCTTGTTTAAACTTCAGTTTCACTTGATCAAATTTAAACTTCAGCCATGTCACTGTGTTTTGTAACATAGAACTCAAAACAGCTTATCTTCTGATTGAGTTCTCAAGGCATATTTGCACAGAGATTGTCTCCTAGCTAGTTCAATTTTATATACATATATTTATTTTTAAATATAAGATAATTGCTTTACCATATTTTATTGGTTTCTGACATAACATGCATCAGCCATTTAGGTGTACATATGTACCCTCCCTCTTAACCTCCCTCCCATCTTCCACCCCTTCCCACCTGTCTAGTTACAGAACCGTGGTTTAAGTTCCCTGACTCATACAGAAAATTCCCTTAGGTTATTTATTTTATATATGATACTGTAAATGTTTCTATTCTTCTCTCTCCATATTTTTCCTTCTATCCAAAAATCTCTTTGCTGCCTACAACTCCAAGGGATATCAGTGGTCACTTAGCTATAAGAGATGATTTTATATGAAGAAACTGAAGCCCAGAAAGGTTAAGACAATTATTTAAGGCCCCATAGCTAGTCATTTCTCCAGTGAATCTTCTGATCTACTTGATCCAGTTTCCCCTCCCTGTTACATGGTTACATCATTCCTGTACCACTGGAAAGGTATCCATTATGTAATGGCTTCATTTATTAAAAGTTTTCTTATAGACATTTTATCTGCTTCAACTGCTTCATCTGTTCTTTTGAATCAATGATTGTATCTTTCTTTTTTTTAATCCTGAGGACATATCACTTTAATTAACTAATAATTAGGAAACATATTCATTCATGGATATACTCATTCAGTCATTCAACAAAAATATTCACTGAGTACACACTATGAATCATGCAGATAAAAAGGTCTCTCCCTTTATATAGCTTAAATGTCAATGTACATTAATCACTTGATTAATTGTAAGAAAATAAGATATTGTATATAGCATGTTGTATGGTGATACATGCTCTGGAGGAAAAATAGCCCATGGATTAACCTTCAAATACAGCAGTTTTCATGCTGCTTGAAACCTCTGGGTTGACTGTGGGACTCCTTTTGGAACCACTGGAGGGAAAGGCAGTTCAAAGAGCCAACCTCCCCAACCTGGCTTCATTCACATCACTTTTATCTCTTTTATATAAAATGTTGCCACATAAATTTTCATTTGAACAAAGCATGCCATAGACGAAAATGGATTCAATAGATTTTCCTGGTTCTGACACATTTTAGGTTTTCAAAGAGATAAATGATTATTTCTGGTTATACACCACTGTAGATTATTTATCACTAAAACTCAGTTTTTGTATGGTACATTTCTGCTCCATAATTATAGGATGGACATAAGCAGGTAAGTTTATGGTGTTGGAGAAGGACAGCTCAAATCCTCATTTACTTGACTCTAATAAATCGAGAGTCCCTTGGACTGCAAGGAGATCCAACCAGTTCATTCTAAAGGAGATCAGCCCTGGGATTTCTTTGGAAGGAATGATGCTAAAGCTGAAACTCCAGTACTTTGGCCACCTCATGTGAAGAGTTGACTCTTTGGAAAAGACTCTGATGCTGGGAGGGATTGGGGGCAGGAAGAGAAGGGGACGACAGAGGATGAGATGGCTGGATGGCATCACTGACTTGATGAATGTGAGTCTGGGTGACCTCCGAGAGCTGGTGATGGATAGGGAGGCCTGGCGTGCTGTGATTCATGGGGTGGCAAAGAGTCGGACACGACTGAGCGACTGAAATGAACTGAACTGAATAGCTATTGAGTGACCTTCCTAAAGATAATGGATAACCCTGCGTGCATGTGTCTATATATAAGAAATAGAATCATTAGGTGATTAGGAGAATTACATATTTCAGTTATGATTTACTTTTGTGAAATCCTGGTTAGTCATGTGGAAGCAGGTTAGTATTCTCAGGCTGAACCCAACACCCTCTCATTAGTAAATGATAGCTCATTTCAATCAACTTCTTTGTCACTAATCTGTAGGTTTTGCCATTAAGGGTATGCAAAGCACTCAAAAATTACTTGAAAGAGAGCAGATGTATTTGAAAACGGGAAGCTATCAGGCTTGAACAGCAACCAGTGACATAAGAGAAGATCCTTTTTAAGCTAGGATTAATTGAATCAGAGCTGAGAAAAGCTCCCATGATTGATGATAATGATGTCAATGATGGTGTTACAAAGGTCATTAAGTGCCCAAAGTGTTCTAGGAGTCACATGGTACATGTTGTGTTGAAAGACAGTACCATTACTATCTGAAATTTTTACCTTCCAAAACTACATAAGAAAGATAACAAAACACACATATATAGGTTCATAAAAAAGGTACTCGAATATCTTCTTAGTTTGCAAAGATTAAATGGTTAGAAGTAGGATAATGAAAAAGAGGACTGCTGCTGCTGCTAAGTCGCTTCAGTCGTGTCCGACTCTGTGCGACCCCATAGATGGCAGCCCACCAGGCTCCCCCGTTCCTGGGATTCTCCAGGCAAGAACACTGAAGTGGGTTGCCATTTCCTTCTCCAATGCAAAAGGAAAAGTGAAAGTGAAGTCGTTCAGTCGTGTCCAACCCTCAGCGATCCCATGGACTGCAGCCTTCTAGACTCCTCCGTCCATGGGATTTTCCAGGCAAGAGTACTGGAGTGGGGTGCCACTGCCTTCTCCAGGTAATAGAAAAATGTTGGTATATACCTGGTAAACACATTTGGGAAATGGAAAGGGATAGTAATGCAAGTAGAGATAACAAAAACATAAAGCCAATCACTGTGTACAACAGTGTTGTATATCTTAAATAATCAGTTCAGTCCATGCATCACTGTCTTTCATTTGAATAAAGTAAACTTTTATAAGGGTTTTGAGTCAGTACTAAGAGAAACATCAGCATTTTTGCTCTATTTCATCAGTTTTTTGGAGGAGGTAAATTGCTGTTATTTTTCAGAAAATGTTAACATAATCTATAGTTTGATTCTTAAGTTTTAAAACAAACTTTGTATATGAAATGAGCACAGATACAAAGAATAGGTTTTAATTTGGAGTATATTTTTTACATAGTATGAAGTATTAATTTGAAGTATAGAAGTAATACTTATCTAAAATTCAATCTGAGAAATATTCTCCTTGTTTCTGACTTTAAAAAACTGTGATTCCTAATAATATTCTATTTCTGTCAGTCATAAGAGCACTGAATTCAATCAGTGAATATGTCTGAATAATTTCAAAAGTTTAACTACTGAGGGCTCAGGAGACAGGAAGATGGGGGAACAGGCCATGATAAAGGAAGGAAATTTAGCAACCTTGTTATTTGGGTTTGTACTCCAAAGGGATATAGACAGAAGCCAGATAGTTGATTTAAAATTCAAAAACTCTCAGAAAGGTATTGCTAAAAAGGCATTTGAGAGCTGTAACTCTGTTGATTTCCAAATTATTTGATCAATTCTGTGTCTGTGCACTCTATCTATCAGATCTAGGCCCTTAATTCTATTTCTCACTTCCACTGTATAATCATAAGGGATTTGATTTAGGTCATACCTGAATGGTCTAGTGGTTTTCCCTACGTTCTTCAATTTAAGTCTGAATTTGGCAATAAGGACTTCATGATCGGAGCCACAGTCAGCTCCCAGTCTTGTTTTTGCTGACTATATAGAGTTTCTCCATCTTTGGCTGCAAAGAATATAATCAATCTGATTTCGGTGTTGACCATCTGGTGATGTTCATGTATAGAGTCTTCTCTTGTGTTGTTGGAAGAGGGTGTTTGTTATGACCAGTGCATTTTCTTGGCAAAACGCTATTAGTCTTTGCCCTGCTTCATTCCGTATTCCAAGGCCATATTTGCCTGTTACTTCAGGTGTTTCTTGACTTCCTACTTTTGCATTCCAGTCCCCTATAATGAAAAGGACATCTTTCTTGGGTGTTTTAAAAGATCTTGTAGGCCTTCATAGAACCGTTTAACTTCAGCTTCTTCAGCATTACTGGTTGGGGGATAGACTTGGATTACTGTGATATTGAATGGTTTGCCTTGGAAACGAACAGAGATCATTCTGTCGTTCTTGAGATTGCATCCAAGTACTGCATTTCGGACTCTTTTGTTGACCATGATGGCCACTCCATTTCTTCTGAGGGATTCTTGCCCGCAGTAGTAGATATAATGGTCATCTGAGTTAAAATCACCCATTCCAGTCCATTTCAGTTCGCTGATTTCTAGAATGTCGACATTCACTCTTGCCATCTCTTGTTTGACCACTTCAATTTGCCTTGATTCATGGACCTGACATTCCAGGTTCCTATGCAATATTGCTCTTTACAGCATCAGACCTTGCTTCTATCACCAGTCACATCCACAGCTGAGTATTGTTTTTGCTTTGGCTCCATCCCTTCATTCTTTCTGGAGTCATTTCTCCACTGATCTCCAGTAGCATATTGGGCAACTACTGACCTGGGGAGTTTCTCTTTCAGTATACTATCATTTTGCCTTTTCATACTGTTCATGGGGTTCTCAAGGCAAGAATATTGAAGTGGTTTGCCATTTCCTTCTCCAGTGGACCACATTCTGTCAGATCTCTCCACCATGACCTGCCCATCTTGGGTTGCCCCACAGGCATGGCTTAGTTTTATTGAGTTAGACAAGGCTGTGGTCCTAGTGTGGTTAGATTGACTAGTTTTCTGTGAGTATGGTTTCAGTGTGTCTGCCCTCTGATGCCCTCTTGCAACATCTACCGTCTTACTTGGTTTTCTCTTAACTTGGGCATAGGGTATCTCTTCACAGCTGCTCCAGCAAAGCGTAGCCACTGCTCCTTACCTTGGATGAGGGGTATCTCCTCACTGCCGCCCTTCCTGAAGAAATGCAAAAAAGCAAAATGGCTGTCTGGGGAGGCCTTACAAATAGCTGTGAAAAGAAGAGAAGTGAAAAGCAAAGGAGAAAAGGAATGATATAAGCATCTGAATACAGAGTTCCAAAGAATAGCAAGAAGAGATAAGAAAGCCTTCTTCAGTGATCAATGCAAAGAAATAGAGGAAAACAACAGAATGGGAAGGACGAGTGATCTCTTCAGAGATACCAAGGGAACATTTCATGTAAAGATGGGCTCAATAAAGGACAGAATTTGTATGGACCTAACAGAAGCAGAAGATATTAAGAAGAGATGTCAAGAATACACGGAAGAACTGTACAAAAAAGATCTTCACAATCCAGATAATGATGATGGTGTGATCACTGATCTAGAGCCAGACATCCTGGAATGTGAAGTCAAGTGGGCCTTAGAAAGCATCACTACGAACAAAGCTAGTGGAGGTGATGGAATTCCAGTTGAGCTATTCCAAATCCTGAAAGATGATGCTGTGAAAGTGCTGCACTCAATATGCCAGCAAATTTGGAAAACTCAGCAGTGGCCACAGGACTGGAAAAGGTCAGTTTTCATCCCAATCCCAAAGAAAGGCAATGCCAAAGAATGCTCAAACTACCGCACAATTGCACTCATCTCATACGCTAGTAAACTAATGGCCAAAATTCTCCAAGCCAGGCTTCAGCAATATGTGAACTGAGAACTTCCTGATGTTCGAGCTGGTTTTAGAAAAGGCAGAGGAACAATAGTCAAATTGCTAACATTCGCTGGATCATGGAAAAAGCAAGAGAGTTCCAGAAAAACATCTATTTCTGCTTTATTGACTATGCCAAAGCCTTTGACTGTGTGGATCACAATCAACTGTGGAAAATTCTTCAAGAGATGGGAATACCAGACCACCTGATCTGCCTCTTGAGAAATTGTATACAGGTCAGGAAGCAACAGTTAGAACTGGACATGGAACAACAGACTGGTTCCAAATAGGAAAAGGAGTACGTCAAGGCTGTATATTGTCACTCTGCTTGTTTAATATATGCAGAGTACATCATGAGACACGCTGGACTGGAAGAAACACAAGCTGGAATCAAGATTGCCGGGAGAAATATCAATAACCTCAGATATGCAGATAACACCACCCTTATGGCTTAAAAAGTGAAGAGGATCTAAAAAGCCTCTTTATGAAAGTGAAAGAGGAGAGTGAAAAAGTTGGCTTAAGGCTCAACATTCAGAAAACGAAGATCATGGCATCTGATCCCATCACTTCATGAGAAATAGATGGGGAAACAGTGGAAACAGTGTCAGACTTTATTTTGGGGGCTCCAAAATCACTGCAGATGGTGAGGGCAACCATGAAAGTAAAAGACGCTTACTCCTTGGAAGGAAAGTTATGACCAACCTAGATAGCATATTCAAAAGCAGAGACATTACTTTGCCAACAAAGGTTCGCCTAGACAAGGCTGTAGTTTTTCCTGTGGTCATGTATGGATGTGAAAGTTGGACTGTGAAGAAGGCTGAGCGCTGAAGAATTGATGCTTTTGAACTGTGCTGTTCACAGTGGAGAAGACTCTTGAGAGTCTCTTGGACTACAAGGAGATCCAACCAGTCCATTCTGAAGGAGATCAGCCCTGGGATTTCTTTGGAAGGACTGATGCTAAAGCTGAAACTCCAGTACTTTGGCCACCTCATGCAAAGAGTTGACTCATTGGAAAAGATTCTGATGCTGGGAGGGATTGGGGGCAGGAGGAGAAGGGGATGACAGAGGATGAGATGGCTGGATGGCATCACTGACTCGATGGACGTGAGTCTGGGTGAACTCCGGGAGTTGGTGATGGACAGGGAGGCCTGGCATGCTGTGATTCATGGAGTCGTGAAGAGTCAGACATGACTGAGCGACTGAACTGAACTGAACTGAACTGTTTCAGTGCAATGATTGAACTTTCTTGAGAGCAGTTAATGCTCCTCAGGTGAGGGCCCCAGACCAGCAATATTAGCATCACCTGGGGACTTGTTAGAAATGCAAATTCTTAGACCCAATTCTAGAACCAATGAATCTACAACTCTGAAAGATTGAGGCCCAGCAAGCTGTGTTTTCACAAACCCTCAAATTGATGCTGATGCATACTTAAATACCTACTTAAATTTGGTGGGCTTCCCTGGTGGCTCAAAAGGTAAAGCGTCTGCCTGCAGTGCTGGAGACCTGGGTTATATTCCTGGGTTGGGAAATACCCTGGAAAAGGAAATGGCAACCCACTCTAGTACTCTTGCCTGGAAAATTCCATGGATGGAGAAGCCATGGACCCCCAGTCCATGGGGTCACAGAGACAGACACGAGTGAGTGACTTCACTAACTAATGAATACTTAAATCTGAGAAATGCTCTACAACAGGCTGTGGACTAAAACTAATTTTTGTTCTTGTTTAGTCACTAAGTCTTATCCAACTCTTTTGAACCCCATGGACTGTAGACGGCCAGGCTTATCTGTCCTTGGGATTTGCAGGACAAGAATACCAGAGTGAGTTTTTGATTCCTTCTCCAGGGGATCTTCCCAACCCGGGAAACAAACCCAAGTCTCCTGAATTGCAGGTTGATTTTTTTTTTTTTTTTTTTTTTAACTGCTGAGCCACCAGGGAAGCCCGTAGCTAATTTTAGGCACACAAAAAATCTCTTGAAGAAACAACTTCCTCAGAAATCTCTAAATTGATTCACATCAATCTGAAAAAATACCTCAGACCAATTATGAATCCCCATAAGGTCTTATGATTCCATCAACTACATATTCACCTTGCTATTCAGGTTTCCTGGAAAATTGATTCACTCACTCTTTTTGTTCTATTTTCCACAATACAATCAAGACTTTAAAGGTAGGCTTGCTAATTTTCAGCTCTCTAGCACACACACCTCCAAGTTTGATCAGGGAGGGAGTGGTTAAGGAGATACAAAAATGTAGTTATACACACAGCAATATATTTTGGGGGAATGTGACACAACCTGTTTGAGTTTTGCAATATTAGAATTGCATTGCACAACCTTGTTTTTCAATTTCTGTCAATTACCCATTCAGTACAATGAAACCCAATGCTGTGCCAGTGAAATATAATGTTCAAGTCAAGCATACTTTATTGTAATTCTTTCTCCATTTATTTTATGAGACTTTGCATTTTTTTGTGAGAGGATTTGTTAATAACTCCTTTCATATCCCTTGGGCAATGCGATGTGATGTGAAATAATGGCAAGGTGGGAATTTTAGCTTTTTTTTTTTTTTTTTTTTAGATTTTAATGATGTGTATGTAATTTTATGAAGGAAAGTCAAAACTTAGTAGTGTATTCTTGCTTTCCCCAACTCTTCTATAGTCTGAGTTAGGGAGATTGGGTTAAAACTATTTCAGTGTTTTGAGTCGAGTGAACTATTTGAAGTTACATTCCCTTTTGTCCTGTACAATCTAGGATGAGTCATAGATATGATGGCAGGGTTACCACCACACGGACAACACTGGTGACTGAGAGAGAATCAAGAATAGACAGTATCAAGATCGTACAGTCAAAAGTTTAGTGAAGGTGCAGAATCTGAGCTAATTTTTAACATACATTTATAACTTGCCTAAAACAAATATATTAATAGATATCTGATTTGCTATAGTTTCACTGAGTTTCAGAATTAAATATTAAGTATCTAATGAGTTAAATCTAAGTAGTTAATGAAATCTCATCAGCAAGAGAGTTCCAGAAAAACATCTATTTCTGCTTTATTGACTATGCCAAAGCCTTTGACTGTGGAGATCACAATAAACTGTGGAAAATTCTGAAAGAGATGGGAATACCAGACCACCTAATCTGCCTCTTGAGAAATCTGTATGCAGGTCAGGAAGCAACGGTTAGAACTGGTCATGGAACAACAGACTGGTTCCAAATAGGAAAAGGAGTACGTCAAGGCTGTATATTGTCACCATGTTTATTTAACTTATATGCAGAGTACATCATGAGAAATGCTGGACTGGAAGAAACACAGGCTGGAATCAAGATTGCCGGGAGAAATATCAATAACCTCAGATATGCAGATGATACCACCCTTATGGCAGAAAGTAAAGAGGAACTCAAAAGCCTCTTGATGAAAGTGAAAGTGAAGAGTGAAAAGGTTGGCTTAAAGCTCAACATTCAGAAAACGAAGATCATGGCATCTGGTCCCATCACTTCATGGGAAATAGATGGAGAAACAGTGGAAACAGTGTCAGACTTTATTTTTCTGGGCTCCAGAATCACTGCAGATGGTGACTGCAGCCATGAAATTAAAAGACGCTTACTCCTTGGAAGGAAAGTTATGACCAACCTAGATAGCATATTCAAAAGCAGAGACATCACTTTGCCAACAAAGGTTCGCCTAGTCAAGGCTATGGTCTTTCCTGTGGTCATGTATGGATGTGAGAGCTGGACTGTGAAGAAGGCTGAGCGCCAAAGAATTGATGCTTTTGAACTGTGGTGATGGAGAAGACTCTTGAGAGTCCCTTGGACTGCAAGGAGATCCAACCAGTCTATTCTGAAGGAGATCACCTCTGGAATTTCTTTGGAAGGACTGATGCTAAAGCTGAAACTCCAGTATTTTGGCTACCTCATGCAAAGAGTTGACTCATTGGAGAAGACTCTGATGCTGGGAGAGATTGGGGGCAGGAGGAGAAGGGGACGACAGAGGATGAAATGGCTGGATGGCATCACTGACTTGGTGGATGTGAGTCTGAGTGACCTCCGGGAGTTGGTGATGGACAGGGAGGCCTGGCATGCTGCAGTTCATGGGGTCGCAAAGAGTCGGACATGACTGAGCAACTGATCTTATCTGATCTGATCTGATAATAGTGAAGGCTCTGGAGGAATGGTAAAGTTTACTCTGAAATTGTTTTGGTAAAAAAAGCCATTAATATACTGAAAAACAAATACCATGCTGAAATTAACTTGAAAGAACCTTGAAAAAGTTCAGAAATTCAAATTTAAACACTGAATTTTAGACATTGCAAGTACTCATTTCAGATTATGCTAAGCAATGAAATCTCACAGAAAGGAAAAATAGAAATGGCCATCTTAAAAGTTCCTTTGAATATAGAAAAGCCTCTTTTCCCCCAAAGTTTTATTTCTTCTACATTTAACTGTGATTAATTAGCAATCTAGCACCCACAGAAGCTTTGTTCTTCCATTAATTACATTTTCCCGATCTTGCAACTATACAGTCATAGTAGTGGCCTTGCCACGTTAGATGAGACCTCTTCATTTTCTTGTCTCTGGGGCTCTGCATCATTGTAAATCATTTAGGCTAGTGTTTTAGATGAGTCTCTACCAATATCCATTAAACACTCAAATAATGTTTGAATGTTACAAGGATATGTGAAAATTAGATTGTATTTTTTAAAAGGACCATGTAGATTTTGTTTTATAGAAGAAAATCCTGTGTGTGTGTGTATATATATGTGACTGTTAAATATTTATTTCAAGTGATCGATAGCTTCTAAAGAATAACCATACCATCACCCTCTAAGAAAAATAAAATAATTTAGTTATAATGTGACCAAAAAGTGAAAGACAGCATAGAACATCCAGTTTACAGAGCATTTTAGTTTATGAGTTTGGGTTCTAATTATATCTTCTCAGTTGCATCTCAGTTCAATTAATACATAATGATTCAATCAATATATAATCACTATTTAACCAATTACTCCTTGGAAGGAAAGTTATGAGCAACCTAGATAGTATATTCAAAAGCAGAGACATTACTTTACCAACAAAGGTTCGCCTAGTCAAGGCTATGGTCTTTCCTGTGGTCATGTATGGATGTGAGAGCGGACTGGAGGAAGGCGGAAGATTGATGCTTTTGAACTGTGGTGTTGGAGAAGACTCTGAGAGCTTGGACTGCAAGAAGATCCAACCAGTCCATTCTGAAGGAGATCAATCCTGGAATTTCTTTGGAAGGAATGATGCTAAAGCTGAAACTCCAGTATTTTGGCCACCTCATGTGAAGAGTTGACTCATTGGAGAAGACTCTGATGCTGGGAGGGATTGAGGGTAGGAGGAGAAGGGGACGACAGAGGATGAGATGGCTGGATGGCATCACTGACTCGATGGATGCGAGTCTGGGGACCTCCGGGAGTGGTGATGGACAGGGAGGCCTGGCGTGCTGCGGTTCATGGGGTCGCAAAGAGTCGGACACGACTGAGCGACTGATCTGATCTGATCTGATTTAACCAATAACCACTAAGTACATAAATAGGCTTATCTTAAATGATAAAATTACAATAGTATACCCCTTAGAAGCTTGTAATTCAAATAAAAATGTCATATGCATTGATAAATTAGCATTATTACTAAGGAGGGAAAATTGTTTTTTAAAGAACTTTCCTTAAGAATACTAAATATATTTTAATCCATAATGGTTGGCCCTTATGAGTTATTCACTAACTTAACCCAGAGTTCACAACAAATATTGAGTGAGAGTGAATTAAACCATGATAATAGTTATGTGAAAGGAAATTAAATATTTATAGAGTCCCTAGATTTTGCAGACACTGGACTATGAGCATTCCCATAGCTATTATTTAATCCCTAAACACTACTTTTTTCGATAACTGCTGAGCCCACTCAATTGGGTAAGGGCCCTTCTGACAGGGAAAGTTCTCCATAACCCTGACTTGCATTACTTTACAAGCTTTTTACCTCTAGCTGCTGTGTTCAGTGGAACTGTCGTACAACACAGTTACTACTATCTTCATGATTGAGCATACACAATTTCCCTCCTTGAATCATAAATCTCCCTTTTCCTCTGCACTACTAAAAGTACCTTCTAGCCACTCAAAGACCACTGCAGGGAACCTTTATCCCAATTATTTTCTACAAATTAACAATGTCAGTATTTCTACACAGTGCCTGGAGGTGATTTTTTTCAACACTTAGATTTAATTATCTAATACCAAATGGAAAAGATGGAAAAAAATTATTTTTTATTCTGTACTCAATATCAGTTTTTAAAAAGTCATAGAGTTTACTTTCTTAGAATAATTTTAGGTTTACAGAAAAGTAAGCAGATGGTACATAGAGTTCTCATATACCACCTTTCAGCTTTTCCTATTGTTAATATCTTGCATTAGTGAAGTACAATTGTTGCAAATGATGAACCAACATATATCATCAATATTATTATATCTATTATAATATTATATTAATATATTAATTATTATTAATTACATTATACATAACATATATAACATTATATAATATATATTTATATAATAAATCATTATATATAATAATATTATATTATGTGTTAATATATAATTATGCAATATTATATATATTATATATATTATTGAATATAATAAGTTATATTTATTATATTTATATAATAGATATATTATTAAATATAAATAGATGTTATATATTATAATATTTATTTAATAGATATATTATTAAATATAAATAGATGTTATATGGCCAGAGGGACGGGCGAGCAGTAGCGCATTATAATATATACATAATATAATATATATGTGGACAGGGAGGCCTGGCGTGCTGCGGTTCATGGGGTCGCAAAGAGTCAGACACGACTGAGTGACTGATCTGATCTGATATTATATATGTAATTTATACATAAATAAATTTATAGAAATAAATATTATATTATATAATTATAATTGCATTATGTAATATATCATATAAATCATATAATATTAATATTGTTCATATACATGAATATTATTCATGTTGATACATTATTTTTAATATATAAAGTCCAGAGTTACAGTAGGATTCTTGTATTATGTTGTACACATAGTACTGCAGATTTTGACAAATGCATAGTATCGTGCATCCACCATTGTGGTATCATACAGAACAGTATTACTACTCTATAAATCCTGTGTTCTACATATTCATGCTTCCCCTTATATGAATTCCTGATGTTCTTATATAGTCTCTCTATATAATTTTGCCTTTCCAGATAGCTATATAATTGGAATTGTACAGTATGCAGCCTTTTCATGTTGAATTCTTTAACTTTCATATGCATTTAAGATTTCTTCTAATAATTTTAGAGTTTCACATTCACATTTAGGTGTATGATACATTTTGAACTACATGTTGGTCAAAGATGTAAGATCTGTGTTTAGCATTCTTTTTGAATGCAGATAGTGGGTGTTCAGTTAATCTAGCATCTCTTGTTTAAGACTATTAATTCTCCATCAAATTACCACTACTTCTTTGTCAAAGAACAGCTGACTGTCTTTGGTGGTTTTCTCTCTAGGCTCTCTATTGTTTTCCATTGATCTATCTACTTTTCAACCTATATCACAGTATCTTGATTACAGTAGCTGAATAGTAATCTTGAAGACAGAACATCTCACTCCTTTGACTTTTGCCTTTCCATAAAATCTTCAGACTCAGTTGGTCACTGTTGACAAAATCAACTGCTGTGAGCTTAATTGGGATGGCAGTGTATCAGTCTATCAAACTGAAAAAAAAATGAAGTTTTAACAATACAGTATTGAGTCTTCCAAAACACAAACTTGGAATATCTCTCCACTTATTTAGATTTTCTTTGACTTCTGATGAGTGATAAATTGGTCTGTATAGTTACTTGTCAGAGAAGGCAATGGCACCCCACTCCAGTAATCTTGCCTGGAAAATCTATGGACAGAGGAGCCTGGTGGGCTGCAGTCCATGGGGTCGCTAAGAGTCAGTCATGACTAAGCGACTTCACTTTCACTTTGACTTCTTTTATCAGAGATTTTCAGCTTTTCACAAATATAACTTGAACATATTTTGTTAGACAAATATCTAAACATTCAATGTCAGTGTAAATGGTACTGTGTCTTTATTTTCAAATTATAACTGTCCATTTTCAAATTCTAACTGTTCATTGCTGGTACACAGGAAAGCAATTGTCTTTTTTTACATTAATCTTATATACTACAACCATGCTATATCCACTTATTCAGGAGTTTTTTTGTTAATAACTTTTGTATTTTCTACATTGACAATCATGTCACCTTTGAAAAAGTTTTATTTCATGTAATTCAATCTTTATAACCTTTATTTCTTTTATTGTCTTACTGCATTAATTAGATCATTCAATATGATGCTGAATGGGTTTGGTGAGAGGAAAAATGCTTGTCTTGGTCCCCGTCTTAGGGAAAAAGCACATTCACATTGTTTCTCATAATTAAGTATAATGATGTTAGCTGAAGTTTTTTCTTTGTACTGTTTTTGTAATTGAAATGCTCTTTATCATGTTGAATTTTGGCCAATGTTTTTCTGTACCTATTAAGTGCTATAATAAAACTTATCTTTTTTTGTCTACTGATGTGATGGGTTACATTATTTTTTAATTAATTCATTTTTGAATGTTGGATAAGTTTTGGATTTCTGATGAATTCTAGCTAACATTTTGAGGAGAGATTATATACATTCTCTACAATCTCTACCTGAAGATAGATGCAAAGGGAATTCTTCTTAACTCATTCTGAGGACAGCATTGCCATCTTCTTAGTCTCAGAGTCTCAAAATCAAGCACTCTTCAAATCTCCCCTCATTTTCCTGCTCCAGCACTTCATGAAGCACATTAACAAAGTCACTCAGTCTTCCTAAAGTCAGCAGTCTTTTTCTTCTATCTCCAAACGTCATTGCTTGCATCGCCTTTTCCCATTCTCATTTCTTCTGTGATGTTCAGCCTTCTCAAAACTTTTCCAATGCCTACTTGGAGGTCTTCCTCAGCTCCTTGCCTCCTCCAATGATTCTTTCAATATCAGTGTAAAAATGCCTTACTGCACAATGCCAATCATGCCACTTCCTCTCTTAAAAACTCCCATAAAATAAGAATAAAAGTCAGACTGTTTGCCTGATACCTATGTCTTTTTACACTCTAGGTATGAGTTCTGTCTCTAAACACTGTTAATTCCTCTGTCTAGAGAGTCACCGCCAGCCATTCATTCAAAATCTGTTTAATTAATATTACCTTTTCTAGAAAAATTTCTCACAATGAATGTTTGCATGAATGAATGAATGAATAACAACAGTGGAAAGTAATATCTCCTCAAAAGACCTTCTTTTTCTCTTATGGCACATCTTCCCTTCTACTGTAATTACAATTTAAAAACTACATTATTTCCTCTAGTAGTCTGTGAGAGTCTTTAGAGAGGTTAATTTCTGCCATCACCAGTTACCATGTATCATCAGAATATCCAGGGTTATTGTTAGAGCACAGTTTAAGTGTAAGTGTTTTGTGTGCTGAGGAGCCTTTTCAATACTACTTCAAGTATAGTGCAAGGTCAAAGCCTCTCTTAGGGGATCTCTCTCCCTCTTCCCTAACCAACATAATTAAGAAAGCAATCCTCCTCCCACCTCGATCCTGGTTACTTTCTATTCCATGCCCGTACCTTATTTCTCCCATAGTCCTATCCCTCCAAATCATTTAATTTATTTCTTTGTTTAATTTCTTTTTATTCCACTCTAAACTGAAAGCCCTTTGAAAATATTGCCATGTATTCTATTCTTGCACTTAGGAGTATCTGACATATAGGTGGCAGTCATTAACTATTGGATGGATGAATAATTGAATGAATATCTGCTTATGTATTCTACTCTGGGCAAATTAGGAAATAGAAAATAATAAAAATAAATGATGGAGAAGGCAATCTCTTAGACATGGTGAATGAAAGATGGTCCTGTAATGAGGTATAGGTAGACTGAAGGGCTGCATTTACAGCATCAAGGAAGGTAAATAGCCTCTAAACACGACACACTGCAGTGCTAACTATTTTCTAGGGTGGCAGAAAGCCCTAGATGTGACATGCTGTGGCATGGTACTCTTCATTTTACCTTCTGGTATCATTACTTCCTAGCTTAAGACATAATATGAGCTGGTATTGTTAAATAAGGTCCAGCTGAAGCAAACCAATGGGAGGTGGACTGGCAAAGATGACAACAGTAACTGAGAATAAAGGATCCCAGGTACATAAGGGAAAGCTTTTGGAGGCTGTTTAGCTCCCAGAAAAGGATTTATTACTAAAATAATAAAGTGATTCCACTACCAGAATTGCTATTCCACAAGGGAAGCATATACAATGCTAGACACCTTTTATTATCTAACTGAATCTAAACTGCTTAGTCTCATTTCCTTAAACTCCATGTCCCAGTGAACCAGTGGTCCTTAAATTTGGGTAGCATAAAAAGGAGCTTGTGAAAAATTAATACACATGTATGTGTGGACTTATGCATATGAATAGGTATATACAGAGTAACTATACAGTTAAGATAGGTAGTAAAATAGATAATTTAAATCACAATAAGTTATGTACAGTCAATTCTCATTATTTCTGATAGTCACGTTCTATAAAGGCACAGCAAACACTAAATTAGTGAATATAGAATTATTACTCCTAGGGAAACGCAGACTTTGGCTCCTGTGGGCTTCCGGTCATGTTTTCCTGAGCTGATAGTACATAACCTTGTTTTATGTGAGTTTCTGTTTGTGCATGCTCAGTCACTCACTTATGTACAGCTCTTTGTGACCCCATGGATGGCCTGCCAGGCTCCTCTGTCCATGGGATTTTCCAGGCAAGAATACTGGAGTGGGTTGCCATTTCCTCCTACAGGGGATCTTCCCAAACCAGGGATCTAACTGTGTTTCTTGCATCTTCTGCATCTGCAGTCATATTCTTTCCCACTGAGTCACTTGGGAAGACCATGTTTCTGTTTAAAGACATCTTATTTCATATGTATTGTTGGTTCTTTAACCTTGAACTCACGTTCAGCAGCACTGTAACTCATACCTAAATGAATCTTATCTGATACATATATTTCCTTCATAAGGCTCATCACAGTTTTCTTATACTTGGGAACACTAGACAGAGCTACAACATTATATTTGGAACCCATTTAAGAAAACAAAATCACAAAACAAAACAAACAAACAAAAAAAGGTGAAAAAGATGTCATTAAGTAATCTGTGACATGAATACATTTACAACATGAGAACCAAAAGAAAAAAGCAAAGTTATGCCTTGTTTGGTCTCAGCTGGGAATGCCAAGTTTTTCTCCACCCTGTGCAGATGGATGTCTATGAATGATTATAAATGCATCATGAATATTGAATTGGGGCTTACTAATAACCTTTACTGAGTAGGTGATTTCACAAAACAAAATCTACAAATAATAAGGACATGTATGTGTGGAGGCAGTGAAGGTTGAGGGAGGGGGCTTCCCTGGTGGCTCAGATGGTAAAGAATTTGTCTGCAATGCAGTTTTACTCCTGGGTCGGGAAGATCCCCTAAAGAAGGAAATGGCTACCCCACCCCCAGATTCTTGCCTGGAGAATCCTATGGATAGAGGAGCCTGGCCGGCTACAGTCCATAGGATCAAAAAGAGTTGGATACAACTGAACTTGCATGTGTGTGTGTCGTTGAATTCTGAGAGAGAAGGAATAAAAGGTGTATTTGAAAGTTGGCATACAAATAAAATAAGCAGCAGTACTTTCCCTTTAAAATTCTGTTATTGATGAATTAAATAAGTCTTGCTTTCAATTTACCTACATATATAACTGGTTTAAGAGAAACGGACAAACTGTAACTGCAAAGCATATGAAATTAAAATTACCTCCAAAATTTCTCTTTACCTCCAGGAATGAAAATAAATGGAAATGATAATAATAACACACATTTTTATCTCTAGCACTGCCAAGAACCTATCCAACCATTGTCAGTCTTTGTCAATTTTAAGTTCTTATGCCACTGAATTTCTACTTTTTTAATACTTTGGATAGACTGTTATGACACATATTTCTAACTCAAGATGGTAATTTTAGAAGCTGGACCAGAGTTGTGAGTTTTAATAAAGCATAAGGCAAGGACTAAAAAAAAAAACCCCAAATCAGTTCATAATGTAGATGGTGAAGTAAAAGGGATGGTTTAATGATGAAATACAAAGGCTTGACCTAGTCTTTGATTTGCGTGGGTGGTAGAAGTGAATCCTCTTAGCAGTATAGTGAGAAAAAAGTATGGAAGCAAAGAAGAGAGGTATCACTTACTTCACCATTGCACATTAACTTCAAAATTATTTAGAAAAATATAATGATACTCTGAAGTCATATTAAAAATGAAAAAATAAATCTTTGGAAGGAGCTTTGGCAATTTCTTACAAAACTAAACATACTGTTACCAATCTTGCAATTATGTTGCTTGCAATTTGCCCAAAGGATTTGAAAACATATGTCTACACAAAAATCTTCATGGATGTTTATAGGAATTACTCATAATTGAGTAAATTAGGATGTAACCAAGATGTCCTTCAGTAGGTGAGTGTATAAACAAACAGTGGTTCATCTTGATGATGGAATATAACTCAGTGCTAAAAAGAAATTAACTATCAAGTTACGAAGACATAGAAGAAACTTAAATTTAAATGCATATTATTAGGTGAAAGATGCCAACCTGAAAGGCTATGTATTGTATGATTCCAACCATATTATATTCTGGAAAAGGCAAAAATATGAATAAAGCAAAAAAAAAAATTGTGATTGCCAAAGTTGGTTGGGGGAGAGGTATAAATGGGCCAAGCACAGAGGATTTTTACATTAGTAAAACAAACTTCATATGATACCATAATGATGTGTATGTCACTATATATTTGTTTAAACATGGGGCTTCCCTGGTGGCTCAGATGGTAAAGCGTCTGCCTGTAGTGCAGGAGAGCTGAGTTCATTTCCTGGGTCGGGAAGATCCCCTGGAGAAGGAAATGGCAATCCACTCCAGCACTCTTGCCTGTAAAATCCCATGGACGGAGGAGCCTGATAGGCTACAGTCCATGGGGTTGCAAAGAGTCGGACACGGCTGAGCGACTTCACTTTCACTTTCATAGAATGTAAGACATCAGGAGTGAATCATAATGTAAACTATGAACTTTGGGTAATTATGATGTATCAATGTAGATTCATAAACTGTAACGAATATACCACACTGGTGGGGGATGCTGATAATGAAAGAGGTGATGCTATTGAGGGGGTGGGGGCAAAGGGTATAACAGGAAATCTCTGGAACCTTTCACTCAGTTTTTCTGTGAACTTAAGACAGCTCTTTAAAAGTCTCTAAAAATACTTTTAATTAAAAAAAAAATGAAAGAATAATAAAATTGAGTGCTTCCAAATACAGACATGCTTGCCCTAGGAAATTAAATTATTTCATCAGGAATTAGTTAGGGGTCATGTTTTTCTAGTGAGTTTACATAGATTCTCTAAAGAGAAATTAATTAATCAAGGAATTTAATTAATGCATCAAGTGGACAAATTCAGTCAAGTAATCCTCTTTAATAATATATCCCACTTAGAGACAATCTCTGTTGCCATCCAGCAGTGATCTACACTTTGTAAGGATCAGTAAACATCAGAAATAAAATGATCCACTTAGGGCTGAGTTGTAATTATCCATTGAACTAATCATTCTAAATTGAAAGCTGTGCAAAAACTACACAACACAGGAGATGGTAGGAAAAAGTAAACATTATCAGACAAAGATGTAATATTACAATGCTTTGGTTCCTATTATGAATTAAATACATAAAGTAATTCTACAGAAAGAACAAAGTCCAAAGCAGACGCAAACTAATGGAAATCTTATTTGGTATGAATCTGATTTAAAAAAAAAAAACAAACCACACACTTAAAACACATACCTGCGCACATATATTACTCCTTTGTCAACTTTAGGAATCTTCAAAGAGTCATAAGAGGGCGGGAGCTGTATTAAAAAAATAAAATTTGGAATAAATAAAAGAATTGCAATAATACTAAAGACTTACATTTTAAAAAAAGATATATAAAAGACATAAAAAGATAAATAAAATTTGGAAAAAAATTGAAATAAAATTTGAAGCATGGTAAAAACTTACCAAGGTTAAAAATAAAAAACTTCATTTGATAACTACAGCTTAATTTTAAAACAATATATTAATGATATGTATTGATCATTTATGTCAGGCATTATTCTAGGTACTTTACCAATAAATATTCCTTAAAAAGCATCAAATGTAGATATTCTTTGTATGTCAGTTTTATAGATAAGGAAACTGAGGTGTATAGAGGTCAATTAACATGCCCATGGTCCCAGGGTAGGTACCTGTCAGAGTCAGGGACTGAGTTCTAGAGCTTACTCTTTTACTGTTGTAGCCACACATTCAGGAAAACAAACTCACTCAGAAGGACAATGCAGATAGCCGAGTGCAGTTTATTACACCAGCGGGCCCAAGGCAGAGTCTGCTCTTAGCCAAGGACCCCGACCAACTTTTGTGAAAACCTTATATACCTTAAGTGTACTGCTCAAGCCCATATCCCCAAATTCCTTAAACCTAGCCTAGAAAGTGTTAAAGGGAGATACAAAGAGGTTACAGCCATGATTCATAATCAGAAGTGTCAGCTGGTTATGCATTGCAGCCTACACCAATAGGTGCCAGAAAGATTGCAAAGGTGATTGACTACGTAGGGGATTATTACATTGTTTTTGGTGATGGGAAACCTTGGTATGGAATCTGGTGTTTATCAGTCCAGGAGACCTCTCGGCCATAGGTATGCTATCCCCATGGCTACCAGGCGCATGGTCCAAAGCTCACTGAAAGTGCAAGAGTTTCAGTGGAGTTTCCTATTTTTTCAAGATGGAGTCAGCTCAGCCTGTTCCTTCCCTCCCTCATTACCACTACCAAGACTACAAAAATTTTCTCTGATGCACCAGGGAGCAAAAATGTTTTCTCCTAACACTCTTAGCCAAGACATTCTACACTTGGTCTATGAACATCTAACCCTTTCAATGTCTTGGCATTCTTTCTTATTCTCCACATTTCCTCCTCTACCCCTTCCTTTATCCTTCTAACTCTTTTAGAGTTAGACTTTCCAGCTTTCTTCTGCATCTTTTATAAGTGATTACCAGGAACTAAAATGCATTTTAGGCTTCTCCAGTGGCTCAGTAGTAAAAAGAATTTGTCTGCAATGCAGAAGACGTGGGTTCAATCACCCCTGGGTCCAGAAGATCCTCTGAAGAAGGAAATGGCAACCCACTCCAGTATTCTTGCCTGGGAAATCCCATGGACAGCGGAAACTGGCAGGTGGCAGTTCACAAGGTCACAAAAGAGTCAAACAGGACTTAGCAAATTAAACAATAAAACAAATGCATTTTAGCCCCATAATTAAGTGATTTTTTGGGTCCATATTGTACTATGCAGTCTTTAAAAACCTATCAGGTACTTAATTCAGTTTCTTATTTTTCCTTAATAGGAGAGCTGATCACTTAGTGGCCTTTGGTAGGAAAAGTTTCCATGGTCTTGTCCTAGAGGTATGGTAGTTACACATTAGATTAGATGAGGGCAAGAAGCAATAGATAATTAGCACCAATCTAGAGCCCACTATTGAAGTTACTCATTTAATAAAACAAGTTGAAAACTGGTATCATTTTGGCCAAATTTGGCTGAAAGAACTATTTTGTTTAGTCCACACTGTATTTTACACTTTTTAAAATTAGTTAGAAATGTTTATAAATCATAACATTACAAAAGGAATTCTGAATTTCTGGCTTGTCCTAAACAACTAAATCTGACAGTGTAGCCTTGATTTTTCAAGGCAATAATCAAATGATGCTGAGTAACAATTTATATTTCCTTTAGACAAGCTTAGGATTCTACATTTTTTTATTTGTTTGTTTCTACACATATCCTTAAAGCTCAACATTCAGAAAACGAAGATCATGGCATCTGGTCCCATCACTGCATGGGAAGTAGATGGGGAAACAGTGGAAACAGTGTCAGACTTTGTTTTTCTGGGCTCCAAAATCACTGCAGATGGTGACTGCAGCCATGAAATTAAAAGACGCTTGCTCCTTGGAAGGAAAGTTATGACCAACCTAGATAGCATATTCAAAAGCAAAGACATTACTTTACCAACAAAGGTTCGCCTAGTCAAGGCTATGGTCTTTCCTGTGGTCATGTATGGATGTGAGAGCTGGACTGTGAAGAAGGCTGAGCGCCAAAGAATTGATGCTTTTGAACTGTGGTGTTGGAGAAGACTCTTGAGAGTCCCTTGGACTGCAAGGAGATCCAACCAGTCCATTCTGAAGGAGATCAATCCTGGAATTTCTTTAGAAGGAATGATGCTAAAGCTGAAACTCCAGTATTTTGGCCACCTCATGAGAAGAGTTGACTCATTGGAGAAGACTCTGATGCTGGGAGGAATTGAGGGCAGGAGGAGAAGGGGACGACAGAGGATGAGATGGCTGGATGGCATCACTGACTCGATGGATGCGAGTCTGAGTGACCTCCGGGAGCTGGTGATGGACAGGGAGGCCTGGCGTGCTGCGGTTCATGGGGTCGCAAAGAGTCGGACACGACTGAGCGACTGATCTGATCTGATCTGACACATATCCCAGTTCACTCATTTATACCTTCTGGCCCCTCTAGGCCAGCTGATACTGCAGACCCTGGCTCTTAAAATATTCATAAGCTGCACTACCACCCCTTAGAGTGGAAGAGAAATCAAGAATTTTCTAATTTGGTTTGTAACTGTAAATTTTTTTTACCAATTATTTCAAACTGGTTCTAAAACTGACCTAGTTTGGAAGTTCACTAATCCTTTTTTGAAGACCAAAAATTTAAATACATGACACTTAGGAACACTGAAATTGACATTCTTGTATAAAACAGGAAAATCCAGAGGTCAGCCTAAAAAACATTGTGACTATGTCAAATCCAGAAGAGACACTCCTCTTAAAACATTCCTCCTAAGGAATATCGTTCTGAAATAAAGTGAGCCAGTGAAGGACAATAATAATAAATTTTCAAGTTTTTCCATAGGGATAGAATTCTCTTTGTTTACCCCAAATGTATTTGTCTAAAAACCATGGTTGAACAGCAGCTGTCATATTTTTGAATGAGTAGAACTTAGAGGTGATAGCCCACATGATTAGCAGGGAGGCTAATATTTTAATTAGATTGTATGGTAGAGATCCATAAAAATAGCAACATTTATGAGATTGCTTTTATTTATATTTTGGATAGAATGATTAAGAAAACCTCAGTTCACCTATCTTTGCACAGAGAGATATTTTGGGGTTGTTAAAAAGATGCTCAAACCACTTACTTGGCACACCATCACACAGAATTTGCAATTACATTTATTAAGATGTGAAATATGATCAACTGTTAATTTCGTATTATTAGAAAAATTAAACAAAATTTTGAGTCACAACTGCTTCATAAATAATACTAGAGAAAAATCTAAACTAATATATATATATATATTTTTGTAAGTGTTGACTAAAAAATTAGACTAAGAAATTTTATTTGGTGAAAATGTTAAGGATGCCAACCCTGGGAGGCAGCATCTCAGTAGCCCAGATAAAACTGCTCTGAGAAGCAGGAGAGGGAGTCAGACTATACAAGTCTACAACAAAGCGGGCAGGCAATCTGAACATCAAAGATTATGATTTAGTAAGGAAAACCAGATACCAAGATAAGGAATTTAGTGTTCTTCTATGTATAGGAAGATGCAAGCCTCTGAGCTCATTAAATTCATTCCTTTCATATGCAACTCAGCTTTTTTGGGCCATATCCTGTTTCTTGATTGTTTATATCCTTAATTCCTTGTTCATCTTAAGGCAAATTTGGTGAACGGCTGCTTCTTGCATCTCCTGAGCTCCTCAGCTATCATCTGGTGGCAGCATCTGCTGGAGCGCGGGAATTGTGTTCTCTTTGGGGAGCCCTCATTCACATCTGGAAGCCCGAAACTGCTGATGGCTGTGACATTTCTTGCCCACCAATATGGCAGGAAACATTTCATTTCACATAAGCATTTGCTAAGAAAATGAACACCAATCTCAGAACACAGTACCCAGACTACATAAGGAAATGTATTTTATTTTTCAATATATACTCCGTTTGTGCCTTTGTGTATGTATCTGTGCCTTCTGTGCTTCTCACAGCACTGAGACAGGTAAGCTGCAAAGGGCCAAAATAAGCAGAGAGGCAGGGAGTTTGCTCTCAACTTTCATTAATGTTATCTGTTAGGGTTTTGAGAGAAATATTAAAAAACTATAAAGTCATGGCCACTTGGAGAAGTTACTGGGGTCTTTAGAACTTGTCATACAAAACAAAATAAAATTAAACAATTTTAAAAACTGTTGATATTACCAATTCACCATGCATTCTTCTGTGAGTCTTTAGAGAAACTACTGACCTCAGCATGCTCCTTGCCCTAGGACTGGCATGGTAATTTTAGGTAGTTAGAATAGTAAAATGGCAACCCATTCCAGTGTTCTTGCCTGGAGAATCCCAGGGACAGGGGAGCCTGGTGGGCTTCCGTCTGTGGGGTCGCAGAGTTGGACACAAATGAAGCGACTTAGCAGCAGAATAGCAAAAAAGGTGTCCAGAATGGTGGTGGCTAAAAGACAAAGAAGGGAAAAGTCCATGAAAATAGAACAAAGGAAGGTCTGAGGACTGGAGTCAGAACCTCGGGTGAAGCAAACAGCCTTTCTGGCTAGTCCAATTTACATAGGGCAGACTCAGGGAAAGGAGAAAAAACTGAACTCTATTCTCAACTGAACTCTACCTGCAGCCTAATCCCCTGGACGGGTTTGGAGCACTGTAACAAAGTCAGAGTTGGTTCCACCTTGAGGCAAGGGGACTGACATTTGTATTCTTGTGTTAGGGGCCTTTAACTGTGGGTTTTGGAGGGAGGAAGGACAATGAACAATTAGAAGTACCCACAGTACCCACAGCACCTGGGGGATGGGTGCACTGACTGTAAGGATTTGAGCAGGGCAGAGATAATGGACTCTCAAAAAGTCGTAGTTGGATACAATTCACTGACAAAAATAAGTTCATCTTACATCTTCCTTCTGATACATGAGAAATGGAATATTTCCTGCCATATTAGTAAACAAGGTGTCACAGTCATCAGCAATTGCAGTCCTCCAAGTGATAAGGTGAACTCTAAGGGAACACAGGAAGGAAAAGAATACCTGCCATCTAACAATCATCAGACTACAGCCACTCCCTAAGATGAGCCACCAAGCAAACAGGATATGAAAAATCCAGGATACTGGCCCCAGATAGCTGAGGTTTATATTAAAGGAATGGTTTCATGAGAACAGACTCTTGCATTTTTCCACACATAAAGAAGCGCTAAATTTCTCAACTCCGGTTGTCTGGTTTACTTTCAGTTCAGTTGAGTTCAGTCACTCAGTCCCGTCCGACTCTTTGCGACCCATGAATCCAGCACGCCAGGCCTCCCTGTCCATCACCAACTCCCGGAGTTCATTCAGACTCACATCCATCGAGTCAGTGATGTCATCCAGCCATCTCATCCTCTGTCGTCCCCTTCTCCTCTTGCCCCCAGTCCCTCCCAGCATCAGAGTCTTTTGCAATGAGTCAACTCTTCGCATGGAGTGGCCAAAGTACTGAAGTTTCAGCTTAGCATCATTCCCTCCAAAGAAATCCCAGGGCTGATCTCCTTCAGAATGGACTGTTTGGATTTCCTTGCTGTCCAAGGGACTCTCAAGAGTCTTCTCCAACACCACAGTTCAAAAGCATCAATTTTTCAGCACTCAGCCTTCTTCACAGTCAAACTCTCACATCCATACATGACCACAGGAAAAACCATAGCCTTGACCAGACGGATCTTTGTTGCCAAAGTAATCTCTGCTTTTGAATATGCTATCTAGGTTGGTCATAACTTTACTTCCAAGGAGTAAGCGTCTTTTAATTTCATGGCTGCAGTCACCATCTGCAGTGATTTTGGAGCCCAAAAAAATAAAGTCTGACACTGTTTCTACTGTTTCCCCATCTATTTCCCATGAAGTGATGGGACCAGATGCCATGATCTTCGTTTTCTGAATGTTGAGCTTTAAGCCAACTTTTTCACTCGCCACTTTCACCTTCATCAAGAGGCTTTTGAATTCCTCTTCACTTTCTGCCATAAGGGTGGTATCATCTGCATATCTGAGGTTATTTCTCCTGGCAATCTTGATTCTACCTTGTGTTTCTTCCAGTCCAGCATTTCTCATCATGTACTCTGCATATAAGTTAAATAAATAGGGTGACAATATACAGCTTTGGCGTACTCCTTTTCCTATTTGGAACCAGTCCGTTGTTCCATGTCCAGTTCTAACTGTTGCTTCCTGATCTGCATACACATTTCTCAAGAGGCAGGTCAGGTGGTCTGGTATTCCCATCTCTTTCAGAATTTTCCACAGTTGATTGTGATCCACACAGTCAAAGGCTTTGGCCTAGTCAATAAAGCAGAAATAGATGTTTTTCTGGAACTCTCTTGCTTTGTCAATGATCCAGCAGATGTTGGCAATTTGATCTCTGGTTCCTCTGCCTTTTCTAAAACCAGCTTGAACATCAGGAAGTTCACAGTTCACGTATTGCTGAAGCCTGGCTTGGAGAATTTGAGCATTACTAGCGTGTGAGATGAGTGCAATTGTGCGGTAGTTTGAACATTCTTTGGCATTGCCTTTCTTTGAGATTGGAATGAAAACTGACCTTTTCCAGTCCTGTGGCCACTGCTGAGTTTTCCAAACTTGCTGGCATATTGAGTGCAGCACTTTCACAGCATCATCTCTCAGGATTTGGAATAGCTCCACTGAAATTCCATCACCTCCACTAGCTTTGTTTGTAGTGATGCTTTCTAAGGCCACTTGACTTCATATTCCAGGATGTCTGGCTCTAGGTCAGTGATCACACCATCTTAAGTATCTGGGTCATGAAGATCTTTTTTATACAGTTCTTCTGTGTATTCTTGCCACCTCTTCTTAATATCTTCTGCTTCTGTTAGGTCCATACCATTTCTGTCCTTTATCAGGCCCATCTTTGCATGAAATGTTCCCTTGGTATCTCTGATTTTCTTGAAGTGATCTCTAGTCTTTCCCATTCTATTGTTTTCCTCTATTTCTTTGCATTGATCACTGAAGAAGGCTTTCTTATCTTTTTTTTGCTATTCTTTGGAACTCTGCATTCAGATGTTTATATCTTTCCTTTTCTCCTTTGCTTTTCATTTATCTTCTTTTCACAGCTACTTGTAAGGCCTCCCCAGATAGCCATTTTGCTTTTTTGCATTTCTTTTCCAAGGGCATGGTCTTGATCCCTGTCTCCTGTACAATGTCACGAACCTCATTCCATAGTTCATCAGGCACTCTATCAGATAGAGTTTTGTTTAATTAACAATAATCTCTTAATGTATAGAGTACCTGCCCTTGTTGCAAAACTTCTGCATAACATAACTCCTCTCCTCACCTCCTCAGAGCAGTTCTCTAGGGGTTACTTGAAATGCTGTTTCCCAGGTTTGAAGTTCTAAAAATTTTGCCTAATATATCTGAAATTTTTAAGTTGTGCATAGTTTTTTAGTCAACAAACATGGATAAAAATATCCCAATGGGAATTTACCCTGGCATATGCAAAATATTACACTTTTAATTACAGTTCAGAAATCAGAAAATAAATGTTGCACAGCTCTAAATTTGAAGCCATAGGAGAAACCTTTGTAAATTAGGAAGCATTACTTTTTTTAAGATGGAAGAAACCAAGAGTCAAATGGTTTAAATACCCTAAGATTGCAGAGATTTTATTAGTAGAGCCAAGAGTTGAGCCCAAATTCTATGACTCTAAGATGAGTTTTCAGTAGACTATAGGTTTCCTTTACAATAACATACTAAAAAATTACTTTTTGAATTGGCTAAATAGAAATAATGATTTTTCTAGCTAAGATCATTATTTCAGACTATGAAAACAAATCATAGCTGATACATCTTATTTTGTTTTCAAAATGGAATTTCAGAACCTATACTGTTTTAAAGAATGTTGAAACTCCACATTTGAAATAATAGCTTAATTTTTGTTTATGTTCTACATTTATTAAAAACAAAACTTTTTATTGTAACTTCAGTGCCCATTTAGGTCATCAGCTCACTCTTGCTAATTATAAATAAGCCAATTGTTATGAAAGGAAGAATGTGATATAATATAGATATTTTCTCTTGAGAAGGGAATCATCTTCTGGATAGTTAGACTTCAAATTGATTTGGCAAGACAGAAAGTCAATGAAGGGCAATAAATAGACCCCATGGAAATATTTTCCTTAAACAGCCCAGTATAAAATACTCATTTTTCAGATAATGTGAAGATTGGATTAGCCTAATTAGGAGTTGCATTTTCTAAATGAAATTCTGCAGTTGAAATGCCAAGGTTTGGTTTTTCTGTTTTCTGTTTGTTTACCATGCTATCATCCTTTTGAGAAAAATAAGCAGATTTTTCACTATTTTCTGGATATATTATAGGAAGAAGAAACCATTTCCATAGGGGAACTAAATTTTTCCCTGACTCATAATATCATTACATGCTGGTAGAGTATTAAAAAGTAATTTAAGAATAAAAGATACAAATTATTGGCTCATTGCTACCCTGCTTATTGAATAATATTGAATGTATTTCCTATTGAAACTTCAGAATCCTTACATGGAAAGCTCTATGGAGAAACAGCTCAACTAACCAAACCAAAAAGATGAACACACCAAGTGCTCACCAACACTCACGTGCATTGAAGCTACAGTCAAGTGAGTGTAAAGATAGTGAGTATACACTTCACTCACTATCTTTTTACTCACTGTATTTAGTGAGTAAATATCTTCAGGTATAGAGTGTTATTGATGCTGAAAATTCCCTGCTTATTCTGAAAAGCAATTATCAGTTTAGTGACTTAGGGTTAGGTGAAGATGACAAGGGGTTTTGATACGAGTCTGGTGCTTCAAGGTAATCAGTAAATTGAGTGTCACTATAAAATGGAAACAGGAGGAAATGTTGATCTATTTCCTTTCCATATCCCAACACTATATTTCAGAAAAGAAATAAATGTGGAATAGTATAAGCCCCATTTTATGCTGATTTTTCAAATCTTATAAATTTGATTCTAGATTCTGAGGTCAGTCCTCTGTTTTAAAGAAACTATGATCAATATTGTAAAATAATCTTCCCAAGGAAAAAAACATCAACTTTTTTTTATAAGGCAAAATGACAGCATGAAACTTTTGATAACAACTGGATAGAAATTGTATTTATTGGACTACCCTGTGCAAAATAACAAGAGAAGAAGAGTGGGCAACAGCGGGATTCCATGTTGTCAGCCTTCTATCTTCATGCCACATCTAGGCCACATTTAGACTTTCAGAGTCCAGTTCCACAGCTGCCCTTTCTATGAAGTTTTACCTCTTCTCTTCACTCTGAAATAATCTCTCATCACAATTAGGTTTCTTATTCTGGGCCATCTCTTTGGCTATATCACCAATTTCTTAAAATCTAAGATAATGTCAATTTATCTTTATTACCCAGCGGCCACTCCAGTATGCAATAATTGCCAAAAAAAAAAAAAAGAATTTTGTAGAAGCAAACCAAATTATGGAAAAAAGTAAAGCTCTGATTTGACAAATTAATAATATATACTCTGTCTTTCACAGCATGTTAAAGATCAGGAGATAACGTGATAATGACAGAGGTAGTGGTAAGTACATAAGGGTCTAAAGAACACAGTATCATGGTTGCATTAGCATCATCATCACCACACCACTGAGTCAGGATCCCAAATATATTACAGAAGAAACCAAGTTTCTCTGACAAGTGAAGTGTAAAGAATTAATGATTACTGAAATGTCATTTGACTGTCAAGAGACACTGCTATTTAATCATTTCCTACATGTATCTCCTATTATGAGGTACAGTAGAGGGATTTCCTTAAAGTAACTTCAAGGGAAATGCTTATAGTTTCAGACTAAAGCAATTTTACAGTTCTAGGCTATTTCACGGAGTATAGCAGCTATTTTTCAAACTAATTAATAGAGGAGACTGTTTTACAGTCAAATCAGAATTGAACCATGAGAGAGCAGTTCAAAATTTTAGTTTCAGCTTATTAACTAATACAGTATGAGGTTTCTGGATTTTACTCCCTCAATCCTTCAGTTCATTCTTCTTTACATCATTTTCAGTGTTTAACCTGCCTAAGGTTCTCAGTTAATGGCTAATTGAAAAGGAATCTATATGTATGATGCCTGATGTGGAAACACTGGAAAGAAAGAAAGAGGAACACATAATTTCTACTTTCCAGGAACCTGAGAATACAAGAGGACACAGATCCAACAAACGTGTAAATACACGTAAATAAACATATGCCTCCAAACAAACTTAAGGAAAAGCATAGATAAGACGCTTTAGGAACATTGTTGACTGATGATATTTCAGGGAAGGTATTGGCTGAAAAAATTGCACAGTCTTAAAGCTGAGAATTCTGTTTTATTTAGCAGACTAACTGAAGGCTTAAATCCGAAGACAGTTTCTCAGACAGCTCTGAGGGACTATTCCAAAGAAGTAAGGGAGGAGCTTGGATATACAGTTTTTGCGACAAACTAGATAGTCAAAACATCAAAAGATTATTAAAGAAAAAACAAACATCTCAAGATAATAAATTTAGCACTTTTCTACGTTTGGGAAGATACAAGAGTCTGGGCTTCCTAGCTGTCTAGGGCCAGTATCCTGTCTTTTTCTGTTTTCCATGTTGAATCCCCTCAGGGTATACAGTTGGGTGTGGCTGCAGTGACTGATGCTCTGAATGGCATTACATCCTTTGATTAAAGATGGCGGATGACATTTTTCCATCCATGGAAGTATAATACAAATGCCAGAGAATCAGGAATGCAGAAGTTAAAGAGTTTGGCTCAATTTATTTTAAAAAGTAGAATGAATAATGTAAATCATGGGCTTTGGGTAATTATGATATGTCAACAAATGTTCATCAGCTGCAATAAATGTACCACTTGGGCAGGGGATGTTGATAACACATGAGGCTATGCATGTGTGGGGGCCAGGGCTTTCTGGAAAATCTCTGTACCTTCCTCTCAATTTTGCTATGAACATAAAACTGCTTTACACCAACAAAATATAATAAAAGTGAATGAATGAGTAGAATGTACTGTCAAGAGCTTATCTAATGGAAAGAGGACTTAAAAGGGATAAATTAGAGATAGAATTTTGAAGTTACTTAGGTTTGATAACTTAATTTTATCAATATGTAAAGGTAATTAGGATGTGTTTTTTGTATTACATGACAATTCTCCTAGTACCAACTTACTCTTTATTTAATCATGACTTGTTTTTACTGATGTTTTTCAAAGTTTATTGACTCGTCTCCCACAGAGACTACAATAGATAGACTTTCAGGATAAGTTCTATTTTTGTAAAGATAAAAACTGTGCTCTTTCAAATAACTTTTTCTTAAAACAGAGGCCTAATAATTTACATAGTGCCCTTTTAGAAATGTTTATTGAGAAGTCAACGTGGTAAAGAAGAAAAAGTGCTACTAAAGGAGAAGATGATCTTTCTTCTCATCAGTTATTGGTTGAACAACAAAGAGACTATAAATTAAATTTTCTGGGCCCCATAATTCTCTCCTAAAATTAATTAATGTATCTCTCTTTTCTTTCTTTTTTCTCACAGTTATGTTTATGAAGTTTCAGGTAACGTGGAAATACAAGAGATAAAAGAAACAGTCATGGCCTTAAAATTATTTGCTGCATAGAAGGTAAGCAAGTAAACACATTAACAAAGTACACAAAAGGTTCATTTGAAGTTTTAAGAAGAGAAATTAATCAGTTGTTCTGTGTGCTCCAATAAAGGTGACCACCGATTACCATGGATGCACACACAACGCAGGGCTGCTAAACAAAGGCAAGGGGAGACTCATGAAGGAACTCAGGAACAGCCTTGTGGAGAGAGCACTACTTAATATTGAAGGAATGGAAGGGATAAAAAAAGCATAGAAGTAAGAGTAGATGTGAAAAAGACGTGAGGGAGATCTGGAATAGTTTTAAACTGAAAATGAGCATGGTAGTGCTGGAGTTCAAGGTAAGGATGAAAGATAAATGCAAAAAATAAGGGTGGACAGTTAGGGAAAGGGTGGATTCTGAGGATCAGTATGTGCTAAATAATTCATATTTTATATGAACGTCTTATTTATGGGAGGTCTTTGAAGGATTATAAATACCAGACTGACTTGATGAGTTTGCCTTTCAAGAAAGATCATTCTACCAAGCATGAGGATGATAAACTACAAAAGGACTGAACTAAAGCCAAGGATATCAGTAATAAAATATGGAGTAGCCCAATCAAGGAATGTCAAGGGATATGAGATCATAGAAGGCAGTGAATTATAAGATATACTGAGAAAACAAAACAGTAAGATTTAGATACTATTCCATGTGAGTGTCAACAGAGAAAGGAGAATCAAGGACGGCTGCTAGCCTCTCATTTGGGCCTTGTATGAGTCAATGATTGACAAGTAACAACCACCAAATCTCTCTGGTGGATAACACTACACAATTATTTCTTGCTTATACACCTGCAGCTGTAGCTTGAGCACCACTGGACTTGACTCTAAATGTTAGGTTGGGTCCAATCTACTTCACATGTCTCTCATCTTCCATAGACCAACACCTACCTAAATCATTTTCTTATCACAAAAAGCAGAAAGTCAGCCCAATGGCCTTTTAAGCCTTTGTGTCACATATACCAACATTGCATTTGCCAAACAAAGTCATGTGGTGGAGTGTGAAGTCAAGAAGTGGTAAAACAACTGTATCCACCATGGAGTCATGGCAAGGGTGTGTGTATATGACACCAATCCAAGAATGAAGAACTGAGGCCAGTGATTCAATTTATCACCCAATCCCATGTGTAAGAACTAAAGAGAAAGAACATTATTTGAACATAGAAAAAAAATGGAATTTGAGTTTGGAAATATTGCAATGCCTCTAACACTTCAAATCGTTGATGTTTAGCAGGCAGTTTGGTGTATATATATGGCTGCTGGGAGAATTATATCTGTGTTGGGAACACAGAAAGGCTGTTGTCAGCACCAATATTTAGAAGACATTGTGGAATGAATAATGAAGAGACTATGGGGGAAAGAAGCACAACATTTAAGGGACGAGCAGCAGCAGAAGACCCATAAAGGAAAATGAGATAAATAGTAGAGAAACAAAACCAAACAATAAACTGATTTTATCACAGGGGCCCAGGGAGAAAAGGATTGAGAATTCTTAATTGGATTTAAAATTAAAAAATGCATTAGTAGCCTTATCACAATCATTTCCAAAATCACGGTAATTGAAACCCAAATTCATCTCAAAAAGACTACTTATTACCTCCCAGGTATTCCACATTATCTCCTTTACTCAACCCTACCATCACTTCTGCTTCCCTTCAATACAAAGGCAACTCTGCCTCTTGAACATGTCCTACATGGGTAGCCTATCCTTTCTCCAGAGAACTTCCTGACCCAGAAATCAAACCAGGGTTTCCTGCATTACAGGTGGATTCTTTATCAACCAGCTGAGCTACCAGGGAAGCCCTATGTTAGTTCAACTCAGCATTTCTTCCTCTTGTACCAGTACAGTAACCACCACATCCTACAAAAGGTTCCTAGCAAGTCTCCTGCCTCCAATCTTATCCACGTTACTATTCATTTTCATATCACAAATAGACAGATCTTTAAAAATAAGATTAAGGTAATCACAGTATATATTTCCCTATGTAAAATAACACTCCTACCCCTAATATCCTGGAAGTCCTACAAAATTTGATCCCTGACAATCCCTTCTACTACTCTCCCTCCAGGTCATTTTGAACTACTGCCTAGCTGGCTCTTCTGCTAGAAAACCAACTTCTTAAAGTCTGAGATAACATTTACTTGACATTCTCTGTCCACTGATTTCATATTGCTGACTTTCTAATAATTAAAGTTTTAGTTTAAATGAAGCTTTCTTTGAACACTGAAATGAGTTGCTTTATAGTTTTTTTCTGTCACAAAAACCTACTCTAATGTTCAACATTGCACTTGTCAGTATCTGCAACTTTTTTTGTTGTTATTTATTTTCTGTCTCCTAACATTTGTTCAGATCTATTCAGTTCAGTTGCTCAGTCGTGTCCAACTTCTTGCGACCCCATGAATTGCAGCATGCCAGGCCTCCGTGTCCATCACCAACTCCTGGAGTTCACCCAGACTCACGTCCATCGAGTCGGTGATGCCATCCAGTCATCTCATCCTCTGTCATCCCCTTCTCCTCCTGCCTCCAATTTTCCCAGCATCAGAGTCTTTTTCAATGAGTCAACTCTTTGCATGAGGTGGTCAAAGTACTGGAGTTTCAGCTTTAGCATCAGTCCTTCCAAAGAACACTCAGGACTGATCTCCTTTAGAATGGACTGGTTGGATCTCCTTGCAGTCCAAGGGACTCTCAAGAGTCTTCTCCACTGTGAACACCACAATTCAAAAGCATCAATTCTTCAGTACTCAGCTTTCTTCACAGTCCAACTTTCACATCCATACATGACCACTGGAAAAACCATAGCCTTGACTAGATGGACCTTTGTTGGCAAAGTAATGTCTCTGCTTTTGAATATGCTATCTAGGTTGGTCACAACTTTCCTTCCAAGGAGTAAGCATCTTTTAATTCCGTGGCTTAAATTACCATATGCAGTGATTTTGGAGACCCAAAAATAAAGTCTGACACTGTTTCTACTGTTTCCCCATCTATTTCCCATGAAGTGATGGGACTGGATGCCATGATCTTCGTTTTCTGAATGTTGAGCTTTAAGCCAACATTTTCACTGTCCTCTTTCACTTTCATCAAGAGGATTTTTAGTTCCTCTTCACTTTCTCCCATAAGGGTGGTGTCATCTACATATCTGAGGTTATTGATATTTCTCCCAGCAATCTTGATTCCAGCTTGTGCTTCTTCCAGCCCAGTGTTTCTCATGATGTACTCTACACAGAAGTTAAATAAGCAGGGTGATAATATACAGCCTGGACATACTCCTTTTCCTATTTGGAACCAGTCTGTTGTTCCATGTCCAGTTCTAACTGTTGCTTCCTGACCTGCATACAGGTTTCTCGAGAGGCAGGTCAGGCAGTCTGGTATTCCCATCTCTTTCAAAATTTTCCACAGTTGATTGTGATCCACACAGTCGAAGGCTTTGGCATAGTCAATAAAGCAGAAATAGATGTTTTTCTGGAACTCTCTTGTTTTTCTGATGATCCAGCAGATGTTGGCAATTTGATCTCTGGTCCCTCTGCCTTTTCTAAAATCAGCTTGAACATCTGGAAGCTCACAGGTCACATATTGCTGAAGCCTGGCCTGGAGAATTTTGAGCATTACTACCCTTTTACAAGTCACTTCCATAACTCTCAGACGTGGAACTGGACCTTAGTGGATATTAGCAATTATTGTTGAATAAATCATAGCATTTTGTAGTAACTGCATGAGTTGAAAAGTAAACATGAGAAAAAGAATTGGAAACTCTGAGGGTAAAAAAATTAATTCTAAATCTTGACCAAAACAGAAAGGCGATATAATAAGCTACTTAGAGGGAATAAACATTATTTATTTTTACATGTATATATGCATTATGTATTTTATTGCAATGTTTTTAGATTTTTAAATGGTGATAAGAGTGGAAGCTGAGAGAGCATATAAAGCAGAAAAAGGAAATAACAAAGGAGATCTGCTCATGAGGAACTGGAGATGGTACGTTCAGAGTATGAATGAAATTATTAGACATTGATAGAAAATGGAAACTTCTTCCACTTAAACTGGCAAGAAGAATGAATATGATTGATTGGTTTTTTTCTTTGTAAAAACTACTGTACCTACCATTGTATAATCTATTCTTTGCACTTGATATTAATGTATGTTTTCCTTCTCATTTTTACTTATGAAGAGGACTGTATGAAATTTTTTATTTATGAAGAGGATGTACTATACTTATTTATCTGATATATTTCTTTTACTTGAAAGTAGGAAGTTTGTTTCCAGTTGTTTATTATTATAAATCAGGTTCAGTTCAGTTCAGTTCAATTTAGTCGCTCAGTCATGTCTGACTCTTTGCCATCCTATGAACCACAGCACGCCAGGACTCCCCATCCATCACCAATTACCAGAGTACACCCAAACCCATGTCCATTGAGTCAATGATGTCATCCAACCATCTCATCCTCTGTCATCCCCTTCTCCTCCTGCCCTCAATCTTTCCCAGCATCAGGGTCTTTTCCATTGAGTCAGTTCTTCACATCAGGTGGCCAAATTATTGGAGTTTCAGCCTCAATATCAGTCTTTCCAATGAACACCCAGAACTGATCTCCTTTAGGATGGACTGGTTGGACTTCCTTGCAGTCCAAGGGACTCTCAAGAGTCTTCTCCAATACCACAGTTCAAAAGCATCAATTCTTCAGCACTCAGCTTTCTTTATAGTCCAACTCTCACATCCATACATGACCACTGAAAAAACCATAGCCTTGACTAGACAAACCTTTGTTGTCAAAGTAATGTCTCTACTTTTTAATATGCTGTCTAGGTTGGTCATAACTTTCCTTCTAAGGAGTAAGTGTCTTTTAATTTCATTGCTGCAATCACCATCTGCAGTGATTTTGGAGCCCAGAAAATAAAGTCTGACACTGTTTCCACTGTTTCCCCATCTATCTGCCATGAAGTGATGAGACCAGATGCCATGATTTTAGTGTTCTGAATGTTGAGCTTTAAGCCAACTTTTTCACTCTCCTTTTTCACTTTCATCAAGAGGCTCTTTAGTTCTTCTTTACTTTCTGCCATAAGGGTGGTGTCATCTGCATATCTGAGGTTATTGATATTTCTCCCAGCAATCTTGATTCCAGCTTCTGCTTCTTCCAGCCCAACATTTCTCATGATGTACTCTGCATATAAGTTAAATAAGCAGGGTGACAATATACAGCCTGGACATGCTCCTTTTCCTATTTGGAACCAGTCTGTTGTTCCATGTCCAGTTCTAACTGTTGCTTCCTAACCTGCATATAGGTTTCTCAAGAGGCAAGTCAGGTGGTCTGGTATGCCCATCTCTTACAACAAACCATATATATTCCAGTGGAACTATTCCAAGTACTGAAAGATGATGCTGTGAAAGTGCTGCACTCAATATGCCAGCAAATTTGGAAAACTCAGCAGTGGCCACAGGACTGGAAAAGGTCAGTTTTCATTCCAATCCCAAAGAAAGGCAATGCCAAGGAGTGCTCAAACTACCGAACAATTGCACTCATCTCACACGCTAGTAAAGTAATGCTCAAAATTCTCCAAGCCAGGCTTCAGCAATATGTGAACCGTGAACTTCCTGATGTTCAAGCTGGTTTTAGAAAAGGCAGAGGAACCAGAGATCAAATTGCCAACATCCGCTGGATCATGGAAAAAGCAAGAGAGTTCCAGAAAAACATCTATTTCTGCTTTATTGACTATGCCAAAGCCTTTGACTGTGTGGATCACAATAAACTATGGAAAATTCTGAAAGAGATGGGAATACCAGACCACCTGATCTGCCTCTTAAGAAATCTGTATGCAGGTCAGGAAGCAACAGTTAGAACTGGACATGGAACAACAGACTGGTTCCAAATAGGAAAAGGAGTACGTCAAGGCTGCATATTGTCACCATGTTTATTTAACTTATATGCAGAGTACATCATGAGAAATGCTGGACTGGAAGAAACACAAGTTGGAATCAAGATTGCCGGGAGAAATATCAATAATCTCAGATATGCAGATGACACCACTCTTATGGCAGAAAGTGAAGAGGGGCTAAAAAGCCTCTTGATGAAAGTGAAAGTGGAGAGTGAAAAGGTTGGCTTAAAGCTCAACATTCAGAAAACGAAGATCATGGCATCTGGTCCCATCACTGCATGGGAAATAGATGGGGAAACAGTGGAAACAGTGTCAGACTTTGTTTTTCTGGGCTCCAAAATCACTGCAGATGGTGACTGCAGCCATGAAATTAAAAGACGCTTACTCCTTGGAAGGAAAGTTATGACCAACCTAGATAGCATATTCAAAAGCAGAGACATTACTTTACCAACAAAGGTTCGCCTAGTCAAGGCTATGGTCTTTCCTGTGGTCATGTATGGATGTGAGAGCTGGACTGTGAAGAAGGCTGAGCGCCGAAGAATTGATGCTTTTGAACTGTGGTGTTGGAGAAGACTCTTGAGAGTCCCTTGGACTGCAAGAAGATCCAGCCAGTCCATTCTGAAGGAGATCAATCCTGGAATTTCTTTAGAAGGAATGATGCTAAAGCTGAAACTCCAGTATTTTGGCCACCTCATGCGAAGAGTTGACTCATTGGAGAAGACTCTGATGCTGGGAGGGATTGAGGGCAGGAGGAGAAGGGGACGACAGAGGATGGGATGGCTGGATGGCATCACTGACTCGATGGATGTGAGTCTGAGTGACCTCCGGGAGCTGGTGATGGACAGGGAGGCCTGGCGTGATGCGGTTCATGGGGTCGCAAAGAGTCGGACACGACTGAGCGACTGATCTGATCTGATATATATATATATGTTTATATATGGAATAAATATATAAATCTTTATGCAAGTTTTAGAATATCTCAATGGAAAAAAACTATAGTTGATGTTCTTAAAGACTTTGAAGTCATGATACATATTGTAAAACTGACCTGCAAAATTGTTTCTGAATTATTACCTTCTAGTCTCATGAACAATAGGTATTATCTGCTGAAAGTTTTGACAATTTGATGGATAAAATTTGGACTTCTTTTAAGGTATGCTTCTCTGATTTCTAGTCTAGATGAAGTTTTTGCACAGAATATTTTCTTTTTTATTTCTTCTGTGAGTTGTTTGTTCACTTCAGCTGTCTAATTTTCTATTGGAACATTTGTCTTTTACAATTTCTGATAGTTATTCATATGTTTACATGTTATTTAAGGGTAACATAAAATTATTTTTTCACAGATTCTAATATATCATGGTAACACGTATCATTATATTATATACAGCAAGCAGTAATGTATACATTATGGGCTTCCCTGGTTGCTCAGTTGGTAAAGAATCTGCCTGCAATATAGGAGACTTTGGTTTGATCCCTGGGTTGGGAATATCCCCTGGAGGAGAGCACGGCAACCCACTCTAGTATTCTTGCCTGGAGAATCCCCATGGACAGAGAAGGCTGTTGGGCTACAGTCCATGGGGTCGCAAAGAGTCAGACACGACTGAGTGACTAAGCACGGCATCACAATGTATACATTGTATTATGCATATATGAATAGCAGGAATAATTAAATTATAACACTCGATTGAATTTAAAAATCATCAGGGATGTTAAATTGTGCAAAACAAACAAACAGAAAACCTGTGCTTGTTGTGCTAGGCAACCTTCAAAGATGCCCAGGTTCTTACCCTAGAAATTGCAAATATGTTTTGTTACCTGGAAAAAGGGATTTTGCACGTATAATTTAGACTACTGAATTTAAAACACAGGCCTAAATAAATCATATTAACCCTTAAAAGCCAAAAAAAATTTTTCTTCTTGGGAATAATAATATGTGGCAGTAAGGAGGTTGAAAAGAGTACAGCAGTGAGAGAAATTTGCTGTGCCATTAGTGGCATACTGAGCCTATCTGCAATAATAAGAGAGAGACCTCTGGGAGGGAAGGGATCCCTTCCAGCTGACAGCCCATGAGGAACTAAGGATTGCAGTTTTCTAAATGCATACATCTGAAGTCGTCCAACAACCTGAGTCTCCCACAGCATCTAGATAAGAGTCCAGGCTAGCAACTGCCTTGACTGGCCATGTAAGTCCTAGATCAAAGACAATACCTAAACCCCTGCAGACTCCTGACCTACAGAATTGAGAGAAAATAAATGTGTATTGCTTTAAATCACTAAGTTTGTAATAATCAGTAACAGCAGCAATTGAAAACTAATATAATTTAAAACAACAAAATAAGGTGTATAAATTCAGGCAGATCATTGAATTTTAAAATCTAAAGATCATCAGATTTAGAACTACCTAATCTTATGAAATCACAGATGATCTAGAACAAATCTTATAGTAGAGTAAAACTTTCCAAGTTTTTAAATAAAAAGATAATATCAACTGTAAAGTTTTATTTTCTATATTAACACTAGAAACTTGAAATTAGAATATTGATATTTCTTAATTTTTTCTACTAATTATGAAATTTATTCAATGATCTCTTGCTGCTGATTACATAATTCTGACCATATAAACTAGTAAGTGAAAGACTATCAGATCAGATCAGATCAGTCGCTCAGTCGTGTCCGACTCTTTGCGACCCCATGAACTGCAGCACGCCAGGCCTCCCTATCCATCACCAGCTCTCGGAGGTCACTCAGACTCACATTCATTGAGTCAGTGATGCCATCCAGCCATCTCATCCTCTGTCGTCCCCTTCTCCTCCTGCCCTCAATCCCTCCCAGCATCAGAGTCTTCTCCAATGAGTCAACTCTTCGCATGAGGTGGCCAAAATACTGGAGTTTCAGCTTTAGCATCATTCCTTCCAAAGAAATCCCAGGGCTGATCTCCTTCAGAATGGACTGGTTGAATCTCCTTGCAGTCCAAGGGACTCTCAAGAGTCTTCTCCAACACCACAGTTCAAAAGCATCAATTCTTCGGTGCTCAGCCTTCTTCACAGTCCAGCTCTCACATCCATACATGACCACAGGAAAGACCATAGCCTTGACTAGGTGAACCTTTGTTGGCAAAGTGATGTCTCTGCTTTTGAATATATGATCTAGGTTGGTCATAACTTTCCTTCCAAGGACTATACTTTTGCTTTAATGAATGAAATATAGATAAAATGTAGAAAGTAAAAATTTATCTTTGATACAAAATTTAAAAGGAGATAATTAAAATAAGCAGTCACTATAACTAATATATTTTCCAATTTGTAACTCTTAAGATGTAGAAGAATTATTCTGAGATTGTAAAGCAAATAAAATAACTGCTCATAAAATGATGAATATATGAGTATGTTATTTGATTAACAGACCCAAGGTGTGATAAATTTTCCAAATCTCATTGCATCCTCCCTTTGAATAACTGTATCATTCAACTCAAGAAGCTGCAAAACATTTTTTCCCATCTCTTCACAGACTTAGAAAACATGATTTAGAATACACACTTCTAATCCAATGATATCTCATATTTGATGGTAGCCTAAAGACATCTTGGCTTCCCTGGTGGCTCAGAGGTTAAAGCATTTGCCTCCAATGTGGGAGACCCAGGTTCAATCCCTGGGTTGGGAAGATCCCCTGGATGAAGGAAATGGTAACCCACTCCAGTATTCTTGACTGGAGAATCCCAGGGACGAAGGAGCCTGGTGGGCTACAGTCCGTGGGGTCGCAAAGACTCGGACACAACTGAGTGACTTCACTTCACTTAAAGACATCTTATTGTGTTCTTATCAGAAGTATTTTCAATATGCCTGAATCAATCATTAAAAATGTTCTGTGAAAAGTACAAATTGGCAAGAGACAAGAACATAGCCCATCAATGTGGGATTACTTTGAAAAACAAAGTCCATTCACTTAAAGATAATGATTTTAAATTAGAAAATAATGATGTAAGGATGATATTCTTTAACAGGCTTTAATTTGATCATTATTTCTAAGGATCTACCAGTATGCTAACCTCTGCATACTGGTTGGATGAGTATGCATTTTTTTTTTCCACTCTTGTCTTGTACTTTTCTCTTAGAGCAATTCAGGAGTATAAACCAAGCAATGAATAACATTATTTTTTTTTCTCTTAAAGTCAAGGATCTGAGATCACAAGTTTGAAAAAGACCATTCGTAATTATTTCTAGCAAGTTCAGTCTTAGGAGAAATACTAATGGATCAGGATAGTGATTAATTCAGGTAATTAATACAGGGTGACATTGAATGAAAATGATCTGACAATATCTTATAGCTAAAACATAAGATCACTGTAATGAAAACACTTTGAAGAAATATCTTTTAGTTCAAACAGCTGCTAAAATATTTAAATACAAATATTTCCATGATAATGATACTCAGAGAAAAGCATATAGGAACATTATTTTTATAACATAAACATAAATTTTTGAATCAACATTATTATTTCTTATTCTATAGTAACTTATCCATCATTTAATCACTGGAACTTAATATTCAGCACATATGAGATGCCTGACATATGATTCTTGCATAAATTAATGAATGAATTGCTATAACTCTCTTTGTATTTTTAGAAATAAATTCTGTAGGTAATAGCCATTAGCAGAAAATACCATGTTGTACAAGTCTTCCACACTGTTGATTTTTGGACCTACAACTGGAAAATGAGCCAGAGATGAGAGAATAAGATCAAAAGGAAGATGACCAACAGGAGCAGTATACAACAAGGTCACAGAGTATCTGTTGAAGGTCAGAGATCTGATTCTCACTTCTTTCTCTGCCACTTTATATTTGGTGATCTTGGTCAAGTAATTTAGCTCCTCAATACTTATTTTCTTCATCTGTAAATAGTTATAATAATATCAAACTTAAGTTATGACCAACCTAGATAGCATATTGAAAAGCAGAGACATTAGTTTGCCAACAAAGGTCCGTCTAGTCAAGGCTATGGTTTTTCCAGTGGTCATGTATGGATGTGAGAGTTGGACTGTGAAGAAGGCTGAGCACTGAAGAATTGATGCTTTTGAACTGTGGTGTTGGAGAAGACTCTTGAGAGTCCCTTGCACTGCAAGAAGATCCAACCAGTCCATTCTGAAGATCAGCCCTGGGATTTCTTTGGAGGGAATGATGCTGAAACTCCAGTACTTTGGCCACCTCATGCGAAGAGTTGACTCATTGGAAAAGTCTCTGATGCTGGAAGGGATTGGGGGCAGGGGGAGAAGGGGACGACAGAGGATGAGATGGCTGGATGGCATCACTGACTCGATGGACGTGAGTCTGAGTGAACTCCAGGAGTTGGTGATGGACAGGGAGGCCTGGCGTGCTGTGATTCATGGAGTCACAAAGAATCAGACATGACTGAGTGACTGAACTGAAGATTGCTGTGAAGATTAAATTTAATAACATCATCACTGCCTTGCACTTTGTCTAACATAAGGGGCTTCCCTGGTAGTTCAGACGTTAAAGAATCTGACCACAATGCAGGAAACCAGAGTTTGAGCCCTGGGTCAGGGAGATTGTCTGGAGAAGGAAATGGCAACCCATTCTAGTATCCTGGAGAATTCCATGGACAGAGGTGCCTGGTGGGCTACAGTCCATGAGGTTGCAAAGAGTTGGACATGACTGAGCAACTAACATACACTTGTCTAACATATAAGAAGTCGAGAATAAATAGTAATTATTATGGATATTTTGAACTAAAGTAGCAAGAGTAGTTTTCGGCTTAGTTATTTTAGAATGAATATTAAGAAGCCATCTTTCATTTCTTTTCCTTGTTAAGTGGAATCCTTTCATTAACTCCTGGATCCTCACTGATTTTCATTATATCTCACTAATAGAAGATGAAACCAACCATCACTGATTGCATTATGATTAACTTCACTAGTTGTCATTTTCAAACAGTGAAGGATGACATGGCAATGATATCCCTTAATTAGTTAAACATTTCTCATTTATAAACTTGAAAGGATGTTCTATTTCAATGAATTTAAATGTGTTTTGACCCAATGAAGCTAATTCTCTTGTTCACGGACGTGGGCTATTTAAAACAGCATTTAGTAGGGAGTTATCAGGTCAGGGAGAATTACCACTTTCCTCAAAGGCAAACCAAGTAGTTATATTAAAAAGGCTATGTCTGCATCTATAGCCTGAATTACTTACCCAATGGCAAAGTGAAAGAGGGTCATAATCCATAGTGAAAACTGAGGAAATCTCACTAAGGTTAAAACAGTAAATTTTAGTAAATTATGCTATTCACCTTCATTCTATTTCCCTCCACACTTTTTATCCTCAGGAATGGTTTAAATAGAATTTCACCCCTCTTTTGTTAGAAAGTTCTGCCTTATATTCTGCTTAAAATCTGCTTCCATGGAACATCTGCCTCAGACTCCAAATAGTGAAGAAGTGAAGAAGGTATTTCACCTATAAAATCTTAATCATTTTATTCACTCTAACTCATAAGATGTGTTTCATCATCTATAAATATATGTGTATATGTGCATATGTTTATAAATCTATAAGATATATGTGTGTGTGTCTGTATAAAACTTTCAGATGTTTATGTAGAAGGTATAAAAATACAGTGTTTGCAGAAAAGAATTATTCCATGTAGATAACAGATTTCCCACCTAAATGCAGTTACATCTTCCTAGACACAAAATTCAACAGCAATTCATTGAGAGAAAAATAAACTAGAAAGTAACGTTTTTAAAAATGTGAATGCATCATCATAATAAACAATGGTTTTCCTTTATATATATATATATATATACTTTTTACCAAAATAGAATACATTGGAATGAAATAGCTCCTTGACTAGTTATGAAGCACTGATTAAACACAGCCTTACTGTAAAGCTGAACTTTGTGTGAACTTAGCAGGTTCTGATATGATGTTCCCAGATCCCTTCTAGACATAGCTTTAGTTTGTTGGAGTTAATTTCCATACAAAAATAGGCAAAACTAAAAGGAACAACAGAATGTGAAACTGTTTGACTCTGTAAGAATTCTGCATTGTTTCCAATTTTTTTGTCTCTAAAAATGTCACATTGTGATATTAGAAGCCCTTTGATTCAAATCTCTCAGATGGTGGTATTTCAATGAACTTACAATGAAATTGGAAAATCAGAATTCTCAATTATTAACTGTGCATTAAAAACTGTCTACTCTTAACTAGTCCATTTTCCCCAGCTTTTCCACTTGATTTGTATTTCCTTTTGTTCCTCTTTCACCCTTCTTTCCTTTCTTCCTTTCCTTATCCCTCCCCCCTCTCCCCACACCCTTCTGTCTTTCTCTAAATCAGACAATCAAAACATAAGCTTTATCTGGGGGATTTATGTTCTTTTAGTATGATAATGTGGGATTCCTAAAATTCTGACTGCTTAAAAGATTTTGTTTTTTATACAAATCTGCCTCATCTTGTTGAACTTATCTATTGGAAAAATACTATAATTATCTATCACTTGCTAAAAAGAGACTGTACTAAGCCTATTTAGAATCTATGCATGCTTAGTCACTTTGGTCGTGGCATGGACAGAGGAGCCTGGAAGGCTACAGTCCATGGGACTTCTCAGGCAAAAATACTGGAGTGGGTAGCCATGTTTTCCAGAGGATCTTTGTGAACCAGGGATCGAACCCAGGTCTCCTGCACTGCAGGGGCATTCTTTACCATTGAGCCACTAGGGAAACCCCCTTAGAATCTGAACCAAGTAGTTAAATAACTGCTTATATTTATTTGTGACTATAATCTTTTTTTCCATTTCATTAGGCAAAACCCCCCAAATATTAGTCAAGTCACAATGTTCCTGTGAAAAAGTACTAGTCATAGAACACATTGTTCTGCATGATATTCTCATAACATGAAGTGAAGTAATATATTTTAGATTATTTAATGCTTAGAAAATAGCATAACATTAAAAATTCAAATTTAATCAGTACTCATAAAAATGATAGAAAGTTTGTGGGAGAGTGTTAAAGTTTCACATAAACCTAGTCATCTTGGGATAAATGTACTATAATAAATGATAAATTTTAATGAGTGAAGCAATGCAGTTGGTGTAACATCTAAAAAACAAAGGATAGATTAAATTTATATGGCAATTGATACCTAATATAAACCTCAAGGTCATGGGCATCGCTAGTCACTGTTCTTTTCATGCATCACCTATCTGATCCTACTGATGACAAAAGCTCAGATAACTGCTTATAGTAAGTTCAGCAGGGCTCTGGTTTGGGCTATAGGGAGTGTATGGTATGATTAGGGTTTTATTGAGAGAACTACTCAAAAGTGCACAACAATTCCATGAATTTATTCATCAAGGTGGCTGCATTACCAGGGTCTGTGTTCAGATTCTTTGGCCTGTATTATATAGAGATTGAAACGTTATTTTTGCATCACAGAATTAAAATTCTTAAATGAATATACATTCCTCACTGTAACTTAATTCCTTTAGGATAGAAATATACTTTTCTGAAGTTTTTGACAAGCACAAAATCAGGAATTCCAGTTAAGCACTAGCATTTAATGAGGATTTATTAAGGAATTTAATCTTGAATTAAGGAGTAATTTATCTGGAATATATTGAGAAATCTAGACAAAGTTAAGAGACAAATGTAATAATCTTAGTGATAAACTGTAAAGTACAGACTGATTTATAAAGATTGCAAATGATATTATTTTGGTTTATATTATAAAAAAGAAATAAGCTAATTTAAAAAAAGCTACATAAGAGAGTTTGCCTGTCAGAACAATGAAGGCTACTTATACCTCTCATTTTATTTGTCATAGAAACATGTTTATCTGAAATTTCTAAACTGCTCCTCTTTGTCAGTAATAATTTAATTAGTTAATTTAATCAATAATTTAATCACAGAAACTACTTATGGATCATTATAAAGAGAAGAGAAAAGACTGACGTGCTTAAAAGGTTTAACTATTAATTAGATACCCTGCTTGCTCCCACAGTGAAGAATCTGTTCACAATGCAGGAAGACCTGAATTCCATCCCTGGGTTGGAAAGATTCCCTGGAGACAAGAATGGCTACCCACTTCAGTATTCTTGAGCCTGGTAAATTCCATGGACAGAGGAGCCTGGCTACAGTCCATGGGGTCGCAAAGATTTGAACACCACTCAGAGACTAACACTTTCGCTCTCAGGTATTGAGGCTTTTCTGAGGCACCAAAGACCATCTGTATTCATACGAACAATAACCATTGCCAAATTCACCCATGTTTCTTACAAAAAAACAAGCAGAGACTTAAAGATATCATTAGTAAAGCCACAAAAACTGATGCCTGAGATAAACATAAATTCTTAGGAATATACTGTCCATTCTTTGAATGCCTGGTAAAACTGCAGACAATCTACTTACATTTAAAATGTATCAAAAGATCAGTTTCTCAACCTTAATACATTCAGCAGCTAGGTGGGCCAACTTACTCCTTTAGGAAGCAACATTCATACAACTCTGCTACATTCCTGCATCCAGGTACTTATCACCTAAGAAGGGCATATGACCTGGAACTTTTGGGTGTTGCTGCCACTCTTTGCCAAGGAAGTTATCAAGCTAAGCAGTTTCAATCTTTAGCCTTGTACAGTGCTTCTGGGTGTAAATTCCATTTCTTTTGGTATAAACGTGATTTACATATTACTCTGTTCAAATAAACCCTCATATTGAGCAACTGCTTCCTCTCCTTTCCCCTACCTGTGAGCATTAATACTTCATGCTCAAGCTTTTGTGAGGAAATTATCTTACATCAATAAATTATAATACCAAATGTAATTTTTTAAGTTGAACATTATAGTGAGATATAGAGAATGGTTATAATTGTATTAAAAATTTCAATAGCAAATATTTTTTGAGATTTATTGAATTATAATTGAGAAATATAACTATGTGTATTAGTTGCTCAGTTGTGTCAGACTCTTTGTGAACCCCTGAACTCCATGAGATAATCCAGGCAAGAATACTGGAGTGGATTGCCATTTCATTTTCCATGGGATCTTCCCAACCCAGGGATAGAACCCAGGTCTCCCATATTGCAGGCAGATTCTTTACAGCCAGAACTACTAGGGAAATCCCCAAATAACTATAAGATAGTTTAAAACTTCCCAAAATTCAGTTAAGCTTCATCATATTATGTATTTACATTTTTTTTTTTTTTTCTGGTGAGAACATGTAAGTTCTACTCTCACAGCAAATTATAATTATAGAATATTTTATACTACTGTCACTCTGTTATATATCAGATGTGTGTGAAAGTGTTAGTCACTCAGTCACGTCCGACTCTTTGCAACTCCTTAGACTGTAACCCTTCAGACTTCTCTGTCCATGAAATTCACCAGGCAAGAATGCTGGAGTGGGTAACCATTGCCTTCTCCAGGGGATCTTCCTGACCCAGGGATCAAACCCGAGTCTACTGCATTGCAGACAGATTCTTTACTGTCTGAGCCACCAGGGAAGCCCTACTATAATCGCCATGTTATACATCAGATGGGCATACTCAGACTTTATTAATCTTTTTTTAATTTATTTTAATCGGAGTCTAATTACTTTATAATATTGTAGTGTTTTTTGCCATACATTGACATGACTCAACCATGGGTTTACATGTGTTCCCCATCCTGAACCCCGCTCCCATTTCCCTCCTCATTCCATCCCTCTGTGTCATCTAAGTGCACCAGCCCTGAGCACCCTGTTTCATGTATCGAACCTGGACTGATGATCTAGTTCACATATGATAATATACATGTTTCAATGCTATTCTCTCCGATCATCTCACCCTCACCTTCTCCCACAAAGTCCAACAGTCTGTTCTTTACATCTGTGTCTCTTTTGCTGTCTCACATATAAGGTCATCATTACCGTCTTTCTAAATTACATATATATGCATTAGTATACTGTATTGGTCTTTTTCTTTCTGGCTTACTTCACTCTGTATAATAGGCTCCAGTTTCATCCACCTCATTAGAACTGATTCAAATACATTCTTTTTAATGACTGAGTAATACTCCATTGTGTATATGTACCACAGCTTTCTTATCCATTCATCTGCTGATGGACATCTAGGTTGCTTCCATGTCCTGGCTATTATAAACTGTGCTGTGATGAACATCGGGGTACACGTGTCTCTTTCAATTCGGTTTCCTCAGTGTATATGCCCAGCAGTGGGATTGCTGGATCATATGACAGTTCTATTTCCAGTTTTTAAGGAATCTCCACACTGTTCTCCATAGTGGCTGTACTAGTTTGCATTCCCACCAACAGTGTAGGAGGGTTCCCTTTTCTCCACACCCTCTCCAGCATTTATTGTTTGTAGATTTTTGAATAGCAGCCATTCTGACCTGACTGAAATGGTACTTCATTGCTGTTTTGATTTGCATTTCTCTGATAATGAGTGATGTCGAGCATCTTTTCCTGTGTTTGTTAGCCATCTGTATGTCTTCTTTGGAGAAATGTCTGTTTAGTTCTTTGGCCCATTTTTTGATTGGGTCATTTATTTTTCTGGAATTGAGCTGCAGGAGTTGCTTGTATATTTTTGAGATTAGTTCTTTGTCAGTTGCTTCATTTGCTATTATTTTCTCCCATTCTGAAGGCTGTCTTTTCACTTTGCTTATAGTTTCCTTCATTGTGCAAAAGCTTTTAAGTTTAATTAGGTCCCATTTGTTTATTTTTTTCTTTTATTTCCATTACTCTGGGAGGTGGATCATAGAGGATCCTGCTGTGATTTATGTTGGAGAGTGTTTTGCCTATGTTTTCCTCTAGGAGTTTTATAGTTTCTGGTCTATGTTTAGATCTTTAATCCATTTTGAGTTTATTTTTGTGTATGGTGTTAGAAAGTGTTCTAGTTTCATTCTTTTACAAGTGATTGACCACTTTTCTCAGCACCACTTGTTAAAGAGATTGTCTTTTCTCCATTATATATTCTTGCCTCCTTTATCAAAGATAAGGTGTCCATAGGTGTACGGATTTATCTCTGGGCTTTCTATTTTGTTCCATTGATCTATATTTCTGTCTTTGTGCAAGTACCATACTGTTTGACGATGGTAGCTTTGTAGTAGAGCCTGAAGTCAGGCAGGTTGATTTCTCCAGTTCCATTCTTCTTTCTCAAGATTGCTTTGACTATTCGAGGTTTTTATCATCTTATAACAGAAAGTTTGTACCAATGTTTCTCCATTTCCCCCACGGCCCATCTCCTGGCAACCACCATTTTACTGTCTTTTTCTATGAGTGCAAAATTTTTGTTTGTTTGTTTTAGATTCCACATATAAATGATACTTTCTTTAGCATATTTCACTGACCATAATGCCCTCAAGATCACTGTGGATGGTGACTGAAGCCATGAAATTAAAAAGATGCTTGCTCCTTGGAAGAAAAGTTATGACCAACTTAGACAGCATATTAAAAAGCAGAGACATTACTTTGCCAATAAAGGTCCATCTAGTCAAGGCTATGGTTTTTCCAGTAGTCATGTATGGATGTGAGAGTTGAACTATAAAGAAAGCTGAGCACCAAAGAATTGATGCTTTTGAACTGTGGTGTTGGAGAAGACTCTAGAGTGCACCTTGGACTGCAAGGAAATCCAAACAGTTCATCCTAAAGGAAATCAGTCCTGAATATTCATTGGAAGGACTGATGCTGAAGCTGAAATTCCAATACTTTGCCCACCTAATATGTAGAATTGACTCTTTGGATAAATCTTTAATCAAATTTTCTGTTAATGGGCAGAGCTGTATTCCCTCCCTATTATTTGACCTGAAGCCAAACTATGGTGGAGATAATGAAGACAATGGGGACCTCCTTCAGAAGGTCCCACTCAGGCAGTGCTGCACTCAGTGCCCCCAGCCCTGTAGCAGGCCACTGCCAACCCACACCTCAGCTCTGGACATTCATGGGCAAGTCTGGGTCAGTCTCTTCTGGGGTCACTGCTCCTTTCTCCTGGGTCCTGGGGCATACAGGGTTTTGCTTGTGCCCTCCCAGAGTCTGTTTCCCCAGTCCTGTGTAAGTTCTGGCAGCTCCATGGTGGGGTTAATGGTGGCCTCCCCCAAGAGGGTTTATGCCATACCCAGATCTGCTGTACCCAGAACCTGTCCCTGCATCAGGCCACTGCTGACCTGTACCTCTACAGGAGATACTCAGTTCTGGCTCAGTCTCTGTGGGACATTCTTCCCCTGAAGTCATTAAACATTTTATTTTATATTGGGATATGAACAATTAACAACAATGCTGTAATAGTTTCAGGTGAACAACAAAGGGATTCAGCCTTGTATATACATGTATGCATTCTCTCTCAAATTCCCTTCCCATCCAAGCTGCCATATAACACTGAGCAGAGTTCCTTGTGCTATACAGTAGGTCCTTGTTGGTTATCCATTTTAAATAGAGCAGTGTGTGCATATCCATTCCAAACCCTAACTATACCTTTCCCCCATCCTTCTTCTCAGTAACCATAGGAGTACATACAGATGGCCAAAAGGCACATGAAAATATGTTCTACATTGCTATTTATTAGAGAAATGCAAATCAAAACTACAATGAGTTATCACCTGACACCAGTCAGAACTGCCATCATCAAAAAATCCACAGACAATAAATGCTGAAGAGGGTATGGAGAGAAGGGAACCCTCCTACACTGTTGGTGGGAATGTAAATTTGTACAGTTACTATGGAGCACAGAATCAAAGTTCCTTTAAAAACTAGAAATAAAGTTATCGAATGACCCTGCAATCCCACTCCTGGGCATAGATCTAAAAGGATATAGGCACCCCACTGTTCATCACAACACTGTTTACAATAGACAAGACATGGGAATAAGTTAAATATCCAGTGGCAGAAAAATGGATAAAGAAAATATGGAACATACATATAATGGAATATTACTCAGTCATTAAAAAGGGTGAAATAATGCTATTTACATCAACATGCATGAACCTAGATATTGTCATGCTGACAATCTGAAATAAGTCAGAGTAGGAAAAATATCATGCGACATCCTTTATATGTGTAATCTAAAAAGAAATGATACAAATGAACTTACAAAACAGAAACAGTCTGGCAGACAGAGAACAAACTTATGCATGTTCAATTTTGATCTTGCAACTGTAATGAATTTATTTATTAGTTCTAAGAGGTTTTTTTTTTTTTGGAATCTAAGGTTCTCTAGGGCTTCCCTGGTGGCTCAGAGGTTAAAGCATCTGCCTCCAATGCAGGAGACTGGGGTTTTCTATACATAAGATCATAGCACTTGCGAATACTAATAGCTTTAATGTTTTTTTGTATTCAGTGCCTTTTATTTCTCTTTCTTGCCTACTTACTCAGGCTAAAACTTCTAGTACTAAGTAAAATTGAGTGCTGGCAATGGGCCTCATTTTCTTGTTTCTAATTTTAGCAGGAAAGCTTTCACTCTTTAACTACTATGATGTTAATATGGGCTTGTAAGATATAAATTTAATATGTTGAGGTACATTCCTTCAAGGCCCAATTTGTTAATAACTTTTATTTTGGAAGGAGGTTGAATTTTTTCAGATACATATTTCTGTATCTAATGAGATAATCAAATTTTCCTCGTAGCTCAGCTGGTAAATAATCCTCCTGCAATGTAAAAGACCCTGGTTCAATTCCTGGGTCAGGAAGATCCCCTGGAGAAGGGATAGGTTAGCCCCTCCAGTATTCTTGGGCTTCCGTGATGGCCCAGATAGTAAAGAATCCACCTGCAATACTGGCGACCTGGGTTTGATCCCTGGTTTGGGAAGATCCCCTGGAGAAGACAATGGCTACCTACTCCAGTTGAGCTGCCTGGAGAATTCCATGGACAAAGGAACCTGGCAGGCTACAGTTCATAGAGCTGCAAAGAGTAGGACATGGCTGAGGAATTTTCACTTTCAATGAGATGATCATGTGATTTTTATCTTTCATTCTATTAACATGATGTATAACACTTATTGATTTGTGTATGTTGAACCACCCTTGCAACCCAGCGATAAATGCCACTTGATGATGGTGCATGATATTTTTTACTATACTGTCAAATGTGATTTGCTACTATTGTCTTAAAAGATTTGCATCTATAGTTATCTGGAATATCGGCCTATCATTTTCTTTCTTGAAGTCTTTATCTGGCTTTGATATTACAGTAATACTGGTCTCATAAAATGAGTTTGAGAATCTTCCCTCCTTTGCAATTTTCTGGAAAAGTCTGAGAAGAATTGGCATAAATTCTTTAAAAGTTCACTAGAATTCACAGGGAAACCATCTGGTCCTGGGCTTTTGTTTGTTGAGGTATATTTGATTCAGTCTCCTTACTTATAATTTATCTGTTCCGATATTCAATTTCTTCATCATTCAGTATTGGTAGGTTTTATATATCTATAATACATCTCTTCCTTCTAGATTATCCAATTCTTTGGTATACAGCTTTTTCATAGTAGTCTCTCATGCATTTTTGTATTTCTGTGGTATTAATAGTAATGTCTCTTCTTTCATTTCTAATTGTATTTGAATCCTCACTCTTTCTTTCTTAATCTAATATCTATAGACATTTATAGCTATAAAATTCCCTCTTAATCCTGATTCTGCTCTGTTCCATAAATTTGGGTATGTTGTGTCTCCATTTTCATTTGTTTCAAGATTTTTTTTTATTACTTGAGTCATTGGTTTTTTAAGAGTATGTTATTTTCCACAGAGTAGTGAATTTCTAGTTTTTCCTTTTTCTATTACTGATTCCTAGGTTCATACTTTGGAGAAGGAAATGGCAACCCACTCCAGTGTTCTTGCCTGGAGAATCCCAGGGACGGGGGAGCCTGGTGGGCTGCCGTCTATGGGGTCGCACAGAGTCGGACACGACTGAAGCAACTTAGCAGCAACAGTAGCAGCAGGTTCATACTACAGTGGTTGGAAAGACAGTTGGTAAAATTTTAATCCTCTTATATTTGCTAAGAATTGTTCTGTCATCTAGCATATTAATTATCTTGGAAAATGCTCCATATGTGCTTGATAAGAATACATATTCTGCTACTGTTGGATGAAATGTTATGTAATTTTCTGTTAAGTCCATCTGAGCCAATGTCCATCAAACCTAATAGTTTGTCAATATTTTCTTATTGATTTTCTATCTGGATAATCTATCTACTGTTGAAAGTGCGGTATCAAAATTTTCTGCTATTACTCTATTACAGTATTTCCCCCTTTCAGTATATTAATATTTGCTTTATATATTATATGTAGGTGTTTCTATGTGGAAGGCATAAATACTAATGATATTCTTCCTGATGAATTGATGATGTCTTTATACTATATAATGACCTTCTTTGTCTCTTGTTACAGTGACTGGCTTAAAATCCCTGTTGTCTGATAGAATAGCTATCTCTGCTTTCTTTTGTTTTCTATTTGCTTGGAGTATCTTTTTCCATCTTTTCAGTTTTAGCATAATGTGTCCTTAAGGTTGGAGTAAGTCTGTTGTATGTATATAACTGGGGTCTTATTTGTAATCCATTCAGCCACTCTATCTCTCTTACTGATAGGTATGAACTTATTATTGTCATTTTGTTAATTGTTTTCTGACTGCTTTGTAGTTCCTTTGTTCCTGTCTTCATCTCTTGATCTCTTTCTTGATTCTCTGTAGTGAAATGTTTTGATTCCATTTTCTTTATCTTTTGTGTATCTACTATAATTTTTTATTTTTTGGTTACCTCATACTAGGTTAGGTTCCTTCACTAGATGTTACAGAAAAAAATGAACTAAATTTTTGGCCAATCCAAAAACTTATATAAAACCACTTATAGTTATAACAATCTATTTTAAGCTTATAACAACTTAACTTTGAACACATGTAAATGCTCAATATTTTACACTCCTATAGATATTTTGGTTTTAATGTCATAATTTATATATTTTATATAATATAGCTATAACAAATTATTGTTATTATATTATTTTAATACTTCTATCAACGGCAAACATATCAAGTCATGATGTAGCCCACCCTAACTACAAACTTAGGCTTCCACAAACTCTAAAATTTTCCTAAATATGCTTTTATTTCTTCATATAATTTTTTAAAAATTGCTGTCTCTTGAAGTTAGGGGAGCTTTATGGGAAGTTGATTAAAGGGTTGTTTTTAGATTAATCTTGTACAAAATAACATAATAAAAATCAGATGGAGTTTTGAAAATAGGAGAGTACCTTTGGAATCAGTTCAGTTCAGTTCAGTCGCTCAGTTGTGTCCAACTCTTTGCAACCCCATGGACTGCAGCATGCCAGGCCTCCCTATCCATCAATAACTCCCAGAGTTTACCCTTTGGAATAACTAGGAATATTTCATAAGAAAGGGTTAAGGACATTTTTACTAAAGAAATAAATACAGCAAAACTTACAGTTAAAAGAACAAAGGAGATGTTTCTTCTCTTTGATTCTGGTGTGGTAGATTTTTAAAATATCAGTACTGTACTGGAAAGAAACATCCGGTGTTATATAAAAATATCATTAATGTTTCTGAGATATTATTTTTTCCAGTGGACTTTTATTTTCTCAATGATATAACTAAACTTTCTTGCTATTCAAAGTTCTAAATTAGTTAGATGATTTTTTTAATATCATCATAAATATTCCAAAGAATATTCTTATTCTCACAATGACAAACTTTGATTAGAGGGAGAAAGTCAAAAGAAAATAATGAAGACAATCTAATAGTAATAATAATAATTAACAATCTAACAATGTGAAGGAGGACAATATTCTTTGACACAGGGGAGGATGTTTCATAATTAAAAGTCCTGTCACAGAGCTGACAGAGATTATATTTTCATGCAGCCACTTCTCTCCTTTTATTTATTATAAATCATGAATACTAATGAGAAAAATTAATTTTTTCTATAACACTATGAAAGGTAAGTTTAGCCAAATAGATCTAAACTTTGAACGGTCTTTATGACCTATAAAATTATATAAAAATTATATTTTCACTTATAAAAACAAATGTAATGAATATATAACTTGTAAAGGTTTTGCTATAAAGTGACTGATACTGTTAGAATGAGTTTGTGGAATACTGAGCATTTATAAAGCCAAACACAGACAGATTCTGCTTCAGAATCGGAGCATAGGGAATCACAAGCTAGCAAGAAAAACAAAATCAGCTCACTGCATATATAAAAGCTGGATTAAACAAATGTTTCTGCACATTTCATCCAAATTCAAGACCCTAAAGCTAGCAATAAATCTAATCATTTTTGGTGGGGGGACAGAAAGGGAACAAATTCCCTACCATTCTCCTATAACTTTTTGGTTCAAAAGAAGTTCAGTGCTCAAGCTGAGAAGATTTAGGAGCAGTTCCAGCCTAGTGGCTGGATGAGTGTCTGAAGACCAGCTTTGGGGAGCCCTAGGCTGAGGAGTAGAAAACAGTGGCCTGAAGAAATCTGTGATATTCTTTAATGAAAGTCAACACTGCCTCCTCTCCCTCCAGTATTTCTGATCTTCTGTTATTCAGAAGGTGCCAAGAATGAAGTGAAAGATGACTTCTCTCTATACAGAAAGAATGCAAATAGATGGAAGAGCAGGAAAGTCTCCACTAAGTTCCTCAGCAAACACCTGGGAACCTACCTGCTTCTACAGCTATAGCTGGTCATGACAACATTATCTTTCACCACTGGTTAGGTTGTCACCTCTTAAGCTACTGGCGCAAGTGAATCTGAGTCCCAAGAAGGCAACAAAGAAAAATAGCATTTTATCTCTAGGCTCCCAGGAGCTTACTGAGGAAGATAAATCAGACCACAAAACAGAGCTTTTGGACAATCCAGACAAAAATTTTACTTTTTAAGACTGGGAAAGAGCTCATTTAAGGAAGTTCAAGTATACTATATCAAACATGGGGGAAAAAATATCTGGATCTTAAAAGAACGTGGGTTTCCAAATGATTCAATAAATTTTTAAAAAGCAGCATAATAACAATTAAAAACGTGAATAACCAACTGTAAAAAATAATAATTTATAGCAAAGAGAAAAACACATGATATAATGAACAACAGGGAAAAGATAAATAGTTGAGAGACTAAGTCCAGAAGATCTAGAGAACAATGGATGTGGAAGTTGAAGGAAAGTAAATATTGCATTAAAAAGTATGGAGAGCTTTGAAATTAACAAAATAAATTAAATAATAATAAAATTAACAATAGTAAGAAAAATGAACAAAAAACTACAGTGTAAAATAAATAGCAGACTTGAAGTAAGGAACAGGATATAAGGCATATTAATCATTATCTTGAAAGTGAAGCATTTGAATTCCTCATTAAAATATAGAGATCATCAGATTATGTTAAAAAAATAAACACACAGCTATTTGATGCTTGAAAGAAACATTAAAAATAAGGAGATAAAGAGAAAATGCAAACAGTAATAAAACAGCATCTGACAAGGTGAAAGTTAAGGTTCAGAGAATTGATGATGAAATTGCAAAATGTTTAATAATAAAATTTACAATTTATGAAAAAACCCAATCCAGAACTCTGTGCCACACCAAGTAGCAGATCATATGTGAGGCAAACGCTAACAAAACTAAAGACAAAAAAATCATAAACCTCGAATAAAATTTGAGTATGAAACTAGAATATCCCTCTTCTCTTCTTGTACATATCTAGAAGGCAAAAATCAATAAAGATTGCTATGATCTAAGTGTTTGTGTCTCTCTGAAAATCACACATTGAAATCCTACTTCTAATGTTGTAGTACTAGGAGGTGGAGACTTTGAAGTGAGATTAGGTCATGAAGGCAAAGCCCGTATTAGTAAGATTAATGTCTTTATAAAAGAGGCCAGGAGATCTCCCTCTCCCCTTCCACTTTATAAGAATACAGAGAGAAGAGAGCAATCTGCACTCTATTACCCTAACTTGACCATGCTGACACCTTGACGTAGGACTTCCAAACTCAAGAAATGTGAGAAATAAATTTTTACTGTTAATAAGCAACTGAGTCCATAGTATTTTGTTATAACAGCTGGGATAGAGGAAGAGAAGAGTATGTAAGAAATTAATTTTAAAAACCTATAATCTTGAACATGCATCCACATGCAAATATAAAACTTTAAATCTCTCAAATGGAGAATAAAGGGTTTTTTGTTATATTCATAAAACACAGAACATGAAATTGTTTTCCTTGGCATATAGAAACTATACAAATTAAAAGGTGAAATCATACACTAGATAATCTGATCAGAATCCAATAAATTTAGGACTAAAGAATAAAGTGACAAATCATCTTAATCTATCAAAAATTAAGAAACAGACCCTTAGATAACCCACAGATCAAAGAGGAAATCAATAGAAAATTGCAGATCATCTCAAAGTCATTGAAAATAGAATTCTTCATATTGAAAACCCATGAGACACAGTAAAAACTATGCTGGAAAATGTACATTTAATTCTTTCAATATTAAAGAAGAAAGACTATAAATGAAAAAAAATTAATTTACATATAAGCAAAAAGAGTAATACATTGAAAGAAATGACATTAATGAAGATAAAAGCTGAAATTAATGAAGCAATTCATAACCAAAATTAGTAGAAAGAATAAATTTAAAAACTGAATCGTTTGGTAATAATGAATAAAATAGTTAAACTTCTTGTTAATGAAAAGAAGTTAAAAGGGAGGAGAGGAGGGAAGAGAGAGAGAAAGCAACACATAACATTAAGAGAAAAGAGATAGAGAAAAGATGATTAAAGTAATACTTGCAACTCTATGACAATGCATTTGAAAAGTTCTAAAAAATGAGAGATTTCCTTGTAAAAATGTTACCAAAATTGACAATCCCCCTCAAATGGAAAATTTGAATATATTAATTAACATAAAATTTCTGGTCCTTTCTGTTAAGTTTCTCAGAGCTTTTAAGAGAATGATGGTGGCATACTACCCAATAGCTTTGGTTTGAGAATGTAGTCAGTTAGCAGTCTATCCTGTAAACAGATATAACTGTATATAAACAGATATATCCAGTATAACTGCAAATTTAAAAGCCACAACCCCCAGGATTCCAGGTAGAGCCCACAGCTGTAGCTCTTCAAAAGAAATCCTACCCAAGTGTACAGTGAAATTTGAAAAGTGGCAATCAGAAATACTTAGGCCATAATTCTTATACATGTGTTTTACTTGTGTTTGCTGCTGCTGCTACTAAGTCGCTTCAGTCATGTCAGACTCTGTGTGACCCTATAGACGGCAGCCCACCAGGCTCCCCCGTCCATGGGATTCTCCAGGCAAGAACACTGGAGTGGGTTGCCATTGCCTTCTCCAATGCAGGAAAGTGAAAGTGAAGTCACTCAGTTGTGTCTGATGCCTAGCGACCCCATGGACTGCAGCCCACCAGGCCCCTCCGTCCATGGGATTTTCCAGGCAAAAGTACTGTGTTTATGTGAGACTAAAGAGCCACTCAATTGTCACTCCAAATCTAGCTTGACTTAACTTTAAAAGAACTTGTTTTGATTCTTCCTTTTTCATTTATTTCTGCTCTAATCTTTATGATTTCTTTAAGTAATTTGGGGAATTTTTGTTCTTTTTCCAGTTGTTTTAGCTGTAAAGTTAGGTTGTCTATGCAATGTTTTTCTTGTTTCTTGAGGTAGGATTGTATTGCTATAAAATTCCCTCTTAGAACTGCTTTTGCTACATCCCATAGGTTTTGAGTTGTTGTCTTTTCATTGTCATTTGTTTCTAGAATTTTTTTTTATTTCCCTTTTGATTTCTTCAGGCATCTGTTGGTTATTCAGAAACATGCTGTTTAATCTCCACGTGTTTGTGTTTCTTACAGTTTTTTTTTCTTGTAATTGATATCTAGTTTCATAGCATTGTGGTCAGAGAAGACGCCTGATATGATTTCAATTTTCTTAAATTTACTGAGGTTTGATTTGTGACCCAATATGTGGTCTATTTTGGAGAATGTTCCATGTGTACTTGAGAAGAAGGTGTATTCTTCTGGATTTGGATGGAATGCCCTGAAGGTATCAATGAAATCCATCTCATCTAATGTATCACTTAAGATTTGTGTTTCATTATTAATATTCTGTCTTGATGATCTGTCCATTGGTGTGAGTGGGGTGTTAAAGTCTCCTACTATTATTGTGTTACTGTCAATTTATCCTTTTATATTTGTTAGTGTTTGTCTTATGTATTGAGGTGCTCCTATGTTGGGTGCATAGATATTTACAATTGCTATGTCTTCCTCTTGGATTGATCCCTTAATTAAGTAGTGTCCTTCCTTATTCTTATAATCTTCTTTACTTTAAGGTTTATTTTGTCTGATATGAAGATTGCTACTTCAGCTTTCTCTTGCTTCCCATTTGCATGAAATATATTTTTCCATCTTCTCACTTTCAGTCTATATGTGTCTTTAGGTCTAAAGTGGGATTCTTGTAGACAGCACATATACGGGTCTTGTTTTTGTATCCATTCAGTAAAGTTTAATAAAGCTAAAACTTTGGTTCTTTGAGAAGATAAACAAAATTGACAAACCTTTAGCCAGACTCATCAAGAAAAAAAGAAGAATCAAATCAACAAAATTAGAAATGAAAAAGGAGAGGTTACAACAGACAATGTAGAAATACAAAGAATTATAAGAGACAATGGCACCCTACTCCAGTACTCTTGCCTGGAAAATCCCATGGACAGAGGAGCCTGGTAGGCTGCAGTCCAAGGGGTCACTAAGGGTCGGACAAGACTGAGCGACTTCACTTTCACTTTTCACTTTCATGCATTGGAGAAGGGCATGGCAACCCACTCCAGTGTTCTTGCCTGGAGAATCCCAGGGACAGCGGAGCCTAGTGGGCTGCCGTCTATGGGGTCACACAGAGTCAGACACGACTGAAGTGACTTAGCATAGCATAGCATAGCATTATGAACAACTATATGGCAATAAAATGGATAACCTGGAAGAAATGGACAGATTCTTAGAAAAGTTCAATCTTCCAAGAGTGAACGAGAAAGAAATAGAAATTATGAACAACCCAATCACAAGCACTGAAATTAAAGCTGTGATCAAAAATCTCTCCCCAAAAAAGCCCAGAACCATGGCTTCATAGGGGAAATCTGTTAAACACTTAGAGAAGAGCTAATGCCTATCCTTCTAAAACTCTTTCCAAAAATTACAGACGAAGGAACACTTCAAAACTCATTATACGAGGCCACCATCACCCTGACACCAAAACCAGACAAAGACAACACAAAAATCTACAGGCCAATGTCACTAATGAACACAGATGCAAAAATCCTCAACACAATTGTAGTAAACAGAATTCAGCAACACATCAAAAAGCTCATACACCATGATCAAGTTGGAGTTTATTCCAGGGAGGCAAGGATTCTTCAATATACACAAATAAATGTGATATACCATATTAATAAATTGAAAGATAAAAACTATATGATCATCTCAACAGATGCAGAAAAAGCCTTTGACAAAATTCAGCACCCATTTATGATTAAAACTCTCCCAAAAATGAGCATAGAAGGAACCTACCTCAACATAGTAAAGGCCTGGTGCACTGGGACAACCAAGAGGGATGGTGTGGGGAGGGAGGAGGGAGGAGGGTTCAGGATGGGGAACACATGTATACCTGTAGTGGATTCATTTTGATGTATGGCAAAACCAATACAATATTGTAAAGTTAAATCAAATAAAATTTTTTTAAAAGGCCACATATGATAAGCCTACAGCAAACATTATTCTCAGGGGTGAAAAGATTAAAGCATTCCCCCTAAGATCAGGAACAAGACAAGGGTGTTCACTTTCACCATTATTATTCAACATAGTTTTGGAAGTCCTAGCTACAGCAATCAAAGAAAAATAAATAAAAGGAATCCAGATTGGAAAAGAATTAAAGCTCTCACTGTTTGCAGATGACATGATACTGTAAATAGAAAACACTAAAGATAGTTTCAGAAAATAACTAGAGCAGAAGATATTAAGAAGAGATGGCAAGAATACATGGAAGAACTGTACAAAAAAGATCTTCACGACCCAGATAATCATGATAGTGTGATCACTGACCTAGAGCCAGACATCCTGGAATGTGAAGTCAAGTGGGCCTTAGAAAGCATCACTACAAACAAAGCTAGTGGAGGTGATGGAATTCCAGTGAGCTATTCCAAATCCTGAAAGATGATGCTGTGGAAGTGCTGCACTCAATACGCCAGCAAATTTGGAAAACTCAGCAGTGGCCACAGGACTGGAAAAGGTCAGTTTTTGTTGCAATCCCAAAGAAAGGCAATGCCAAAGAATGCTCAAATTACTGCACAATTGCACTCATCTCACATGCTAGTAAAGTAATGCTCAAAATTCTCCAAGCCAGGCTTCAGCAATATGTGAACTGTGAACTTCCAGCTGTTCAAGCTGGTTTTAGAAAAGGCAGAGGAACCAGAGATCAAATTGCCAACATCCACTGGATCATGGAAAAAGCAAGAGAGTTCCAGAAAAGCAGTTACTTCTGCTTTATTGACTATGCCAAAGCCTTTGACTGTGTGGATCACAATAAAGTGGAAAATTCTGAGACAGGAATACCAGACCACCTGATCTGCCTCTTGAGTAATCTGTATGCAGGTCAGGAAGCATCAGTTAGAACTGGACATGGAACACCAGACTGGTTCCAAATAGGAAAAGGAGTTTGTCAAGGCTGTATATTGTGACCCTATTTATTTAACTTCTATGCAGAGTACATCATGAGAAACGCTGGACTGGAAGAAACACAAGTTGGAATCAAGATTGCTGCGAGAAATATCAATAACCTCAGATATGCAGATGACACCACCCTTATGGCAGAAAGTGAAGAGGAACTCAAAAGCCTCTTGATGAAAGTGAAAGTGGAGAGTGAAAAAGTTGGCTTAAAGCTCAACATTCAGAAAACAAAGATCATGGCATCCGGTCCCATCACTTCATGGGAAACAGATGGGGAAACAGTGGAAACAGTATCAGACTTTATTTTTCTGGGCTCCAAAATCACTGCAGATGGTGACTGCAGCCATGAAATTAAAAGATGCTTGCTCTTTGGAAGTAAAGTTATGACCAACCTAGATAGCATATTCAAAAGCAGAGATTACTTTGCCAACAAAGGTTCGCCTAGTCAACGCTATGGTCTTTCCTGTGGTCATGTATGGATGTGAGAGTTGGACTGTGAAGAAGGCTGAGCGCCAAAGAATTGATGCTTTTGAACTGTGGTGTTGGAGAAGACTCTTGAGAGTCCGTTGGACTGCAAGGAGATCCAACCAGTCCATTCTGAAGGAGATCAGCCCTGGGATTTCTTTGGAAGGAATGATGCTGAAGCTGAAACTCCAGTACTTTGGCCACCTGATGCGAAGATTTGACTCATTGGAAAAGAATCTGATGCTAGGAGGGATTGGGGGCAAGAGGAAAAGGGGACGACAGAGGATGAGATGGCTGGATGGCATCACTGACTCGATGGATATGAGTCTCAGTGAACTCTGGGAGTTGGTGATGGACAGCGAGGCCTGGCGTACTGCAATTCATCGGGTCGCAAAGAGTCGGACATGACTGAGCGACTGATCTGATCTGAACCAGTGAATTTAGCCTAGTTGCAGGATACAAAATCAATACACAGAAATCACTTGCATTTCTATATACTTACGATGAAAAATCAGAGAGAGAAATTAAGGTATCAATCCCATTCACCATTGCAACAAAAAGAATTAAATATATAACAGTAAACTTACCTACGGAGACCAAAGAAATGTACACAGAAAATTATAAGACACTGATGAAAGAAACTGAAGATGACATAAACAGATGGAGACATAGTTCGTCTTCCTAGGTAGGAAGAATCACTATGTGAAAATGACTATACTACAAAATGCAAACTACATTCAATGTAATCCCTATCAAATTACCAATGGCATTTTTCACAGAACTAGAAAAAATTTCACAATCCAAATGGAAATGCAAAAGACCCCAAATAGCCAAAGCTGTCTTGATAAAGAAGAATGGAGCTGGAGGAATCAACCTTCCTGACTTCAGATTATACTACAAAGCTATAGTCATCAAGACAGTATGGTACTGGCACAAGAACAGAAACATAGACCAATGAAACAAGATAGAAAGCCCAGAGATAAACCCATGTACCTATGCGTACCTTATTTTTTACAAAGGAGGCAAGAATATACAATGGGGCAAAGACAATCTCTTCAATAAATGATGCTGGAAAAATTGGACAGCTATATGTAAAAGAATGAAATTAGAATACTTCCTAACACCATACACAAAGATAAACTCAAAATGGATTAAAGACCTAAATGTAAGACCAGAAACTATAAAACTCTTAGGCTGAACATAAAACTCTTAGGTAGAAACATAGATAGAACACTCAATGACATAAATCAAAGCAAGATCCTCTATGACCCACCTTCTAGAGTAATGGAAATAAAAACAAAAGTAAGCAAGTAGGACCTAATTAAATTTAAAAGCTTTTGCACAGCAAAGGAAACCATAAGTAAGGTGAAAAGACAGCCCTCAGAATGGGAGAAAATAATATCAAATGAAACAACTGACAAAGGATTGATTTTCAAAATATACAAGCAGTTCATACAACTTAATACCAGAAAAATAAACAACCCAATCAAAAGGTTTGGAAAAGACCCAGACAGACATTTCTTCAAAGAAGATATAGAGGTAGCTAACAAACACATGAAAAGATACTCAATATTGCTCATTTTTAGAGAAATGCAAATCAAAACTACATTGAGATATCACCTCACACCAGTCAGAATGGCCATCATCAAAAAGTCTGCAAACAATAAATTCTGGAGAGGGTGTGGAGAAAAGGGAATGCTTTTGCACTGTTGGTGGGAATGTAAATTGATAGTCACTATGGAAGATAGTATGGTGATTCCTTAAAAAACTAGGAATAAAACCACCATTTGACCCAGAAATCCCACTCCTAGGCATATACTCTGAGGAAACCAAAACTGAAAAAGACACATGTATCCCACTGTTCATTGCAGCACTATTTACAATAGCTAGGACCTGGAAGCAACCTAGATGTCCATCGACAGATGAATGGCTAAAGAAGTTGTGGTATTATATACACAAATATTACTCAGACATAAAAGGAATGCATTTGAGCCAGTTCTAACGAGGTGGATGAACATAGAACCTATTATACAGAGTGACGTAAATCAGAAAGAGAAAGATAAATATCATATTCTAATGAATATATACAGAATCTATAAAAATGGTACAGGAGAATTTATTTACAGGGCAGCAGTGGAAAAACAGACATAGAGAATAGACTTATGGGCATGGGGAGATGGGAGCAGAGGGTGAGATGTATGGAAAGAGTAACATGGAAACTTATATTACCATATGTAAAATAGATAGCCAAAGGGAATTTGCTGTATGGCTCAGGAAACTCAAACAGGCTCTTTATTAGATTAGAGGGGTGGGATGGGGAGGGAGATAGGAGGAAGTTTCAAAAGGGAGGGGATATATGTATACCTATGGCTGATTCTTGCTGAGGTTTGATAGAAAAAAAATTCTGTAAAGCAATTATCCTTCAGTTAAAAAATAAATAAATTTTAAAAATCTACTCTCTAAACCTCGGGGGGGGGGGTGGGAAACTTGCTTTGATGATGGTAGGAGGTAATATTCGTCATCCCATGATGCCAACTGACTTATTAGTCTGTTCTGGGTAGATAAACATATGTTACTACTGCTCTGTGCTGTACTCAGTCCTCAGCTGAATAAAGCTGTAGGCCACTCATTGGAGAAGATAAACACTACTATTCATTATTGAAATTAACTAATTAAGCACAGCAAGCAAAATTTTAAATCTGTATTACCAGATTGGCACCCCATTCTAATAAGAAGCAGTATTTGTAAATCTGTATTTTCTCTCAGACCCTAATTTGAGTAGCTATTCAGTGCCTTCTCCTACTTGCTCAGCAGCCATTACATTACCAGCAGTTCAGCACTGCAGCTGGTGAAAGTATATGGTCTCACTACCTCTCTAAAAAAATTCTAAGCAAAGAAAACAAATTTAAAAATATACACCTTGAAAAAAAATGCAGCCACCATATTCAGGGACACCATTATGCAATAGTCTTTGTCTATATTTATGTTATCAAACTCAATTTTAGTAACCTAGATCACATATTCAAAAGCAGAGACATTACTTTGTCAACAAAGGTTCACCTAGTCAACGCTATGGTTTTTCTGTGGTCATGTATGGATGTGAGAGCTGAACTGTGAAGAAGGCTGAGCGCTGAAGAATTGATGCTTTTGAACTGTTGTGTTGGATAAGACTCTTGAGAGTCCCCTGGACTGCAAGGAGATCCAACCAGTCCATTCTGAAGGAGATCAGCCCTGGGATTTCTTTGGAAGGAATGATGCTGAAGCTGGAAACTCCAGTACTTTGGCCACCTCATGTGAAGGGTTGACTCATTGGAAAAGACTCTGATGCTGGGAGGGATTGGGTGCAGGAGGAGAAGGGGACGACAGAGGATGAGATGGCTGGATGGCATCACTGACTCAATGGATGTGAGTCTGAGTGACCTCCGGGAGTTGGGGATGGACAGGGAGGCCTGGCCTGCTGTGATTCATGGGGTCGCGAAGACTCGGACAAGATTGAGTGACTGACCTGATCTGATCTGGTCTGATTTTAAATATATATTTAAAATATATTCAATTTATCACAGGCATATATTTTTAAAGTGTTAACCAGTGTGGCATTAACACTTTTCTGTAATAATCTACATTGTAAAACAAAATTATTAATGAGATAAAAATAAATAAGTTTTGGTACTTCAAGGACTTGACTAGTTCACAAACTCTACTCTGGAGATCACACTGCTTGAAAACTGAGAACAAACTAGTTTTTCTACTTGATAGAAAATTTTGAGTACACCCATAAGGAGAAGTTCTATAAGCAAAAATGTCCTTGATAGAAATAAACTAAGCTATTTTTAAAGAAAATATCTGAGTTCTACCTTTTAGTTATATTTGATAACTAAATATAAACCAAGAGAGAGATGCTTAAGCCAGTGTCTTTAAAAATTAAAAAATGAAACAAATTTATCTCCTTGGGAAATATTTCCCTGGGTAAGGAAATGGCAACCTACTCTAGTATCCTTGCCTGGAAAATTCCATGGACAGTTGTGCCCAGAGGGCACAGTCCATGGGGTTGCAAGGAGTCAGACATGCAACTGAGCAACAGAGCATGTACACACATGAAGTATTTACTAGCTTCACTTTTGCCATCTTGTCACTTATTTCAGAATGGGAAATACCTTGATTCTACATAAGAGAAGGTAAAACTCAGTGGAAGAAAGTTTGCATAGCTACATGGGAAATAGATGGAGAAACAGTGGAAACAGTGTCAGACTTTATTTTTCTGGGCTCCAAAATCACTGCAGATGGTGACTGCAGCCATGAAACTAAAAGACACTTACTCCTTGGAAGGAAAGTTATGACCAACCTAGATAGCATATTCAAAAGCAGAGACATCACTTTGCCAACAAAGGTTCGCCTAGTCAAGGCTATAGTCTTTCCTGTGGTCATGTATGGATGTGAGAGCTGGACTGTGAAGAAGGCTGAGCGCCGAAGAATTGATGCTTTTGAACTGTGGTGTTGGAGAAGACTCTTGAGAGTCCCTTGGACTGCAAGGAGATCCAACCGGTCCATTCTGAAGGAGATCAGCCCTGGGATTTCTTTGGAAGGAATGATGCTAAAGCTGAAACTCCAGTATTTTGGCCACCTCATGCGAAGAGTTGACTCATTGGAGAAGACGCTGATGCTGGGAGGGATTGGGGGCAGGAGGAGAAGGGGACGACAGAGGATTAGATGGCTGGATGGCATCACTGACTCGATGGATGTGAGTCTGAGTGACCTCCGAGAGCTGGTGATGGATAGGGAGGCCTGGCGTGCTGTAGTTCATGGGGTTGCAAAGAGTTGGACACAACTGAGCGACTGATCTGATCTGATCTGATCTGATGAAATTTTTTAATCTTTATGAAATTTTTTAATCTGCTAGGTATCTTTAAAAAAATTTAAGTTGTTGGTTACATTTTAGGGTACATTCTATTTTGATGGAGTTGGTCTGAATTTCTTAAAAAAACTGTCCCTTTCCAGTGTATGTCTTACTGACATACTCTGTGCAAATTTGGGATATGTTCTAGTGCTCTTCAATAAGCACGTAAATATACAGAATTGGGATTCTGAGAGCAGAATTTGAGCGTCTAGATTGGCCACTGTTGGTCAATTTAAAGTAGGCAAGGGAAGAGATGGGAGGACAAGATGGCAGAGATCTGATAATAAATGATGATTTTTTTTTTCTATTTTCTGCTATGTCTACAATGAACATGATAATTATAAAATAAACTAGTCAAAATTTAATTTAAAGCCTTGTACTAAAATTACTGTACTCATTTAAATTTTTAAAGTTAATTTAAAATCTGTTTTCAATCATTATCAATGTTTTTTCCATAAATACTTTTATATACGTTTGAAACATTTTGTGTCGGACCCAATAATCATATGAAATCTATTTTTATTTTCATTAATGGGCCACCATTATTACAGTTTAGTTATTAAACAAGATTTTATTGCTGTTATGGCTCAAAAGTGGAAATTATCTATTTTCCTTTAGTCATATAAGATTCTGGGTCCTGAAAGTTAATCTTTGAAATACCCATACTGTCCCATGTATTCTAATGAATTATTCAAATACTTGAATCAGTGATAAATTGTTATAGTTAAACATAAAAAATATTGGCCCCTTAGTATGCAGTAACTTTCCCAATCAAAAGTAATTTGTCCTATGTAGAAAAAATTCTATTGTATTTACAGTTGAAAGATAATCCTTACACAACTATGCAAAAACATTATTGTCTCCAGTTCTAGCAGAACTGTGTTTAATTCCCTATTTTAACATGCTTATAGTTAATTATTCTAATGATTAGTGGAAGTAAAAGTGATCTTTTTTCCTTTACACTGTTCCTCACTTTTATAGTTTCTATAAAAGTGATAAATCCATTTTGAGCTAAAGAAGTTTAGATATGGCAATATATCAGATATGATCATATAATTAGTATCATTTCACTTTTTAAGCAACCCTATGATCACGTCAGAGTATTATAAACTGTAAACAGGAGCCATTATTAAGGTTTTGGTATTTAGCTGCAACAGAGTCATTTTAATAAGTAAAACTATTAATTTAGAAAAAAGAACAATTAAGGTAGTTTATTTCCAAACAAATCTCTAAATACACAAAAAAGCTCCCCCAGGTTATCCTTTCAACAAGATCGCATTTTTAAATGCCACATTGTGATGAATATCAGTAGTTCCCACAATGGTCTTTATTTTCCCATAGCTTAGATCCAACTTAATTGAAAATAAGCCTCTGAGATTATGTTATTTACAAAAATGTTGTTATTTCAAATCATAGTAACAGCCAATATCCAAATATATATGAGGAAACTTCCTAATTACCTAATCAATATAGTGGCAGAAGAAAAACAAATTTGCCATTTACTCACTTATAAAGTATTGAAAGGCTTTCTATACATGTCGAGGTTGAAATATCCAGTTTCTATTTGAACTATTGTTAGTTCACACAGTGGTGCTGCTGCTACTGCTGCTAAGTCGCTCCAGTCGTGTCTGACTCTTAGCGACCCCATGGACTGCAGCCCACCAGGCTCCCCCGTCCCTGGGATTCTCCAGGCAAGAACAATGGAGTGGGGTGCCATTTCCTGCTCCAGTGCATGAAAGTGAAAAGTGAAAGGGAAGTCGCTCAGTCATGTCCGACTCTTAGCGACCCCATGGACTGCAGCCCACCAGGCTCCTCCATCCATGGGATTTTCCAGGCAAGAGTACTAGAGTGGGCTGCCATTGCACAGTGGTAGTAGTATAATAAACCAGACAGCAGTTAAATCAATCACTTAAATGGTTGAAGCCAGCGGTACCTGCAGGTCCAACTACTCTTTGTATTGCTTCTTTGGACACATATATGTGTAGATGATCAAATATATCAGGATTGTTTGCCACATGGTACTCAAGACTTCGTCATTCTTCACAATGTATAGACTGGTGATCTCAGAGTGACTAATTTTTTGACAGTGAAAGTATACTATTATTTGGACAAGAAATATATCATCTCAATGATATATTTTCTTAATGCAAATCACAGAAATCTCCTTGAAAGTTTTGGCCTAAAAAGAATTGCCTTTAAATTAATGACTTCAAAAAATTTTCCATGTTAACATTCAAAAATATTAATTTAGCACAATTCTGACTTCTGTATTTTACACTAGTTAAAAAAATTAGAGTATGATTATAGCACAGTGAATAGCAGAACAAATAGTATCTTTTAAAGAATCAGAAGAGTTATTTTGACTGAACAATTGTTATTGCCGTCACTAAGTTATGTCTGATTCTTTGTGAGCCCACCAGCTCCTCTGTCCATGGGACCTCCCAGGAAAGAAGACTGGAGTGGGTTGTAATCACCTTCTCCAAGGGATCTTCCTGACCCAGGGATCAAACCTGCATTTCCTGCATTGGCCAGTGGATTCTTTACCACCGAGCCACAAGAGAAACCCAATCAAACAATTATTATTTTACAAAGAAAGTATAACATTTTGCTGTCTCATTTTAAAAATTAATTTAAAACATATTATATTGAAATACTACACTAGATATTTGAAGATTTTAGAGAAATGAACCAGAGAGTGCTGGTTCATTTCCAGCACTCTCTGGTTCATCAATATATATATATATATTCCAATATATATATTCCAATATATATATTCCAATATATATATTCCAATATATATATTCCAATATATATATTCCATATATATTGGGATATAGCACTCAGTACCATAAGAAGCAGAGCTTGCTGAGTTTCATAGACCTGTAAATTGTGACTTCTCAACTTACACACTGTTTAACAAGGGACAAGTTACTTGATATCTCATCCTCAACTTTACTATCTGAAAAATGGTAGTAAAATTTTTTAAATATTTGTGAGGTTGACTGTAATTCAAATGCATGGTGTATGATCTGAATAATAAATGTTAAAAAGTATAGTAGTCTCCAGAAAGACTAGTAGATTATGGGAGGCTGATAGCTGGGGAGAAGTAGGAAGAAAAATTCTGAACTAGTTAATAATATGGTGCAGGAATCATATAGGTGTCCATTTAGTTCTCTACCCCACTCTTCTGAGGGCCTTCCTCCAAGCAGTGATGGTGTAAAGCTGGACAGGGAAAGGTATGTGGAATCATGATTTCTTTCCACTGTCCAACTATGTCATTGGAAATAACAGATAACTATATTCAGGATCTTTTAAGGCCTGCAAGCATTTCCTTCCCTTTTATTCCTATAACCATCCAAGTGCTTCTGTATATGATGTTTCACTTTTTCTCACTTTATTGGAACAACTTGGCAGTCATTCCATCCCTCCTAAAATATGAGGGTGCTATCTCATTCCTCCACAGGACTGGAAAAGGTCAGTTTTCACTCTAATCCCAAAGAAAGGCAATGCAAAAGAATGCTCAAACTACCGCACAATTGCACTCATCTCACACGCTAGCAAAGTAATGCTCAAAATTCTCCAAGCCAGGTTTCAACAGTACGTGAACCATGAACTTCCAGATGTTCAAGCTGGTTTTAGAAAAGGAAGAGGAACCAGAGATCAAATTGCCAACATCTGTTGGATCATCAAAAAAGTGACAGAGTTCCAGAAAAACATCTAATTCAGCTTTATTGACTATGCAAAAGACTTTGACTGTGTGGAAAACAATAAAGTGTGGAAAATTATGAAAGAGATGGGAATACCAGACCACCTGACCCACCTCCTGAGAACTCTGTATGCAGGTAAAGAAGCAACACTTAGAACCAGACATGGAACAACAGACTGGTACCAAATTGGGAAAGGAGTTGACATACGTCAAGGCTGTATATTGTCACCATGCTTATTTAACTTATATGCAGAGTACATCATAAGAAATGCTGGACTGGATGAGGCACAAGCTGGAATCAAGATTGCCAGGAGAAATATTAATAACCTCAGATATGCAGATGACACAACCCATATGAGTGAAAGTGAAGAAGAACTAAAAAGCCTCTTGATGGAAATGAAAGAGGAGAGTGAAAAAGTTGGCTTAAAACTCAATATTCAGAAAACTAAAATTATGGCATCCGGTCCCATTACTTTATGGTAAATAGATGGGGAAACAGTGGAAACAGTATCACACATTTTTGGGTGGAGAGCTCCAAAATCAGTGCAGATGGTGACTGCAGCCATGAAATTAAAAGATGCTTGTTCTTTGGAAGAAAAGTTATGACCAACCTAGACAGCATATTAAAAAGCAGAGACAGTACTTTGCCAACAAAGGTCCGTCTAGTCAAAGCTATGGTTTTTCCAGTAGTCATGTATGGATGTGAGAGTTGGACTATAAAGGAAGCTGAGCACCAAAGAATTGATACTTTTGAACTGTGGTGATGGATAAGACTCCTGAGTATTCCTTGGGCTGCAAGGAGATCCAAAAAGTCAATCCTAAAGGAAATCAGTCCTGAATATTCATGGGAAGGACTGATGCTGAAGCTGAAACTCCAATACTTTGACCACCTGATGTGAAGGATGGACATATTTGAAAAGACCCTCATGTTGGAAAAGATTGAAGGCAGGAAGGAAAACAGACAACAGAGGATGAGATGGTTGGATGGCGTCACCAACTCAATGGACATGAGTTTGAGTAAATTCTGGGAGCTGGTGATGGACAGGGAAGCCTGGCATGCTGCAGTCCATGAGTCACAAAGAGTCGGACATGACTGAGTGACTGAACTGAACTGAACCTCATTCCTCCAATATGAGAGTCCTACAATTCCGTGTGATACCTTAACCCTACTCTTTATCCATTTGCCTGTGATTGTATCTACTAAATGACAGTAACATGATGGGAGAACTCATAACATGGCATTTCAGGAATGCTGACTAAAAGGGTAAAGCTCAACTGGAACCCCTGCTAAATCTATTGATCACTATTTGTCTTTTATTTACCTTGACTTTATGGATACTTAAATGGATACAACCTACTATTTCCTTGATTCAAATCACCATAATCTTCATTTCTCAAATGGGCCAATATATAACATTTTATATCAACCTTGAATCTATTATTTCTGCTACTTATACAACTTTTCCAAATATAATATATAGTATTTTTAAGAAATACTGTATTTACTTAATAACTAAATTTAATACACTTTTCTTTAACACCATAAACCTACATTCTGATCATCACTCCATCACATGTTGTTTGTATATTTTAATATTTTATCCCTTGTGTAAAACACCTACTTTTTTATTTCCCAGAACTTTCTTTTATATTAAGAACTTCAATCAGGAAATAGCAGCTATGGCAATGAAAGGAAAATAGCTTCTTTAAATTGCAAAACAGTATTCCAATATTATAATCCATTCAAGGTACAAATAGTTAAAGAAAATCTCCTATATGCCATGTATTGTGCTAGATATTAGGGACATAAACATGAAAAAGTTATGATCACTCTCTTTAAGTAAATCATACTGTTCTTCAGTTTCTCAGACATGTCCAACTCTTTGCAACCCCATGGACTGCAACACACCAGGCTTCCCTGTTCTTTACTATCTCCTAGAGTTTACTCAAACTCATGTCCATTGAGTTGGTGTTGCCATCTAACCATCTCAATCTCTGTCATCCCCTTCTCCGCCTGCCTTCAATCTTTCCCAGCATCAGGGTATTTTCCAATGAGTTAGCTATTTGTATCAGATGGCCACAATATTGGAGCTTCAGCTTCAGTATCAGTCCTTCCAATGAACACTCAGGACTGATCTCCTTTAGGATGGACTGGTTGGTTCTCCTTGCAGTCCAACGGACTCTCAAGAGTCTTCTCCAACACCACAGTTCAAAAGCATCAATTCTTCCATGCTCAGCTTTCTTTATAGTCCAATTCTCACATCCATACATGACTATTGGAAAAACTATAGTTTTGACTAGACAGAGCTTTGTGGGCAAAGTAATGTCTTTGCTTTTGAATATGCTGTCTAGGTTGGTCATAGCTTTTCTTCCAAGGTACAAGCATCTTTTAATTTCATGGCTGCAGTCACCATCTGCAGTGATTTTGGAGCCCAAGAAAATCAAGTCTGTCACTGTTTTCATTGTTTTGCCATCTATTTGCCATGAAGCGATGGGACCGGATGCCATGATCTTTGTTTTTGAATGTTGAGTTTTAAGCCTATTCACTTTCATCTTTCACTTTCATAAAGAGGCTCTTTACTTCCTCTTCACTTTCTGCCATAAGGATAGTGTAATCTGCATATATGTGGTTATGATATTTCTCCTGGCAATCTTGATTCCAGCTTATGCTTCATCCAGCCTGACATTTTGCATGATGTACTCTGCATATAAGTTAAATAAGCAGGGTGACAATATACAGCCTTGATGTTCTCCTTTCCTAATTGAGAGCCAGTCCATTGTTCCATGTCTGGTTCCAACAGTTGCTTCTTGACCTGCATACAGGTTTCTCAAGAGGCAGGAAAGGTGGCCTGGTATTCCCACCTTCTTAAAATTTTCCAGTTTGTTGTGATCCACACAGTCAAGGGTTTTAGTGTAGCTAATGAAGCGAAAGTAGGTGTTTTCCTGGAATTCACTTGCTTTTTCTATGATCCAAGGGATGTTGGCAAGTAATTAAATCATGGTTAATTGAACAAGATCAGGAAGTAAGTAATTATGTATGATAAGCTATAGTGGTTTCCAAAAGTACTAGGGAATTCAAATATGAAGCATAAATTCTACCCAGAGGCAAAGAATTTGGTAGAATTTAAATGGAGATGATAGTACTTGACTTGGTGGACCTGGCAGGATGAAAGGAAATGATGTCTCTTATGATACTCATAAGACTCCCATGTGGTAGGTACAACTGAATTTAAGCAATTTTGCTGAGGTCCCATACTCTGAACTGGCATTCATGGAGAGGAGGTAGAGAAATGGGAGCTTGGATTGATATGTAAGTATGACAGTAGATTGCAAGGTATCCTTACCTATGATAATAATGTTCTGTAACAATAATGAAAACTGTTGCTGTATCACTGAATGAAGAGAGGGCCAAATATAGAAAAAAATGTCAACCTCAAATGTCTACATGAAACAATCATGACTTTAGAGGTTTCTCTAGCCTTTGGGTATATGATGCACTGCTGTGAGCTCTGTATGACAGCCAGTGATAATGAGGATTGTGAAGTTGGTCACTGGTAAATACTTTATGCATAACAGTAAGAAACTCCTTTATACTACAGTTCATCAGGTACCTTGACTCATGAGCAGATGACTCTTTGTCTAAGATTGTAGGGCATCATCTGCTACTTGGCCACTGTCTTAGTTATTGGCTCTCTATTCTGTTAGATGCAGCTGTCCTTTCAGGATGGTTTCTGTCAATTCTCTTACCTGAGAGAGGGGTAGATTCTCCAAATATTATTAGAAACAGTTATTCAGAGTTTAGTACACTCAGCTTCAGAATACCTAGAACTAGAGGCCCACATTGCTTTTCACCCCACTGACAATTCTCTTATCTTATTAAGACCAATTTGTTGATAGACAAATCTAAGAAGTCTATCACTGCAAAACTGAAATTCCTTTCTACTCTAAGAAACAGAGTATGCTCCTAAAGGAATTTAGTATTTAATTTTCTACTTTAAAGGCAAAAATTGCTAGTAAGTTTTAAAGTGTAAGCTTTTCAAACAAGTAATAAAAATATTAAGATCCAATAAACTGGGGTACCTCATCACAACACCAAATTTTGAAGATTGGCATTTAGGTTTCTAATAAGTCAAAAAGTAAACATTTTCTCTTTCAGACCCTAGAGTCTATTGACAAACATTGTGATCTTCTTGAAAAGTTGGCCTTATTCTTTACACAGAAATTTTTTTAAAGCTCAAGATAGAATAAACTAGTGAAGTGATGTCTAAAGATTATCTGAATATTTATATCTACAAAGTATGAATATTAATGTTTGCACAGTTACTCAATTTTTTTTCAATTTTTCCAAACCTAGAAATCAGTATATTTGACCAAACTGCTGGTTATAATACAACTTAACATAATTTCCCATGATAATGATAGATAATGATGTTTCTTCAAGTGATTGCTCATATGATGGATGATTATAGAAACTCTAGGGGCAACTATATTATTATAAACATTTTGAAATCTATTTTTAACATTTAAAATCTCTGTGAAAATCTGGTATTTTAATATCTTATAAAAGCTCCAGGTGTTCTTAAAATGTATTTTTCCATACTTTTTGATTTAAAATATTTCACAGGATATATTTTTATTTGTGCTTATTTATTCTACTATGCCACATGCAGGCAAAATTTTCTGATCCTTCTACTTCTTTTTGTAAGCCAAATATAGGCCAGATGCTCATGTGGACCAGACTGCATGTGTTGATATATTCAAAGACCTCCAGAATTAAAATCCCCTGTCTCTAATCTCCAACTTCTCATAGTATATAACTGCTTCAGAGTTTCTCAATCTATACTACTCTCTTTATTAACTTTCTCCTTGAAATTCTCCCACTCTATTCACATGGACTCTGACAACTAGTGCCACCTTCCTGTTATATGTTTGACTGAGATTCTTGAATACATCTGTCAGTTGCCTTGCCCCAAAACACCAGGTGTCTGCATGACCACCAATACTTAATTTCCTCTCAAAGAGAAATGCATTGAGACTACTGGAAACAAGTTTTCTCAATCTCACTGTTTTTTTTCCATTTTGAAATCCCAGGAGAGCTATTCTACGGTATATATCTATCTCTAGATTATGCAGATCAACAAATTACTTTAAATATTTAAATCTTGGTGCTTAGTGATCGGAAGCACAATATGTGCAGATACATGTATTAACAAGCATCTTCAATGTTCCTAGCACTCTGATATATTCTTTGAGCTAGGATGGTAAATCCATTCCCACTCTGGTTCCCTTCACCTGAGTCTTAAGAAGCAGAAATTAGGTTGAGGAGTTGCACTGTTTCAAGCTACTACACATTCATCCTTTGTAATTCATCAAGTGTTTTTACAGTATACAAATCCAGCAGCTTCTGTGCCAGGTCAGAATCATACAACCCTCACTTTCATGGGTTTTTACCTCTATAAATCTCACAAATTCTTAATGTTAAAGAGTCAAGAAAAATTGCTTTGCCCTTCTGGCAAAGAGAGGGCAAAAACAGCCATTTTGAAAGATGCCCAGAATGTTCTCCAAAACAAAAGCCTACTCTTCAAAGGAAAAGACTTTATCAGAACCTCATCCACTGAAGAGGATGAGCGACTAGCCAACTCAAACCCCCTCTAATTTCATGCTTCACCTAGGTGGTGGAAAATGCTGAGAAACACTTCTGAAAGTCACAACACAGTAAGTCAAGCCCACTAAAAGATACCTGAAGATATTTTCCCTTCTTCCACACTTTACCATCATGACATAACAGGATCCATACAATAACAGTGGTTTATATCTGAAATAAATGTAAAACATAACCTATTTAGATTTAGATTTTAGTGGGTCTGAAGCCAAGAGGAATAACAAGGACACTGGAGGAATCTGAAGCCTCTGGTACCTTCAGCTACAGCAAACATTAAACACAAGCAAATTCCAAAGGAGGTTAATGTAAATCTCACATAAATGCCCATGTGTCTCAGGTTTCATTACCTGATAGAACACCTGGCTTGCAACAAAATAACAAGCAGGCTAAATGTTATTTAAAAACAGAAAAGACAGTATAAAGAGACAAAGGAAGTGCTAGAAGCTGACAATTTTGGAATTATCAAATAGGGATTATAAAATAACTATGATTATATTATTTAAATATGTTAAGGTTTGTAATGGAAAAAGTAGACAACATGCAAGGATGGATGGGCAGTATAAGAAGAGAAAAGAAAAACTAAGCAAAAAAATCAAAATTAAATGTTAGAATCAGCACTAAAGAATGCATTGGATGGGTACATCAGTAGGTTGGACATGACTGAAGAAATAATCATTAAGTTTTAAGATATGTCAGTAGAAAATTCTCAAACGAAAATTCAAAGTGACAGAAATAATATGATAAATTAATAAAGGAAGAGGTAGAAGAAATACTGGAGGTAGTAATAACTGAAAATTTTCTAAAATTAATGACATACCAAAACATAGATCAAGGAAGCTTAGAGAACATTCAGACAAATGGATATTGAAAACATTTACATCAAACCATATTTGAATTACAGAAAACCAATCCAAAGACAAAAAGCAAATCTTGAAAGAATTCCAAGGGGTGAGAAACACCTTACCTATGGAGGGACAAAAATAAGAGCTACATCAAACTTCCCATCATAGAGCATGCAAACAAGTAGAGAGTGAAATATTTAAACTTTAGAAAGAAAAAAAAAATGCACCAAGAATTCTATACCTACTAAAAATATACTTCAAAAGTGCAATAAAGGAGAAATAAAGATGTTCTAAGATAAACAATAACTGAGGGGTTGTGTCTCTAGCAAACAAGCTTGCAATAAATGTTAAGAAGACATTTTTCAGAGAGTAGGAAAATGGCATAGGTCAAAACTCAGATCTACATAAAGAAAGGGAAAGTGTCAGAGAAGAGCTCAATAAGGCAAAATCAAAATTTTTTGTATTCTTATTAATTTATCTAATATACAACAATTTGTCCAAATGAATAATAGTACCAAAGTAATGGGTGGTTATATGGTTTAGTGTCTGACTGTAGTATTATAAGGGACAGGGAGGAGAAGTTGGAAACACTTGGTTAGAAAAAACCTGCATTATCAGTGAAACAGTATAGTGTTGGTTGAACCTGAATTACACTAGTTATAAAGGTATACTAAAAGCTCTAAAGTCATCATTAAAACAACCAAAATGAAGCTTAATTGATAAGCTGAGAGAGGAGAGAAAACAGAATCATAAAATGCTCAAATAAAACTGGAGAAAGCAGAAAAAGAATGTAACATAAAAAATAAAGAGAACAAATACTGTGAATAGAAACTAGTCACAAATGTTGTTGATATTAACAACAATCACTTTAAAAGTCAATTGTCTAAATATACCAATTAAAAGTCAGAGACTGTCAGAATGCATAAAAAAAACAAAACCAATATGCAATTGTATCTTGCCTATTTAAAACATATATCATATATATATATAAGGATAGGCCTCCACTGTTATAATTAGAGACTTTAACACTCTTTCATTTATTAGCAGATCCAGCAGGAAGAAAATCAGTAAGGCTATATTTGAACTAAAAGTACCAAAATAGTTTAGCAGCATCTTAGAAAACTAAACATAGTCATCCACACAATTCAGTAATCATGACCCAATGTTTTTACTCAACTGAGTTTAAAACTCATGTCCATACAATAACCTGTACAAGAATATTTATATCAGCTTTATTCATATGGTCAAAAAGCAGAAGGAACCAAGATATCTTTCAATAGGTGAATGGATAAACAATGTGCAATACAGCTGGAAAATGAAATATTATGCTGTGAATAAAGAAATGAGCTATCAGATTACAAAAAAAAGAAAGAAAGAAAATTAAACACATGTAAGTAAAAGAAGGAGGTGATGGAATTCCAGCTGAGCTATTCCAAATCCTAAAAGATGATGCTGTGAAAGTGCTGCAGTCAATATGCCAGCAAATTTGGAAAACTCAGCAGTGGCCACAGGACTGGAAAAGGTCAGTTTTCATTCCAATCCCAAAGAAAGGCTTTGTCAAAGAATATCCAAACTATCACACAATTGCACTCATCTCACACACTAGCAGGTTCAGTTCAGTCGCTCAGTTGTGTCTGATTCTTTGCAACCCCATGCACTACAGCATGCCAGGCTTCCCTATCACCAACTCCCGGGGTTTACTCAAAATCATATCCATTGAGTCAGTGATGCCATCCAACCATTGCATCCTCTGTTGATCCCTTCTCAGCCTGCCTTCAATCTTTCCCAGCATCAGGGTCTTTTCCAGTGAGCCACTACTTTGAATCGGGTGGCCTAAGTATTGGAATTTCAACTTCAGCATCAGTACTTCCAATGATATTCAGGAATCATTTCCTTTAGGATTGACTGGTTGGATCTCCTTGAAGTCCAAGGGACTCTCAAGACTCTTCTCTAGCACCACAGTTCAAAAGACCATCAATTCTTCAGTGCTCAGCTTTCTTTATAGTCCAACTCTTACATCTCATACATGACTACTGGAAAAACCATAGCTTTGACTAGACGGACATTTGTTGGCAAAGTAATGTCTCTGCTTTTTAATATGCTGTCTAGGTTGGTCATAGCTTTTCTTCCAAGGAGCAAGCATCTTTTAATTTCATGGCTGCAGTCACCATCTGCAGTGATTTTGGGGCCCAAGAAAATAAAGTCTGCCATGGTTTCCATTGTTTCCCCATCTATTTGCCAGGAAGTGATGGGACCTCATGCAAAGAGTTGACTCATTGGAAAAGACTCTGATGCTGGGAGAGATTGGGGGCAAGAGGAGAAGGGGACGACAAAGGATGAGATGGCTGGATGGCATCACTGACTAAATGGACGTGAGTCTGAGTGAACTCTGGGAGTTGGTGATGGACAGGGAGGCCTGGCGGGCTGCGATTCATGGGGTGGCAAAGAGTCAGACACGACTGAGCAACTGAACTGATGGGACCAGATGCCATGATCTCAGTTTTCTGAATGTTGAGTTTAAGCCAACATTTTCACTCTCCTCTTTCACTTTCATCAAGAGGCTCTTTAGTTCTTCTTCATTTTCTGCCATAAGGGTCAGATCATGAATGCCTTATTGCCAAATTCAGACTTAAATCGAGGGAAGTAAGGAAAACCATTAGACCATTTAGTTATAACCTAAATTAAATCCCTTATGATTATACAGTGGAAGTGAGAAATAGATTCTAGGGATTAGATCTGATAGAGAGAGTGCCTGAATAACTACAGATGGAGGTTCATGACATTGTACAGGAGGCTGGGATCAAAACCATCCCCAAGAAAAAGAAAGGCAACAAGGCAAAATCGTTGAGAAGGCCTTCAAATAGCTGTGAAGAGAAGAGAAGCAAAAGGCAAAGAAGAAAAGGAAAGATATACCCATTTGAATGCAGAGTTCCAAAGAATAGCAAGGAGAGATAAGAAACCCTTCCTCAGTGATTAGTGCAAAGAAATAGAGAAAACAATAGAATGGCAAAGACTAGAGATCTCTTCAAGAAAGTTAGACATATCAAAGGAACATTTCATGGAAAGATGGGCACAATAAAGGACAGAAATGGTATGGACCTAACAGAAGATATTAAGAAGAGGTGGCAAGAATACACAGAAGAACTATCCAAAAAAGATCTTCACAACCCAGATAATCACCATGATGTGATCACTCACCTATAGCCAGACATCCTGGAATGCAAAATCAATTGGGCCTAAGGAAGCATCACTATGAACAAAGCTAGTGGAGGTGATGGAATTCCAGTTGAGCATTTCAAATCCTGAAAGATGATGCTGTGAAAGTGCTACACTCAATATGCCAGCAAATTTGGAAAACTCAGCAGTGGCCACAGGGCTGGAAAAGGTCATCTTTCATTCCAATCCCAAAGAAAGGCAATGCCAAAGAATGCTCAAACTACTGCACAGTCGCACTCACCTCACACACTAGTAAAATAATGATCAAAATTCTCCAAGCCAGGCTTCAACAGTATGTAAACCATGCATTTCCAGATGTCCAAGATGGATTTAGAAAAAAGCAAAGGAACAAGAAATGAAATTGGCAACATCCATTGGATCATCAAAAAGGCAAGAGAGTTCCGGAAGAGCATCTACTTCAGCATTATTGACTATGCCTTTGACAGTGTGTATCAGAAAAAAACTGGAAAATTCTGAAAGAGATGGGAATATCATTCCACCTGACCTTCCTCTTGTGAAATATGTATGCAGGTCAGGAAGCAACAGTTAGAACTGGACATGGAACAAAATACTGGTTCCAAATAGGGAAAGGAGTATGTCAAGGCTGTATATTGCCACTTTGCTTATTTAATTTCTATGCAGACTATATCATGAGAAATGCTGAGCTGGACGAAACACAAGTTGTAATCAAGATTGCTGGGAGAAATGTCAATAAACTAAGATATGAAGATGACAGCATGGTAGCAAAGTTCAGATCAGTTCAGTCACTCAGTTTTATCTGACTCTTTGCAACCCCATGAACCGCAGCACATCATGCCTCCCTGTCCATCACCAACTCCCAGAGTCCACCCAAAGCCATGTCCATTGTGCCAGTGATGCCATCCAACCATTTCATCCTCTGTCGGCCCCTTTTTCTCCTGCCGCCAATCTTTCTGAGCATCATGGTCTTTTCAAATGAGTCAGCTCTTCGCATCAGGTGGCCAAAGTATTGGAGTTTCAGCTTCAACGTCAGTTCTTCCAATGAACACCCAGGACTGATCTCTTTTAGGATGGACTGGTTGGATCTCTTTGCAGTCCAGGGACTCTCATGAGTCTTCTACAACACCACAGTTCAAAAACATCAGTTCTTCAGTGTTCAGCTTTCTTTATAGTCAAACTCTCATATCCATAGATGACCAACATAGCCTTAATGAGACAGACTTTTGTTGGCAAAGTAATGTCTCTGCTTTCTAATATGCTGTCTAGGTTGGTCATAACTTTCCTTCCAAGGAGTAGATGTCTTTTAATTTCATGGCTGGAATCGCCATCTGCAGTGATTTTGGAGCCCCAAAAATAAAATCTGACACTGTTTTTACTCTTTCCCCATCTATTTCCCATGAAGTGATGGGACCAGATGTCATGATCTTATTTTTCTGAATGTTGAGCTTTAAGCCAACTTTTTCACTCTCCTCTTTCACTTTCATCAAGAGACTTTTCAGTTCCTCTTCACTTTCTGCCATAAGGGTGGTGTCATCTGCATATCTGAGGTTATTGCTATTTCTCCCAGCAATTTTGATTCCAGCTTGTGCTTCCTGCAGCCCAGCATTTCTCATGATGTACTCTGCATATAAGTTAAATAAGCATGATAACAATATACAGCCTTGACGTACTCCTTTTCCTATTTGGAACGAATCTATTAATCTATGTCCAGTTATAACTGTTGCTTCCTGACTTGCATACAGGTTTCTCAAGAGGCAGGTTAGGAGGTCTGGTATTCCCATCTCTTTGAGAATTTTCCACAGTTTATTGTGATCCTCACAAAGACTTTGCCATAGTCAATAAAGCATAAATAGATATTTTTCTGGAACTCTCTTCCTTTTTTGATGATCCAGCGGATGTTGGCAATTTGATCTCTGGTTCCTCTGCCTTTTCTAAAACCAGCTTGAACATTTGGAAGTTCATGGTTCACATATTTCTGAAGCCTGGCTTGGAGAATTTTGAGCATTACTTTACTAGTGTGTGAGATGAGTGCAATTGTGCAGTAGTTTGAGCATTCTTTGGCATTGCCTTTCTTTGGGATTGCAATTAAAATTGACCTTTCCCGGGTTTTTTCTGGAAATTGGCCTTTTCTAATTTTGATCTAGTATGATATTTATCTGTATGTATATATATATATATATATATATATATATATATATATGTGAATTTATCTGTATGTATTATAGTATGAATCTTATACTGAAATCACAATCACAAAAAAACTAACCAGTCTGATCACACAGACCACAGCCTTGTCTAAATCAGTGAAACTAAGCCATGCCCTGTGTGGCCACCCAGGACAGACGGGTCATAGTGGAGAGGTCTGACAGAATGTGGTCCACTGGAGAAGGGAATGGCAAACCACATCAGTATTCTTGCCTCGAGAACCCCATGAACAGCATGAAAAGGCAAAAAATATGACACTGAAAGAGGAACTTCCCAGGTCGATAGGTCCCCAATATGCTACTGCAGACCAGTGGAGAAATAACTCCAGAAAGAATGAAGGGATAGAGCCAAAGCAAAAACAATACCCAGCTGTGGATGTGACTGGTGATAGAAGCAAGGCCCAATACTGTAAAGAGCAATATTGCATAAGAATCTGGAATGGTAGGTCCATGAATCAAAGCAAATTGGAAGCGGTCAAACAGGAGATGGCAAGAGTGAGCATTGATATTCTAGGAATCAGCGATCTAAGATGAACTGGAATGGGTGAATTTAACTCAGATGACCATTATATCTACTACTGTGGGCAGGAATCCCTTAGAAGAAATGGAGTAGCCATCATGGTCAACAAAAGAGTTCAAATGCAGTACTTGGATGCAATCTCAAAAACAACAGAATGATCTCTGTTCGTTTCCAAGGCAAACCATTCAATGTCACTGTAATCCAAGTCATGCCCCGACTAGTAATGCTGAAGAAGCTGAAATTGAATGGTTCTATGAAGACCTACAAGACCTTTTAGAACTAACACCCCAAAAAGATGTTCTTTTCATTATAGGCAACTGGAATGCAAAAGTAGGAAGTCAAGAAACACCTGGATTAACAGGCAAATTTGGCCTTGGAATACAGAATGAAGCAGAGCAAAGTCTAATAGAGTTCTGCCAAGAGAACACACTGGTCATAGCAAACACCCTCTTCCAATAACACAAGATAAGACTGTACACTTGGGCATCACCAGATGGTCAACACCGAAATCAAATTGATTATATCCTTTGCAGCCAAAGATGGAGAAGCTCTAGATGGTTAGCAAAAACAAGACTGGGAGTTGACTGTGGCTCAGATCATGAACTCCTTATTCCCAAATTCAGACTTAAACTGAAGAAAGTGGAGAAAACCACTATATCATTCAGGTATGACCTAAATCAAATCCCTTATGACTATACAGTAGAAGTGATAAATAGATTTAAGGGACTAGATCTGATCAACAGAGTGCCTGATGAACTATGGCCGCAGGTTCGTGACATTGTACAGGTGACATGGAGCAAGACCATCCCCAAGAAAAAAGGAAAAATGGCTGTCTGAGGAGGCCTTACATATAGCTGTGAAAAGAAGAGAGGTGAAAAGCAAAAGAGAAAAGAAAGATATACCCATTTGAATGCAGAGTTCCAAAGAATAGCAAGGAGAGATAAGAAAGCATTCCTCAGAGATCACTGCAAAGAAATAGAGGAAAACAATAGAATGGGAAAGACTAGAGATCTCTTCAAGAAAATTAGAGATACCAAGGGAACATTTCATGTAAAGATGGGCTCAGTAAAGAACAGAAATGATATGGACCTAACAGAAGCAAAAGATATTAAGAAGAGGTGGCAAGAATAAACAGAATAACTGTACAAAAAAGATCTTCACAACCCAGATAATCACAAAGGTGTGACCACTCATACTCACCTAGAGCTGGACATCCTGGAATGTGAAGTCAGGTAGGCCTTAGGAAGCATCACTAGGAACAAAGCTAGTGGAGGCGATGGAATTCCAGTTGAACTATTTCAAGTCCTAAAAGATGATGCTATGAAAGTGCTACACTCAATATGTCCACTTTCAAAGTAATGCTCAAAATTCTCTAAGCCAGGCTTCAACACTATGTGAATGGAGAACTTCCATTCTTGAAGCTGGGTTTAGACAAGCCAGAGAAACCAGAGATCAAAATGCTAACATCCGTTGGATCATAGAAAAAGCAAGAAAGTTCCAGAAAATCCTCTACTGCTTCATTGACCATGCTAAAGCCTTTGACTGTGTGGATCAAAACAAACTGTGGAAAATTCTTAAAGAGATGGGAATACCAAACCACCTGACCTGCCTCCTGAGAAATCTATGCAGGTCAAGAAGTAAGTGTTAGAACTAGACACGAAACAATGGACTGGTTCCAAATTGGGAAAGGAGCACGTCAAGACTGTATATTTCGCACCCTGCTTATTTAACTTATATGCAGGGTACATCATGTGAAATGCTGAGTTAGATGAAGCACAAGCTGGAATAAAGATTGCAAGAGAAATATTAGTAACCTCAGATATGCAGATGACACCACCCTGATGGCAGAAAGTGAAGAGGAACTAAAGAGCCTCTTGATGAAAGTGAAAGAGGAGAGAGAAAAATCTGGCTTAAAACCCAACATTCAAAAAACAAAGATCATGGCATCCAGTCCCATCACTTCATGGCAAATAGATGGGGAAACAATTGGAATAGTGACAGATTTTATTTTCTTGGGCTCCAAAATCAATGCAGATGGTGACTGCAGCCATGAAATTAAGACACTTGCTCAAAAAAAGAAAAAAAAAAACATACTTAATGGAAGATTAAAAAAAAAAAAAAGAAACTTGCTCCTTGGAAAAAAAGCTATGACCAACCTAGACAGCATATTGAAAAGCAGAGACATTACTTTGCCACCAAAGTTTGTCTAGTCAAAGCTATGGTTTTTCCCATAATCATGTATGGATGTCAGAGCTGGACCATAAAGAAAGCTCAGCACTGAAGAATTGTTGCATTTGACCTGCTGTGTTGGAGAAGATTCTTGAAGAGTCCCTTAGACCGCAAGGAGATCCAACCAGTCAATAGTCCTGAATAGGAAGGACTGATGCTTAAGCTCCAATACTTTGGCTACCTGATATAAAGTGCTGACTCGTTAGAAAATACCCTGATGCTGGGAAAGATTGAAGGCAGGATTAGAAGGGGATGACAGAGAACAAGATGGTTGGATGGCTTCACCGACTCAATGGACATGAGGTTGAGCAAGCTCTAGCATATGCTGAAGGACAGGGAAGTCTGGCACGCTGCAGCCCATGAGATCGCAAAATATTCAGCGGTGACTGAACAACAAAATGAAAGAAATCTCTGAAAAGCTACCTTATTTATGATTTAAATTACATAATATTGTGGAAAAGATAAAACCATAAAGATAGTGCAAAGATCAGTGATTGTCATGGTTTCAGAGAGAGGAGAGAAGGAGAACAGGCAAAGCACAGTTATTATTTTAGGGCAATGAAACTATTCTGTGTGTTTTGTAGTGAACACAGACCTTATGCATTTGTCAAAACACATGGAACTTTAATAGCAGAAAGAATGAACCTTAGCTTATGCAAATATTAAAAAGTCACTTGGGATGTTTGATAAATCCTAGTAAAGCATGAAGAATGTGACAAAAGAATCTTACACTAGTACAATCTCACTAAAGGCAATATAGGAAAGGTGGTAACCTGAGTAAATTTGGAAATGAGTAGAGTATATAAGACCAAAGGCAAAAGGAACTGTGTATAAGCACTGTACTCTTTTCAAAAGGTTGTTTACTACAGAGGTACAGATGAACAATTCTGATATTGTTATTCATAAACACTGGAATTGAACAATTAAGAAGATAGATGACAGATAACAGGATCCAAGTTTCTCATTGTTGGAGTGGGAATTTACAGATAAGCAAGAAATGAGGCCAGGATAACAATATGGTAACATACTAGAGTTGGGAATATCAGCAGACCTCATATCCATTTATTGAAGATATTTTATTTTAGATTGTTTTAGTGTTCATTTTTATTTTGGCCACATTGTGTGGCATGTGGGATCTTAGTTCCTCATCCAGGGATCAACCCTGCACTTCCTATAGTGGAAGTGCAGAGTCTTAACCACTGTACCATCAGGGAAGCCCCAGCAAACTTCATATTTAACTTAGGATAGTTAAAAATGGCTTTACATGTAGAAATATTCACTGATATATGTAAATATATAAATGGGTTAATACACAAACATCTTTCTTTGCTGTATTTGCTGAGCTGAAAGAGTTTAGAAGAAATGACACCCAATAGTAACAAACATACGTAGTGTCCAGATCTTGGTTCCTGATACCATTCTCTAATTTTAATGCTGCTAAGTCACTTCAGTCGTGTCCGACTCTGTGCGACCCCACAGATGGCCACCCACCAGGCTCCCCATCCCAGGGATTCTCCAGGCAAGAACATCGGAGTAGGTTGCCATCAGATAAGATCAGTCGCTCAGTCATGTCTGACTCTTTGCGACCCCATGAACCGCAGCACGCCAGGCCTCCCTGTCCATCACCAGCTCTCGGAGGTCACTCAGACTCACATCCATCGAGTCAGTGATGCCATCCAGCCATCTCATCCTCTGTCGTCCCCTTCTCCTCCTGCCCCCAATCCCTCCCAGCATCAGAGTCTTCTCCAAAGAGTCAACTCTTTGCATGAGGTGGCCAAAATACTGGAGTTTCAGCTTTAGCATCATTCCTTCCAAAGAAATCCCAGGGCTGATCTCCTTCAGAATGAACTGGTTGGATCTCCTTGCAGTCTAAGGGACTCCCAAGAGTCTTCTCCAACACCACAGTTCAAAAGCATCAATTCTTTGGCACTCAGCCTTCTTCACAGTCCAGCTCTCACATCCATACATGACCACAGGAAAGACCATAGCCTTGACTAGGCAAACCTTTGTTGGCAAAGTGATGTCTCTGCTTTTGAATATGCTATCTAGGTTGGTCATAACTTTCCTTCCAAGGAGTAAGTGTCTTTTAATTTCATGGCTGCAGTCACCATCTGCAGTGATTTTGGAGCCCAGAAAAACAAAGTCTGACACTGTTTCCACTGTTTCTCCATCTACTTCCCATGTAGTGATGGGACCAGATGCCATGATCTTCGTTTTCTGAATGTTGAGCTTTAAGCCAACCTTTTCACTCTCCACTTTCACTTTCATCAAGAGGCTTTTTAGCCCCTCTTCACTTTCTGCCATAAGGGTGGTATCATCTGCATATCTGAGGTTATTGATATTTCTCCTGGCAATCTTGATTCCAACTTGTGTTTCTTCCAGTCCAGCATTTCTCATGATGTACTCTGCATATAAGTTAAATAAACATGGTGACAATATACAGCCTTGACGTACTCCTTTTCCTATTTGGAACCAGTCTGTTGTTCCATGTCCAGTTCTAACTATTGCTTTCTGACCTGCATACAGATTTCTCAAGAGGCAGATCAGGTGGTCTGGTATTCCCATCTCTTTCAGAATTTTCCACAGTTTATTGTGATCTACACAGTCAAATAAATCCTTATAAATGCCAAAATCAGAAATCCTTGAGAACTGTCTGATTCTAGAACTAGGCCTAAAAATATTCAAGAGCCTGGAGCATTTTATAATGCCAATAATGTCATAAAACAATGAAGTCCTCAAATATGCACCCATACACAAAAAAGTGAAGTATGTCAAAGGGGAATAAGAGACAACTGAAAGATTCCCAATAGGCCAGATGGGAAACATTGAGCAATAATATTAATAAAGTAGGCATTACAATCCTATATATATATAAAAATGTTATACATCCATGCTGATATATAAAAATACTAACAAATGAGAAGAAAAAGTTTTCCATGTAGAAAAATTTCAAGTAAATTATATAGATATTTCACTCTAAAAGTGACTTCTTTCTAAAGTGTACAGTATGAAAAGGAGAAAATAAAAGTATAATTCTATAGTGCCTGACAAAACCATCAATACTTTAGCTATGTGATCAAAGTCAATGTCAAAGATCATAAATTATGTTGATATGTGCTGAAAATGGCACTTTACCCTGCTGACTTTGCTTTCCAGAATCCATAATCTCAGTCTAATGTGAAAAAGTATCAAACAGATTTCAATGAAAGGACATCCTACAACATACTTGATCGATACTCCTCAAAATTGTCAAGGTTTTCAAAACCAAGGGAAATCTGAAAAGCTGTTACACCCAAGAGGAATCTAACGAAAGATTATCATTAACTGCAGTGTGATATCATGGTTAGAATTCTGGAATACAAATGGGTATTAGGTAAAAATTAAGGACTGAATTATCTGCAGACTTCAGCTGCAAAAATGTATCAAAATTTTTTAACTGTAATAATTTTACCAATGTAAGATAATAGAAGTGAAGACTGTGAGAGGGTAATATATGGGAATTTTATCATAGAGTAATGATAAAATTCTCATATATTACCCTCTCATAGAGTAATGATAAAATTCCCATATATTACCGTCTCATAGACTAATGATAAAATTCTCATATAGTACCCTCTCATAGAGTAATGATAAAATTCCCATATATTACCCTCTCATAGAGTAATGATAAAATTCTCATATATTACCCTCTCATCAGATCAGATCAGATCAGATCAGTCGCTCAGTCGTGTCCGACTCTTTGCGACCCCATGAACTGCAGCATGCCAGGCCTCCCTGTCCATCACCAGCTCCCGGAGGTCACCCAGACTCATACCCATCGAGTCAGTGATGCCATCCAGCCATCTCATCCTCTGTCGTCCCCTTCTCCTCCTGCCCTCAATCCCTCCCAGCATCAGAGTCTTCTCCAATGAGCCAACTCTTCGCATGAGGTGGCCAAAATACTGGAGTTTCAGCTTTAGCATCATTCCTTCCAAAGAAATTCCAGGATTGATCTCCTTCAGAATGGACTGGTTGGATCTTCTTGCAGTCCAAGGGACTCTCAAGAGTCTTCTCCAACACCACAGTTCAAAAGCATCAATTCTTCGGCGCTCAGCCTTCTTCACAGTCCAGCTCTCACATCCATACATGACCACAGGAAAGACCATAGCCTTGACTAGGCGAACCTTTGTTGGTAAAGTAATGTCTCTGCTTTTGAATATGCTATCTAGGTTGGTCATAACTTTCCTTCCAAGGAGTAAGCGTCTTTTAATTTCATGGCTGCAGTCACCATCTGCAGTGATTTTGGAGCCCAGAAAAACAAAGTCTGACACTGTTTCCACTGTTTCTCCGTCTATTTCCCATGCAGTGATGGGACCAGATGCCATGATCTTCGTTTTCTGAATGTTGAGCTTTAAGCCAACCTTTTCACTCTCCACTTTCACTTTCATCAAGAGGCTTTTTAGCCCCTCTTCACTTTCTGCCATAAGAGTGGTGTCATCTGCATATCTGAGGTTATTGATATTTCTCCCGGCAATCTTGATTCCAACTTGTGTTTCTTCCAGTCCAGCATTTCTCATGATGTACTCTGCATATAAGTTAAATAAACATGGTGACAATATACAGCCTTGACGTACTCCTTTTCCTATTTGGAACCAGTCTGTTGTTCCATGACCAGTTCTAACTGTTGCTTCCTGACCTGCATACAGATTTCTTAAGAGGCAGATCAGGTGGTCTGGTATTCCCATCTCTTTCAGAATTTTCCATAGTTTATTGTGATCCACACAGTCAAAGGCTTTGGCATAGTCAATAAAGCAGAAATAGATGTTTTTCTGGAACTCTCTTGCTTTTTCCATGATCCAGCGGATGTTGGCAATTAAGAGTAATGATAAAATTCCCATATATTACCCTCTCACAGTCTTCACTTCTATTGTCTTACATTGGTAAAATTATAACAGTTAAAAAAAATTGATACATTATTGCTAGCTCAAGTCTGCAGATAATTCAGTCCTTAATTTTTACCTAATACCCATTTGTATTCCAGAATTCTAACCATGATATCACACTGCAGTTAATGAGCCCCTCGCCGGCTGCGCGGCGCACTGAGAGCCCCTCGCCGGCTGCGCGGCGCACTGAGAGCCCCTCGCCGGCTGCGCGGCGCACTGAGAGCCCCTCGCCGGCTGCGCGGCGCACTGAGAGCGCACCCTAGAGGAGCTACCCAACGACCGAAGAAGGAGGGCGGTGAGGACTGGCGTACTAAGCACGGCCGAGAGGAGCTACCCCACGACCGAGGTCAGGAAGGGCGGCGGTGAGGAGATACCCCTCCCCCAAGGTCAGGAAGGGTGGCGGTGAGGAGAGACCCCTCATCCAAGGTAAGGTGTGATGGCTGTGCTTTGCTGGAACAGCCGGGAAGAGATACCCCATGCCCAAGGTAAGAGAAACCCAAGTAAGACGGTAGGTCTTGCAAGAGGGCATCAGAGGGCAAATACACTGAAACCATACTCACAGAAAACTAGTCAATCTAATCACACCAGGACCACAGACTTGTCTAACTCAATGAAACTAAGCCATGCCTGTGGGGCAACCCAGGATGGGCGGGTCATGGTGGAGAGATCTGACAGGGTGTGGTCCGCTGGAGAAGGGAATGGCAAACCACTTCAGTATTCTTGCCTTGAGAACCCCATGAACAGTATGAAAAGGCAAAATGATAGGGTACTGAAAGAGAAACTCCCCAGGTCAGTAGGGGCCCAATATGCTACTGGAGATCAGTGGAGAAATAACTCCAGAAAGAATGAAGGTATGGAACCAAAGCAGAAAGAATACCCAGCTGTAGATGTGTCTGGTGATAGAAGCAAAGTCCGATGCTATAAAGAACAATATTGCATAGGAACCTGGAATGTCAGGTCCATGAATCAAGGCAAACTGGAAGTGGTCAAATAAGAGATGGCAAGAGTGAATGTTGACATTCTAGGAATTAGCGAACTAAAATGGACTGGAATGGGTGAATTTAACTCAGGGGACCATTATATCTACTACTGAGGGCAGGAATCCCTCAGAAGAAACGGAGTGGCCATCATGGTCAACAAAAGTGTCCGAAATGCAGTACTTGGATGCAATCTCAAAAACGACAGAATGATCTCTGTTCGTTTCCAAGGCAAAACATTCAATGTCACAGCAATCCAAGTCTATGCCCCAACCAGTAATGCCAAAGAAGCTGAAGTTGAACGGTTCTATGAAGACCTACAAGATCTTTTAGAACTAACACCCAAAAAAGATGTCCTTTTCATTATAGGGGACTGGATGCAAAAGTAGGAAGTCAAGAAACACCTGGAGTAACAGGCAAATTTGGCCTTGGAATACGGAATGAAGCAGGGCAAAGACTAATAGAGTTTTGCCAAGAAAATGCACTGGTCATAGCAAATACCCTCTTCCAACAACACAAGAGAAGACTCTATACATGGACATCACCAGATGGTCAACACCGAAATCAGACTGATTATATTCTTTGCAGCCAAAGATGGAGAAGCTCTATACAATCAGCAAAAACAAGACCAGGAGCTGACTGTGGCTCGGACCATGAACTCCTTATTGCCAAATTCAGACTTAAATTGAAGAAAGTAGGGAAAACCACTAGACCATTCAGGTATGACCTAAATCAAATCCCTTATGATTATACAGTGGAAGTGAGAAATAGATTTAAGGGCTTAGATCTGATAGACAGAGTGCCTGATGAACTATGGAATGAGGTTCATGATATTGTACAGGAGACAGGGATCAAGACCATCCCCATGGAAAAGAAATGCAAAAAAGCAAAATGGCTGTCTGGGGAGGCCTTGCAAATAGCTGCGAAAAGAAGAGAAGTGAAAAGCAAAGGAGAAAAAGAAAGATATAAACATCTGAATGCAGAGTTCCAAAGAATAGCAAGAAGAGATAAGAAAGCCTTCTTCAGCGATCAATGCAAAGAAATAGAGGAAAACAATAGAATGGGAAAGACTAATGATCTATTCAAGAAAATCAGAGATACCAAAGGAACATTTCATGCAAAAATGGGCTCGATAAAGGACAGAAATGGTATGGACCTAACGGAAGCAGAAGATATTAAGAAGAGGTGGCAAGAATACACAGAAGAACTGTACATAAAAGAGCTTTACGACCCAGATAATCATGATGGTGTGATCACTGACCTAGAGCCAGACATCCTGGAATGTGAAGTCAAGTGGGCCTTAGAAAGCATCACTACGAACAAAGCTAGTGGAGGTGATGGAATTCCAGTGGAGCTATTTCAAATCCTGAAAGATGATGCTGTGAAAGTGCTGCACTCAATATGCCAGCAAATTTGGAAAACGCAGCAGTGGCTACAAGATTGGAAAAGGTCAATTTTCATCCCAATCCCAAAGAAAGGCAATGCCAAAGAGTGCTCAAACTACGGCACAATTGCACTCATCTCACACGCTAGTAAAGTAATGCTCAAAATTCTGCAAGCCAGGCTTCTGCAATATGTGAACCGTGAACTTCCTGATGTTCAAGCTGGTTTTAGAAAAGGCAGAGGAACCAGAGATCAAATTGCCAACATCCGCTGGATCATGGAAAAAGCAAGAGAGTTCCAGAAAAACATCTATTTCTGCTTTATTGACTATGCCAAAGCCTTTGACTGTGTAGATCACAATAAGCTGTGGAAAATTCTGAGAAAGATGGGAATACCAGACCACCTGATCTGCCTCTTGAGAAATCTGTATGCAGGTAAGGAAGCAACAGTTAGAACTGGTCATGGAACAACAGAATGGTTCCAAATAGGAAAAGGAGTACGTCAAGGCTGTATATTGTCACCATGTTTATTTAACTTATATGCAGAGTACATCATGAGAAATGCTGGACTGGAAGAAACACAAGCTGGAATCAAGATTGCCGGGAGAAATATCAATAACCTCAGATATGCAGATGATACCACCCTTATGGCAGAAAGTGAAGAGGAACTAAAAAGCCTCTTGATGAAAGTGAAAGTGGAGAGTGAAAAGGTTGGCTTAAAGCTCAGCATTCAGAAAACAAAGATCATGGCATCTGGTCCCATCACTGCATGGGAAATAGATGGGGAAACAGTGGAAACAGTGTCAGACTTTATTTTTCTGGGCTCCAAAATCACTGCAGATGGTGACTGCAGCCATGAAATGAAAAGACGCTTACTCCTTGGAAGGAAAGTTATGACCAACCTAGATAGCATATTCAAAAGCAGAGACATCACTTTGCCAACAAAGGTTCACCTAGTCAAGGCTATGGTCTTTCCTGTGGTCATGTATGGATGTGAGAGCTGGACTGTGAAGAAGGCTGAGCGCTGAAGAATTGATACTTTTGAACTGTGGTGTTGGAGAAGACTCTTGAGAGTCCCTTGGACTGCAAGGAGATCCAATCAGTCCATTCTGAAGGAGATCAGCCCTGGGATATCTTTGGAAGGAATGATGCTAAAGCTGAAACTCCAGTATTTTGGCCACCTCATGCGAAGAGTTGACTCATTGGAGAAGACTCTGATGCTGGGAGGGATTGAGTGCAGGAGGAGAAGGGGACGACAGAGGATGAGATGGCTGGATGGCATCACTGACTCGATGGATGTGAGTCTGAGTGACCTCCGAGAGCTGGTGATGGACAGGGAGGCCTGGCGTGCTGCAGTTCATGGGGTCGCAAAGAGTCGGACACGACTGAGCGACTGATCTGATCTGATTTGAATAAATAAATGAATGAGGAAGAGCTCAAGGCAATGTAAAGATAAATATTTTTCTTACAATTTAAATGAAAACAATGCATGTAATGGAATTTTCCGGGTCATAATACTGAAGTGGGTAGCCTTTCCCTTCTCCAGGGTATCTTCCCAACCCAGGATTCAAACCCAAGTCTCCCACATTGCAGGTATATTCTTTACCAGCTGAGCTACCCGGGAAGCCCTATAAATATTAAAGTATTCTAAAACATAATGCCTATTAATAAAAAACAAGCAAATGGAGGGATAGCTCAAGGCAATGTAAAGATAAATATTATTCTTACAATTTAAGTGAAAGCAGTGCATTAATGGTAGCCCTTAATTTAACAACAGAGATCTACAAATTTAATGTAGAGTTAAATCCATGATGATAGGCTAAACAAACATGAACACAGTTAAAGATTTTGGATGTGTATAACCGACAAATTGAAATAACTGAAATTATGCTTTTAAGTCAAAAATATAGTTTAGTTGTGTTCCATTACAAACTTTAGTACCTGAAAATTGACCCAGAACAATTTAAAAACAATTCAGATACACTATATTATGGAATATAATTAAGCTTTAAAGAGTCAGTTTTAAAGATTCAATTAGAAGGCATCTGAGTATGTAAATTATGCAAGAAAGTACAGTATTCTAAGTAATCCCTTTCATATAAGACAGGAAGACAAGAGATTGTGAATATTAGAGTATTAACTACTTAAGGGGTTTACAAGATGATGATTAGAGAATTCAAGAATTAAAATCAAACTGAGACTTTAGGAGCTCTAGGGAATAAATCTTATAAACTGGTATCTAAGCATTCGAGTTCTGCTGTTGACTCAAATGTTACAACAATTACTGCTGCTGAATGAACAAAGAATATGTTTGCTTTTATAACATCTTTTACAATACTTTAATAATTACTTTCATAACCAATTTTAACACTCAGAAGAAGCTTTCCAGAGTGACAAGAGCATCACGTGGCAAAATATATCCCTTATCTCAAAAACAAAAATTCAGCATGTATTTAAAAACAAAAGTGCCTTTAAGGGGACAGTGGGATCCAGCACCATTTGCCAAGGGACCCAGCAGAAATCTTGCCCAACAGTGCATTGGGAAATAAGCAGACAGGATTTGGTCCTGGCTATGGATCTTGTGGAGAGTGGAGAGTGAAAAAGTTGGCTTAAAGCTCAACATTCAGAAAACAAAGATCATGGCATGTGGTCCCATCACTTCATGGGAAATAGATGGGGAAACAGTGGAAACAGTGTCAAACTTTATTTTGGGGGACTCCAAAATCACTGCAGATGGTGACTGCAGCCATGAAATTAAAAGACGCTTACTCCTTGAAAGGAAAGTTATGACCAACCTAGATAGCATATTCAAAAGCAGAGACATTACTTTGCCAACAAAGATTCGTCTAATCAAGGCTATGGTTTTTCCTGTGGTCATGTAGAGCTGGACTGTGAAGAAGGCTGAGTGCCAAAGAATTGATGCTTTTGAACTGTGGTGTTGGAGAAGACTCTTGAGGGTCCCTTGGACTGCAAGGAGATCCCACCAGTTCATTCTGAAGGAGATCAGCCCTGGGATTTCTTTGGAAGGAATGATGCTAAAGTTGAAACTCCAGTACTTTGGCCACCTCATGTGAAGAGTTGACTCATTGGAAAAGACTCTGATGCTGGGAGGGATTGGGGGCAGCAGGAGAAGGGGACGACAGAGGATGAGATGGCTGGATGGCATCACTGACTCGATGGACATGAGTTTGAGTGAACTCCGGGAGTTGGTGATGGACAGGGAGGCCTGGCATGCTGCAATTCATGGGGTTGCAAAGAGTTGGACACGACTGAGTGACTGATCTGATCTGATCTGATGGATCTTGTAGTTGCCCATGAGCCAACTTCAGTTACAGCAAGCTGTGGTCTGGGAATCTCTGGAGATAACTAATTTAATTACCCACAGGTAAGAGAGCTTTTGAGGGAGTCCATATTTCTGGAGCAGTATCAGCACTTTCTTGGGCCAAAAATAAATAAATAAATAAAATTTCATGTGTTGGAGTAAGTAAGGGAGAGTCTGACTTTGCTGGATCATATTTCCCCCAAGGTTGCACAGTTTAGTACCAGGAGAGATTATCTTTGGCTCATGGTTTATCCTACAGGTGGAAAGGAGAAATAGCAAATAAGTGCCCAGCTTCCCTAGCTGCATTGCAGATTGTCTTATTTCTCTCCAGTACCATTCAGAGCACTGATCATGAGCTAAATGAGTAGTGTGCAAGAAATAAAAGGGGGAAGAGAAGATAGAATTCTCAGGGAATATTAAAAGAATGTAGACACTTTTTGTCACTGATTCCATCAAGAATAAACTTGTTCATGAGGCACTGAGAATGCCTCAATCATTGATCCCCTCAACTGGCTTGTGAGTACCACCAGTGCTCCAAGTTCCTCACCTACAAACATCCCACCCTGTAGCTAGCTCCCTGTGTTTGCTTCAGATGGCAGTTGTAACAGTAAACTTTGGAAGGCAGCTAGTGTATGCATATAAAAAGCTGGCCAAATCTGCAGGCAAGGGAGAGATCACAAACTTGAGTTTTGGGAAAACAGAAGAGAGGCTGTCAGCACTCAGCCTGGTATATTGCAGGATACAAAGTATATGAGTTTAAGAATCTTGCAACAAGAAAAAGCAAGAGGTGTGGAGCAGTTGTATCTGTAGTAGGTCTAAGAAAGTCTGTCTAGTCAAAGCTATGATTTTTCCAGTAGTCATGTATGCATCTCAGAGTTGGACTATAAAGAAAGCTGAGTACTGAGGAATTGGTACTTTTGAACTGTGGTGTTAGAGAAGACTCTTAAAGATTCCCGTGGACTGCAAGGAGATCCAACCAGTCAGTCATAAAGGAAATCAGTCTTGAATATTCACTGGAAGGACTGATGCTGAAGCTGAAATTGCAATAATTTTGCCACCTTATGCAAAGAACTGACTCACTGGAAAAGACCCTGATGCTGGGAAAGATTGAAGGTTGGAGGAGAAGGGGATGACAAGGGATGAGATGGTTGGATGGCATTACCGATTCAAGGGACATGACTTTCAGTAAGTTCTGGGAGTTGGTGATGGACAGGGAAGCCTGGTATGCTGCAGTCCATGGGGTCAGACATGACTGAGAGACTGAACTGAAACTGAAATGGGGTTGGAAAGAATCAGACATGACTGAATGACTGAACTGAACTGAAGAAAGCCTCAGAATCTCTAGCAGGGCTGAAGGAGGTTATTTCTCACCCCAAAGATAGTTAGTAAAGACCCAAGGAACTGACTGCCACTTCAAGTGCAAAGACAGTAATGCAAAACTTATATGAAAAATCAAAGTACAATAACACAATCAAAGGATCACAAAATAGCCACACACAATGACATGAAAATCTGTAATATACCAGGTAAAAAATTCAAAATAGCTGTTTCAATAAAGCTCAGGGAGTTCCAAGAAAATACAAAAGTATTCAGCAGTATCAAAAGAAAAATATACAAACAAAATGAGAAGTTTTTGAGATAGAAATAGAAAATAATCAAATAAAAAACATGCAGTTGAAGGAAATATGAATGAAATGAAAATGCAAAAAAAAAAAAAAAAAAGAACATCAACAATAGAACTGATCAAGTGAAGAGAAAATTCTGTGAGACTGAAGAAAGGCCTTTGAAATTATTTTAGTCAGAGGAGAAAAAAAAAGAATTTTTAAAAAATTGAAGAAAGCTTGCTTCATCTATGGGGTATCATTTTAAAAATATTTAAATAATTTGAGTTCCAGGAAAAGACAGGGAGATGGTCAGAAAGCTTATTTGAAGAAATGATAGCTGAAAACTTCCCAATGTGGGAAAGAGATCTGAATATCCAAGTTCAGGAAGCCCATAGGTCACAAAACAAAACCAACTTACAGAGATTCCTTTCTAAAACACATTGTAACAAAACTATCAAAAATCAAAGACAAAGAGAGGATCTTAAAAGATGCAAAGGAAAAGAAGCTTATAACTTACAAAGGACCTCTCATAAGGCTGTCAGCAGATTTCTAGCAGAACACTTATGGAGCAGGAGAAAGTAAATTATCTATTGAAAGTCCTTAAAGAAAAAAACTGCCAACCAAGAATATTTTTCCCAGCAAAGCTGTATTTCAGGAATAAAGGAGAGAAAAAATCTTTCCCAGACAAATGAAACTTGAGGAAATATATCACACTAAACTTGTATTACAAGAAATACTGAAAGAGTTCTTTTAGCTTAAACGAAAGAATACTAATTGGTAACATGAAATCATATGAAAACATGCAACACAATGATAAAGCTAAGGATACACTCAATTCAGAATTCTAATACTATGATGTGATGGTGTTAAACACTTCACTATAGTGAAATGATTAAAAAACAAGAGTATTAAAATACCTTAGCTACAGTAATATGTTAGTGAATAAACAATATGAGAATAATTGAATTATAACATCAAAAAAGGAGGGACCAAAAGAATAGTTTTTTTTTATGGATTTGAAGTTGTTATCAACATAAACTAGACTACTGTAAGATGGAACAATATTCCTTAGTGAAAACACAAAGAGCACAGGGGTAGCTACAGTTATATCAGGGGGAAAAAAAGAAGAATTTAAGCCAAAAGTTATAACAAGAGACAAATGAGATCATGATATAATTTTAAAAGGGTCAATTCATTAGGAGGCTAAAATTGTTAATGTGTATGTAGTACCCAAGACTAAATGAGATCATGATATAATTTTAAAAGGGTCAATTCATTGCTATGCTAAGTCACTTCAGTCATGTCCGACTCTGTGTGAGCCCGTAGACGGCAGCCCACCAGGCTTCCCCGTCCCTGGGATTCTCCAGGCAAGAACACTGGAGTGGGTTGCCATTTCCTTCTCCAATGCATGAAAGTGAAAAGAGAAAGTGAAGTCGCTCAGTCATGTCTGACTCTTAGCAACCCCATGGACTGCAGCCTACCAGGATCCTCCGTCCATGGGATTTTCCAGGCAAAAGTACTGGGGTGGGGTGCCATTGCCTTCTCCAGGTCAATTCATTAGGAGGCTAAAATTGTTAATGTGTATGTAGTACCCGAGTCTAGAGCACTCAAATAAGCTATACAAATAATAACAAATCTGAAAGGACAAATAGACAACAACAGAATAATAGCAGGGAGATTCAAAATATCACTTTCCAAAACAGACCCTCCAGACAGAAAATCAATGATAAAACATTGGACTTGTACCAAACTTTAGACCAAATGGAATTAACATACATTTGTAGAACCTTCCATCCAACAGTAACAGAACACAAACTGTTCAATTACATATGGAATATTCTCCAGGATAAATCACATGATAGATCACAAATCAAGTTTTAGAAACCATAAGAATATTGAAATCATACTAAGCATCTTTCCCAAAACTCAATCATCTGAAAGTAAAAATCAGTAACAAGAGGAAAGCTGGAAAACTCACCAATATGTGGAGATAAACAATATGCTTCTAAATGATCAGTGTTTCAAAAAAGAAATAAGAATATCTTGAAACAAATAAAAATGGAAACCCAATATATCAGACTTACAGAGGGCAACAAAAGCACTGCTAAGAGGAAGATTTTTAGCCATAAATGCTGACAATAAGTAAAAAAGAAAGAACTGAAATGAACCTAATTTTATACCTCAAGAAATTAGCAAGAGAAGAAATAACTAAGCCTCATATCAGTAAAAGGAAAGAAATAAAGATCAGAGTAGAAATAAGTGAAATATAAACCAGAATAACATTAGCAAAGATCAATTAAACTATGACTAGTTTTTTTTTTTAATATAAAAAAGAGAAACCATTCCTCAAGAACATGGTATATCTCTCCACCTGCTTATGTCATCTTTGATTTCTTTTATCAGTGTCTTATAATTTTCTGCATACAGTTCCTTTGTCTCCTTAAGTAAGTTTATTCCTAGATATTTTATTCTTTTTATTGCAATGGTGAATGGGATTGATTTCTTAATTTCTCTGATTTTTCATTATTTATAGGAATACAAGTGATGACTGTGTATTGATTTTGTATCCTGTGACTTTGCTAAATTCACTGATTAGCTCTAGTAATTTTCAGATACTATCTTTAGGGTTTTCTATGTAAAGTATCATATCATCTACAAAACTGAGAACTTTACTTTTGCTTTTCCCATATGGATTCTTTTTTATTTCATTCTCTTCTCTGATTACTGTAGCTAGGGCTTCCAAAACTATGTTGAATAATAGTGATGAAAGTGGAAACCCCTGTCTTATTCCTGATCTTAGAGGGACTGTTTTCAGTTTTTCCCATTGAGAATGTTTGCTGTGGGCTTATCATATATGGCCTTTACTATGTTGAGGCAGCTTCCTTTTATGCCCATTTTTGGAAGAGTTTTAATCATAAATGGGTGCTGAATCTTGTCTAAGGCTTTTTCTGTATCTATTGAGATGATTACATGGTTTTTATCTTTCATTTTGTTAATATGGTGTATCTCATTGATTGATTTGTGTATATTGAAGAATCCTTGCATCCTGGAATAAACTCAACTTGATCACAGTGTATGAGCTTTTTGAATGTGTTGTTGAATTCTGTTTGCTAGAATTTTGTTGAGGACTTTTGCATCTATGTTCATCAATGAATTTGACCTGTAGTTTCTTTTTGTGTGTTGTCTTTGTCTTGATAAGTGTTGGTGAAGCTGTGGAGGAAAGGGAATGATGAGAGTGTAAACTGTTACAGCCACTATGGAAAACAATGTGCAGTTTCCTAAAAAAATAAAATAAAAATAGAACTGCCATATACGTCAGCAATATTTTCACTTCTGGGTATATGTCTGAAGAAAATTAAAATAGGGTCTTGAAGATACATCTGCTTTCCCATGTTTATTGCAGCAGTATTCATAATAGCCAACATATGGAAACAAGCTAAGTGTCTGTCAACAGATGAATGGATAAAGATGTGGCTGGTAAATAGATAGACTGATTTGAAAGTGTAGAACATTGGAAGAGAAATATAAACAAGTGCCAAAGGAAACAACATAACAATACTTAATATTAGAAATGTAATTTAATATAATTAGTTTGTGTTTATTATTCATGAACTGTTTCATATTCTTCTGCTACACTTATGTACCATACATGTAACAAGCAGAAAAATTCTTAGTTATGACTGTGGGCACACAGGAATTTTCTACAAATGTTTCTATAGTCAGAATTTCATTTGCCTTGCTCATGACATTGGAGAACTGGCTATGCCTGGATTCATCACAGGATAGATTCTTAAAGTTTCATTTAAGCACACACACACACACACACACACACACACACACATGAGTATATTCTTCAGCCATGAGAATGAAGGTAATTTTGCTGTTTTCATAGTGTGGTTGGATCTTGAATGTGTTATGCTAAATAAAATGTCAGAGAGTGGAAGACAAATGCTGTGTGACCTCACTTAAAAGTGGAATCTACAAAAGCTGAACTCATACAAACAAATACTAAAATGGTGGTTACTATGGGCTGGAGGATAGAGATATAAGCAGACGTTGGTCACAGAGTACAATCTTCTAATTTTGAGACAAATCAGTTTGGGAATCTAATATTCAGTATGGTGATTATAGTTAATAATACTATTTATGTCAAAAGTGCTATTAGATCTTAAATTTTCTTACCACAAAAAAATAATGCTCATTATATGAGGTGATGGAATTATTACCTGATGCTCATATGGTGGTAATTTTTCAATATAGAAAGGTTTAAAATCAATACATTGTATACCATTAACTTACACAATACTATATGTCAACTATATCTTAATAAAACTGGAAAAATAATCTCAAATGGGAAAGGAGTTATTTCTATTTTACAGTTGAGGTGACTGAGATTTCAAAAATTATTGTTTAAACTTGAGCCCAAAATTGAACCCAAATTTCCTAGCACCTTAACACATAGCATGTGCTCACAAAATAAAAATGATTTTTTTCTGTGGAGACAGATATTCCAAACCATTTAATTCAGAATAAATACATTATTGCAGGTTTACTACATGACAGATACTGTGCAAGCTGCTAGTGATAAAGAGACTAATAAATGCAGAATCAATCTCTCTATGGCCTTAGATCAGGCATAAGTGTTTGCTGAAAGCTGAAAGAAAAATAATAAATGGCACACAATCTGTATTCCAGAATTACAGTTCTTGATTCATATACAGGCAATGTGATGCTTCCTGTGTCCCAACAGTTTACTGTGGCTTATACTGCATGCATGCTCCATTGCTTCAGTCATGTCTGACTCTCTGAGACCCTATGGACTATAGCCCACCAGCCTCCTCTGTCCATGGGATTCTCCCAGCAAGGATATTAGAATGGGTTGCCATGCCCTTCTCCAGAGGATCTTCCTGGCCCAGGGATCAAACTCATGTTTCCTTCTTTGATAAGTGGATTCTTTACTCCTGAAACACTGGGGAAGCTTATACTGCAGAAGCATTATTCTGAATATGTAATGTTGCTTGTCAAAACTAGGTATGCTGATATTCAAAGTATATTCCTGAAACATCACCCAATTAGAAGTCTACAAATCAATGCCGACTTGTTGGGAAACAAATCACTTTTGACACTTCAGAGGTTATCTGTATTTCTTGAATGAGAAAGCAGAAAAACTGACCTATTTCCTGATGTTTAGAATTTTTGCTGCTAAGTCACTTCAGTCGTGTTTGACTCTGTGCAAGAGTACTGCAAGAGTACTGGAGTGGGGTGCCATTAGAATTTTTAGCTGCCTGGAAAATCCCATGGGCTGAGGAGCCTGGTAGGCTGCAGTCCATGGGGTCGTAAAGAATCAGACACGACTGAGCGACTTCACTTTCACTTTTCACTTTCATGCATTGGAGAAGGAAATGGCAACCCACTCCAGTATTCTTGCCTGGAGAATCCCAGGGACGGGGGAGCCTGGTGGGCTGCCGTCTATGGGGTCTCACAGAGTCGGACACGACTGAAGTGACTTAGCAGCAGCAGAATTTTTAGCAACAATTTTTATTCTCAAATGTGGCATAATATAGAAATCTGAGATAGCATTTTCATGATTAAATGTGTAACTTACTGTGAAAATATAAGGAAAAATGTTTAATCTGGTTAATTTCATCTCAATAGGTGCAAGTCTCTTTTTGTCTTTTTATGATGTCAGAAAGGAAAAAAAAAAGAGCATGATAAACTTGGAGTTGCCAAAAGAGATTTTTGTCAGAAGCTTCTCTCAACTTAATACACTGTCATTCCATTGTTTTACAAACTGACTCCCTAGTGCCATCCTTGTTGCATCCTTTATATAGAAGTGCATTTACCTGGAGTGTTAAATCCTCACTCTGAACATAATAATAAGGAATGTGTCACTGAACAGAATAGACTCTCCCTTCTCTATATTTTATTGTTCTATACACTGAAACAGGAATTTTGCTGACAGACCACACACTACCATATGCTGATACAATTCTGCCTGGGCCCCCACAGGATTAATTGCCATTCTTTCACTCCACATACTAATGACTGATATGGCATTAGCAAAAATGTAGCAGATTTGGTATGGTTTCCTCATTCACTTGAACTGATGTGCCCTCAAGGACTTAGCCTATTGTGGTGAATTCTCTTCTGCAGGCCAGAAAATGTCTGGATTTGAAAGGGTACAAATTTTTACTCTCTGTTCCCATTTGTTCTCTTATTGTCTTCCCATGTAGAGCTGCCAGATTCTCTGAGACTGCCTTATTTCTCTGTGAATTTTCTTTCTGAAACTAAGTTGAATCTTTGTTTTTTTTTTTTTGACTGCAAGTGCTTCCGGGAACACTCTTAAGAAATTTTACCTTACCAATGATTCAGATATTCTTCCAAAGTACTTGATAATTGTGAACTAGTTATAATTGACTCCCCATTTTCAGAGCCAGAGGTATATTCCTGCTTTTTGAACACAGCACATTTAATAAATTTCATTCATTTATGTTTCAAGAATACATTTCAAATCTTCAAACATAAGCTTTTTTGGTGTTTTCCTTTTGCTTAATAAATAATGTGAGTTGAATATATTGGCATATTGGCATACTTTGTTGACCATTTCACTATCTACATTTGTTGACCATTTCACTATCTACATATAGGAACACCTCCCATTCAAAATAAAATGCAAGTCTCCTTTTTGAAATGTAGTAAGACTAATGCTCCAGTGACATTAAAGCATTAAACAAAGCATGTGACTCCTCTAAGCAGAGTACCCTTTGTGACTTCTCAGGCTGCATACCCATGGGACTAGCCTTGTCTATAAATTTTTCTGATCAAAATTCTCATCATAGGAAAAATAAGTAAGTAAATTTTCAATCGTTTGCCTTTATGATGGTAATCCTGATGTGACCTCATAAATATGTTCATATTTTCTATATGCTATTTCCTCAATATTAATATTTTCTATATACTATTTCCTCAACTAATTATAGAACATTCCTGAAATGTTAATTCTTTTCCACTAAAACACTGTTGTTTGATTTATTGTTCTACCCTTGAATTCCTTACTTTGCATTCCTGGTGATAGAGACCAAAAGCCATGGAGACAGCTGAAAGGTTGTGAATCCTGGCCCCACTCACTAGTGTGCGGTGAGACCCTAGCAGGGTACCTACCCCTCCAAGTCTTCATCATCTAATCTATGAAACACAGATGAGAATTATATGCAACTCCTAGTTTTTGTTTTCTAATGGGAATTAAACAAATTACATTAGTGTTAACTCTAGGAGAGTGTCTGATACATAACAGCAGCTTACCAATGTTAAATATTGCATGTTTATTTAAACCAAGTTCTTTTTTTTTCTAGTAACCACTTGCCTATAACCCTGGTCCTGACTTCATCACCCTTTATTCTTACCATAAATACTTTTCCTGCCTTCATTGCCTCTTTTCTCTATCCATGTATTCTATCATACCATCTAATTCAGGTTTTTTTATTCTCTTCCTGAATATTACATATGCACATTAGTCAGCAGTTCCCACCCCTCAGAACCTTCCTCAAATAGTCCTAATCTTTCTGGGGCCACTGTAATATGAAGACAGTGGTAACGGATTCAGCCTTCATGATCACCTGAATCTTGTAATCTTCCTCATTGCCTCTCAGATGTGACATTTCTCTTCTTTCTTCATCTTATGAACCATATTTATCTAATTTAAGCTATGCCCATTGGGAAATACATAGACACAAAAGACCACCTGCATTTTGGAAGCAGTAACTCTGAATCTGAAAACTCAAAATCCCCTCCTCCTGCATGTAATGCATTTTGTTTTCTCATTGTTCAATACCAAAATAACTAAATCTGTAGAATTCTAACACTGATTGCCAGCACTCTCAAGGAAACTAAAATCAATCCATCTTCAGAGGAAACTGAAGGCAATGGCACCCCACTCCAGTACACTTGCCTGGAAAATCCCATGGATGGAGGAGCCTGGTAGGCTGCAGTCCATGGGGTCGCTAAGAGTCGGACATGACTGAGCAACTTCACTTTCTCTTTTCACTTTCATGCATTGGAGGAGGAAATGGCAACCCACTCCAGTGTTCTTGCCTGGAGAATCCCAGGGATGGGGAAGCCTAGTGGGCTGCCGTCTATGGGATCACACAGAGTCAGACACGACTGAAGTGACTTAGCATAGCATAGCATTTACCTCATTATTCCTAGAGATCCAAGCCTCCATGCCATCTGCTGTCACTGGCTTCTTTCATCCTTATCCTGTTGGGCACATTCCAGTTCCCTCTGAACCTCATTCCTCTCTACTCTTATTTTTACAATATGTCCTTTAGAATACTCATCTGGTGATCAGAAGCATCCTCTATATTTGCAGCTTCTTCTTGGAATATGTTGTCCATATATTCTTACCTTACTTGATGTACCTGAGGATTCAGCTTCTAACAGAACCCCTGGTGCACAAGCTCTGCTTCTCAGATACCTCATGTGTGTGAGACAGTCTGGAGGAGGGGTGATTATCCTCATTAAGTCATGACCAGGCCTTGTCTGATAAACAGTAAACTTTCTGACTAATATATTTATTTATGTACCCTATCCATGAATCCCTCACCCAATCCTTGGATTCATAGAATCCCAAATTTAAATTTCTTATTGTTAACAGATTATATTAAGGCTTCCGCATAGTTTAGCAAGTCAAGGACAATTAGGGGGACTTTGGTTTAACTTTAAGCAACTGGAAAGATAGTATTGGCCTCAACTGAGATGGGAAGTGTCATATGCACAGGAGCTTTGGAAATTAGTAATTCAGGTTCTAGGATTCAGCTTCTGATATAATCTCCTCTTTCTTTCTTCAAAAGCACAATGCCATGTACTCATCTTTGTTTGTTTGTACTTCCTTCCAGGTCACTTACCCTAAGTCAGTGAATATTTTACTTCCAGGTAACACTGTCTCTCTTTCTCTAAACTCCTTTTCATTTCTTTTTTTGGGGGGGGGGGGTGGGGGGGGGGGGTGGGGTGGGATGTGTGATTTGACCAAAACTATGCAGGGCATGTAGCTTCCTGAATTCTCATTTCTTTTATTCATTTGTATGTCTGTCTTTTCCTCCAATGCCACCTTTCCAGTCAGTCTCCCAAAATCAGATGACGGACTCCCAGTTTCTACCAACCTTAGTGTTAGTAGAAACACTTGCCGTCCACCTACTCTATTTTTGAATTAAGGTCTAAGTCTATTAATACCTGCTATTATCATTATCATTATTTATCATCAATAGTCTCCTGTCACTTCTCTACCTACCTAGCTTAGATTGTGCTCTTACGATATTTACTGCCTTGCAAGCATCTCAAGCACTTCTCTTCTACAGTACTCAGAAACATCCTAAACCTGGTTGAACCTAACTCTCCACATCCATTGTTCCTACTTCTGAGTACTTAACATACCAGTAGACATCATAAGCATACCTCGAAGGTATTACAAGTTTGGTTCCACTATAAAAGGAATATCACAATAAAGCAAGTCATGTGAATTTTGCTGGTATCCCAGAGCACACAAAGCTAAGTTCACACTATACTGTAGCCTATTAAGTGTGCAATCATAGTATATCTAATAAACAATGTATATATATATTACTTTAAAAATACTTTATTGCTAAAAACTTCTATCATACAAGCCTTCAGTGAGCTAAATTCATTTTGTGATAGTAATATCAAATATCATTGATCATATATGATTGTAAGAAATATATTAATAATGAAAAAGTTTTAAATATTATGAGAATTACCAAAATGTGACACAGAGGCACAAAGTGGGAAAATGCTGTTGGTGAAATGGCACCAATAGACTTGTTCAACTCAGGGTTTCCATGAACATTCAATTTAAAAAAAAAAAATACATTATCTCCAAAACTCAATAAAATGGGTTGCTATTTCCCCTTCAAGGGGATCTTCTGGACTCAGGGATCGAACCCTTGTCTCTTAGGTCTCCTGCATTGACAGGCAGATTCTTTACCACTAGCTCCCCCTAGTAGTTAGCCCAATGGACTGTTTTATTCCCTAAGTTTTTCCTTTCATGACTTTTGTGAACAGTCTCCTGTCTTTTCCTTGCTCATTTCCTTACCTAGGCAGGCGTTTTCTTCTGAAATACTCCCTATATTTGAGTAGTCCAAATTGAGCCCTTTGCCAGCTACATTCTCCTTTTAAGTGACCTCATTCAATTTCTTAAATCTAATAGATGTGTGATTATTTTATAATTTTATAAATTTCTATATTCAGCATTTATTGCACAGTTAAGCTTCCAGCATATTTATCCAACAGTCTTACTGGACATAATCACCATTCTACATTTAGGAAATCCAAAATTTAACTTTTGAAATCTTTCTCTCTGTGTGTTATTAACTTTGCACTGTGCTCAGTCGCTTCAGTTGTGTCCAACTCTTTGCAACCTATGGACTATAACCTTTCAGGCTCCTCTGTCCATGGGATTGATACTCCAAGCAAGAAGCCATGCCCTCTTCCAGGGGATCTTCTTGACACAGGAATCAAACACATATCTCCAGCATCTTTGCAGGCAGGTTCTTTTTCCACTGAGCCACCTGGGAAGCCCATTGTTACCTTTCAGTTCACTTCACTTCAGTTCGATTCAGTCACGCAGTTGTGTCCGACTCTTGGAGACCCCATAAATCATAGCACGCCAGGCCTCCCTGTCCATCACAAACTCCCAGAGTTCACTCAAACACAGGTCCATCGAGTTGGTGATGCCATTCAGCCATCTCATTCTCTGCTGTCCCCTTTTCCTGCCCCCAATCCCTCCCAGCATCAGGGTCTTTTCCAATGAGTCAACTCTTTTCATGAGGTAGCCAAAGTATTGGAGTTTCAGCCTCAGCATCAGGCCTTCCAATGAAAACCCAGGACTGGTCTCCTTTAGAATGGACTGGTTGGATCTCCTTGCAGTCCAGGGAACTCTCAAAAGTCTTCTCCAACACCACAGTTCAAAAACATCAATTCTTCGGCACTCAGCTTTCTTCACAGTCCAGCTCTCACATCCATACATGACCACAGGAAAAACCATAGCCTTGACTAGATGGACCTTTGTTGGCAAAGTGATATCTCTGCTTTTTAATATGCTATCTAGGCTTGTCATAACATTCCTTCCAAGGAGTTCAGTTCAGTCACTCAGTCGTGTCCGACTCTTTGTGATCCCATGAATCGCAGCACGCCAGGCCTCCCTGTCCAACACCAACTCCCGGAGTTCACTCAGACTTATGTCTATCGAGTCAGTGATGCCATCCAGCCATCTCATCCTCTGTCGTCCCCTTCTCCTCCTGCCCCCAATCCCTCCCAGCATCAGAGTCTTTTGCAATGAGTCAACTCTTCACATGAGGTGGCCAAAGTACTGGAGTTTCAGCTTTAGCATCATTCCTTCCAAAGAAATCCCAGGGCTGATCTCCTTCAGAATGGACTGGTTGGATCTTCTTGCAGTCCAAGGGACTCTCAAGAGTCTTCTCCAACACCACAGTTCAAAAGCATCAGTTCTTCCAAGGAGTAAGCATCTTTTAATTTCATGGCTCCAATTGCCATCTGCAGTGACTTTAGAGCCCCCCAAAATAAAGTCTGACACTGTTTCCCCATCTATTTCCCATGAAGTGATGGGACCAGATGTCATGATCTTCGTTTTCTGAATGTTGAGCTTTAAGCCAACTTTTTCACTCTCCTCTTTCACTTTCATCAAGAGGCTTTTTAGTTCCTCTTCACTTTCTGCCTTAAGGGTGGTGTCATATGCATATCTGAGGTTATCGATATTTCTCCCAGCAATCTTGATTCCAGCTTGTGCTTCTTCCAGCCCAGCGTTTCTCATGATGTACTCTGCATATAAGTTAAATAAGCAGGGTGACAATATACAGCCTTGACGTACTCCTCTTCCTATTTGGAACCTGTCTGTTCTTCCATGTCCAGTTCTAACTGTTGCTTCCTGACCTGCATATAGGTTTCTCAAGAAGCAGGTCAGGTAATCTAGTATTCCCATCTCTTTAAGAATTTTCCCCAGTTTATTGTGATCCACACAGACAAAGGCTTTGACGTAATCAATAAGCAGAAATAGGTTTATCTGGAACTCTCTTGCTTTTTCGATGATCCAGCGGATGTTGGTGACTTGATCTCTGGTTCCTCTGCCTTTTCTAAAACCAGCTTGAACAGCTGGAAATTTTCAGTTCAGTATTGCTGTAGCCTGGCTTGGAGAATTTTGAGCATTACTTTATTAGTGTGTGAGATGAGTGCAATTGTGCAGTAGTTTGAGCATTCCTTGGCATTGCCTTTCTTTGGGATTGGAACGAAAACTGACCTTTTCCAGTCTTGTGGCCACTGCTGAGTTTTCCAAATTTGCTGGCATATTGAGTGCAGCACTTTCACAGCATCATCTTTCAGGATTTGAAATAGCTCAATTGGAATTCCATCACCTCCACTACCTTTGTTTAGTAGTAGATAATAACAAATAATTCCCTTCTCCCCTTCCCCATGATCTGCCTGTCAGCAAGAACTGTGAGTTCTTATCTAAATATGTCTTATCCATATCTTGTCCAAAATATGTCTTAAATCCACCCATTTCATTTATCTCCACTGCCCTCACACTATCTTAAGCAAGTTTTATAAATCAGTGGTCCCCAACCTTTCTGGCACCAGGGACAAGTTTCATGGAAAACACTTTTACCATGGATTGAGGGTGGGGGGGATGGTTTGGGAATGATTCAAGCACATACATTTATTGTGCACTTTATTTTATTATTGTTATATCAGACCCACTTCAGGTCATCCAGCAATAGATTCCAGAGGCTGGGGACCCCTGTCAAATATCATGATCTATCAGGCACCCTGTTTCTAACTCGCAAGCTCATTTCTCTCAATGTGAAGACATGTATGTGTTCCTTTCTCCACCTTCAACACATAGATGGGTAGTAGTCATGTTCCAAACACTGAACAAATCAAAAAGCAATGGACACTCTTTATTTCCCCTTCATTATTCATTAAAGCTTCCTTTTCCTGATTTAACATCATCTTTATTCCATGTATTCTACCTAAATCCCTATTTCCTTTTTTCCCTATTATTTTTCATCTCCTACCCATATTAGAATGACTGAGAATTCTTATTCTTCTAAACACAATATGCTGTATACAAGATATATATATTCTTACATTTTTAAAATAAATGTACACAGAGAAAATATTTGTCACACAGAGTTCAATGTTATTAATTTGATACCTCTGCTTCTAGGCTTTCTTTTGTGCATATATACAAAATGTATTTTAAAGGTTTACTCCTCTACCTATTTTTGCAATCTGTTGATATATAACATGAAAACATGAACACATTTCCAAATTAATAAGATTAGTTATTAGCATTTAAGTATAGTTAACTGACTTTAGTTAACTAACCTTGGCTAGTTATTTTTAATAAATGGGTATCTCATTACATGAATTTATCTAGTGATTCTCATACTGTTAAATACTCAAGCTGCTTTTAAGTAAGTCTTTAAAGAAACAATGCGTATACCATTCTGTACAGAGCAGTTTGCATTTAGTCCTAAGCATTCCTACAGACAGATATCACAGGGCTGGAGTGTGCAAATGTCCAATATCCTATTTTTAAAATTATATAAAGGTAAGTTCCTGCAATTTGCCCTTCTCCCATAATGCATGAAAATTCTCATTCTTTCCAACATAGATTTTTTTTAATCTTTGTTAATTTAGTAGATACAATATACATTTAATTATCTGAAAAAAGACAAACAACAACAAAAAAGTTGGCTTAAAACTCAACATTCAGAAAACGAAGATCATGGCATCTGGTCCCATCATTTCATGGCAAATACATGGGGAAACAATGTATTGACAGGCTTTATTTTCTTGGGCTCCAAAATCACTACAGATGGTGACTGCAGCCATGAAATTAAAAGACACTTGCTCCTTGGAAGAAAAGTTATGACCAACCTAGACAACATATTGAAAAGCAAAGACATTACTTTGCCAACAAAGGTCCATCTAGTAAAAGCTATGGTTTTTCCAGTAGTCATGTATGGATATGAGAGTTGAACTATAAACAAAGCTGAGTGCTGAAGAATTGATGCTTTTGAACTGTAGTGTTGAAGACTCTTGAGAGTCCCTTGGACTGCAAGGAGATACAAAGAGTCCTAAAGGAAATCAATCCTGAATATTCATTGGAAGAAGAGATGTTGAAGCTGAAATTCTAATACTTTGGCCCCCTGATTTGAAGAAGTGACTCATTGGAAAAGACCCTGATGCTGGGAAAGATGAAGGTGGGAGGAGAAGGGGATGACAGAGAATGAGATGGTTGGATAGCATCACCAACTCAATGGACATGAGTTTGAGTAAACTCTGCTGCTGCTGCTGCTAAGTCGCTTCAGTCGTGTCCGACTCTGTGCGATCCCATAGACAGAAGCTCACCAGGCTCCCCTGTCCCTGGGATTCTCCAGGCAAGTATACTGGAGTGGGTTGCCATTTCCTTCTCCAGAGTAAACTCTGGGAGTTGGTAATGCACAGGGAAGCCTGGCATGCTGCAGTCCATGGGGTTGCAAAGAGTCAGACATGACTAAGCGACTGAACTGAACTGATCTGACACAAAGTCCTGATGATATGAATTTTGGCTAGAATTGCAGTAATGCTGCTGCTAAGCTGCTAAGTCACTTCAGTTGTGTCCGACTTTGTGCAACCCCATAGACAGCAGCCCACCAGTCTTCCCCGTCCCTGGGGTTCTCCAGGCAAAACACTGGAGTGGGTTGCCATTTCCTTCTCCAATGCATGAAAGGAAAAGTGAAAGTGAAGTGGCTCAGTCGTGTCTGACTCTTTGCAACCCCATGGACTGCAGCCTACCAGGCTCCTCTGTCCATGGGATTTTCCAGGCAAGAGTACTGGAGTGGGTTGCCATTGCCTTCTCCAGCAGTAATGCTACTGCTTATTAAATAATTAGCAACATTATAGCAGTCAGTTTTTCTAACTAAAAAAAATAGACCATCTAATCCATTTATGGATTAGAATATTTAGATATTCCTTTCTATCCTAAGCAAAGTTTTATAATTTTATTATATACTGATAATTACTATTTAATTAACTATGTATTTTTTAATTTCTTTTTTTTAAACTGTGAATGTAATTCTCTAGTCACTTTATTTTCTATCTGGTAATTAATAGTATTTAGGAAAGCTATTAATTTTTTTAAAAATACATTCTTTGTTATTGGATGTATTACTATCCCCTCACTATTTCTAACAGATTTCAGTTGGTAGCTGGAACCTACCTATATAACCTACTAAAATAATAAATTATAGTCTTCCAAGGCTTATTTCTTACTTAGTTGTTCTCATAATTCCCACTTTCCCTTGGAAATCCTTTCCATTCATATGCTACATTGGGCCACCATAACATAATACCATCACAAACGGGGTGGCTTAAACTACAGAAATTTATTTTTCACTGTTTTGGAGGTTGGAAAGGTCAAGATTAATGTTCTGGACATTCAGTTACTGGTGATATCTCTTTTCTTGGTTTGTAGATGGCTGACCTTTTACTATGTCCTCACATGGTCTTTCCACTGCAAATACATGCAGAATAAGAGAAAAAGAGTAGCTCTCTAATATCTCTTCTAATAAGGACACTAATCCTACTAGATCAGGGTCCCACACTTATAACCTCATTTAACATGCAGTCCTCTGTATAGACCCTGTTTTCAAATACAGTCAGAATGGGGGCTAGACTTTCAACAAATGAATTTTGGTAGGGACAAAATTAAGTCCATATCACACACTTTAGAATTAAAGTCATATATCTCATACCACCTGTATATCAGTAACTTTCCACTTGTCAAGATCCACTTCATCCTTTCTTCAGAGCACCAGATTGGTACTCCTAGGTCTCAATTAAGTAATGGATTTGAACTCATGATCTTTGCCCACCAACCCAAATATATTTGAGTCACAGTTTTCTCTGTTTTCCTCATCCCCCACAACCTTCAAATACACTCCTCCCACATGGTTCACTGCCCCTTAGCTTCATTCGGGCTCTCACTATGTTTTCCTGGATAGATGAAGGTGTTTTCTTCTATTTCAACTTCCTCCAAACTCCCTTTTCTTAAAGGATTTGATTAATTCTCATTAGATTTTTAAATATCATTTTCTAAAGGACACAGCCTGTGGGATAAATGCTATGGTGTATATGTTAAAAAATGTTAATACCAGTATTAGCCAGAACAATCATTACCAATCTTTTTATGTTTTAAAATGTCTTACAGTACCTGCTCTAGGTAACTCATGTATTCCAAATTAAAAACAAAACTGAAAAGAGCAAAAAAAAAAAATTGTCTAAAGAAGAAGGATTATGGGTTTTGCTTAATCATTACATCTTTTCTGACATTCTTTCGGACACTGCACTACCTTGTTATATATTATTTTCCATGAGTATAGGTATGGGACTAGGTAATTTAGTTCTAATACCACTAGAGATGAGTTTCTAAGTCACAGTATTGATTAATAATACATTATAAGTCAAAAGTGTGATATTCTTAGATAAGCTACAAAGTCTAACTTATATGAATATTTTATATAAAAAATTTAAACTATGGCTGTTATCACATGAAACTCCTGCATAGCTCAGGTTTCTGGGACTTCCTGGATGTTGGCCTAGCTATGAAACAACAACAAAATCAACAACAAAGGAAAAACAAGTAAATAGAAAGAGCAAACCAAATAAAGTTGAATGTTCTTCAAACAGCAAAATGACATCTCCTACAGGACTCAACACAAAGATCAGGGGAGAAAACAATTAAAGACCCCAAATTTACCCCAACATACCATTTGATTGCCAGGAAAAACATTTTTAAATGATGACTGTTTTGAAATGTCTAATAAACTCATTCTCTGAGTCAGAAAGACAAAAGGCACAATTAAATTTGAAAATTAAACAGAGATAAGTGAAACATGCTGCAGTCATGGGGTCACAAAGAGTTAGACGCAACTGAGCGACTGAACTGAACTGAACTGAAGTGAAACAAGTTTTCCCGAAGATGTAACAGAGGCAAATACACATAATTTTTTCACTTTAGTGATTTTTTTTTTTTTTTTTTGGTATACTCATTTTTGTCTTTTCAGTTGTTACCCAGAGACTGGATTCACCATAATTGAATGAACCCACAAATGAGTAATCCCATTCTTTCTACATTCTCTCTTTTATGATAAAATGGCCTGGATATGATGACATGACACAAAAAATACAGGGCATCTCTGAAGTGTAGCTAGAAGAATGTAGACTGCCCAAGAACTCAGGATTTTCACAACAACACATTATGAGTTCCCCAGATTTCCTTACTGTCTTGTATAGGTCTCAGGGCATTGTAGAAGCCTCCAGTCAGTAAGGACCAAAAGGAAGATAAGGAAAAAAAAAAAAAAACAACTCCAAGGGCCTGGTTCTCCCAGGAAAAGACTTAGAAAAGGTTGACCTGAGAAGAGATAGATCAGATCAGATCAGATCAGATCAGATCAGTCGCTCAGTTGTGTCCGACTCTTTGCGACCCCATGAACTGCAGCACGCCAGGCCTTCCTGTCCATCACCAGCTCCCGGAGGTCACTCAGACTCACACCCATCAAGTCAGTGATGCCATCCAGCCATCTCATCCTCTGTCATCCCCTTCTCCTCCTGCCGTCAATCCCTCCCAGCATCAGAGTCTTCTCCAATGAGTCAACTCTTCGCATGAGGTGGCCAAAATACTGGAGTTTCAGCTTTAGCATCATTCCCTCCAAAGAAATTCCAGGATTGATCTCCTTCAGGATGGACTGGTTGGATCTTCTTGCAGTCCAAGGGACTCTCAAGAGTCTTCTCCAACACCACAGTTCAAAAGCATCAATTCTTCGGCGCTCAGCCTTCTTCACAGTCCAGCTCTCACATCCATACATGACCACAGGAAAGACCATAGCCTTGACTAGGCAAACCTTTGTTGGTAAAGTAATGTCTCTGCTTTTGAATATGCTATCTAGGTTGGTCATAACTTTCCTTCCAAGGAGTAAGCGTCTTTTAATTTCATGGCTGCAGTCACCATCTGCAGTGATTTTGGAGCCCAGAAAAACAAAGTCTGACACTGTTTCCACTGTTTCCCCATCTATTTCCCATGCAGTGATGGGACCAGATGCCATGATCTTCGTTTTCTGAATGTTGAGCTTTAAGCCAACCTTTTCACTCTCCACTTTCACTCTCATCAAGAGGCTTTTTAGCCCCTCTTCACTTTCTGCCATAAGAGTGGTGTCATCTGCATATCTGAGGTTATTGATATTTCTCCCGGCAATCTTGATTCCAACTTGTGTTTCTTCCAGTCCAGCATTTCTCATGATGTACTCTGCATATAAGTTAAATAAACATGGTGACAATATACAGCCTTGATGTACTCCTTTTCCTATTTGGAACCAGTCTGTTGTTCCATGACCAGTTCTAACTGTTGCTTCCTTACCTGCATACAGATTTCTCAAGAGGTAGATCAGGTGGTCTGGTATTCCCATCTCTTTCAGAATTTTCCACAGTTTATTGTGATCTACACAGTCAAAGGCTTTGGCATAGTCAATAAAGCAGAAATAGATGTTTTTCTGGAACTCTCTTGCTTTTTCCATGATCCAGCGGATGTTGACAATTTGATCTCTGTTTCCTCTGCCTTTTCTAAAACCAGCTTGAACATCAGGAATTTCATGGTTCACATATTGCTGAAGCCTGGCTTGGAGAATTTTGAGCATTACTTTACTAGCGTGTGAGATGAGTGCAATTGTGCGGTAGTTTGAGCACTCTTTGACATTGCCTTTCTTTGGGATTGGGATGAAAACTGACCTTTTCCAATCTTGTGGCCACTGCTGAGTTTTCCAGATTTGCTGGCATATTGAGTGCAGCACTTTCATAGCATCATCTTTCAGGACTTGGAATAGCTCCACTGGAATTTCATCACCTCCACTAGCTTTGTTCGTAGTGATGCTTTCTAAGGCCCATTTGACTTCACATTCCAAGATGTCTGGCTCTAGGTCAGTGATCACATCATCATGATTATCTGGGTCTTGAAGCTCTTTTTTGTACAGTTCTTTTGTGTATTCCTGCCACCTCTTCTTAATATCTTCTGCTTCTGTTAGGTCTTGTCAGCAATCCCTGACTGACTCCTGTCAAATATCAACAAAAGAAAGCTTACCTCTCCCTCTCAAGGAACCAGGAGATAAGGAGAGTAAGATTTCTTGTTTCTCCTCCTTGGGTGTCCGCAAGCTTAAGAGGAAGCTCAATTGCCACCTTCATTCAGAGCCAACAGGGTGGTGGAATCCTTTGGCTGCTATTCCTTAAAAGCTGTGAGTAAGGACTAGTAGAAGGTAGAACTTCCGTCCCACCTGTCTGAAACAATGCACTGTGGTTTAATGTCCCCTTTCTTCTGGAGTGGTGGTGGCAAGACAAATGAAGTTGAATACACCAAGACCTCAGGCTACACCTCAACAATGTACATAAACAGATGAAATATATATATACATATATATACATTGTATATATATATATATATATATACATTGTATTTTAAATATATAATATATACATATGCTTAGGTTTTTACACATATTTATACATGTATGCTCAGTTGGTAAAGAATCTAAGTGCAATGCAGGAGAAAGTGAAAGTGAAGTTGCTCAGTCGTGTCCCACTCTTTGTGACCCCATGGACTGTAGCCTATCAGGTTTCTCTGTCCATGGGATTTTCCAGGCAACAGTGCTGGAGTGGATTGCCATTTCCTTGTCCAGGGGATCTTCCCGACCCAGGAATCGAACCTAGGTCTTCCGCATTACAGGCAGATGCTTTACTGTCTGAGCCACCAGAGTTCAGTTCCAGGGTTGGCAGATTCTCTAGAGAAGGAAGTGGCAACCCATTCCAGTATTCTTGTCTGAAGAATCCTGTGGACAGAGGAGCCTGGCAGGCTACAGCCCATGGGGTCACAAGAGTTGGACACGACTTAGCGACTAAACCACCACCACCATATATGTGTCTCATAATATCTAAAAAGTTCAGGAAATGACAGAAAATCATTTAACATACCCAGAACTAGGAAAACTACAACATGAATGAGAAAGACAATCAATAGACTCCAAAACAGTCCTTGAATGGATGAATGGTGAAATAAACTATAATAATATATTTTAAAGTTTTAGCTATAAAAAAGCAGACTCTAATTAAATAACTTGAAAATATCCCAGGAATTATGCTCAGTGAAAAAGCTAATCTTAAAAGGTCACATACTCTATTAATTCTATTTATATTCTTGACATGACAAAATTACAGAATTGTAGATGAGTGGTTGCCAAGGATAATTGATGGGAAGTTGCAGTGGAGATGAGAATGGAACTACCTAATGGCAGCATGAGAGCCTTCTTTCACTTGGAAGCACTAGAAAGTGCCTCAGCACTAGGTTGAGGCCATTTTCAACACTGAAATAAACAACAAAAATGATAAGAATGCCAAAAAGTAAGGCATGTAAATAGACTTTGAAAAGGAGAGTTGCTTACACTATGAGAACTAAAATAAGAAAGCTTGATTGGCTCATTTGAGAACATGTGCATCAGGCAACTTAATTTTTTCATCATCCTATTCTCTTTCATGAAAAGATAGCAAAAGCACCCTCAGTATGGATTTAGGGGTGACAAGTATGTTTTAGTTGGTAGATGACTTCTCATATCTGTAAATAATGAGAATTGATTGTAAACCCTCCGAAAGCCCCTTTCTCTGGGTGTGGACCAACTAACTGAGCTTAAAATATAGTCTAGAAAAAGATATACTATCATATTTCCACCCAATATTTATAAGAAGTGGCTCCTGAGTCCAACCTATTTTTTAATGCTCTCAAAGGATTACTGTTACCATCAAAGCTATGCAATATCTTTATTTCATCCCAATATTGCATTGTGAAAATGTCCTTTAGCTTTTTAAATTTCATCATGCCATTTTATCTCTTTAACCATGTGCCTCTGTGCCTGGTTTATACTTTTTCAATGTTCTGATATATCATATTTTCTGTTTATTAAGACTGTCATTTTATGTTACCAGAAAGTTAAAATTTACTTCCATTTTATTGTTTCCATTATTCATATATATTGTAGACTTGGAAGGGTCATTTATGTTCTTAAATCCGCAGAATCATTTTCTAGAGCTCCTAGAGGCCAACTCATCTTAAGAGTTCATTGTAAACTGAAAGGTTTTGTTCTCTATACCAAGGCAGTTGTCAAGGATGCATTTTACAAAAAAATAATGAACAAAGAAAGACACTTTTATACAGCATAAGAACAGTCAAACAAATTGTACACTCTTTAGTTTGTGGTGCTGGCATGTAGCACAAGAACATTTAGCTTTAACAGAAAGGACAACAATGAAACACAGGCATTGTGACAGCACTCAGAGTATTTTTCTGCCCTCTGAATTTTTCTGATTACTTATGATAGCATAAGGACAACATAATTGCCAACCAACTTAGCTTTTTACATGCATTTTTTCCCCTAAAGTAAACTGTCCCCTTCTTACCGATTTAGCTGCTAAGTTGGGTCTGACTCTTGTGTACCCATGGACTGTAGCCCACAAGACTCCTCTTTCCATGGGATTCTCCAGGCAAGAATACCAGAGTGGGTTGCCATTTCTTTCTCCAGGAGAGCTTCCTGACCCAGGGACCAAACCTGGGTCTCCGGAATTGCTGGTGGTTTCCTGCATTGCAGGTTGATTCTTTACCAACTGATCTGTCAGGGAAGTGATTCTAAGGCTAGGATCTTAGAACATACTGGAGTTGACTCTACAACAGCCAGGCCACTCCTCCTGGATTATGTAGCATCAGTGTGGTTTGGGGATTGACACTCCCTCCAGGAGTGGTTCTGGGTAGTTTCAGCCACTTGGCTGTATGCTGGAAGCACCTGTGGAGCTTTAAAATCTCTAACACTTGGGTTCCAAGCCAGGGATTCTGATTTAATTTGTCTGAGGAAGAGCCCTGGCTTTCAAAACTCCCCAGGTGACTCTAAACTGCAGCCAAAATTGAGACTCACTGACTTAAACCAATCATGTTAATCCCAGCTCCCCTAACATTGATTCACAACAAGGGCCAACACAACCAAAATACCGTATTTGCTTCAGTTGTGATTAATGTCAACTTAAAAGAAGGCTGGAGTTAGACAAAACAGGCATAGCTTGAAGACCTAAAGTCATCAGAGGCCAAGTCTTTCCATGTTTACACCCATTAGAACTCAATCTCAACTGGGAAGAAGAAGGGAGTACAGGAAAGGCTCAGTACCCATTTTTTAAAAATCATTACTAGAAGCCTTGCATGTTATATATGTCCTTGACAGAATTTACAGTGAATATCCATCCTCTTTAAAGAGTCTGCCTGGAAGCTCCACACAGAGAATGCAATTTCTAAGCAAAGTGCATTGCAGCCCTAACAAAATCAGATTTTTGCTATTCAGAGGAAAGTGGTGGGGGGCAGGGATAGAGTCAGAATAGGCAAATAGATGAATCAGCTATAGCATTTTTCTTAGCTGGGATTGCTTCATAAATGAACAAGGCTGCTGCTGCTGCTGCTAAGTCGCTTCAGTCGTGTCCGACTCTGAGCGACCCCATAGACGGCAACCCACCAGGCTCCCCCGTCCCTGGGATTCTCCAGGCAAGAAAATGAGCAAGGCTAGGGGAAAGCAAATGGTAAAAGAGAAGGTAGAAAAGTAGAAAAAAAATTTTTTTTTCTTCGGTAAAATTCATTTTTTTTTTAACTTTATTTTGCTTAACTTTACAATATTGTATTGCTGGTATGGAGAGGGAGGAGGGAGGAGGGTTCAGGATGGGGAACACATGTATACTTATGGTGGATCCATTTTGATGAATGGCAAAAGCAATACAATATTGTAAAGTTAAGAAAAGTAGAAAAATCTTAATCTTTGCTTTCATTATTAACTCACTGAATCCACTATCCTGAAGACCTCTTATATTTAGGAGGCTAATAAACTTCAGTATTAATTATGATATGAGATAGTTTTCTGCCACTTCCACTTCAAAGCATCCTTGTGGTCACAGGGGCTCAAGATAGTTCAATTATTCATTTTAATTTACTAAAGGAATAGATATATTTGTTTTGTAGCCAAAATAGCTATTTATCTCTCTTAGATTGTGTCAAATCTATGTGCAACCCATCCTTTTCACCTAACAGAGCTAAATTTATTCTCCTATAGTATTCTAGTTGCTACAAATTGATAAATTTGCATTTATAAATTGCATTTATAAATGTATAAATTTGCATTTATACATGCATTAAATTCATGTATAATTAAAGTTATTTAAAAGTTAAAATAATTTGGTATTGTGTTCTTGAACTCATTGAGAGAAATCAATATTTGTTTCCAATGGACCCACAAAAGAAATAGTTTCAATGTTTCCAAGAGAGTAGGACCATTAAGAAGGCTGAGCACTGAAGATGCTTTTGAACTTTGTTGCTGGTCAAGACTCTTGAGAGTCCCTTGGACTGCAAGGAGATCAAACCAGTCAATCCTAAAGAAATCTACCTTGAATATTCATTAGAAAGACTGATGCCAAAGCTCCAATACTTTGGCCACCTAATGAAAAGAGTCAACTCATTGGAAAAGGTCATGATGCTGGGAAAGACTGAAGGCAAAAGGAGAACGGGGCAGCCGAGAATGAGATGGCTAGATAGTATCACCAACTCAATGGATATGAGTTTGAGCAAACTCCAGGAGACAGTGAAGGACAAGGAAACTTGGCATGGTACAGTACGTGCAGTTGGAAAGAGTTGGACATGACTTAGAAATTGAACAACAAAGTAAAACTATCATGTGCAAATTCATCCTCAAATACATTATTCCTTCTCCTTCTTCCTTAATTTTTTGTACCAATTTGTGTGTTGAGGAGGACCAGGGATATATGTGGTTTGATTTGGGAGCATGGAAGGAGAATCTAAATCAATGTATACTAAGCTAATAAATTAAAATGACATGATTTACAACCCGTATATTGTCTTCAACTTTGATTCACATAAAGGTGCAATGAACTAACTGAAAAGAGTCAAAGCCTAGAACTGGTAATCAGAAAAAATATAATCCAAGTTACCTCTCTCTCAGACTGTATCAGATAAACTTTTATTCCCATGGTAAATGCAACACTTGCCTGTTGCTGTTGCTGCTAAGTCGCTTCAGTCGTGTCTGACTCTGTGCCACCCCATAGACGGCAGCCCACCAGGCTCCCCAGTCCCTGGGATTCTCCAGGCAAGAACACTGGAGTGGGTTGCCATTTCCTTCTCCAATGCATGAAAGTGAAAAGTGAAAGTCAACTCGCTCAGTCGTGTCAGACTCTTCGCGACCCAATGGACTGCAGCCTACCAGGCTCCTCCGCCCATGGTATTTTCCAGACAAGAGTACTAGAGTGGGGTGCCATTGCCTTCTTCTCAACACTTGCCTAGGAGTCAGGAATAGCAAGACCAAAACAGGTTCTCATTCTAAATCAGGCATTAAGCAAACATTTTAACTGTCCTGGTCTCAAGATACTCATGTAGAAAATTACTGGCTCTGTTGACTGGTCTTAAAAGTCTGTTGCAAAGCTAAAGTTACTTTATTTAGTCTCAATTTTAGTTCCTTATTCAGAAAACACAGTGTTGGGCTAGTTAACATTCTGTCTCAATCATTCTCTATTTCTTCATGTGCACATTCGTGTGTATGTGTGCATGTATCAGTCTGTCCATCTGTCTCTGTCTTAAAATTCAAACTTTTAATTAGAACTTTTTCATATAGACAGGGTGGGAGGAAATACTTATTAAAGATGATTTATGAAATACATATTTGGCCTATTAAATAGGCCGAATTCAACAGGATATAAGCAGAATACAGTGTGTTTTTCCCTGGTCACATTTTTGCCCTATTCCTTGGTATTATTTATTTTTTTTTAATTACCATCATTTTCTGGTTACTTTTATGTTAAAAAAAGAGAGAGAGAATAAAAAACGCACCACCAAGTAGTTTAAAAAAAAAAAAAAGTTCATTGCTATCTAATTCAGTACTACCATCTTATAACCAATTTAAAATTTCTAGTCTCATCTTTCTCAGACTAGACACAACTCTGGGTATCCATATTTAGAAAAGAGAATTCTGTCCTTTTCTGTCTTTCTTGTTTAATTCCAAATATATCCATAAGAACTGTTGCTTTTGGCTTCCCCTGATGATGAATGGGGAAAGGGAGAATTAGAGCAAAGAAGGAAATCTGATTTGTGTTTCTGCAATGTGATCATCAAACCCTCTGTGAGACAGTGGCCCACTTGCTGGCTTTTTCTTGTGAGACACACATGGGAATGTCAGTGACCCCCACACCAAGAAGCCTGTACTGCACCTTTGCCTGATGCAGGCTGTATTCATATCACTGATTTCCTGTCATTTCCATAACACCTGCCTTCCAACAAGACACCCCACACTTGCACTATTTCCTGAGGTCCCATCATACCAGTAGGCATTGCTCTTGGTCAAAGTACTTTAAAGACAGCTGTAGTGTGGATATCTTTTAGGCATTCACTTGAACAATAAGAAGTCATCTCATAAATTCCTCCAGCTAAACAGCAAAAATGAAATTGGTTCCAAAGTAGATGATTTTCTTGCCTTACCATCAGATGTAGATACAATCAAACTCCTTCTTTCAGACAATTCCAGATGAAAGTCTGGCAGCATTTTCCTTGACCCACAAATGGTAGGAGACAAATGTCTAGTTTTCCCAAGACTTCCTTCCTTCTCTCCTCCATCCGCATGTTAGAACAGGCCTATATGCTTGTGCACTTTGGTAGCATCCAGTCACAAAATAGGCAATGCCATTTGCAAAGTCACTTCCAATCTCTCTGGTGGGTCATTTTGTCACTCTTGTTTTCTGCTTGAGAAGAGGAACCTCTTCTCCTTGCTGCTGCTGTTAAGTCACTTCAGTCGTGTCTGACTCTGTGTGACCCCATAGACAGCAGCCCACCAGGCTCCCCTGTCCTTGGGATTCTCCAGGTAAGAACACTGGAGTGGGTTGCCATTTCCTTATCCAGTGCATGAAAGTGAAACGTGAAAGTGAAGTCGCTCAGTCGTGTCCAACTCTCAGCGACCCCATGGACTGCAGCCCACCAGGCTCCTCTGTCCATGGGATTTTCCAGGCAAGAGTACTGGAGTGGGGTGCCATTGCCTTGTCCCCTCTTCTCCCTACCCTCTTCTCCCTACCCCTGTCCAAAAGAACAGGAAAAAGTTACAGTATTCTTATTGCACAAATTTCTGTTAAAGATATTCCTTTCTAACTAATGTCTATGTTTCACCTATGCAGGCTGGAGACGATAAGATGATCATGATCTCAGAGTGGCTATGACATATATTAATAAAAATTCTATGGGTTATTTCAAGTGTTTTCTTTTTAAAAAAGAAGAAAATATTTCTTATTAATAATAAGATAATAACCATCTGGCTATAAGGAAGGATTTAGCCAAAAATCTGAAACAATGGGGAACAGAGAACAGACCAACAAAGGCTTGTATTTTATCAGCAAGTCTTAGAAACAGTATTTTTTAATAAGAATTTTTTTTTCTAAATTACTCAGGAATTTAGCCTATTGGAAATAACATTTGTGTTTGAAACATACAAAATGCTACTGCTTTTCCCAGGAGAATATATTTCATGTACATCTCTGTTTAACAGGCCAAGGAAACTTCTTATATTTTCATCACTTCCTTTTCAGAAACAGAAACTTTGCTAAAACACTCTTAGTTACTTCTCAAGAGTGCATACGTGAATTATAATGCAGCCAAACAAATAAAACTATTGTTGAATTATCAACGTGACATTTATTTTATTTGGGGTATGGGTTTTGTTGGGAATTCCCCTTTATCCGGCTTCCTGTTATAGTGACATGCTTCTGTATTTGAGCCCACAGTAATCACTGCATATTAGAATTAATCATATCATCTTCATCATAATCAGTACTAAATTTATTTATATTAACTTTCTACACATGGGATCTGTGCAGAATTTTCTCTAAGCAAAGTAAAGTGACATGAGCTCTCCTTTAGGGCTTTTTATTTGGAGCCAAGAAATGCAAACAACAGACTCACTGGAATGGGAAGCACTTTATAGACATCACTGTCATTTCCATAATCACCACAATCATGAGTACATACAATGTGCTGAGTTTATATCAGGCACTTCTATATCATCTATACTTATCAGGTAACAAGCTTACTGTAAGGGCCTCTCCTTTTTATTTTCTTACAAAGGTGTGAGGATTAACTATTGGGGTACTGTGGGTCTTGAGCCAAAGACCTCTGATGCTTTGTAAGCAGGTGTTCATTCATGCCACGAGGCCCCTTATTGTCTGACAGTTTGAATCAGAATGACACAGAGCAGAGTAGACTCTCTCCCCAGAACTCGAGTGTCACCATCAGACCAACATGATTCACCATACTGTACATGACATATAGTGAAATACTTAACAAGGCATGGCAATCTCAGATGAGTACAGAATGAAATGTAACAAAGAAAGAGAAAAAAATCAATTAATTTAATTGTTTCTCTGTATAGGGCAAAAGGGATTGACAGACTTTCATCTCTACAAGGAGAAATTTTACTCTTGACCTGACTCTTGAGGTGGTCTTCATATACTTGCCTCATCCCTTTAAACTACTCACTTGAAAGAAGCAGGAGTCTAAATGAGAAAATGCCAATGCTTCCACTGAAAATTTGAGTAGTATCTCTTTCTTATTGATGTATATAGCTAATTTGCAATATTATTAATACACTGGATAAAGTGTACAACATATTGATTAATATATTTCTAGATTAACTCAATTTAAATCTACTATAAAATATTGGCTCTATTCCCTGTGCTTTAAAATGTATCCCTGTAATTTACTCATTTTATACAGAGTAGCTTACACCTTGTAATTCTCTACCCCTTTCTTGCCCTTTCTCCTAATCCCTCTCACTCTGGTAACTATTAGTTTGTTCTCTGTGAGTCTGTTCCTCTTTTGCTATATTCATTTGCTTTATTTTTTTAGATTTCATATGTAAGTGATAACATAGAGTATTTCTGTCTGACTTATTTCACTAAGCATAATGTACTCCAGGTGCATTTGTTGTTTAAAGTGGCAAGTATTTCATTTTTTTAAATTAATTTTTGTGGAAGGATAATTGCTTTACAGAATTTTGTTGTTTTCTATCAAACCTCAATATGAATCAGCCATAGGTATACATATATCCCCTCCTTTTTGAACCTCCCCCACCATCTCCCTCCTCATTCCACCCATCCCACCCCTCCAGGTTGATACAGAGCCCCTGTTTGAGTTTCCTGAGCCATACAGCAAATTCCCTTTGGCTATCTATTTTGCATCAGATCAGATCAGATCAGTCACTCAGTCGTGTCAGACTCTTTGCGACTCCATGAATCACAGCACACCAGGCCTCCCTGTCCATCACCAACTCCCAGAGGTCACTCAGACTCATGTCCATCAAGTCAGTGATGCCATCCAGCCATCTCATCCTCTGTCGTCCCCTTCTCCTCCTGCCCCCAATCCCTCCCAGCATCAGACTCTTCTCCAATGAGTTAACTCTTCTCATGAGGTGGCCAAAGTACTGGAGTTTCAGCTTTAGCATCATTCCTTCCAAAGAAATCGCAGGGCTGATCTCCTTCAGAATGGACTGCTTGGATCTCCTTGCAGTCCAAGGGACTCTCAAGAGTCTTCTCCAACACCACAGTTCAAAAGCATCAATTCTTCGGTGCTCAGCCTTCTTCACAGTCCAACTCTCACATCCATACATGACCACAGGAAAGACCATAGCCTTGACTAGGCGAACCTTTGTTGGCAAAGTAATGTCTCTGCTTTTGAATATGCTATCTAGGTTGGTCATAACTTTCCTTCCAAGGAGTAAGCGTCTTTTAATTTCATGGCTGTAGTCACCATCTACAGTGATTTTGGAGCCCAGAAATCCTATTTTGCATATGGTAATGTAAATTTCCATGTTACTCTTTACATACATCTCAACCTCTCCTCCCTTCTCCCCATGTCTGTAAGTCTCTTCTCTATGTCTGTTTCTCCATTGCTGCCCTGTAAATAAATTCTTCAGCACCATTTTTCTAGATTCCGTATATATGCATTAGAACACAATATTTATCTTTCTCTTTCTGACTTACTTCACTCGTATAATAGCTTCTAGGTTCATCCACCTCATTAGAACAGACTCAAATGTGTTCCTTTTTATGGCTGAGTACTATTCCATTGTATATGTACCATAATTTATTTATGCATTCATCTGTCAATGGACATCTAGGTTGCTTCCATGTTCTAGCTACTGTAAATAATGCTGCAATGAACAATGGGATACATGTGTCTTTTTAAATTTTGGTCTCCTCCATAGGCATAGGGTACATGCCTAGGAGTGGAATTATCTCATTCTTTTTTCAAAGCTGAATAACACTTCAGAGTGTGTGTGTGAGTGTGTCTCATCTTTATCCACTGATCTATTGATGACTAGGTTGCTTCCATATCTTGGTTTTTGTAAATTATGCTGCTATGAATATTGGGATCCATGTATTTTTCCAAGTCCATGTTTCTGCTTTCATCAGGAGGTTTCCCGTTCTGGAGGTTGCCTTTTCTTTTTTTTTTTAATAAATTTATTTGCTGTGCAAAAGCTTTTAAGTTGGACTCAGTGCAGTTCAGTCAGTCATATCTGATTCTTTGCGATCCCATGGACTGCAGCACACCAGGCTTCCCTGTCCACCACCAACTCCCAAAACTTACTCAGACTCATGTCCATCAAGTTGGTGATGCCATCCAACCATCTCATCCTCTGTCATCCCCTTCTCTTCCCATCTTCAGCTTTTCCCAGGATCAGGGTCTTTTCCAATGAGTCAGTTATTCACATCAAGTGGCCAAAGTATTGGAGTTTCAGCTTCAACATCAGTCCTTCCAATGAATATTCAGTACTGATTCCCTTTAGAATGGACTGGTTGTATCTCCTTTCAACCAAGGGACTCTCAAAAGTCTTCTCCAAAACCACAATTCAAAAGCATTAATTCTTCAGCGCTCAGCTTTCAGCTGAGCTGAAAGTTGAATTAGGTCCCATTTGTTTATTTCTGCATTTTTTTTCCTTTGCCCTTGGAAGACTGATCTAAGAAAATATTGCTATAATTTATGTCTGAAAATATCATACTATAGTTTAAGAATTCTGTGTTATTGTAGAGCTTTTATCCTCTGGAAGTGGGAAGAAGTATGTATTAGTGCCCTAGAGCTGCTATAACAAAGTATCACAAACTAGGTGACTTAAAACAAGAGAAATTTATTCTCTCATAGTTCTGGAGGCTAAAAGTACAAAATCAAGATGTCAGCAGAATTGATTCTTTTCCAGGGCTGAGGGAGAGTCTGTCCCTCGCCTCTTTCCTACCTTCTGGTGACATCTAGCAGTCCTTTATGTTTCTTGGCTTGTAGATTCATCAGTCCAATCCCTGTCTCCATTATCACATGGCATTCTCATAATCTCTTTTTTTTTTTTTCCTGAGCTCTTACCAAAATTTCCTCTAACACCTATATTTCTACAAACTGTCTCTTTAAGTCTTTGATAGGGTGTACTGTCAATTTTCAAAACTTTATATTTTCCTGATGCCTCAATATTCCCAGAAATGGGCTAAGAGCAACCTGCCCAAGTGCCCAGGTTCACCAGTGAGATCAGATTGGTCCTTGCCACAAGTTTTTCTTCTTGCCCTTTCCTGACTGTAACCGAGTACTATTTAAACACATCAATGAAATTCTCTCAAGTCTTTTACTTGTATACACCATGCTGATCTCGAATAAAGTCTTTATCCCATGGGTCCTCACCCTCTCTCATGGCTCTGCACATGCTTAGCTAGATTCACTACCTTGGAACTTCTTCCAAGTGGCCCCCTGCATGGGATGTCATGGTCCCACTTCCAGGACCTACAAACATAATAAATCATTTAATTTTATATATGCCTTTCCAAGTATAATTCCTGGGACCATGTTGGAATGATCCTTAAGGATCCCACAAGGATGGCTCACTCTCCCAAACTTACAACACACAGTCTTTTTTAGGCTTTTCCTATCATGTGCCTCAAAATTCTCCTAGCTTCTGCCTATTACCTGATTTGAAAACCACTTGAAATTTTTAAGTATTTGTAACTGCAGCATTCTACCTCTTGGTACCAGAATCTACCTTGGGGTTTCCCACAGAAGGAGAACTAGTATGATATATTAAGAAAGAAAGGGAGAAGGGTGGGAGGAAGAGATGGGGAAAGAGAGAGAAAGATGAATTTATTTTAAGGAATTGGCTCAACAATTATGGGGACTGGCAAAATCCAAATCTGTAAGATAGGCCAATGGGCTGGAGATTCAGGCAAGAATTAAAATTGCAATCTGGAGTCCCCAATCTGTACAATAGTTTGGAAGGCTGGAAATTTATGCAGGTTTTCTATGTTACAATCTTGAAGGAAAATTCCATCTTCTCTGGAAAACTAGTTTTTGCTCTTAAGGTCGTCAACAACATTATTGGATGAGGCCCATTCATGTTCTCTAAAGTAATCTCTTTTACTTAAAGTCAACTGATTTTTAGGCACTATAGTCTAGCCAAGCTGGCAGATAAAATTAACAATCACAGAGTAGACTGTAGGCTGTGAGGATTTGGTGGAATGATCTAAAATTACAAGAGTCATTTGGTTAGAAGTCTAGAATTTAAACACAAATTTCTATAGTTACTGTTTTACATACATTTAGTGTATATGTGGCTAATTTAGGTTTCTCTTTGAGAGCCAGAACAGAATAGACAGAGAGAAGATGTAAGGAGAGATGGCACAAATCACAGAAGCAAGATGAAACAAATACCCGAGGTAAACCTAAAAGAAATAGTAATTACCAGCGCGGACGTACGTCAATGTACTTAGCCCTGGACCACATTGACTAATGATATAAAGACAGTCTAAATTGGTCCAAAGACAGAGATGCAAGAGAAAAGTTTCCAATCTTCTTAAAGACTAATCAATGTCTAGATTGAAAGAGTGGTCCAGGGATGAGGCGCAGCACAATTTGGAAACACACTGCTGCTTCAGTATGAAGCCAAGGAGGGAGATTAAAAAGAAAGCATGGAGTCAAGGAAACTGAGTGAAAAGTGTATAAGTAAATAAATAGATAGGAAGGCAGAATTCAGGTAGGAATAGGCAGGTAAGAAGACAGCCATCAAAAGACAAAGATCACATTCTCACAGAGCCTGAGGATGTGATCAAGATGCTTACACAGGCAACATACAAACAGGAAAATAAGAACAGAAATGATTATTAACATTTATTGAGTACTTCTAACTGTTCCACACACCAAGCCTCTGATGATAGAGTGATCACTACTATCATCTTTATCATCCATAAGAGGAAAATGAAGGACAGAGGGGTTAAGGAATTTCTCCAAGTTCACAAAGCTAGTAGGTGCCAGGGCTAGGATTTGAACCTAGGCAGTTTTCTCCAGAGCTTATGCTTCCATCTATTAAACTATTTGCTATTCTTATAAACTGACACCTCCTTCTCTTTCTTTTGGCTTCCCAAGAAGCTGTTAGCTCATCTGTTTTCTTAATCCAGCGGATCAATGATCAGTGAGGGAAAGAGACTAATTCTAAACTCACAACTCAAATTATTTATAGATACTGGAAACAATAAACCAACCAAAAAAAGTCGCTAATTCATTTTAGAAGATTAGGCAGCGAGGAGAGCTTTGGGAAAAAAAGACAAAAAAGAAGAGAAAGAAATACACATTTTATGTTTAGTATGAACGTGTGTAGCTCAACAGGTCTAGAGGAGTAACAGTCTGCATTAATTTAAAAAATTATATATTCACACAATTAATCACTGCAGTAATTCAGTAATGTTTTGGGGGAAAAGATAGAATGAAAAACTAAGAATGAACTGAAAAGACTGTGGTAGGGAGTACCAGTAGTCTTCAGCAAACACTACCATCAGGAGCTAGTTATTAAACATTTACCAGCATATCACAAATTTGAATCTTGCAGTCTTAGCTCTGCGACATGCTGTTTCCCAATTGTATGTCTTTGCAACATAAGCTCATCGAAAGCAAAGACAAATTCCTCAAGGGATTTTGTGTACCCTGCAGAACCAGTTTCTCAAGTATTCAATTGTTTAAAAATATAAGTAAGGCAATTCTTAATTCCAAAGGAAGAAATAGAAGTCTACAATTAGTTACCATCAGAAGCCTATATATCTCTTGACTCCCAGTAAATATCATGAGTTACTAAAATCTCAAATATCCTTAACATATCTACTATATTTATGAAAAAAATGTAGTCAGATAATTTTTAAATGTTCCAATGTGAAAACATTCAAAATAATAATAATTGCAAAATAAATGCATAAAAGAATAAAAGTACACTGTCTTGTCACATGGTAAATAAATGCCTTGCTAGACTGTGGGGAAGGGTTTTGGAAAATACAGGACCTATCCTCTCAGAATGAGCTCTCTCTCACGTCTCAGAGATGGAATCATCAATCTGTTTAAAGAAGAAAATGAAAACACACAATGAAATGGGGTCAGGGAGAGACAGAGTCAAGCTTCAACTAATTTGCTAAAAATAAAATTCCTGGAAATAAATGTTTCAGTATTTGCATGATAAAATAGGTAGCCAAATACAACATGATCTCAAATATAATGAGATCATTTTTAAACTATTTCATACAATTTTGGGAAAAGTACAAGTTGAAGGAAAACCCATGTAGAAAGAACCAAGAACCATTCAGAGAAGAAAGAGTACAGAGAATCATTTAAAGTTCAGTAGGAAGGGAGCTAGTTAGGCAATGAAAAAGATAGTTAGGATGATGCAGGGAAGTCACTCAGTCATGTCCGACTCTTTGCCACCCCATGGACTGTAGCCTACCAGGCTCCTTGGTCCATGGAATTTTCCAGGCAAGAGTACTGGAGTGGGTTGCCATTGCCTTCTCCAGGGGATCTTTCCGACCCAGGGATCGAACCTGGGTCTCCCGCATTGTAGACAGACGCTTTACCGTCTGAGCTACCAGGGAAGCCCAGTTAGGATGATAGAGAAATCTTAATTTGATTCAAAAGATATTTCAAAATTGATTGATAGGCAAAGTTTTTCTACTATGTCTCTTTAAGCTTGTGATTAGGAAATCTATCTTGTGATTAAGAACTTATCTCTGACTATCTAAAGATAATTGTGGTGAACAATTCTCCCTGACAAAGAGTTTAATCAGGAAAGCTTTGGCATGACTCCCATCTCCCTCCATTCTATGATTAATCAATACACATAAGCTTCAATTAAGACTATAATTATATACTGATACTGAGTTACCTTTTCTTCTCAAGCCACCTTCACACAATTGAGACTTGTAATTTTAGAAAATGGCATTTGGAAACGTGAAGATAAGGGAAACTTGATTTAAAACACAGTTGGGAAGTCCCAAATGGGAAGCTCTCCTGCCCATATCACTCACCACAGCCTACAAGCTCCAGTAGGAAGACAGATTTTGTCCTGACCCTTCAACAGCAAGCTGCCCACCACCAGTAGTGAATGAGGAACCACCACAGCCCTCAGATTTGTCTTTGGTTCACCACAGAATGCATTTCCTGAATTTCAATTCTTCTGCTATTCCAGAATAAACTCATTTTGCTGGTAAAATAACTGGCTTTTTGTCTAAGGTCAAAAGAATAAATGGAATAATTGACAGAATAAAATTTATGGCCTTAAAGCATTGTATATTCTTTACAGAGAGGGATCTTTTAGTGTGTGTGTGTGTGTGTGTGTGTGTGAGAGAGAGAGAGAAATAACAGAGATAATAATAAAATTAAAGGTCAATAAGTCATTCTACCTGAATAGTTCTTTTCATATGCTTTGAAAATGCAGTGTAATGTTTATAGGAGGTAAAAACTTTTTCATCTTAACATAAAAGGAGTTTTCCTTCATTCTTTAAAAAAAAAAAATTTATCTGCTACTTTTGAATTAAGGAGGTATGGAAAAGATATTCATTTTGAGCTCATAAAAAATTGTTTCAACCTTTACTCAGACATCTTCAAACCAATATTTTTAGAACTGAAAGTACATATAATGAAAAATGCAATCACTTCTAAATCAGAAATAATTTATTTTTTGAAGTAAAAATTTCTTTATGGTGGTCAAATACTGTGGAATTCAATGTCCTTTTCCTAATTTGGGCCCACCCCAAATTGTGACTCTGAAAAATGTCATTAACAGGATGTGTTCATATGCTTCTAAATGCAAGCAAAATGGATTCCAGAGGACCATGAAGTTAAGGATATAGAGTGTATTCAGTTCAGTTCGGTTCAGTCACTCAGTCGTGTCTGACTCTTTGCAATCCCATGAATCATAGCACGCCAAGCCTCCCTGTCCATCATCAACTCCCGGAGTTCACCCAGACTCATGTCCATCGAATCGGTGATGCCATCTAGCCATCTCATCCTCTGCCATCCCCTTCTCCTTCTGCCCCTAATCCCTCCCAGCATCAGGGTCTTTTCCAATGAGTCAACTCTTCCATTGAGGTGGCCAAAGTATTGGAGTTTCAGCTTCAGCATCAGTCCTTCCAATGTACATCCAGGACTGATCTCCTTTAGGATGGATTGGTTGGATCTTCTTGCAGTCCAAAGGACTCTCAAGAGTCTTCTCCAACATCACAGTTCAAAAGCATCAATTCTTCGGCACTCAGCCATCTTCACAGTCCAACTCTCACATCCATACATGACTACTGGAAAAACCACGGCCTTGACTAGACGAATCTGTGTTGGCAAAGTAATATCTTTGCTTTTCAATATACTATTGAGGTTGGTCATAACTTTTCTTCCAAGAAATAATTGTTTTTTAATTTCATGGCTGCAGTCACCATCTGCAGTGACTTTGGAGTCCAGAAAAAGAAAGTCTGACACTGTTTCCCCATCTATTTCCCATGAAGCGATGGGACCAGATGCCATGATCTTTGTTTTCTGAATGTTGAGCTTTAAGCCAACTTTTTCACTCTCCTCTTTCACTTTCATCAAGAGGCTTTTTAGTTCCTTTTTAGTTCCTCTTCACTTTCTGCCCTAAGGGTGGTGTCATCTGCATATCTGACGTTATAGATATTTCTCCTGGCAATCTTGATTTCAGCTTGTACTTCTTCCAGCCCAGGGTTTCTCATGATGTCCTCTGCATGCTGCTAAGTCACTTCAGTCGTGTCCGACTCTGTGCGATCCCATAGACAGCAGCCCACTAGGCTCCTCTGTCCCTGGGATTCTCCAGGCAAGAATACTGGAGTGGGTTGCCATTTCCTTCTCCAATGCATGAAAGTGAAAAGTCAAAGTGAAGTCGCTCAGTCGTGTCCGACTCTTAGCGACCCCATGGACTGGAGCCTACCAGGCTCCTCCATCCATGGGATTTTCCAGGCAAGAATACTGGGGTGGGGTGCCATTGCCTTCCCGGTCCTCTGCATATAAGTTAAATAATCAAGGTGACAACATACAGCCTTGACGTACTCCTTTCCCTATTTGGAACCAGTCTGTTGTTCCATGTCCAGTTCTAACGGTTGCTTCCTGACCTGCATATAGGTTTCTCAAGAGGCAGGTCAGGTGGTTTGGTATTCCAATTTCTTTCAGAATTTTCCAGTTTTTTGTGAGAGTGTATTGCTGCTGCTGTGTTGCTTCAGTCATGTCTGACACTGTGCGACCCCAGAGATGGCAGCCCACCAGGCTCCCCCATCCCTGGGATTCTCCAGGCAAGAACACTGGAGTGGGTTGCGATTTCCTTCTCCAGTGCATGAAAATGAAAATATGAAAGTGAAGTTGCTCAGTCATCCCGACTCTTAGCAACCCCATGGACTGCAGCCTACCAGCCTTCTCCATCCATGGGATTTTCCAGCCAAGAGTACTGGAGTGGGGTGCCATTGCCTTCGATTCAAATCATGGCAGCCCCAAGACATAGCTTTAGGAGATTGTAGCATACAGCCCGGAGAAGGCAATGGCACCCCATTCCAGTACTCTTGGCTAGAAAATCCCATTGACAGAGGAGCCTGGTAGGCAGTCCATGGGGTTGCGAAGAGTCGGACACGACTGAGCGACTTCACTTTCACTTTTCACTTTCATGCATTGGAGAAGGAAATGGCAACCCACTCCAGTGTTCTTGCCTGGAGAATCCCAGGGACGGGGGAGCCTGGTGGGCTGCCATCTATGGGGTTGCACAGAGTCGGACACGACTGAAGTGATTTAGCAGCAGCAGCATACTGCCATCTTTCTCCACCTTCAAACACACAAACCCTCTGGAAGGAAGAAAGTAGGCATATTTTGCAAATAAGAACTCCAGGTAAGGTCTTTGGTTACCCCTTTACACACCTCTATCTAGAATTTAACCAGATGCTTTGAAAACTTACATAAAAGTCCTACAGCTTGACTATAGCTCTTCAAATTGATATCTACTTTTTTTTTAGTCCTAAGGAAAGCCAGAATATTTTATAAAACTAGAGCTGTTTACCAGTTTACATAATACAAAATACTATCTTTTGTATGATGACAGATGGTAACCAGACTTATCATGGTGATCACTTTTGCAACATATAGAATATAGAAATATTGAATCATATGCTGTATACCAGGAAGTAACATGATGCTGTAGGTCAATTATACTTCAAAACAAATAAATTCATAGAAAAAGAGATCAGATTTATGATTACCAGAGGTGGTGAGTCGGGGGATGGGAATTAGAGGAAGATGGTCAAAATGTAACAAACTTCAGCTTATAAGCTAAATTAGTACAACATGATTAATGTAATTAACACTGTTACATGTTATAAATGCAAGTTGTTAGTTCATCCTAACAACTTGCATTCATTCTTATTACAATGAATAAATATTTTTCCTTTTTCTTTTATTTTGTATCTATATGACATGAGAAATGTTTAAACTTAAAATGTGGTAATCATTTTATGATTTATGTAAATCAAATCATTATGCTGTACACCTTAAACTTAGACAGTACTGTGTGTTGACTATAACTCAATAAACTGAAAGAAAAAAAATTAAAAATAAAAGGTAAGGTTATGTTGAGAGAATGTGTGTGTATGTCCAGTAAGAGTATGACAGTTTATTTTTAATTAGATGATGGTAAGATGGCATTTTTGAATGTTTTTACTTGAAAAAATAAAATCTGGCAATTCAAAAGAAAAGAGTTTAGGGCTCATTTCTTGAAAGAAATGAGTTTTTATTTTGCGTACTCTCTTTTCAAAAAGAATCAGTAAAAAAAATTGTCTTTTATTTTATGTCAGTGAAAGTTTTCTAATAAAGTGTTTTTAGCTATTTTCTATGAACAAATATAAAATTGTTCCTAGTGAATGAGAAAATTGCTACAGAAAAAGCTGACTTCACAGATGTCTGGGTCTACTTGAGCTGTTAGTTATAATCAAGCAGAAAACTATGTCATCATCAATTCTTTCCCCCAGACTCACCCTTTCTTCTCTTGCCTAAGATAACTAGGAGCTCAAGGTCCAAAGATCGGTTTCACATTTACTGAGAACACATGCTGCCCTATCTATACAGTTTTGATCTCATGATGTCATATGTGTGTGCTAAGTCACTTCAGTTGTGTCTGACTTTTTGCAGCCCCATAGACTGTAGCCTGCCAGGCTCCTCTGTCCATTATATTCTCCAGGCAAGAATATTGGAGTGGGTTGCCATGCCCTCCTCCAGGGGATCTTCCCAACCCAGGGATCAAACTCACATCTCCTGATCTCCTGCATTGGCAGACACTTTCTTTACCACTAGCGCCACCTGGGAAGTCCCCAGGATGTCATGAGTATAACCAACTGGAGAAGGGAAGTACTAAGATATGGGCACTAAAAATAAAACACTTTGGGATAGATTATCTTTTATGGATACAAAGGGAGTTGAAAGGCCTATGAAGAAAGGAATATAAAATATTTCTTGAATAGCCTGTACCAGAACAGAACTGATAAGCAGCATTGCCATAGTGCCCAGCTGTTCCACAGGAAACTCATATATCCTTGCCATGGAAGAAATTAGAATATTTACATACTCATTTCTTTCCATTTTCTCCTTTTCAGAGAGGCACAAGGTGAGGTTCCATATCAAGAAGTTCACTAACAAAAATTCCAACTGGGGAAAAATTATCTCATTATTTTGGGTACCCCAATCCTTGGAAGTGATTTTCTTGGAACTCACTCCATTGGATTCAGGTAGGAGAGACAATAGCTTTCTCTAAGAATGCTATACTGCACAAAAGACTAAGGATACCCCATTTTTTCCTCAGTCCTCTTCTTACAGTGACTGTGGAAGTTTGTTTTGTACTGATGGCTCTTAGGAAGCCATTCATGGAAATAAATGTGCAGTATTTAGAGCATTTCTCTTCAGCACTGTGTATTGGCCACCACTTGAGTTACCCTGCGTCCAAGGTCCAGGGCAGTGGCTGAGAGTACCAGACTGCGACAGCGCAGGAACGGCGGAGAGGAGTTACCCCACGTCCGAGGCCAGGGGCAGTGGCTGGGAGGACCAACCCCAAATCCAAGGAGCTGTGGCTGCACGGGCGCAGGAGGGAGGAGCTATGCTACGTTGAAGGTCAGGAAGGGCCGAGGTGAGGAGAGATCCCTCGTCCAAGGTGAGGTGTGATGGCTGTGCTTTACTGGAGCAGACGTGAAGAGATGCCCCACGCCCAAGGTAAGAGAAACCCAAGTAAGACGGTAGGTGTTGTAAGAGGGCATCAGAGGGCAAACACACTGAAACCATACTCACAGAAAACTAGTCAATCTAATCACACTAGGACCACAGACTTCTCTAACTCAATGAAACTAAGCCATGCCTGTGGGGCAACCCAGGATGGGTGGGTCATGGTGGTGAGATCTGACAGGATGTGGTCCTCTGGAGAAGGGAATGGCAAACCACTTCAGTATTCTTGCCTTGAGAACCCCATGAACAGTATGAACAGGCAAAATGATAGGATACTTAAAGAGAAACTCCCCAGGTCAGTAGGGGCCCAATAGTCTACTGGAGATCAGTGGAGAAATAACTCCAGAAAGAATGAAGGGATGGAGCCAAAGCAAAAAGAATACCCAGCTGTGGATGTGTCTGGTGATAGAAGCAAGGTCCGATGCTGTAAAGAGCAGTATTGCATAGGAACCTGGAATGTCAGGTCCATGAATTAAGGCAAATTGGAAGTGGTCAAACAAGAGATGGCCAGAGTGAATGTCGACATTCTAGCAATCAGCGAACTCAAATGGACTGGAATGGGTGAATTTAACTCAGATACCATTATATCTACTATTGAGGGCAGGACTCCCTCAGAAGAAATGGAGTGGCCATCATGGTCAACAAAAGTGTTCGAAATGCAGTACTTGGATGCAATCTCAAAAACGACAGAATGATCTCTGTTCATTTGCAAGGCAAACCATTCAAAGTCACAGTAATCCAAGTCTATGCCCCAACCAGTAATGCTGAAGAAGCTGAAGTTGAACGGTCCTATGAAGACCTACAAGACATTTTAGAACTAAAACCCAAAAAGATGTTCTTTTCATTATAGGGGGCTGGAATGCAAAAGTAGGAAGTCAAGAAACACCTGGAGTAACAGGCAAATTTGGCCTTAGAATACGGAATAAAGCAGGGCAAAGACTAATAGAGTTTTGCCAAGAAAATGCACTAGTCATAACAAATACCCTCTTCCAACAACACAAGAGAAGACTCTATACATGGACATCACCAGATGGTCAACACCAAAATAAGATCGATTATATTCTTTGCAGCCAAAGATGGAGAAGCTCTGTAAAGTCAGCAAAAACAAGACCAAGAGCTGACTGTGGCTCAGACCATGAACTCCTTATTGCCAAATTTAGACTTAAGTTGAGGAAAGTAGGGAAAACCACTAGACCATTCAGATATAACCTAAATCAAATCCCTTATGATTATACAGTGGAAGTGAGAAATAGATTTAACGGCCTAGATCTGATAGAGAGAGTGCCTGATGAACTATGGATGGAGGTTTGTGACATAGTACAGGAGACAGGGATCAAGACCGTCCCCATGGAAAAGAAATGCAAAAAAGTAAAATGGCTGTCTGGGGAGGCCTTACAAATAGCTGTGAAAAGAAGAGAAGTGAAAAGCAAAGGAAAAAAAGGAAAGATATATACATCTGAATGCAGAGTTCCAAAGAAGAGCAAGAAGAGATAAGAAAGCCTTTTTCAGCGATCAATGCAAAGAAATAGAGGAAAACAACAGAATGGGAAAGACTAGGGATCTCTTCAAGAAAATCAGAGATACCAAAGGAACATTTCATGCAAAGATGGGCACGATAAAGGACAGAAATGGTATGGACCTAACAGAAGCAGAAGATATTAAGAGGTGGCAAGAATACACAGAAGAACTGTACAAAAAAGAGCTTCACGACCCAGATAATCACGATGGAGTGATAACTGACCTAGAGCCAGACATCCTGGAATGTGAAGTCAAGTGGGCCTTAGAAAGCATCACTACGAACAAAGCTAGTGGAGGTGATGGAATTCCAGTGGAGCTATTCCAAATCCTGAAAGATGATGCTGTGAAAGTGCTGCACTCAATATGCCAGCAAATCTGGAAAACTCAGCAGTGGCCACAGGACTGGAAAAGGTCAGTTTTCATTCCAATCCCAAAGAAAGGCAATGCCAAAGAATGCTCAAACTACCGCACAATTGCACTCATCTCATACGCTAGTAAAGTAATGCTCAAAATTCTCCAAGCCAGGCTTCAGCCATATGTGAACCGTGAAGTTCCTGATGTTCAAGCTGGTTTTAGAAAAGGCAGAGGAACCAGAGATCACATTGCCAACATCTATTGGATCATGGAAAAAGCAAGAGAGTTCCAGAAAAACATCTATTTCTGCTTTATTGACTATGCGAAAGCCTTTGACTGGGTGGATCACAATAAACTGTGGAAAATTCTGAAAGAGATGGGAATACCAGACCACCTGATCTGCCTCTTGAGAAATTTGTATGCAGGTCAGGAAGCAACAGTTAGAACTGAACATGGAACAACAGACTGGTTCCAAATAGGAAAAGGAGTACATCAAGGCTCTACATTGTCACCCCGTTTATTTAACTTATATGCAGAGTACATCATGAGAAATGCTGGACTGGAAAAAACACAAATTGGAATCAAGATTGCCGGGAGAAATATCAATAACCTCAGATATGCAGATGACACCACCCTTATGGCAGAAAGTGAAGAGGAACTTAAAAGCCTCTTGATGAAGGTGAAAGTGGAGAGTGAAAAAGTTGGTTTAAAGCTCAACATTCAGAAAACAAAGATCATGGCATCTGGTCCCATCACTGCATGGGAAATATATGGGGAAACAGTGGAAACAGTGTCAGACTTTATTTTTCTGGGCTCCAAAATCACTGCAGATGGTGACTGCAGCCATGAAGTTAAAAGACGCTTATTCCTTGGAAGGAAAGTTATGACCAACCTAGATAGCATATTCAAAAGCAGAGACATTTCTTTGCCAACAAAGGTTTGTCTAGTCAAGGCTATGGTTTTTCCTGTGGTCATGTATGGATGTGAGAGTTGGACTGTGAAGAAGGCTGAGCGCTGAAGAATTGATGCTTTTGAACTGTGGTGCTGGAGAAGACTCCTGAGAGTGCCTTGGACTGCAAGGAGATCCAACCAGTCCATTCTGAAGGAGATCAGCCCTGGGATTTCTTTGGAAGGAATGATGCTAAAGCTGAAACTCCAATACTTTGGCCACCTCATGGGAAGCGTTGACTCATTTGAGAAGACTCTGATGCTGGGAGGGATTCAGGGCAAGAGGAGAAGGGGACAACAGAGGATGAGATGGCTGGATGGCATCACTAACTCGATGGATGTGAGCCTCAGTGACCTCCAGGAGTTGGTGATGGACAGGGAGGCCGGGCGTGCTGCGATTCATGGGGTCGCAAAGAGACGGACACAACTGAGCGACTGATTGGATCTGATCTGAGGACAAGAAAAAAAATGTCTGATATCTTTCACACTACATAAAAACTAAGCAGGTAATAAATCAGATATTACAAATTAAATATTCATTGAGGGTCAAACTGCCTTGTGCTATTCTGTGCTAAACTGCTCAGTCATGTCCGACTCTTTGCAATCTCGTGGACTGTAGCCCACCAGGCTCCTCTGGGCATAGGGATTCATCAGGCAAGAATGTTGCCATGCCCTCCTCCAGGCAAACAGACTTGGTTATAAGCTAAAAATGTGAAGGAGTGGGTGAGAGTAGCCATGCTGCGGCTAAGTCACTTCAGTCATGTCCGACTCTGTGTGACCCCATAGACAGCAGCCCACCAGGCTCCCCCATCCCTGAGATTCTCCAGGCAAGAACACTGGAGTGGGTTGCCATTTCCTTCTCCAATGCATGAAAGTGAAAAGTGAAAGTGAAGTCACTCAGTCGTGTCCAACTCTTAGCGACCCCATGGACTGCAGCCTACCAGGCTCCTCCGTCCATGGGATTTTCCAGGCAAGAATACTGGAGTGGGGTGCCATTGCCTTCTCCGGAGAGTAGCCATATTTGCTTCATTACACTAACTATACACTCTTGGGTACACTACAGCTATCTGTTGACAAAGAGTTCACATGTCTTCCCAATTTTCTCTTTTATAGCCCTAGGAGGCTAAGAAAAAAGAGCTTCATGTTCAGGCTGGAATACATTTGGCCTAAAATAATGCAACCTAAGTATTTTATGTCTTTTGCTGCCTCTTCCTATGTTACTGATCTTCAAATGTTTGAGTGACCTTGGGTATCTTCAGCTTCTTTCTCTTCTCTGTATCAACTCTGTGTCTAGGAGATATTCTTATCCTTTAATAAATTGGTAATTTCCAAAATTCCATTCTTATTTATAATCTGAAGTTAACAGGCTTAGGAATCCTGATCACTTTACTGATCCATAAGGACTTGCTCACAAATGTTAAGATCATCCATGAAAAACTCGGAAGTCATCCCTGATTCCTCTCATTCCTGGCCTCTTACATCTAATCCATTAGCAAATACCAACAGTTTTATTCACAAATACATTCCAGTATCTTCTTGCCTTATTTCAAATACATCCAGATTGACACTATGCTTATAAAATCCCCTTCTCATCCTCACTAACTACAATACATTTCTTTTTTTTTAAAGCATTTATGTATTTGGCTGTGCCGCATCTTAGTTGTGGCAACCAAAATATTTTAATAATGGCATGAGAACTCTTAGCTGTGGCCTGTGGGATCTAGCTCCCTGACCAGGGATTGAACCCAGGACCCTTGCACTGGGAGCATGGAATCTTAGCCACTGGACCCCCAGGGCAGTCTCACTACAATACATTTCTAATTCATTCTCTACAGAGAGAGTTCCTATGCTGAACCACACAAAAATACACAAGCTATCTTAGAAAACTAAGACCTTCAACTGAAAAGATTTTGATTAAAATACCACGCCAATAGCAACTTAGTTTTAAATTTAATGTATTCATTAATTTTTCACTTAACATATTTACTGCTATATTTTCTCATTCTAATGTGAAAGACTGGAGATAAAATTAAAAAATAAGAGAATAATAGAAAGTACTATTTTTATATAGAAAACAAGCCATATGTTAATGTCTGGGTCCTATTTTAAACTAAATGATCTTCATTGAGGGATATTTAAGCTAAAATCTGAATGATCAGGAGAGGCCCACCATACTATTATCTTTTTAAAGTGTCTGAGGCAGAAGGAACTGGTACCAGCACTTGGCCCTAACTTTGGAAGGCACTTGATGTGTTCTTGGAACTGCAGAAAAGGACTGAGTGCCTGAAACTTACTGACAAGGGGGTAGAATGAGGGAAAGGAAAGTCACAAAGAAAGTCAGAAGCAGTTAAATTGAGTTCTTGTTATTGGTTAGTTAAGTGTATTTAAGCAGTGCAAGGTAAGAAGCCATTAAAGGGATTTAAAGTGAATGTGTTAGAAGCTGGATCAAGGATGGACCAAGGATGATGATGCCTAGGTGTGTAATCTTGGCCCAGGGGTAGTTCTACCACATCATAAAGCAGAACTGGAAAAATAAAAAGAGGCTGCTTCTTTGTGCATCCTGGAATAGGGAGAAATAAAACACATTTTGAGCTTTTTTTAGAGCTAGGTTTTATATAGCTAAACTGAAAACGAAGCCTCTTTCTGTGAAATGCCTCATGTGGCTTTGCCCTTACGCTAACTACCAGTTGGACTGGAGTGATACTGTGTTGTCACCATGACAGCCCTAAGGCAGAGAGATGCTCAATTCTGTAACTGCTTCATTGTTCCATGTGGAAAGCCGCCACCAATCTTCAGAAGTGCTGGGTACGTAGATTTTAAAATCTAAAACAGACCCTTAGAGACATGGTCATTCTCCAGCTCTCCACTGGAGGTGGGCTGAGTATCATTTGAGGACACCAGTGCACACCAAAAACAACACTAGGAACTAAGAAATAAAATAACCGCATTGGAATGACCTAGAGGAGGTGTACAGAATTCTGGTGTCTCTTGCCCAGTTTCCTCTGGTAAGGGGAACTTTGGTTCTGATTACAACTATTTTGAGTCAGTATACCTTTTTGAGTCATTTATTTATTGTCCATCAGTGAAAAAGTCAAAAAGTAACTTGATATCAAAAGTGACAGGCACACTGCCATGACAAAGAGCATCTCATGATGTAAGCTTCTCATAGAAATCAAACAACAGCAAGCTCTTCATTAAAAATTTGCTTTAGAGAGCACTGAAATTTCTATCTTTGTGTTCACAAGCTGAATTTAAATCAACATTTTGTAGGAAGCTATTAATTTTGCATAAAAACAGAAATATCTTTATCCTTCTTATCAATTCTATTAGTCCCGCTACCATCAGAACAGATATTTAAATAGTTTACAGCATTATTTTAAATATAACAATTAATTCATGAGATACAAAACTTTAAAAATTTATTTTTGACTTTGAATTTTTATATTCCAATAAGTCTTAAAATGAACCAAAATCTAAGCAAAATGCACTATTTTTACCTTAATCATAATAGTAAATTTACAAGTATACTGTCATTCTACCCATACAACTAAAAGGAAAATTAAATAAATTGCTTTAATTTTAGACAACTGAACACCCCTTCCTTTAGCAGATCTGCAAGTGCACAGTTGTGCAGGTTTGCGAAAGTGGGAAATTTCATGGTTTTCAGCAGTACTTCAAAAATGGTTTAAGATGCAAAACTTTTCCAGAGGTAGATGATTTACATAAGATGCTCTGTATCTACAATACAGGTAGATCCAGGTAGCAAACAAGAAGCCAGTGAAGCCCTGAGGGTGTTTTGAACAATATTCATTTGTTCTCTCCCAATAAACATGCTATTTCACATCTTTTCCAGTTAACCTCAGACATAAATGTTAAATTCAAAAAAAAAAAAAAAAGGAAAAACCTTGTAACCAATATTTATTGAAATAATTTACCAGAATACTAAAACTCCCTATGGCCTCTGTCATAAATATGTAGGGTAACAGTTAGGCTATGCTGCTGCTATTAAGTCACTTCAGTCGTATCCGACTCTGTGCGACCCCATAGACAGCAGACCACCAGGCTCCCCCATCCCTGGGATTCTCCAGGCAAGAACACTGGAGTGGGTTGCCATTTCCTTTTCCAATGCATGAAAGTGAAAAGTGAACATGAAGTCGTTCAGTAATGCCCGACTATTAGCAACTCCATGGACTGCAGCCTACCAGGCTACTCTGTCCATGGGATTTTCCAGGCAAGAGTACTAAAGTGGGTTGCCATCAGATCAGATCAGATCAGATCAGTCCCTCAGTCATGTCTGACTCTGCGACCCCATGAATCACAGCATGCCAGGCTTCCCTGTCCATCACCAACTCCCGGAATTCACTGAGACTCACATCTATGAGTCAGTGATGCCATCCAGCCATCTCATTCTCTTTCATCCCCTTCTCCTCCTGCCCCCAATCCCTCCCAGCATCAGAGTCTTCTCCAATGAGTCAACTCTTCGCATGAGGTGGGCAAAGTACTGGAGTTTCAGCTTTAGCATCATTCCCTCCAAAGAAATCCCAGGGCTGATCTCCTTCAGAATGGACTGGTGGGATCTCCTTGCAGTTCAAGGGACCCTCAAGAGTCTTTTCCAACACCACAGTTCAAAAGCATCAATTCTTCGGCACTCAGCCTTCTTCACAGTCCAGCTCTCACATCCATACATGACCACAGGAAAAACCATAACCTTGACTAGATGAACCTTTGTTGGTAAAGTAATGTCTCTGCTTTTGAATATGCTATCTAGGTTGGTCATAACTTTCCTTCCAAGGAGTAAGCGTCTTTTAACTTCATGGCTGCAGTCACCATCTGCAGTGATTTTGGAGCCCAGAAAAAGAAAGTCTGACACTGTTTCCACTGTTTCCCCATTTATTTCCCATGAAGTGATGGGACCAGGTGCCATGATCTTCGTTTTCTGAATGTTGAGCTTTAAACCAACTTTTTCACTCTCCACTTTCACCTTCATCAAGAGGCTTTTGAGTTCCTCTTCACTTTCTGCCATAAGGGTGGTGTCATCTGCATATCTGAGGTTATTGATATTTCTCCCAGCAATCTTGATTCCAACTTGTGTTTCTTCCAGTCCAGCATTTCTCATGATGTACACTGCATATAAGTTAAATAAATAGGGTGACAATATACAGCCTTGACGTACTCCTTTCCTATTTGGAACCAGTCTGTTGTTCCATGTTCAGTTCTAACGGTTGCTTCCTGACCTGCATACAGATTTCTCAAGATGCAGATCAGGTGGTTTGGTATTCCCATCTCTTTCAGAACTTTCCACAGTTTATTGTGATCTACACAGTCAAAGGCTTTGGCATAGTCAATAAAGCAGAAATAGATGTTTTTCTGGAACTCTCTTGCTTTTTCATGATCCAGCGGATGTTGACAATTTGATCTCTGGTTCCTCTGCCTTTTCTAAAACCAGCTTGAACATCAGGAACTTCATAGTTCACATATTGCTGAAGCCTGGCTTGGAGAATTTTGAGCATTACTTTACTAGTGTGTGAGATGAGTGCAATTGTTTGGTAGTTTGAGCATTCTTTGGCATTGCCTTTCTTTGGGATTGGGATGAAAACTGATCTTTTCCAATCTTGTGGCCACTGCTGAGTTTTCCAAATTTGCTGGCATATTGAGTGCAGCACTTTCACAGCATCATCTTTCAGGATTTGGAATAGCTCCACTGGAATTTTATCACTTCCACTAGCTTTGTTCGTAGTGATGCTTTCTAAGGCCCACTTGACTTCACATTCCAGGACGTCTGGCTCTAGGTCAGTGATCACACCATCATGATTATCTGGGTCGTGAAGATCTTTTTTGTATAGTTCTTCTGTGTATTCTTGCCACCTGTTCTTAATATCTTCTGCTTCTGTTAGGTCCATACCATTTCTGTCCTTTATCGAGACCATCTTTGCATGAAATGTTACTTTGGTATCTCTGATTTTCTTGAAGAGATCCCTGGTCTTTCCCATTTTGTTGTTTTCCTCTATTTATTTGCATTGATCGCTGAAGAAGGCTTTCTCATATCTTCTTGCTATTCTTTGGAACTCTGCATTCAGATGTTTATATCTTTCCTTTTCCCCTTTGCTTTTCGCTTCTCTTCTTTTCACAGCTATTTGTAAGGCCTCCCCAGACAGCTATTTTGCTTTTTTGCATTTCTTTTCCATGGGGATGGTCTTGATCCCTGTCTCCTGTACAATGTCACAAACCTCATTCCATAGTTCATCAGGCACTCTATCTATCAGATCTAGGCCCTCAAATCTATTTCTCACTTCCACTGTATAATCATAAGTGATTTGTTTTAGGTCATACCTGAATGGTCTAGTGGTTTTCCCTACTTTCTTCAATTTAAGTCTGAATTTGGCAATAAGGAGTTCATGGTCTGAGCCACAGTCAGCTCCTGGTCTTGTTTTTGCTGATTTTATAGAGCTTTTCCATCTTTGGCTGCAAAGAATGTAATCGATCTGATTTCGGTGTTGACCATCTGGTGATGTCCATGTATAGAGTCTTCTCTTGTGTTGTTGGAAGAGGGTATTTGCTATGACCAGTGCATTTTCTTGGCAAAACTCTATTAGTCTTTGCCCTGCTTCATTCTGTATTCCAAGGCCAAATTTGCCTGTTACTCCAGGTGTTTCTTGACTTCCTACTTTTGCATTCCAGTCCCCTATAATGAAAAGGACATCCTTTTTGGGTGTTAGTTCTAAAAGGTCTTGTAGGTCTTCATAGAATCGTTCAACTTCAGCTTCTTCAGCATTACTGGTTGGGGCATAGACTTGGATTACTGTGACATTGAATGGTTTGCCTTGGAAACGAACAGAGATCATTCTTTCATTTTTGTGATCGCATCCAAGTACTGCATTTCGGACACTTTTGTTGACCATGATGGCCACTCCATTTCTTCTGAGGGATTCCTGCCCTCAATAGTAGATATAATGGTTATCTGAGTTAAATTCACCCATTCCAGTCCATTTGAGTTCACTGATTCCTAGAATGTCGACATTCACTCTGGCCATCTCTTGTTTGACCACTTCCCATTTGCCTTAATTCATGGACCTGACATTCCAGGTTCCTATGCAATACTGCTCTTTACAGCATCGGACCTTGCTTCTATCACCAGACACATCCACAGCTGGGTATTCTTTTTGCTTTGGCTCCATCCCTTTATTCTTTCTGGAGTTATTTCTCCAGTGATCTCCAGTAGCCTATTGGGCCCCTACTGACCTAGGGAGTTTCTCTTTCAGTACCCTATCATTTTGCCTTTTCATACTGTTCATGGGGTTCTCAAGGCAAGAACACTGAAGTGGTTTGCCATTCCCTTCTCCAGTGGACCACATCCTGTCAGATCTCTCCACCATGACCCGCCCATCCTGGGTTGCCCCACGGGCATGGCTTAGTTTCATTGAGTTAGACAAGGAATGTAGTCCTAGTGTGATTAGATGACTAGTTTTCTCTGAGTATGGTTTCAGTGTGTTTGCCCTCTGATGTCCTCTTGCAACACCTACCATCTGACTTGGGTTTCTCTTACCTTGGGCGTGGGGTATCTTTTCATGGTTGCTCCAGCAAACCACGGCCATTGCTCCTTACCTTGGACGAGGGTCTCTCCTCACCACCGCCCTTCCTGACCTTCAACGTGGTATAGCTCCTCTGCCATAGGTACCCTCAAATGTGTTTTTTTGCTCCACAAGGATAGAAACGATGGTGTGGTCACTCATCTCAAGCCAGTCATTGTGGAGTGTTAAGTCAAGGGGGCATTCAGAAACATTACTCTGAACAAAACTAGTGAAGGTGATGGAATTCCAGCTGAGTTATTTCAAATCCTAAAAGATGTTGCTGTTAAAATGCTGCTTTCAATATGCCAGCAAATTTGGAAAACTCAGTGGTGGCCACAGGAGAGAAATGTCAGTTTTCATTCTAGTCTCAAAGGAGAGCAACCAAAGAATTTTCAGACTACTGATCAATTGCACTCATTTTACATTCTAGCAAGGTAATGCTCCAAATCCTTCGAGGCTTCAATAGTACATGAACTGAGAACTTCCAGATGTACAAGCCATATTTAGAAAAGGCAAAGGAACCAGACATCACACTGTCAACATCCACTGGATCATAAAAAAGCAAGGGAATTCCAGAAAAAACATCTACTTCTGCTGTATTGACTATACTAAAAACTTTGACTGTGTGGATCACAACAAACTGTGGAAAATTTTTTAAAAGGTGGGAATACCAGGCCACCTTACCTGCCTCCTGAGAAACCTGCGTGCAGGTCAAAAAGTGACAGTTAGAACTGGACATGGAACAATCGACTGGTTCAAAATTGGGAAAGGAGTACATCAAGGTTGTATATTATCACCCTGCTTATTTAACTTATATGCAGAGTACATCATTCAAAATGCTAGGCTGGATGACTCATGAGCTGGAATTAAGATTGCCAGGAGAAATGTCAATAACCTCAGATATGCAGATAAATCTACCCTAATAGCAGAAAGTGAAGAGACTGCAGAGCCTTTTGATGAAAGTGAAAAAGGAAAGTGACAGATATACACTACATATATAGCACTGACATATATATACTACCACATGTAAATGATTACTTAAAACTCATCATTCAAAAAGCAAAGATCATGGCATCCAGTCCCATCATTTTATAGCAAATAGATGGGGGGAAAAGGAAACAATGACAGACTTTATTTTTTGGGGCCCCAAAATCACTGTAGACAGTGAATGCAGCCATGAAATTAAAAAACGCTTGCTCTTTGGAAGAAAAGCTGTGACAAACCCAGACAGTGTACTAAAAAGCAGAGACATTACTTTGCCTTCAAAGGTCTTTATAGCCAAAGCTATGGTTTTTTCAAGCAGTCATGTATGGATGTGAGAGCTGGACAATAAAAAAGGCTGAATGCTGAAGAATTGAAGCCTCCAATCTGTGGTGCTGGAGAAGACTCTTGAGAGTTCCTTGGACGGCAAGGAGATCAAACCAATCAATCCTAAAGGAAATCAACCCTGACTATTAATTGGAAGGACTGATACTGAAGCTGAAGCTCCAATACTTTGGCCACCTGATGCAAAATGTTGACTCATTGGAAAGGACTCTGATGCTGGGAGAGGTTGAAGGTGGGAGGAGAAAGGGACAACAGAGGATGAGATGGTTAGATGGCATCACCAACTCAATGGATGTGAGTTTGAGCAAACTTCAAGACAGTGAAGGACACTGCAGACTGGTATGCTGCAGTCCGTGGGGTTTCAAAGAGTTGGACCCATGTGAGCAGCTGAACAACAATAACACGGAATCTAGAAAAATAGTACTGATGAAACTATTTGCAGGACAAAAACAGAGATACAAATACAGAGCACTGGTGGACTTGTTCACATGGTAAGAGGAAGGACCAGGGGGATGGATTAAGAGAGTAGCACTGCCGTATATACACTACCACGTGTAAAACAAAAAGCCAGTGGGAACTGCTGTATAACTCAGTGAGCTCAGCTCAGTGCTCTGTGATGACCGAGCTGGGTGGGATGTGGTGGCTAGTGGGAGGAAGGCTCCAGATGGAGGGATATATGTATGTATATGGCTGCTTCACAATGCTGTATAGCAGAAACTACCACAACATTGTAAAGCAATTACATTCCATTTTTTTTTTTAAAAGTGAAAAATTTGTTTACAAGTGGGGATGAAATTTGTGACATAAAACATTCAGGTTTCAGTGACTTTGATAGGGACAGACAGGAGGAATCCAAAGGAACCTGACCTTGGTCAGGATGGAATGAGAATCCTCAGAGGTACAAGGAAACCTCAATTGTTACACTATTTTCTCAGTGTTAAGTAGTTGTGACACCCCCTAAAATTGTATAACATTTTTTGGCCTCAGCTACTTGTTGCTCAAAGTGAGGAAAAGAAAAAAAGCAAAGGTAACCTGTTTCCTGGTCTAATTAAAAAACATATTGATCTTTCTCATAGGGTAGAAGTTTTGAAAGCATAAAACTACTAGCTCAGTCCTTCAGAGAATATTTACATTTCAAGTTTCTTTTTTTATTTTCTTTTATGTTATACACAGAACTATGACTTCCCTGGCATATGACTTAGTGGAAAACCTCAGAACCACCACCACAAAGACATCTCTCAGAGAAAACTAGAACTTATTTCATTAACTCTCCTTAGTGCCTTTGCACTTTAATCCAGCAAGGCCTATTTTATTGAATTATTTTCTAGCCAGTTTGGTGATGTAGTATATCTACTACAAGTTCATCAGAAACAAGAGCTTAAACTAGGGATGCCCCTACCTGCTAAGTAAATGAAAAGGTTTAAACTGTATAGCTTGTTGCTGACATTCTTTCCTATCCATAGGAAAAGAAGGGGGACACTGGTTTCATTGAATACACAAGGACCTCCAATTAAATCTTGCCGGGGTCCAGCCCCAGCAGGATCCAGGGGTACCCTCAGGATGAATGGTGTCGGTGAATGAATGACACGGTGGCGGGGGGGGGGGGGGGCAAGCTTTGGTGAATGAGACCCGTAACTTTATTTTCAAAAGGAGCTTTTTATACCCTGACTTGTTCATAGAGGGAAATGAAAGATGCAAGGTCATGCAGAGTCAGCCCAAACACTCCAGCAGTTTTGCCCTTATCCAAACTAGGATTTTTTTCTGTACACCTTTTCATAAAAAAAGGTCTTATGTTATATCTGGCCCTGTGGCCTGTTAACATTTCATGACTCTTTTCTGATAAAAGTTGATCAGCCAGAAAACTTGTTTTCCCTTAAAGTGTTTTGTTTTGTTTTTTTAATTTCTCCCAGCCTCAGAAAGTACTAAATAAAGTTACATTCTCACGAAGCAAAGGTGCAGTGGGTCACAACAAAGAAATAACTTATTAGCTCAAAGGTCTGATGTGGTTAATACCAAGGCTACTACTTGTTTTTTTTTTTTTACATTTTAACTACATTAACTAATGCACTCCCAGGTGCACAATGGATAAGGGATATGGGAACTTGGCAGCAAGCATTGGCCCAACAATGAAGCCCTTTACCAGTACTATTTTAATAATTTTTCACCCTTTAAAGGGCTCTATGCTCATTAGGACTTTTAGAATGTTTTGGCTTCTCATGCCTTTCAAGGTTGGGGAGTTGTGAACAATCTTGTGCGTTAATTGTAAGAGTATGGATAAACCTGTCAAGCAAGCTAAAATGCCAACAGAGGGATTTGAATTGAAATACTCCTTTCATGCCCAGTAGACTTATTAATTAGAGCCCTAAGTTGATTTTCTTCAGAGAAAGGTGGTCGGGGATAGCCCCCTGCTAATGTCAGAAGAGTTGGTGAAAAACATAGTAAACAGTAGACAGACAGACTTTGGTTTCGGGGTAGATGCTCGAGCAGGTCCAGGGAGTCCCTCAAGTCCTGATCCGCCTTGCCTGTCAGGTCTCTTCCACATGACCTTGTCATGGGTGGGATCTCCTGTGCTGGCTTCCGGCAAAATCTGATGTATTGTGCCTTTCACACTGGAGTCCCACAAAAGACAGGTTCCTGCATAACACTGACTCTTAAAAAACATATAGCTCAGTAGCTACAGAATAGAGGATACATTCTACAAATATTATGGTGATTGAATAATAGCTCATCTTTCTTTTTAGGGTCAAATAATCTCAAATGTTTTAAACTTTCAGTTTGTGTGTACAGAGACCTTAAATTTTCTGAGTTTCAAGACTATCAAGGACCCAATTCTATAAATTTGATAGCTTTGGTACCCTGCAGGGTAATACAGGGCTTCCCAGGTGGCATAGTGGTAAAGAACCCATCTGCCAATACAAGAGACATAAGAGACATGGATTCAATCCCTGAATTGGGAAGATCCCCTGGAGAAGGGAATGGCTACTCACTCCAGTATTCTTGCCTGGAAAATCCCATGGACAGAGGAGCCTTGTGAGCTACAGTCCATGGGGTTGCAAAGAGTCAAACACAACCGAGCAACTTTACACATGCACACAGGCTAATATAGGTGGAAATAAAAGTGTAAAATGTAGATCTTTGACTCCATTTATCCTCAAGAAAAGATTAACATCTATCCCTCCCATCATATTTTAAATCATAGGAGTTCAATAGAAATAAGTAAAGAAAGCAAAAAAAATGCAAAGAATCATGCTGAAAGCACATAAATCATACTGCTATACTAAAATATCATTTATATGCTATCACTAAAATGTCACTAATGTTACATTTTCATTTACAATGCTTCATTTTATAACTAGCTATTAAATTTAAGTGTATATTGTCTTCTATATTTCTATCTCTCAAAACACTTTAGTATCATACACAATGAGTGCTCTGTAAATATGTATTAATAGATCAATTTATTCAGTGATTGTCAGAGCTCAAAGGAGTCTATCTAACTTCAAGGTAATGCCAGTGATCAAACAGATTGGAAAATGGAAATGTTCCTGGGAGTTTTAAAAGGCCCTGCCCTGTGATATGCAATAGTGACTAGATTATTTAAAGGTTTCAATAGCACAAAATTGTGCTTTGATTTACATAAAGCTTGTGGAATTTCCTCTGGTTCCAAATGGACACTACAGCATTTTCTTTCATGACTCTACCAGACAGAATCAGAATGTATTAAAATGTATAAAACATCCTTCATTTCTCCTGCCAAAATGTAAAAATTATCAAAAAGTATCTATATACAATATGAACTGTTCATATTGTATATAGGCATTATACAATGTCAAGCATTAATTTTCATCTAAGGATATAAAGTTATTTGAATGACTGAAGACAAAAGACCAAGTCTCATAGCCACAGAAGAAAAAGGGGCAAATGCATTACTTTTGCTTTCTGTGTGTTTTCTTGGTTTTTAGATATGACCGGCAGCTTTGTACAAAATGCAAGTCTTCACAATTCAATTCTCACAATTCTTCACAACTCAAAAGTCCTCAATTTTCTATGAAATAGTCTACCAATAAGAGGAAGCCTCTTATTAAGTTAACAATTAGTATTAGGAAGATAATTATAAATAGAAACACCAATTCTGAATAAACTAATGGACACTTGTTCAGCTGCTAAGTCGTGTCCAACTCTTTGCAATCCCACGGCCTGCAGCACAACAGGCTTCCCTATCCTTCTCTATCTCTTGGAAGAGTTTGCTCAAACTAATATCCATTGAGTTGATGATGCTGCTAGCCAGAATTCAAACAGTATATATAAAATATATATAAAATATAGATATTTATATATATAAAATCAGAAAGCTTTAGAACTAGGAGAAAAAGAAGAGGTATAATATTTTATGTGCTTAGCCATATAGCTCATGATATATATAGTGTGAAATAATTGCTATCTCTCTCTCTCTCTCTCTCTCTCTCTATATATATATATATATATATATATATATATATATATAAAGATACTACAATCTATTACTTACTTATCTATCTTGGTAACTATCAGTTTTACAAAGGGTTCTGTTAAATAGTTACTGAGTCATTTTGGAGCCAAGTCCCAAGTGAGGAATTTTATTCTTGGGAGTGCAACTACCCACATTTCTTACGGCTGTTTAATGACATAATAGAACTTGGATAATGAGACAACTGAGGGTTGAGAAAGGTACACCATCCATCACAGTGAGTCCAATGCTAGTGACACTGCTTATTTACAGCGCAATATAGGAAGACCTATGACTCACATTGTCAACACAAACAGAACAATAAAAAGTACTTAAAGCCATTCACGTCCATTTAAAAATTAAACCTGTGGGGTGATGTCAAGATTTCTACTCTTTCAGACAGATACAGCACCTATCAATAGTGGTACGCCTCATTCTTCAAACAGTACACAGCGTGATCTTGGATTTCTACAATCCTTGTTCCACTATCATGCAGAAACAACAAAAGTGGATAAAGAAGAGGGTTATTAGATCATCTACTTTGTCTCTGTAGTTATTGTCTATGAGACAGGATGTCTCAGTTTCTCCCGTGTCTGTCTGATGACTTCCGAAAGAAATTCTCTCACTAGTTTTCTGTATCACAGAACAAAACAACTTAGCTGTCACTGCATTTGTTTCCTTCTTTGAAGGTTATCCCATCACTCTTGTTAGTCAGTTCGGTAGAGGGATCCTTCTTCTTGCCAATGAAATCATTTTGCTATGTATAAAAATTATGTACATGTTTAATTTTACTAAGTTATTTACATGTAGTCTCATCAGATATCACTTCCACAATCTTGCTTTTTTCCCTCCAGTTTTAATTGCTACTATTCCACTGACCCACACTTTGAAAAGATAATTTATAAAATCAAAGGAAAATAGTTCTACTATACCTTACATGATTTAGAAATGAGGGAACATGTATATAAATAGATGAGAAACATGTATTCAGATGCACAGCTACATCAGAAAGTAAGTAAGTCAAAATGAGGAGGACTCAGTTTCTGACTGTTGGTCTTCAACATGGAGAGAAATTTAATTACCTAGACAAGAGGAAAATTCCATCTTAATTTGAGCAACAAGACATTCAGTCCTGTCTGTCTGGCTCACTGATTTAGCCCTAGTACCAAGCATACAGTGCCTGGAATGTGGCTGATAATCCTTTGCTAAAAATAGTTTCTTGCTAGAAATATTTTGCTAATATAAAACCATCAAGTGTTAGCAGTAGTAGAAATATTTCTGATAATTTTACTCTATGAATATTAAGGTTTAGCCTACTGTAATCCCTTTGTGTTTTTCATCTTTTTAGTAATATTTTCAATAGCAACTACCTTTAAAATAATAGAGAACACTCAGAAAAATATTTGCATTTTCTCTTGAGCTCATCTGTGAAACACTAACTTTCCTGGTTCATTTATTCCCAACAAAGCTTATCTAAGTACCTTCGTTTTTATTTGATTTTTCTCTATCAATATACATAGTTACAGCAGGTTGGAAAAAAAAATGAGACTGCATGATGTCAGCTATTAAATTATTTTTGAGAATATTGTTATATTTACTCTCTTTGTACTCATTATTCATAACAACTATTAAACTTTGCCTTAGAGATATTTAACCTAAGAAATTATTTTAATGGAAATAAAACTTGATTGCCATGATTTAAATTTTAATGTATTACCTGTATATAAACATTCCCTTTACAATAATCTTAAACATAGACTGTGTTAATATTATAATGTCATCTTTGGGCACATTTAATATTTCATTTTAAGTATCACTGCCACAATTACATTATCCAAGTCTTCAAATACCTTTTAAATACTTCTAGTATTGGTTTAGCAATCAGCAAAAGTCAAATTGAAAATCAAATCATACTGGGACTGTATCTTATTGATATTTTAATTTATACTTGGGCTTCCCTAATGGCTCAGATGGTAAAGAATCTTCCTGCAACACTGGAGACCTGGGTTTGATTCCTGGGTTGGGAAGATCCCCTGGAGAAGGGAAGGGCTACCCACTCCCATATTCTTGCCTGGAGAATTCCATGGACAGAGGGGCCTGGTGAGCTACAGTCCATCAGGTCACAAAGCTATTACTGTATAATTGCACCAATGACCCTTATTATTTGGAAAAGTGTCTTACATATTTGCCAATATATGTAAGACATATATCAATTTTGCTGGGAAAATTTGATATCCCACAGTCTTTTTTGTAGTTATTATTTTAGGCAGCTATTAGTAGCTGTTTGCCTCTTGAGAAACCTGTATGCAGGTCAGGAAGCAACAGTTAGAACTGAACATGGGAAAACAGACTGGTTCCAAATAGGAAAAGGAGTACATCAAGGCTGTATATTGTCACCCTGCTTATTTAACTTATACGTAGAGTACATTATGAGAAACACTGGACTGGAGTAAGCACAAGCTGGGAATCAAGATCGCTGGGACAAATATCAATAACCTCAGATATGCAGATGACACCACCCTTAAAAAGCAGAAAGTGAAGAAGAACTAAAGAGCCTCTTGATGAAAGTGAAGGAGGAGAGTGAAAAAGTTGGCTTATAACTCAACATTCAGAAAACGAAGATCATGGTATCCGGTCCCATCACTTCATGGCAAATAGTCTGGGAAACAGTGGAAACAGTGGCTGACTTTATTTTTGGGGGGCTCCAAAATCCCTGCAGATGGTGATTGCAGCCATGAAATTAAAAGATGCTTACTCCTTGGAAAGAAAGTTATGACCAATCTAGACAGCATATTAAAAAGTAGAGTTATTACTGTGTCAACAAAGGTCTGTCTAGTCAAGCCTATGGTTTTTCCAGTAGACATGTATGGATGTGAGAGTTGGACTATAAAGAAAGCTGAGTGCCAAAGAATTGATGCTTTTGAACTATGGTGATGGAGAAGACGGGGAAGGCGATGGCACCCCACCCCAGTACTTTTGCCTGGAAAATCCCATGGACGGAGGAGACTCTTGAGAGTCCTGTGGACTGCAAGGAGATCCAACCAGTCCATCCTAAAGGAGATCAGTCCTGGGTGTTCATTGGAAGGACTGATGTTAAAGCTGAAACTCCAATCCTTTGGCTACATCATGCGAAAAGTTGACTCATTGGAAAAGACCCCAATGCTGGGAGGGATTGGGGGCAGGAGGAAAAGGGGATGACAGAGGATGAGATGGCTGGATGGCATCACTGACTCAATGGACATGGGCAGTTGGTGATGGATAGGGAGGGCTGGCATGCTGCGGTTCATGGGATAACTTAGAGTCAGACACAACTGGGAGACTGAACTGAAGGGACCTGACACATGCACTATTCTTTTACTCACTGGTTCATCAAATATGTATTGCATAACAACTGCTTACCTAGCCCTCTGCTGCTGCTGGAGATTCAGAGGTAAAAATGGACCTGGTCCCTGGACTCTTAGAATCTATCATAATCTTGCACTTCTTGCTCTTTTCTCTGTATACCTTGAGTGTAGAGTAATATTTTGGCATATTCCCTTTTTATTTCAGAAAACTTCAGGTCCACTAATACAAACCAAGTATTTCTTAGAACATTATGTTCTAAATGTAAAATACAGAGTGATGTAAATGTCCATATTCAAATATTCTATGATTCAATGATATTTTTTATAAGACTGATTTGAAGATCTGTTAAAAGGCAGTAAGTTTTGATTTTTTTCTGAAGTGTAATATATCTTATCCTAAATGTTTTCTTCAGACTTTTAATCTCATCATATCAGATCAGATCAGTTGCTCAGTTGTGTCCGACTCTTTGCAACCCCAGGAATCAGAGCACGCCAGGCCTCCCTGTCCATCACCAACTCCCGGACTTCACTGAGACTCACATCCATCAAGTCAGTGATGCCATCCAGCCATCTCATCCTCTGTTGTCCCCTTCTCCTCTTGCCCCAAATCCCTCCCAGCATCAGAGTCTTCTCCAATGAGTCAACTCTTCTCATAAAGTGGCCAAAGTACTGGAGTTTCAACTTTAGTATCATTTCTTCCAAAGAAATCCCAGGGCTGATCTCCTTCAGAATGGACTGGTTGGATATCCTTGCCGTCCAAGGGACTCTCAGGAGTCTTCTCCAACACCACAGTTCAAAAGCATCAATTCTTCGGCGCTCAGCCTACTTCACAGTCCAGCTCTCACATCCATACATGACCACAGGAAAGACCATAGCCTTGACTAGGCGAACCTTTGTTGGCAAAGTAATGTCTCTGCTTTTGAATATGTGATCTAGGTTGGTCATAACTTTCCTTCCAAGGAGTAAGCGTCTTTTAATTTCATGGCTGCAGTCACCATCTGCAGTGATTTTGGAGCAGTCTGACACTGTTTCCACTGTTTCCCCATCTATTTCCCATGAAGTGATGGGACCAGATGCCATGATCTTCGTTTTCTCAATGTTGAGCTTTAAGCCAACTTTTTCACTCTCCACTTTCACTTTCATCAAGAGGCTTTTTAGTTCCTCTTCACTTTCTGCCATAAGGGTGGTGTCATCTGCATATCTGAGGTTAGTGATATTTCTCCCCGCAACCTTGATTCTAGCTTGTGCTTCTTCCAGTCCAGCATTTCTCATGATGTACTCTGTATAGAAGTTTAATAAACAGGGTAACAATATACAGCCTTGACGTACTCCTTTTCCTATTTGGAACCAGTCTGTTGTTCCATGTCCAGTTCTAACTGTTGCTTCCTGACCTGCATACAAATTTCTCAAAAGGCAGATCAGGTGGTCTGGTATTCCCATCTCTTTCAGAATTTTCCACAGTTTATTGTGATCTACACAGTCAAAGGCTTTGGCATAGTCAATAAAGCAGAAACAGATGTGTTTCTGGAACTCTCTTGCTTTTTCCATGATCCAGCGGATGTTGGCAATTTGATCTCTGGTTCCTCTGCCTTTTCTAAAACCAGCTTGAACATCAGGAAGTTCACGGTTCACATATTGCTGAAGCCTGGCTTGGAGAATTTTGAGCATTATTTTACTAGCGTGTGAGATGAGAGCAATTGTGCGGTAGTTTGAGCAATCTTTAATCTCATAATGAAATTTAAAAATACACATTATTTTCCATGTCTTATTTACATTCATGAATGGTGAGAAATGTTTACTTACACAATTCAGAATGGGCAACTACTGCTAATAATTTCAGACAGAACCATCAGTAAAAATTCCTGATTTTGTATAATTCAATGAGAGAAAAACATTGGTATACATATTAAATCCATGTAAAGCTGTTGTAGAGGTTACTATGCGCTCACTAAAAACCACTTACTCTTCTTCTTGGACATAGAGCTAGATTACAACTTCTAGCCTCCAAGCACATAGGTCTGGGCATATGCCTGAGTATTAGACAAAGGGATGCAATTCAAAGTGAAATGTGCTGTTCCCTTCCAGCCTTGATTTAAAAAATCTCTCAAGAATATTTCCATGCTTTTTTTTTTCACTTTTGGTGGATGAAATAGAAGGAGCACTGTGCTATTAAAGTGCATTACTTAAAAATTGTGGCAACAAGTAAGTAAGAAACAGATAAAGGATGCTAAAAGGTTGGAGAACTCTTGTTATTCTTTGGCTAAATATTTGTTAAAACTGTTGCCTGTGATAATTTTAGAAGAAAGACTAAGGGTCTACCAAACCTGTAGCTCAGGGAGAAAAGGTAAGAAAAAACAGCCAGAATATTAGTTTGTATGACTTCTGCTTGATGTATCTGTCAAAGTACCATGAGAAATAAATGAGTTCAGGAAAGAACTGGCTGGTCTGAAAGTAGACATTAAGCATTTTGCAGTGTTGGAGAAGCCTACTTCTTCAAAACCTCTAACATAAGAGATAAAACTGAAAGAAAAAAAAAAAAAACTTTAAGCACAAAATTGCAGTAAGTTTTCTCAGTTAGACAAGGAGTTCAGCCCTGCAGCAAAAGATAAGATTAAGGATACTGCCTTCCCACCAAAATCTATTGTTCAGAGATCAGCTATTACTATGTTAAAAGAAATAAGCATAAAAGCAAAGAAGCAAAGAAATACAGCAAGATAGAGAAGTAAACCTTAAAAAAGGACCTCGGATATGTTTACTGGCACCTGAAACAAACTGGACACAACTGGATTAGAATCCAAATAACTTTCTGAAATACTTTTATTTTTAAAGAACTATGAGTTTAGCCAAAAAATTAAACAAATAAAAAGACTAAATATAAAACAATCCTTAGGCTCCCAATTGTGTTATGATCAAGAACTGGTTTTTGAAAGCTCCACAAACTCTTGGGAGAATAATTTCAAAGGTGTCTGTAGATGAAAATACATAAAGAAAATTCTTCAAGAGAATGCCAGGAGAATCTATGGAGATAAATGACAAGAGATTTTTTCCAGAACATAGAACTAAGATCTAATCATGAAGCCTCCTCCCCTGGCAGTGTGGCAGGGTGTTTCAAATGCCTTCTCAGAAGGATTCCACCACTGCTCTGTGCTATGGCCTGCCATGAGTCAGTTTCACATTCATCCATCTTTAGAATAATATTTGTTATGATTGCCCTGCACCTGCTTTACTATTCTATGCTATCTTTAGTTCTTAGAAGTTAAAATATAATAACACAAAAGGGATCCTGATTGAGAGGACAGAGCATCTTCTAGATCCCCTGGACTCTGAAACAAGTAAAGCAATGGTTGTAGGCTGTCTCATTTGGACAGTAGATGAGTCTAATTTAAATATCTTCTTTTCTATGAAGGCATAAGATTAGGAAGCATTTTTCAGTCTCTCTTGCATTATTACGTGTTCATTTGATGCTGTACATGTGCTTTTGCCAGGCCCAGTCAATAAATATGTACTATTTCCAGGCCTAGCTGATCAAAATGTCCTTGAAACTTTGTCCATTAAAGCTCACTGGAATGGGACAACCATGATGTTTTAAGATACCTCTGATCAGAGTTGCCATCAATGTAAGTCCCCATGTGAAAGAGTGCATGGAAGGGAGCTATCCCTGACAAGGAACTTTCACTTTGGATGGCTTTGCAAAAAGGAAATTAACTTACCTTATCTAGGTTTGTTTTTTTTTTTTTTTTTCCGGCTAAGTGCAGCTGGAATTGTACTAAACCAAAATCTAAATTTTAGAGTGCATCTTTCACAGTCATTCATCTATAGATTTATGAACACTCAATACTTTACAGTTTCTCAGCTAATATGTACTACTCGGTAGGCAGCAGATTAACTTGAACTTTTTCAAGTTCTCATTTTTCATGTTTTACATTCAGATCCCTTTACTGGTTTGCTTCAGAGCCATGTAATAGTACGTCTGAACAATTAACTGTCAGGTATGATCATTTTCTTTTTCATAGATTTGGAAACTGAGGCACAAATAGGAAAAATAAAAATCTTCCTTGAGATTACACTTCAGAACTGTTGGGCCCAGGATTCAGACCAAGACCATCTGACTCCAGAAGTTATATTCAACCTTTCTGTGGGGCCATGGTTATGAGAGAATGCATGGTCTCATGGTTATGAGTGAACCATGAGTCTCTCATGGTTATGAGAGAGTGCTGGCCAGTTACTCTGCTTCACACGACTTCCTTGTACATTGTTGCTATTAGTAGTGTTATCATAGAAATGCTCTGATTTGAGAAATACCAGTAAAGTTTAGAAATATTTACTTTCCATAAGAACTCCTTATTTTAGAAAAGAATTCAACAGGGAACCCCTATAAACAAAAAGCTCTCTCAGTGATTTTCAAGTAGATCTCACAGAAACAAAGATTCACATCATCACAGGCACTCATTTTTTAGATGAAAGTAAAGGGTTGTGCGGAGAGGGCAATGGCACCCCACTCCAGTACTCTTCCCTGGAAAATCCCATGGATGGAGGAGCCTGGTAGGCTGCAGTCCATGGGGTTGCTAAGAGTCGGACACGACTGAGTGACTTCACTTTCACTTTTCACTTTCATGCACTGGAGAAGGAAATGGCAACCCACTCCAGTATTCTTGCCTGGAGAATCCCAGGGACAGGGAAGCCTGGTGGGCTGCTGTCTATGGGGTCGCACAGAGTCGACACAACTGAAGCGACTTAGCAGCAGCAAAGGGTTGTGCTGAATCTTCTCTACCCTGCAAAGATGGTTTGTGGAGGCAAGGTTTGCAATTTTTGAAATATTTTCATGGAACGAAAACACTGTTTCCTTCTAGTAAAAGGAAACTGCTTCCAGAGCTCATAAAATAAAGCACTATTTCTGTCCCTCAGTTCTCTCATAAAACATCTTGCATTGCTGCCATGTGTTGCTGTAAGTTTCTTCTTCAAGAACGTTGTAGTAAAACAGGATGTGGACTGTCTACTTGCTTCGGATGCATGAGCATTTTTTTTTATTTCTTATATCAGAATAGGCTCCATTTCTGTGTGTATGCCCTTTCCCACTTATTTATTTATTCATTCATGCAAGAGGCATTTATGGGCTGTCTATGAATCAGTTACAATGGTAGATATAAATTATAAAGATTTATCTCCAGCATTATTCACAACAATACCTGGAACACAGTGGAAATTGCAAGAATCCATCAATAAATGAGAGAATGAGTTAATAAGGAATGGATGAATGGTCTTAGTTTAGCATCCACAACAAATTTAAACCTAAGAATGAAGGAAACACAGCAAGCACTTGAATCTGTCTATCTCAATACTGCTTTTGAATATCTATCTGAGTGTCCGGAGAGACTTCATGCAGTCACCACTGCAAAGAATCACATGGAAAGTGGATCTTACTTTTAACTCAAGGATGGGCAGAGGGAGTTCAGAAAGATCAAAACAGAGAAAAGAAAAAATCACTAGAAAAGACAAACACCTTGCACTCCAAAGATCAATACTCTTTCCTCTCCTTCTACCAGCTTGATCAGGAAGTTCACGGTCACAGCCCTCTGCTATACACAACATTCTTTTCTTATCATAGCCAGATGGTCCTGAGAGTCCCCTGAAGAATATTCAACAGATAAACTCTCAAGTTCAATCAATCTATTGTTCTGACTTCGGGTGTGATGGGAGGGGGTCGTAGGGTCGAAGAGTCGGAGATGAGGATATCTATCTATCTATCTGATCATGAGGCAGCGCAGAGGGAAAGGAAAGACAAGGATGGGCAGAGGGAGTCAGAAAGATTCAAAAAGAGAACAAAAATAAACAGAAATTGAAAACACTGATGCACTCAAGATCAAAAGGAACCCCTCTCTATTACACACATTTTTTTTTCAAGCCAGATGGCCTCAGGGCCCTAAAATACCTTCAACAGATAAACTCCTCAGTTCACATTACTCTATTTTCTTTTACTGTCCAGGGTATTCAAAGGCATGAATCTAGCCCTAAGCACTGACAATGTCTTCTCATCACCTTCCTGGCAGAGAGATGCAAGTGTTGGGGTAAATGGTTGATTTGAGACCCAAGGGAAATCACTACTAGTTAAATAAGAGTACATATAACAGAAGGAAGAAACCACAGATGTTAAATATAATATGATTTCAGAGAACTGTTTGTCTTTATTTAGAGCCTGTGTATTTTCAGTATTATCCATTTCAAAAAGTCATTAATTTCAGTCTGAGGTCAAAAATGGAAGGTATATGTTGCCTCTTCTGATAAATAGAAATGTCAAAGAAGGACATTCATTTACTTAGACAATTTAGATATTAAGGGGGCAAAGTATTTTCAAAGTAAATTTACATAATGCTGTTCTTGCATAATTGGGTCAAAGTTCTTTTTTTAAAAATAATTACATGTACAGAAATCTGTCTTAGTTCTCTGTATTACTGGTGGTACTAATTACGAGCAAGGTCTCATTCCCCTTCTGTCTTTTATATCTCTATCTATAAATCCTTAACTCTCTATCTGGGTAGATTTGAGACTCTGGTTTCACAGCCTGTTGTCATAGAAAAGTCATGGGTCTAGGAGTAAAGGAAACAGGGTTACTATTCATCACTCTTGCTATATCAATTTGTATATAATTGGATGAACTTTAAAATCCCCATCTGTTGAGAACTCTAAAATTAATATATTTGAAGTCCCATAGGTTTTCAAGAAAAATAAATAAATAACTAGAAAGACTTGCTTTTCAGGGACTTCCCTGGTGATGCAGTAGTTACGAATTCGCCTGCCAATGCAGGACATACCGGATCGATCCCTCGTTGAGGAAGAGTCCACATGCAGCACGGCAACAAAGTCCTTGTATCACAACTGCTGAGCCCACGCTCTAGAGCTCATGCTCTGCAACAAGAGAAGCCACAGCAAAGAGAACCCAGGTACTGCAGCTGAAGAGGAGAACCCACGCTCCACAACCAGAGAAAGCCTGCACCCAGCAACGAACACCTAGTGTAGTCTAAAATAAAATAAATACAAATGTTTAAAAGGCTTTCTTTTCAAATACCACTTTTTGTTTGGATTTTTGTTGTTGTTGCTTTTTGCCCTTTGTCATGTAATTTTAAAGGAAGCCTCTATTTCTTTATGTAAATCACCTCTTTGGGCACAGTGACCACCTGTGTGGAGAGTAGAGACCTGGCTCAGTATGTACCAATTATAACACTTTACTCCTGGCCACCATCAATTCAAGGATGAGCAGTGACCCAAGTTACCAGTCAGAGCTCTTTCTGGTAACTTGCCACTCGGAGCTGGGATCCTGAGGCTGAAAAAATGTGAGTTCACTGCTGCTTTAGGACAGCTCGTGGAAAAGCTAGTCTGTGAGAATAAGGCTCACTCACAGAGAGAAACTAGAATCTCTGTGTTATGGCCAGTGACACCTCTGGCTTGTGAGTCCAATTCTCCCATTATCTCCAAGTTGAGTAACATTTCTATCTTTTATAACCAAATGAATCCTGACTAATAAAGATGTCAGAGTTTCACAGTTAGCTGCTTTGTACATATTTGTGAAACATGTTTTTCTTCCTTACTGAATTGCATATATTTCTTAAGCAACTCAGGGTGCTTGTCCTGATATATATTTCATCTCTTCTGAGCAAACTGGCATCTTGTTCATTTTATGGCTCCTTCATCTTTTGTGTGTCAAGATCATTATCTTACAGTACATGCCAAGTGCTGTGTATCTTGTTTTCTTCTTTTTAAACTAAAATCTAATATCTTTAAAATATAAAACCAATTATCAGAGTTTTGTGCACAAAAAGTTATGTCATGATTCTATTTTCTGTTATGAATTCTTTCACTAATATTTCATTTTATTTACTGCAACAATTTTAATTATGTTTCAACATTTAAAAGTTCCAAAGGTCAAAAAATATTTCATAGCATATAGTCTATAAAACAAAGCAACTTGAAAATTCTATTGTATCTCCTCTTAAGTTTAGACAATTTGGGGAATTGTATATCATATGTAATTAGATGTGTAAATATAAAATAAAAACTAATTTTCTCAATTTTTTCTTTTTATATTTAAAAATAACTTTCTTATTTAAAGTGAAACATTGTTATAACTTATTGAACACTGAAGAAACTGCAGATATTCAGAAGTGGCAATATAAAAAATCCAAACATCTGAAACTTCCATACTTTGGCCATCTAATGCAAAGAACTGACTCACTAGAAAAGACCCTGATGCTGGGAAAGATTGAAGGTAGGAGGAGAAGGGGACAACAGAGGATGAGATGGTTGAATGGCATCACTGACTCTATGGACATGAGTTTGAGTAAGCTCCAGAAGTTGGTCATGGACAGGGAAGCCTGGCGTGATACAGTCCATGGGGTCACAAAGAGTATGACATGACTGAGCGACTGAACTAAAACATCTTACTCAAGGATGCTACATAATGTAATACATGTATAATTGCATGTGTATGGTTAAAATGGGTGAGGGAATCTTATCCCACTTAATGGACGATAATTAGTACATAATGAGTGCCAAGTAGAACGTGACAGGCCATAATGAAGAACAATAATTTCTCTGCATAGATATTAGGGCTTAATCATAGCTTTCATATAGGTCAGTTACTTTAACATTTAAATTCTCAAGCATTATCTTTCACCAGAACTAAAGTTTTGATTTTCTTTTCTACAGAATTGAAGTAGTTTCATCAGTTCAGTTCAGTTCAGTAGCTCAGTCATGTCTGACTCTTTGTGAACCCATGAATCGCAGCACGCCAGGCCTCTCTATCCATCACCATCTCCCGGAGTTCACTCAAACTCACGTCCATCAAGTCAGTGATGCCATCCAGCCATCTCATCCTCTGTCATCCTGTTTTCCTCCTGCCCCCAATCCCTCCAAGCATCAGGGTCTTTTCCAATGAGTCAACTCTTCACATGAGGTGGCCAAAGTATTGGAGCTTCAGCTTTAGCATCATTCCTTCCAAAGAAATCCCAGGGCCGATCTCCTTTACAATGGACTGGTTGGATCTCCTTGCAGTCCAAGGGACTCTCAAGAGTCTTCTCCAACACCACAGTTCAAAAGCATCAATTCTTCAGCACCCAGCTTTCTTCACAGTCCAACTCATGCATCCATACATGACCACTGGAAAAACCATAGCCTTGAATAAACAGACCTTTGTTGGCAAAGTAATATCTCTGCTTTTCAATATGCTTTCTAGGTTGGTCATAACTTTTCTTCCAAGGAGTAAGCGTCTTTTAATTTAATGTCTGCAGTCATCATCTGCAGTGATTTTGGTGCCCAAAAAGATAAAGTCTGACACTGTTTCCCATCTATTTCCCATGAAGTGATGGAACCAGATGCCATGATCTTCGTTTTCTGAATGTTGAGCTTTAAGCCAACTTTTTCACTCTCCTCTTTCACTTTCATCAAGAGGCTTTTGAGTTCCTCTTCACTTTCTGCCATAAGGGTGGTGTCATCTGCATATCTGAGGTTATTGACATTTCTCCTGGCAATCTTGATTTCAGCTTGTGTTTCTTCCAATCCAGCATTTCTCATGATGTACTCTGCATATAAGTTAAATAAGCAGGGTGACAATATACAGCCTTGACGTACTCCTTTTCCTATTTGGAACCAGTCTGTTGTTCCGTGTCCAGTTCTAACTGCTGCTTCCTGACCTGCATATAGGTTTATCAAGGGGCAGGTCATGTGCTCTGGTATTCCCATCTCTTGAAGAATTTTCCACAGTTTATTGTGATCCACACAGTCAAAGGCTCTGGCATAGTCAGTAAAGCAGAAATAGATGTTTTTCTAGAACTCTCTTGCTTTTTCCATGATCCAGCGGATGTTGGCAATTTGATCTTTGGTTCCTCTGCCTTTTCTAAATCCAGCTTGAATATCTGGAATTTCATGGTTCACGTATTGCTGAAGCCTGGCTTGGAGAATTTTGAGCATTACTTTACTAGCATGTGAGATGAGTGCAATTGTGCAGTAGTTTGAGCATTCTTTGGCATTGCCTTTCTTTGGGATTGGAATGAAAACTGACCTTTTCCAGTCCTGTGGCCACGGCTGAAGTTTCCAAAGTTTCAAAGCAAATTGAAAGTTTCAATTTGCTGGCGTATTGAGTGCAGCATTTTCATAGCATCATCTTTCAGGATTTGAAATAGCTCAACTGGAATTCCATCACGTCCACTAGCTTTGTTCGTAGTGATGCTTTCTAAGGCCCACTTGACTTCACATTCCAGGATGTCTGGCTCTAGGTGAGTGATCATACCATCGTGATTATCTTGGTTGTGAAGATCTTTTTTGTACAGTTCTTCTGTGTATTCTTGCCACCTCTTCTTAATATCTTCTTCTTCTGTTAGGTGCATACCATTTCTGTCCTTTATCGAGCCCATCTTTGCATGAAATGTTCCCTTGGTATCTCTAATATTCTTGAAGAGCTCTCTAGTCTTTCCGATTCGGTTGTTTTCCTCTATTTCTTTGCATTGATTGCTGAGGAAGGCTTTTTTATCTCTCCTTGCTATTCTTTGGAACTCTGTGTTCAGATGCTTATATCGTTCTTTTTCTCCTTTGCTTTTTGATTCTCTTCTTTTCACAGCTATTTGTAAGGCCTCCCCAGACAGCCATTTTGCTTCTTTGCATTTCTTTTCCATGGGGATGGTCTTGATCCCTGTCTCCTGTACAATGTCACAAACCTCCATCCATAGTTCATCAGGCACTCTATCTATCAGATCTAGGCCCTTAAATCTATTTCTCACTTCCACTGTATAATCATAAGGAATTTGATTTAGGTCATACCTGTATGGTCTAGTGGTTTCCCTACTTTCTTCAATTTCAGTCTGAATTTGGCAATAAGGAGTTCATGATCTCAGCCACAGTCAGCTCCTGGTCTTGTTTTTGTTGATTGTATGGAGCTTCTCCATCTTTGGCTGCAAAGAATATAATCAGTCTGATTTTGGTGTTGACCATCTGGTAATGTCTATGTGTAGAGTCTTTTCTTGTGTTGTTGGAAGACAGTGTTTGCTATGACCAGTGCGTCCTCTTGGCAAAATTCTGTTAGTCTTTGCCCTGCTTCATTCCGTATTCCAAGGCCAAATTTGCTGTTACTTCAGGTGTTGACTTCCTACTTTTGCATTAGAATCCCCTATAATGAAAAGGACATCTTTTTTGGGGTGTTAGTTCCAAAAGGTCTTGTAGGTCTTCAAAGAACAATTCAACTTCAGCTTCTTCAGCATTACTGGTTGGGGCATAGACTTGGATTACTTTGATATTGAATGTGTGATGTTCAAGGTCAGGAGGGGCGGTGGTGAGGAGATACCCCTCATCCAAGTTAAGGAGCAGCAGCTGTGCTTTGCTGGAGCAGCCGTGAAGAGATACCCCAAGTACAAGGTAAGAGAAATCAAGTAAGACGGTAGGTGTTGCAAGAGGGCATCAGAGGGCAGACACACTGAAACCATAATCACAGAAAACTAGGACAATCTAATCACACTAGGACCACAGCATTGTCTAACTCAACGAAACTAAGCCATACCCTGTGGGGCAACCCAAGATGGGCAGGTCACGGTGGAGAGGTCTGACAGAATGTGGTTCACTGGAGAAGGGAATGGCAAACCACTTCAGTATTCTTGCCTTGAGAACCCCATGAACAGTATGAAAAGGCAAAATGATAGGGTACTGAAAGAGGAACTCTCCAGGTCAGTAGGTGCCCAATATGCTACTGGAGATCGGTGGAGAAATAACTCCAGAAAGAATGAAGGGATGGAGCCAAAGCAAAAACAATACCCAGTTGTGGGTGTGACTGGTGATAGAAGCAAGGTCCGATGCTATAAAGAGCAATATCGCATAGGAACCTGGAATGTTAGGTCCATGAATCAAGGCAAATTGGAAGCAGTCAAAAAGGAGATGGCAAGAGTGAACGTCAACATTCTAGGAATCAGTGAACTCAAATGGACTGGAATGGGTGAATTTAACTCAGATGACCATTATATCTACTACTGTGGGCAGGAATCCCTTAGAAGAAATGGAGTAGCCATCACGGTCAACAAGAGAGTCCGAAGTACAGTACTTGGATGCAATCTCAAAAACGACAGAATGATCTCTGTTCATTTCCAAGGCAAATCATTCAATATCACAGTAATCCAAGTCTATGCCCCAACCAGTAATGCTGAAGATGCTGAAGTAAGTAGTTTCATACACACTCTTATTCTTGCTTACCTACTTATACTTATCTTTCTTTCAAGCTGAAACTTATATTGATCCCTGATAAGATAGACTGCATCTGTATGTATATCATATACATATAGAACTAATAGAACTACATTCATCACAGCAGGATCCTCTATGACCCACCTCCCAGAATATTGGAAATAAAATCAAAAATAAATAAATGGGATCTAATTAAACTTAAAAGCTTCTGCACAACAAAGGAAATTATAAGCAAGGTGAAAAGACAGCCTTCAGAATGGGAGAAAATAATAACAAATGAAGTAACAGACAAACAACTAATCTCAAAAATATACAAGCAACTCCTACAGCTCAGTTCCAGAAAAATAAATGACCCAATCAAAAAATGGACCAAAGAACTAGGTAGACATTTCTCCAAAGAAGACATACAGATGGCTAACAAACACATGAAAAGATGCTCAACATCACTCATTATCAGAGAAATGCAAATCAAAACCACTATGAGGTACCATTTCACGCCAGTCAGAATGGCTGTGATCCAAAAGTCCACAAGCAATAAATGCTGGAGAGGGTGCGGAGAGAAGGGAACCCTCTTACACTGTTGGTGGGAATGCAAACTAGTACAGCCACTATGGAGAACAGTATGGAGATTCCTCAAAAAACTGGGACTAGAACTGCCTTATGATCCAGCAATCCCACTGCTGGGCATATACACTGAGAAAACCAGAATTGAAAGAGACACGTGTACCCCAATGTTCATAGCAGCACTGTTTACAATAGCCAGAACGTGGAAGCAACCTAGATGTCCATCCACAGATGAATGGATAAGAAAGCTGTCGTATATATACACAATGGAGTATTACTCAGCCATTAAAAAGAACACATTTGAATCAGTTCTAATGAGGTGGATGGAACTGGAGTCTACTATACAAAGTGAAGTAAGCCAGAAAGAAAAACACAAATACAGTATACTAACACATATATATGGAATTTAGAAAGATGGTAACAATAACCCTGTTTACGAGACAGCAAAAGAGACACTGATATATAGAACAGACTTTTGGACTCTGGGAACGGGAGAGGGTGGGATGATTTGGGAGAATAGCATTGAAATATGTATAATATTATATCTGAAATGAGTCACCAGTCCAGGTACGATGCCTGATAATGGATGCCTGGGACTGGTGCACTGGGACGACCCAGGGGGATGGTATGGGGAGGGAGGAGGGAGGAGGGTTCAGGATGGGGAACACATGTATACTTGTGGCAGATCCATCTTGATGTATGGCAAAAGCAATACAATATTGTAAAGTTAAGCAAAATAAAATTTAATTTAAAAAAAAAAGAAGAACTAATAGAACTAGTTTCTGCAGAAAGTAGAATCAGGAAGATCCAGGATTTTAGATCTACAAGTCTGGTAATCCTACTATATATATTAATATTGGATACAATTGGGGGAACCCTCTTCTAGAAAAAAATACAATGAAGCCACAAAGTCTTAGAAGGGGCCATTGCAAGAATGTTCCTGGAGCTTAAGCTTCATAACATAATGTTAAACTTTCTTGGGTGGACACCCTTGGCCTTCCACATTGAACACACACAACTTTGTGAATATCTGGGTTTCTTGAGTAACCCATGTGGACAGTCCTCTCAGGTAAGTAAAAGTGAAGTAGCCCAGTAAGAACACAGGCTATCTGAAACTCCTAAATGTGACATTTAGAAATCAATATGGTATGTCTTAAGGAAGCCCTATAAAAATTCTGTGTTATGGTCCCTTTCTATTGTGACCTTTTAAAAAAGCAGAATCCAAAAGGGTAGGGGGAGGAGAATTTTTGGAAAACTGATAGTATCTTAATGGTGTTAACTTTAGGGGAACAAATTGTTATGAAAAGTGTGATAATCAACCATTAGTATGGAGACTTCTATAATATATGTGCTGTGCTGTGCTCAGTTGCTTCATTTATGTCCAATTCTTTGCAACCCCACAGACTACAGCTCCCCAGTCTCTTCTGTCCACAGGATCCTCTAGGCAAGAATACTGGAGGGGGTTCCCATGCCCTTCTCCAGGGAATCTTCCCAACGACCCAGGGAATGAACCTATGTCCCTTGTGTCTCCTGCACTACAGGCAGATTCTTTATCCACTGAGCTACCTGGGAAGCCCTATATAAATAATCGATATTACAGTCATCAAAGTTATATGGTCGCTATCCTATAAGGAACTTGCCACTTTATTTTTTGTCCAACTAAAAGATCAATTCATCATATTTTATCCCCAAATGACTCAATGCATCTAATTACTTCCACTTGTCTATCTTTTCCCACACAGAGGAGGACATGGCATGTTAAAACTGGCATTTTGACTTTTATTAGAAGGATCTCTTCCTGAATGTTAAGAAATGTTGTGGGTAAATGTACATAAATTTTGTTCCATTTTTACAATGGTATACCAAGCAAATCAGCTATGGAAAGGTGTACCATATGGTTTTTGGAGTCAGACAAATGAGTTCAGTTTGTATTCAAGTTCTGGTAATGACTCGCTATTTGATCTCTTGAAGCTCCCTTTCTACATCTATAAAATGATAACTCAAACATTAGAATGATTTCCCAAAGGAATTAGGAAAATAAGAGAGGGAAATAGGGTTAAAAAGGGAATAAATACACACATAAAATAAGAGAAGGGACTTACACAGACCAATGATGATAAGAAACACTGAATATGATTAACTCAGCCCTCCACATCAAAGCAGTAAATAAATGGAAAATAGACAAATATAAAATAAAGACCTCATAGAATATCAAATGTTTTTGTGAAGAGGCTGGTGTGATTAAGGTACCATTTGGTTTTATAATAAAATTTTATGGAAGTCATCTAGTGCTACTTTCCTGGTACACTACAGTTGGGTAGTGACAGAATTTATCAATCTGCTCTTGGAGCACAGTGAGGAGAAAAAAGTTCCAATAAGGCAGACTATTTAGCATGAAGGAGCAGGCAGAAGAAACTTGAAGGGGAAAAGAAGAACAGTACTTGTGGCCAATGAAAAGATCATGGTCTTTGATAAATGCAAGAATAGCAGACCAAGCAATAATTTATCTTCAGGCTCATGTTTTGTGGCCCTGAGCTCATGGAGACACATGCCTTATGCAGTGTTTAGCAAAACCACACTAAACCCTAATCTGCTACAGTTTCTTCAGAGAGCACAGGCAAAGAGACACTCTCCCCCACCATAACAACATAAACCATTGCCTATCCTTATTATGAAACCAGTGTCATGGGCATCCATTAACATGCCCAAGTAGTTCTAAGTCACTTGTTATTACCCTCTGTTACAAGCTTGCCTTTTTCCCCTTCTTTTACCTTCTCTGTTTCTTGTTTTATGGAAAATGTTGGTTTGGCTGGTGTATCAGTCAGGACCCCAGCAGGAAACAAAAAGTGAAAGTGAAAGTGAAGTTGCTCAGTCCTGTCGGACTCTGCGATCCCATGGACTGTAGTCTACCAGGCTTCTCTGTCCATGGGGTTTTGGGGCAAGAGTACTGAAGTGGGTTGCCATTTCCTTCTCCAAGCAGGAAACAAATGAATACTCAAATTAGTACAATTCGAAAAAGATTTAATACAGTGCCAAATTACAAAGGTATAGAAACTTCAAGAGTTACCATACTGCCCTGGGGCTAATGACAGGTATCTGTTTTAATCCCTAGTACCTTTGAGATACAGAAAGGAAGAACTTATAATTGAGGAGGAAATAGCTGGTGATTAGATCAAGACACTTTGAGAGGAACAGTGGCATTTAGTTGAGAGACATGGTAATTTAAAGCACCTCATTGATAGAACCAGGAGAATAAATATTGAGACCTCACTCTTTTCCCACCCTTCAATATCTCCTTTAACTTACTGGTAAGATAATCTGTTGACACAAGCCAAACAAATCAGCCTCCAAAGCAGAGAGCCATGAAGAACAGTGGCAAATAGATGTGAAGGGGCAAACAGTAGATAACAATTACAGCTGATTAAACTTGGCCAATGAGCTCCTGTGAGTTTGAGTTCTTAATAAAATATACCTTTTGCCAAAGTTATGCATGCACATGGTTAATCAAATGCTACAAAAGAGCTCGTAAATCAAAAACAACACTCTTTGCCCAGTTGTTTCATCTATGAATCTGGACCCTGAAGTTACCATTTTAAATCCTTTTAGACTTGGTTCTTATATAGTTTTAAACATTTGAATGATAGGCTTAAAAACCTATTTCAAATTTTATTGACTCTGGAAATTGCTTATTTACTTTCTGCTATGAAAGATGAAGACTTAGCTTATTTAAACCAACACTCTCTTTTATGGCTCTCCCAATTGTTTGAGTTCTCTAAAAGTTAGCTTTCATTTCTAACAGAAAACTGACTTTGCTCAAGATGTTGAGTTTTATTAATTATAAAGAAAGTTTATTTTACTTCACGAGATAGATTAAGAAAAGTCAATCTTCTGGAAACATCTACAGTAGTTTAATTCGATTACCCATAAGCAAACTTGTCTGTGTCACTATAAGCTTCATTTTGGTATAATTTTCATACATTAAAGTTAACATTTTTTGTTATACTTCTGAGTTTTTATAAATGGATTTATATCAAAAAGTAGTTTTACATTACTCCAAAAAGCTCCCTTGTGCCCATTCATAAACAAACTCCTTCCCCTATTCCAACCCATGGCAACCACTGACTTTATTTCCATCTCTGTAGGTTTTCCTTTTCTAAATGAAAGTGAAAGTTGCTCAGTCCAGTACGACTCTTTGCCACCCCATGGTCTATACAGTTCATGGAATTCTCTAGGTCAGAACTGGAGTGGGTAGCCTTAGCTTTGTCCAAGGGATCTTCCCAATCCAGGGATTGAACTCCACATTGCAAAAATGGAGTAACCACTGAAGAAATGGAGTAGCCATCATCATCATCAACAAAAGAGTTTGAAATGCAGTACTTGGATGTAATCTCAAAAACGACAGAAGGATCTCTGTTCATTTCCAAGGAAAACCATTCAATATCATGGTAATCCAAGTCTATGCCCTGACCAGTAACATTGAAGAAGCTGAAGTTGAAAGGTTCTACAAAGACCTACAAGACCTTTTAGAACTAACACCCCAAAAAAGATGTCCTTTTCATTATAGAGGACTGGAATGCAAAAGTAGAAAGTCAAGAAACACCTGAAGTGACAGGCAAATTTGGCCTTGGAGTGTAGAATGAAGCAGGGCAAAAACTAATAGAATTTTGCCAGGAGAACGCATTGGTCATAGCAAACACTGTCTTTAAACAACACAAGAAAAGACTACACATAGACATCACCAAATGGTCAAGGCTGAAATCAGATTGATTATATTCTTTGCAGCCAAAGATGGAGAAGCTCTATATAGTCAGCAAAAACAAGACTGGGAGCTGACTGTGGCCCAGATCATGAACTTCTTATTACCAAATTCAGACTTGAATTGACGAAAATGGGGAAAACCATTAGACCATTCAGGTATGACCTAAATCAAATCCCTTATGACTACACAGTGGAAATGAGAATAGATTTAAGGGACTAGATCTGAGAGACAGAGTGCCTAATGAACTATGCATGGAGGTTTATAACATTGTACAGGAGACAGGATCAAGACCATCCCCAAGAAAAAGAAATGCAAAAAAGAAAACTGGCTGTCTGAGGAGTCCTTACAAATAGCTGTGAAAAGAAGAGAAGCAAAAATCAAAGGAGAAAAGGAAAGATAAACCCATTTGAATGCAGAACTCCAAAGAATAGCAAGAAGAGATAAGAAAGTCTTCCCCAGTGATCAATGAAAAGAAAAAGAGAAAAACAATAGAATGGGAAAGATTAGAGCTCTCTTCAAGAATATTAGAGATACTAAGGGAACATTTCATGCAAAGATGGGCTCAATAAAGGACAGAAATGGTATGGACCTAACAGAAGCAGAAGATATTAAGAATAGGTTCCAAGAATACAAAGAACTGTACGAAAAAGATCTTCATGACCCTGATAATCATGATGGTGTGATCACTGACCTAGAGCCAGACATCCTGGAATGTTAACTCAAGTGGGCCTTAGAAAGCATCACTACAAACAAAGCTAGTGGAGGTGATGGAATTCCAGTGGAGCTATTCCAAATCCTGAAAGATGATGCTGTGAAAGTGCTGCACTCAATATGCCAGCAAATCTGGAAAACTCAGCAGTGGCCACAGGACTGGAAAAGGTCAGTTTTCATTTCAACCCCAAAGAAAGGCAATGCCAAAGAATGCTCAAACTACCATACAATTGCACTCATCTCACATGCTAGTAAAGTAATGCTCAAAATTCTCCAAGCCAGGCTTCAGCAATACATGAACCATGAACTTCCAGATGTTCACGTTTGTTTTAGAATAGGCAGAGGAACCACAGATCAAATTGCCAACATCCAATGAATCACTGAAAAAGCAAGAAAGTTCCAGAAAACCATCTGTTTCTGCGTTATTGACTATGCCAAAGCCTTTGACTGTGTAGATCACAATAAACTGTGGAAAATTCTGAAAGAGATGGAAATACCAGATCATCTAACCTGCCTCTTGAGAAACCTGTATGCAGGTCAGGAAGCAACAGTTAGAACTGGACATGGAACAACAGACTGGTTCCAAAGAGGAAAAGGAATACGTCAAGGCTGTATATTGTCTCCTGTTTATTTAACAGAGTACATCATGAGAAATGCTGGGCTGGAAGAAACACAAGCTGGAATCAAGATTGCTGAGAGAAATATCAATAACCTTAGATATGCAGATGACACCACCCTTATGGCAGAAAGTGAAGAAGAACTAAAAAGCCTTTTGATGAAAGTGAAAGAGGAGAGTAAAACAGTTGGCTTAAAGCTCAACATTCAGAAAGCAAAGATCATGGCATCCAGTCCCATCACTTCATGGCAAATAGATGGGGAAACAGTGAAAACAGTAGCAGATTTTATTTTTCTGGGGTCCAAAATCACTGTAGTTGGTGACTGAAGCCATGAAATTAAAAGACCTTTACTCCTTGGAAGGAAAGTTATGAGCAACCCAGACAGCATGTTAAAAAGCAGAGACATTACTTTGCCAAGAAGGTCTGCCTAGTCAAGGCTATGGATGTAATATTTGGACTATAAAGAAAGCTGAATGTCGAAGAATTGATGCTTTTGAACTGTCGTGTTTGAAAGTACTCTTCAGATCCCCTTTGACTGCAAGGAAATCCAACCAGTCCATCCTAAAGGAGATCAGTCCTGAGTGTTCATCAGAAGAACTGATGCTGAAGTTGAAACTCCAATACATTGCCCACCTGATGCGAAGAGCTGACTCATTTGAAAAGACCCTGATGCTGAGGAAGATTGAGGGCAGAGGAGAAGGGGATCACAGAGGATGAGATGGTTGGATGGCACCACAGACTCAGTGGACATGAGTTTGAGTAAACTCCAGGAGTTGATGATGGACAGGGAGGCCTGGTGCGTTGCAGTTCTTGGGGTTGCAAAGAGTCAGACACGACTGAGCGACTGAACTGAACTGAACTCCCACATTGCAGGTGGATTCTTTACCACTTGAGCCACAAAGGAAGCCCAAGAATACTGGAGTGCATAACCTCTCCCTTCTCCAGTGGATATCCTGACCCAGGAGTCAAACCGGAATCTCCTGCATTGCAGGTGGATTCTTTACCAACTGAGCTATAAGGAAAATTTCATATAAATGGAATTATACAGCATATGGCTTTTTGTATCTAGTTTCTTCATTTGGCCTAATGCTTTTAACAGTCCTCAATTTTGTTGAGTATATCAGTAATCATTTCTTTTTGTTTCCATTGAATATGATCTACATCACAATCTATCCACAATAGAAACACAATCTTACTTATATATGCTAATATTTTTAAGAAAATAAGGAAACAAAACAGGGTTTGTAATATATTCCTGATTCAAATATGTGTGATATAGTACATAGCCCTGATTTTCAGGTTTTTTTTTTTTTTATATATTTTTCAATTTCCCTTTATTTATGATTTGCATTGTTTAACCAAATAGTGCTTAAAAATTTTTAAAGGAAGAGAACATAATTCCAACCCGGGAATCAAACCTGCACCTCCTGTGTCCCCTGCATTAACAGGCAGATTCTTTACCACTGAGCCACTGGGGAAGCCCTAATATAATTAAGAACTAAGGAAATAAATTTCATACAACTCCAACACAAATTCATGGATAAAAACACTAATCTAAAAGTTTTAAAAGTAGAGACCACCATTTTAAAAAATGTAATAAGTAATAAACTTCCAATATATAAAAATTCAAAGAATAAAATATAATCAAACTTTTTTTTTAAATTTATGGCTAATTTCATAGACAGAGCTATATAATATACAAAGAATGTTTCCATTCTTCATTTTGTTTCATCGGAATGACAGACGTCATTAGAGTACTTTAGCTATCAGAAAACTGGGCCATTTTTAGTTTTTAACTTATCAGTCATAATAATAAAAGCAGAGCTCTAATTTTCACCACTGCCTAGAAAGCTAAAAAGTAAACGTCTGTGGCAGAGAGAAAAATATAACATCTGAAAGCAATTTAAGGAAAATATGATGAGCAACAAATGGGATGGATTTGCTAACAAGTCATAAATAGCAGAAATGGAGAAACATTTTATAAAATATCACTAACAACACACGAGATGAAAATAGCTTTTACTTAGATTTTATAAAAAATCTCATGATATATTTTTATAAGGAATTTCATGTGGAAAAAGTTTTATCTTATGTCAAGTTCAAAAAGAAATGATAAACAACTACTATTGAAAGCAGGACTGTATGCCAGACTAGTGATGTTTCATCCAGAGGTCTTGAAATTCTGGGAAGAAATTTCTGGGAAAGATAGATGAAAAATAATTTGGTCCAATATAAGGATGAACTAAAGAGCTTGTTAACTGCTTATGAAATAAAAGCATAATGAAGAAAAATAGCTAAGAAGAATTGTCTTAATATAAAAGCCAATTATTTTTATATTTCTTCAGCAATATTTATTTCAAATTTTGTTTTTCTAATAATGCATTATTCTATTTACTAACAAGTGCATATTTCCCTTCATCAGGAAATTCATCCAGCCAGTTTTCAGGTATAAGTCAACTCAACACAGAGCATCTTGGCAGATCCCCAAAGACTCAGTTTTTATTTAATTAAGCCAACATAGATAATAAAATAGCATTTGGGAAGTTGAGCCAGACATAATAAAAAGATAATTTCCCCAGAACTAGAAGTGTTTATATATTTACAGACTTCACAATAAAGGAAAGCCTTATGTGAAGCAAAAATGACAAATTTATGATAAGAGAAAGAAATATGAAAGTTAGTTGGTATAACATAAGAAATCTTCGAGAAAAAGTTTTGTTCTATTTACTCATTGCCCTACCCTCAAATAAAGCAGGAAGCATCATTATAAATGCATGGAAACATGACATCAAGATGCAGTCATGAATTTAGTCAAAGTCCTAGAATGAAAAAGGGAACCTAGGTGTTTATATATCACAGTAAAAAGAGGATGAGAAAAAATATAAAGGGGAATTTCATGTCTTTTTCAGCTACTTTCATTTAAATGCAAATTATAAAAAATGATTGAAAAGGGTGAAGGGTGTGATGGCTGTTTAGTTCAGTATTTTTCAGCATTATTGTAATGAACTCAAAATGTCAGCTTCTCCTGTACTGGATCAGTTCATGTCTCCAAGAGAAACTCTCCTTTTGTGGCCAAGGGCCTTTTGAACATAATCACCCCTTCAAGTATTCTTTTGATGATTTGTGTGAGCTAATTGTCAACAATCCCATCAGAAAATTACACAATATTAAGGTCACAAGAGATTAAACATTGTTCTTATGCAATAGCATGAGTAGGCAGACAGGATTTTGCTAAGAAACCATTTGCAAGGCAAAAACAGAAGTCTTATCAGTGGGTTGGAGCCATTATGCAAAATATTCAAGGTGGTGCCAGAATCTGGGTCCCCAGGGTTTAGGCAGGAAAATATCCTGAGAGCATCTAGTGGAGGCCTATTGAAGTACTTGCTCTGATACCCCTCCGAGGGCTTCTGTTGCCTTATAAACTAGGGCAATCTGGGCATCTTCATTCATTTCAAAATATTAATACAATAAACAATACTAGAAGTTGGGGATACCACAGTAAATCCAAGCTTCATCCTGTCTTGGATTTCACTAAATAATGTCAGAAGTGATCAATGCAAGGAAACAATTAAAACAATGTCACAATGAGTGTCTTGTGCTCAAGGAGGAAGTGGAATTATTAATATTCAAACAGAGTAGGCAAGGAAAGTGTGACATTGAACTGGAAGCTCAACAATGAATTTTAGAGTCAATCTTGAGAAATGGGCATACTTCAAATAGAGAAGGGAGCAAACGCTGCTTTGGCTCCTCACCTAATCTCTCAGGATCTCATTTCTTAGTCTGTGAGGAAGGGTAACAATGCCTGTCCAGTAGGTTATCAAAGAACTTCAAGAAAATGATCCTGGCACACACTGTAATGAGGCTTCTATTGTGCATACTCAGTTGCTTCAGTCATGTCCAACTCTTTGAGACCCTATGGACTGGGGCCCACCAGGCTCCTCTGTCCATGGGATTCTCCAGGCAAGAATACTGGAGTGGTTTGTCATGCCCTCCTCCAGGGGATCTTCCCAAGCTAGGGATCAAACCCATGTCTCCTGCACCTCCTGCAGGTGGATTTTTTTACCCACTGAGCCACCTGGGATTTCTGAGGTCTCTATGTGCCTTTACCATTTCTACTCTCTGAGTTGCCATCTCTTCCCCTCTGATGGGAAACACTTCCCAGACATTCTCTCAAAGTCAATATTACATATTTTACAGTGGTTGGGTAAAATCAGTATTGTTTGAGAACAAGTAAAATTTTAAGAGAAAAGATATCAAATGTATAATGGATGCATTCCAGATAATTTATCAATATATTTTATATTTTTAAATAAATCATAGAGTCATTGAGACTATAAAGTTGAGGTAAGTATCCTGTGCAAGAGTTCTCTCAAGGTGCTCATGAAAAAAGACAGCCTCAGATGAAGAGGTTTACCTCCCAAATATCACCGGCCTGAAGAGAAGTTCCACTTTTCTCCATAGCTCAGTTCTTCCCCAAATGATCAGGACACAACTTCATCAGGTAAAAAGACCGTCCACTTTCCTATTGGGTTTTCTTTCTTCTCAAAAAAACTAGTATCTTTTATTTCCTAACTAGGAGCCCCTTGTGTCCTTTTTAAATGACATGGTCCAAATAAGTCAGAGCAGAAGGCAACAGGATCATATGGGGAAGGGAAAAGTCTTTTTCTTCCAAGCTTTCTGACTCCTGGTTTCTCCCCTTGACCTGCAACCAACAGTTTGGGCTAACCTAAAACTACTAAGATCAAAGTGGGTAATTTTGTATGCTGACAGAAGGTAGGGAGCCAGCAGAAGGGCAAGATAAAAGATAAGGATAGTATCAACTACACTCCAACTTAAAGAATCAGATCAGATCAGATCAGTCGCTCAGTCGTGTCCGACTCTTTGCGACCCCATGAACCGCAGCACGCCAGGCCTCCCTGTCCATCACCAGCTCCCGGAGGTCACTCAGACTCGCATCCATCGAGTCAGTGATGCCATCCAGCCATCTCATCCTCTGTCGTCCCCTTCTCCTCCTGCCCTCAATCCCTCGCAGCATCAGAGTCTTCTCCAATGAGTCAACTCTTCGCATGAGGTGGCCAAAATACTGGAGTTTCAGCTTTAGCATCATTCCTTCTAAAGAAATTCCAGGATTGATCTCCTTCAGAATGGACTGGTTGGATCTTCTCGCAGTCCAAGGGACTCTCAAGAGTCTTCTCCAACACCACAGTTCAAAAGCATCAATTCTTCGGCACTCAGCCTTCTTCACAGTCCAGCTCTCACATCCATACATGACCACAGGAAAGACCATAGCCTTGACTAGGCGAACCTTTGTTGGCAAAGTGATGTCTCTGCTTTTGAATATGCTATCTAGGTTGGTCATAACTTTCCTTCCAAGGAGCAAGCGTCTTTTAATTTCATGGCTGCAGTCACCATCTGCAGTGATTTTGGAGCCCAGAAAAACAAAGTCTGACACTGTTTCCACTGTTTCCCCATCTATTTCCCATGCAGTGATGGGACCAGATGCCATGATCTTCGTTTTCTGAATGTTGAGCTTTAAGCCAACCTTTTCACTCTCCACTTTCACTTTCATCAAGAGGCTTTTTAGCCCCTCTTCACTTTCTGCCATAAGAGTCGTGTCATCTGCATATCTGAGGTTATTGATATTTCTCCCGGCAATCTTGATTCCAACTTGTGTTTCTTCCAGTCCAGCATTTCTCATGATGTACTCTGCATATAAGTTAAATAAACATGGTGAGAATATGCAGCCTTGACGTACTCCTTTTCCTATTTGGAACCAGTCTGTTGTTCCATGACCAGTTCTAACTGTTGCTTCCTGACCTGCATACAGATTTCTTAAGAGGCAGATCAGGTGGTCTGGTATTCCCATCTCTTTCAGAATTTTCCATAGTTTATTGTGATCCACACAGTCAAAGGCTTTGGCATAGTCAATAAAGCAGAAATAGATGTTTTTCTGGAATTCTCTTGCTTTTTCCATGATCCAGCGGATGTTGGCAATTTGATCTCTGGTTCCTCTGCCTTGATGCAAAGGCAACAACAACAACAACAAAGATAAAAGACAGGAAAGAGCAGAGGGTAAGAAAGCCAGGTATTAGGATTCAGAGTAATTCTGCTGAAGAATCTGAGCAATCTAATGGAATCCAACAAAAACTTGTAGGTCAGTTATCAAGCAAATTGCCAAAAGACACATTGTCTACATAAGGAAGTATGCTGTAAGCATATTGTGGGGGACTTTGAACTAGAACCAAGGACCCAAACTAAAAGTGAAGGAAATGTGGTTTGTGGGAGTACTAAAATGAAAACCTTATCATTTAACTGAACCTATTATATTTTTTACTTGATTTTTCATGTTTTATTAAAATATAATTGCTTTACAATTATGTCTTAGTTTCTGCTGTACAACAACATAAATCAGACATATGTATACACATGGCCCCTTCCTCCTGAGCCTCCCTCCTACTCCACTCCCATCCCACCTCTCCAGGCCATCACGGAGCACTGAGCTGAGGTCCCTCTGTGATACAGCAGCTTCTCACTTTTTACACATTGTAGTGTTCTTGCCTGGAGAACCCTAGGAACAGGGGAGCCTGGTGGGCTGCCGTCTCTGGGGTTGCACAGAGTCGGACACGACTGAAGCTACTTAGCAGCAGCAGCAGCAGTGTAAATATGGAAAACCGGATTCAAGGAGTATGAACTTGGGTGAACTGTGAGAGACGGTGAGAGTCAGGGAGGCCTGGTATGCTGCAGTCCATGTGGTCACAGAGTCAGACACATCTTAGCGACTGAACAACAACAAAACTCTCTCGATTCAGCCCCTCTTCTTTCCCCACGTGTGTCCACAGTCTATTCTCTACATGTGCACCTCTATTCCTGCCATGCAAATAGGTTCATCAGTACCATTTTTCTAGATTCTATGTATATGAATTAATATACAATATTTGTTTTTCTCTTTCTGACTTGTGGATGAACCTATATTTTTTAAATAGTGTATTAGAGATGAAAAAAGAGTCTGAGTTTCCTTCAGTAAGATAAGGTTTATACAAACACCTTTTTAAACAACCAAGAATACATGATATTCTTATAAAACATTAGCTAATTACTGGTGGTCTGAAAGCCATGCTTATTAAATTCCATTTGGACTTGTTCTGGTTTACTCATTGATTTCCAGGAAAAGACAACTTGTGACATTAATAAGAAGCAGGCCTCTAGTTCCCAAGAACTGTTGGGAAACATCAATGACTCATTTATGGGAGTAAACAAAAGGATTAAGAAAAGAAAAGCTATTTCACAAGTATAAATATATACTAAAGTTACAGAGCTCTTTCCAATAGACCCATAAAAATTGTAATAAAAAAAAAAAAAAGAAAATGGCTTTTTCAGAAAATAAATAGAGAGGAAAGCAGTAAAAGGAAGTTGAGTAACTTAATCTAAATTGAAAACATTTTGCTCCCAAAGAAAGTTAGGAGTGTATTGGAATTTCTGCTTTGGTTTTGCTTTGTGCTTTTTCACTTTAGCCATTAGGCCTCTTTGTATACAGTGTTAGAAAATGGCCATTAGCATCACCTAACATATTGACTTAACCCAAGTACACTGATGTGAGATATTCAATTCTTAACAATGATTGATTTTTTATACCTCATTAGGTTTACCTCTTCATCAAAAATTACACACATACTGTAGGCTTTAAGTACAATACTATATTTGAAACAAACAACTCAAGGGTAAGGATTCTTCTGGCACAATAATAAATCATAGGCAAAAAAATCTTATGTTGAATTTTTAACTTCTGAACTTTGAAATAATGGCAAACCTATAGAAAAAATGACAACAGTCAAAACAAAACCAAACAAAACCCTATTCTCTTTTCCTAGATAATCTATTGTTAATGTTTTATCACATTTGTTTCATTGTCTTCTCATTCCCTGGATATATAGTCTTTTTTTTTTTTTTTTCTGAACAAGTCCTATCACTTCTAAATGAAGTATGTCCTCCAAAGCCAAGGACACTCCAATACATTATCACCACACACTCCTGCCTATCAGTAAATTAACACTGACAACACTGCTACTCAACTCAGAGGTTCCACTCAAAGTTCTAAAGGTCCCCTATCAATCTCTCTTTAACCATTCTGGTCCTGCAACCCACTCAAAAATATATACTGGCAAGAGACAAGCTGGTGGAGGAGTAGGTGGACATGGGGTACATCTCTCTCTGTGAACGCATCAGGAATACGTCTTCAGACACGGAAGATCTCAGAACACCAGCTAAGACTGGGCAGGAGTCCCTGACCACTGGAAAGGAATATATAGATCTGTGCAAAACTCGGTAGGATGAAGGAAGGAGGGGACAAAGAGGAGAGTGAGCAGAACCAGACCTGCACCCAGGGGTAGAGGAACTGAAGCAGGAATCAGATCCCCACATCAGGGCAATTGTTTGGGACAGAGGAGAAGCATTTGAGGCTGTTGGAGAGTACAGCAGCTGATCTGTGACAGTCTAAATGGCATGAGAACCACACAGACAATCCTGGCCACAGCCCTACATACCCTGGACATGTCACCTGGAACACGCGGTGGCTGGGAGCTGGAGCGTAGGGACTGGAGAGTATCCCAGGGCAGGATCTGCTGTAGACTTCAGGGAGATGGCCTGAGGGGATGTGAAGGAGAAGATCACTGTGGAAAATGCCTTTGAAAGAAAGCTGGGCAGCCATGGAGGCAAGGTGATTCTGCTGAGTCGCATGCAGTGGGTAGAGTCATCACTGTGGTCTCTCTCCCCATGCCAGCACCAGCAGCTGACCAATAGAGAAAAACTCGAGATGGGTGGCCCTCTAAGTGCCTGACATGCTGAGCAATAGAGAAGGATCCCATCCTGAGGGAGCCCTTTAAGTGCATGGAGCAACAGAGAAGGATAAGTCAAAGAGGCCCTTTGAACACTAGTTGCCAGAGGCTAGAAAAGGACTCTAATAGTGCCACAGCTTCTAGGGCTGAGGTTGCCAGTATCCCTACACACCTGGGGCTGCTAGGATCCCCACTACCCAAGCAGTTGTACCACCTCCATGCTCAATCCTAACTGAGGCAGAGCTGCCAGGGCTAGGAAAAAACCCTAACGGCACCATATCTCCTGTAACAATGGCCTGCTAGCTCCTCTGAATACCTGGCATTGCTAGGATCCCCATGATCTAAGCAGCCATGCTACTTCCATACTTGATTCTCACTGAGGCAAAACTGCCAGAGGCTAGGATAACCTTAAGAGCACCATATCTCCTGTTCCACTGGTCACCAACTCCCCTGCATCCCTGACACTTCCAGGGTCCCTGTGATCCAAGCAGCTCTTCCACATCCACACCCAGTCCTCACTGGGGCAGGCTCGAGTCCTCCAGGCCAGCAACAGGAGCAAACTCCTCTGCACATGCAGGGGTGCAGATAAAATCACAATTGAACCATAGGGGCAGTGTGGCTAAGGAAGTGGATCAAAAACCTTCCCACCAGCTGTACAAGTTGCAGATTAAATCAACAATCAATTAGGTAGACTTTGTGTCTATGGAATATATACAAGGGCAATGAGAGTTCCTACTACTGCTGCTGCTAAGTTACTTCAGTCGTGTCTGACTCTATGCGACCCCAGAGATGGCAGCCCACCAGGCTCCCCCGTCCCTGGGATTCTCCAGGCAAGAACACTGGAGTGGGTTGCCATTTCCTTCTCCAGTGCATGAAAATGAAAAGTGACCGTGAAGTTGCTCAGTCGTGTCCAACCCTCAGCGACCCCATGGACCGCAGCCTACCAGGCTCCTCCATCCATGGGATTTTCCAGGCAAGAGTACTGGAGTGGGGTGCCATTGCCTTCTCCAGATAGTTCCTACAAAAGAAAACACAGTAACTCTGGTAGCTGTGGACATTGGAGGCAAGAACACACAGGAGTAGGGCTAGATTAGAGTCTGAGCTGTCCCTCACAGCATGTCCAGAGACCAGTCTACTATTAGAGGGCATCCTAGGGAGGTGGAAGTGTACTGTGGTTCACAGCAAGGGAGAAAATGCTGATAGCTGAGATCCAAGAAAAATATTTATTATTATCTTATATTTTGATTTGTTCCACAGTTGGTTCTGGATTTTTTCTTTTTTTCAGTCTATTGCTGTGGTTGTTCATTTTGTTATTACTAGTTACTCTATTTAAACTTTCGTGAACTCTTTTTTTTTTTTAAATCCCACTTTTTTATTTCCTTTATATACTTCTACCTCTTCATTGGCCCTTTGCAGTTCTGTGGGCTTTTTTTTTCTTTTTCCTTTTTTAACAAATTTTTCTTTGCTTTGTTTTTCTTATTGTTCTTTTTCTACTGTAGTTATTATTTAATACATATAAATCTTTTTTACATACTTCTATTTAACTTCGTCTATTTTTTCTTTTTCTTTCCTCTATTCATCATGTTTTTTAGTTTGCTTTGTTTGCTTTAACCCTTAGTTGGCATTCTGCTTCGGTTTTGTTTTCTGGTTTGTGTTTTAGTTTTGTTTTAATTGGTTGATATCATTTTTGGTTTCCTTTGCTCACCAGGTCAGTCCCTTGTACTGTCTTTTCTTTGGACTGTGTTGGTTTTGTTTGTGTATGTTTGTGTGTATGTTCCATTATTTTTATTATTTGTCTGATTTTGCATTTACCGTTTGTCTGGGTTTATCTTTTGTTTCATGTTTTGTTTTTGTTTTAATCCCCTTTAATGCCATAACAAATGACTTCTAAAGTCTTGGATCTCATGTCAAAGATCAAGCCTGAGACTTTGGAGTCTATTTTTTAAAATATATGCACTTAAAAACTATAAAATATGTATATTTATACAAATGCACATGATAACACACATATATCTATAACTCTATCTGTGTATTTATAGTCCTGATAATCTCAGCTTTAGAGATTTATAAGTCCTAGTTCTTAAAAGGGATTCTGGGGATACAACACAAATCCCACCAAACCTTAAGTTACAGCTGCTTTTCTTGTACCTTGGGCTCTTTGTGCCAAGGGATTAGTGGGCAAGGGCAAGACTCACCAGGTCAGCAGGGATCACGATTTTGATCATCAGGTGAAGATAAAGCTTCCATTACCCAAGGAGGGCAGTCATGTTTTTGGCACCAATGTGAACCAGTTGAGTATCTTTTGGTACTACTTTGCTTAAACTTGAAGTTGAATAGAAAAGTTTAGGAGCCTGAGAAGGACATGACAAAGACTCGGAGCCCTTAGTGTAGAAGGTCTATATCACACTCCCAAGTAAGGCACTGAGAACATCAAGATTCTGAAAGTGAAGGCAACCTAGAATGGGTGTAAAGGGAGATGGCATGTTTTCATTGCAGGCTGGAGATGTGCTTCAGCTGTGGGGTTTATAGACTCAGCACCACCCTCCCTCTTAGACATTTCCCCCAGAAATCCTGAAGTAGCTGCTCAGAGAACTTACACGAAGTGACTGAACTGTAATGGAGACTATGTTCTGCCATGCAGATATCCCGAACAGGATAGGACCTAAAGGCCAATCCCCTGCCTCTGTGAACACTGCTGACAGGCCTCAGTGCTAAGTCCTCTCAGGAACTTCCCTCGGCTGAAAAGAACTAGTGATAACCCTCAGAAGCCTCTCAAAATTACTGTTTTAATCTACAGTTCAATTGTGCAAGTTAATATATGAATGCATTCTCCTCATATAGCACATTTCTAGTCAATGTAAATTAATCCCTTCACCACTTCCCCATGACAATTACTTTTTTTTTTCACTAGGAACCACTGTTCTAATTTTGTGATGATGTGTCCAGATCTTATTTTTCTGACAAGTGCAATTATTCCAGTTTATATCAGTGACCAGTGTAAATCTATACACACAAAAAGGATCAGAGCTGAATTCATAGACACATGATATGTTGAAGTCTATGTTTTATTATTAATATTTTGGAGGCATTTTATTTTGCTTTAACAACCTATATTCTTATCTTTGGCTGCAAAGAATATAATCGATCTGATTTCGGTGTTGACCATCTGGTGATGTCCATGTATAGAGTCTTCTCTTGTGTTGTTGGAAGAGGGTATTTGCTATGACCAGTGCATTTTCTTGGCAAAACTCTGTTAGTCTTTGCCCTGCTTCATTCCGTGTTCCAAGGCCAAATTTGCCTGTTACTCCAGGTGTTTCTTGACTTCCTACTTTTGCATTCCAGTCCCCTATAATGAAAAGGACATCCTTTTTGGGTGTTAGTTCTAAAAGGTCTTGTAGGTCTTCATAGAACTGTTCAGCTTCAGCTTCTTCAGCGTTACTGGTTGGGGCATAGACTTGGATTACTGTGACATTGAATGGTTTGCCTTGGAAATGAACAGAGATCATTCTGTCGTTCTTGAGATTGCATCCAAGTACTGCTTTTCAGACTCTTTTGTTGACCATGATGGCCACTCCATTTCTTCTGAGGGATTCCTACCCACAGTAGTAGATATAATGGTCATCTGAGTTAAATTCACCCATTCCAGTCCATTTTAGTTCGCTAATTCCTAGAATGTCAACATTCACTCTTGCCATCTCTTGTTTGACCACTTCCAATTTGCCTTGATTCATGGACCTGACATTCCAGGTTCCTATGCAGTATTGCTCTTTACAGCATCGGACTTTGCTTCTATCACCAGACACATCCACAGCTGGGTATTCTTTTTGTTTTGGCTCCATCCCTTCATTCTTTCTGGAGTTATTTCTCCACTGATCTCCAGTAGCATATTGGGCCTCTACTGACCTGGGGAGTTTCTCTTTGAGTATCATATTATTTTGTCTTTTCATACTGTTCATGGGATTCTCAAGGCAAGAATACTGAAGTGGTTTGCCATTCCCTTCTCCAGCGGACCACACCCTGTCATCTCTCTCCACCATGACCCACCCATCCCAGGTTGCCCCTCGGGCATGGCTTAATTTCATTGAGTTAGACAAGGGTGTGGTCCTTGTGTGATTAGATTGACTAGTTTTCTGTGAGAACGATTTTAGTGTATTTGGCCTCTGATGCCCTCTTTGAAGACCTACTGTCTTACTTGGGTTTCTCTTACCTTGGGCGTGGGGTATCTCGTCCCGGCTGCTCCCGGCCGCTCCCGGCCAGCAAAGCACAGCCATCGCACCTTACCTTGGACGAGGGGTCTCTCTCCTCACCGCCGCCCTTCCTGACCTCGGTGGGGCCCAACTTTCTGGTCGGGGGTAGCTCCTCTCGGCCGCACTCTTAGTGCGCGACGCAGCCGGCGCCAGCCGCGGGAAGGCGGGGCGCTCTTAATTGTGCGCCGGTCGCGGGAAGGCGAGGTCGGTTGCTCTTAAATTGTGCGATTATATTCTTTGCAGCCAAAGATGGAGAAGCTCTATACAATCAGCAAAAACAAGACCAGGAGCTGACTGTGGCTCAGACCAAGAACTTCTTATTGGCAAATTCAGACTGAAATTGAAGAAAGTAGGGAAAACTACTAGACCATTCAGGTACGACCTAAATCAAATCCCTTATGATTATACAGTGGAAGTGAGAAATAGATTTAAGGGCCTAGATCTGATAGATAGAGTGCCTGATGAACTATGGAATGAGGTTCGTGACATTGTACAGGAGACAGGGATCAAGACCATCCCCATGGAAAAGAAATGCAAAAAAGCAAAATGGCTGTCTGGGGAGGCCTTACAAATAGCTGTGAAAAGAAGAGAAGCGAAAAGCAAAGGAGAAAAGGAAAGATATAAACATCTAAATGTAGAGTTCCAAAGAATAGCAAGAAGAGATAAGAAAGCCTTCTTCAGTGATCAATGCAAAGAAATAGAGGAAAAAACAGAATGGGAAAGACTAGGGATCTCTTCAAGAAAATCAGAGATACCAAAGGAACATTTCATGCAAAGATGGGCACGATAAAGGACAGAGATGGTATGGACCTAACAGAAGCAGAAGATATTAAGAAGAGGTGGCAGGAATACACAGAAGAACTGTACAAAAAAGAGTTTCAAGACCCAGATAATCATGATGATGTGATCACTGACCTAGAGCCAGACATCCTGGAATGTGAAGTCAAATGGGCCTTAGAAAGCATCACTACGAACAAAGCTAGTGGAGGTGATGGAATTCCAGTGGAGCTATTCCAAGTCCTGAATGATGATGCTGTGAAAGTGCTGCACTCAATATGCCAGCAAATTTGGAAAACTCAGCAGTGGCCACAAGATTGGAAAAGGTCAGTTTTCATCCCAATCCCAAAAAAAGGCAATGCCAAAGAATGCTCAAACTACCGCACAAGTGCACTCATCTCACACGCTAGTAAAGTAATGCTCAAAATTCTCCAAGCCAGGCTTCACCAATATGTGAACCATGAACTTCCTGATGTTCAGGCTGGTTTTATAAAAGGCAGAGGAACCAGAGATCAAATTGCCAACATCTGCTGGATCATGGAAAAAGCAAGAGAGTTCCAGAAAAACATCTATTTCTGCTTTATTGACTATGCCAAAGCCTTTGACTGTGTAGATCACAATAAACTATGGAAAATTCTGAAAGAGATGGGAATACCAGACCACCTGATCTGCCTCTTAAGAAATCTGTATGCAGGTCAGGAAGCAACAGTTAGAACTGGTCCTGGAACAACAGACTGGTTCCAAATAGGAAAAGAAGTACGTCAAGGCTGCATATTGTCACCATGTTCATTTAACTTATATGCAGAGTACATCATGAGAAATGCTGGACTGGAAGAAACACAAGTTAGAATCAAGATTGCCGGGAGAAATATCAATAACCTCAGATATGCAGATGACACCACTCTTATGGCAGAAAGTGAAGAGGGGCTAAAAAGCCTCTTGATGAAAGTGAAAGTGGAGAGTGAAAAGGTTGGCTTAAAGCTCAACATTCAGAAAACGAAGATCATGGCATCTGGGCCCATCACTACATGGGAAATAGATGGGGAAACAGTGGAAACAGTGTCAGACTTTCTTTTTCTGGGCTCCAAAATCACTGCAGATGATGACTGCAGTCATGAAATTAAAAGACGCTTGCTCCTTGGAAGGAAAGTTATGACCAACCTAGATAGCATATTCAAAAGCAGAGACATCACTTTACCAACAAAGGTTCGCCTAGTCAAGGCTATGGTCTTTCCTATGGTCATGTATGGATGTGAGAGCTGGACTGTGAAGAAGGCTGAGCGCCGAAGAATTGATGCTTTTGAACTGTGGTGTTGGAGAAGACTCTTGAGAGTCCCTTGGACTGCAAGAAGATCCAACCAGTCCATTCTGAAGGAGATCAATCCTGGAATTTCTTTAGAAGGAATGATGCTAAAGCTGAAACTCCAGTATTTTGGCCACCTCATGCGAAGAGTTGACTCATTGGAGAAGACTCTGATGCTGGGAGGGATTGAGGGCAGGAGGAGAAGGGGACGACAGAGGATGAGATGGCTGGATGGCATCACTGACTCGATGGGTATGAGTCTGGGTGACCTCCGGGAGCTGGTGATGGACAGGGAGGCCTGGCGTGCTGCAGTTCATGGGGTCGCAAAGAGTCGGACACGACTGAGCGACTGATCTGATCTGATCTGATCTGATTCTTATCTTTTGAAATGTATATGTTACCCTTGGGACATTGTATTAATGTTCTAATTTGGACATTTCTCTTTTTTTCCCAGCACCATGAGTAATAATTATGATGAAAATCTTTTAAGGATTTTTTAAAGCTCCAAGCATTGTCTTATGTCATACACTATAATTCCTAGTTTGTAATAAGTTTGTAATTTCAATTTACAAAAGACATTTGAAATCATTATATTATTAATTGCTTCTGATAAAAGTAAGATGCTTATTATATTTAAAAGGTGACTAAAAAGTCACTTATAATCCTATTTTTTTCTTAATATTATAGATATATTATAAAAATAAGAAAAAAACTTTCTTTTTTCCAGTATGAGACTTAGAGGTATCAATAGTTTATTTTTTTATTTTTATAGCTATATAATTCTATACATACATATGTATTATATAAGCATATTTTATTTAATCTCATAGATATAAATATAAATAGGAAGATGAATTGATAAATATAGAAAATGTTCTTAGATTTTTCTACCAAAACAATGGAATTGTTCAACTTGTTGAGGTACAGGCAAAGCACATATCATGAACTGTCTTTACAAGTGACCATATAAAATATATACCATTATTTTATATGTGAGTAGATTCATAAATGTATTAATCCCCAAAGATGATGTTAATAAATGTTTAAACATATTTTACACTTTGATAGATGGGGGAAAGCCCTGTTTTATTTGCATTTTAAACTGTTTATGTTATTAGATTTTTTAGTCATTGTACATCAATTTTTGCTCTTTATCTAGTGTCATTTCTTGTCCAAGCTTTTTTTTTTTATTTTATACCTTTTTTATATAGTGAAAGTATGAAACTTTTTCTGTTCAAATGGCCTATAAATGTTTCTTCCAGTTTTCCCCTCTAACTTTGTTAATAGTGTCTTTAATCTTTAATTTTTTTAAAGCTTATATGACCAAATCTCTTGATCGTATCCTTTATGGTTTCTGGAGTTTACATCATGGCTAGACAAGTTTTCCCTACCATGATATTTATACTTTCCATTCTGTGTCTCCTTTTAAGGATTATTCTATTTACTTTTTTAGACAATGTGAAACAGAGACAAATTTTATCTTTTTCCAAATGGATAGCCAACTAAACCAATCCAGTTGATTAAAAAAATAATTATTTCTCCCAATGATGTAAAATACTTTATAATACCTTAAAATACCTTTCTGTATCTTATTTTGTTTCTATAAAACAGTAAGATAATGTCTCTGGTATTAATAACAGTATGATGGTAAAAGCAAAAATTTTAAAGTTGGAACATCATCATCTGTTAGTTAGCACTTTGAGCAAGTAATGTGATCTAAATATTACTTTCCACAGCCTTAAAATGGAGATAATGTCTTCCTTTCAGGGCTGTCTAGAAGATTCAAGACACACATGACAGCCAGTTACATAAAATTAAGTTGTCTGATGTGTGCTAGGAAGTTCATTACTGTGGACCCTCTTTCCCCATTTCCTTCTATTCATTCTTGTAAACTGCTTTTATTAGGTTATCCCAGCTAATGTACTTCACGTTGGCTCATTCTAGTGGAAAACTGGAGTTCAAAACAACACATACATTTAGAAATTCTAGGAATTAATACAGAGGCCCCCAGATTTTCTTTCATAGGTACCACTTTGTACTGAGGTAGTATTTGTAGCACCTTATCTCTGTGATACTGAAAGAGAGAGCGGATGATTTACAGTTCAGAATGCTTGGCATTTCATTTGGAAGTAAGAAGGCTCCTTTCCAAAATTTGAAGTATAATGTGTCACTTATGCTAAAGAAGTAAGTTTCCTTTAACCTATTCCAATCAAGTTAGAAAGAATCACAAATGTTTAGAAAGATGAAAGATAATGGAAGGAAGTTATCAGAGGAGTAAGTGATGGCAAACATAGCTTTTCAATAAAACTGATGGTGTTCACAGTGGTATGAAAAAGTCTTTAAGGTAAGTAACAGAATGAACAGTTAATTTAATGACATTATTTATACTTTTAATAATATATGGAAGGTGGCTTATAATATTGAAAATCTAAAACATGACGTTATAAACTAAACAGAGAAATTAAAACAGAATGAAAACCAATAGTGGATATCTTTGTTCCATGTTTTGGTGGTGGTGGTGGTGGTAGTTTAGTCACTAAGTTGTCTCCAACTCTTGCAAACTCAAGGAGCCCACCACGCTCCTCTGTCCATGGAATTTTCCAGGCAATAATAACGGAGTGGGTTGCCATTTCCGTCTCTACCATGTTTTAAAGGGAAGAAATTAATGTCAGCATATATTTCATGAATTGGGCACTGGCCCAGGCACTAGAAATTAAAATCTCACAAAAATATGATTCTAACAGATTTTCCATAAATTTCAGAAATATAAAAATAATTTCATGCTGCTTTTCAAGGCTTAGGAAAGCATCCATGCAAGTCAAAGCATATGATGTAACTGACTGAATATTTAATGCCATTAACAACCTTTTTTTCTTTTTTAATTTTTATGATACTATGGTTATGTTCCCCCCTCCTCCACAGAGCTCTGCTCTTTTAAATATAAAATACTATAGCATTTTGAATTTCTTTAAAACAATCCACTTTTTTGAAGGGACATGGATGGAGTATAGGTGAAACAAGATTGAGAATATGAGGATTATTTTTGAAGCTGTGTGATTACTTTGCCAACAAAGGTTCGTCTAGTCAAGGCTATGGTTTTTCCTGTGGTCACGTGAGAGTTGGACTGTGAAGAAGGCTGAGCGCCAAAGAATTGATGCTTTTGCACTGTGGTGTTGGAGAAGACTCTTGAGAGTCCCTTGGACTGCAGGGAGATCCAACCAGTCCATTCTGAAGTAGATCAACCCTGGGATTTCTTTGGAGGGAATGATGCTAAAGCTGAAACTCCATTACTTTGGCTACTCATGTGAAGAGCTGACTCATTGGAAAAGAGTCTGATGCTGGAAGGGATTGGGAGCAAGAGGAGAAGGGGACGACAGAGGATGAGATGGCTGGATGGCATCACTGACTCGATGGACGTGAGTCTCAGTGAAGTCCAGGAGTTGGTGATGGACAGGGAGGCCTGGCGTGTTGCGATTCATGGGGTTCAAAGAGTTGGATACGACTGAGCGACTGATCTGATCTGATCTGATCTGATGGATATACAGGCATTTGCTCTTTGGCATGTATTAGAAAATTTCTATAATAATGTTTTCCAATGCCATGTGGTATCAAATAAATCCACAAATGTTGATAGCTAGAGCTCCTATTATATAGCATACAGAAGACTAATTCCTTTGTCTCATCATATGAATTCACTTTAATTCTTACTATTTGGGTTCAAATCCCAAACTTAATCACTTACCAGCTATATTTTACTAGCCAGGTCAATTAATCACTTTGTGCCTTGATTTCCTTATTTGTAAAAGTCATTTTAATATTATTATGAAAATTAAATCAGTTCATCCCATTTAAATGCTTAGCATAGTGCTTGGTACATTGCAAATACTCAATATTTGTTATTTTTATTGTACAATGCCAATTGTTATCTTCAGTCTCCTGCTATATCACTCAGTTAAGAAATATACCTTCAGATTAGTCCCTGATAATTAGGTTAGGTTTCCAAAAAAAAAAAAAAAAAATTAATAGTTTTATTGATAATCTCAATGTCTTATTCGATATAACTGCAATAAGCCTTTACATTCATAAGTATGCAACTTTTAAATTATCAAAATATTCTTGAAATACTGGTAAAAGACTAAAAACACTTTAGCTAGTTTAAGGAAATGCACTAATTCAAGCTCATGCATTGGCTAAATAAATGGAAAAAAACAATAAAATATATGATATAGATATGATTACTGTATCTACACTGAAGTCCAGTAACAAAAAATATTAGAAATAATCTTAGAACTAGAAAATTGTATTATTTTATGTCAAAATAAATTACCAAGTAAAATACTTTATTATTTATTAATAAATATATCACAACAGGATATATTGGATTATGCATAAATCATTTCTAGACTTAAATAATAATAATAATAAAGATCTAGTCTTAAAATGTAGCAATATTTGTCAAATAATTTCAAACATATTAAGTCTAGTAAAACATACCCATTTAGAGATAAAATACTTAAAATAATTTCATAATAAAGTTCAAAGTTAAGTTCACTGAAAAGTTCAAGATAAGTCAAAATGATTTAAAAAACTATAAAAGTCAGAAGAATATATAAGTAATAGATAAATAAAGAGAATGGACACAAATTTATGATGCAATATTCAAAAATTAATAATCAGAGACAGTTTAAATGAGGGCTTACAAATTTATGTGATTCAAAATGTCTTGATGGTAACTTCAATATTTGAAACGAATAACATTAAAGAGTGGTGGGAACTGTGGGTTTAAATTATGTATTGAATCTAAAGGCATTTAAACTTAGTTACTTTAAACACAGAGTGAGCAGGCACACAGTTGGACCAAATGAGACTCATGAGCCACTTTGCAACCTCTGCCTTAGATCAATCTATTTAATACAAAATCAACTGAGTGAGGCCTGTATCCATAAAAATTAGAAGTTTCTTTCAAAGTACAAAATATTTGTATTTTTTTAATATGGATCTTTAATATACTCATATGAATCTCTCACTTGATATTTATTTTTCTTTAAAAAATAATAATACACACACACACACACACACACACACACATATATATATATATATAAATGCATTCCTAATTGGTTTCTCTGCTTACGGTCTCATTGGCTTCCATTATCTCCCTAATACAGCCCTGTGTGCTCGTTTATAGGACCCACCTCCAATCATATCGGTTTGCTTTAAGTTCAAGCATAGCTTATAGAAGCCTTCAAAAACTTTCTTGCTCTACATTCTACCTATTCTTCTAGCATTTTCCATACTTATTCTCATCCTTCCAGTCATGGTGAAGCACTTATGTTGCAATTTTCCTAATGTTTCAGATTAGCTCACAGATTAGCTCAGATTAGCTCATAGATTAGCTCTTGGTGCTTTGTATAGTGTCTCCTTCCCCATACTTACTTGATTACTTCCGACATTTATTCAAGCTCAAACACAAGTGTCACATCACCTCGCCCTTGTCTTGGCCAAGACAGGAGCCCCCTCCCAAAGTGTTCTCACCATTACCTATTCATATCTCCTCTGTGGCATTTATAATGTTGATTTGCAATTGCTCCCTTGAAATTCCCAAGGAAAGATAAAATACTTTTTATTTCTATAGTCTTAAACTTGTGCACAGTAATAGGCATATAACTGTACTCAATATATCTTTTCTTGCATTAACTCATTGATGAGGTAGAATAGGAACCTAGTCTTTTCTATCCTGTGTGCTGTTCTCTTTTGTTAAGCTAAACACATGATACAGTTATCAATTGTACTTAATCACAGAGATACCATATCTCCTAACCTAAACCAAGAATAAATCTAATAAGAAAGGAATTAATGCTTCTACTTCAGCAGGAAAAAAAAAAAACTACTAGCAAATTGAATATTGATTTCCTGGATCTACAGAATGGCAAATGTGAAGGAAAAGGTTTGGTGTAGAGATTCTTACATGAGAACAATGAATATGTACTGGTTTACTGGTCTTCTAATTAAAAAAAAATTCTATGATAAAATCCACCAATTAAGAAACTTTTTCAATTTCAAAAAGCAATGACATATTGTCATTTCACGGGTGTCTTATTGCATCTTTTTCCCCATTGTAAACCTTGAATTTCATTATTTTATTTTCAAAGAATTTTCCCCTGGACTATTTTTATATTCACCTTTTCATTATTAGATGACAAACCCTAATATGTTTTTAATTCCTCAAAAGATACAAAATTATATTTAATGAAGTCACTTATTGTCATTTCAGGTTGAATTCAGAAGCATTTCTAATATATTTGGGATTTTGCAAGAAGAATGAAGAATTGTCTGTGCTTATGGATGTCAATGCCCTCAGGGCTGTTTAGCTCACCTTTGTATCTCCATGGAAACTATTTTTTTCTTCTCCATTTCTAGAAAATGAATCATGGGGAACATATTGTGTTCCCATGGAGATCTGGAAGCCCGTATTAATCTCCTTTAAATAATACCCAAATATGTGATCTCTCTCATTTAAAAGGTAAACAAGCATCAATGAATTTTACAGAAATATAAAATAATTGGGAAATTTAAAATAAAAAATAATAAACATTAAAAAATTAATGATGGAATTTTATATTAGAAAGATACATCTTAAATGCAATTTTTTAAAAAATAAAAATCAGTCTATCTAAAATATTTTTTTTAGAAAAAGCACATATAACAGCAGTTTATACTGATAGACCAAAATGTGGTAGAGAAGTTACTACATAAACAGAAATAAGAAAGCTTTAATAAGAATTTCCTTGAACTACTAGAAAGTGATACTTTATTCCTCATGAGATCAGTTACAGAAAATAAATATTCCTTTAGAGAGTAAGGGATCGAATAATTAATTCTTTGAGTTACACAAATTTACTTTTCTTTCTTTTTTTTTTTTTTTGGCCAAGATGCACAGCTTGTGGGATCTTAGTTCCTCAATCAGGGATTAAATCCAGGCCCCAGAAGTGAAATCACTGAGTTCTAACCACTTCCCCATCAGGAAATTCCCCAAACTTAACACTCTTAATATTTTCTTTTCTCTGAGAACATTATATTTTTATTTAATCTTCTAATTCTTTCTTCAAATCCATGAATAAAATTACTTCATCCTTTACAAGTTATTTGTTTTTTAAAAAGACTCTAAAATTAAGTTCAATATATGTAGTAGGCACAATCTCAGGTAACAGGCACAGTCTTCAGGTGTTAGATTTGGTAACTCATTTTAGTCTATATAATTGACATCTATTGCTTGTCAGCCACACATGTACAACTGTTATTGATGGTATTCCAGTCTTTAATTAAGGACCATCTCATTTTCATTTTCACTTCATACAGTCAAGTAGAAGTGGCCCATCCCAGTAAGGTGACGTTAGGGGGCTAAGGACTCCATCAGAGCCAGTGACAGAACTGTGTACATACCCTAGTCTAGTTTAAGATGAATATGCTATCCAGGTAAGAAAAATGAGGATCAGGATCAAATGCTTTATGATAAATATTGAAAAGAAGTTAACCATGGAGATATATATAGGATATGTCTGTATTATTGGTAGAGTACTGTTCAGAGAGAAAATTAGAGTATAAATAACATGATTCCTATCCTTTATTCATTATGTGTGTATTTCAAAATTCTCAACACAAATTCTGAGATCTTTGACTGGACAAATTCAGGCTGTATTTTGGAAGTGTCATGGAATCAACCTCTCTAGAATGACAAGGCTATCTGGGTATAGAGATGATTCCCAATTTAGCAATGGTTCAACTTACGATTTTTCATCTTTATGATGGTGCAGAAGCAATTTACATTCAGAAGAAACCATACTTTGAATTCTGAATTTTTATCTTCTCCCAAGCTATAAATATGTGCTATAATACTTTCTCATAATACTACTGGGCAGCAGGAGAGAACTTCAGATCTCAGTGAGCCAAGTGTTCACAAGGGCACACAACTGATACACTCACAACAATCCCAATTTTCATTTCAGTAGAGCATTCAATAAGTTAAATGAGACATTCACCACTTTATTATAAACAGACTTTGTGTTAGATGCTTTTTCCCAACAGCAGGCTAATGTAAATTTTCTTGGCACGTTTAACGTTAGGCTAGGCAAAGTTATGTTTGGTAGCTTAGGTTTATTAAATGCATTTTCAATTCAAGATATTTTTCTTTTTACAGTGGGTATATCAGTATGTAACTCCATCATAAATCAAGGAAGATTTGTAATGAGACATTCTGGAAAGTGGAAAAGAGGCAGTGGATAATGGGAAAATAACTAACAAGAGTCCTCTGCACTCCAGAATAATCATTCTTTCCTTTGTGTTCCTAAAGCACCCTAAACTGATGTCTATAGTTGCAGAAAACATACTGTAATTAAAATAACTCACTTACTGATTCTTCTAGTAAACTGAATTTACTGAGAGTAATCAGTATCTATCTATCTTCAACAATTAGTACAAGGCGGGGGATACAGTGAGGTATAAATATTTATTGCTACTGAATCAAACATTTTTAGAATTAGAAATGTTCTTGGAATTTATTTAGCTTGTTATTTTTGTAGGTGTGTATATAGAAAGGAGAAGGCAATGGCACCCCACTCCAGTACTCTTGCCTGGAAAATCCCATGGATGGAGGAGCCTGGTAGGCTGAAATCCACGGGGTCGCTAAGAGTCAGACATGACTGAGCAACTTCACTTTCTCTTTTCACTTTCATGCACTGGAGAAGGAAATGGCAACCCACTCCAGTGTTCTTGCCTGGAGAATCCCAGGGACAGGGAAGCCTGGTGGGCTGCCGTCTATGGGGTCACACAGAGTCGGACACGACTGAAGTGACTTAGCATAGCATTGCATAGCATATAGAAACATGAAAGATGAAATTTTGAACCAAAAGTTATAGTTAGTTGTAGAGAGGAATTTAGAAGCAAGTCATATTATCTCTAATTCTGTATTCATTGAACAATACCCCCTAAAATGCCTATTAATATTTCTCATTTTTTCCAGTAAATGAACTGTACAAAAGCTCACTACAGGAATATACATGTTATACATTCCAGCATAATGATCGACTGCAGGTTTCAGAAACTGAAAAAAAATATCTTTTTGCAAAGCAGAATTAGACACAGATATGCTGAGAATGTATGGACACCAACTGGGGGTGGGACAAATTGGGAGACTGGGACTGATGTATGTACACTCTGTTTTTTAAAAATTAATTTGTTTATTTAAACTGGAGACTAATGACTTTACAATATTGTGGTGGGTTTTGCCATATATTAACATGAATCAGCCACAGGTGTACATGTGTTGCCGTCCTGAACTCCCCTCCCACCTCCCTCCTCATCCCATCCCTCTGGGTTGTCCCAATGCACTGGCTTTGAGTGCCCTGTTTCATGCATTGAATTTGCACTGGTGATCTATTTCACATATGGGAATATACATGTTTCAATGCTACTCTCTCAAATCATCCCACCCTCACTTTCTCCCACAGAGTCCAAAAGTCTGTTCTTTATATCTGTGTCTTTTTTGCTGTCTCACATATAGGGTCATCATTACCATCTTTCTAAATTCCATAAATATGTGTTAATATACTGTATTGGTGTTTTTCTTTCTGACTTACTTCACTCTGTATAATAGACTCCAGTTTCATCCACTTCAATAGAACTGATTCAAATATATTCTTTTTAATAGCTGAGTAATATTCCATTGTGTATATGTACCACAGCTTTCTTAACCATTCATCTGCCAATGGACCTCTAGGTTGCTTCCATGTTCTAGCTATTGTAAACATTGCTGTGATTAACATTGAGGTACATGTGCCTCTTTCAATTCTGGTTTTCCTTGGTGTGTATGCCCAGCAGTGGGATTGCTGGGTCATATGACAGCTCTATTTCCAGTTTTTTAAGCAATCTCCACACTCTTCTCCATAGTAGCTGTACTAGTTTGCATTCCCATCAATAGTGTAAGAGGGTTCCATTTTCTCCACACACTCTCCAGCATTTATTGTTTGTAGACTTTTTGATAGCAGCCATTCTGACCAGTGTGAGATGGTACCTCAGCAGTTTTGATCTGCATTTCTCTGATAATGATTGATGTTGAGCATCTTTTCATGTGTTTGTTAACCATCTGTATGTCTTCTTTAGAGAAATGTCTGTTTAGTTCTTTGGCCCATTGAAACTGGGTTGTTTATTTTTCTGGTATTGAGCTACATGAGCTGCTTTTTGAGATTAATTCTTTGTCAGTTGCTTCATTTGCTGTTATTTTCTCCCATTCTGAAGGCAGTCTTTTCACCTTGCTTATAGTTTCCTTTGTTGTGCAAAAGCTTTTTAAGTTTAGTTAGGTCCCATTTGTTTATTTTTGCTTTTATTTCCATTACTCTGGGAGGTGGGTCATAGAGGATCTTCCTGTGATTTATGTCAGAGAGCATTTTGCCTATGTTTTCCTCTAGGAGTTTTATAGTTTCTAGTCTTACATTTAGATCTTTAATCCATTTTGAGTTTATTTGTGTGTATGGTGTTAGAAAGTGTTCTGCTGCTGCTGCTGTGTCACTTCAGTCGTGTCCGACTCTGTGTGACCCCAGACGGGGGGATTCTCCAGGAAGACGCTGGAGTGGGTTGCCATTTCCCCCACCAAGCTTCCCGGCGGCTCACAGGCTCCCCGTCCCTGGGATTCTCCAGGCAAGAACGCTGGAGTGGGTTGCCATTTCCTTCTCCAATGCATGAAAGTGAAAAGTGAAAGGGAACTCGCTCAGTCGTGTCCGACTCTTAGCGACCCCATGGACTGGAGCCTACCAGGATCCTCCGTCCATGGGATTTTCCAGGCAAAAGTACTGGGGTGGGGTGCCATTGCCTTCCCCGACTCTAGTGACCCTATGGACTGCAGCCTACCAGGCTCCTCCGTCCATGGGATTTTCCAGGCAAAAGTACTGGAGTGGGGTGCCATTGCTTAGTTTCATTTTTTTACAAGTGGTTGACCAGTTTTCCCAGCACCACTTGTTAAAGAGATTATCTTCCTCCATTGTACATATTTGCCTCCTTTGTCAAAGATAAGGTGTCCACAGGTGTGGGAATTTATCTCTGGGCTTTCTATTTTTTGTTGTTGTTGTTTGTTTGTATTTTCCATTGATCTATATTTTTGTCTTTGTGCCAGTACCATACTGTCTTGATGACTGTAGCTTTGTAGTATAGTCTGAAGTCAGGCAGTTTGATTCCTTCAGTTCCATCCTTCTTTCTCAAGATTGCTTTGTCTGTTCGAGGTTTTTTGTATTTCCATACAAATTGTGAAATTATTTGTTCTAGTTCTGTGACAAAAACCGTTGGTGGCTTGATAAGATTGCATTGAATCTATAGATTGCTTTAGGTAGTATACTCATTTGCAATATGTTGATTCTTCTGATCCATTAACATGGTATATTTCTCAATATATTTGTGTCACCTTTGATGTCTTTCATCAGTGTTTTATAGTTTTCTATATATAGGTCTTTTGTTTCTTTAGGCAGATTTATTCCTAAGTATTTTATTCTTTTGTTTGCAATGGTGAATGAGATTGTTTCCTTAATTTCTCTTTCAGGTTTCTCATTGTTAATGTATAGGAATGCAAGGGATTTCTGTGTATACTCTTATGTGTAAAGCAGATGACTGGAGAGGACCTATCATATGCTGCTGCTAAGTCACTTCAGTCGTGTCCAACTCTGTGTGACCCCATAGACGGAAGCTCACGAGGCTCCCCCACCCCTGGGATTCTCCAGGCAAGAACACAGCAGAGGGGAAAAAATAAAGGTACAATCTGTTTATAAGACATATCTTAATTTATCCTTAAAAATGCATTCTAATATATGTTGCTGTTGCTGCTGCTTCTAAGTTGCTTCAGTCATGTCCAACTCTGTGTGACCCCCAGAGATGACAGCCCACCAGGCTCCCCCATCCCTGGGATTTTCCAGGCAAAAACACTGGAGTGGGGTGCCATTGCCTTCTCCCTAGTATATGTTGCTACTGCTGCTAAGTCGCTTCAGTTGTATCCGACTCTGTGCGACCCCATAGACAGCAGCCCACCAGGCTCCCCGTCCCTGGGATTCTCCAGGCAAGAACACTGGAGTGGGTTGCCATTTCCTTCTCCAATGCATGAAAGTGAAAAGTGAAAGTGAAGTCGCTTAGTCCTATTCGACTCCTAGCGACCCCATGGACTGCAGCCTACCAGGCCCCTCCATCCATGGGATTTTCCAGGCAAGAGTACTGGAGTGGGTTGCCATTGCCTTCTCCTAATATATGTAGGTACAGACAAATACTGATTGATTCCACTTATACAAGGTACCTAGAATAGACAAATTCACAAGAGTCAGAAAGTGTTTTGGTAGATGCTGGGGGCAGGGGATAGGAGTGGGACGGTAAGGGGATTAGTAGGATGGGTGTTTAATATTTAATAGGGACAGAATTTTAGTTTAGGAAGATGAAAACTTTGGGAGATGGATGATGGTGAGATTTGCACAGCTACGTAAGTGAACTCAGAACCACTGAACTAAAAAGTTAAATATGGTTAAAAGATTGAAATATGTTTCATATAATGTGATTTTAATCACAATAAAAAATTAAAAAAAAAAAAACCTGTACATGTAGAGTTTTGTGAATAAGAACTCATGCTAAAGAAAGATGACTATTGATGACAAACTGACCCTAACAATAAAATTGAATTACTGAGCTGTCAATTACCTAGATTTGTTCAAGCCCTAGACCCACATGTCTTTACACCTTAATTCTACAAGAAGCACTGAGAAAAGTTTAGATAACTGGGTTTTGTTTGTTTTTTTTTTTTTTTTTTAATTTTTATTTATTTATTTATTTTTTGCTTAACTTTACAATATTGTATTGCTTTTACTATACATCGGGATGGATCCGCCACCAGTATACACGTGTTCCCCATCCTGAACCCTCCTCCCTTCCCCCTTCCCACACCCTCCCTCCAGGTCATCCCAGTGCTCCAATCCCAGGCATCTGTTATAGGGCATCATACCTGGACTAACTCATTTCAGATATGATATTATACATATTTCAATGCTGTTCTCCCCAATCATCCCACCCTCTCCCGGTCCCAGAGTCCAAAAATCTGTTCTATACATCAGTGTCTCTTTTGCTGTCTCGTAAATAGGGTTATTTTTACCATCTTTCTAAATTCCATATATATGTGTCAGTATACTGTATTTGTGTTTTTGTTTCTGGCTTACTTCACTCTGTATAATAGGCTCCAGTTCCATCCACCTCCTTAGAACTGATTCAAATGTATTCTTTTTAATGGCTGAGTAATACTCCATTGTGTATATGTACCACATCTTGCTTATCCATTCATCTGTGGATGGACATCTAGGTTGCTTCCACGTCCTGGCTATTGTAAACAGTGCTGCTATGAACATTGGGGTACACGTGCCTCTTTCAATTCTGGATTTCTCAGTGTGGATGCCCAGCAGTGGGATTGCTGGATCGTAAGGCAGTTCTATTCCCAATTTTTTGAGGAATCTCCATACTGTTTTCCATAGTGGCTGTACTAGTTTGCATTCCCACCAACAGTGTAAGAGGGTTCCCTTCTCTCCGCACCCTCTCCAGCATTTATTGCTTATGGTCTTTTGGATCAGCCATTCTGACTGGCATGTAATGGTACCTCATAGTGGTTTTGATTTGCATTTCTCTGATAATGAGTGATGTTGAGCATCTTTTCATGTGTTTGTTAGCCATCTGTATATCTTCTTTGGAGAAATGTCTATTTAGTTCTTTGGCCCATTTTTTGATTGGGTCGTTTATTTTTCTGGAATTGAGCTGTAGAAGTTGCTTGTATATTTTTGAGATTAGTTGTTTGTCTGTTGCTTCATTTGCTATTATTTTCTCCCATTCTGTAGGCTGTCTTTTCAGCTTGCCTATAGTTTCCTTTGTTGTACAGAAGCTTTTTAAGTTGGATTAGGTCCCATTTGTTCATTTTTTATTTTATTTCCGATATTCTGGGAGGTGGGTCATAGAGGATCCTGCTGTGATGTAAGTCAGAGAGTGTTTTGCCTATGTTTTCCTCTAGGAGTTTTATGGTTTCTGGTCTTACATTTAGCTCTTTAATCCATTTTGAGTTTATTTTTGTGTATGGTGTTAGAAAGTGTTCTAGTTTCATTCTTTTACAAGTGTTCAACCAGTTTTCCCAGCACCACTTGTTAAAAAGATTGTCTTTAATCCATTGTATATTCTTGCCTCCTTTGTCAAAGATAAGGTGACCATATGTGCGTGGATTTATCTCTGGACTTTCTATTTTGTTCCATTGATCTATATTTCTGTCTTTGTGCCAGTACCAGACTGTTTGTTTCTTTGTTTTTACATTTTGGAGAATAATTTACATATAATAAGTTGTACACATGTCCAGTATTCAGTTCAGTTGCTCAGTTGTGTCTGACTCTTAGCAACCCCACAGACTGCAGCAAGCCAAGCCTCCCTATCCATCACCAACTCCCAGAATTTACCCAAACTCATGTCCATTGAGTCGGTGATGCCATCCAACTATCTCATCCTCTGTCATCCCCTTATCCTCCTGCCTTCAGTCTTTCCCAGCATCAGGGTCTTTTCAAATGAGTCAGCTCTTCACATCAGGTGGTCAAAGTACTGGAGTTTCAGCTTGAACACCAGTCCTTCCAATGAACACTTAGGACTGATCTCCTTTAGGATGGACTGGTTGAATTTCCTTGCAGTCCAAGGGACTCTCAAGAGTCTTTTTCAACACCACAGTTCAAAAGCATCAATTCTTCACTGCTCAGCTTTCTACTAAAGAAACTCTGACATCCACACATGACTACTGGAAAAACCATAGCCTTGACTAGACAGATCTTTGTTGGCAAAGTAGTGTCTCTGATTTTTAAAATGCTGTCTAGGTGGTCATAACTTTTCTTCCAAGGAGCAAGTGTCTTTTAATTTCATGGCTTCAATCACCATCCACAGTGATTTTGGATCCCAGAAAAATAAAGTCAGCCACTGTTTCTCCATCTATTTTCCATGAAGTGATGGGACCGGATACCATGATATTAGTTTTCTAAATATTGAGCTTTAAGCCAACATTTCCACTCTCCTCTTTCACTTTCATCAAGAAGCTCTTTAGTTGTTCTTCACTTTCCGCCATAAGGGTGGTGTCATCTGTATATCTGAGGTTATTGATATTTCTCCCGGCAATCTTGATTCCAGCTTCTGCTTCCTCCAGCCCAGTGTTTCTCATGATGTATTCTGCATGTAAGTTAAATAAGCAGAGTAACAATATACACACTGGATGTACTCCTTTTCCTATCTGGAACCAGTCTGTTGTTCCATGTCCAGTTCTAACTGTTGCTTCCTGACCTGCATACATGTTTCTCAAGAGGCAGATCAGGTGGTCTGGTATTCCCATCTCTTTCAGAACTTTCCACAGTTTATTGTGATCTACACACTCAAAGGCTTTGGCATAGTCAATAAAGCAGAAATAGATGTGTTTCTGGAACTCTCTTGCTTTTTCCATGATCCAGCTGATGTTGGCAATTTGATCTCTGGTCCCTTTACCTTTTCTAAAACCAGCTTGAATGTGTGGAAGTTCACGGCTCATGTGCTGAAGTCTCGCTTGGAGAATTTTGAGCATTACTTTACTAGCATGTGAGATGAATGCAATTGTGCAGTAGTTTGAGCATTCTTTGGCATTGCCTTTCTTTGGGATTGGAATGAAAACTAACCTTTTCCAGTCCTGTGGCCACTGCTGAGTTTTCCAAATTTGCTGACACACTGAGTGCAGCACTTTCACAGCATCATCTTTTAGGGTTTGAAATAGCTCCACTGGAATTCCAATCACTTCCAGTAGCTTTGTTCATAGTGATGCTTCCTGAGGCCAACTTAACTTCACATTCCAAGATCCAGCTTTAGGTGAGTGTGAGTGATCACACCTTTGTGATTATCTGGATCGTGAAGATCTTTTTTGTACAGTTCTTCTGTGCAAAGAAATAGAGGAAAACAACAGAATGGGAAAGACTAAGGATCTATTCAAGAAAATCAGAGATACCAAAGGAACATTTCATGCAAAAATGGGCTCAATAAAGGACAGAAATGGTATGGACCTAACGGAAGCAGAAGATATTAAGAAGAGGTGACAAGAATACACAGAAGAACTGTACAAAAAAGAGCTTCATGACCCAGATAATCATGATGGTGTGATCACTGACCTAGAGCCAGACATCCTGGAATGTGAAGTCAAGTGGGCCTTAGAAAGCATCACTACAAACAAAGCTAGTGGAGGTGATGGAATTCCAGTGGAGCTATTCCAAATCCTGAAAGATGATGCTGTGAAAGTGCTGCACTCAATATGCCAGCAAATTTGGAAAACTCAGCAGTGGCCACAGGACTGGAAAAGGTCAGTTTTCATTCCAATCCCAAAGAAAGGCAATGTCAAAGAGGGCTCAAACTACCGCACAATTGCACTCATCTCACACGCTAGTAAAGTAATGCTCAAAATTCTCCAAGCCAGGCTTCAGCAATATGTGAACCGTGAACTTCCTGATGTTCAAGCTGGATTTAGAAAAGGCAGAGGAACCAGAGATCAAATTGCCAACATCCGCTGGATGATGGAGAAAGCAAGAGAGTTCCAGAAAAACATCTATTTCTGCTTTATTGACTATGCCAAAGCCTTTGACTGTGTGGATCACAATAAACTGTGGAAAATTCTGAGAGAGATGGGAATACCAGACCACCTGATCTGCCCCTTGAGAAATCTGTATGCAGGTCAGGAAGCAACAGTTAGAACTGGTCATGGAACAACAGACTGGTTCCAAATAGGAAAAGGAGTACGTCAAGGCTGCATATTGTCACCATGTTTATTTAACTTATATGCAGAGTACATCATGAGAAATGCTGGACTGGAAGAAACACAAGCTGGAATCAAGATTGCCGGGAGAAATATCAATAACCTCAGATATGCAGATGATGCCACCCTTATGGCAGAAAGTGAAGAGGAACTCAAAAGCCTCTTGATGAAAGTGAAAGTGGAGAGTGAAAAGGTTGGCTTAAAGCTCAACATTCAGAAAATGAAGATCATGGCATCTGGTCCCATCACTACATGGGAAATAGATGGAGAGACAGTGGAAACAGTGTCAGACTTTCTTTTTCTGGGCTCCAAAATCACTGCAGATGGTGACTGCAGCCATGAAATTAAAAGACGCTTACTCCTTGGAAGGAAAGTTATGACCAACCTAGATAGCATTTTCAAAAGCAGAGACATCACTTTGCCAACAAAGGTTCGCCTAGTCAAGGCTATGGTCTTTCCTGTGGTCATGTATGGATGTGAGAGTTGGACTGTGAAGAAGGCTGAGCGCCGAAGAATTGATGCTTTTGAACTGTGGTGTTGGAGAAGACTCTTGAGAGTCCCTTGGACTGCAAGGAGATCCAACCGGTCCATTCTGAAGGAGATCAGCCCTGGGATTTCTTTGGAAGGAATGATGCTAAAGCTGAAACTCCAGTATTTTGGCCACCTCATGCGAAGAGTTGACTCATTGGAGAAGACTCTGATGCTGGGAGGGATTGTGGGCAGGAGGAGGGAGGGGACGACAGAGGATGAGATGGCTGGATGGCATCACTGATTCGATGGATGTAAGTCTGAGTGACCTCTGAGAGCTGGTGATGGACAGGGAGGCCTGGCGTGCTGCGGTTCATGGGGTCGCAAAGAGTCGGACACGACTGAGCGACTGATCTGATCTGATATGACCTGTGTATTCTTGCCAGCTCTTAATATCTTCTGCTTCTATTAGGTCCATACCATTTTTGTCCTTTATCAAGCCCATTTTTGCATGAAATATTCCCTTGGTATCTCTAATTTTCTTGAAGAGATCTCTAGTCTTTCCCATTCTGTTGTTTTCCTCTATTTCTTTGCATTGATCGCTGAGGAAGGCTTTCTTATCTGTCCTTGCTATTCTTTGGAACTCTGCATTCAAATGGGTATATCTTTCCCTTTCTGTTCCCCGCCCCCGCCCAGGAAACACTAATAAGTATTCTGTCACTGTAAATCAGTTTTCATTTTTCAGAATTTTTATTTTTTGCAGTTTTAGAATTTCATACAAAAGGAAGAAGACATTATATACTCTTTTTTTCCTGGCTGCTTTTTTTCTACTAAACTATTTTTAGATTCCATGCTGTTTCTTGTAAAAGCAGTTCATTCATTTTACTGCTCTAGAGCATTCCATGCAATTACTTAACCCATTCAGATGCTGATGAACATATAAATTTTTTCCAAGATAAAACTGCCATGAATGTCTGTGTACAAGTCTTGATACAGATAAATGCTTTTGATCCTTTTAGTTTAACACTTAAACGTGAAATGGCTGCATCATATTAGAAATGTATGCTTTACTTTTTAAGTAACTTAAACACAGTTTTCCAAATGGATTGTGCTGTTATATATATTCCCACCAATGTAAAAGAGTGCTCAACATCACTGATTATTAGAGAAATGCAAATCAAAACCATAATGAGGTACCATTTCACGCCAGTCAGAATGGCTGCTATCTAAAGTCTACAAGCAATAAATTCTGGAGAGGGTGTGGAGAAAAGGGAACCCTCTTACACTCTTGATGGGAAAGCAAACTAGTACAGCCACTATGGAGAACAGTGTGGAGATTCCTTTAAAAACTGGAAATAGAACTGCCTTATGACCCAGCAATCCCACTGCTGGGCATACACACTGAGGAAACCAGAATTGAAAAAGACATGTGTACCCCAATGTTCATCGCAGCACTGTTTATAATAGCTAGGACATAGAAGCAACCTAGATGTCCATCATCAGATGAATGGATAAGAAAGCTGTGGTACATGTACACAATGGAGTATTACTCAGCCATTAAAAAGAATTCATTTTAATCAGTTCTAATGAGGTGGATGAAACTGGAGCCTATTATACAGAGTGAAGTAAGCCAGAAAGAAAAATATCAATATAGTATACTAACGCATATTTATGGAATTTAGAAAGATGGTAATGATGACGCTATATGCGAGACAGCAAAAGAGACTCAGATGTATAGAACAGTCTTTTGTACTCTGTGGGAGAGGGCAGGAGTGGGATGATTTGGGAGAATGGCATTGAAACATGTATAATATTATATGTGAAGTGAATCGCCAGTCCAGGTTCAATACAGTATACAGGATGCTTGGGGCTAGTGCACTGGGATGACTCAGAGGGATGGTATGGGGAGGGAGGTGGGAGGGGGGTTCAGGATGGGGAACACGTGTATACCCATGGTGGATTCATGTTGGTGTATGGCAAAACCAATATAATATTGTAAAGTAATTAGCCTCCAATTAAAATAAATAAATTTAAAAAATAAATAAATAAAAGAGTTCCAATCTCTCCCCATTCTTGATCACACTTAGTATGCTTATTTGTTGTTATTGTTTATTTTAAGTACAAACATATTTCATATGTTTTGACACTGAAGTTTGGTGAATGCCTATTTAGACTGGAGAATGGAACTTTTATCATGATTTTGATAATTATCTCTGATAATGCTCCTTGCTCTGAAGGTTATATTTGATATAAACATGGCTAGGCCAGCTTGATTTTAATTGGTGTTTGCACAGTATATCTTTTATCATTCTAGACCTATAAATTATACATGCCTTTTTTGGAAATAGGTTACCTGTCGGCAACATATAATTGGTCCATATTTTACTGTTTTTAAATGGTGTGTTTAGATCTTGTGTATCTAATATGATTATTAATATGACATTAGAATTTATCATCTTCCTAGTTATCATGTTTTCCATTTGTTTTCCTTTTCTGCCTTCCCTTGAATTAGTTGAGTGGTTTTTGAGAATATACTGTTTTTTATGTATACCACTTTAAAAAGTACATTTGGGCATCACTTAGGGTTTACATTATACAGGAGACAGGGACCAAGACCATCCCCATGGAAAAGAAATGCAAAAAAGTAAAATGGCTGTCTGGGGAAGCCTTACAAATAGCTGTGAAAAGAAGAGAAGCAAAAACCAAAGGAGAAAAGGAAAGATATAAACATCTGAATGCAGAGTTCCAAAATATAGCAAGAAGAGATAGAAAGCCTTCTTCAGTGATCAATGCAAAGAAATAGAGGAAAACAACAGAATGGGAAAGACTAGGGATCTCTTCAAAAAAATCAGAGATACCAAAGGAACATTTCATGCAGAGATGGGCTCGATAAAGGACAGAAATGGAATGGACCTAATAGAAGCAGAAGATATTAAGAAGAGGTGGCAAGAATACACAGAAGAACTGTACAAAAAAGATCTTCATGACCCAGATAATCACTATGGTGTGATCACTGACCTAGAGCCAGACATCCTGGAATGTGAAGTCAAGTGGACCTTAGAAAGCATCACTACAAACAAAGCTAGTGGAGGTGATGGAATTCCAGTTGAGCTATTCCAAATCCTGAAAGATGATGCTGTGAAAGTGCTGCACTCAATATGCCAGCAAGTTTGGAAAACTCAGCAGTGGCCAAAGGACTTGAAAAGGTCAGTTTTCATTCCAATCCCAAAGAAAGGCAATGCCAAAGAATGCTCAAACTACCATACAATTGCACTCATCTCACATGCTAGTAAAGTAATGCTCAAAATTCTCCAAGCCAGGCTGCAGCAATATGTGAACCATGAAATTCCTGATGTTCAAGCTGGTTTTAGAAAATGCAGAGGAACCAGAGATCAAATTGCCAACATCAGCTGGATCATGGAAAAAGCAAGAGAGTTCCAGAAACATATCTGTTTCTGCGTTATTGACTATGCCAAAGCCTTTGACTGTGTGGATCACAATAAACTGTGGAAAATTCTGAAAGAGGTGGGAATACCAGACCACCTGATCTGCCTCTTGAGAAATTTGTATGCAGGTCAGGAAGCAACAGTTAGAACTGGACATGGAACAACAGACTGGTTCCAAATAGGAAAAGGAGTACATCAAGGCTGTATATTGTCACCCTGCTTATTTAACTTATATGCAGAGTACATCATGAGAAATGCTGGACTGGAAGAAACACAAGTTGGAATCAAGATTGCTGGGAGAAATATCAATAACCTCAGATATGCAGATGATACCACCCTTATGGCAGAAAGTGAAGAGGAACTAAAAAGCCTCTTGATGAAAGTGAAAGTGGAGAGTGAAAAAGTTGGCTTAAAGCTCAACATTCAGAAAACGAAGGTCATGGCATCTGGTCCCATCACTACATGGGAAATAGATGGAGAAACAGTGGAAACAGTGTCAGACTTTCTTTTTCTGGGCTCCAAAATCACTGCAGATGGTGACTGCAGCCATGAAATTAAAAGACACTTACTCCTTGGAAGGAAAGTTATGACCAATCTAGATAGCATATTCAAAAGCAGAGACATTACTTTGCCAACAAAGGTTCGTCTAGTCAAGGCTATGGTTTTTCCTGTGGTCATATATGGATGTGAGATTTGGACTGTGAAGAAGGCTGAGCGCCGAAGAATTGATGGATTTGAACTGTGGTGTTGGAGAAGATTCTTGAGAGTCGCTTGGACTGCAAGGAGATCCAACCAGTCCATTCTGAAGGAGATCAGCCCTGGGATTTCTTTGGAAGGAATGATGCTAAAGCTGAAACTACAGTACTTTGGGTACCTCATGCGAAGAGTTGACTCATTGGAGAAGACTCTGATGCTGGGAGGGATTGGGGGCAGGAGGAGAAGGGGATGACAGAGGATGAGATGGCTGGATGGCATCACTGACCCAATGTATGTGAGTCTGAGTGAACTCCGGGAGTTGGTGATGGACAGGGAGGCCTGGCGTGCTATAATTCATGTGGTCGCAAACAGTTGGACATGACTGAGCAACTGATCTGATCTGATCTGATCTAGGGTTTACAATATATATCTTTAATTAATCAGTCTACTTTCAAATAATACTATCCTATGCCACACATCATGTAAAGACTTAATAAAATATATTTCCAATTCCTTCCTCTCATTCTTTGTGCTATTGTTGTTGTGCCTCTTTTGTTTATATATATGATAAATACAAAATATATTGTTACTATCTTTCTTCAGGGAGTGAACTTTCAGAGCAGTTATTAAGACATCTCACCTCTCCCTCCTGAAAACAACTCACCATGGCTCTGGATTACCAAAGCCTCCTTGAATTGTTTGAAACTCATTTCCAAACACATACATGATACATAACAGGCACACAAGCAAATATTTGGTGAATAAATAAATGTTCTCTTTCCCCCAAAATAAATTTTTGTAGTTTTCAGAGAACTGACTAAATCCAGGAAATAATTATCAAGGTTATACAGTAGCTGGGCTTCCCTGAACGCTCAGTTGGTAAAGAATCCACCTGCAATGCAGGAGACCCTGGTTCAATTCCTGGGTCAGGAATATCCACTGGAGACAAGATAGGCTACCCATGCCAGTATTCTTGGGCTTCCCTGGTTGCTCAGCTGGTAAAGAATCTGCCTGCAATGTGGGGGACCTGCGTTTGATCCCCCAGTTGAAAAGATCCCCTGGAGAAGAGAAAGGCTACCTGCTCCAGTATTCAGACCTAGAGAATTCCATGAACTATGCAGTTGCAGAGTTGGACACAACTAAGGAGTGACTAACATACAGAAGCTTAATGAAGATAATACCATCCTAGAAAGGAAGTATGCTTACTGAAATTTGCAGAAGGGGTGGGAATGGAAGACAGAAAGGGAAAATTAGAGGTAGAGATTAACTATTTTGACTTTCACTAAATGATGCAGCAGAGTTAACATCTATATAAGTAGGAGGTTAACGTTAAAACAAGTGAGATTAACAGAAAATGCTTACATTCAATTTTATGTGTGTACTTTTTTTCCTGATGTACTTTTATTTCTTCTGGAGAAGGGCAAACTGAAGGAGGGAAAGAAATGCAGTAATCATGTATTCTTGGTCTTTTACTACTTATTTTGCATTTTAATTAATATAATACTGAACTGTGCTTATTTAACTTATATGCAGAGTACATCATGAGGAATGCTGGACTAGATGAAGCACAGGCTGGAATCAAGATTGCTGGGGGAAATATCAATAACCTCAGATATGCAGATGACACCACCCTTATGGCAGAAAGTGAAGAACTAAAGAGCCTCTTGATGAAAGTGAATGAGGAGAGTGAAAAGTTGGCTTAAAGCTCAACATTCAGAAATAGTTTTACAAATAGTTTCTATTAGTTTCAGAAAGTTTCAGAAATAGATCATGGCTTCCAGTCCCATCACTTCATGGCAAATAGATGAAGAAACAGTGGAAACAGAGGCAGATTTTATTTTGGGGGCTCCAAAATCACTGCAGATGGTGACTATAGCATGAAACTAAAAGACTCTTGCTCCTTGGAAGAAAAGTTATGACCAACCTAGACAGCATTTTAAAAATCAGAGACACTACTTTGCCATCAAAGGTCTGTTTAGTCAAAGCTATGGTTTTTCCAGCAGTCATGTGTGGATGTGAGAGTTGGACTATAAAGAAACCTGAGCAGTGAAGAATTGATGCTTTTGAACTGTGGTGTTGGAGAAGACTCTTGAGAGTCCCTTGGACAGCAAGGAGGTTCAACCAGTCCATCCTAAAGGAGATCAGTCCTGGGTGTTCATTGGAATGACTGGTGTTCAAGCTGAAACTCTAATACTTTGGCCACCTGAAGTGATGAGCTGACTCATTTGAAAAGACCCTGATGCTGGGAAAGATTGAGAGCAGGAGGAAAAGGGGACGACAGAGGATGACATGGTTGGATGGCATCACCAACTCAGTGGACATGAGTTTGAGTAAACTCTGGGATTTTGTGATGGACCAGGAGGCCTGGTGGGTTGCAGTCTATGGGGTCATAAAGAGTGGGACACCACTGAGTGACTGAACTGAGCTGATTATCCTATACTGTTATTTCAAATATTTATTAAGTACTTAAATGCTTCATTAAGCACAATCTCTTGCTAACTACCTGGCATACATTATGTCATGTGGCTCCTAGTTGACAACACTGCTTCTCATATCAAAGCATTTCATATAAATTATAACATTTATTTTACATATGTGATTCCCTAGTGGCTCAGACAGTGAAAACTCTGCCTGCAATTCAGGAGACCCTGGTTCGATCCCTAGGTCAGGAAGATCCCCTGGAGAAGGGAATGGCAACCCACTCCAGTATTCTTGCCTGGAGAATTCCAGGTAGGGGGAGCCTGGTGGGCTGCCGTCTGTGGGGTCGCACAGAGTCGGACATGACTGACATGACTTAGCAGCAGCAGCAGCAGTTGCCTCTATGAGAGGATTGGAAAAATGAAAAGTGTTTAAGAAAGGAGGATGTTTGTAAGAGTAGTAAACAGAGAAGGGGAAAAGAGAGAGAGAACAACAGAGAGAAAAGGAATAAGAGACATTTTAACTTCTTAGGCTACAGGCAATTATTTGTGATGCCCTGTCACCCCTCACATATCAGATGTCAAAATGTATACACATCCTTACCAAACAGTATTTCTGTATAGCCATCTAAAAGTAGACGGTTTGTATTGTATTGGCTTGGTTTGTATTGCAAATCAGTAGATGAAACTGCCCTATTTTGTGCATCTTTAATATTAATCTCTTAAATGCACAATTTTCTTTCTGCATTTTGGAACCAATAACTTTTAGGTCTCCAATATTTTCAAAGGCTTTGAACAGCTAGTAAGCCCAAGGTATCTGTAAGGGTCAAATGGGTAAGGCAATCTTGCTAAAACTATTTGGCTACTGGCCACTAAGCTGTCTTTAAACTGCTCATCTTGGAAAAATGTTTTAGTGTTTTCTACTACTTGTTTTTTAAAATCTTTAAGGCAACTGAGTGCTGATCTTAGAATATCTTCAAGATATATTGTTTTAGGATATCACACAAGTTTTATTTTAATATTTTATCTAATTTTTCATAAGAAAATAAAGGCACACTCATTATCATGCCTGCCTACCAAATCTACCTTGAATTTGAGAGCCAGCCTCACACAATGTGTTCATTTTCATATAATTCTTTCCATCTTTTCACTGAAATAAAAGTACTGTTATTAATAGGAATTAAATAAGAGGGACCGAGAATAGAAATACATTTGGAAAATGCAGTCATTACAGTTACCCTTAACAATAATACACAAATAATTTGAAGTATATATAAAAATAATTTTGTAGGATCCATGGCTCTGTTCTCACAGTAAATGATTACTTATGTTTTAAATTGGGGAAGGCAATGGCACCCCACCCCAGTACTTTTGCCTGGAAAATCCCATGGACGGAGGAGCCTGGTAGGTTCCAGTCCATGGGGTCGCTAAGAGTCGGACACGACTGAGTGACTTCACTTTGACTTTTCACTTTCATGCATTGGAGAAGGAAATGGCAACCCACTCCAGTGTTCTTGCCTGGAGAATCCCAGGGACAGGGGAGCCTGGTGAGCTTCCGTCTATGGGGTGTACAGAGTCGGACACGACTGAAGCGACTTAGCAGTAGCAGTAGCAGTATGTTTTAAATATCAATAAGTTGTGTTAAATTTTAATTCCATCTCCTAAATAAATGACAGAAGAAATTTGTCCTTTGACAGTACTTTTCTATACTACCTTTTACCTAAGCTATCAATAGTTTTGGAGAAGGAAATGGCAACCCACTCCAGTATTCTTGCCTGGAAAATCTCATGATCAGAGGAGCCTGATATGTTACAGTCCATGGGGTCGCAAAGAGCTGGACACCACTAAGCAACTTCACTTTCACTTTCAACGGTTTATCAAAAAACAAACAAAAAAAATCAAGTATCACTAACATATCCAGAGTTTATTTTATCTTTGACCTTCCCCAACCTCAACGCCAGCTCCCCAGGATACCTGACATGTTCCTCATCTTTACTCCAGATGATACTAACAGCCTCACTCCTCTTCAAACCTTTGTTTAGAGGCCCAGCTTCACTTCTTGATAAAGACTAATAAAAGGAATTTGTAACAATATACTACTATTTGACACATACCGATACCTTAAGCTAGGGTTTGCATACATTTAAATGTCTTCAGGAGGCAGGAAAGTATCACAAACATACTAAGTAGCCTAGCATAAGACTGAGATCTAAAGAACACAAATTCAAAATTATCTTTACAGTAATTAAAAACATTCTTAAAGTCAAATAAAACTTCTGCTTCATCAAGTTTAAGACCCCCACAGTAACCCTCAATATTAGCATGTTCACTATGGAATTTTCCTATGTTTAGTTATTAGTCAGTAAAGAGATAGATAGATAGATAGATTTAATCAATAGAATGATAGAATGAGGAAATGATTTTGATGAGAATGCTTGTTTTTGTCCTCTTTCTATAGAATTCTCCAGGCAAGAATACTGGAGTGGGTTGCCATTCCCTTCTCCAGGGGATCTTCCCAACCCAGGGATCAAACCCAATCTTTCGCATTGCAGACATATTTTTTACTGTCTGAGCTGCCAGGGAAGCCCTGAGTATAGTCACTCAAAATTAAATAGATAAATAACTGTTCTGCCTTTGAGTGAAACCAATTCTAACTAGAAGCTTATTGCATGCAAAGGTTGGTGAAAGCAAAATAAGCATTTTACAGAAAAACAAAAGAGAATTAAAAAGTATCATTTCCTAATACTACTTGAGGAAGACAGTTAAGACTTTTTGAAACACCTTACACATTTCCACTAAGACCAAAGAACACATTAACATAAGTAGCTGGAAGTGCTCTTGGTGACCATTGGTTCAAATGTCTAAATATATAAAAAAGAAAAGAGACCCAGAAAATAATTTTCCATAAACAAAAATAATTAATAGGACAAATAATAGAATTCTCTAAGATTCTTTCCAGAACATCTCACTCTGTAAGAGAAGAGAAGATAGTTTCCTAATAGTTGCAATTCATTTTTTCCATGTTTTGTCTCAAAAGTTGCAAGAATATACCATGCTCCAATTAATGCAATGAATTATATCAATGTTTCATAAATTGCTACCACTGAATCTTCAGATGTCTTTGGAGTTAATCTCAATAATTTGAGAGTTACTGAGTTACATTGTAAGAGGCATTTATGAAAACTATCAACTTTCACACCATTTAATTCCCATCATAACCACTATGCAGAATAGAGATGACTCATTAACAACATGGGGGTTAATCTGCATGTAACTCACAGTGGGCCTCCATATTCACATGGTTCTTTTGCATCTGTAATTCAGTCAACCACAAGCCATATAGAACTATGTTATTTATTATTGAAAGATACATAAGTGGACTCTACATTGACACATCATTATCAGCCAATGTTCTCCAGTTCATAGGGATTCACTAATGAAATACAGCTGACCCCTGAATAATGCAGGTTTGAACTTCATTTGGCCATTCTAAAAAAGCAATGTAATGGTATGTCATTGCTTTAATTTGCAATTTCCTGATGACATACGATGTGGAACATCTTTTTATATGCTTACTATGTCAAGCAGTTGTATACAACTTAGTCACTCAGTCGTGTCTGAGTCTTTGCGACGCCATGGACTGTAGTCTGCCAGGCTCCTCCATCCATGGGGATTCTCCAGGTAAGAATACTGAAATAGATTGCCATGGCCACCTCCAGGAGATCTTCTCAACTGAGAAATTAAACCCACTTGCCATCTATACATCTTCTTTGGTGAAATTTCTCTTAAGCTTTTTGACTTTTTTAAAAATCAAGTTGTTTTCCTCTTGTTGAATTTCAATAATTTTTTGTACATTTTGGATAGCAGTCCTTTATCAGATGTGTCTTTTGCAAATATTTTCTCTTAGTCTACATTGTTTCTTCTCATTTTCTTGAAACCGTTTTTCACAGAGCAGAAGTTTTTAATTTTAATGAACTCCAACTTATCAATTATTTCTTTCATGGATCATGTCTTTGGAGACACATCTAAAAAGGCATCACCATACCTGTGGTCATCTAGATTTTCTCTTATCTTTTAGGAGTGTTATGCTGTTGCTGCTGCTGCTGCTAAGTGGCTTCAGTCATGTCCGACTCTGTGGGACCCCATAGACAGCAGCCCACTAGGCTCCCCTGTCCCTGGGATTCTCCAGGCAAGAACACTGGAGTGGGTTGCCATTTCCTTCTCCAATGCATGAAAGTGAAAAGTGAAAGTGAAGTCACTCAGTCATGTCCAACTCTTCGAGACCCCATGGACTGCAGCCTACCAGGCTCCTCTGTCCATGAGATTTTCCAGGCAAGAGTACTGGAGTGGGGTTCCATCACCTTCTCCAGGAGTATTATAGTTTGCAATTTTAGTTAGATACATTTTGAATTAATTTTTGTGAAGGGTCTGTAAGGTCTGTGTCCAGATTTTTTTTTGCATTTGAATTTCTACTTGTTATAGCACCATGTGTTGAAAAGACCATCTGTGCTATATAATATTACCTTTCCTCTCTGTCAAAGATGAGTTGACTACATATTATGTGGATTTATTTCTGGTCTCTCTATTCTGTATCACTGATCTGTTAGTTTGCTCTTTCAGTAATACCATATTGTCTTGATGATTTTAGCTTCATACTAGGCCTTGAAATAGGATGGCATCAGTCCTCTGACTTTGCTCCGTCCCTTCAACATTTATTGGCTGTTCTGGATTCTATGCTTTTCTATGCAAAGTTTGTAATTTGTTTGTCATTGTCTTAAAGTGACTTGCTGGAATTTTGATTTGGATTGCATTGAATCTATATATCAAGCTGGGAAGAACTGACATCTCAACAATATTGAGTCTTCCTACCCACAAACATGGAATATCTTTCCATTATTTTAACCTTATTTTGTTTTATTCAGAGTTTTCTAATTTTTCTCATATATATTTTGTACTTACTTTGTTAGATTAATACCTAAGTATTTCATTTGGGGGAGTGCTAATATAAATGGAGATATATTTTTAATTTCACACTCCACCTGTTCACTGCCAGTATACAGGAAAACAATTAACTTTTCATTGAATTAAAGAGTCTTCAAATACTGTACTATAAATTTTTTAAAAACTTCACACATATGATTTCATGTAATCCCTTACTAACTTTACCCCCATTCCCCCATATTGTTCCTCTCTGCTTCTGACTCCCTGCTTGTAACTACTAGTTTAACCTCTGTATCTATGAGTATACTTCTTTTTTGTTTCATTCACAAGAATGTTGATTTTTTAAAATTCCATATATTAGTCATATCATACAGTATTTGTCCATCTCTGACTTAGTTCACAGCATAAAAATAGAATTAGCATAAGACCTACCAATTCTTCTCCTGCTGCTGCTGCTGAGTCACTTCAGTGGTGTCCGACTCTGTGCAACCCCATAGACGGCAGCCCACCAGGCTCCCCTGTCCCTGGGATTCTCCAGGAAAGAACACTGGAGTGGGTTGCCATTTCCTTCTCCAATGCATGAAAGTGAAAGTGAAAGTGAAGTCGTTCAGTCATGCCCGATCCTCAGCTACCCCATGGACTGCAGCCTACAAGGCTCCTCCATCCATGGGATTGTCCAGGCAAGAGTACTGGAGTGGGGTGCCATCGCCTTCTCCGATTCTTCTCCTGGGTATAACTAAAAAAATTTAAAAAGATACATACACCTTGATCTTCACAGCAGCATTATTTACAGTTGCCAACATATGGAAGCAACTTAAGTGTGCATCAATAGATGAATGGATTAAGAAGATGTGGCATATGTGCACACACACAGAATGGAATATTACTAAGACATATAAAGAATTAATTTCACTGTTTGCAGCAACGTGATGGACTTGGACAGCAAATGACTTGAGTATTAATCCTGTATACTACCACTTTGCTATAATTACTACTGATTCCTGGAATGCCTTGGTTAATCCTTTTCAATTTTCTTCCTCAGTTAAGTTCAGTTCAGTCGCTCAGTTGTGTCTGATTCTTTGCCATCCTATGAATCACAGCACGCCAGGCTTCTCTGTCCATCACCAACTCCTGGAGTTCACTCAGACTCATATCCATCGAGCTGGTAATGCCATCCAGCCATCTCATCCTCTGTCGTCCCCTTCTCCTCCTGCCCCCAATCCCTCCCAACATCAGAGTATTTTTCAATGAGTCAGCTCTTCGCATGAGGTGGCCAAAGTACTGGAGTTTCAGCTTTAGCATCATTCCTTCCAAAGAAATCCCAGGGCTGATCTCCTTCAGAATGGACCGGTTGGATCTCCTTGCAGTCCAAGGGACTCTCAAGAGTCTTCTCCAACACCACAGTTCAAAAGCATCAATTCTTCGGCCCTCAGCCCTCTTCACAGTCCAACTCTCACATCCATACATGACTACTGGAAAAACCATAGCTTTGACTAGACGGACCTTTGTTGGCAAAGTAATGTCACTGCTTTTTAATATGCTATCTAGGTTGGTCATAACTTTCTTTCCAAGGAATAAGTGTCTTTTAAGTTCATGGCTGCAATCATAGATGACCATGTTATCTACAAACAAATAATTTTATTTCTTTCTTCCTTTGTAATCTGTATACCTTTTAATTCACTGTGTTATTTTATTATAGCTTACAGTATGATGTTGAAAAGTAGCGATGAGATTGAATATATTTGCCTTGTATTTTATCTTGGTGGGAAAGCTTCAAGTTACTTACCATTAAGTATGATTATGTTTGAACTTAAGGTTTAATTTGTATATTCATTCTTTTCACTCAAATTCTAATTTTTGTTTTCAAACTAAGGAAAAACTGGAGGACACAAAAATTTTTATTTCAGCTATAAATAATTTTTTATATAAGAAAAATTTTTCTTAAGAGAATGGAAACCAAAGAAAATATAACCTAGTTCAAAGTTTATATGAATTTATTATTCTTATATGTAGGCTGTAACATGGTAAAAATTCCACAGATAATAACAATTTGGGAACACACTATCATAAAGACCAAGGGAAATAATGTCAGAAACAGATTTCGTTCACCTGGTCTGTGGGCCTAATTATTAACACATAAAGGCTTCTATGGTGGTTCAGATGGTAAAGACTCCACCTGCAATGCAGGTGACCTGGCTTCAATGTCCGGGTTGGGAAGATCCCCTGAAGAAGGGAATAGCTACCCACTCCAGTATTCTTGCCTGGAGAATCCCATGGACAGAGGGGCACAGTGGACTATAGTCCAAGTGGCCTCAATAAGTAGGACACTGAGGCAACTAACACTTTCACTTCACTTTCAAGGATTTAATTATGTAATGACTACTCAGAAAGCTAGAAGAAAGGAACTCAAAGCAAAGAGTGGGGCCTTCTGCTCTTACAACAGAAGATTATTTCCCAGTAAGCAGAGATGTATTTAAAACTCAATATTTTCATCTAATCTTTCAGTTAAATACATTCATAATCAGTTGTAATGCCAGAAGAAAGATCAACTAGCTTCTGGGGCCAAAACTGAATGCCTCTTACATTCATTCCACAGTTTGGCCATACTAATAGGTGTGTAGTAGTGTTTTATTCAGAGAAGGCAATGGCAACCCACTCCAGTACTTTTGCCTGGAAAATCCAATGGGGCCTGGTGGGCTGCAGTCCATGGGGTCACTGGGAGTCAAACATGACTGAGCGACTTCAATTTCACTTTTCACTTTCATGCATTGGAGAAGGAAATGGCAACCCACTCCAGTGTTCTTTCCTGGAGAATCCCAGGGACGGGGGGAGCCTGGTGGGCTGCCGTCTATGGGGTCGCACAGAGTCAGACATGACTGATGTGACTCAGCAGTAGCAGCAGCTACATATTTAACTACATTATATTCATCCAAAGTACTTGGATGCAATCTCAAAATGACAGAATGATCTCTGTTTGTTTCCAAGGCAAACCATTCAATATCACAGTAATCCAAGTCTATGCCTCAACCAGTAATGTTGAAGAACCTGAAGTTGAATGGTTCTATGAAGACCTACAAGACCTTTTAGAACCAACACCTAAAAAAGATGTTCTTTTCATTATAGGGGATTGGAATGAAAAAGTAAGACGTCAAGAAAGACCTGGAGTAAAAGGAAAATTTGGCCTTGGAATACAGAATGAAGCAGGGCAAAGGCTAATAGAGTTTTGAAAAGAGAATGCACTGGTCATAGCAAACACTCTCTTCCAACAACACAAGAGAGGACTCTACACATGGACATCACCAGATGGTCAACCCTGAAATCAGATTGATTATATGCTTTACAGACAAAGATGGAGAAGCTCTATACAGTCAGGAAAAACAAGACCAGGAGCTGACTGTGGCTCAGACCATGAACTCCTTATTGCCAAATTCAGACTGAAATTGAAGAAAGTAGGGAAAACCACTGGACCATTCAGGTATGACCTAAATCAAATCTCTTATGATTATACAGTGGAAGTGAGAAATAGATTTAAGGGATTAGATCTGATAGATTGAGTGCCTGATGAACTATGGATAGAGGTTCATGACATTGTAGAAGAGACAGGGATCAAGATTATCCCCATGGAAATGAAATGCAAAAAAGTAAAATGGCTGTCTAGGGAGGTCTTACAAACAGCTGTGAAAAGAAGAGAAGGGAAAAGCAAAGGAGAAAAGGAAATATATAAGCATCTGAATGCAGAGTTCCAAAGAATAGCAAGGAGAGATAAGAAAGCCTTCCCCAGCTATCCGTGCAAAGAAATAGAGGGAAACAACAGAATGGGAAAGACTAGAGATTTCTTCAAGAAAATTAGAGATATCAAGGGAAAATTTCATGCAAAGATGGGCTTGATAAAGGACAGAAATGGTATGGACCTAACAGAAGCAGAAGATATTAAGAAGAGGTGGCAAGAATGCACATAAGAACTGGACAAAAAAGATCTTCATGACTCAGATAATCATGATGGTGTGATCACTGACCTAGAGCCAGACATCCTGGAATGTGAAGTCAAGTGGGCCTTAGAAAGCATCACTACGAATAAAGCTAGTGGAGGTGATGGAATTCCAGTGGAGCTATTCCAAATCCTGAAAGATGATTCTATGAAAGTGCTGCACTCAATATTCCAGAAAATTTGGAAAACTCAGCAGTGGCCACAGGACTGGAAAAGATCCGTTTTCATTCCAATCCCAAAGAAAGGCAATGCCAAAGAATGCTCAAACCACTGCACAATTGCACTCATCTCACACGCTAGTAAAGTAATGCTCAAAATTCTCCAAGCCAGGCTTCAGCAATATGTGAACTGTGAAATTCCAGATGTTCAAGCTGGTTTTAGAAAAGGCAGAGGAACCAGACTTCAAATTGCCATCATCCAGTGGATCATGGAAAAAGCAAGAGAGTTCCAAAAAAGCATCTATTTCTGCTTTATTGACTATGCCAAAGCCTTTGACTGTGTGGATCACAATAAACTGTGGAAAATTCTGAAAGAGATGGGAATACCAGACCACCTGGCCTGCCTCTTGAGAAACATGTATGCAGGTCAGGAAGCAACAGTTAGAACTGATCATGGAACAACAGACTGGTTCCAATTAGGAAAAGGAGTACGTCAAGGCTATATATTGTCACCCTGCTTATTTAACTTACATGCAGAGTACATCATGAGAAACACTGGACTGGAAGAAACACAAGTTGGAATCAAGATTGCTGGGAGAAATATCAATAACCTCAGGTATGCAGATGACACCATCCTTATGGCAGAAAGTGAAGAGGAATTAAAAAGCCTCTTGATGAAAGTGAAAGAGGACGGTGAAAATGTTGGCTTAAAGCTCAACATTCAGAAAACGAAGATCATGGCATCTGGTTCCATCACTTCATGGGAAATAGATGGGGAAACAGTGGAAACAGTGTCAGACTTTATTTTTCTGGGCTCCAAAATCGCTGCAGAAAGTGATTGCAGCCATGAAGTTAAAAGACGCTTTCTCCTTGGAAAGAAAATTATGATCAACCTAGATAACATATTCAAAAACAGAGACATTACTTTGTCAACAAAAGTCTGTCTAGTCAAGGCTATGGTTTTTCCTGTGGTCATGTATGAATGTGAGAGCTGGACTGTGAAGAAAGCTGAGTGCCAAAGAATTGATGCTTTTGAACTGTGGTGATGGAGAAAACTCTTGAGAGTCCCTTGGACTGCAAGGAGATCCAGCCAGTCCATTCTAAAGGAGGATCAGTCCTGAGTGTTCTTTGGAAGGAATGATGCTGAAGCTGAAACTCCAGTACTTTGGCCACCTCATGCGAAGAGTTGACTCATTGGAAAAGACTCTGATGCTGGGAGGGATTGGGGGCAGGAGGAGAAGGGGACAACAGAGGATGAGATGGCTGGATGGCATCACCGACTCGATGGACATGAGTTTGAGTGAACTCCGGGAATTGGTGATGGACAGGGAAGCCTGGCTTGCTGCAATTCATGGGGTTGCAAATAGTTGGACACGACTACTGATTGTACTGAACCCAACTCAAAGTACTTATATTTAAGATGCATAAGTATCGTGAGTATGTAATCTAAGGAAAATAAACAAGAGATAAAATATTTGTAAGAGGGGAGGAGCTAAGATGGCGGACGAGTAGGACAGGGACAATATTTTCTCCTTCTCAAATTCATTAAAAGAACATTTGAACGTTGAGTTAATTCTACAAAACAACTTCTAAATGCTGGCAGAGGACATCAGGCACTCAGAAAGACATTCATTATCTTCGAAAAGAGATTACAAGCCCTGAGGTAACTCCTTTTGCGGAGAAGTGGCGCGGACACCAGCATTTGCTATCAGCAAGCGGGGTCTGGGCTAGGAGGAGCGGCGCGGCCTGCATCACTTTGAGTAAGGATTTGGCCTGGCTATCCCAAGAGCTACCTGAGCAAAATAACCAGACTGTCCAATATCTACTATGTAAAAACCAGCCCTAACCTAAGACACCACCAGGACTATGTATGGAACAAAGGACTGCACAGAGATAGCCGGCTGCAGACTGTCCCACTCTGGTGACAGGCAGCCAGAGCCGGAAGCGGGCATTCACAGCCCTAGAGAGACATTATCTACAAAACTGTAAGCAGGTTTCTGTGCTAACTAACACTTCTTGGGGCTCTGGACGGTCAACATCTGCCTGAGAAGGTGTGCCAGTTATATACCCAGAAAACTGAGCAGCAGGGAGGCGATAAGTCACAGCAGCTGTGCTCGCTAAACACTTCATCACCTGTGCTACTTGGACCTGGGAAGGGCACAAAACGCAGACTCAACCAAGTCTGTGCTTCTGAGGACTATCCAAGTGCCTGAACCTGGCTGGCTTAGATTTGGGTGTTCATCTCTGCCCCCTCTGTAACAGGGCAGAGATCTGATATTGAAAAGACCAGTAAACCGCCTCAATAAAGAGAATTTAACAAACTACCAGAATATAGTAAGGACACTCTAAACTTGGCAATTTTAACAAGATGAAGAGACAGAGGAATACCCAGCAGCTAAAGGAACAGGATAAATGCCCACCAAAGCAAACCAAAGAGGAAGAGATAGGAAATCTACCTGATAAAGAATTCCAAATAATGATAGTGAAATTAATCCAAAATCTTGAAATCAAAGTGGAATCACAGTTAAAGAGTCTGGAGACAAGGATTGAGAAGATGCAAGAAAGGTTTGACAAGGACCTAGAAGAAATAAAAAAGAGTCAACACATAATAATGCAATAAATGAGATCCAAAACACTCTGGAGGCAACAAATGGTAGAATAACAGAGGCAGAAGATAGGATTAGTGAATTAAAAGATAGAATCCTAGAAATAAATGAATCAGAGGAGAAAAAAGAAAAATGAATCAAAAGAAATGAGGACAATCTCAGAGATCTCCAGGATAGCAATAAACGCTACAACATTCAAATCATAGGAGTTCCAGAAGAAGATAAAAAGAAAAACCATGAGAAAATACTTGAGGAGATAATAGTTGAAAACTTCCCTAAAATGGAGAAGGAAATAACCACTCAAGTTCAAGAAATCCAGAGAGTCCCTAACAGGATAATAGTTGAAAACTTCCCTAAAATGGAGAAGGAAATAACCACTAAAGTTCAAGAAATCCAGAGAGTCCCTAACAGGATAAACCCAAGGCAAAACACCCCAAGACACATATTAATCAAATTAACAAAGATTAAATATAAAGAACAAATATTAAAAGCAGCAAGGGAAAAACATCAAACAACTCACAAGGGAATTCCCATAAGGATAACAGCTAATCTTTCAATATAAACTCTCCAAGCCAGGAGGGAATGGCAAGACATAATCAAAGTGATGAAGGAAAATAACTTACAGCCCAGATTATTGTATCCAGCAAGGATCTCATTCAAATATGAAGGAGAAATCAAAAGCTTCACAGATAAGCAAAAGTTGAGAGAATTTAGCACCACTAAACCATTTCCCCAACAAAAAGTAAAGGACATTCTTTAGATAGGAATCACTAAAAGGGTGTATAAGTTCGAACTCAAAACAATAAAGTAAATCTTACTTATCAGTAATTACTTTAAATGTTAATGGGCTGAATGCCCCAATCAACAGACAAAGACTGGCCGAATCGATACAAAAACAAGACCCCTACATACCTTGTCTACAAGAGACAACCAAAAGACTAAAATGGGTCGAATGGATACAAAAACTAGACCCCTATATATGTTGTCTACAAGAGAACCACTTTAAAATAAGGGATATATACTGACTGAAAATGAAGGGCTGGAAAACGATTTTCTATGCAAATATGGACCAAAAGTAAATAGGAGTAGCAAGACTCATATCAGATAAAATTGACTTTAAAATAAAGGTCCTGAAAAGGAAACAATGAAGGTTACACATAACGACTTAAAGGAACAATCCAAAAAGAAGTTATAACAATTATAAATATATATGCACCCAACATTGGAGCATTGATATATCTAAGACAAACACTAGTTAGTATGATAGAAGAAATATCAGATCAGATCAGATCAGTCACTCAGTCGTGTCCGACTCTTTGCGACCCCATGAACCACAGCACGCCAGGCCTCCCTGTCCATCACCAGCTCTCGGAGGTCACTCAGACTCACATTCATTGAGTCAGTGATGCCATCCAGCCATCTCATCCTCTGTTGTCCCCTTCTACTCCTGCCCCTAACCCCTCCCAGCATCAGAGTCTTTTCTAATGAGTCAACTCTTCGCATGAGGTGGCCAAAGTACTGGAGTTTCAGCTTCAGCATCATTCCCTCCAAAGAATATGTCTAGTATAATAAAAACTACTAGAACTCCAAGGAAAAAAAATGTCCTTTACCAGAAGATAAATCCAATAATAGACCTAGAAATCATACATATGAAATCCAGAGTTAACCCTGCTTTTGAGTTCTTTGAGTATTCTATACTTTTAGGTATCATTCATGTTTTATTGGAGAAGGCAATGGCACCCCACTCCAGTACTCTTGCCTGGAAAATCCCATGGATGGAGGAACCTGGTGGGCTGTAGTCCATGGGGTCACTAAGAGTCGGACTCGACTGAGCGACTTCACTTTCACTTTTTCACTTTCATGCATTGGAGAAGGAAATGGCAACCCACTCCACTGTTCTTGCCTGGAGAATCCCAGGGATGGGGGAGCCTGGTGGGCTGACATCTATGGGGTCACGCAGAGTTGGACACGACTGAAGTGACTTAGCAGCAGCAGCAGCATGTTTTATTTCTAATTTTTTCATTATATTCTTTTTAGTTACTTGCAAAAGTTGCCCAACTTGTCTTTAATTCCTTGCATATTTTAATTATAATTTTAACATTTCATTGGATGATTTGATTATCTCAATCTCCTGAGGATCTGTTTCTATTGTCACTTTTTCCTCTTGGCTTTTGAGCCTCAGTTTCTGAACACCTAGTATATTCGATAGACTGCTGGAGAGTGTATATAAAGATTATACAGATATTTTTGAGGCATTGGAAAATGTTTTTTCCTCCAGAGAGCTACACTGTTTTCTGCCATGCAAGTAGAGACAGTGAAAACTATTACAAATCAAGACTTATTATTTGCCGCAGAGCTTCAATTTGGGGGACTGCTTGTATAGTTCTGACTACACTTAATTTTAGGGTATAGCCTTATATAATGAATGACCTTGAGAAAATTGACATTTACCAAGACAACTTTTTATTTAGCTCTCTCTAAATCAAATTTTTGTCTTCTGACATCCTGCTCAACTTCTTAGCCTCTCATCTACAGATTATGGAAACAGCCATCGATTGCCTCAAAGCAGGAATCAGCAGACTATGTCTATAAAAAGCTGGATAACAAACATTTCAGACTTTTCAAACACAAAATGGAATATACTATATAGGCAATCATGCAGCAAGAGAGTTATCTCCTACCCTGTCCTAATTCATTTTCCTGGGGAGGGCCATCCCAATGGTCTTCATATTTTGTGCCCAGTTGTCATATGGAAGAGACATTGTCCAGATGAAGAGTGACCAGCTCAAGGGGAGAGGTCAGGTGGACATGCAGACATAGAGAATAAGGAGAAGGAGCTCCACGGTCAGTTTAACTTTCACTTCACTGAAACTGAGATCTCTGTACACGCTTCTTTCCTTTGGAACCCAGCCAACTCCACTTAAGAACCTTGTGGATTGGAGTCAACTCACTGGGCAACCAGTTCCCAAACTGAGATTCTAGGTTGCTGGCAGTTACCAAAAGCAGAGTTCTTAACTTTTAACTTTTATGTAGAGGCCAACATGAGCCACGAGCAGCAGCAACCGACAGTCACTGGCTGGGTAAGCAGGGCTGAGAGTAGACAGGGGAATAGGAGGGTTGAGGAAGATGTTCCCACTTCTCCACGGCTCACAGGGCTGGGCTGCTTAAAGGCACACATGGGTTATGCAAAAAACCGGCAGCAAGTGAAGTATGGCTTAGAGCTTACAGTTTGCCAACACCCAATTTAGAGTGAACAAGGGCTCCTGATTCCAGACTATTCACTTTATTTCCTTATGTAAGATAGTGATCCAGAAAATTTTTACAGCCTGGGTAGCTTTCTGATTTTTCAAATGTATTTTTTACACATGTATGTGAAGATTTCCTTTTTTCTGAGTGGAGGGTTTAGTCTAAAACAGCTTTTCAACCTCACTCTACTGACACTTTGGATCATATAATTCTTCGTTGCAGGGGACTCTCTTATGCATTGTATTATAGGCTGTGCAGCAGCTTGACTGACCTTTATTCAAGTGAATAGAGGTCTCTGACAGCTTTCACATCTACCAATTTAACAGAAAACCATGGTTACATAGAGCCAACTGTACTAAACCCTTTTATATAAGGGAGTTGAGCACTTATAGATTTGGGTATCCATAAGGGGCTGGAACCAGTCTTCTGTGTTTATCAAGGGATAAAGGCAGAAGGATTATGTAGTATACACTGAGCCTAGTAATTTGTATATAATGAACTATTTAGAGAGCTAGGAATGTGCCTAAAGTATGTAAAGATACAAAAAATAAATAATACTTCAGATATCAATAAATAATAAAATTATTAAAATCAGTATATAATTTAAACTACGCCTGTTTCTTAAGTGTTTACATGTTTATGAATGTTAAGTGATTACATGTTCATGAATTTTTCTAAACTTATTTTATATTATGAGCATATTTAATCCTCAGAATAAGCTGAGGAGATAGGGCCATAATTGTCTTCATTTAAAATATTCAGAAAATGAAGCACAGAGAGGTTAAGTAACTTGCCCAACACTGAGAGCAGATAACTGACAGAACCAGGAGTCAAGCTGAGGTAATCAGTCACTAGAGTCTGAGCTGTCACCATTTGCTATTTTTAAGGAGTAAAGTTTAATAATAAAAATGTGCTTTGAATTTTTGCTTGCAAGGATTTCTCGATGTGATAAATTTTATTGGATTAGTCACTATGTTTCTCTTTGGGGTTCTTTTAATACTTCTTAACATCTCTTTTTAAAAGGATGAAGGCAGAATTCAGTTTAAGATCATTTTATTCTGTACTTAAATAAGCTGAATCATGTTCATAATAATAAGATTTTGGATTACATGCACATGTATTTAAAATTTCCCAGGAGGAATTTAGTATAGAAGTCATAAAATATTTTCTGACAGTAATGATACTTAACTACCATTGTGGCCAAAAAGTAGAATATGAAAAGCTGGAAAAATAATACAACATTTTACAATATGCCTGCTATAATTTAGCAGCGTAACACCCTAATGGGATTTAGGTCCTAAATACAATTACTAGGTGAAAATTCACTGTTTAAAGATGCTGAAAACAGAGGAAAGATTACTATAGGATGTAGAGAGGTACAAATAAAAGAGATGAACAGACATTTTTAAGTAATAATGCCTGTCCCCAAAATCAACTGTTATTAGTTATATAATTAATATAGTAAAAAATATAAGATATCTGTATTGCTATAGAATTTTGAGCTCAAAATTTCAAATAGTGATCATATACCTGAGTTGAACTAGAAAGATTATGATGCAAAATGAGAGATATTTCACTAGACAGGGGGAAGGTAAGGACTTTCCATATTTAACCACAATTAAATCTGATAAACAGAAACGGAAATATTAGTGTTCATAAAATTAGAAATATTTATGTCCAGGTGTACATATCTACATTGTGTGTTATGTACATTTTTTGTCTGACCTACTTTGCTACTTCTCTGTTTATTATGACCTAAAGATCCATTGATCAGGCTCAGAAAAATTTGTGTTTCTAAATACAAGAGTATAGTCATGATCTTAGCATAATCTATTCTCCCAAATTACATACTGAAACCTTCAGTTTAATAGCAGGGAGAGAGATTATCTAGAGCCCAAATATGGGTCATTCATGTTAAATTTGAAAAAACCATATGTCATATTCAAATAGTACATGAGATGTTGTTAGAAGGTTTTCTTGTTATCAAGTTATTATTTCATATCTGTGAAATGCACACAGAAAAATAATAAAGTGGAAAAGCCTAGACTATAAGAAACAAATAATTAGTGTTTTCCCAAAGGTTTGTAGCCTATGTGGGACTACTAAAAACATGATTTGACATTGGTTCTAACCAGAGGTGTGATTGATGCTAGTCTAGCCATTAAATAATAAAATAGAAAACTATGAGGCAACTCTTTGTAAACCCTGGACAAAGGGACACGGGGTTGCAATCCTTAAGAGTGTGGGAATATGTGGAATGAGCCCACAAGAGCCCTGCCTCTACATTTAGAGGCACTTTACAGAACAGAAGAAAGCAAAGGACCAGCAGAGCACAGTAGACATGCTAAACTGAGAAAACACAGATTGGTGTTATGGACTATTGTGCTGGCTGGAAATTGTGCATTAAGATACCAGACAGAAGGGGGATAGATAGTGAAGGAGCCCCAGAAACTTATATGGAACTCCCCTTATTCGTTGGTCGAATATTAAGTTGCATGTATTTTGAATGAGACTCTGCAAGGCCTGGAAGAGAACAGCTGTTAGGAACTGTAGGCTAAATAGAGATTTCAGTATCTCTGGAGTGCTAAGAGACATAGAAAGAAAGAAAGTTAAGTTGCTCAGCCATGTCCAGCTTTTAGCGACCCCATGGACTGTAGCCTGCCAGGCTCCTCAGTGCATGGAATTTTCCTGACAAGGATACTGGAGTGGGTTGTCATTTCCCTAACCAGGGGATCTTCCCGACCTAGGGATCGAACCCAGTCTCCCACACTGCAGGCAGATTATTTACCATCTGAGCCACCAGGGACAAGACACAGAAGTTCATCCAAAAAAAAAAAAAAAATTTTTTTTTTTGCTCAGTGTTCTTGAATTCAGTTGATATGCAGAGGGTCCCAGACTTGTCAAGTGATGACAAAGCCTCATAGTAACAAAGCCTTTAAAATGCTTCAAAAGATAAGCTTATATACTAGTAAATTAATGCCTACCAGGATAAAACTCAACACTCTCCAAAGAAAGGCAACATAAACTGACCAAAAGAAGGTCTACATCTCGGAATTAGTAAGCAACCTGTATATATTCAAGTATATTCAGAAACTCAAATAAATGTATCATCATAAAAAAGTAAAGGGTGGACTTGAAAGCTGTAATATTTAAAATGAAAAAGAGGGGTGTTAATAAATGGGTTAAATAGAGTCCACAGACTGAAAAGAATACATACAGACAGAGGCTCAAAGATTTATAAGACAAAAATCAAGTAGTATAACAAATATAAATGTTGTCACAGATGTAAGCAAAGAGTAAAAACAGAACAGAAAAAAAGATTTGAAGAAATGAGGTCTTCAAGCTATTCAGAGTTTGATTAAACACAAACTTCAAGATTCAGGAAGTTCATCAAATCCTAACAGAATGAGTAGGAATAAAACACATCTGGAGTCATCATACTGTGACAGCTGAAAATCGTAAATCAAGGTAAAATATTGGAAGAAGCGAGCAAAGCAACACATCACATATGAAAACAATGAAATAAATAGCTATTGACTTCTAATTAGAAACAGTGTAGACCAAACACAGAAGAAAATAATCTTGAAATGTTGAAGAAAAAAATTAAAAAGTTGTCCACTCAGAATTCTATACCAAGTGAAAAACTCTTCAAATGCGAATGTGAAATAAAAGCATTCTCAGATTCAGTTCAGTTCAGTTCAGTTGTTCAGTTGTGTCCGACTCTTTGCGACCCCATGAACTGCAGCACGCCAGGCCTCCCTGTCCATCACCAACTCCTGGAGTTCACTCAAATTCACGTCGATCGAGTCAGTGATGCCATCCAGCCATCTCATCCTCTGTCGTCCCCTTCTCCTCTTGCCCCCAATCCCTCCCATCATCAGAGTCTTCTCCAATGAGTGAACTCTTCACATGAGGTGGCCAAAATACTGGAGTTTCAGCTTTAGCATCATTCCTTCCAAACAAATCCCACGGTTGATCTCCTTCAGAATGGACTGGTTGGATCTCCTTGCAGTCCAAGGGACTCTCAAGAGTCTTCTCCAACACCACAGTTCAAAAGCATCAATTCTTTGGCGCTCAGCCTTCTTCACAGTCCAGCTCTCACATCCATACATGACCACAGGAAAAACCATAGCCTTGACTAGACGAACCTTTGTTGGCAAAGTGATGTCTCTGCTTTTCAATATGCTATCTAGGTTGGTCATAACTTTATTCTCAGATTAGAAAAATACTAATCAAATTCATATTATTCACATTGAAAGAAAGTGACCAACATGGAAACTCCAATAGATGGGAGGGGATAAAGAACAATATGAATAGGTGGATAACTGTAAAAGACCACTTTTCTCTATTTCTTTAAAATACATATAACTGTATAAAGCAAAAATTATAACAATTTATTATGAGGCTTATAATCTATGTGAATGAATGTCATATGACACAACATAAAATTTAGTAGAAAATAAATGAAAAAATATTATCTCAAGGGTCTTATAATTTATGTAAAGTAATATAATCAACAATAATGCATATTGAAAACCAATAGGAAACAGTAAAAATCATATACATACATACATACACACACACAGAAATTAGCTTAAAAAGCTCATAGGAAAATTAAATACTAAAATATATTTGATTAATTCACAATAATGATTCTGATGATTGAACAGAGGATTTAAAAAATACATAGTTCAAACAGGAAACAAATAATGAAACTGTAGCTCAACTGTATCAATAATTTTATTAACTGAAGTGGACTAAACACTCCAGTTGAAGTTAGACTTCAATAAAGATTCAAAAAGAATGTTAAATAGCCAATAACACATTAAAAGCACTCAGTGCAATTAACCATCACAGAAATCCAACTTGAAAACATAATGTGACATCAGTACACACCCAACAACATGGCTAAAATTAAAAATATTGAGTAACACCACCAAATGCTTGCAAGGGTGTAGTTCAACCATAAATCCAACACAAGGTTAGCAGATGTGCAAAACTGTGCTAGTGCTTTGGATAAGAAATATCTTGTAAAATTAAATATGCATTTAACTTTTAGCCCAGAATTTCTTTCTTAGTATTTATCCAATGGGTCACAAATTTATGTTTATGAATCTATTATAAGTATTCAAAGAAGTTATTTACTTATAATAGCAAAACATAGGAAACAATCTAAATTTCTATCAATAGGAAAATAAATGTTATAGTATGTTCATACACTGGAATGTTAATAGTCAATGAAAAAGAATAAACTGATGCAAGTAGAAATAAACACAAATATCACTCACATTATGCTCAAATCAAGAACTATGCTCAACTTCATTGGGCACAATGGAGTTTTATAGTAAACTCCATTTGTATGATTGAAATTCTAGAAGTAATGTACCCAATGGTGAAAAAAAAATCAAAACAGAATTTTCCCATTTATAGGGAAGGAGGTGAGACAGGCTTAGTAGGTAAAACAAGGAATTATTTCTGGAGTGACAGGATTATTTTATATCTCCAAAGGGATATGGATTACACGGGTGTTATATTTGCCAAAGTTCATTTATTGTACATTTAAGGTCTGTACATCTATCTCACTGTATGTAATTTTTATCTCAGAAAAACTTAACCAAAAAAATGTCCACAGCTAACATCATACTCAATGGGGAAAGACAAAGCTCTTTCTGTAAGATCAGACACAAGGTAAGGATGCCTGCTTTTGATATTCCTATTCAACATAGTTATAGAAGTCCTAGCCAGAGAAATTAAGCAAGAAAAATAAATAAATACTGTACAAGCCAGAAATATAGAAGTATAATTAACCTCTGTTCACAAAAGACATGACCTTATCTGTAGAAAATACTAAAAACTTCATGCACAATAAACAAGACAATAGGAATAAAAAATCCACATTAGAACCAATAAAAAAGCACACCAAAGTCACAGGAAATAAATTAACACATAAAACCAACTATATTTCTTTATATTGATATTAACAATGAACAATTCTAAAAGAAAACTAAGAAAATAATTCCATTTAAAATAGTATCAAATAGAATAAAATACATGGGAATAAAACATAAAGGCATGAAAGACTTATACACTGAAAACTACAAATTTTTGCTAAAAGCGATTAAAGAAGACACAAATAAATGGGAAGATACTCCATTTCATAACTGGGAGATTTGATATTGCTAATATGTCAATACTATCCAATAGATCTATAGAGTCAATGCAATGCTATCAAAATCACAATGGTGTTATTGTAAAAGCAGAAAAAGCCATCCTAAAATTCATGTGAAATCTCAAAGGACCCTGGACAGTCAAACCATCCTGAAGAAGAACAAAGCTGGTGATCTCGAATATCGTGAGCTTTAAACTTACTAAAAAGCTATGGTATTAAAAATAGTGTAGCATGAAGACAGATATATAGATCAATAGAATAGAGCACCCAGAAATATGAAAATACAGTCAAATGATTTTCAACTAGTGTGCCAAGATCATTTAGTGGTGAAAGGATAGTCCTTTCAACAAATGGCGACAGGAAAACTAGATAGCCACATTGGGGAGGTGGGGGGAGGGGGGAGTGGGATCCTTATCTTACACCATAAATAAAAACTAACCAAAAATGGATCAAAGACCTAAATGCAAGAGCTTTACAACTATGCTATAGACTTCCCTGGTGGTGCAGTAGATAAGAATCTGTCTGCCAGAGCAGGGGACAGGGGTCTAATGAGAAGATTCCTCCGTACCGTGGAGCAACTGAGCCCATGCACCACAATTATTGAGCTGTGTTCTAGAGCCCTTGAGCTGCCACTGCTGAGCCAGCGTGCCACAACTACTGAAACCCATCTGCTCTGGAGCTGGTGTTCTGCAACAAGAGAAGCCACCACGATGAGAAACCCATGCACTTCAATGAAGAGCAGCCCCTTCTCACCACAACTAGAGAAAGCCCATGCAAAGTAACAAAGACCTAGTGCGGCAAAAAATAAACAAATAAATAATTTTTTAAAAATAAAATAACAAGCATAGTTGTCTCAAAACCGCACTATAAACTCTTAGAAGAAAAAATAGGAAAAATATTTCATAATATTGGATTTAGCTCTGATATTTTTTTAAAGATTATTTTTAGATCAGTTTTATGTTTACAACAAAATTTGGAAGAAGGTATAGATATATCTCATATGCCCATTCTCTCTACACACATACACAAACTCACCCTTTGTCAACATCATTTACCAGAGGGGTTGTGTGTATGTGTTTGTGTGTGTGTGTGTGTTTGAACCAAGGATGAACCTACAGTGATGTATCACAATCACCCAGAGTTAACAGTCAATACCTTAAAGTATTGCATTCAGAGAATATGAGGACAGTTTTAAACATCTAAACCAATTGTTCACCATGCAACATTATAAAAGATCAAAATTAGAAGTCATTTAAAAATAAAGTCATATAGCTTCCATGATGGTCCAGTCGTTAAGGCTCTGCATTTCCAATTCAGGGGGCACTGGTTTGTTCCCCAGTTGGGAAACTAAGATCCCACATGCCCTGGGACACAGCTGAAAAATTTAAAAATCACTGGAAAAATAAAGTCATAGATCTTAGAATTCATGCACTCCTTTAAACAAGTATGTATTGAAAGCCTACTTGGTGTCACTCATCATTCTTGGGGCTAGGAATACAGAAATGAAGAGGAAGAGGAGAGCATATATAGGAAGGGACAGAGTGAGAAAGGGAGAATCTATAGAGATAAAGGAAGAAAAAGATGAGAGAGAGCTCAGAGTAGAGTGGGTATCATTTTAACTGTTAGAACAATCATCTCCTGGATAGTGATATTTGGACAAAGATCTGAAGACTTGAGGGAAGAAGCCATGTGAATAACTGAGGAAAAAAATTCCAAGCAGAGGGAAGAATGAATGTAAAATCTCCTGTGTAAGAAGTTGTCTGTTGTGTTCTGTAAACACCAAACAGTCCAGAATAATTGGAAGCAGTTCGCAAAATGCCAAAAGGTTAGAGATGAAACCAGATACACAATGGAAAAGCCAATGTTTTTTAGGCCTTTAGAAAGATTTTTGTTTTTATTATTTTTTACTCTCAATTAATTTGGGGTTAAATTTTTATCAAATTAGGATAAAATAATGTAAGAACTTGAGTTATACAAAAATTTCCTTAACATTTATTAGAGAAAGTCATGGAGATGTTTGAGGAAATTTTACCTGTTTATGTTTTTCAATTTTACTTTTACTGTTATGTAGAGAAGAGAACAGGAGAAGGCAATGGCACCCCACTCCAGTACTCTTGCCTGGAAAATCCCATGAATGGAGAAGCCTGGTAGGCTGCAGTCCATGAGTCGCTAAGAGTTGGACACAACTGCGTGACTTCACTTTAACTTTTCACTTTCATGCATTGGAGAAAGAAATGCAACCCACTCCAGTGTTCTTGCCTGGAGAATCCCAGGGACGGGGGAGCCTGGTGGGCTGCCATCCATGGGGTCGCACAGAGTCGGACACGACTGAAGTGACTTAGCAGCAGCAGCAGCAGAGAAGAGAACATAATGACAGGAAGTAGGCAATGGAAATCAATCAGGAAACAACTATAACAATCTGGGTGAGAGATATTGTTGATGTGAATAATGATGGTAGAAGTGGTGAGAAGTGATTAGCCTTAGAACATTTTTTGTGGTAGATCCTGCTACTGCTAAGTCACTTCAGTCATGTCCGACACTGTTCGACCCCATAGATGGGCATCCCACCAGGCTCCCCTGTCCCTGGGATTTTCCAGGCAAGAGTACTGGAGAGGGGTGCCATTGCCTTCTCCTATGGTAGATACAGGATATGCAAATGCATTTGCAGTGGAATGCGAGGGGAAACAAGGAATCAAAGATAACTTCATGGTTTTAATCTGTGCAACTGGAAGTATATATATTTACTACCAAAGGAGTTGAAGAAGAATGTGAAAAGAGTGGGTTTATGGGGGTAAGAGCAGGAGCATTTTTAGATTAACAAGTTTAATAAGTAAACAGCTGTATTTAAGTGTCTTGAAGTCCTGAGAAGGAGATACAAACCTGGGAGACATAGACATGTTAACTATTGGCATCTAATCAGTATTCAAAGCAAAGCAATGGCTAGAGAGAAAGGGAGAGAGGAGGAGGAGAAAAAGGAAGAGAGAATTTTAAAAAAAATTAAGTTAAAAAACTCAGCAGTAGAGCAGTTTAAAGTTGCATGCAAGTCATAAAAGGATGAAATTATTAGCTTTTCAATAAATCAAAAGGATACAGTTTGGAATGAATTATGGCTAAGCAAGGGAAGAAGTTATACATAAAATTCCCAGAATAGTTATGAAATACAGATATGTGAGGAGAAAAAAACAACGTACTTTTAGAGTATAAGGCTATGATTCTAAGGAAATTCTTAGAAAAAAATCTCAAATTGGCTGTTATTGCAAGACAGAATTTTAGTTTATATCATTTCAGCAGTTATTTATGGTGTGTCTACTAAATAAAAAACATAAATATGCCAAATGATGTATCAAGTTTACTGCCGCTGTGCCTAGGAAGTCTATATACTAGAAAAAGAAATGAGACATACTCAGACATCTATCATTTAATTCAGTATGTGGAAAGTAACAAATGAATAAATTGTTAGAGGTTGGATCACTTTATGATCACTATATGATTTAAGGGTACCTAAAACTTAAAAAAAAAATGTGGACTCATTTCACTGAAAAAGGTTACTTGGTGCCAGCAATTTCAGTCCAACTGTGGTTGTATGAATCTGGTCTTTATTAAAGCTCTACTTCTTTTTGTTTAGGCTTCACTTATAGACAGAATGCTTACCTGTGGTGGTTCTGAACAGATCCAGTGTATGTATATATGTATGAATGTATATATGTATGTATGTATTAATATGTATATATTAATATGTATATGTGTATATGTACATATATATATGATTAAATTCTACTAGCATTTGGGCTAGTCTCCCAGGTCTCAATTAAGTTGTATTAGTATCTGTGAATCAACTTATGGCTGGGCTGAGGAGGGAAGGGGGAGCCTGAAGGGTGTTGCTTGGCTTAAATGTATGTCAATGTACTATTCTACTACTCAGGACAGTAGGAGAATTTTTCAAAAGAAAGATTACTATTATGAGAAGAGAGGATTATAAACATTAAATGGAGCAATGTATATATATATATATACATATATATATATGTACATACACAAATTATATACTATATACATGTGTACATACTATGTATGAATTATTGTGTGTCTGAGCAATTAAAGATGACATCAGGAAGTTGTAGAATTTGAGCTAGACCTTGAGAATTTAGATAGATAAGACTCAGAAAAAAGAAAACATTCAGGTTGTAGGACTTATAAAGCAAATGGACACTAACCAAAAAATTGAATGGATGGTCAAAAAAAGGGCAAATTTAACTAGGGTACTCTGTGTATGTGTGTGTGTGTGTATATAATATATATTGAGGACTCATGTGAAATGATGTCCCTTAGACCAGTCAGAATGGCCATCATCATAAAATCTATAATTGATAAATACTTGAGGGAGGGTGTTCATTGGAAGGACTGATGCTGAGGCTGAAATGTCAATACTTTGGTCACCTCATGCGAAGAGTTGACTCATTGGAAAAGATCCTGATGCTGGGAGGGATTGGGGGCAGGAGGAGAAGGGGACGACAGAGGATGAGATGGCTGGATAGCATCACCGACTCGATGCACATGAGTTGGGGTGAACTCCGGGAGTTGGTGATAGACAGGGAGATCTGGTGTGCTGCAATCCATGGGGTCGCAAAGAGTTGGACATGACTGAGTGACTGAACTGTACTGAACTGAGAGGATGTAGGGAAAAAAGGAACCTTGCTACACTGTTGATAGTAATGTAAATGGTTCAGCCACTATGGAAAGCAGTATCTAAGGTCCTTGAGAAATTAAAAACAGAGTTATCATATCATCTTGCAATCCCACTCCTGAGCATATATCCAAAAAGAAAGAAAGTGAAGTCGCTCAGTTGTGTCCTACTCTTTGCGACCCCATGACTGTAGCCTAGCAGGCTCCTCTGCCCATGGAATTTTCCAGGCTAGAATACTACTGGAGGGGGTTGCCATTTCCTTCTCCTGGGGATCTTCCCCACCCAGGGATCGAACCCAGGTCTCCCGCATTGCAGGCAGACATTTTACCTTCTGAGCCACCAGAGAAGTCCCAGCATATATCTAGAGAAAAGTGTAATGCAAAAAGATACATGCATCCTGTTTATTGCAACATTATTGACAATAGCCAGGACATAGAAAGATAGCGCTAAGTTGTGTCCAACTCTTGTGATCCCATGAACTGTAGCCTGCCAGGCTCCTCTGTTCATGGGATTCTCCAAGCAAGAATACTGGAGTGGGTTGCCATTTCCTTCTCCATGGGAACTTCCTGACCCAGGAATTGAACCCAGGTCTCCTGCATTGCAGGCAGATGCTTTACTGATGCAAACTTAATGGCCACTGATGGATGAATGAATAAAGGAAATGTGGTATATATATAGAATGGAATATTATTCAGTCATAAAAAGATGAAATAATGCCATTAGTAGCAACATGAATGGACCTAGAGATTATCACATTAAGTGAAGATAAAGACATATAGATAAACAAGAACCTACTATATAGTCAGGGAACTATTTTCAATATCTTATAACAACCTATGACAGAAAAAAGCTGAAAAAATATATAACTAAGACAATTTGCTGTACAACTGAAACTAACACTGCTGCTGCTGCTGCTGCTGCTAAGTCGCTTTAGTCATGTCTGACTCTGTGCGACCCCAGAGACAGCAGCCCACCAGGCTTCCCCATCCCTGGGATTCTCCAGGCAAGAACACTGGAATGGGTTGCCATTTCCTTCTCCAATGCATGAAAGTGAAAAGTGAAAGTGTAGTCACTCAGTCTTGTCCGACTCTTAGCGACCCCATGGACTGCAGCCCACCCGGCTCCTCCATCCATGGGATTTTCCAGGCAAGAGCGCTGGAGTGGGGTGCCATTGCCTTCTCCAGAAACTAACACTACATTGTAATTTAAATATACTTAAATTTAAAACGGTTTAAAAAAAGAGAAAGAGAGATTTTATTTGGTTTGTATTCTGCACCATCAGATTTTTTAATTGCTTTAATTTCCTCATATCCCCAGGAAATCACTTACAATTGTCTATATGTGTCTCCCAATTTACTTTCTATTGAATAGTTTTAAACCTACCTTCCTATACTCTTCAATTACCCTCTGGCTTCTCTGGAAAGGCAGTGAAAGCAGTCTTATTGCCATCTTTTACTTATTAACATTTTTTTCACTTTCACCAGCTTAGTGCAACATTCAGCTTTTGGCCTTTTGCCACCTTGCTTATTCTTTTCTGCTTAAATTCTCAATTCCTTCCTTAAAAAAAATCAATACCAAATGAGCAGTATGAAGATTTGAAGAAACAAAGGAAAAAGGCAAAAATACTGTTATGAGCAGCATTTATATGCCTATATGGGTATGTGCCAGGGAAGGCAATGGCACCCCACCCCAGTACTTTTGCCTGGAAAATCCCATGGATGGAGGAGCCTGGTAGGCTCCAGTCCATGGGGTCGCTAAGAGTCGGACACGACTGAGCGACTTCACTTTCACTTTTTACTTTCATGCATTGGAGAAGTAAATGGCAACCCACTCCAGTGTTCTTGCCTGGACAATCCCAGGGACAGGGGAGCCTGGTGAGCTTCCGTCTCTGGGGTCGCACAGAGTCGGACACAACTGAAGCGATTTAGCAGCAGCAGCAGCATGGGTATGTGCATACTTAGTCGTGCCCAACTCTCGTGGCCCCAGGAACTCTAGTCTGCCAGGCTCCTCTGTTTATGGAATTATCCAGATAAGAATACTGAAGTGGGTAGCCATTCCCTTTTCTAGGGGATCTTCCCAACTCAGGGATCAAACCTGCATCTCTAGTGTCTCCTGCACTGGCAGGCAAATTCTTTACAACTAGTACCACCTGGGAAGCCCCTGTGTGGGTATGAGTAGCTAACAAGATAAAGACAGGTGATAAAACTCAGCTCCATTCTGTTTTCTATTGTAACATAAAATTTCTTTTTTTTTTTAATTTTATTTTATTTAACTTTACAATATTGTATTGGTTTTGCCATATATCAAAATGAATCTGCCACAGGTATACATGTGTCCAAATCCTACCTGTCTGTTGTCAACCCATACAGTTGTAATATTTAAGCCATCAATCAAATAGGATACATGTGGTCTCTAATCAAATAGGAATAAGGCCTTTGAAACCTCTGCTTATGAGTTTATCTATAATCTTGATCATATGTCCATACTATTGCATAATCAACCCATTTTTCTTTGCTATATCAGATCAGATCAGATCAGTTGCTCAGTTGTATCCAACTCTGTGACCCCATGAATCGCAGGACGCCAGGCCTCCCTGTCCATCACCAACTCCCGGAGGTCACTCAGACTCACGTCCATCGAGTCAGTGATGCCATCCAGCCATCTCATCCTCTGTCGTCCCCTTCTCCTCCTGCCTCCAATCCCTCCCAGCATCAGAGTCTTTTCCAATGAGTCAACTCTTTGCATGAGGTGGCGAAAATACTGGAGTTTCAGCTTTAGCATCATTCCTTCCAAAGAAATCCCAGGGCTGATCTCCTTCAGAATGGACTGGTTGGATCTCCTTGCAGTCCAGGGACTCTCAAGAGTCTTCTCCAACACCACAGTTCAAAAGCATCAATTCTTCGGCGCTCAGCCTTCTTCACAGTCCAACTCTCACATCCATACATGACCACAGTAAAAACCATAGCCTTGACTAGACGAATCTTTGTTGGCAAAGTAATGTCTGCTTTTGAATATGCTATCCATATATGTTCAAATACAGTTTCCTAAAATAAACAAGTTTCTTTGACCAAACTTGATTCATAGAAATAATCAGATACCATTAACTTTATTGAGCATACAATTTATGGTCACAAATCATAGACAGTATTGAAGGCGTAACAAAATGGCTTTCTGTGATCATAGATTAACTGTCAGAGATTAAAACATGCCATGGCAGCAGTCACATTACCAAAAACTTTAACATACATTTCTGAGTTGATAATACTAAGAATATGAGTGTTCACATATTTCTTTAAAGTAATACCTGCTATTCATTTTTTTTTTTATTAAAAAATTTCTTCTTAATATCATGACAAATGAAACCTACCAAAGCCCTCCTAGCTACTCTGGAATGTTAACTTCAAAGGAAGACAATAAATTCTTGGTAGGAAACCCTCAGCTATTCTACTTTCTTAGGCTTTATTTTAGGTCATAGAGTAATGATAAAAAATCAAAATAGTTAAAAAATAAGCACAAAAACATCCATTGTTGAAGTGTCTGTTTCTATTATTTTAAAAAATAAAACTCTTTTTTCTTTTATATTTATTTTCCTGAGAGCATAAAAATAAGCCCTGAAAATATTTGTAACAACTATTAATTTTACATATGAATTCTCTCAGAGAGAGGGACTAATATACTTGACCCAGTATAACGTACTTAACATAATATAATCATAATATACATTTTATGACTTTAATATATCTTAAATTGCCAATAAGAGATCACATTGTTAACATCTGCTGGATCATCAAAAAAAGCAAGAGACTTCCAGAAAAACATCTATTTCTGCTTTATTGACTATGCCAAAGCCTTTGACTGTGTGAATCACAATAAACTGGGAAAATTCTAAAAGAGATGGGAATACCAGACCACCTGACCTGCCTATTGAGAAACCTGTATGCAGGTCACAAAGCAACAGTTAGAACTGGACATGCAACAACAGACAGGTTCCAAATAAGAAAAGGAGTACGTCAAGGCTATATATTGTCACCCTGCTTATTTAACTTATATGCAGAGTACATGATGAGAAATGCTGAGCTGGATGAAACACAAGCTGGAATCAAAAGTGCTGGGAGAAATATCAATAACCTCAGATACACATATGACATCACCCTTATGGCAGAAAGTTAAACAAGAACTAGAGTCTCTTGATGAAAGTGAAAGAGGAATGAAAAAATTGGCTTAAAACTCAACATCCAGAAAACTAAGATCATGGCATTTGCTCTCATCACTTCATGGCAAATAGATGGGCAAACAGTGGGAACAGTGGAAGATTTTATTTTTCTGGGGTTAAAAATCACTGCAGATGGTGACTGCAGCCATGAAATTAAAAGAAGCTTACTCTTTGGAAGAAAGTTATGACCAACCTAGACAGCATATTAAAAAGCAGAGACATTGACAACAAAGGTCCATCTAGTCAAGGCTATGGTTTTTCCAGTGGTCATGAATGGATGTGAGAGTTGGACTATACAGAAAGCTGAGCTCTGACAAATTGATCCTTTTGAACTGTGGTGTTAGAGAAGACTCTTGAGAGTCCCTTGGACTGCAAGGATATCCAACCAGTCCATCCTAAAGGAGATCAGTCCTGAGTGTTTATCAGAAGGATTGATGTTGAAGCTGAAACTCCAATACATTGGCTACCTGATGTGAAGAGCTGACTCATTTGAAAAGACCCTGATGCTGGGAAAGATTGAGGGCAGGAGGAGAAGGGGACGACAGAGGATGAGATGGCTGGATGGCATCACCGACTCAATGGACATGAGTTTGGGTTAACTCTGGGAGTTGGTGATGGACAGGGAGGCCTGGCCTGCTGCAGTCCATGGGGTTGCAAAGAGTTGGACACAATTGACCTACTGAACTGAACTGAGCTGAATATATTTTATTTAATGCATTACTTCTAGGGTTTGAAAGAAACTATGTCCCAAGTTGCTACATTGATAAATTTTTCTGTAACAAATACAAAACAGAAAATGCTTTATGTAGCCACTTTTAGCTATACTTTGGGTTCAAAAATGTCATTTTACTTTTAAAATATGAATGACTACCATGCTATGCTGCTGCTGCTAAGTCACTTCAGTCGTGTCCGACTCTGTGACCCCATAGACGGCAGCCCACCAGGCTCCCCCGTCCCTGGGATTCTCCAGGCAAGAACACTGGAGTGGGTTGCCATTTCCTGCTATGCTATGCTAAGTCACTTCAGTCGTGTCCGACTCTGTGTGACCCCATAGACGACAGCCCACCAGGCTTCCCCGTCCCTGGGATTCTCCAGGCAAGTACACTGGAGTGGGTTGCCATTTCCTTCTCCAATGCATGAAAGTGAAAAGAGAAAGTGAAGTCGATCAGTCATGACTACCATAGGGTTTTGTAAATTATCAACAAGTTTGCAAACCAAAGCATTCATCCAGTTAGTTTCTCTCAAATCCAATAAAATATACAATAATACACATAATATACAAATTGAAGTATATTTATATGCAAAAAAGGAAAAATTGTTTCTAAATACATTGCACTAAGACTAAACTTTTAACTGAAGGCTAAAGAAATATCTTTTGTTTTGTTTTTTCCTATTGACAACATACTCCATCAGCTTAACTTCCATCATGAAAACAGCTGAAAAACAATTCATCAGAAAAACTAAATACTTACTAAGTCAAACTAATTACATACGCAAACACATTGATTCTTCCAGTACAATGTTTCTGAACAGCTAAACATTATTGATATTCTTTACAATGTGCATGTTTAAATTAAAAAATGTAATTGCCTAATCTATTTTCCATCAGAATTTACAAACCATTTCATTCCAGCAATTACAAATAAAATGGAAGAGACAGATTTAACCATGTGATCCTCAAAGACAGTAAAAATTCAGAGAACTTTGACTATTGGTTTGGAGGAGACATATGTATATCTATGGCTGACTTATGGTTTTTCCTGTGGCCATGTATGGATGTGAGAGCTGGACTGTGAAGAAGGCTGAGAGCCAAAGAATTGATGCTTTTGAACTGTGGTGTTGGAGAAGACTCTTGAGAGTCCCTTGGACTGCAAGGAGATCCAACCAGTCCATTCTGAAGGAGATTAGCCCTGGGATTTCTTTGGAAGGAATGATACTAAAGCTGAAACTCCAGTACTTTGGCCACCTCATGCGAAGAGTTGACTCATTGGAAAAGACTCTGATGGCTGGGAGGGACTGGGGGCAAGAGGAGAAGGGGACGACAGAGGATGAGATGGCTGGATGGCATCACTGACTCAATGGACACGAGTCTCAGTGAACTCTGGGAGATGGTGATGGACAGGGAGGCCTGGCATGCTCCGGTTTATGGGGTCACAAAGAGTCAAACACGACTGAGCGACTGATCTGATCTGATCTGATTTGATGGCAGAAATCAACATGATATTGTAAAGCAATTATCTTCCAATTAAAATAAGTTTAAATTTTAAGAAAGTTATCAAAAGAGAGAGAGGGAGAGCTAAGTCTTCTAGTATGCACTACAGGAGTAAACAATGGAACCAAGAAAAATCATGAGAAAGTGGACCTACAAATACACTGTTTATAATTTCACATTTCTTATCTGAAATAAATGAATTATTTCTGTAAAAATGAATACAATGGAAAATAAATAGAAGCACAAGCTTAATTGAACCAAAGAATTATTGGCAACTTACATTTTCAAACATGCCTGACTCTCAGATAGTAGCTAGTATTGATACCTTAGATATCCTTTATCAATTAAAAATCTATTAGCTTTTTTTCTCTACTCATGTTCTTAACATGTCAAAGTTCAGACTTTGACATTGAAACAAATTTATTCTCCCTCTCCACATATCATGTTTTATATTTAAACAAGAAGAATCAACCTCAAATCATTTTCAAAATACTAAAATAAACTCAATATATATAAAATGCTATTATTTCAAAACATTTCAGGGTTCAATAGAGAGAGTGGAAAAAGAGGCAGACTCTATTCACTTTGTTTACTCATCTAGAAGAAAGCTATTTCGCAACAAACACTGAACTCTCTAGAGGTCTAGGGGACATTCTGATGAATATGCATGATGGCTGCTCGCAAGGAACTTCTCATCTTACCTACAGTTTTATACAGGTCACTTTCACAAAGTTTCTTTTTAATTTTTATTGAAATATATTTGATTTACAATGTTGTGTTAATTTTAGGTGTACAGCAAAGTGATTCAGTTATATATATATATTTATATTCTTGTTGGTTATCTATTTTATACACAGTGTATATATTTTAATCCCAAACTCCTAATTTATCCTTCTCTCAGCCCTTTCCCCTTTGGTAACCATAAGTTTCATTTCTATATCTGTGAGTCTTTTTCTGTTCTGTAAACAACTTCACTAGTATCATTTTTTTCCCTAAGCTCCCATATGTAAGTGATTTCATATGTTTGACTTCACTTAGTATGATAGTCTCTAGGTCTATCCATGTTGCTGCAAATGTCATTATTTCCTTCTTCTTTGTGGCTGTTTAATACACTTTTACTTAGTTTTGAAATTTTGCACAGTTTGAAATGCTAAAAGCATTAGCCATAAAGCTCTCTTTATTAGGATACAGATATGTTTTAGCAATAAAAAATAATAATTAATGTTTAAAATTATCTGTTTCCTCTTTTTGGGTGACAAGAAACTAAAAATTAATGTATGGCTTTTTTGAATCCCCCAAAATCATCCTCATGATTCTCACTGTATGTTTACAATCGTTTCTTAAACTCTAACCTCAGCTCCTCTACTCCAAACCCACTTGTCAAATGCTACTATCTCAATTGCTCAGCATAGATATTTTTACATTTTTCTTTTGAACAAGTTCTAAAATTCAAAGGGTCAATGATGTTAAAATGTATTACTATGCACACACCTGCTATGCTGGAAAGCCTAACAATTACTTTCTAGAACTTTGTTTTTTTTTTTTTTCACATTCAAAATAATCTGCTATTTGTTTATTTGAATGCCTACAGAACTCAATGTAAAATACATTTCTAAGTTGAGTGAGAGACTTCAAATACATAAATATCAGATATGTGATCCATTTCACATAGGAAATATAAAAATATTTCAATAGAAATATAATCTACTTTATACACAAAATAAAAGCAAATATGAAGTTCTTGTAGCAATTGAGTAAGGTTACACTGATAAATAAAATTGCTTTAAATTGTTCAGATTTATTTTGAGTCAACTTTGCAATCGTTTAAAAATCATGAAATATGCAAGCCCTGTGCTAGCCCAGCTGCTTAATTTTCCAGGATTATTTATAAATCACTTTTGTTCAATAAGTAAAATTACCTTCCCTGCTAAATTTGAATTACCACACACTTGCAAAATATTTCTGAAACTAGCAACTGTTTTCTCATTTGCTGCTTGGCATATCTTCAAAAATTTATTTAACACTTGTCGCAATGTCTCAGAGATTTGATCAAGCATGTTTTAGCAATTGGTTTTCCTTCTATAGCAGTGTCTGATTTCCAGCAGACAGTATTTCTGCAAATAAGCTTCCCAAGTGTGAAGTGTCTGGATCACACAGTCACGCACAGATGTACCAAGGCTCAAAGAGCGTCAAGTGGTTATACGGCAGAGCCCTTGGCAGCTGTGGCCAACAGTGATACATGATATGGTAGAAGAAATTACCCTAGAGACATTTAATTGATTAATGGGCTTAGAGATATTGAAGTAGCTATTCTCTTTCTGTCAGAAGCCAGAGTAGTCTAATATTGGTGATCAAACTTGGATGATCACCAGAATCACCTGGGCAGCATTTTAAATCTAGAGATTCCTGGGCTCCGTGCCTAGCAATTTTGTCCAGTAGCCTTGAGAACAGGAATCTGTATTTTTTTATGATGTTTCCCAGTTAGGAAAGTTTCTCCAGTTCCCTAGTGAGGCTTGCCAAACTATTTAGAAGAATAAAATCACCATACTGTAGCTATATATAAATACCAATTATATTTGGTATATTTATTTTCACATATCAATCACATATATATAAACTTATACACACACACACACACATATAGTGTGTGTGTGTGTGTGTGTGTGTAGAATCCACTTGCAATGAGGGAGACCTGGGTTCAATCCCTGTGTTGGGAAGATCCCCTAGAGGAAGGTATGGCAACCGACTCCAGTATTCTTGCCTGGAGAATCCCATGGACAGAGGAGCCTGGCAAGCCAGAGTCCAAAGGGTCACAAAGAGCTGGACATGACTGAGCAACGTAGCACACACACACATATATGTGTGTGTGTGTGTGTGTGTAAATTTTAATTATGTGTACAGAAGTAATTTTTAGCTACCATTTTTGGTTGTTTTTATAATGTCCATATAAAAAAGCAATTCAGATCTTCTTACATAGAAATATCTGACCCAAGAATAAGTGATCATAATTAGTAACTCTTACAGATGAGGTGGAAACAAGGTCTATTTGAATTTTTGTGTGTGTGTATGTGATGAAAGAAGAATCTAAGTGTAACAATATGGAAACCATTGATAAAACTTTTGTCTCCTCCCCCTACGCCTCACTATTCCTTCTAAGAAAAGCAAATGCATTCCCAGACAACTCCATTAGAACATTTTGCAAAGAGCAAAAAGCCAGTGCTTCTTTACTTTCCGAACTCATAAGGATTAGTGCCATAGCATCTAGGAACAGAAAGAGCCAAAGTTGAGTGTATGTAGGAGGCAAAGCTCCATGTTGAAGAGGTGGTGTGGAGTGCTGGTCAAGAGTCCCTAACTCTGGAGCCTTAGTACCTGGGTCCAGTCCTGGTGGTGCCATGTATAAGCTTTGCCTATGGTAATAGATATAATGTATCTTTGCTTCAGGTTCCTAATCAGGAAAAATGAAGTTCATGGAGTATTAGTGATTACTACCTTATTATTCTTTGACCAGCAGAGCAGCAGCATGGGCATTACTCAGAACTTGTTAGAAATGCAAAATCTCACAATTTTCACATGTAGCATGTGACAGGACTTTTTCTTGAATTATAGTTGATGCACAATATTACATAAGTTACAAGTATACAATATAGTAGTTTGCAATGTTCAAAGTTTATACTCCATTTATAGTTATTATGAATATTTGCTATATTCTCTATGTTGTACAACACATCCTTGCAGCTTATTTTAAACCTAATGGTCTGGACTCCTTAATCCCCTACCCCTATATTGTCCCTCTACCCCTTCCCTCCCTCCACTAATAACCACTCATTGGTTCTTTATATCTGTAAGTCTGCTTCTTTTCTCTTATATTTACTAGCTTATTGTATTCATTAGATTCCACATATAAGTGATATTATACATTATTTGTCTATCTGACTTATTTCACCTTAGCATTATGCTAAGTCCATCTGTGCTATACTAAGTCATTTCTGTCATGTCCGACTCTTTGCAACCCATGGACTGTAGCCACCAGGCTCTTTTGTCCAGGGGGATTTTCCAGGCAAGAAAACTGGAATGGGTTGCCATGCCCTCCTCCAGGGAATCTTCTCAACCCAGGGATCAAACTCATGTCTCCCATATTGCAGGTGGATATGGATTTTTTTACCAGCTGAATTACCAGGGCAGCCTCCCCAAGTCCATCTATCTGTTGCAAATGGTAAAAACTGCATTATTTTTCATGGCTCAGTAATATTCCATTGTGTGTGTATATACTACATCTTCTTTATCTGTTGATAGATACTCAGATTGCTTCCATACTTGGCAGTTGTAAATAATCCTTTTATGAACATTGAAGTGCATGTTTTGTTTTTTTTTTTTCCAATCAGGGGCATGTAACAATTTGAGAAGCACTGACCTAAGACATGTGAAGATTTTAGATTTGCAAGTTCTTTATAAATTTGCTACTATTACTTAGTTTGAATTTACACAGTAGATAATTATTGTCAGGGGCTAAAAACTCTGCAGATACATATATTAGATCTGATATAAGCAGTGTCCAGTCAAGTCTGCAGGGGACAAATCAGGTTAAGATGAAGACCTGTTTAGACCAGAGGAGAATGTATGTGGCCAATGTGAAACTAAAATCTGAAGATGATGATTACAAAGAACCACAAAGGAAATGTATTTCTGACAAGTTTCCCTCACAACTGTCTCTTTGATGAGGGAGACAGAAAAGTTGAAAAATCATCACACTGTAGTAGAGGTTTAATAATGCTTGCACATAGGTCAGAGAAGGGACAAGAAAAGGGAGTGGAGACCTCTGTCTGGTGAGGTCAGAGAATCCTTCTCCGAAGAACCCACATCTGAATCAAATTTTGAAGAAGATGTATAGACAAGGAAGAAGACATTCTGAGCTTTGAGACTTCCAAGCATCAATGTATGAAGTCTTGAGGAAGGAGACATAGGACATGATTGCTGACTTTGGAAGTCTCTATAATTTGCCAGTGGAGGGCACTGGCTCTCAGTTTAAAAAGTAAAACCAGAAGAGGCTGTTAAAAATGCTGCTAAACTCTGAAACTCAGTTCTGTTGTTTACAGTAAGGTGATAAATTTGCATTTATGCTGCCCTCCACCATTTTGATATACTCGACAGGACATGATTCGAGTGGGTGACTTGATTATAAAAGGTTTTACATTCTTTTCTGAGAATCATAAACAGTGTCCTGGACCACATAAACTGCTAATGCAAGGTTTAACTAGTGCAGTAAAGTGATCAACACTGCTTTTTAACTGGATAACTTTGGAAGAAATGTGGTGAATAGTTGATATGAATTTAATCAGAAAAAGACAGTTAAGGGTGTGTTCCTGATGTGCTATGCAACCTAGTACAAGTCACTGTCATGCTGTGCCTCAATGTGTTCATCTATGAAATGGGATAGATAATAGGGCAGTTGTCAAGACATTAAAGCACTTAAAGTACTGCTTTAAAATAGTATACGGTATACTGCTTTTGAACTGCGGTGTTGGAGAAGACTCTTGAGAGTCCCTTGGACCGCAAGGAGATACAACCAGTCCATCCTAAAGGAAATCAGTCCTGAATGTTCATTGGAAGGAGGACTGATGTTGAAACTGAAACTCCCATACTTTGGCCACCTGATGTGAAGAGTTGACTCATATGAAAAGACCCTAATGCTGGGAAAGATTGAAGTCAGGAGGAGAAGAGGATGACAGAAGATGAGATGGGTGGATGGCATCACCAACTCAATGGACATGAGTCTGAGTAAACTCCGGGAGTCAGTGATGGACAGGGAGGCCTAGCCTGCTACAGTCCATGGGATCACAAAGAGTCAGACACAACTGAATGACTGAACTGAACTGAATTGAATACTGCTTTAAAATGTAGCAACAACACTAAATATTTAATCACCATCTTTATGCTACAATAGAATTCACTAAGGCAGAGCTTTAAGAACCATGCATTTGTCCCAAGGTCAGATTAAGTATATATTAAAAAATTATATTAATTACCTACACTTAGGTATGAGTTCCTATTTATTTCAAAATTTCTCAGATCAGATCAGATCAGATCAGTCGCTCAGTCGTGTCCGACCTGCGACCCCATGAACCGCAGCACGCCAGGCCTCCCTGTCCATCACCAGCTCCCGGAGGTCACCAGACCGCATCCATCGAGTCAGTGATGCCATCCAGCCATCTCATCCTCTGTCGTCCCCTTCTCCTCCTGCCCTCAATCCCTCCCAGCACAGAGTCTTCTCCAAGAGTACTCTCGCATGAGGGCAATCTGAGTCAGCTTAGCATCCCAGCAGGATCCCCATGGACTGTTGATCCGTGGACAGTCTCTCCACACCACAGGCACCGCCCGCCTCTCACAGTAGCCCCCCTGACCACAGGGACCAAGCCTGACTACCTTGTTGCAAAGTGATTTCTTTTGATTGCTATCTAGTTGTCTCTTTCCTCAGGAGCAGCGAGGCTGCAGTCACCACTGCAGATTTGAGAGAAAACAAAGTCTGACACTTTTCCACTTCCCCCGAGGAGGAAATGATCTGAATGTTGAGCGCCAACCTTCACTCCCACTTTCATTCACAAGAGGAGCCCCCACCTGCGAGGGACTGGGCGGGAGGAGCCGAGAGGAAGGAGGTGAGGGCGGGGGAGAGAGACCGGAGGTGGAGGGAGGGGAGGGAGATACCCCGCCAGGGAGAAGGACCAGGCGAGGGGGGAGGCGGGGAGAAAGAGGGGGAGGAGAAAGAAGAAAGGGGAAGAGGAAAAAAGGTGGAAGAGGAAAAAGGACAAGGGAGAGAGAGGAAGATGGAGGCGGAGAGGAAGACAAAAAGATCAGGGGAGGGAAAGAGGGAAATGGAGAGGAGAGAAGAGGGAAGAAATAGAGTAAGAGACAGGACAAGAGTAACAGAGAGGCAAAGAAAGCCATCAGAAAAACAAGACAGGGAGACATGAACCCAGCAGATAAGCACTAGACCATCAGGTATGACCTAAATCAAAATTTCTCAGGATCCTTTAAGAAAGAGAAATTTTTCACTTGCAGATCTTTTGCACTGGGAGGTGTACAATGAGAAAGTGATGCAGTGGTGTAACACCTAATTAGAAAGATGAATGGTTGATTACTGTAAAGCAGCAATACTTAATAGATCTCTTAGAGTAAAATATCCTGTCAAATATCTTTATGTCTTCTTCCATAGAGAACACACTTGTGGACAAAGGGGTTTGGAGGAAGGAGAGGGTGGGACGAATGGAGAGAGTATCATGGAAACATATACACTACCATATGTAAAAGAGATAGTGGGAATTTGCTATATGACTCAGGGGGCTCAAACTGGTGCTCTGTGACATCCTAAAGGGGTGGGATGGGGTGGGAGTTGGGAGGGAGGTTCAAGAGGTAGGGGACATATGTATATCTATGGCAATTCATTTTGATGTATGGCAGAAACCAAAACAATATTGTAAAGCAATTATCCTTCAAACAAACAAACAAATAAATGTTAAAAATGCTAAAAAATATATATGTCTTCCTCAAAACCCAGTTCAGATGTGTCTTTTGGAGGAGCACTCTTTGACTCCCCAGGAAGAGTACACCATCCCTTCTCTGGCCCTATCTCTGTTCCTATTCAAACCAGAGTCCCTGAAACAATGTATATACTTCTGAGTTAGACCAAGAGATGAGCAGAGAAAAGTTTGAAACAGTTTAATTCAGTTACCACCGGTACACAGATTTCAATCCCTCTATTCTTAAAAATAATCTAATACAAGAATAGGTTAGACAAGCCCTGGCTCATTGTAACAACAGATGCACAATATAGGAATTCACAATCTGTTTGTACATTCATTCTTTTTTGGCATCCTGCATCATTATCCTTATATTTATTATGAACTAAACTGTTGAAAGGCATGGGGGCTTGGCAGATTTTAAATACTCCAGTGATAGGTAAGCCCATTCTTTAATTAGCAGCACACCTGATGCAAAGAACTGACTCCTTAGAAAAGACCCTGAGGCTGGGAAAGATTGAAAGCAGGAGAGAATAACAGAGGATTACCTAGTTGGATGGCGTCACCAACTGAATACACAAGCTTGAGCAAGTTCCAGGAGACTTTGTGGATAGGGAAGCCTGGTGTGCCGCAGTCCATGGAGTCACAAAGAGTCTGACACAATTGAGCAACTGAACTGAACTGAAACCATGGAAACAGCACCAATCAGGCACTATGGTAGTAAGTTATCTGTACTGTAATCAGCACCATCATATTCAAGTATCAGAACGCATACAGAGATCTGTATCTACTGTATTTATTGATATCTATAAGACATCACTCAGAGAAGGCAATGGCACCCCATTCCAGCACTCTTGCCTGGAAAATCCCATGGACAGAGGAGCCTGATGGGCTGCAGTCCATGGGGTCGCTAAGAGTCAGACACGACCGAGCGACTTCACTTTCACTTTTCACTTTCATGCATTGGAGAAGGAAATGGCAACCCACTGCAGTGTTCTTGCCTGGAGAATCCCAGGAATGGGGGAGCCTGGTGGGCTGCCGTGTATGGGGTCGCACAGAGTCAGACATGACTGAAGTGACTCAGCAACAGCATAAGACATCACTACTTACGTGTTTGGACTTTTCTTGGGAAATTTTTATACAAATACCTTAGTAAACACTTACATTAAATTTAAATTCCATTTTATTTAATTTTAAATAAAACAGATATTTAAGAAAATTCAAATTAAAAACACTTATCTAGCATATGATTTGGACTCACTGTGCCCAAATCATTTGGAGCTTTTGACACTGTTTCTACTCCAGAAAGCAGAATTTGGCATCAGTGTAGTCATATCAAAGGTGAATTCCTAATAAAGAAGAAAAAAATTCACTATAAATGTCAATAGTGAAAGTGGAGTCACTCAGTCGTGTCCGACTCTTTGCGATCCCATGGACTGTAGCCTACCAGGCTCCTCCCTTCATGGGATTCTCTAGGCAAGAGTACTGGAGTGGGTTGCCATTTCCTTCTCCAGGGGATCTTCCCGACCCAGGGATCAAACCCGCATCTCTCGCATTCCAGACAGACGCTTTAACCTCTGAGCCATCAGGGAAGCCCTTATAAATGTCAATAGATAAAACAAAAGACTCCACAATGCAGATGTTTGATTTAGGCACAGAAATCCTTTTCCTAGGAAGTAAGTAACGTTAACATTGAAACACTAAAATATAGATTTCTCTAGAACTGTTTAGTGTTTAGGAATTTAATGAAGAGTTTTAAAAAGAATAAAGACTGGCTAATTTTTAGAAACAAAACACTACGGGCGTATCTTGATCCTGCTCCTTTGGTAGGCATGTGAGGAAGTTGGTCTCAGAAAAATGATATGGTTATACCCTTTGATTAAATATCAAACTAGATCAGTTTTTACATACAAAGGGTAAATGTCCTCTCTAACCTGTCATATGTCTGATACTATCAATTACCCTTCTTTGAACAGCAGCCAAAATAGGCTCCTTAAACACTTCTGTATGTGCTAAACAAGATAAATAACTGTACACGCTTTTCTGGATGGTCAGTTTACAGAAAAATTGAATCTTCATGTTACACTAAAACTTCCTGGCTTTCTTCAGATTTTTCCAAAGGTAACATTACAGTGAGAAATGGTGAGCGATTTCTCCAGAGAACAATCAGTTTCTATTCGATTGCAGTAGCTTATGATAAACCGCACAAAGGGAGACACTTAGCATTTCAAACACCGAATATCTTGACAAATGGAAAAAGAAATATTCTTATAAGTTCACAAGGACGTTATGAACATTATCCTTTTTGTTTTTACATTTAGTAAAAGTAAACTCAATTTGACTTTAAGATATCAGATGTAATCACTATTGATGTCTATTGTCTGATATACTTAAACTGCTCCTTTGACTTCATCCAGCTTATTGAAAGGACTGATAAAGGGCCTCAAATGAAAAAGAAGCAAGAAGAAACTTGCATTAATATTACTGAACAATAAATTAACTGAGGTGAACTCCTGCAATCATAGATGTGTATGTACTCTCTCTCTCTCTCTCAAACACACACACACACACAATAACATAAATCACACAATCATACAAGAAACAATTGTCAATTTAGTCAAAACTGTTGGCTGGGTCTTAGTACAAACTGGGTGAGATAATGTTTTACAGGGCACAGGTTCTTTGCTGTCCTTAAGTCTGACAATAATCTGGCATAAGAATGAACATACTTTCATTTCCATCAACCTGGAAATAATATAGTAAGCCAAGATAGGAATAAAGTTAGCAGGCACTATGAGAGCCACAACATGTGTTTTTCCAACAATAATCACTATACTTTTGCTGCTGTTATTTGGTCACTAAGTTGTGTCTGACTCTCTGTGACACTATGGACTGTAGCCCACCAGGCTCCTCTGTCCCTCTGTCCGTGGGATTTCCCAGGCGAGAATACTGGAGTGGTTTGCTGTTTCCTTCTCCAGGGCATCGTCCCAGCCCAGGGATCGAACTTGCATCTTCTGCATTGGCAGGTGGATTCTTTACCGCTGAACCACCAGGGAAGCTCCAGTAATCAGTATATTTTCAGTCAAACAATAAATGTTAGTGAGTTTTTAAAATTCTGTAAGTCACTTTAGTTTCAGAATTTGAAGCAAACAAATGCCATCAAGTTTACTTCCAAGATAGCTAAGTTTGGACTGTAATAGTTGGAACACTTAAAAGCACTACAATAATATCCATTCAAGTGATTAGAGTTAAATTATTTCTAATGGACATAGATTAGAAAACACTCTGGGTCCTGCCAGAAGACAGAGAATTAAGGTGTCCTTTGGAAGGAAAAATTCAGGGTTACTTAAATTGTATTAAACTTTTAACAAGCTAATCAAAACCAATTTTCAGCTGAAGTTAAAACCTTGAAAGAATTATTTTCCATCTAGCATTTCCTCACTCCTTTAAACATGCTGATTTTCATCTTAAGAGAAAGTAAAAGCTAAGCCGAGCCAGCTGGTTCTTCACTATTGTGTCAAAATTGCATTTTACTCCTTCTTATGTCATCTCACATAAGCAGACTTTTTCAACCACCTGTAGGTGACAGCTTCTCCTACTCCTAAATCCAATGGAGTACTGAAAGGGAGCAAGCATAAAATGTCTCCATGCATTTGTACTATAAACACTTTCTTCAGATATTTATTCTCAAGGAAGTGAAAGACAGTCACTGGAACTTCTATAACATTTCCATATTTCCCTTTGAAATGGATATATAATTGCTCAAGATAAATTGCCCTGATTTTTTCTACACCAACCCCATTGAGTTTTTCTTCAACTAGGACTTTAACACATTCCCAAGGTTTAGTCATTATTGTTTTAGTTATGAACCTTTTATTTAAAAGGTCTTATTGTTCTGAATAAGATCTTCCAATACAAGCCCACAAAAATGTCTGAGTTCACTTTTGAATCAAATATTTGGCTTGCTTAAGGTTAGTTTGCTTGACTCTCATAAAAGATGTGAGAACAGAAATTTTATTTTTGAAATAAGTTATCCATATACTTAATCATATTATTGCAATAATCTTTGTAGATGAACAGCTCTAACTCATCTTTCACATTTTTCTTCTTTAGATCTTACTGTGAGTTATCTGGGCTTCCTTGATAGCTCAGTTGGTAAAGAATCCACCTGCAATACAGGAGACTCCAGTTTGATTCCTGGGTTGGGAAGATCCACTGGAAATGGGATAGGCTACCCACTCCAGTATTCTTGGGCTTCCCCTATGGCTCAGCTGGTAAAGAATCTGCCTGCAATGCGGGAGACCTGGGATTGATCCCTGGGATGGGAAGATCCTGGAGAAAGGAAAGACTACTCACTCCAGTCTGGCCTGGATTATTCCATGGACTGAGTTATCAAACAATTAAAAGAAACTTATTTAATTCTAATTCTCACATAGGAGAACTGAGCCCATGCTATTATACTCTAAACATTGTATAGACAGATACTGTTGTGTAGTAAGTGGCCGAAGTCCATACACAACCTTTCCTGTGCCAGTGAGACTGCAGTGGCCCTGGGGTCAGCTCAGATATCAGGGAGAATGCAAGGATCCTCTTTGGTACCAGGCTCAGGTCAGTATGTACCTTTTCCAGAATTAACTTAGGGTTCCTTCTGGAAGGACAAAGTCATGAATCTTTCTCATTAAATCAGAGGTTTTTCTCTTCCACAAGACAATTCACACACTCAAAAATTAGCATCTCAGAACCTACACACTTTATAGCTCCTCATCCTTGAAGGGGCTTTTGAAAGGTTAGAATAATACACACACAACATCATTTTTAGTTTCCAGATGTCAGCAGAGGAGGTAAAGAAAAAAGGAATAAAAGTTCTGACAATCAGGTATTTCCAGGAAGCTGATATCCTACTTCAAGCTTGGTAAGAGGGCTCATAAGCTGCAAGCTTTCAGAGACAGACAAGAGTGGCTGGAAATCAGGACTTTCTGAGGCTATCCACTTAGACTTCCTAAGTAAGCTGGTCTTTTTCGAGAGGCTCATGACAAAAGTCTAATTATTTAGAGACAAATGCTATACTGCAAGCTCCAGATGGTGACAATTTCTTTAGAATACTTTAAATGTACTGTCTTACAACAAATATAATTCAAATGAACATTTAAATCATCATTCCCTGTGGATACTTCAAAACTGAACTTCAACAATGGCAGTTGTTTCATTATCTAAAATTAAAAAAAAAAAAAAAAACACCCTAAAGTAATCATTCAGAATCATTCCTTCCAACACAATTTTAACCACCTCTTCAAAAGACGTGCAGGTTAGTTACACCTGATAAAGACTCTCAGACACTATCATCTCTAGGAAAGCACCACAAAGCCTCCCAGGACACTTGACAGGAATTTCCCTAGTTTAATCCAAATATATGCACCCAAAATTTGAAGTCAAAGTCCTCCAAACATTGGGAAACCAAAGAATAACTTCAGAGACATAAAACTTTTTTTTTTTTAATTGAAGTACAGTTGATTTACATTCTGTTAATTTCAGGTATACAGCAAAGGGATTCAGTTACATATACGTGTATGTAGACATGTATGTATATACACATAGAACTACATATGTGGTTATATACACATGTGTGTATACATATATGTGGTTGTACATGTGTATATATACATACATGCATACATATATACACACTATACTTTTTCTGTTTCTTTTCCATTAGATATTATTATAAGATATAGACTACAGTTCCCCATGCTATACATTAGTTCCATGTGGTATTCAGAAAGTCCTAGCTGTTTATCTGCTTGATATATAGTAGTGTTTATATATTAATGCTGAAGTTGAAACTCCAGAATTTTGGTCATCTGATGCAGATCAGTTCAGATCAGTCACTCAGTCGTGTCCAACTCTTTGCAACCCCATGAATCCCAGCATGCCAGGCCTCCCTGTCCATCACCAGCTCCCAGAGTTCACTCAGACTCACGTCCATCGAGTCAGTGATGCCATCCAGCCATCTCATCCTCTGTCGTCCCCTTCTCTGGCCCTCAATCCCTCCCAGCATCAGAGTCTTCTCCAATGAGTCAACTCTTCGCATGAGGTGGCCAAAGTACTGGAGTTTCAGCTTTAGCATCATTCCTTCCAAAGAAATCCCAGGGCTGATCTCCTTCAGAATGGACTGGCTGGATCTCCTTGCAGTTCAAGGGACTCTCAAGAGTCTTCTCCAACACCACAGTTCAAAAGCATCAATTCTTTGGTGCTCAGCCTTCTTCACAGTCCAACTCTCACATCCATACATGACCACAGGAAAAACCATAGCCTTGACTAGGCAAACCTTTGTTGGTAAAGTAATGTCTCTACTTTTGAATATGCTATCTAGGTTGGTCATAACTTTCCTTCCAAGGAGTAAGCGTCTTTTAATGTCATGCCTGCAGTCACCATCTGCAGTGATTTTGGAGCCCAGAAAAATAAAATCTGACACTGATTCCACTGTTTCCCCATCTATTTCCCATGAAGTGATGGGACCAGATGCCATGATCTTCGTTTTCTGAATGTTGAGCTTTAAGCCAACTTTTTCACTCTCCTCTTTCACTTTCATCAAGAGGCTTTTTAGTTCTTCTTCACTTTCTGCCGAAAGGGTGGTGTCATCTGCATATCTGAGGTTAGTGATATTTCTCCCAGCAATCTTGATTCCAACTTGTGTTTTTTCCAGTCCAGCATTTCTCATGATGTACTCTGCATATAAGTTAAATAAACAGGGTGACAATATACAGCCTTGACGTACTCCTTTTCCTATTTGGAACCAGTCTATTGTTCCATGTTCAATTCTAACTGTTGCTTCCTGACCTGCATACAAATTTCTCAAGAGGCAGATCAGGTGGTCTGGTATTTCCATCTCTTTCAGAATTTCCCACAGTTTATTGTGATCCACACAGTCAAAGGCTTTGGCATAGTCAATAAAGCAGAAATAGATGTTTTTCTGGAACTCTCTTGCTTTTTCCATGATCCAGCGGATGATGCAAACAGCTGACAAATCGGAAAAGTCCTGGATGCTGGGAAAGATTGAGGGCAGAAGGAGAAGAGGGTGTCAGAGGATGAGATGGCTGGATGGCATCACCTATACAATGGATATGAACTTGGACAAACTTTAGGAGATTTTAAGGAACACAGAGGCCTGGTGCACTGGCCTCGCATCCATGGTCTCATAAAGAGTGGGACATGACTGGGCAACTGAACAACAGTATATGTTAATTCCAATCTAGTTTATCTCTCTTCCCCTCTTTCCCCTTTGGTAATCATAAGTTTGTTTTCTATGTCTGGGAGTCTATTTCTGTTCTGTATATAAGTCCATAAAACTTCTTATAAGGTACAACCAGCATGTAAGAGACTAAATGCCATGATTAAGAATCTTTGCTGCTGCTGCTGCTGCTGCTGCTAAGTCGCTTCAGACGTGTCCGACTCTGTGCGACCCCATAGATGGCAGCCCACCAGGCTCCCCCGTCCCTGGGATTCTCTAGGCAAGAACACTGGAGTGGGTTGCCATTTCCTCCTCCAATGCATGAAAGTGAAAAGTGAAAGTGAAGTCGCTCAGTCATGTCTGACCCTTAGCGATCCCATGGACTGCAGCCTACCAGGCTCCTCCGTCCTTGGGATTTTCCAGGCAAGAGTACTGGAGTGGGGTGCCATTTACTTCTCCGAACAGTTAGGCTACAGGTACATTTTTTTCAGAACCCTGGCTCAGCCTTTGCTACTTATTTACCTTGAAGTTCTTGGCAAGTCCCCTAAGATCTTTGAGCTTTAATTTCTTCAGATGTAAAATGACAAGAGTAAGGCCCAATTCTCAAAGTTGTTAGAAAATTAAAACAAATATTTAAAGGCTTTTTAAAACATTAAATTTCCATTTTACTGTGAGACTCTGTGTATTAAAAGAAGTTTGAATAAGGAAGAAGACTTAAATGATCATGAAATGCTCTATAAATTGTCACAAGGTAAACAGAAATGATTCTGTGAAAAGCCTAAATCTACCCTTTATATCAATTAAGCAAACACTCCCCAGACTATTCTACACCAGAGAGAAAGAAACCAGTTTTAGGATGTAAATATATATAAATCCAGTTATCAAATGTATCATACTGACAGTACTATAAAATAGTCATGGGAATCAAACTAAAGATAACATTTGTGAGAACTAGGCAGAGAAATCTGGTTCTTTCTAGACTCATTTCCCTCCTTAAGCTCTCATAGCGATGCCAGTCAAAACACTTACTTAAAGCTGGTGCACTGGGACAACCCTGAGGGATGTGATGGGGAGGGATGTGGGAGAGGGGTTCAGGATGGGAGACACATGTATACTCATGGCTGATTCATGTCAATGTATGGCAAAACCCACTTCAATATTGTAAAGTAATTAGCCTCCAATTAAAATAAATAAATTAAAAAATCACTTACTTAAAAATCTGAAATTTTTACATTCATATATCTCAGGATTTTTATTTCTATATTGAAATAGGAACTTGGCCTTCTATAGCCAAAATTCTAAGAAATAAATTTATAAACTAGAGCCAATATAAAAACTAATAAACAGATGTTTTATCTCTGGCCTATTTAAATATATTAAGATTTTAACTCATAGCTTTACTATAAAATGAAAGCAGTGCACATGTCACTTGTCAACTAAATGGAAATAGCTTTTAATGAAAGTTAATACTACTTCAAAGTTAAATTAAGGAAAGAAGTTATTTAATACTATTTAACTTCAAAATAGTGTCATCTATGTGGAGCAACTGCTTTAAGCACAATCTTTATACAAGTTTAGTTGACTGGTTTAAAAAATGTATTGAAGTCTATTTTCTGTGGTCTGTGATTTGCAATGCATGGCTAAAAAGCACTGATGTGTGCTCAGTCACTCAGCTGTATCCGACTCTGCAACCTTCTGGACTACAGCCCGCCAGGCTTCTTTGTCCATGGAATTTTCCAGGCAAGAATATTGGAGTGGGTTGCCATTTCCTACTCCAAAAGCTCTGATATTTGTATATAGAAGATCTTATTGCCAAGATCACCCCCTTGGCCACATCCTAACGGATCCTGTGTCTCTTGACCTGATGAGCTTCTGTTTCAGTTCTTTCACTGTGTACGGTGGATGGTCTTCAAGGATCCCATTTGATGTTTCTTCCTCAGTCACTTAATTACAAACTTCTTCTGAGATAGAGCTGATTCCTTCCCCCAACCTGTAAATGTTTTCTTGGAGTCCACTAAGGTATGTCCTTCAAATGGCAGCTCAAGTTCTTGAGCTATCCCCAAAGAAAATGCTTGTACCTCCTTCTTTTGCCTGATCTAGAATCATGGGAAACCCAATCTGCATTCCATAAGAGATGTGGGGGAAAAAGAAGATATGGTTATGCCATCCTGCAATCTCCTGACATTTCTTCATCCAGTGGTTACAGAATATGTCCAGAGATTCTGGACCTCAACAAAGAGGAGTTAGGATTTTAGTCTCTGCATTTTGCAGAAACTTCCAAACGTAAGGTGGGAAAGAGGGAAATAACTCTTTTATTATGTTCTCTCCATCAAATTCAATTATTTAATTTATCATTTTTGTCCCACTTAATGAAGATAGATCAGATCAGATCAGTCGCTCAGTCGTGTCCGACTCTTTGCGACCCCATGAATCACAGCACGCCAGGCCTCCCTGTCCATCACCAACTCCCGGAGGTCACTCAGACTCACGTCCATCGAGTCAGTGATGCCATCCAGCCATCTCATCCTCTGTCGTCCCCTTCTCCTCATGCCCCCAATCCCTCCCAGCATCAGAGTCTTCGGCAATGAGTCAACTCTTTGCATGAGGTGGCCAAAGTACTTGAGTTTCAGCTTTAGCATCATTCCTTCCAAAGAAATCCCAGGGCTGATCTCCTTCAGAATGGACTGGTTGGATCTCCTTGCAGTCTAAGGGACTCTCAAGAGTCTTCTCCAACACCACAGTTCAAAAGCATCAATTCTTTGGCACTCAGCCTTCTTCACAGTCCAGCTCTCACATCCATACATGACCACAGGAAAGACCATAGCCTTGACTAGGCGAACCTTTGTTGGCAAAGTAATGTCTCTGTTTTTCAATATGCTATCTAGATTGGTCATAATTTTCCTTCCAAGGAGTAAGCATCTTTTAATTTCATGGCTGCAGTCACCATCTGCAGTGATTTTGGAGCCCAGAAAAATAAAGTCTGACACTGTTTCCACTGTTTCCCCATATATTTCCCACGAAGTGATGGGACCGGATGCCATGATCTTCGTTTTCTCAATGTTGAGCTTTAAGCCAACTTTTTCACTCTCCACTTTCACTTTCATCAAGAGGCTTTTTAGTTCCTCTTCACTTTCTGCCATAAGGGTGGTGTCATCTGCATATCTGAAGTTATTGATATTTCTCCTGGCAATCTTGATTCCAGCTTGTGCTCCTTCCAGTCCAACGTTTCTCATGATGTACTCTGCATATAAGTTAAATAAATAAATAAATAGGCCTCCTATAAAATTTAATACAATCTGGAGGGTCTTGATCTATGAATCATTTTCATTTGAATTTTTCCTTCCTTTAATCCTTTAACTGCCTCCATAAAATTCCCTACATATCCATGTAGACAGGATACCAATTCCATTAACTCTATATAATTGTTCAGAAAAGAAATGAATAATTGATGATAGTAATCAATTCTTATATTAGCTTATCTAGTGCAAAATGAAGTTGAAAAAATATGCACCTTTGGATTATGAGTGATGTGGAAAGTCTAATCTTGGAGAAGCAAGCCTCTACCATTACAAAATTAATTTTGTTCTTGAATTATCCAAGCTGCTATCCAAATTACTCACTAGAGAGGGCTCAGGTGGATGCAGTCAGAGGGCCACTCTTTGGGCTATGTCTAGGGCATTGATATCCTGCTTTCAATACTCAGAAGATGAATGAAAATGGAGGGGAGAAAGCCTCAGTATTTGTGAGTACCGCAGGTCAACAGAGAGTGTGGGTGAGGCTCTGAGGAGAGAGACCAAGAGGTAAGGGTTAACATGGCACAGCCAACTTCCTACAGGCTGGCCTTCTGCAAAATTACACTGAAACCAGCTCTTGCCAAATGTTGGAGGCAAACAATCCTAGTCAAGCTGAGATGGCAACTCAAAACAAAGGTCCTGCTAGAGCTGCAGCCACGAGTTTCAAACTCCAGACCTCTAATCATGTAAGCAGAAGGGCCCCAATCAAAAATTGCTGAAGGAGCAGAAAAAGGGATGGAGGACAAGCTCTGGCACTCCATGCTGCTGCTGTCACACAGGGCTCAGACACAAGGCCTTGAATGTGGCTGTTTAAGGACTGGCACTTCTTCAATAGTGTTGCTTAAAAACCATATGGCTGGATGCCTGTATCAGAATTTGATGGCTAGCCCAGATTTTGATGGGCAACCAAGTACCTGTAGCCCCAGAAAATGTTAGTTTAGATGATTTGGTCTTGCCACCTAGACATTTGCCTTTCTGTGTTCAACAGATACAATTTTTCTCAGTGGTGGTAGAAACATAAATAGGTACAGACAGAACAAATTTAATGTAACGTAATTTAGCATTATATATCAAAGATGTTAATATGTATTTTGACCCAGACTTTCAACTTTCAGAATTTATCATATATGCATATTTGCCTATATGCAGAATATTTGTACATGCATAATACCACTAATTTTCATAGCAACACATTATAAAGAATCTAAATTTTCAGCAACATGGTGTGTGTTGTGTTTATATATACATATATATGTGTTTTATATAATTCACCACTACCTTCACTCCTATCAGCTCTTCTGTGAGCCTTTTTTCCTTCTAGTGACAACCCATTACACTCCAATCTCAAACTTTGTAAAAATAATATTACTTTCAGAACCTAGATGTTTGATGTTATTAACTAAGAAATTTGTTTGCCATCATATAGACTAGGTAACTCCCCAATATTACCCACTGAATCCAAATACCAGTAACCATGTGTTAAAACTGTACAGTTGGATCTGCCATATGCTTACTTTGAAAATGCAAATGTGTTCCAAATGATTGATATATTAGGGAACTATGTGAGCATAACACACATTTTGTATTTGATTATGCACAAACTTGTTTGTGATAAATACTAGATAAACAAAGAAAACTACACTCTGTTGAAGAGAGCCATACAGGAATGCACAAACACCCATCCTGACTTCAAATTTTTAATAACTATTATCCACTCATTACACAGTCTATTTTAATAACAAATTTAACAAATATTTATTACACTCTAGTGTGGTAGACACTAGTGACCAAGAGTACTGTATGGTCATTATATTCAAACAGATACAAAAATCTCTTAAAACTATTTTTAGTAGTAATTATAAATTATAACTGTATTAACTGTATAGAAGAAAAGTACATTATATGAAAATGTGTTACATGAAGTTCTAACCTAACTTGGGTGAAAGTCCACATGGAACAACAGAAAACCTTGAGAGCCAAAGCAATCCTGATTTCAAGCTACATTATAAATCTATAGCAACCAAAATAGTGTGGTACCACCGTAAAAGCTGACACATAGTTCAACTGAATCAAGAGCCCAGAATAAAACCCCATATACATGGTCAATGAATCTTTGAAAAGAGCACCAAGAACATACAATAAGAAAAGGGAAGTCTTTTCAATACATGATGCAGGGAAAACTGGATATCAGTGGAAAGAAAAAAAAAAAAAAAAAAGGCTATCTAATACCACTCACAAAAATGAATTCAAAATTAATTAAAGGCTGAAGGTAAAACTTGGAAACATAAAACTTTCAGAAGTAAACATAAGGGAAAATTTCCTTGACATTGGTCTTGGAAATGATTTTTTTCAAATGACAAAGAAATGCAACTATATCACACTAAAAATCTTCTGCACAGATTTTTAGTGTGAAAAAGCAACCTAGGAAATACAAAAAAAAATTTGCAAAGCGTATTTCTGATAAGAGGTTAAGTATCCAAAATATATAATGAATTCATAGAACTCAATAGTAAAAAAAAAAAAAAAAAATTGCCTGTTTTTTAAAAATGGGGGGATAAAGGACCTGAATAGACTTTTTTCCACAGAGAAGATTTGAATAAGTAACAGGTACATGAAAGGGTACTCACTATGACTAGTCATCAGAGAAATGTAAATCAAAGCCACAGTGAATATCACCTCTCATCTGTTAGGATGGCTATTATCAAAAAGACAAGAGGGAACAAGTGTTGGGATGCATGCAGAGTAAAAGGAACCCTTGAGAGCGGTTTGGTAGGCATGTAAACTGGTGCAACCCACTGTGGAAAACAATATGAAAGTTCCTCAAAAAATTAAAAATAGAGCTATGATAAGATCCAGAAATCCCATTTCTGTGTATATATTCAAAGAAAACAAAAACAGTACCTCAAAGGGATTTCTGTATTTCCATACTTATTGCAGCATTATTTTCAAAGTCAAGATATGGAAATAACCTAAGTGTATATCAACTGGTGAATGAGTAAAGAAAATGTGGCATATAAATATGAATATATGTATATACACACATAGACATATATATGCACATATAATTATGCATATACATATATGCACGAGTTTCCCTGGTAGCTGACAGTAAAGAAGCCGTCTGCAATGTAGAAGACCTGGTTTGAATCCTGGGTTGGGAAGATTCCATGGAAAGGGGAATGACTACCAGTATTCTTATCTGGAGAATCTCATGGACAGAGGAGCCCGGCAGGCTACAGTCCATGCGGTTGCAAAGAGTTGGACACTACTGAGTAACTAGCACTTTCACTTCACTTCACACATACATACAGTGGATTATTATTCAATTATAAGTAAGAAATCCCTCTATTTGCAACAACATGGATGAAACTAGAAGGCATCTTGCTAAATGAAATAAGCCAGATAGAATAAAACAAATACTAAATAATATTTCTATGTGGAATCTGAAAAACTCAAATTCAAAGAAACAGTCAGTTAGTGACTGCCATGGGTTATCAGGGTCGGGGAAGTGGGGAAAAGAGCTGCCTAAATTCTAGGGATCTAATGGATAGCATGGGTATTATGGTTAATAACACTGTATTATGTTCTTGTAATGTGCTAAAAAGTAAATCTCAAGTGTTCTTACCAGACACACAAAAATTATAACTATGTGAAGTGATGATGTATTAATTACTTTGATTGCAGTAATTATTTCACAATGTATATAGATACAGGTCATCATGTTGAGTATCTTAAATATATACATGAAATTTTAATTCTCAATTATACCTCAAAAAAGATAGGAAAAAATTAAAAGCTGGTAATTTTGTTCATGGGAGGATGCATGTGAAAACATTAATTGAAAAATGAAGTGCTATACACATATCAGGGATTATTACCATGAAAATGGACTAAAATGATTATTTCAATTTCCCGAATCCCCACATAACCACAGTTTTATTAGCTACTTTTCAATCTTCTTCATTCTCCTCCTATCTCCAACTTCGCCTCTTTTGCTTCCTCAACCCCAGACTCAGCAGGGGCCTATTTTCTAATTCAGAAAGAAAACAAAAGTTTTTTACATGAAATTTCTTAAAAGACCACATATATATAAGCTTAGTCAACTTCTCTTTTCTTTTCAGTTATGGCCAGTTTCTCCACAAATTTTCTATCACAGTTTATGCCTCTTCAGAAGTCATATGCTACTTGTGTTCCTAGATCTTGAAACTTTCTACCTATGTTGGATCTTCTTATCAGAATTTGAAAATATTCTGGCTCTTTATCATAAATGCAACCTTATCCAGAATAACAGTTAGAATCACTGTGAAAACCACCCTCTAGAACTGTCTCCTGTTCATACACTTTTCTAATTACTCCTTCTGTACACTGTCAAACTTCTCTGAACAGTTTTCTATGCTTACTGTCTTCAGTTCTCGATTCTCTTCAGTTACTTGCCCCCCGTCCCCATTTAACCCTACCACTGGACTTACCATGATCCTAGCATCTGCCTACAATGTGGAAGACCTGAGATTGATCCCTGGGTCAGGAAGATCCCCTGGAGAAGGCAATGGCACCCCACTCCAGTACCCTTGCCTGGAAAATCCCATGGAGAGAGGAGCATGGTAGGCTACAGTCCGTGGGGTCGCAAAGAGTTGGACACGACTGAATGACTTCACTTTCAGTTTCAATTTCTACATACAAAGGACCCAGTTGCCACTAGACTGTCATAAAGAATAAAACCTGTGATAGACAACAAAATCTCTTCAGTTCATTTGGGCTTCTAAAAGGCCTTTGACACAGTCTTCTTGTTTTCTATCCTTTGCCTTAGGGAAGGGGAAGAAGAAGGTACCCGCCTTTCTCAATCAAAACACAAAAGAACCAAACTCTACTTGGCCACATCTGAGATATCAGACAGAAAAATAGACATTTCACTCCTATTTTTACACATAAATAAGTTGAGAATTGCAAAGCTTAATTCACTTTCTCAAGATTATAAAATGTGTGAAGAGCTGAGATTCAAGTCCTTTTTCTGTCTGAGTCCAGCTCAGCTATGGTTTCTAAGTTGTACAGCATGATTTTAGATTTACCAAGACTTTATTATACTTGTACTCAGCAATCTTCAGAATCCCAGTAACTCCTATTTTTACAAAAAGACTATCAATTTGTATAAATAATGAATAAATTAAAAATTTCAAAAATCTATTATAACAATTAACCATAGTATCAGTAATCTCAAGAAGGATACGTCCAATAAAGCTCCTGGTTAGTTAATTAAGCATTTATTGATGTGCTATGGAATAAAAACTACTCATTCATATAAACTTATCTTGTTGCTATGGTAAGTGCCACCTGGCCATGAAGTAGGAAGCTAATTCTTGAATTGTACTAAGCTACTTTTGGAGAAGGAAAAGGCAACCCACTCCAGTATTTTTGCCTGGAGAATTCCATGGACAGAGGAGGCTGGCAGGCTACAGTCTATGGGATCACAGGAGTCAGACACGACTAAGTGACCGACTAAGCTACTTTACAAAATGCACAGCAAGATTCCGAAGAGAGCCATCTGTCACAAATATAATCTCAGTGGTTAAAGATGGACATTTTTCACAAATTGATAATGCTCTGGTTCTGGAGTAGTTTTGATACTCAGATATTAGATAGGCTTTTAAAGATTATAATAACTCCCAAGGTCCTATACCATCTGTCACAGGCATCAGTGGCTAAAGGAAACCAGAAGTGGCACATAACACAATATAACACAGATCAGCTATATTTAGAGAATATAGCTATATTTAGAGAATATATGAGAATATAGTCTGATAAAAGCAGCATCCAAGAGAAAAACACACACAGCTGGTGATATGTGCCAGGCAGAGCTCCAGTGGGAGGTAGGTATGTAAGTAAAGCTCTATGAATTTCTTAACATGATCAATTTCAGGGCCTTCCACTAGAACCACTTTCTCAAACTACTTGTCCTTTACCTTGTTGCATTAGTTGGATATCATTTGCCTTGAAATAGTTATTAAAGGAAAGTTCAATGTATCCTTTTAAAAAGTCAAGTAGAGTTTATATAATAAAACCAATTCTATAAATACTTGTAAGTCCATAGTTGGAAGTATATAACAGAGATTAAAATATCAGCTTTGTTGCTGATCAAGCCTAGGCTGGAGAAAAAGACTTAGTGTAGTAAAAAAATGTTTTCTTCTTAAAGCTGAAATTCATCCATTCATTGGCTGAATCCTGAAACCCAATTTTCTGATGATGCCGTAACCGAAATACTAGCTTACCAACACAGGCAGATCTCTGCTTTGTCATAAGAACATTTAACGAGGGAAGACAATGCTTCCAGAGTGACCAAGAAGTTCATAAGGACCTGAGACAGAAGCACTCTTAGCCTACTGCTAGGACCTCAGAGAAGCCCTGCATGATGCTGGCTGACACATGCTTCAATCGGTATCAAAGTGCATGCAACTTCAGACACAAAGTATGTGTAATTCATAATGTTCCTTGGGTACTGCTTGGGAACAAGGGGGCTTGCCCAGAAAAGATAAAGACAAATAGAGACTCCTCTGAAGACAGACAGATGCCTATCTCCCTTCCCATGTCAGTCAGCTCTTAAGACATTGTGATATATTTTAATAAAGCACAGAAGTTTACTTTTTGAAAAGAAGAAGATGCTGTCATCTTAGAGTGGAGTGGCTTCATGGTTTATTAAGCCAGAGAGAACTATTTGTCTTCTCAATTCTGAAAGGCCCAGGAGCTCAGAGGTCAAACGTCCCTCTTTGATTAGGGGTTCCTCATACAATAAAGTAATGTCAGTTCTACAAGGCAACTATAAATAAAGCTCCTAATAGATTTCCTGAATTCCATAAACAACACTGAATTCTTTTAATAAAAAACAGATTTTAATATCTATCTGATCTCATTTTTGCAGCATTTTTATGATCTTAGGGGGAAAATACTTGATGTATGCTGTCAGCAGTTTCTAAAACTCTGGCTCCAGACATGCAGCAACAGACCCATTGCTAGAAAGTCCAGCCTGGAAAAAGTCCTCTTTTCCCGAAAGAACTTTTAGCCTGGTATCCTGATATACTCTTTTCTCAGGACACCTTTTTATACACCTATAACCTTGTCTTCCTTTAACTTAAATTCTTAAAGGAATGGAATATTTTTTCATTTTATAGCAAGAATAATAAAATCTTTTAAAGTAAGAATCAAAGAAATAAAGAAAAATTAAATCAGCAGGCCAAGCCATTTATTTAATAATTGCTGTATTGATACTGCATTTGGTCATCTGATTCCTGCTACATGGGACAGAAATGGAGAAATAAATCATTGTGTTTCTCTTATCACAATTGATGATAAAGCCTGGCTCTAGGGAGTTTTTGTACTATCAACTCTTAAAGTAATTTAGAAATCAGAAGTCTACCTTTAGTTTGATGTCTGGCAGAATCACTCTTGTTAAGATGCACTAAATGTTACACACTCTTGTCTTTGTCAAAGTTATTTACAAAAACTACCTATACATATACATATATCTCCTCCCTCTTGAGCTAATTCACTTTGTTGTATGGTAGGAACGAATACTATAAAGCAATTATACTCCAATAAAAAATAAATTATTAAATAAATAAAAGGGAAAAAGTAACTAGATGAAAAGAGATTATTTCCTCACAATACTCAGCATACTACCAAGTGTTTAGTGTTCAATGATAAAGGTAGGGAATATTAAATTCTAGATCATGAAACTCTTTTTATATGAGGATGATATTATAAATCAGTATGAATCCTTGAGTTTGGAAGTCAACTAATTGGAAACTGATGACATTCCATTATCTATAATGTGTATTCACATACCTTTAACCACATTTCTCAGCCATATTCCATTGTCACTGGATTAAAGACATTACTAGGACTTCAGTTTGCAAGGTTAGTCAGCATTGCTGAAATTAGAATTTCATAAGAAGGAAAAATATTTGCTCTATTGAAAGTAAAACATACATAAGAAGGGGAACGACAATTCCTAAACGAGTAAGATTCTAATATATGGCTAGTTGATATTGGTACTCTTTCTCTTGAAATTTCCAAATTCAGAGAATATTTTTGCTAAGAGGTATCTTAGAGATATGTAGACTACCTCCTCAATTAATCAGATAAAAAAAAAAAAAAAATATTGAGGCACAAAGAGGTTAAGTGCTTTGCCAAAAGTTGCATAAGCAACTAGTAGGAAAATCCAAACTAGAATTCACATTCCTGTATTGAGAACCAATATCCTTCCTGCTACAGAATTATCAACTCTTCCTGACCCTAAAACACTTGAAAGACAAATCTATCTCCCTAAAATGATCCCATTCAACACAAATCCAAGCAAAGAGAACTTCTGATTGTATATTCCTTTCTTTCAAGTTTTAAATTACATGTATATTCTAATAACGGTAAAAAGAAAATTTTTAAAGAGCATCAAGATTTAGTTTTGGAAGCTCCCAAATTTTTAAACTCAATATTATTAAAAATTAATATACTATGTTCTTTGCAACTAGACAAGGTCAATACATTCTCTTTAATGAGTAAAATCATTTAATGGTATGATCACTCACCTAGAGCCAGACATTCTGGAATGTGAAGTCAAGTGGGCCTTAGAAAGCATCACTATGAACAAAGCTAGTGGAGGTGATGGAATTCCAGTTGAGCTATTTCAAATCCTGAAAGATGATGCTGTGAAAGTGCTGCACTCAATATGCCAGCAAATTTGGAAAACTCAGCACTGGCCACAGGACTGGGAAAAGTCAGTTTTCATTCCAATCCCAAAGAAGATCAGATCAGATCAGTTCAGATCAGTCGCTCAGTCGTGTCTGACTCTTTGCGACCCCATGAACTGCAGCACGCCAGGCCTCCCTGTCCATTACCAACTCCCAGAGGTCACTCAGACTCATATTCATCAAGTCAGTGATGCCATCCAGCCATCTCATCCTCTGTCGTCCCCTTCTCCTCCTGCCCCCAATCCCTCCCAGCATCAGAGTCTTCTCCAATGAGTCAACTCTTCGCATGAGGTGGCCAAAATACTGGAGTTTCAGCTTTAGCATCATTCCTTCCAAAGAAATCCCAGGGTTGATCTCCTTCAGAATGGACTGGTTGGATCTCCTTGCAGTCCAAGGGACTCTCAAGAGTCTTCTCCAACACCACAGTTCAAAAGCATCAATTCTTCAGCGCTCAGCCTTCTTCACAGTCCAGCTCTCACATCCATACATGACCACAGGAAAGACCATAGCCTTGACTAGATGGACCTTTGTTGGCAAAGTGATGTCTCTGCTTTTGAATATGCTATCTAGGTTGGTCATAACTTTCCTTCCAAGGAGTAATCCCAAAGAAAGGCAATGCCAAAGAATGCTCAAACTACCGCACAATTGCACTCACCTCACACACTAGTAAAGTAATGCACAAAATTCTCTAAGCCAGGCTTCAGCAATATGTGAACTGTGAACTTCCTGATGTTCAAGCTGGTTTTAGAAAAGGCAGAGGAGCAAATCAGATCAGATCAGTCACTCAGTCGTGTCCGACTCTTTGCGACCCCATGAACTGCAGCACGCCAGGCCTCCCTATCCATCACCAGCTCTCGGAGGTCACTCAGACTCACATTCATCGAGTCAGTGATGCCATCCAGCCATCTCATCCTCTGTCGTCCCCTTCTCCTCCTGCCCTCAATCCCTCCCAGCATGAGAGTCTTCTCCAATGAGTCAACTCTTCGCATGAGGTGGCCAAAATACTGGAGTTTCAGCTTGAGCATCATTCCCTCCAAAGAAATCCCAGGTCTGATCTCCTTCAGAATGGACCGGTTGGATCTCCTTGCAGTCCAAGGGACTCTCAAGAGTCTTCTCCAACACCACAGTTCAAAAGCATCAATTCTTTGGCGCTCAGCCTTCTTCACAGTCCAGCTCTCACATCCATACATGACCACAGGAAAGACCATAGCCTTGACTAGGCGAACCTTTGTTGGCAAAGTGATGTCTCTGCTTTTGAATATGCTATCTAGGTTGGTCATAACCTTCCTTCCAAGGAGTAAGCATCTTTTAATTTCATGGCTGCAGTCACCATCTGCAGTGATTTTGGAGCCCAGAAAAAGAAAGTCTGACACTGTTTCCACTGTTTCCCCATCTATTTCCCATGTAGTGATGGGACCAGATGCCATGATCTTCGTTTTCTGAATGTTGAGCTTTAAGCCAACCTTTTCACTCTCCACTTTCACTTTCATCAAGAGGCTTTTGAGTTCCTCTTCACTTTCTGCCATAAGGGTGGTATCATCTGCATATCTGAGGTTATTGATATTTCTCCCGGCAATCTTGATTCCAGCTTGTGTTTCCTCCAGTCTAGCATTTCTCAGAGGAATCAGAGATCAAATTGCCAACATCTGCTGGATCATCAAAAAAGCAAGAGAGTTCCAGAAAAACATCTATTTCTGCTTTATTGACTATGCCAAAGCCTTTGACTGTGTAGATCACAATAAACTGTGGAAAATTCTGAAAGAGATGGGAATACCAGACCACCTGATCTGCCTCTTGAGAAATTTGTATGCAGGTCAGGAAGCAACAGTTAGAACTGGACATTGGAACAACAGACTGATTCCAAATAGGAAAAGGACTACGTCAAGGCTGTATATTGTTACCCTGTTTATTTAACTTATATGCAGAGTACATCATGAGAAATGCTGGACTGGAAGAAACACAAGCTGGAATCAAGTTTGCTGAGAGAAATATTAATAACCTGAGATATGCAGATGACACCACCCTTACGGCAGAAAGTGAAGAGGAACTAAAAAGCCTCTTGATGAAAGTGAAAGACGAGAGTGAAAAAGTTGGCTTAGAGCTCAACATTCAGAAAACTAAGATCATGGCATCTGGTCCCATCACTTCATGGCAAATAGTTGGGGAAACAGTGGAAACAATGACTGACTTTCTTTTGGGGGCTCCAAAATCACTACAGATGGTGACTGCAGCCATGAAATTTAAAGACGCCTACTCCTTGGAAGGAAAGTTATGACCAACCTAGATAGCAAATTCAAAAGTAGAGACATTACTTTGCCAACAAAGTTCTGTCTAGTCAAGGCTATGGTTTTTCCGGTAGTCATATATGGATGTGAGAGTTGGACTGTGAAGAAGGCTGAGCACTGAAGAATTGATGCTTTTGAACTGTGGTACTGGAGAAGACTCTTGAGAGTCCCTTGGACTGCAAGAAGATCCAACCAGTCCATCCTAAAGGAGATCAGCACTGGGATTTCTTTGGAAGGAATGATGCTGAAGCTGAAACTCCAGTCCTTTGGCCACCTCATGGGAAGAGTTGACTCATTGGAAAAGACCCTGATGCTGGGAGGGATTGGGGGCAGGAGGAGAAGGGGACGACAGAGGATGAGATGGCTGGATGGACATAAGTTTGAGTGACCTCCGGGCGTTGGTGATGGACAGGGAGGCCTGGCGTGCTGCTATTCATGGGGTTGCAAAGAGTCAGACACGACTGAGCGACTGAACTGACCTGAACTGAAGACAGGTTTTTAGTTAGTACATGTCATGATTGATTGTAAATTAAGAAGAATCCCTTGGTTTACTAAATCATAGAAGACTAAAATTGAAAATAAACCAGCAGAACAGATATTAAGCAATAACTATTGGATCCATTATAGTTAGCCTCCAAAGGGAGCCTCAGGACTGCAACATGAAGGCATCATCTGAGTGAAACCTATTTTGAAAACTGATTTTTAAATCTATGTTTTTAAGGCATACACAGAATATGGCTTGGTTATACAAAGAACAATAAAATAAAGATCTGTGTACTCATACCTCACATAACAAACAACATACCCACACGTCTGAAACTCTGGGCCCTTCTCCAGTCACATCCTTTCACTTTCTTATCCCTCTCAAGGTAATCATTCTTCAAAAACAAGTGTTTACAATTTTGTTTTCTTTATAGTTTATGAAAATGGATATATCCTACATAATGTGTTGAGTTTTATTTGTTGTGTTTTAAAAAACTACTTAATGTCTCCTACAGTTCTTTCTTCTCAATATGTGTGTGAGATGATTAATTCTGATGTGTAATGCTTTTGATTCCTTGCTCAAATTCATGTCCATACAGTCAGTGATGCCATCCAACTATCTCATCCTCTGTCATCCCCTGCTCCACCTGCCTTCAATCTTTCCCAGCATTAGCGTCTTTTCAAATGAGTCAGTTCTTCACATCAGGTGTTCTGAGTATTGGAGTTTTAGCTTCAGCATCAGTCCTTCCAGTGAACACCCAGGACTGATCTCCTTTAGAATGGACTGGTTGGATCTCCTTGCAGTCCAAGGAGTCTTCTCCTTCTCAAGAGTCTTCTCCAACACCACAGTTCTAAAGCATCAGTTCTTCAGTGCTCAGCTTTCTTTATAGTTCAACTCTGACATCTATATATGACTACTGGAAAAACCATAGTTTTGAATAGACAGACCTTTGTCAGCAAAGTAATGTCTATGCTTTTTAATATGCTGTCTAGGTTGGTCACAGTAAGTACATATTAGTTGCTCAGAGGTTAAAGTGTCTGCCCAGAATGTGGGAGACCGGGTTCGATCTCTGGGTCGGGAAGATCAAGCAAGCGTCTTTTAATTTCATGTCTGCAGTTGCAATATGAGGTGATTTTGGAGCCCCAAAAAATAAAGTCTCTCACTGTTTCCATTGTTTCCCCATCTACTTGCCATAAAGAGATGGGACCAGATGCCATCATCTTCATTTTCTGAATGTTGAGTTTTAAGCCTACTTTTTTACTCTCCTCTTTCACTTTCATCAAGAGGCTCTATAGTTCTTTGCTTTCTGTCTTAAGGGTGGTGTCATCTGCATATCTAAGGTTATTGATATATCTCCTGGCAATCATGATTCCAAGGATACATCCTTGGCTTTATAAAATAATGTCAAATTCCTAAGAAGTTCTAGCAATTTGTTCTCTCACCATTGGTGTATGCTGTTGCCTCAAATATATATAAATATTTAGTTTACCCAGTCTGTTTAGCATAAAATAATATCAATTTGTAATTATGGTTGAGGTTGATTGTCCCTTCTTATTTTCCTCGCAATTTGTTTCCCCTGTTTATAAGTGTGTATGTTTTCCCTCATTTTGTATAATGTTGCTCATGTATCTCTTCTAGGTCTGTAAAAATGTGTTTGGATATGTAGTCATGATACAATTCTTTTGTTGGTTATCTTTACCTGGTATGGCTTATTTCTTTTTTTTTTTTTTTTTGGTATGGCTTATTTCTAAGGTAAATCTTGATATAAGAAGTTTTTAAATTGTTAAATATATATATATACCTTCATTATCATCATCATTTCATTGTTATGAATATGGCTTATATCTTATTTGGAACTGTAAGAGGGCAAAATTATTAATAATTCAAATATGACAGATAACCTTATCCATATACAGAAGTAATTCTACCTAACTGAGACTTGACAAACCAAAGAAATCTATTAACTTAATCATGTGTGATACTACCAATCTGATTTCCAACATGTAACATTAGGATGGTTCTTTGACATATGTCCAGAAAAGTAAATGGGCAGTAAAATTTTGTCCCCTCAATAAAAGATAGGCTACCCACTCCAGTATTCTTGGGCTTCCCTGGTGGCTCAGAAGGTAAAGAACCCACCTGCCATGTGGGAGACCTGGGTTTGATCCCTCGGTTGGGAAAATTACCTGAAGAAGGGCATGGCAACCCACTCCAGTGTTCTTGCCTGGAGAATTCCATGGACAGAGGAGCCTGGCAGGCTACACAGTCCATGGGGTCGCAAAGAGTTGGACATGACTGAGAGACTAAGCATAGCATATCACAGTAATATTTTGAGTATATTAAACATTGTCAGAGAAATAGACTATATTTCAATAATTAATGGTCCCTTAGTTAACATTGAAATGAATTTTATTATGGGGAATCTGCCTTTTCACAGCTTGCCTAAAATAGATTTCATGACTATTGAATACTGTTTGGATAAGTCATTGTTCACTAATTAAGTGTATCCATAAATATTTGGTTTCCTCAAAGCTTTAATACTTCAGAGAAGATAACTAACTGATATCAGTTATCTAGTTAATAGAGAAATATATAACCCATTGTAAAGTTAATGGACTGTGTCCTGGTATAAGAATTATCTCTTATGAGTTAATCATTGTGTATCCCCCAAATTTTGATCAAATTGGGATCAATTTATAAAGCTAAGTAGATCTGAGAAGCAAAAATTAAACGTACCATAAACTATCACCTCGACAAAACTCTTTCTGGAGAGCTGCTGACCACTGAATTTGGACCTCTCGACTGTTTAACAAGTATTGCAACTGAACTGTCATTTGGGACCGGCACGTGACTTAGAAGTGTGGCGAATTATGCATGACGCAAAGAAACAACAGTTACCTGGAAGATGCAGGTCATATCTAAAGACATTTGAAATATTTTTTAACCTTCTCCCTTAAAAATAAAAACTAGCAACTAGGTTCTTTCCCTGCTCCACTATTTTCTCACCTCTATCAACACCAGACATATATATACATAAAAAAGTATATATACTTTTAATCATGTATATCTTCATAGAATTAGAAAATATTCTATTTCTAATAATAAATACAATCACTTTAACTTGCATTAAAAAATAAAAGTACATTTTAGCATAGATATTAAATTTTTTACACCCCAAAGCTGAAAAATTTTGTCAGTAAATAATATTTGTTTTGTTTTTTGCATTTTAAGTAGTTCAAAGAATTTTTAATGACAGCAGGTTTTATGGATTTTGTAGTAAATTCTAACATTTCACAAAATGGTATTTCTCAGGATACTAAAAATCAATCATTTATAATCATTTACAACCCTCTTATACGGAATAGGACTTGTGTATAGATATATAACTGCTCATTCTATGTTATGTAAGAATTGCTGTGCTACTTTTATAGGCTATCTCTATAACAAAGACATTTGAATGAAACTGAAAATATCAGTTATACAATTTGATGATGACTCTTTTTGTTTGATTTGTAATTTTATTCCACTATCTGCATGTTTAACTTTTCAGTCTGCTGGGTAGTATGCATTTCACATTTGTAAACACAATTCTGTCAGTTTCTGTGTGTGTGTGTGTGTGTGTGTGTTTTCAAATAAGAATCTTAAGGTAGAAATACAAATCTCCTTGGGAGTATTTAATTTTCTCATAAGATCCTTTTAAATAAAAATTTTAAATTTATTTTTAATTAAATAAAACTCTTCTTTCTTGGTAGCATTTTTTCCCCATTTTCCTTTTTTCATAAATGAGTCTTACTCCATCACGTTGACATTCTGGCACATCTCTAATTATAAGGAAGACTACAGTTCTTTCTTTGCTTCATATTTAGAAACTATTTTTAGATGTTGGGTTTTACATGCATCTTTCTTTTTCTAAGTGATCCTTTCATCTAAAATCAGAGAAAAATTTTCAAGCTAATGTTGCCTAGCAAAAAATAAGGGGGAATGAAACACTTTACATCAAAGGAGTAGCAGAAAACATTTTATTGGATGGAAAATGACCAGGACCCATGTTAAAAAATCAGGAGAAAACATGTTTCAGACCTTCTAAAGGTACACCATGTTTGGATACATTGACCTTTTTTCTTGGGGAATGTAGGTTTTTAAGTTCCAAGATGAAATAACTAAGTAAAATATTCTGAAATTGAAAATCTCTTTTAACAAAGATAAGTTTTAAATTTCTAGATTTAGAAATTCCTTTCTGAATTCTAGATACTTACTGCTTCTCTTATTTCCAAATATTTCACATTATTGAAGGTTCACATTATTCTCAAACATGACATAGCAGTTCTCCTAGGGGTGGGGCAGGCTCAGAAATCAAAGATTTTGCATGTGGACTAGAACAAGGGGAAGATAAAAATCATCTGCCTGCATCTAGGGATATTTTAGTCTAACTAAATGCCTCTATACTGCAGAAGTTAGATTTGCTTTCTAGTTTATAGTCATATTCTAAGCCACTGCTTTACATCTTTTAGTTCAAAGTATAGTTTCAATCAACTTTATAGCTGGTGGGCAGCCCACTGAAGACCCTTGGCAGAACAGAATGGGATCAAAGAAATGTATGGTGGAAGGACATAGCACAGTGATCAATAGTTTTAACAAAGAAATGAAACTGGGACAAGAGAAATTGTCTAAAGTTAGTTTAGTTTAATTTCCCTGATGCAATTTCCGTTGGCAAATGAATTCAATGTCATCACTATCAATGCACTTTTTAAAAAGTTCCCCAGGTTCAATATGCAACCTAAGTTTCAAATCAGAACATAAATGAAAATAATGGTACCCTTTTCTCATTGAATTACTTTGATTTAAGTAGGATCTGAAATATTTCTTACAGCAGATAATCCTAGTTCATCTTCTCAATGTGCAAACAAAACCGTTCTTTTGTCAGCCTACAGCAAGTGACACTTTTATGGCCATCATACACTATTCAACTATGTATCTTTGTTCAAATATTAAATCATTCCTTATTACTTAACACAAAATAGATGTTGGCTTTATTTTGACTGTAGAATGGCAAGTTAATATAAGGAAGTTCAGTTATTAATTCTCCTGACAGGTGTCTCACTTTCAAAGGAAAGCAGAACACTTTTCAAAACATATTTCAAATGCGTTTTATCAGTTTCTGAAAGTGCTATCTCCTTAATTTAAGGCAATTATTTCAATGACCATGTGTCAGCTCTCCTTCTTCTGTGGAAAGTTTAGTGACATCCGTTAAGCCTACACACCACCCTGTGTCCTTCTTGCATATGTATCTCTGACCTCATTCTGTCCTGTCAAGGGTCTTCAAAGGTTATGCAGCAGGGTACAGCAATTGAAGAGACAAGTATAAAGTCCACCAAAACATATATGTGCTCCAAGGAAACCAGAATCAAAAAGCATTTTCTCCTAGAAAAAAATGATCCGATCATTTTTGTCTCCCACTTATTTTAGGCTTAATTAAATCTAGGAGAAAGGGATAACTACAACCTAACTCATGTTTTGACACTGAAGTGAAAAAGTATAAAAAGTCCTTTTTCCTATAACAGAAAAGAAAATCATGAACAAATCTGAGGCAGAGTGGCCTCATACAGCAAAGACATTTCCCTAAAACCAGGCTACTCAGCATTCAAGACATTCTTCAGTTTTAAAAACTGACTTAAAAATATTCTCTGTAACATTTAATGGCATCCTTTATTTTGTAGAAGCGCCTCAAAACACCAGCAACAAAGCACATTTTTAGTACTAATTCTCAAGTATATTGTTTTTACTCATCATGGGAAAAATACATTATCATAACTAATTCATCTCAGTTGTTAACTCTTCCAACATTCCACACAATTCTATAAATAAAAGTGTGTATTTTTTTTAACCAACATATATTTTCTAAACTTGTAGAAGTTTCCATGACCCAAGTAGAGGGAAATGATACTGGATGTAGAAGTACTTATTCAACCAGACAATGTTCTTGCTACCAAATTTCCTCTGGTGTGCTCTTTATCCATTCCCAAGACCCCCTGTTAGTCCCCAGAATCGGAACAACTCCAACAGATCCAGAACTAAGCAAGTTAGAATTGTATTGTCAATATTGGCTTATATCTTACTCATTCATTAAATAAAGTCATTAGAATTTTCATATTAAATATTGTTCTATCTCATGTTTACCGTGTTCTTACTAGCAAAGCACAAAATACTGATGCAAGGAGCTATTTACATTGACAGTCTGCTTTCTCTTCTCCAGCTCACATCTGACCTCAAGAGCATCTGCTTCTGTGGTAATCCTCCTGTGCCCGCACCCAGCCTAGTGTTCATGATCCCTTTCTTAGCCCACTAAATAGTATCTCCAAACAGTGAGATGCTCACTGATTTGACTTGGATTTTTTTGTGTTTTTCCTTTATCCAGGATGAAGATTCTTCCCTATAACCTCCTCTTTCTTTCTTCTGTCCAAACCCAATAATATCACTAGTAAACCTCAGAAAATCCCACTTAACCCTACTTTGGGGCCCTTGACAGATTCCCATAGCATCTAAAAATCTCTTGTTCAATTCTAAGCACAAAGCCTGGGGGAAAAATGGAATCCATATCCTATACAATAGGGTGTAGAGCTCATGGAAGACCAAGGACTCCATTAATTGTCTACATAATGAGGTCTTAAAACATTCTAGAAAAGCTCAACCAGCCAGGAATATTCTCATCTAATCTTAGAGGCCAGTCAACCAGTTCTTCTTGGGAAGAAGAAACTTTGTATAAGGGAGAAAGCCTGATACTGAAGTCCATTCTGATTATGTCTGTTTCTTTGTTTCCTAATGCACAACTGTAGACAAGCTACTAAACTTTTGAGCCTCAATTTCTTTGTGCAAAACTGCTACTGCTAAGTCGCTTCAGTCGTGTCCGACTCTGTGCGATCCCATAGACAGCAGCCCACCAGGCCCCACCATCCCTGGGATTCTCCAGGCAAGAACACTGGAGTGGGTTGCCATTTCCTCCTCCAATGCATGAAAGTGAAAAGTGAAAGACTAGAGACTACAATCCTTATCATGCAAATTTGGTGCAAATGTAGGAAATGTGTATAAACTGAAAGACACTGGAGGAGGAAATGGCAACCCACTCCAGTATTCTTGTCTGAGAATTCCATGGCCAGAGGAGCCTGGCAGGCTGCAGTCCACAGGGTTGCAGAGTCAGACACAAATGAAGCAACTTAGCACACACACATGCATATGCAGTACTCAGCAACCAAAGCTCTTATTATTACTTTTATTGTGTTCTAATACCTTAGTGAAAATGAGTTCACAAGATTCCTTTTCTTGCACCCAGTTTCAGTACGGGGCAACATAAGATAACCTTGATAAAGAGCAACAGAAACAAAGCGGGCAACAATGAAGAAAGGGAAAATAAAATAGTTCAAAAAGAATACATAGAGATACCAAGGACTACAAAGTCGACAATGCTGATCTTAGAAAGTAGAAAACTAAAACATTTACTAAGATTTTTAATACAAGCCAACCATGTTTCTAGGAAATTTTCTTATATCACAATATATGAATGTATTAATTGACTGAATAGCTTTAAAATAATTTGAGGAGCATATTATCTGTATTTTATAAACAAAAAATCTTGAATCTCAGAAATTTTAATGAACTTTACAAGTTCATACAGTTGCTAAATGTCCAGATCTTTCTAACTCTAAAATTCATGACCTTTCTGCTCTGTCAGGCTGTCTTCTAGCTTGAGATCAAGTGCTGGCTCTGTTTGAACTTTGGTAACTCATCTTTGATGTGTTTTCCTCCTATGTAAAATGTCTACAATATCTGCTTACCTCAGTGGAGTGATAGAAGAATAAAATTAAATACAGTACATGAAAGAGCAAGTTATTACCAAAGAAAATATTAACTTAAGAGCATAACCATAAAACTAAAGTTGCAAGATTTATCAAACCCCAGAATCTCCTGATCTTCTATTTTATATTCCATCCCTCATATCCTACTTTAGTCATCATCTTGACTCATTCATTTAGAAAATATATTTTGACTATCTACTACATTCTAGAAAATTTCCACTGTGCTATGTATCTACCTTCAGGGAGTCCAAATCCACTAATGGAGAGAAACACAGAATTGCAAATCACAGCTCAAAATGTTAAGAGACATAGAGACATGAACTAGGCTTTGTGAGAACACAGCAAAGGTACTATCTCTGCCTGAGGAAAATGCAGAAGCCGCTCACAGAGGGAAACATATGCGAACTGTCATTGAAGGAAGATTAAGTATTTGCCACATGGATAAAAAAGGACATTCTGAGTTAAAAGCAGGAAATCTCTTTTAAAGAACCATTTTACTCCTGGCAAGAAACTCTGTGATACTTTTCCTTATGATTAGCTGGAAAAAATGATTACATTTGGAAAGGCCTGAAAACTTGAATCCAAGTATTTTAATTGGAAAATTTTATTTGCCAGAAGTTGTGCATTTAAGTGTAAAGAGTGATTACAAGAGCATGTCTCTTGAGTTGTGTCAATAAATGCCTGTGTAAGATTAGTGGTAAAGGAAGAATTTCTGAAATGACCCCTCAAAAATAACACACCCTAGGCACTGGAACCTGGGCACAGGTTGACTTTAAGACATGAAATCATATGAGCCTGAGAAGCAGAGAACTTTCTGAGGCTCATGCAGAAGAGAAAGTCAGAGTGACTAGAAGAATGACGAAGACTTTATGTGCTACTGCTGATTTTAATATTTCAGGTAGAGAGAAATGTGAACAGCCTCTCAGAGCAAAGAACAGACAACATCTGATGACCAGCAAGAAAATGGGGCCTCAGAACTACAGCCACAAGGCACTGGATTCTACCAACAACTGGAATGAGCCTGAAAGCAAACCCTTCCCAAAGAGTACAGAAAAGCCCAGCCAGGCCAAAACCTTGATTTTGGCCACATGAGACCCTGAGCAGAGGATCTAGTTTGTCTTACCCAGACTCCCAACTTACAGAAACTGTGATATAATAATGGGTATTGTTTTAACTCACTAAGTTTGTGGTCTTTTTCTACTCAAGAATAGAAAACTACTATAATTAACACCTTTAAAAGCCTATAGAAAGGAAAAGTTTGACATTACACGTATTCAGAATGGTTCTTAAAGAGTTACACGACCCCAAAAGAGAGCTGTGGGATTCCAGGCAATAGCAGTCGAAAGTGAGTGTCGGTCCGCCCGGGGAGTGTTGGGCCCTCCTTTATTGGGCCCTCCTTTATTGGGAGGAGGGGGTGGTAAGAGGGCATTCTCTGTTCCAAGTGATAATCATTGAAATCATAAAAGCACCACACAAGTAGCTGTTTTGCCCTCAGGAACATAAGGCAAAGTCTTTGATAGAACCTTCAAAGTTCAGACAGAAGGGCCTTTCGCCTTCCAGCTAAATGTCTGCGATTTAGAGACTGGGAGCTCAAGACCCTTTCATCTAATCCACCCAATCTTTCCCACTTGGCAATGGCACCCCACCCCAGTACTCTTGCCTGGAAAATCCCATGGATGGAGGAGGAGCCTGGTAGGCTGCAGTCCATGGGGTCGCTAAGAGTCGGACACAACTTAGCAACTTCACTTTCACTTTTCACTTTCATGCATTGGAGAAGGAAATGGCAACCCATTCCAGTGTTCTTGCCTGGAGAATCCCAGGGACGGGGGAGCCTGGTGGGCTGCCGTCTATGGGGTCACACAGAGTCGCACACGACTGAAGTGCCTTAGCAGTAGCAGTACCAAAACTAGAAGTTAGTAAGTATGTTGTAGGTAGAGACTCTTGGTAGTGTGTAACTTTTTTTTTCTTTCTCCTATAGAAATCAGGAAGTTACAATGTCTCGGCAAAGAGTAATACAGTCCCAAGTTTCAACATAGGAGTCAATTATCCTCAGATTCACCTTTTAAAGAAAAAACCTAAAGCAGAGAAGAGAATTTCAGGTGAAGGAAATAAAATAAAGCCTGGAAATGATCCCAAAGGATGTATATTATTCATGAAATTATAAGAAATGTGAATGGAGGGTGGGTACAAGGTTAAGAAATGAGGCCAATGAGATGAAGGGGGGCCAGATCATAAAGAGCTTGAAAAGCAAGGGAAGTCGCAGAACTTGATTTTATTTTAACAGAGACTTCTATCAACAGTATGGCTAAAAAAAAAAAGAGGAACCAGAATGGAGCGAGATAAACAAGGTCTATCACAGCCATCTAGAGGACAGATGAAGCTGACTTGGCCAAGTGTGTGTACAGTGATCAGCAAACTGCTTGCTTTTGAACAGTGCTGTCCTCCTTTCCTCTCTAGCACTGGCTGGAGGGTAAATTGCAAGGGAAATAGACTGGAGGCAGTGATGTTGGCCTCAGGAGGCCACTAACGCTTCCTGGTCAAGAAATAATGAGAGGTGGAATTAATGTGATGTAATTTCATTCTTTCAGGCCTTCCTGAAACTTTACCTTCCTAAGTAAATAGCTACCATGTGGTATCACCTGCTTCCCTTCTGTGAGTCCTTTAAGGAAGACTTGCCCATGCTCCTCATTGGCAATTTGTTTGTCAGTGACAAGACGACAGTTTTGGTTAGTTTCAGTTCAGTTCAGTTCACTTCAGTCACTCAGTCGTGTCCGACTCTTTGCGATCCCATGAATCGCAGCACGCCAGGTTTCCCTGTCCATCACCAAAACCCGGAGTTCACCCAGACACATCCATGGAGTCAGTAATGCCATCCAGCCATCTCATCCTCTGTCGTCCCCTTCTTCTCCTGCCCCCAATCCCTCCCAACATCAGAGTCTTTTCCAATGAGTCAACTCTTTGCATGAGGTGGCCAAAGTACTGGAGTTTCAGCTTTAGCATCATTCCCTCCAAAGAAATCCCAGGGCTGAGCTCCTTCAGAATGGACTGATTGGATCTCCTTGCAGTCCAAGGGACTCTCAAGAGTCTTCTCCAACACCACAGTTCAAAATGAGCATCAATTCTTTGGTGCTCAGCCTTCTTCACAGTCCAACTCTCACATCCATACATGACCACAGGAAAAACCATAGCCTTGACTAGATGGACCTTTGTTGGCAAAGTAATGTCTCTGCTTTTCAATATGCTATCTAGGTTGGTCATAACTTTCCTTCCAAGGAGTAAGCGTCTTTTAATTTCATGGCTGCAGTCACCATCTGCAGTGATTTTGGAGCCCAAAAAAGAAAGTCTGACACTGTTTCCCCATCTATTTCCTATGAAGTGATGGGACCAGATGCCATGATCTTCGTTTTCTGAATGTTGAGCTTTAAGCCAACTAACAAACACCAATTTCCAACCACTGAAAAACCATGTGGGAATCCTGTTGTCCTAAGATAAGATTGTTTTCTAATTGGTCTCTTTTATAGAAAAATCATTCCTTCCTTGTACACAATGCCCATGTCTGTCTGGTGGCCAGACGGACTCTTCAGGCTGACCTCCCCAATGCTCACTTTGGTTGCCTGTCGTGTTAGTGCAGCCTAATGAAAAGCTACTGTCAGGCTTTCCAAATGGCTACCAAATTCATTAGGTTTTTAACATATTCCACAGGGAAACACTTAAACATACATAAGAGCAAGTGTGTAAAATACAGCCTTGCAGATTAAAGCCTATAAATTATGAGGCTTTATCCTTTACATTGACTTTGCTTAAATGCAATGTCTAATGAATATAATTTAGGACTAGTTTAAGCTCAATGTTTCCATTTCAGTTTCACATGGAAATATTTTATCAATTTGAATGTATTAATAAGAGATTGATAGCAAATCATGCTAATAGTTAAAGAGCCTGAAGTTCTCCTCTGTTTATTCAGTTATTTATTTATTCATACATTCAGTGAAAAATACGAAGTACCCACCACCTGCACTGAATCTGGAGTGAAGGATGACATGAAAACTGGAAGGAAAGGACCCTTAGGTAGCTTATAATTTTTGAATTCTATTCAGAGAGTTGCAAAAGAGGATTCTGTTTGGAATATTAAGATCTTCCTTATGTTAATACCACTGCTCTTCCATTTTAGGTGCTAGAGTTACTTTACCTTTCTGAGCCCTCTAAGTGGATGGAGAAGTGGAAGTGAAAGAATTAGAATGCAAATTGCAACTATGACCCCTCTTTGCTTCACGGCTTTGCCTTAGACCTAGTAGAGCCCACATCAAGCAAAGGACATGGCAACACCCTGGAAAATCTGCCAGAAAACTGCCTCGATTGATCACATTTCTCCTCTCCCTAGATTCCCCTTCTTCACCTGTAAGGTGAATCTTGGTTCCCAACTGATTTCAGATCAAGTAGCCACTATAGCAATGCAGGCAAAAATAGGACCCCAATTCTCATTCTCTCTCTTCCCCACCACCAGCTCACAAAACTCCATTACAGGGATATAAACATTAACATCAGACCTTGAAGTTTTAGCATCACAGTCTCAGTCTTTCTAATTATACTTATCCAACAATCCAAGCTCTCAGTCCAACTGATACAAGGAGCTTCCAAACTATTCCTCAAATATTCCTCACATACTCCACACTAGTCAAGGGAATACATGTACCCATCACATCAGATCAGATCAGATCAGTCAGTCAGTCGTGTCCAACTCTTTGTGACCCCATGAATCGCAGCACGCCAGGCCTCCCTGTCCATAACCAATTCCCAGAGTTCACTCAGACTCACATCCATCAAGTCAGTGATGCCATCCAGCCATCTCATCCTCTGTCGTTCCCTTCTCCTCCTGCCCCCAATCCCTCCCAGCATCAGAGTCTTCTCCAATGAGTCAACTCTTCGCATGAGGTGGCCAAAGTACTGGAGTTTCAGCTTTAGCATCATTCCTTCCAAAGAAATCCCAGGGCTGATCTCCTTCAGAATGGACTGGCTGGATCTCCTTGAAGTCCAAGGGACTCTCAAGAGTCTTCTCCAACACCACAGCTCAAAAGCATCAATTCTTCGGTGCTCAGCCTTCTTCACAGTCCAGCTCTCACATCCATACATGACCACAGGAAAGACCATAGCCTTGACTAGATGAACCTTTGTTGGCAAAGTAATGTCTCTACATTTGAATATGCTATCTAGGTTAGTCATAACTTTCCTTCCAAGGTACCCATCAGATCAGATTAGATCAGTCTCTCAGATGTGTCCGATTCTTTGCGACCCCATGAATGGCAGCATGCCAGGCCTCCCTGTCCATCACCAACTCCCAGAGGTCACTGAGACTCACATCCATCGAGTCAATGATGTCATCCAGCCAACTCATCCTCTGTCGTCCCCTTCTCATCTTGCCCTCAATCCCTCCCAGCATATAAGCAAATTAAACCTAAGATCCTACCTGTAGACAAATGCAAATTAAAGTTTGGTCAAAGCATATTAGGCAACAGACATCTTTAGAGTATTGCCATTAGTTTAAAAAGATTGTATCACTTTATTTTTTTAATTAAATTTTATTTTGCTTAACTTTACAATATTGTATTGCTTTTGCCATACATCAAGATGGATCCGCCACTAGTATACATGTGTTCCCCATCCTGAACCCTCCTCCCTCCTCCCTCCCCATACCATCCCTCTGGGTCCTCCCAGTGCACCAGCCCCAGGCATCCGTTATCACTTTAGACTTTTACTAGCTTATATTTCCATTAGAAAACTGCTTAGTTATTTTACTTTCCAATTTTTTGTCCAAAGAAAGATATTCACAAGATTATTTAACCAAAGAACAGAAAAGCAGATGATATAAAAGCTGGAAACTTCATTTTTTCTTCATTTACTTAATTTTAAAAATATTTAAAATTAATTAAAGAGACACAGATGCTGTGTATTACAGCTGCTGCTGCTGCTAAGTCACTTGAGTCATGTCTGACTCTGTGCGACCCCATAGACGACAGCCCATCAGGCTCCCCTGTCCCTGGGATTCTCCAGGCAAGAACACTGGAGTGGGTTGCCATTTCCTTCTCCAATGCATGAAAGTGAAAAGTGAAAGTGAAGTCGCTCAGTCGTTACCGACTGGTAGCGACCCCATGGACTGGAGCCTACCAGGCTCCTCTGTCCATGGAATTTTCCAGGCAAAAGTACTGGGGTGGGATGCCATTGCCTTCCCCGGTGTATTACAGCAGCATCTGTTTTTGCAGAATCATAAAGTATTACACTAAACAGCATCACACCAATGTTCAGGTAAGCATTTTGCCTCTTAATTAAATGCCTCTAGTATTATTTCTGGAGAAGGCAAGGGCACCCCACTCCATTACTCTTGCCTGGAAAATCCCATGGATGGAGGAGCCTGGTGGGCTGCAGTCCATGGGGTTGCTGAGAGTTGGACACGACTGAGCGACTTCACTTTCACTTTTCACTTTCATGCATTGGAGAAGGAGATGGCAACCCACTCCGGTGTTCTTGCCTGGAGAATCCCAGGGACGGGGGAGCATGGTGGGCTGCCATCTATGGGATCGCACAGAGTCAGACATGACTGAAGCGACTTAGCAGTAGCAGTATTATTTCTAGTGATATGTCTTACTTCATTAAGAAATCATTGTTAGCATGTTTCTGACCTAGAGTTGCTTGTAATGCTTTATTTTGTAGATATTGCTTGAAATATATGAACTGAAGGGTCTTTGTAAAAAATCATATCTAACATCCCAGTTTTCCAAATAAGCCCATGTGATACAAAATGATTCCTCCTCCAAAGCCACAGAATTGGTTAAGTAACCAATTATAGTTCTGCTACCTCTGACTTGACTAGGAGAAAACTAGCGGCAAAGGATATATTTACAACAGCACTCAGAAATAATTGCAACTAATGAATGCAAGTAAAATGTGTATTAATTGAAAGAAAAAACAATGGAGAATTAATTCCACTTAAGTGGGGTGGGAGATAGGCAGGATAGATAACCTCATAAATTATTTGCTGCTGCTGCTAAGTCGCTTCAGTCATGTCTGATTCTGTGCAGCCCCATAGATGGCAGCCCACCAGGCTCCGCCGTCCCTGGAATTCTCCAGGCAACAGTACTGGAGTGGGTTGCCATTGCCTTCTCCCATAAATTATTTATTGGCATGTAATTGATAAAACTTTGTTTGGAAGGAAACAAAATTTTTCAATTTTCAAATAGCAATTTCACTTCTAAGAACTTAAGGTATATGCACGTATGTCCAAATTCATGAATAAGAATGTTCTTTCCAGTACTGTTTGAAAGAAAAGACCGGATAACATTACAAAAATTATCAAACAGCCAAAAAATGGAATAGTCTGGAGCTGTTTTGAAGTTAAATGTAGATATACTAGCTTACTAGTTATTGCTTAGGAAGCTGACAGGTAAACAGTTTACTCTTCATACTGCTCACAGAACTAGGCTCTATTTATGAGCTATCCTGGCAGGCAGATATGGCCATGTACAGAGGTCAGTGAGATATGGACAAACATGGTACATGTCTTTCTGGTGCTAGTCCACAAAAACCTCCCATATTCTACCTCTATGCTCTTTGTTTAATGCAGAGGAAATAGGTACCTTGGAAGCCAGGTGTTCAACATGCAAAGCAGCTAGAGAAAGCATCAAGGAGGAAAGTTTGTTGCTGATCATGTGAGCAAGAGAAACTTCTAAAGAACTGAGCTACTAAGACTTCAGAACTCATTTGTTGCAGCAGCTAGCAACACCTTAACTAAAAGGGTATGCTCATTTAAGAGACATGCAAAATACATTAAAGAGGAAATAAAAGCATGGAGCATCACAAGTAATATTTCACTTTTATGCCTTAAAAAGAATACAGAGATATCTTTTCTATATGCATAGATGACTTATTGAGAGCTTAACTTCGAGGAAAACAGGAATCCACTTTATATTTCTGTCTTCATGGTGCCTTTTCCCATCACCTCATAGCTTTTGAATCACTTGTAATTCATAATAATCTTTTTTAAAAAATACTAATGCCTCATTTTTAAGATACTATAAACTCTACTGCTGCTAAGTCGTGTCTTCAGTGCGACACTTCAGTCGTGTCTGCTTCTGTGTGACCCCATAGACAGCAGCCCACCAGGCTCCCCCGTCTCTGGGATTCCCCAGGCAAGAACACTGGAGTGGGTTGCCATTTCCTTCTCCAACTATAAACTCTAGTCTATTCTAAACTCAAACCACATCTAATGCAACTCTTCTCCATTCCCCATCTCAGGGGTTGGCTGTGACTGGAGTCATGCGCTAGGGATGGGATGCTGCATCTCTTTTTCCACTGCCCCATCCTGGGTCTATTACATCCTCCTCATTCTACACCCCTCTCATTCTGCTTCTGATGGTCCCACACTGTCAGAGGTCAGGTTGCAAGAAGGAGGCTCAAGTCTTTTATGTGACTGATGTAATCTGGCTATACCTACTGTCAGGAGAGAAGGCAACCAAGTGCTAGATGTAATATAGGGTGGATACAGCTCTTCCAAGAAAACCTCCATGATACACAATACTTGATGTGGACCTCTCTTGCCTCAGGTGAGTTCTCATGGTAGGAGAGGCCCACATCAGAGATTATTTGTTGCCTGCTACTGAGTAAGAATGCTCAAACTACTGCACAATTGCACTGATCTCACAAGCTAGTAAAATAATGCTCAAAATTCTCCAAGACAGGCTTCAGCAATATGTGAACCGTGAACTTCCTGATGTTCAAGCTGGTTTTAGAAAAGGCAGAGGAACCAGAGATCAAATTGCCAACATCCGCTGGATCATGGAAAAAGCAAGAGAGTTCCAGAAAAACATCTATTTCTGCTTTATTGACTATGCCAAAGCCTTTGACTGTATGGATCACAATCAACTGTGGAAAATTCTGAAAGAGATGGGAATACCAGACCACCTGACCTGCCTCTTGAGAAATCTGTATGCAGATCAGGAAGCAACAGTTAGAACTGGACATGGAACAACAGACTGGTTCCAAATAGGAAAAGGAGTACGTCAAGGCTGTATATTGTCACCCTGCTTATTTAACTTATATGCAGAGTACATCATGAGAAACGCTGAACTGGAAGAAACACAAGCTGGAATCAAGATTGCCGGGAGAAATATCAATAACCTCAGATATGCAGATGATACCACCCTTATGGCAGAAAGTGAAGAGGAACTCAAAAGCCTTTGATGAAGGTGAAAGTGGAGAGTGAAAAAGTTGGCTTAAAGCTCAACATTCAGAAAATGAAGATCATGGCAACCGGTCCCATCACTTCATGAAAAATAGATGGGGAAACAGTGTCAGACTTTATTTTTCTGGGCTCCAAAATCACTACAGATGGTGACTGCAGCCATGAAATTAAAAGACACTTACTCCTTGGAAGGAAAATTATGACCAACCTAGATAGCATATTCAAAAGCAGAGACATTACTTTGCCAACAAAGGTTCATCTAGTCAAGGCTATGGTTTTTCCAGTGGTCATGTATGGATGTGAGAGCTGGACTGTGAAGAAGGCTGAGCACCGAAGAATTGATGCTTTTGAACTGTGGTGTTGGAGAAGACTCTTGAGAGTCCCTTGGACTGCAAGGAGATCCAACCAGTCCATTCTGAAGGAGATCAGCCCTGGGATTTCTTTGGAGGGAATGATGCTAAAGCTGAAACTCCAGTACTTTGGCCACCTCATGCAGAGAATTGACTCATTGGAGAAGACTCTGATGCTGGGAGGGATTGGGGGCAAAAGGAGAAGGGGACGACAGAGGATGAGATGGCTGGATGGCATCACCAACTCGATGGATGTGAGTCTGAGTGACCTCCGGGAGTTGGTGATGGACATGGAGGCCTGGTGTGCTGCGTTTCATGGGGTCGCAAAGAGTTGGACAGGACTGAGTGACTGATCTGATCTGATCTGACTTAGGTCCCCAAAAAGCCTTCCATTATTTGAATCCTCTCACCATCATCCTTAGCTGACATTTTGGGAGAAGTTTATCAAGATAATTCAAGCCAAGCTACCCTCATTAGTGCCCATTTGGCTTGGGGTAAATGCACCTCCTCCCATACCACATAGTAGTAGTGCAGGTCTGTCTTGTCTCCGTACTCTGTCTGGAGGATGCTTTGAGGAACAAGCAGGTTTCTGTGTCTATGCTTGTGAGCTCTGTCAACATTCCCACCAAACTTAACATTGGTGCCATTCCTGACTCGGGTCCCAGGTAGAGGAGTTAAATGCTGCCCTTCTCTTCTTATAGACTCCCCCTAGGAATTACAAGAGGTCCTAGGGAGACACATTTGGCTTAGGCTGGGAAAAGTAGGCTCCTTTGACCTTGCCTCTACGTCAGGGAACAGAGAAAAGACGTATTAGGCCACATGAAACTCAAATCTCTCCATTCCACCATACAGCCTTTCTTTAACACCTATCAAAGTCTGGTTTGCTTTTGTATACCCTGAAGTTTGGAGATTGCAATGGATAGTTGCTAGACTGGTAATCTAGCATAGAAATTATAGTATTTTCTTCATAAACTAAATATACTTCATTTCAGCTTATTTTTAGTTTATTGAAAATTCAATAACCAAAAGAAAAACAATTCACCACCCGTGTGTGTGTGTGTAGAATAACTCTTAAAAATAAAATGCACTGGGAAGGGAAGTCAGAATCTAGGGTGAAAATTACACTAATTTTTCATTGCAGATTCTTTTATAGTGCTAATTTTTATTTAAAAAGACAGTTTTAAAAAAATAAATGAAATTAGGACTTCACTGAAACTAATTTTTACTGGGTTATAAGAAATGCCCTTGGCCATTTTATCCAAAGAAGTTGAACATTTGGAAAATTATTGCTAGATCCAAGGCTTTATTTAATGGCAGATTTTTTTCTGCCAAAACTGGGTATGAAACAGTGGTAGGGACTGCTAAGTAACAGAGCAGTCCTAAAAAACTTTGGAAAATATCAGAAAAGACCTTTGAGGTTCTGTCCTCCAGAAAATCTGCCAACTGCATTCTCTACCCCTGCCAAAGCAGTGTGCATGGTTTCTGAAGGTAATTGTTGACTGTTTTAATTCTCTTCTACCAATCTGCCAGGCCACAGAATAATAGAGTAGGAGCTGCTAACAACTCCCTTATCTGGTGGCAAGAACTCACACCTTCAGCTGTCATCAATTTTGAACCATACATGTGACTGACTTTCCCAGCAAGAAATACCTTATACTTCACTCAAATTTGAAACATAGAAAAATTTTGTTGATAAAGTAGGATTTTGTCATCAACTCTTCTAGGAGATTCAGTTATTTTCCTAGTTTATTTTATACTTACTGTGTTATTTAATTTATCCTAAAATTTACCTATGTGCTGATGTTCAAGCTGGTTTTAGAAAAGGCAGAGGAACCAGAGATCAAATTGCCAACATCCGCTGGATTATCGAAAAAGCAAGAGAGTTCCAGAAAAACATCTATTTCTGCTTTATTGACTATGCCAAAGCCTTTGACTGTGTGGATCACAATAAACTGTGGAAAGTTCTGAAAGAGATGGGAATAGCAGACCACCTGACCTGCCTCTTGAGAAATCTGTATGCAGGTTAGGAAGCAACAGTTAGAACTGGACATGGAACAACAGACTGGGTCCAAATAGGAAAACGAGTACGGCAAGGCTGTATATTGTCACCCTGTTTATTTAACTTATATGCAGAGTACATCATGAGAAATGCTGGACTGGAGGAAACAAGTTGGAATCAAGATTGCTGGGAGAAATATCAATAACCTCAGATATGCAGATGACACCACCTTTACGGCAGAAAGTGAAGAGGAACTAAAAAGCCTCTTGATGAAACTGAAAGTGGAGAGTGAAAAAGTTGGCTTAAAACTCAACATTCAGAAAATGAAGATCATGACATCCGGACCCATCACTTCATGGAAAATAGATGGGGAAACAGTGGAAACAGTGTCAGACTTTATTTTTCTGGGCTCCAAAATCACTGCAGATGGTGACTGCAGCCATGAAATTAAAAGACACTTACTCTTTGGAAGGAAAGTTATGACCAACCTAGATAGCATATTCAAAAGCAGAGACATTACTTTGCCAACAAAGGTTCATCTAGTCAAGGCTATGGTCTTTCCTGTGGTCATGTATGGATGTGAGAGTTGGACTGTGAAGAAGGCTGAGCGCCAAAGAATTGATGCTTTTGAACTGTGGTGTTGGAGAAGACTCTTGAGAGTCCCTTGGACTACAAGGAGATCCAACCAGTCCATTCTGAAGGAGATCAGCCCTGGGATTTCTTTGGAAGGAATGATGCTAAAGCTGAAACTCCAGTACTTTGGCCACCTCATGCAAAGAGTTGACTCATTGGAAAAGATTCTGATGCTGGGAGGGATTGGGGGCAAGAGGAGAAGGGGACGACAGAGGATGAGATGGCTGAATGGCATCACTGACTCGATGAATGTGAATCTGAGTGACCTCCAGGAGTTGGTGATGGACAGGGAGGCCTGGCGTGCTGCAGTTCATGGGGTTGCAAAAAGTCGGACACGACTGAGCAACTGATCTGATCTGATGTGTTATGTACACAGACACATGCACATACACCATAAGTTTATGCATCTATAATAGTGAAAGACCTCTATGATAGAACTTTCAGTTTTCAGTAGAATATAATTAATAGCCAGCAGGCCCTAGGCAGCTTCAACAATAATTACAAAGATTTAAAAGAAAGGCTTAAAAACAACACCAAACACTAAATCTGAAATTAATCCATTGCTCTAATGTGGGTGACCAACAGAGCTGAAAGGTGTGAAAGAAAATATAGAATACTCATGCGTAAGAAAGCAGGAAAATACATTTTTTGGTAGCTCTTCACACTTGGCAACTTCAAAAAAATAATGATGTAGGAAGGCAGACCCAGGTCACTAGTGTCTTAGGAGAGAAATTCTACAGCAAGCAAGAGCTGGGAAAGGACACAGAAGATTCCTAGTCCTAGTTCAGACTGATGACTACAGTCACTCCCAAGCGTACATACAGCTAGCCAGCAAGCCAGATGCGTTTGGCCCACCACACGGTGTGTGTTTCTTTGTTGACTGGTTTAACGGATATTTAAACATCAGAAGTTCCCATAAAAAAAGAACTGCATGACCTTTTAATTTTAACCCTACAATTCCGCACTACCATAATAGACTGAAATAGACTACCTATGGCCCCCTCAGCCTTCATGATGTGTAGAACTCAACATGGGTGTAACTTTCTCCCCAGACTTAGTCAGCACCTGTGTTGGGGAAGTTTGATGAAAATCTAATAGTTTGAAGCAGTACTTTATACAACTGCACAATGGTGTTACATCTACAAACTTACTTGGGGGTTTCATAATGTAAAACAGTAAAAATGGCACATGCCATTGACTATTGCATTTCATTTGTCTGGAAGAATACATGGAAAACAGTAAAGTAGGCAAAAATGCATGGCTTTGTCAATATATATTATAAGAAGACAGATAAAGACATTACCAAAGATGTAAAACTATCAGTTTTATCAGTACTCCAAGAAGTTCTAAGCTGTGGGAAGACTGATATGCAGTTAGATTTTTAAAAATTGTCATTTCTTTTTTTTTTTATACTATTTTAAGTTTTATTGGAGTACAGTTGATTTACAATTTTGTGTTACATTCTACTGTATAGCAAAGTAAATTTGTTATATATGCTATGCTATGCTAAGTCACTTCAGTCGTGTCGGACTCTGTGTGACCCCATAGACGGCAGCCCACCAGGCTTCCCGTCCCTGGGATTCTCCAGGCAAGAACACTGGAGTGGGTTGCCATTTCCTTCTCCAATGCATGAAAGTGAAAAGAGAAAGTGAACTCGCTCAGTCATGTCCAACTCTTAGCTACCCCATGGACTGCAGCCTACCAGGCTACTCCGTCCATGGGATTTTCCAGGCAAGAGTACTGGCTGGAGTGAGGTGCCACATATATATATATGTGTGTGTGTGTGTGTGTGTATATATATTCCACACTTTTTTATTTTTTTATTTTTTTTTGTTAAACTGTGCATTCTCTTTTTTTTTTTCTTCTTTTTTTTTTTTTTTTTGCTTAACTTTACAATATTGTATTGCTTTTACTATACATCGAGACGGATCTGCCACCAGTATATATGTGTTCCCCATCCTGAACCCTCCTCCCCTCCCCCCTCCTCACACCATCCCTCCAGGTCCTCCCAGTGCTCCAGCCCCAGGCATCTGTTATCGGGCATCATACCTGGACTGAAAGAGAAATTAAGAAAACAATTCCATTCACCATTGCAATGAAAACAATAAAATACTTAGGAATATATCTTCCTAAAGAATCTAAAGACCTATATATAGAAAACTATAAAACACTGGTGAAAGAAATCAAAGAGGACACTAAAAAATTGTCATTTCTAACACTTCAGCCTCTAATATTTGCCATTTCTTTCTCCACTACACTTGGACAACTTCTTCTGTGAACAACTATCATAAGGATATACAGGAGAAGATGTGCTTAACAACCCAAATATAGTTTTAACAGAAAATAAATCATGCTTATGAAGAAAACTATAAACACAACCAATGATAAAGTGACTAATCTGACATATATACATAAATTAACAATACATCTATGGTAAGCTTCAAGAAAAATCATTACAAGCCAAATTCATTGCTGCATCATGCATAGCTAAACTATTGAAGTAAAGATATGGAATCTGGAAGTGTCCAAAATCTTATGGGAGGATATCAATTGGTTAATTTCCTATATATAAATATTAGCCATAAGGCTGGTTTTAGAATTAGATAAATCAGTGACTAACTCCCCTCTCCTGCATTTTTCTCATCATCTCTACATTTCTGCACATATTGATAGCAAGGTGGATGAAGTAGTATTGGACCTCATGCCAAACAAATGACAATATTCATAGACACTGAAAGAAAGAAAGCATTAGTCGCTCAACTGTGTCCAACTCCTTGTGACCCCATGGACTGAAGCCTGACAGGCTCCTCTGTCTATGGGATTCACCAGGCAAGAATACTAGAGTGGATTGTCATTCCCTTCTCCAGGAGATCTTCCTGGCCCAAGGATAGAACCCTGATCTCCTGTTCTCTACCATCTGAGTCACCAGGGAAGTCCTTAGACATTAGGAAACTTAGACATGACATTAAACCCTCATAGACATTAGGGACCAAATATTTCAATGGCTTTCTCTTTACAGTGAGGAATTCTTACAAAAATACAAAGCAAATTCCTCTCTGATTCCATGTTTTGAATCAGATCACGTATCTATCCATGACCTGTCTCTGTGGTCAGGTCAATACTGTCACTAAGAATTTAGGTTTGAGAGCCTGAGTCAGAGGAGGATGAGAGCAATAGTTTCTTGAGGTTGACTGTTCTCAACTCTGCCTGCATTTATGACTCAACTATGGAGCTTTTAAAACAATATCCCAATAATCAGGCCTTATCCATTTGAGTGGTGCTCAGGTATGTGTCATGGGTAGAGATCCCTCAGGTGATTTTAATTTGTAGCTGGAACTGAGAACCATTGGCTTATATTAACTATAACTCACCACCGGAAGTGGAATTACATCCAAACTGCATATGCTAAATGACGTCCGAAGATTAAGCTCAGTATCAAATAGAATGCACATAAACACAAAGAAAAATCTTAACACACTAAAAAAAAAAAAAAAAAAAAAAACTACAGATTAGATTAAAATATAATATTATCAAATTATATCAAGTTTAGGATAAATAATGTTACATGAGTGTCCTGGGTAACTAGAGAAGAAAGAAAACAAAGATGTAATTACATGATTACCCTCAGGAAAATAATAATTATCAAAGAGAATTATCTATCAAATTAACATAATTAATCTGAACTTGATACTGGTTTTGAATATGTATTTAAAGTTCTAAAGTGATTATGCTATGCTATGCTAAGTCACTTCAGTTGTGTCCAACTCTGTGTGACCCCATAGACGGCAGCCCACCAGGCTTCCCCGTCCCTGGGATTCTCCAGGCAAGAGTACTGGAGTGGGGTGCCATTGCCTTCTCTGTCTAAACTGATTACCTTGCCCAAAAGGATGATATTTTTAAACATGACATAGCATTTGCATTGAGTTCTTTACTGTCCTCTCCCTTCCAATAGAAGCTCTATAGAATTTTTGTGTTTCATTTAAGACACTTTCTTTTTTCTTCCCACTTTAGAGTAATTAATGTTCATTACTTCTATTTTTGATAGACTGTCATTTTCTACTCCCATTCTGTGTTATATCTATATAATTATTTTTGAAGGAAGGGAAGGGAAAGAAACAAAGAGAGAGGTGAAAAACATCAGTAATTAGAGTCATATGACATGGTCTGTTCATTTTTTTAACACTCAGTAACTCTGCAATATTCAAACAAAAAACCAGTTAAAAAAAAACACTTCTCAGAGCCTTCAGCTTTCAGATATTAGTACTCATTCTATAATGAGTGAAATCAACAAACAGGAGTCAAAAAGAAATGCAATTCACCAACAGTGTGGAGATTCCTTAAAAAACTGGAGATAGAACTGCTTTATGACCCAGCAATCCCACTGCTGGGCATACACACAGAGGAAATCAGAATTGAAAGAGACACTTGTATCCCAATGTTCATCGCAGCACTGTTTATAATAGCCAGGACATGGAAGCAACCTAGATGTCCATCAGCAGATGAATGGATAAGAAAGCTGTGGTACATATACACAGTGGAGTATTACTCAGCCATTAAAAAGAATACATTTGAATCAGTTTTAATGAGGTAGATGAAACTGGAGCCTATTATATAGAGTGAAGTAAGCCAGAAAGAAAAACACCAGTACAGTATACTAACGCATATATATGGAATTTAGAAAGATGGTAACAATAACCCTGTATACAAGACAGCAAAAGAGACACTGATGTATAGAGCAGTCTTTTGGACTCTGTGGGAGAGGGTGAGGGTGGGATGATTTGGGAGAATGGCATTGAAACATGTATAACATCATATATGAAACAATTCGCCAGTCCAGGTTCGATGCATGATACTGGATGCTTGGGGCTGGTGCACTGGGACGACCCAGAGGGATGGTACAGGGAGGGAGGAGGGAGGAGGGTTAAGGATGGGGAACACACGTATACCTGTGGCAAATTCATGTTGATATATGGCAAAACCAATACAATATTGTAAAGTTAAAAAATAAAATAAAAGAAATGCAATTCAAACCTTTCCCAAGTAGTTCTTTCCTATAAACTTGATTATGTGAAAATAGTATGTACTATAGAACAGACACCAAAGGAAAGTACCAGAGATAAAAAGGGCATTCTAAGACGACATAACAATTCTTAATGTGTATCCACCCAGTGACAGTATCAAACTCTATGAGGCAAAAACTGATAAAACTACCAGGAGAAATAAATGAATCTACCATTACAGTTGAAGAGTTGAAGTCTTCAACAACCCTCCATCAGAAATGGACAGACCAGACAGGAGGAAACTCAGTAAAGATAGAGTTGAACTGAACAGTACCATAAATCAACAGAATATAATTGATATCTATAAATTATTTCAGCCAAAACAGCAGAATACACATTTTTTTTAGACTACTATGGAGTTAAACTAGAAATCAATAACAGAAGGACAACTGGATAATTCCAAAATATGGGCAATCAAACAACATACCTTTAAATAACATATGAAGCCAAGTAAGAAATTTCAAGACAAATTTAAAACCATTTTATACTAAATGAAAATGAAAACACAATGTATTGGTGGGTGACATCAGCATCATGGTAGCATCTCCCATGCTTTCCCCAGCCCAACAGTAAAAACTCAGCATCAGTCCATGGATAAAAGTACCTTTGAGGGAGATTTGAGAGTCAGAGATACATGCAAAGGAACCTGGAAGCGGTGTCACCCACCCACACAGCAGGTGATAGGCAGACAGACCTCAATCCTGGCTGTGGACCATGAGCCAGACTGAGCTCCTCTTGGCTGTGGACCCAGGAACCCCAGGACAACACTGAGTTAGATGACCATCCATGAATGAGAGGGCCTTTGTAGAAGTCTAAGTTTCTAGAGAAGAATTTCCACACACTACTGGAGCCAAATAAATATGACTTCAGACACACTGAAGTAGGTAAGGGAAACAAATTAACTTACCTGCATCTCACCTTATCCAAAGCAGCATTTGTTGTTGCTGTTTTTCAGTCACTAAATCATGTCTGACTCTTTGTGACCCCATGGACTGTTGCACTACAGGCTCTTGTCCTCCACTATCTCCCAGAGTTTGCTCAAATTCACGTCCACTGAGTTGGTGATTCTATCTAACCATCTTATCCTTTACTTCTGCCTTTTCCTTTTGTCTTCACCTTTTCCCAGCAGGGTCTTTTCAAATAAGTTGGCTCTTCACATCAGATGGCCAAAGTATTGAAGCTTCAGCTTCAGCAACAGTTCTTCCAGTGAATATTCAGTGTGGATTGACTGGTTTGATCTCTTTGTAGTGTAAGAGACGCTCAAAATTCTTCTCCAGCACCACAATTTAAAAGCATTAGTTCGTTGGTGTTCAGCCTTCTTTATGGTCCAAGGCAGCATATTTTAGAGCTAACAGAGATATTCCTAGCCTGTGATATCTCCTGCAGGGAAAAGAGAGAGCATTTGACTTCCCCAGGTCTGCAAGAATCTGACGAAGAGGCTAATTTTTCTCTCACCCCATTCACAATACTAACTCATGAGCTACACGATTTAGGATTGAGAAGTGCAGAAGACAGAACACTTGGGGTACAATAAAGGAACTCAGATCCTACTAATGGTATGGTGGACTCCATCAAGAAGCCCATAACTGACCCACTGGGAATATCTCACCCATGGATCCGCTCAATGAACTACGAGTACCCTCAGCACTCCATATGCCCTACCCACACACCATGTGCACCCTTTTGCTAGCTGTCTGTGCATACTTCTGTATAATCGTAAGGGATTTAAGTCATACTGGTGGCTCAGACGGTAAAGCATCTGCCTACAATGCAGGAGACCCAGGTTCGATTCCTGGGTCAGGAAGATCTCCTGGAGAAGGAAATGGCAACCCACTCCAGTACTCTTGCCTGGAAAATTCCATGGATGAAGGAGCCTGGTAGGCTACAGACCATGGGGTCGCAAAGAGCTGGACATGACTGAGCAACTTCAGTGTCAATGTCAAGATTCTTTACTGTGGGTTACAAGGCCATATATGAGCTGATCTGAGCTACTTCAGCCCATTCTACTTTTGACTTCCCTGGTGGCTCAGACGGTAAAGCATCTACCTGCAATGCTGGAGACCTGGGTTCAATCCCTGGGTGGGGAAGATCTCCTGGAGAAGGCAATGGCAACTCCCTCCAGTATTCTTGCCTGGAAAATCCCAAGGATGGAGGAGCCTGGTAGGCTACAGTCCATGGGGTCGCAAAGAGTCAGACACAACTGAGCGACTTCACTTCACTTTCACTTTGAATGGTCTAGTGGTTTTCCCTACTTTCTTCAATTTAAGTCTAAATTTGGTAATAATGAGTTTGAAAGGGTAACAGGCAGGAAGGCCAGGGGTCTCCAAACAGAGGATATAGGCTGCAAGTGTCAGAAATTTTTTTTTTTTAATCTCTCTCTTAAGTGGCAGGAGGAAACAAACTAGTGATATATTTTTTCCCCTTCTCTCAACAAAGGTTCGCCTAGTCAAGGCTGTGGTCTTTCCTGTGGTCATGTATGGATGTGAGAGCTGGACTGTGAAGAAGGCTGAGCGCCGAAGAATTGATGCTTTTGAACTGTGGTGTTGGAGAAGACTCTTGAGAGTCCCTCGGACTGCAAGGAGATCCAACCAGTCCATTCTGAAGGAGATCAGCCCTGGGATTTCTTTGGAAGGAATGATGCTAAAGCTGAAACTCCAGTACTTTGGCCACCTCATGTGAAGAGTTGACTCATTGGAGAAGACTCTGATGCTGGGAGGGATTGAGGGCAGGAGGAGAAGGGGACGACAGAGGATGAGATGGCTGGATGGCATCACTGACTCGATGAATGTGAGTCTGAGTGACCTCCGGGAGCTGGTGATGGATAGGGAGGCCTGGCGTGCTGCAGTTCATGCGGTCGCAAAGAGTCGGACACGACTGAGCGACTGATCTGATCTGATCTGATACAAATTTAAAAAGAGCTTTTATTAAAATATTGTGTTGCCATAATGACACATGGTTCTACCTGAACTTAACTTTTCTCAAATCTTGAGATAACCAATACATTTTTCTTATGGAAATGTTTGTCTTAAACTATGTTGATGTACTATGCATTTACCCCAGACTCTTATCTTCAAGACCATTCCTCCTAAAAGCTCAGATTTAGGCTCAGAACCATATGTTATCCTCATACATTGTTCTCCTAATCCATGTAAATGGAACTATTTGTATGGTAATCTGCCTTTATACATGATTCAAGTCAATCGTTTATGGCCCCAGATGACTCCCCTGGTGCCAAGATTATCTCAAAATGCATCTTGTGGGTGAGGGGCCTGGTGCTATTCTCTGAGTTTTGAGACATTCCTTTCTTTCACTGACATACTGCTAGTAACTATATAGCATCCAGTTAAAGACTAGCAGGTGGGGTATTCTTTCTGCCCCCTTCTGATGTCTATTTCAGAAGCTTTCTCTATCTCCTTTATACTTTAATAAAACTTTATTACACAAAACTCTGAGCAATCAAGCCTCGTCTCTGGCCCTGGATTGAATTCTTCTCCTCCAGAGGCCAAGAATTCTAACGTCTTTCGTAGTTCTGCAACAACATTTTAAGTTCATGGCCTGAGCCACAGTCAGCTCCCAGTCTTGTTTTTGCTGATTGTACAGAGCTTCTCCATCTTTAGCTGCAAAGAATATAATCAATTTGATTTTGGTGTTGACTATCTGGTGATGACCATGTGTAGAATTTTCTCTTGTGTTGTTGGAAGAGGGTTTTTGCTGTGACCAGTGCATTCTCTTAGCAGAATTCTATTAGCCTTTGCCCTGCTTCATTCTGCCAGGTGAGTGTATGTCCTCCGTTTTTGTCTCGTCACAACAAAGATTCTGAGTGACAGACATTAAAGCCCCCTCAGCGTGTCGCAGCTCTCGGATCTTAGATAGACCGTGTTACAGCGCTCTCGCTCTCGCTCTCGCTCTCACTCTCTCTCTCTCTCTCTCTCTCCCCCCACCACGCTCTGGGGCACTCTTCTCTTCAAGTCTTTGGATCGAGGTGCCCTCACACCTCGAAGATAGATTTTCCTACTATCTTCTAAATAAACTAGAGCTATAACACTGAGCTGTAACACTGATTTGTCTAAGAGCTATAACACGGTCTATCCAAGACCTAAGAGCTGTGACACACTGAGGGGGCTTTAGTGTCTGTCACTCCAAATCTTTGTTGTGACGAGACAAAAAACAAGGAGTATACACTCGCATGACAATTCTGTACTTCAAGGCCAAAATTGCCTACTACTCCAGGTATTTCTTGACTTCCTACTTTTGCATTCCAGTCCCCTATAATGAAAAGGACATCTTTTGGGGGTGTTAATTCTAAAAGGTCTTGTAGGTCTTCATAGAACCATTCAATTTCAGCTTCTTCAGCATTACTGGTCAGGGCATAGACTTGGATTACCATGATATTGAATGGTTTGCCTTAGAAACGAACGAAGATCATTCTGTCATTTTTAAGACTACATCCAAGTGCTGCATTTTGGACTCCTTTGTTGACTGTGATGGCTGCTCCATTTCTTCTAAGGGATTCTTGCCCACAGTAGTAGATATAATGGTTATCCGAGTTAAATTTACCCATTCTTGTCTATTTTAGTTCACTGATTCCTAAAATACAGACCTTCACTCTTGACATCTCCTGTTTGATCACTTACAATTTGACTTGATTCACAGACCTAACATTCCAGGTTCCTATGCAATATTGCTCTTTACAGCATCAGACCTTGCTTCCATCACCAGTCACATCCACAACTGGGTGTTATTTTTGCTTTGGCTCCATCTCTTCATTCTTTCTGGAGTTATTTCTCCACTGATCTCCAGGAGCATATTGGGTACCTACTGACCTGGGGAGTTCATCTTTCAGTGTCCTATCTTTTTGCCTTTTCATACTGTTCATGGGGTTCTCAAGGCAGGAATACTGAAGTGGTTTGCCATTTCCCTCTCCAGTGGACCACATTTTATCAGAACTCTCCACCATGACCCATCCGTCTTGGGTGAACGATAATGCTGTGAAAGTGCTGTACTCAATAAGCCAACAATTTTGGAAAACTCAGCAGTGGCCACAGGACTGCAAAAGGTCAGTTTTGTTCCAATTTTTTTTTTCCCAAAGATAAGCAATGCCAAGAATTGTTCAAACTACAGCAAAATTGCACTCATCTCTCCTGATAGCAAAGTAAGCTCAAAATCCTCTAAGCCAGGCTTCAACAGTATGTGAACCATGAACTTCCAGATGTTCAAGCTGGTTTTAGAAAAGGCAGAGGAACCAGAAATCAAATTGCCAACATCTGCTGGATCATCGAAAAAGCAAGAGAGTACCAGAAAAAAAAATCTATTTCTTGTTTTTTAATTATGCCAAAGCCTTTGACTGTGTAGATCACAATAAACTGTGGAAAATTCTGAAAGAGATGGAAATACCAGACCACCTGCCTCTTGAGAAACCTGTATGCAGGTCAGGAAGCAACAGTTAGAACTGAACATGGAACAGACTGGTTCCAAATAGGAAAAGGAGTACATCAAGGCTGTATATTGTTACCCTGCTTATTTAACTTATATGCAGAGTACTGTGAGAAACTCTGGGCTGGAAGAAGCACAGGCTGGAATCAAGATTGCTGGGAGAAATATCAATAACCTCAGATATGCAGATGACACCACCCTTATGGCAGAAAGTGAAGAACTAAAAAGCCTCTCAATGAAAGTGAAAGAGGAGAGTGAAAAAGTTGGCTTAAAGCTCAACATTCAGAAAACGAGGATCATGGCATCTGGTCCCATCACTTCATAGCAAATAGATGGGGAAACAGTGGAAACAGTGACAGATTTTATTCTTTGGTGGTCTAAAATCACTGCATATGGTGACTGCTCCATGAAATTAAAAGACACTTAGTCCTTGGAAGAAAAGTTATGACCAACCTAGATAGCATATTAAAAAGCAGAGACATTACTTTGCTTACAAACGTCCCTCTAGTCAAGGCTATGGTCATTCTGGCAGTCATGTATGGATGTGAAAGTTGGACCTAAGGAAAGATGAGAGCTGAAGAACTGATGCTTTTGAACTGTGGTGTTGAAGAAGACTTTTGAAAGTCCCTTGGACTGCAAGGAGATCCAACCAATCCATCCTAAAGGAGATCAGTCCTGAGTGTTTATTGGAAGGACTGATGCTGAAGCTGAAACACCAATACTTTGGCCACCTGATGCAAAGAACGGACTCTTTTGAAAAGATCCTGATGCTGGGAAAGATTAAAGGTAGGAGGAGAAGGGGATGACAGAGGATGAGGCAGTTGGATGGCATCATTGATTCAATGGACATGAGTTTGAGTGAACTCCGGGAGTTGGTGATGGACAGGGAGGCCTAGCATGCTGCAGTCCATGGGTCACAGAGAGTTGTACACGACTGAGCAACTGAACTGAAGACCCCCATGTATGTAATCAACTGACCTTTGGCAAGAGAAAAGACAATATAATGAAGCAAAGATAATGTTTTCTCCAAATGCTGCTTAGACACCTGGGAATCCATGTGCAAAAACTTGAACGTAGACACTACCTTTCATCATTCACAAAAATAGTTTAAAACAAATTAGACTGATATGTAAATTCTCAAACTATAAAACTCTTAAAAGATAGCATAGTAGAAAGATTAGATGACCTAGGGTATGATGATGCCTGTTTAAATAAACACCAAAGATACAATCCTTGAAATAAATATTCAATAAATGGTAAACTGGACTGATTAAGATTAAACATTTCTGCTCTGTAAAAGAATTTCAAGAGACTAAGAAGACAAGATACAGAAGAAAATATTTTCAGAAGGCACATGTGATAAAGAAGTTATCCAAAACTACAAAGAATTCTTAAAGCTAAACAGTTTAATTACAACCTGGGCAAAAGTCCTTAACAGAGATTCCATTAAATAATATTTACAGATGGCAAATAAGCATATAAAGTGATGCATTATCAAGCAAATGAAAATTCAAACAACAATCAGATACCTCCATACACCTATTAGCATGGTCAAATCTAGGAACTGACAATACCAAATGCTGACTAGGATGTTGAATAACAGGTATTAGACTTGGCTGGTGGGAATGCAAAATGGTTCAGCCACTTTGGAAGACAAGTTGGCATTTCTTACCAAACTAGACATATTCTTACTATACAATTCAGCAAACATACTCCTTGGCATTTACCCAAAGAAGCTGAAATTTTTCTATCCACACAGAAACCTTCACATAATGTTAATAGCAGCTTTGTTCATAATTGACAATACTTGGAAGCAAACAAGACGTCCCTCACTCAGATCAGATCAGATCAGTCGCTCAGTCGTGTCCGACTCTTTGCGACCCCATGAACCACAGCACGCCAGGCCTCCCTGTCCATCACCAGCTCTCGGAGGTCACTCAGACTCACATCCATCGAGTCAGTGATGCCATCCAGCCATCTCATCCTCTGTCGTCCCCTTCTCCTCCTGCCCTCAATCCCTCCCAGCATCAGAGTCTTCTCCAATGAGTCAACTCTTCGCATGAGGTGGCCAAAATACTGGAGTTTCAGCTTGAGCATCATTCCCTCCAAAGAAATCCCAGGTCTGATCTCCTTCAGAATGGACCGGTTGGATCTCCTTGCAGTCCAAGGGACTCTCAAGAGTCTTCTCCAACACCACAGTTCAAAAGCATCTATTCTTCGGCGCTCAGCCTTCTTCACAGTCCAGCTCTCACATCCATACATGACCACAGGAAAAACCATAGCCTTGACTAGGCGAACCTTTGTTGGCAAAGTGATGTCTCTGCTTTTGAATATGCTATCTAGGTTGGTCATAACCTTCCTTCCAAGGAGTAAGCGTCTTTTAATTTCATGGCTGCAGTCACCATCTGCAGTGATTTGGGAGCCCAGAAAAAGAAAGTCTGACACTGTTTCCACTGTTTCTCCATCTATTTCCCATGTAGTGATGGGACCAGATGCCATGATCTTCGTTTTCTGAATGTTGAGCTTTAAGCCAACCTTTTCACTCTCCACTTTCACTTTCATCAAGAGGCTTTTTAGTTCCTCTTCACTTTCTGCCATAAGGGTGGTATCATCTGCATATCTGAGGTTATTGATATTTCTCCTGGCAATCTTGATTCCAGCTTGTGTTTCCTCCAGTCCAGCATTTCTCATGATGTACTCTGCATATAAGTTAAATAAACATGGTGACAATATACAGCCTTGACGTACTCCTTTTCCTATTTGGAACCAGTCTGTTGTTCCATGACCAGTTCTAACTGTTGCTTCCTGACCTGCATACAGATTTCTCAAGAAGCAGATCAGGTGGTCTGGTATTCCCATCTCTCTCAGAATTTTCCAGAGTTTATTGTGATCTACACAGTCAAAGGCTTTGGCATAGTCAATAAAGCAGAAATAGATGTTTTTCTGGAACTCTCTTGCTTTTTCGATAATCCAGCGGATGTTGGCAATTTGATCTCTGGTTCCTCTGCCTTTTCTGAATCCAGCTTGAACATCAGGAAGTTCACGGTTCACATATTGCTGAAGCCTGGCTTGGAGAATTTTGAGCATTACTTTACTAGCGTGTGAGATGAGTGCAATTGTGCGGTAGTTTGAGCACTCTTTGGCATTGCCTTTCTTTGGGATCGGGATGAAAACTGACCTTTTCCAATCTTGTGGCCACTGCTGAGTTTTCCAAACTTGCTGGCATATTGAGTGTAGCACTTTCGTCCCTCACTAGGTGAGTGTATAAATAAACCATAGTACATTCAGAAAATGGAATATTATTCAGCACACAAACAATGAGCTATTAAGCCATGAAAAGACATGTAGGAATCATACATGCCTATTACTAAGTGAAATAAGCAATCTGAAAAGGCTATATCCTATACAATTCCAAATATATGATATTATGGGAAAAGTAAAACTATGGATACAATAAAAAGATGAGAGGCTACTGGGGAGAAGGGTGGTAGAGAGATTAATTGGCAGAACACAGACAATCCTTAGGGCAACGAAACTGCTGTTTAATACTGTAATAACTGATGTGTCATTAAACATTTCTCCCAAGTCCATAGAATATATAATACCAAAAAAATCCCTAAAGTAAACTATGAACTTTGGGTGATTATGAGGTGATAATGTAGATTCATCCTTAGTAAGAAATGTGCCATTCTGGTAAGTGATATTGATAATGGGGGAGACTATACATGTGTGAGGTAAGAGGGTGTTGGGAAACCTACCTTCCTCTCAGTTTTTTTGCAAACTTAAAACTATTCTAAAAAATTGCCTGTAAAACAGGATGTACTTATTTGATCTAAATAAGCCTCAAAGCTCTTCTCCCCAAATCAAAACAGTCTTTATTGGGCTTATTGTGGCTTTGCCCAACTATTACTATAATTTGAGCACTTCCTTTGCCAATTAATTTTCACTTTGCCCAAATGCTCTTATTTTTTCAGTAGTTTTAACTATTCAAATACACAAAGATTCTTCACTGATGTTTAAAAAAAAAGGCATATTTACCCAATGTTGAATTACTTAGTAAAGCAGAGTATTTGAATTCAGCTTTTACCTACCTTGATGTATTCATAACTGAACAAATTTGCCCACTTCCTTTTACTAAATATTAAATACTTGAATTTATTAATGGATAAGGCTTAGAAAGTGGAAATAGGATTGAGGAGGTGATTTAGTTACACTGGGTCTGCATTTTTCTCATCTATAATTTGGTGGGGACAAGACGATGTCTGTCAAGTTTATACCTAATATTCTATTAGAAATCTGTCAAATTGTGGCAATGTTAAATTACTTAAATAAAATCAACTAAGATCTGATCATTCTAGTCCTCTAGTTCAAATCTTTGTCTGAAAGGTAGAATATAGTTTAAATGATATAAAATACACCACACATGGAAAGAATATTGCATTGCCTTGAGTCTAGGAATGATGGAACAAAAATCTACTATGAACCATATGTAATAAAAACCAACCCTACAGATGCAAAAAGATAATATGAGAAAATTAAATAGTATCAAGAAAATAGTACATAAAACTTTGAAGTAACTTGATGATCTTTTTAAAATTACTTTGAGAATAAACACAAGACAAAATACTTTTATTTCAAGTTACTGGTAAGTTTAGGTATAAAGTCACTCTAAAAATGCTCTTTGTTGTTGTCATTCAGTCACTCAGTCCTGTCTGGCTCTTTGAGACCCCATGGACTGCAACACGTCAAGCCTCTCTGTCCATCACCAACTCCTGCAGTCCACCCAAACTCATGTCCATTGATCGGTGATGCCATCCAATCATCTCATCCTCCATCGTCCTCTTCTCCTGCCCTCAATCTTTCTCACCATCAGGGTCTTTTCAAATGAGTCAGCTCTTCGCATCAGGTGGCCAAAGTATTAGAGTTTCAGCTTCAGCATCAGTCCTTCCAATGAACACTCAGGACTGATCTCCTTTAGGATGGACTGGTTGGATCTCCTTGCAGTCCAAGGGACTCTCAAGAGTCTTCTCCAACACCACAGTTCAAAAGCATCAATTCTTCACTGCTCAGCTTTCTTTAGTGTCCAACTCTCACATCCATACATGACTACCGGAAAAACCATAGCCTTGACTAGAGGGACCTTTGTTGGCAAAGGAATGTCTCTGCGTTTTAATACGCTGTCTAGGTTGGTCATAACTTTCCTTCCAAGGAGTAAGAATCTTAATTTCATGGCTGCAATCATGATCTGCAGTGATTTTGGAGCCCAAAAAAATAAAGTCTGACCCTCTTTCCTCTCTTTCCCCATGTATTTGCCATGAAATGATGGGGCTGGATGCCATGATTTTCATTTTCTGAATCTTGAGCTTTAAGCCAACTTTTTCACTCTCCTCTTTCACTTTCATCAAGAGGCTCTTTAGTTCTTCTTCACTTTCTGACATAAGAGTGGTGTCATCTGCATATCTGAGATTATTGATATTTCTCCTGGCAATCTTGATTCCAGCTTGTGCTTCTTCCAGCCCAGCGTTTTTCATGATGTACTCTGCATATAAGTTAAATAAGCAGGGTGACAATATACAGCCTTGCTGTACTCCTTTTCCTATTTGGAACCAATCTGTTTTTCCATGTCCAGTTCTAACTGTTGCTTCCCGACCTGCATATAGGTTTCTCAAGAGGAAGGTCAGGTGGTCTGGTATTCCCATCTCTTTCAGAATTTTCTACAGTTGATTGTGATCCACACAGTCAAAGGCATTGGCATAGTCAATAAAGCAGAAATAGATGTTTTTCTGGAACTCTCTTGCTTTTCGATGATCCAGCAATGTTGGATCATTGCTGGATGCCATGATCTTAGTTTTTTGAATGTTGAGTTTTAAGTCTGCTTTTTCACCCTCCTCTTTCACCTTCATCAAGAAGCTTTTGCCCCTGGAAATTCAGCACTCTTATCCTCATATAGCAAATTACTGTGTAGCTCACTATATTATAACAATTAATGTGTATTTCTTTTCTAAAAATCATCACAGCAAAATTGTATGCATTTCTCACTGTGTTATACCATCCATTAAATTGCATATCAAATGCTGGGTATTTTAGCAACAATATCAACTTTCCTATACCAAGAAATGTATATAAATCTGCTAACAGACTATAATCCATTTTAAGAAAGTTTTAGTTTTTCCTACTATACATCACAGTAGATATGCATATGATTTTACTGCATATTAGGTTTCTTTTTAATTATATGTAATAAACTTTACAGGTTTATAGCAAAATTAAATATGTTCATATTTAACAGAATTTTCTTGGTTCAAACTACTTTGTTTACTGAATAAAATTATTTTGATCACAAACGGTGGCCTCAAACATTTCATATAATCTTGTAAATTTCATAAAATTATGAGAGATCAAATGTAGTGCCATAGCTTTAAAAGCTGGTGAAAATGAACAACACCTAATACATAACTTTACACGGCAGTTTCCAGCAGAGTATATTTTATATTTCAAACTTTATGCCAACACAGAAGGAAGAAGCAGTGCTCAGAATTTTCTAGATAAATATTTGTGCTTAGTCGTCAGATACTACTATCTTAACTGAAGTAAAATTCATTCTATTATGAAATTTATATTAAGTTGACAAAAGGCTTTAGAAAGTTTTTAAAAATGATCTCTGTCTGGGTACTAATCATCATATTTTGATTTAATTGGTCTGAAAATGCAGACCAATCAGTCTATTAATCAGTATATTTTAAAACTTCCTCTGCTAATTTACTGCATGAGTGCTATGATGGATAAAAGAATAAGAGATACTACTCTAGTTTACATAAGAATCCAGCTAACATTGAAACAAGTGTTCAACAGCAGTTACTCATGTTTCTAGGATATACTTAACTACACAAGGGTAATAAGATCCCCTTAAATGCACTCTAATAACATAATTAAGGACTGCCTCAAATCTTTGAGTAAATTTTATATATTCCCTTAACTTTATTTTTAATGTATGTCTATACATTCATAAGAATTTAAACCAAAGTTACTAAATTATTGTTTTTTTAACACGCAAAAGAAATTTGGAAGAATAAATAAAAACTATCTTTACTATTATCTCTCATTAAAAGGCTGCTGCTGCTGCTAAGTCACTTCAGTCATGTCCGACTCTGTGCGACCCCATAGATGGCAGCCCACCAGGCTCCCCCATCCCTGGGATTCTCCAGGCAAGAACACTGGAGTGGGTTGCCATTTCCTTCTCCCATTAAAAGGCTACTCTGAATCAATTTTAAGTAAAGATAAGAGAAACTGGGTATTGCCACACTCAGTCTAAAAACTATAACAAAATATCCAGAAATAGAAGCTCACTTTTCATTTTTTCCAAATGATTTTCTGGGTTGCTTAAAATACACTTATAATTCTTGGACCTGGTGTAGCACATATTCATGTTTTTCAGATTACTCTGAGATTAATTTTGGCAGTACAAAGAATTATTCATTGAAATCTGTAAATAAAATAGCACTAATAGGAAATGTATAACTGTCTTAATTAGAATAATGTTACATCAAAATAAGTAAATTGAAGACATAATTCAGTTCTATGGAATTGGAAATTTCACCAGTTTTCACAATTCTTTTCCAACATCTTATATCTGAAAATTTTCAGAAATTTGATTTTATAAAACCACTGTTTTTACTAACCTTGAATATTCTGATATTTTTGTGCTTCTGTTTTGATTAAAATATTCTTACCCAAGTTTGTACCCACTGAAAATGTAATCTGCATTTTCTTCTTTGAAAATTCTGGGCGTATTTATAGACTTGTTCACTGGAAAGACAGAAGCAGTAAAAAATGCTTGCAAACTTTACAACTTAGCTGGTTGTAAAAAGAAAGCGAGGAAAGAAGGAAGGAAGGAAAGCAGAGAGGGAGGAAGGAAAGACAGGAGGGAGGGAAAAAGGAAGGGAAGGCAGAGAGAAAAGAATATCAATAACAATATAATTTAGTTCCCTCAAGGTAGCCAAAAAGTATGCAAATGGATGACAAGTGTTTGAAAAGACTAGCAGAAGGATACGGAGAAGGCAATGGCTCCCCACTCCAGTACTCTTGCCTGCAAAATCCCATGGACAGAGGAGCCTGGTGGGCTGCAGTCCATGGCGTCGCTGAGGGTCGGACACGACTGAGCGACTTCACTTTCACTTTTCACTTTCATGCATTGGAGAAGGAAATGGCAGCCCACTCCAGTGTTCTTGCCTGGAGAATCCCAGGGATGGCGGAGCCTGATGGGCTGCCGTCTATGGGGTCGCACAGAGTTGGACAAGACTGAAGCGACTCAGTAGCAGCAGCAGAAGGATAAATGTCCAAGGGACTCAGCAAGTGGAAGTTTTGGCCATAGATAGGCCGTAAAACCCTAAGAGTCCTATGATCTTAAGAGGGCTGTTACTCCATGATTTTGGAGATCAGAACAGTGTGTCTGAGTCCAGCTCTGTGCAGACATATGCAGGAAACTTGCAAAACTGCCTTTCTACCCCTGATAAGGAAACTAAATTTCTTTGTGATCAAAAGGTTTGTAGGTTCAGTGATGCATTAACAAGATAAAAGAAGATATGTTTACTGCTGCTGCTGCTAAGTCACTTCAGTCGTGTCCTACTCTGTGCGACCCCATAGATGGCAGCCCAGCAGGCCCCACCATTCCTGGGATGGACATAAAAAATGAAACAGTTCAGCGTCTTATTTTCTATAATTGATTTAATCTTTCTTAACCTGGGAAATGTGGGTGGAATTCAAGTATGTCTGAACTAAAGTTACTGTAGTCCTTTCCAACTAAAGAGCTTCTTCCCTGGTGGCTCAGCTGGTAAAGAATCTGCCTGTAATGCAGAAGACCTGGGTTCAATCCTTGGGTTGGGAGGATCCCCTGCAGAAGGGAATGGCTATCCACTCCAGTATTCTGGCCTGGAGAATTCCATGGACTGAATAGCCCATGGGGTTGTAAAGAGTTCAGACATGACTGCGAGACGTTTACTTTCACTTCCAATTAAAACCATTTCTCCCAAGCTCTTCTGAATAAAAACCATCATCTCCTCCCTTGCCCTCTCTAAAAAGGAGGCTCTGGGGAACCTGGATGGCCTGTGACACCAGGAAAGAGAGCCCCAGTTTCTGCTCTGATCAATTTTCTAATAACGATTATAAAGAGTAAACATTTCCTTATAGCACATAGGATAAAGAACATTCACTGGAGGTTACACGGATTATAACTTGGGGTATTTCTATTACTTTCTATGTAAAGGAACATAAAAATGTCACCTGTGTGTTCCAATAACCACCAGAATAGTTGCAGACCACTGACCTAATGGTGCTTCTATTCATTCTACCACAAATTGAGCAGTAGAAGCAATAATCATCACCACCCTGAAAGTGTTTGTATTTCTGCCAGGTGGGCATAGGTGCCTAAACTAAAATTTTCATTTGTATACCAAAAGTAAATCCCACAATCTCAGAGCTGTCCATGTGAAAAATAAGGTACAGTTCCTCAGAACTGACCTTTTTCTGCTTCATGGGGGGAAAAATAAAGTGTACCTGGGTCAAGTCACATAGTTATGAGCAAAGGATGTGCAATACTGATTCTAATACATCAGAAAGCCATCACGGCCAGAAAAAAAGCTTTATCTCGAACTGTTTCTAAAGCATATGAAAGATAAGACAAAGTTCTGACAAGCTGACAACTTGTTATGTTGATTTATAGAGAAGTTTAAATTCCACAACCTCAAAATGACAATCTCATCGGAAGTCTCTGCTTAAAGAAATATTTTAGCAAAAATGAACTGGCACAGATGAAGAAAAGAAATGACATTTAATAGGCCATGTCAACATACCCCCTGGATCAGATTAAAATGTAAAGCTAAAAATAATGCTTTAAAAACATATTTTACTAACAGGTTTATTGCCTTAAGGGAAATGTCTTAAGGAAAGGAGGGCTGATGATACATTTATATTTATTTGAGATTATAAAGATTTTCAGTAACTGCCAGAGCAATATCACCAGAAAAACTGGTATTAATCCAAACTCTATCTAGAAACCAAGATTTTTTACATGGTAAACCTGACAACGTCTAAAAGAAATGATGATTTTACTAATATTTTAGTGCCAATTTCAAAGATTTTTCAAAAATGACATTGAAATCAGTCTGAAAATTCATTTCAACTTTTACAATGTTTCATGTATATGAAATCAGTGTTTCATATTAACTTTTGTATTATAATCTTAACATGAAATTGTAAAAATAATTCCTTTTTAGTTTATGTATTTGTAAAAACAATGAGTTGTATTATTGCAGCAGTTATGCTAAATAACTAAAAACTGTTCTTTCACAATGAAGAATAGCACTGTTTAGTCAGTTGAGTCTCTTGCTTTTACTAAAGAAAGTTATAAATTTAGTTTTGTATTGGGTCTGTTTACTATACCATGCACATTTTTAGGCAGATGTTTAGTGTGCTATAATTCTAAATTATACATTTCACCATTTTTTTTTTTATCTAGGTATTTTGTGTTTTGATTTCTTCCCTCTTTTTCTTTCTCATTCTCTGTTTATGTCTTTTTCTTTGCAGTAGAGATTTATATGTATGTATATAAACATACACACACACTTGAGATTGCTAAAACATGGTCTATCTTGGGAAATCATAGATCCTATGCAGAATTTGGAATTAAGATCCCATCTAACTTTTTCTATCCTACTTCTTTGTGTACATTCTTCTAAAATGCTTTGGAAAACTTCAACTTTTGTCATATCTGGAAATTCCTATTATGTTAATTAATGCTTTCAGGAAAGTATGGGGACAAATCTCTGAAATTATAAAGAACTTAGTCATATAAACAGGTATGTACTGACTATATTTTATCATTTCAGAGAATGGTGTCTTCTCCTCCTAAAGTTTTTACTTGCACAATAATCTCTCCATTATATTTTATTTAAAAATAGAAACACTACTGATAAAATTTCAAGTCCTCTATTCAGGAAAGAAGAAAGCACAGCTATTAGCCTACTGTGTATTTTTATAAATCTTGTTATAATTGCTTTCTGCTGCTGCTGCTAAGTCACTTCAGTCATGTCCGACTCTGTGCGACCCCATAGACGGCAGCCCACCAGGCTCCCCCGTCCCTGGGATTCTCCAGGCAAGAACACTGGAGTGGGTTGCCATTTCCTTCTCCAATGCATAAAAGTGAAAAGTGAAAGTGAAGTCACTCAGTCGTGTCTGACTCTTAGTGACCCCATGGACAGCAGCCCACCAAGGTCCTCTGTCCATGGGATTTTCCAGGCAAGAGTACTGGGGTGGGGTGCCATTGCCTTCCCCGAATTGCTTTCTATGTGTACTTAAATACTTTTAGAAATATAGGGTATTATATTTGCAAATCATAATTAGTTACACACTTAATGTATTATTTTCATATTGCTTTGTTCACCTCTCAATTTTTTTAAAGATTTTTACACATTAGTACAAACATTTATCTCATCTTTTAACCTAATGTACTATCTTCCAGAATATGGATCCACCATACTTCATTTAACCATTCTATTACTGAAAAACATGTGTGTAGCTCTCAAATTTCTGTTTGGAAATATTGATTTCCACTTTGCATAGAATAGCTGGTGGCCATTTACTGCCCACACAGAAAAACTAGAAAAGGTTTAAATGAAATACAGAACTCATATTTTAAAGACAGTAGAGAGCTGAGGGAGCAATGAAAACTACAAAGCTAAGATTCTACACAGGGGAAAAGAAAAATTTAAAAACTCAAAGAAGCTAACTGACTTTTATAGTTGATTTTTACTCTGAAGATATTTAACAATTTTTAGCATGGACAAGAAACTAAGCTTCCAGTACCAAAACTGCACGAAAAAGCCACTCAAGGAGAGAGTGAAACTAGCAGTCTTCCAGCATTCCAGAGGGCTGGGAGAGGCTTGGAGGATCTCCACGGCATGGTCACCTTTCTCCTCAAAAAACAGACTGATTACAGAAGACCCACAGGGTACAAAGGCAGAAATGGAAGCACATGAAACCTCTGAAAGCAGACGTTTTCTAAAGTCTTCTGAAACAAAATTTAGGATTAAGGACAATACAGAGTGAAGGGCCCCACAGAATACATCTAGCCCTTAGTAAAAATCAAGAAAGACCAAAGGTAAACCAGAAGTATTAATGAATGAGTTTTTGTAGGCTGAAACTCAGCTGTGAGCCAGCACTGTTCCTTATTTGACTTGGAAAAATTTAACAAACAAAAACTCCCCAAAGAGTTAGAAGACCAGCAGGGAAAGCTCTCAAGTTCTGCAAGGATAGCAGAGCCTAACTGGAAAAAGAAAGACTCTTCTTTACTGGTATGGATTCAGCCAATGAAAAGCCATGGACATAATGTTTACAATAGCCACCTAACTTCCTTTTCCTCTTTGTAAAACTGCTCTCCTTTCCTTGCCAAGGGGAAACCTGTACATGTCTTTCCAGGGTTGCAAACCCTGAAATATAATTCTCTGCTAATCCCAAATAAACCCATCTTTGTTGGAGAAATATCTAGCAGTCATTTTGTTCAGGTCAGCAGGCTAACATGATAACTGTGACACTATATTTCCTGCAGAGGGAAGAATAAACTTCTGCAGGAGGAAGATAATATTACGTGGAGTTTGGTAACTTTTTGTTCAGACATGCAATACAAATTACTGGAATGATGTTAAAACACAGTTGCATGACCAAAAATCAAGAGGGAAGAAAAAAGATAATAGAAACTGAGTTGAGATAAATGAGTATCAGAATTAGCTGAATATGATTTTAAAACAATGATTGGTATATTAAAGGAAATAAGAAAAATATAGAAAGGCATTAATATTAATAGATTTGGTGAAATACTAGTTTTATCCAAAATACTTGTTTTATCCTTTGCCTATTTTAAAATTGAATTGTTGGTTTATTCCTTACTGATTTGCAAAAACTCTTTGAAATATTTTCTCCCAGTCTGTTGCTTTTTTTTTTTTTTTTAAGAGAGAATTTTTTTTAAAGCCAATGGAAACAGTGGAAGTGAAAAATTAAAATCAAGAATTTAAATGATCAATTTTAATTACACTGTCCAAAGAGGACAAGAAAGGAGATTAAAGGAGAAATGAAACCGATAAATAGAATACAAGATTTATCTAAATACATATGGACTAAAATACATGTTATAAAAGGACTAAATGGACTCTGAAAGGACTAAGTTTCCTAGATGACGTTAAAGAAAATTCAACACTATAATGCTTATAAGAGACACTTTAAATATAAATAACCAGATTTAAAAGTAAAAGACAAAGGAGAAAAGTTACATTGCAGAACATTAACCAAAAGAATGAAGGGATAGTTATAATAATAAATGACAGAAAATCTTGAGGGCAAAAAGCACTACATAAGATAAAAAGCACATTTCAATATATACGAGTTGCATCTGCAAGGAACATCTTATAATTCTAAATCTATATTCACTCATTAGCAGAATTTTAAAATGGCTAAAGCAAATAACAAAAGTAAAAGGAGAAATAAATAAATCTATAATCATAGGCATAAAAACATTTCTCTCAATAGTTTATAGAACAAAGATACAAAAAATCAAAAAGAAAATAAATATCCAACACATCAGAATTCATATTTTTTTAAGCACATAAAATTGACTGTATTTTGTATATGCTGCTGCTGCTGCTACTGCTAAGTCGCTTCAGTCGTGTCCGACTCTGTGCGACCCCATAGACGGAAGCTCACCAGGATCCCCTGTCCCTGGGATTCTCCAGGCAAGAACATTGGAGTGGGTTGCCATTTCCTTCTCCAATGCATGAAAGCGAAAAGTGCAAGTGAAGCCTCTCAGTCGTGTCCGACTCTTAGAGACCCCACGGACTGGAGCCTACCAGGCTCTTCCGTCCATGGGATTTTCCAGGCAAAAGTACTGGGGTGGGGTGCCATTGCCTTCCCCCATGCTGCTGCTACTGCTAAGTAACTTCAGTCGTGTCCGACTCTGTGCAACCCCACAGATGACAGCCCACCAGGCTCCCCTGTCCCTGGGATTCTCCAGGCAAGAACACTGGAGTGGATTGCCATTTCCTTCTCCAATGCATGAAAGTGAAAAATGAAAGTGAAGTCGCTCAGTTGCGTCCGACTCTTAGCGACACCATGGACTGCAGCCCACCAGGCTCCTCCATCCATGCGATTTGCCAGGCAAGAGTACTGGAGTGGGGTGCCATTGCCTTCACTGATACTGTATACAAACTTCAGCATTTTTCTAATGTGTCACCTGACCTCAGAGGAACTATGTTAGAAATGTACTAGTGAATTTTTCAAAACATTTTAGGAATAAATTATACCAATCTTAATCTAACCCTTCAGAAAATACAAAGAGAACACATTTACCAACCCTTTAATTAGATCAACAAAAATCTTCATAACAAAATTTGATAACGAAGTTATAGATAACTATGAAAAACAAAATCTGCAGGCTAAGTTCTCATAAATATATTGAATAAATGAAAAATATTAAACAGAATATTAGCAAAATAAATTCAAGAATATGTAAGGAAGATAATAATCCTTCAAGTGAGTAGGATTTTTCAATGAAAGCAAGAGTGATTTAACAGTCAAAAATATCAATGCAATTTACCCTATTAATACAAAGTAAGTGAGAAAAACAGTACCATCAACACATTAAATGCATTTGATATAACTCAACATCCATTTATGATAACAATTCTTAACAAGTTGGCAATAGAAAGTTCTAATAACTTAATAGAAATCATCTTGGAAGATTCTAAATATCTTAGAGATGAATTATTAAAAAGTTTCCACTGTAATCAGGAATGAGTCAATGATGCCTGCTACCATCCCTTATATTTAACAGTTTTGAAGTTCCTAATGAAGTATACAAAAAGGATCCTCACGATCAAGATAATCATGATGGTGTGATCAGTCACCTAGAGCCAGACATCCTGGTATGTGAAGTCAAGTGGGCCTTAGAAAGCATCACTACGAACAAAGCTAGTGGAGGTGATGGAATTCCAGTGGAGCTATATCAAATCCTGAAAGATGATGCTGTGAAAGTGCTGTACTCAATATGCCAGCAAATTTGGAAAACTCAGCAGTGGCCACAGGATGGGAAAAGGTAAGTTTTCATTCCAATCCCAAAGAAAGGCAATGCCAAAGAATGCTCAAACTACTGCACAATTGCACTCATCTCACATGCTAGTAAAGTAATGCTCAAAATTCTCCAAGACAGGCTTCAGCAATACATGAACTGTGAACTTCCAGATGTTCAAGCTGGTTTTAGAAAAGGCAGAGGAACCAGAGATCAAATTGCCAACATCTGCTGGATCATCGAAAAAGCAAGAGAGTTCCAGAAACACATCTATTTCTGCTTTATTGACTATGCCAAAGCCTTTGACTGTGTAGATCACAATAAACTGTGGAAAATTCTGAAAGAGATGGGAATATCAGACCATCTGACCTGTCTCTTGAGAAAACTATATGCAGGTCAGGAAGCAACAGTTAGAACTGGACGTGGAACAACAGACTGGTTCCAAATAGGAAAAGGAGTACGTCAAGGCTGTATATTGTCACCCTTCTTATTTAACTTATATGCAGAGTATATCATGAGAAACGCTGGGCTGGAAGAAGCACAAGCTGGAATCAAGATTGCCAGGAGAAATAACAGTAACCTCAGATATGCAGATGACATCACCCTTATGGCAGAAAGTAAAGAGAAACTAAAAGCCTCTTGATGAAAGTGAAAGAGAAGAGTGAAAAAGTTGGCTTAAAGCTCAACATTCAGAAAACGAAGATCATGGCATCTGGTCACATCATTTCATGGGAAACAGATGGGGAAACAGTGGAAACAGTGTAAGACTTCATTTTTCTGGGCTCCAAAATCACTACAGATGGTGCCTGCAGCCATGAAATTAAAAGACGCTTACTCCTTGGAAGGAAAGTTATGACCAACCTAGATAGCATATTCAAAAGCAGAGACATTACTTTGCCAACAAAGGTCCATCTAGTCAAGGCCATGGTTTTTCCAGTGGTCATGTATGGATGTGAGAGTTGGACTGTGAAGAAAGCTGAGCGCCGAAGAATTGATGCTTTTGAACTGTGGTGTGGGACAAGACTCTTGAGAGTCCCTTGGACTGCAAGGAGATCCAACCAGTCCATTCTAAAGGAGATCAACCCTGGGATTTCTTTGGAAGGACTGATGCTAAAACTGAAACTCTGATTATTTAGCCACCTCATGCGAAGAGTTGACCCACTGTAAAAGACCCTGATGCTGGGAGGGATTGGGGGCAGGAAGAGAAGGGGACGACAGAGTATGAGATGGATGCATGGCATTACCAACTCGATGGACATGAGTTTGAGTGAAGCCCGGGAGTTGGTGATGGACAGGGAGGCCTGGCTTGCTGGGATTCATGGAGTTGCAAAGAGTCAGACACAACTGACTGACTGAACTGAACTTAAGCAATGAAGTGAGGTGATTGAAGGAAATAAAAAGTATTGAGACATGTATATTACCATATGTAAAATAGATGACCAGTGCAAATTCTACGCATGAAACAGGGCATCCAAATCTAGTGCTCAGGGACAACCCAGAGGGATGAAGTGGGGATGAAGGTGTGAGGGGGATTCAGGATGGTGGGACACATGTACACCCATGGCTGATTCATGTTGATATATGGCAAAAACCACCATGATCTTGTAAAGTAATTAGCCTCTGATTTTAAAAAATAATTAATTTTTAAAAAAAGAAAAAGTAAATTAAACTTTCATTGTTGGCAGATGGCATTTTTTTTTAAGTAGAAAATACAAAAGAACTAAGAGCTGGATTATGAGAATTACTTAGAGAATTTACTAAAGCCACTAAATGTAAGGTCAGTATACAAATATTAATTGCATTTTAACATTTGTTTCATATAAAATTAAATTTTTTAAATGCTACCATTTACAAAAGCATTAAAAACTTGAAACACCTAAGGAAAATAAAACAACTAAAAGGTATCTTAGAAGACTCAAAAAAAATCATGTATAGAGTTGTTGCAGTAACTAAAATCTTAAAAGGTTTGTTCATGAAATTCAATATATTTGTTGTAAAATGTTTATGGAAATTCAAAGGGCCAAGAATATGCAATGAACTCTTGAAAACTATCAAAACTGAAACATTAATACTATAATATGTCAAAACCTATTTTAAATCCATGCTAATTAATTCAATATGGTATTGGCACATTATAAACCAACTGACCAAAACAATAGTCTAGAAATAGATTCACATAGCTGGTCACCTAACTCATGTCAAAAGTGACATTTTGGTGCAGTGAGTTGTGGCCAACTGGATGTCTTTATGGGGAGGAAAAAATAATCTTTGCCTTTACTCTATCCCACACACATATAAATCCTAGACAGACTGCAGATTTAAAAGTGAAAGGTAAAACAGTAAGACTTTTAGAAGAAAACATAAGAGAGTATCTTTGCAATATCGGGGTGAAGAGCATTTTCTTGATTTCTTAAACAGGACACAAATGATCAGATCAGATCAGATCAGTCGCTCAGTCGTGTCCGACTCTTTGCGACCCCATGAACCGCAGCACGCCAGGCCTCCCTGTCCATCACCAGCTCCCGGAGGTCACCCAGACTCACACCCATCAAGTCAGTGATGCCATCCAGCCATCTCATCCTCTGTCGTCCCCTTCTCCTCCTGCCCTCAATCCCTCCCAGCATCAGAGTCTTCTCCAATGAGTCAACTCTACGCATGAGGTGGCCAAAATGATACTTAAAGCTAAATAATGCAATAAATTAGATGATACTACCATTAAATTATTCTGTCAATCAAAAGTTACCAATAACTCCAAATAAGACTTACATATGGCCATGAAGCACATGAAAAGATGCTCAACATCACTAATTATCAGAGGAATGCAAATCCAAACTACGAGATATCACCTTACACCAGTCAAAATGGTCAGCATCAAAAAATAAATAAAACATCTGGAGAGGATGTGGAGAAAGGGGGATCCTTCTACACTGTTGGTGGGAATGTAAATCGCTACAGGCACTATGGAGATCAGTATGGAGGTTCACTAAAAATACTAAGAAAAAAGCTTCCATGCTGCTGCTGCTGCTAAGTTGCTTCAGTCATGTCCGACTCTGTGCAACCCCACAGACGGCAGCCCACAAGGCTCCTGTCCCTGGGATTCCCCAGGCAAGAACACTGGAGTGGGTTGTCATTTCCTTCTCCAATGCATGAAAGTGAAAAGAGAAAGTGAAGTCTCTCAGTTGTGTCCGAATCTTAGCGACCCCATGGACTGCAGCCTACCAGGCTCCTCTGTCCATGGGATTTTCCAGGCAAGAGTACTGGAGTGGGTCGCCAGTGCCTTCTCCGAAAAGCTACCATATGACCCAGCAATCCCAATCCTGGGCATATATTCAAAGAAAATAATAATTTGAAAAGATGCATGCATCCCAATGTTCATTGTAGCATTATTTGCAATAGCCAGGACATGGAAGCAATCTAAATGTCCATCGATGGAGGAATGGAAAAGCAGATATGATACACACATACACATATACATATACATACACATACACATATACATATACATATACATACAACAGAAAATTACTCAGCCATAAAAAATGAAATAATGCCATTTGCAGTGACATAGATGGACTCAGAGATTGTCATACTGAGTGAAGTCAGTCAGAGAAAGACAAATATATCATATTGCTTTGAACCTATTTACAAAACAAATAGAGTCACACTCATAGGGGGCAAAATTACAGTTACCAAGGGGGGCAGACAGGAGGGGTAAACTGGGAGACTGGGCTATTGACAAATACACACTACTATAATTAACGAGAACCTATTGTATAGCACAAGAAACTCTACTCAATACTCTAATGGCCTGTATGGGAACAGAATCTAAAAGAATGGATAAATGTATATGTATAACTGATTCACTTGAAACACAAAATTGTAAATCAATATAGTCCAATAAAAATAAATTTTAAAAAATAAGACGTTGCTAAGATGCTAAGTCATAATTCATTTGGATTTATCCAAAAATTGTTATAGTAAAAGACTAAAAAGGCAACACAGAGTTGAGTACTTTCACTGTTTGTACATGTATATGAGTATGTACCACCTGAAATGCAAGAGACCCAAGTTCAATTCCTAGGTCAGGAAGTTCCCCTGGAGAAGAGATAGGTTACTGCAGTATTCTTGGGCTTCTCTGGTGGCTCAGATGGTAAAGAATCTGCCTGCAATGCAGGAGACCGGTTTCAATCCCTGGGTTGGGAAGATCCCCTGAAGAGAGAATGGCAACTCACTCCAGTATTCTTGCCTGGAGAATCCCCGTGGACAGAGAAGCCTGGCAGGCTACAGTCGATGGGGTCGCAAAGAGTCGAACACAACTGACTCTGTGTATGTCACTGAGCATAGCAGGTGTATGTATCTGACAAAAAACTCACTCAAAATATGCAAAGATTCCTACAAATTAACAAGGAAAATATTACTAAACTGGTATAAAATTTTTTTTTAATGTGAATAGGCACTTTACAAAAGAAAATATCCAAGTAACATATACACATATGTAACAAAACTCAAGTAGGAAATACACATTAAAATCACAGTAAGGTAACTTCACACCCATCAGAACATCTAAAACAGAGATAAAACCAGGTATTGTATTGGCAACAATATAAAGTAACTAGAATTCTCATACTTTGTCAGCTGGAGTATAAATTTGGAACACTATTTGTCAGTGTCTAAAAGAACTGAATACTTGCACATTCTGTGATGCAGATACTACACTCAAGTGCATATATAAAGCAAATGGAAATGCATTTTCATGTAACAAAAGACATGTACAAGATACATAAATCCCACAAACACACAATTTTAATACTGAGAGGGAAAACAGACAAAAGAGTATATTCTATATGAGTCTATTGTATATATTTCAAATTTAGAAAATTAAACTATGATATTGGAATTTGGGATAATGGTTATCTTTGGGGTTTCCAGAGTCCTGGTGATGCTTTGTATCTTGAACTTGGTGCTGATTACATGAGTGTGTCTTTTGTAAAATTAAACCTGACATACATTATTTATATATTTTATAAGTAACCCTTCAATATAATTCACAAGGAGGAAATTTATCTAGCAAGCAGAGAGGGAGTAAGGCAGAGAAAGGAGGTAGAGGAAGGGGAACTGGGTGAGAGAGAAGATCACTAATTTAAGGTGTACTTGCCATTAAAGTCATTATACACTAGATTAAATACTGGGAAACTTTCTTATGGGATATTTGAAGATAGATGCAGTTTCTCTTTGCCATGATTAGACTGCCACATATGATACAACTTTCAGAACTGTACTTTGTACTGAAAAGTTAATCATATTGTCAATTTGCCCAGTTTCTGGCAGTTAGAAGATACTCAAAAGATTTTAAAAATTTAGGGCTTTGTTTTTTCTTTGGTTTTATTTTGGTTGTTTTAATATCTGGATATTTTTGTGAGCAAAATCCTCAAAATGATCAATTTATAAAACAGACATGATTAATGATTAGTACATGATCAATCAAATCGTTTTTGACTAGAGATGTTGGCTTTTAAAGTCAAGGGTCAGTAGGCTGCACAAGTGTGTTCTACAGACTCTGAACAATAATTGTTTTTCTTCTACTTGAAATACTGCAATCAAATAGTCATTCTTCTGAAAGATACAGGATAAACTTCTACACAGAGAAACTAAAAGTCATCCACCTTCATTTTCTACTTCATGACATTTTCCATTACAGGAAAAGCTGGAGCAAAACAGCTAAACTTATTTATCTTCTCCCACTTTCTTCAGCGACAACATGTATTATTTTTTCCTTTTGTCTCTCAACAAATACAAAGCACTTTTGATCTTACCAAAAAAATAATTAAGATGAATTAATTAAAAATATGTAAGAATGTCTCCAAGTTATTCATTTTACTAATAAAAACATATGATTTACAGAGTCTCACTTCCCATAATTTTTATTGATTACTATCACCCATGAGGATCAAATCTAAAAGCTGATTATAGAAAATTATTTACAACCTTTTTGAAACCATAAAGTAATCTTTCATGCAACTCTACCACCTCAGTTCAGTTCTGTTCACTTCAGTCATTCAGTTGCATCCAACTCTTTGCAACCCATGGACTGCACCATGCCAGGCCTCCCTATACATCAACTTCTCCAAGGGTTACCCAAACTCATGTCCATTGAGTCAGTGATGCCATCCAACTATCTCATCCTCTATAATCCCCTTCTCCTCCTGCCCTCATCTTTTCCCAACTTTTCCAATGAGTCAGTTCTTCACATCAGGTAGCCAAAGTACTGGAGTTTCAGCTTCAACATCAGTCCTTCCAATGAACACCGAGGACTGATCTTTAGCATGGACTGGTTGGATCTCCTTGCAGTCCAAGTGACTCTCAAGAGTCTTCTCCAACAACACAGTTCAAAAGCATCAAATCTTCAGTGCTCAGCTTTCTTTATAGTCCAAATCTCACATCCATACATGACTACTGGAAAAACCATAGCTTTGACTAGATGGACCTTTGTTGGCAAAGTAATGTCTCTGCTTTTGAATATGCTATCTAGGTTGGTCATAACTTTCCTTCCAAGGAGTAAGCATCTTTTAATTTCATGGTTGCAGTCACCATCTGCAGTGTTTTGGAGTCCAGAAAAAGAAAGTCAGAAACTGTTTCCAGTTTCCCCATCTATTTGCCATGAAGTGATGGGACTGGGTGCCATGATCTTAGTTTTCTGAATGTTGAGTTTTAAGCCAACTTTTTCACTCTCCTCTTTCACTTTCATCAAGAGGCTCTTTAATTTTTCTTCGCTTTCTGCCATAAGGGTGGTGTCATCTGCATATCTGAAGTGATTGATATTTCTCCCGGCAATCTTGATTCCAGTTTGTGCTTCCTCCAGCCCAGTGTTTCTCATGATGTACTCTGCATATAAGTTAAATAAGAAGGGTGACAATATACAGCCTTGATGTACTCCTTTTCCTATTTGGAAGCAGTCTGTTGTTCCATGTCCAGTTCTAACTGTTGTTTCCTGACCTCCATTCAGATTTCTCAAGAGGCAGGTCAGGTGGTCTGGTATTCCCATCTCTTTCAGAATTTTCTACAATTTATTGTGATCCACACAGTCAAAGGCTTTGGCATAGTCAATAAGGCAGAAATAGATGTTTTTCTGGAATTCTCTTGCTTTTTCGATGATCCAGTGGATGCTAGCAACTTGATCTCTGGTTCCTCTGCCTTCTTTAAAACCAGCTTGAACATCAGGAAGTTCATGGTTCACATATTGCTGAAGCCTGGCTTGGAGAATTTTGAGCATTACTTTAGTAGCATGTGAGATGAATGCAATTGTGTAGTAGTTTGAGCGTTCTTTGGCATTACCTTTCTTTGGAATTGGAATGAAAACTGACCTTTCCCAGTCCCATGGCCACTGCTGAGTTTTCCAAATTTGCTGGTATACTGAGTGTAGCACTTACATAGCATCATCTTTTAGGATTTGAAATAGCTCAACTGGAATTCCATCACCTCCACTAGCTTTGTTCGTAGTGATGCTTCCTAAGGCCCACTTGACTTCACATTTCAGGAAGTATGACTCTAGGTGAGTGATCATACCATCGTGATTATCTGTGTTGTGGAGATCTTTTTTGTACAGTTCTTCTGTGTATTCTTGCCACCTCTTCTTAATATCTTCTGCTTCTGTTAGGTCCATACCATTTCTGTCCTTTATTGAGCCCATCCTTGCAGGAAATATTCCCTTGGTACCTCTAATTTTCTTGAAGAGATCTTTAGTCTTTTCCATTCTGTTGTTTTCCTCTGTTTCTTGTACTGATCACTAAGGAAGGCTTTCATATCTCTCCTTGCTATTCTTTGGAACTCTGCATTCAAATGGGTATGTCTTTCCTTTTCTCCTTTCCTTTTTGCTTCTGTTTTTTTCACAGCTACTTGTAAGGCCTCCCCAGACAGCCATTTTGCTTTTTTACATTTCTTTTTCTTGGAGATGGTCTTGATCGCTGCCTCGTAGTTCATCAGGCACTCTATCAGATCTAGTCCTTTAAATCTATTTGTCACTTCTAGTGTATACTCATAAGGGATATGATTTAGGTCATATCTGAATAATCTATTGGTTTTCCCCACTTTCTTCTATTTAAGCCTGAATTTGGTAATAAGGAGTTCATGACCTCAGCCACAGTCAGCTCTCGGTCTTATATTTGCCCCTTGTATAGAGCTTCTCCATCTTTGGCTGCAAAGAATACAATCAATCTGATTTCAGTGTTGACCATCTGGTGATGTCCATGTGTAGAGTCTTCTCTTGTGTTGTTGGAAGAGGGTGTTTTCTATGACCCGTGTGTTCTCTTGGGAAAACTCTATTAGCCTCTGCCCTGATTCAATGTGTACTCCAAGGCCAAATCTGCCTGTTACTCCAGGTGTTTCTTGGCCTCCTACTTTTGCATTCCAGCCCCCTAAAATGAAAAGGACATCTTTTTTTGGTGTTAGTTCTAGAAGGTCTTGTAGGTCTTCATAGAACCATTCAAATTCAGCTTCCTCAGCATTACTGGTTGGGGCATACACTTGGACTACTGTGATATTGAATGGTTGCCTTAGAAACGAACAAAGATCATTCTGTCATTTTTGAGTTTGCATCCAAGTACTGCATTTTGGACTCTCTTATTGACTATGAGGGCTACTTCATTTCTTCTAAGGGATTCCTGCCCACAGTAGTAGATATAATGGTCATCTGAGTTAAAGTCACCCAGTGCAGTCCATTTTAGTTTGGTGATTCCTAGAATGTCAATGTTCACTCTTGCCATCTCCTTTTGGACATCTCCAATTTGCCTACCACTTGAGCACCTGACAAAGCTCTCTGCATGCAAAAAAGAGTAAAAAATTAACAACAGCAACAGAAATATTGTCTTTAAAAATAATTTGTCACTTGATTTAACACGAGATGTTTCTCTCAAGTCTAAGACTACATGTACATTCCCTCCAAGCCTCTCTAAGCAAAAGTCTTCATTTTACAACTTCTAGGCAATAGGTTTTGAGGCATACCTCACCTCTACTATTAAAGGCTCTACAAAGTAGTGCTACATTAAGGACAGAAAAGCAACATGCTGGGGTTATCTGTGCTCTGTACTATGCATGCTGCATGTTGGTTCCAGTCCATTGAAGATAGTGCTTTCCACTAGGAATGCCTGATGTACTCTACCAGAGCCCATGGTATAGGAAGCAGAGCCCACTATTTCCCTGTGGCCAATGTTGTGGCTGGCTCAGCCCTTGTGGTTTATGATCAGCATAGTGTGCATTTTAGTAAAGTACTACCAAGGAACTTTGAGGAACAAGTTTTATTATTTGCAAATCCTGGAAGGTACACAGCATGTTTGAAGATGACACAAGGGAGAGGTAGTAGGAAATGGAGAAGGACAGAGAGGAAGAAGCCAGAGAGGGGAGAGAAGCGGGAAGGGGAAGAGGGAGAGAGAGTGAATGAACCTGGGGCTCTACCTGCATTTGGGTCCAAGAGTGAGGCGTCTGAATTTCTCTTAGTTAGTTAGTTCAGTTGCTCAAGTTGTGTCCAGCTATTTGCAACCCCATGGACTGAAGCATGTCAGGCTTCCCTATCCATCACCAACTCCTGGAGTCTGCTTAGACTCATGTCCATCAAGTCGGTGATGCCATACAACCATCTCATCCTCTCTCGTCCCCTTCTCCTCCCACCTTCAATATTCCCCAGCATCAGAGACTTTTCCAGTGAGTCAGTTCTTTGCATCACATGCCCAAAATATTAGAGCTTCAGCTCAGCATCAATCCTTACAATGATTATTCAGGACTGATTTCCTTTAGGATGGACTGGTTTGATCTCCTTGCTGTCCAAGGGACTCTCAAGAGTCTTCTCCAATCCCACAATTCAAAAACATCAATTTGGCACTCAGCTTTCTTTGTGGTCCAACTCTCACATCTTTTTAATATGCTGTCTAGGTTGGCTATAGCTTTTCTTCTAAGGAGCAAGCATCTTTTAATTTTGTGGCTACAGTCACCATCTGCAGTGATTTTGGAGCCCAAGAAAATAAAATCTGTCACTGTTTCCATGGTTTCTCCATCTATCTGCCATGAAGTGATAGGATGAGATGCCATGATCTTCATTTTTTGAATGTTGGGTTTTAACCCAACTTTTTCAGTCTCCTCTTTCACCATCATCAAGAGCCTCTTTAGTTTCTCTTCATTTTCTGCCATAAGGGTGGTGTTGTCTGCATATCTAAGGTTACTGGTATTTCTCCTGGCAATCTTTATTCTAGCCTGTACTTCATCCAGCCAGGCTTTCTTATGATGTACTCTGCATATAAGTTAAATAATCAGGGTGACAACATACAGCCCTGACGTACGCCTTTCCCAATTTGGTAATACACTTATTTAAGAGTGAAATCTTTTGAACTGGATGCCTTGGCAATCAGAAGCTTAGTATCAAGCATAATTCCTCAGATATGAATATCAAAGGAGATACTACTTAAGTACCTTGATGAGTATATTTCAGATATTGCTACTTCTTGACCTATAAAATGGATATTGGAGAAGGCAATGGCACCCCACTCCAGTACTCTTGCCTGGAAAATCCCATGGATGGAGGAGCCTGGTAGGCTGCAGTCCATGGGGTTGTGAAGAGTCGGAAACGACTGAGTGACTTCACTTTCACTTTTTACTTTCATGCATTGGAGAAGGAAATGGCAACCCACTCCAGTGTTCTTGCCTGGAGAATCCCAGGGACGTGGGAGCCTGGTGGGCTGCCATCTATGGGGTCGCACAGAGTTGGACACGACTGAAGTGACTTAGCAGCAGTAGCAGTAGCCAAATGGATATAATAATTTAAATATTGGTATACTGGGGGGGGGAGGTGATAAGATTACATATGAAATGATATAGCAAAAATGACTGCAGTGTATCTTACACAAGAGGTGAATACTCAGTGCTAACTTTTATCCTCATAACACATTATCTCAGTATTTAGAAGCTTGAAACAACAAATATTGATTACCTCACAATCTTTCATGAGGATTGCAGTTGAGCTGTTGGGCAGTGCTGTGGTCAACCTTCAGTCTGATGGGGCTGGAGAATCTGCTTATAACTATCTCACATGGTTGCTGGCAGGCCTCAGGTCCAGGATGGCTCCTGGCCTCGACCTTCAGTTGCACACAGAACACTCTATGAAGTTTTCACATGACAGCTTGCTTCTCTTAGAGTGAGAGATCCAACAGAAAATGGAAGAACCATCAAGATGGAGGCTGCAGGGCCTGATACACATAATCTCACACGGCCCAATCCTCATGTTCACTGATGGAGACTACCTCAGCGAATGAGAAAGTGAGTATCAGGAGGTGCGAGTCATTGGAAGCCACTGTAGAAGCTGACTCATGCAAATAATAATTGTTTATATTATCTGTGGGATTCTCCAGGCAAAATACCAGAGTGAGTCACCACTTCCTACTCCAGGGGATCTTCCCGACCCAGGGATCGAACCCATGTCTCTTGCACTGGCAGGCAGATTCTTTACCACTAGCACCAACTGAGAAGTCCCATTTGTATTATACTTCATAGTTATTTATACTATTTATTGAGCATGTCAGTGCTTTCAAATGTGTGAATTTATTTAATTCTCACTCTAACCCTATAAGTATGGTAATTTCATTTTTGAAGATAAAAGAAAATTTTAAGGGCATATTATAGCTGATAAGTGGTAAAATATTATGAAATATGACAATCATCTAGTCACTGTTTCACAATAATATAAATTAAAAGCACAAATTTTTAAAAATGATAAAGGATTTCAAAAAAGGTAGGTCTGCTTTGTATAACTAACTCTGATTAAAAGTATGATATTTTCCTAATAAAATAAGATTCAGCCATCATTTCAGCCATTATTTCAGCCAGAGATATTATGCTATGCATGAACTGTTTTTTAAATACCTATATATTTGGAATACTTTTATAGATAATATTTTTAAATATATATATTTATACATGTTTATCCCTCACAATTAATACTTTGTCTTTCTTTTGTCCCTTTATTGTTTTCACTTCTTTAATACATAAACCTATTCAATTACATAACATTCATCCATTTTCTTATTATATACCATTACTGTTTTGATAGTGTGTAAAAAGTAGTAATATTTTTCAGGGAAAATATTCTAACTCAGTTTTTATCTGTGCACAGAAAAATAATTACCATCTCAGTTCAGTTCAGTCGCTCAGCCGTGTCCGACTCTTTGCGACCCCATAAACTGTAGCACGCCAGGCCTCCCTGTCCATCACCAACTCCCAGAGTTCGCTCAAACTCATGTCCATCAAGTCAGTGATGCCATTCATCCATCTCATCCTCTGTGGTTTCCTTCTCCTTCTGCCCCCAATCCCTCCCAGCATCAGAGACTTTTCTAATGAGTCAACTCTTCACACAAGGTGCCCAAAGTATTGGAGTTTCAGCTTTATCATCATTCCTTCCAAAGAACACCCAGGACTAATCTCCTTTAGAATGGACTGGTTGCATCTCCTTGCAGTCCAAGGACTCTCAAGAGTTCTCTCCAACACCACAGTTCAAAAGCATCAATTCTTTGACACTCAGCTTTCTTCACAGTCCAACTCTCACATCTATACATGACCACAGGAAAAACCATAGCCTTGACTAGATGGACCTTTGTTGGCAAAGTAATGTCTCTGCTTTTGAATATGCTATCTAGGTTGATCATAACTTTCCTTCCCAGGAGTAAGTGTCTTTTAATTTCATGGCTGCAATCACCATCTGCAGTGATTTTGGAGCCCCCAAAAGAAAGTCTGACACTGTTCCCACTGTATCCCCATCTATTTCACATGAAATGATGAGACCAGATGCCATGATCTTAGTTTTCTGAATGTATATTAGACAGTAAAAACCCCTATAACTCAAAGTCCTGAGTTTTTCATTATAATTCTGTTTTCTGTTGCAGATAAAAGCAAATTATTCTTCCCTAATTCATCTAAGAGATTTTAAAACCAAAATAATTTTGAAAAATAATTTCTGTTAAAATCTGTGTATCTTGGACTTCAAGGAGATCCAGCCAGTCCATCCTAAAGGAGACCAGTCTTGGGTGTTCATTGGAAGGACTCATGTTGAAGCTGAAACTCCAATGTTTTGGCCACCTAATGGGAAGAGCTGACTCACTGGAAAAGACCCTGATGCTGGGAAAGATTCAGGGCAGAGGAGAAGGGGATGACAGAGGATGAGATGGTTTGATGGCATCTCCGACTTAATGGACAAGAGTTTGGGTAGGCTCTGAGAGTTGGTGATGTACAGGGAGGACTGGCGTGCTGCAGTTCATGGGGTTGCAAAGAATCAGACACGACTGAGCAACTGAACTGAACTGAACTGATTTCTACTAAGACGAGACCCAGAGGAATCCATAATGACTGTGAAAGATGTAGGAATGAAGAGGAAATTAAGAAATTGGGCACCACAAGTTAACTACCACTTTGCTACTTCTTTTATATCATTTTATTTCATTTTCCCTTTTCAAAACTGAAGAACTTAAAAGAATATGTAAAATTTAAGTAACAGCACTTGAATTTAAGCAATGTTACTCTTTCACATCTTGCTCACTCCACTAAAGCTACCAAAATTCCTCCATATCTTTTAATATAAATGAGTAGAAATTTCTCTGTCTCCTACAATGCTATTAAATTTGAAGAAAACTAGAAGCACAGCTCAAAGAAAGCTTATCCAAGTTTATAAAGCATAACATATTGATCCAACTATGCTGCTAATACAGAGGTCAGTTACAAACATCAGTGTGAGTTTTCTAATTGTTTACATCATGTAAATCTCCCAGAACTAATTAAAACCACACTCATGGAGGGTTCTAAAACTTGAAAGCTTTTGTTTTCATTTTTTTAAAATAATCTTGGAATAAATGTATCTTAAGTCTTTGGAATCCATCAAATGTAGACAGTAAAGCTACCACAGTCTAGATTGAAATAGACTATCTCTGATACATTCCTAATATTCCAAAATTCCTCTCAGTGCCTCTTACTCTACTATTTATTACTTTGAAAGTAACATATCAGGATAATCCCTACCAGATTGTTCAGGGTGGAGGCTAATGTACTTTAGTCATCCTATTTCACTCATTACCTTTGATAAATAAGGCCAGAATAAAACCCCAAAGTATCTTTGTAAGGCTTCCCATGCAAGATGAAGGAACTGGAAATATACAACTTTCAAATCTCCATGAAAGAGTTTCTTGAGTAACAGTTGAGTTAGCTGAGGGATAGTTCTTAGGTTTCTTTGAAAAAGTTCCTAAAAGTAAATAATAAAATAGTTTTCCCAGATTTGAAATATTTCATAAAACACTGATGGGAAGTGTGAAATGGACTAATCTGGTAGACAGTGTATCAATAATATAAAGGATCTTAAAATTTTTTATCTACATAAGTTATGTTTCCATATTTATAATATTTTCAGTCATTATAATTGTCATCAATTAATATTTAATTGCTTGTTAAAATGTTCATGAAGAGGATAAACAACATATTTTTAAATTTTGTTCAAAAATAATTAGTGTACTTTGTGTATATACATATACATTAATAAATAAAATATTTTGTTCACATCTGAAATATTTCATAAAACACTGAGTTGAAGTGTAAAAAGGACTAATATTCTGGAAGACAATTTGTCAATAAAATCAAGGACCCTAAAATTTTACATCGACACCTCACCTAGTTTTGGAAATGTGTCTATATATATTATATACATACATATTAGTTATATATGTATATATCAGATATATACATATACATTGTGTATATACATTTCTCTCTCTCTTACATACACAGATACACACACAATCACAAACTGCTCATTCCATCACCATACTGTTAGAGATTAGGGAATCATGCAATCTGAAATCTCAGATGGAAACAGCTGTATCCATTCTATTTAAAAATATTCACTACATTTTATAGCAGTCAGATTGGGAATCAAATATAAATATCCCTAATCTCTCACATTCTTGCTTGTTTCTTAGTATACTTGGATTTGAAAACCAAATTAATCATAAAAAATAAATGCTCCCATTTTCTCAGCTTGAGGTCCATTTTAAATATAGATACCTAGCCACACAAGGGTTGGAGAAGGCAATGGCACCCCACTCCAGTACTCTTGCCTGGAAAATCCCATGGACAGAGGAGCCTGGTAGGCTGCAGTCCATGGGGTCGCGAAGAGTCGGACATAACTGAACAACTTCACTTTTACTTGTCACTTTCATGCATTGGAGAAGGAAATGGCAACCCACTCCAGTGTTCTTGCCTGGAAAATCCCAGGGACGGGGGAGCCTGGTGGGCTGCCGTCTATGGGGTCACACAGAGTCGGACACGACTGAAGTGATTTAGCAGCAGCAGCAGCAGCCACATAAGGGTAAATTCAAGGTTGGCCTAGCTACTTTGTTACAGTAATACAACACAGGATAAATGTAGGAGTACCACGGAAACAAGGATATACTTAATTCTAAGGCAATGGCACCCCACTCCAGCACTCTTGCCTGGAAAATCCCATGGATGGAGGAGCCTGGTAGGCTGCAGTCCATGGGGTCGCTAAGAGTCAGACATGACTGAGCGACTTCACTTTCACTTTTCACTTTCATGCATTGGAGAAGGAAATGGCAACCCACTCCAGTGTTCTTGCCTGGAAAATCCCAGGGACGGGGGAGCCTGGTGGGCTGCCGTCTATGGGGTCACACAGAGTCGGACACGACTGAAGTGATTTAGCAGCAGCAGCAGCAGCCACATAAGGGTAAATTCAAGGTTGGCCTAGCTACTTTGTTACAGTAATACAACACAGGATAAATGTAGGAGTACCACGGAAACAAGGATATACTTAATTCTAAGGCAATGGCACCCCACTCCAGCACTCTTGCCTGGAAAATCCCATGGATGGAGGAGCCTGGTAGGCTGCAGTCCATGGGGTCGCTAAGAGTCAGACATGACTGAGCGACTTCACTTTCACTTTTCACTTTCATGCATTGGAGAAGGAAATGGCAACCCACTCCAGTGTTCTTGCCTGGAGAATCCCAGGGACGGGGAAGCCTGGTGGGCTACCGTCTCTGGGGTCGCACAGAGTCGGACACGACTGAAGCGACTTAGCAGCAGCAGCATAGCATGATCAAATCAATCTTGAATCACCTAAGGTATATATACCAGCTTTGGAACTGACACATTTCCTTCAGATGTATTGAATTATTAGTAACTCAATAGCTTTTCAAGTATCATTTGCCCTATTAATCCATCAGCCATTTTGGAGAGATTTTTTTTGAGGGTTAAGGAGCAGAGTTTATTAGAATAAACACACAAAGTAAAGATCAGCAAAAAAAAAAAAAAACCATGAGGTCCCCATCTTTTCATCATCCCATGGAAAGGCGTGCTGGGCTTGTTGTCCATGGAGGGACACAAGAGGAGTGGGACACTAGAGGAGTGGCCCACCTTTGACGTGGGGACCTGGAGCCTATGTGTGTTTCAAGCAGGACAGAGCCTCTTGCTAGAGCAAAGGAGCTCCTAGTCCCATAGGAAGTTGAGAAGAGGAGGTCTCAAAAACCAGAGCCAGCTACTGGGGTCAGTTTCAGGAGATCCTCCTTGTACCCTCAGACACTGTCCTTGATCTTACAAAGCTCATAGCATGCCAGGAGGAGAATTATGTATCCAGAAAACCACAGTCTCCTGGCATTTTTAGATCTACCACCTTAGAGCTGCCCAGATTCTGCCACGGCCCATCATTTGATCCTGCCAAACTTTTTTTAATTGAGTCATCCCAAATTTGCTGTTCCTCACAGCTTTGTGTCATCAGCTAGGGACAGATGTGTTCTCAGTGTCTTCATCCCAAAGACCCAAGGAGGTGGCCTCTCAGCAGGAAACCAGGAGGGTTCTCAAGACTGACTGGATCTGTGAACTCTTGGCCCCATCAATCAGGTGTGAATCTGCCCAGAGATGCCATCAGTTCACTCATCCTTTCCTTAGCCCTCCCTTCAGCCTTCTCACCTTGCCTATTCAACCCCATGTGAGCAAATTGTCTTCTAAGCCTGTAACTTCCCTTTCTTCCTTTCTCCATGACCACCACCACTCCACCAGTCAAGCCTCCTTTGTCTCCAGTCTGAACAACAACCATGGTCCTCTAGATGGTCCCTTGGCTTCTATTCCTTCCTCCTACCCATCTTACCTTCTAAAACCAGCATCATCTTTGAAATAGATATCTGATTTGAGGATCATTTGGCAGTAAAAAGGAACAAACTGCTGATTCATCTATGCAATGAACCTCAAAACAAGAAACTGAATGAACAGGGCCAGAGGCATAAGACTATGTGTTATTTGATTCTGGACATTTTATGAAATGTCCAGAAATAGCTAAAATATAGAGACATAAAGGGAGAAGGCAATGGCACCCCATTCCAGTACTGTTGCCCGGAAAATCCCATGGATGGAGGAACCTGGTAGGCTGCAGTCCATGGGGTCGCACAGAGTCAGACATGACTGAAGCAACTTAGCAGGAGAGACATAAAACAGATTACTGATTGCTGGGGGCTGGGACTAGGAACGGAGATTAACTACAAATGCCCACATGGGTCTCTGTCCTAAAACTGGATTATGGTAATGGGTACACAGCTCTATAAATTTACCGAGAATTATTGAATAGTACACCCAAAAAAAAAAAAAAAAAACCAAGCACATATACAGGGCAAAGGGAAGGAATAATGAGAGAGGACAGGGCAGAGGGTTCTGGTATCCTCTAGAAGGATCCAGCATATACCACTGTGTGTTGTGTGAGATGATCCTGAGAGATTTATGAATGAGATTAGTGTTAAACTAATTCATTACATTAGTATAACATCCAGGCTG